>CM061033.1:15889186-17282936 GCA_030763125.1 Hippophae gyantsensis | reverse complement strand
TTGCTATGTTGAAAGCAACATTACGGGATAACGTCAATCGAATAACTCCGAGAGCTTGTCTGTCTAGAATATTCCAATCTTCTTCCTTCATAGCCTCTGGCTTCTTCCCTGAGAGAGGTTGATATAGATTTCTTTGATACAGATAATCCTCTATTTGCATTTTCCAAAACCCGAAATCTGTGCCATCGAATTTCCCGAGTTTCACCCTTCCTTCATCTGCGGCCATTGCTCCCACTCAAATCTGACTTTCTCCGGATCGTTTCTGACTATTTCTGCAAACCACCGTGTATTAGAACACCTCCGTCAACGAACAAATATCGTCAACAAAATTTCACTATTCACATAATTCACTATTCACGTAATTCACTATTCACGTGAATAGTAACCTTGCAAGAAATTGACAAAAATCACCACCAAAAGCTCTGATACCAGTTGTTGGAAAATAACGCAAATTCCCGATAAGCCAAACTTATGAGAAAGCAAGAATAGAAAATAATACAAAAATTTGATAACGGAGTTCGGCCAATCTTGCTTACGTCTCCGGACCTGCTGCAGATCTTTTTACTGAAAGAGGAGAAATTACACAAGGTGTTTACAACACTCAAAACTCACAACCCAATTACACCCAAGAAAATTACTCTCAATTTTCTCTCACAAAAGCTTTGCTCTCTAAGCTTTTCTCTCAATTGGAATGAACACTTTGGATGGTTAATTCATTACAATTACACATCTATTTATAGGAAAATTCACTCCTTGAATTACTCCTTAAATTAATGGTTCCTTGAATTAAGCTCTATGTTTTACTCCTTGTTTTGCTCCATGTTTTGCTCCATGTTTTACTCCATGTTTTGCTCCATGTTTTGCTCCTTAATTTGCTCCTTAAATTAAGGATCTTTATAACAACAATCTCCAACAAGTGCAAGAACTTTGAGAACATCGTAGAATTTCACATGTAAGAGGGGTACCTTTTTAAGGGGAATCAGCTGTGTACCAAGTTTTTTTCTGCATTTTCAATTAATCAAAGAGGTGCATGAAGGAGGGTTTTCTGCTCATCCTGATTGAGACAAAGGATGACTCTATGAAAGTAGAGTAATTAGCTTACTTTTTTAGTTAATATTTACTTATTTTATTAAATAAATAGTATTTTTATGGCCAAAAATATTAAAATATAAATTTTTTAGTAAAAAGGGGTAAAAATATAATTTTTAAATTTTTTCGGGATTTTTCTTGAATTTTAACGTAAGGCCAATAAGGAGTTACCATATGGCAAGCCACGTAAGCAGGGGTAGCGAATCACGTTACGTCGCGTGTGAGAAGGATAAAGCGCTCACACGTGTCAGCATGACGTACAATCTAAGTTTGGAGATTGGTCAACCCGTTCTGCCACGTGTCGCCATCCGATTGCTTAATGCGTTCTACCTGTGTGCCACGCCATCCATTTCCACGAATCACGTTGCGTCGCGTGGCGATGACTCAACGAGTGTTGATTATGACTAGTCTCCCCACCACGCATCGTGCTCTTATTCACTTTGTGAATTTCTAATGCCACGTGGCACACTGTGATTGGTTGGTGTTGTCAATTTTGCTTGTTTTGATCGCAGCCCTTAATCTGAAGTTGATCTGACGGTCCAGATCGCACCTGAGCTATATTTAAGCCCTTAATCACTTCATAAATCCTAAAGGACCATCATTAGCATAATTTTGGTCAATTTTTGGAGCTAAAAAAAGAAGAAAAAAAATATAGAAATATTCAAGAAATTTTGATGGAGATTTAAGAGTAAATTATCACTACAATTCAAGAGATTTTAGACAAATCATCTAGATCTAATTTGGACAGATTGAGTAGGAGTTTAAATTGGTGACCTCACTTAAGACATCGAATTAAATGGTTTGTTAATTCTTTATACATTAGGCATAATTTAATCAAATTAGTTAATGATCTAACTAGAGGCATTAATTGATTTGATTAACAAAGAAGACTGTCTTGATCGATGACATTTTTATACTTAACATAGAAAATCAATCATCTGGATTTACACTTTATTAATCTAAATACTTCTAACAAGCATGGATAATTAGCTAAATATTTCTATTAATTTACCATTGATTTTTAAGTATATATCTATCTTGAATTTATTTGAATCAAATATTTTTAGTTATTTTTAATTATATTGACATTAGATTAAGATTTTTCAAAACCAACTTATTATGATAGAACATTTAGGTTTTATTTTTATTTACATTTTTAAAAAAATTGGTGATTATTTAAAATCACGTAATTTTTATTTAAACCGATTTTGAGAATATATTTATCACTTATTATAAATTATTTATGCACTTGCAAATTATTTATGCACTTGCAAGCTATATGTACAAAATTTGTGCATCAGGCATCCATTTGATACGTGTGATTACTACCTAACTGATCCTTCCAGCTCAATCTCATTGAAGTCACCAAAGAGAAGCCAATCCAAATGACAATGCGCTACCATCCTTTTTATCATATCCCAAGAATGAAATTATTTATAAATTATCACTTACTATAAATTATTTATGCACTTGAAAGCTATATGTACAAAATTTGTGCATCAGACATCCATATGCCTCTACGTGTGATTACTACCTAACTGATCCTTCCAGCTCAATCTCATTGAAGTCACCAAAGAGAAGCCAATCCAAATGACAATGCGCTACCATCCTTTTTATCATATCCCAAGAATGAAATATCTCCTCAGTTTTAGAATGCCCATGGAATCCAGTAGCCTTGAAACAACCCAACTCATGAGATTGTATAAGTATGTCACTATGGCCAGGAGAAAAGGATTGAACATTTGAAACATTCTTCCAAAGTATCATTAAACCACCACCACTACCCTTCCTTGGTACATCAAAATTGCCATTATAACCCAAATCTATACGAATTTTTCCACCTTTATTCAACAACAGTCTAGTTTCCAACAAAAATACCAAACTGAGGAAGTTAGTATTAATGACTTTTCTCACTGCTCTCTAACACTTCAACTTAAACAATTAATGGCCCCATAATGGAACTACACCACAGACCCATGTGTTGAGAAGAGAAAACCAAACCACAAACACCACAATCAAGTAAATCCAGTAAAACAATGCCACTACCATCACTACTACCAGCTGCCAATCTTCCAACAGCATGCAGTCTATGGCTTTTCTTTGACAGCACCCCTTTGACACCTTAAAATTTCCCAGCCACATGCTTCCTACTAAGAGAGCTTGGAAAAACAACAACATCCTTATTAGGAGCCTTGTTTTTCACATCATTCTAAAAAAAAGCAATTATTAACTACCATTGGAGTACTCTTCCTCTCCTTAAATTTTAGCCAAAAATCAAACCAATTTCACTATCCGCCATGGCCTTCATCCTTCTACAAGTTCGTGTATTACGATCCAGTACACCACATTTGAAACACATAATAGGTAGCTTTTCGTAATGCAGATCAATCCAAGTCTAATTTAACCCTTTCCTACTCCTTCAGAAACGAAGTAATATGGTCCAAATTCACACACACTTGACACTTCTGAGAACCAGGCCACTAGAGGATGGGAGATCAATATCTAAAACTGGTCCAAGAATACTACCAATTCTTATCATCTTAGCCTCAGTGACAGAACTCGGAGGGAGACCTCTAATATATAATCAGAATGGACAATTAGAGAAGAAAACCCCTTTACGAATCATACCATAAACATAAGGCTAAAGCACAAAGGGAAACAAGCATGAAAGTGTGCGCAAGAGAGGCCATCGAGAGAGGAGAGAGTAGCCAGAATGATAGTAATGTTCATGTTTTAAAATTGTGTCCTTAGTATTAATCTACTAATAATTATTATTATCTGAAATTTATATGACTTTAATACAGTAAAAGATAGGCACTGAACTATGCTACCTTTTGGAGTGCTACTTTATGTGCCATTTAAACACAAGGAAAAAATATCCACTTTTATTCAATTACACGTGCCATTTAAACACAAGGAAAAAATATCCACTTTTATTCAATTACGTGTTTGATATGTATTAATAATATATATATAATCATAACTAAAAATTGACCTTAATAGAGACGATAACTACAAATATAATCAAAATTATTAAATTTTATATTGTGGTGATGAGATTAATTAAAGAAGCTATTTGGAATTTGTACCCTTTAAAAGCTTTGAAGCATATAATTTTCTTATCATATTTTACAAAAAAAAAAAAATTGACTTATAATTGGGAATCAAGTCATCTCTGAGATCCAAAATTTCTTTATTATTGATGAATTAAAACTAAATTGGAATCACACATTCATTACTTTGATCTCAAAAGTTAACATCCCTCGATGTGTTTCAAATTACAAACCAATAAGTTTATGCAATGTAAATTATAAAATCATAGCACGAATTCTAGTCAAAAGATTAAGGAACTATCTGACAGATCATATCTCTCTCTATCAAGCTACTCTCATACTTGGAAGATGGATTACAGATAATACCTTAATTTCTCAATAATTTTTTTTGACTATCTTCAAGAAAACAAAAGATAAAGGTGGTCTAAGAAGGATTAAATTTAGATATGAAGAAGGCCTATTATATGGTTGAATGGACTTTTTAAATAAAGATCATAAACTGTATGGGTTTCTCAAAAAAAGAATGTCCCCCTTATCTACCAATGCATTTTTAATGTTTCTTTCTCATTTTTACTTAATGGATCTCCTTTTAGTAATTTATGTCAATAACGAGAATTAAGACAAAATGATCCCTTATGCCCTTTATCTCTTCTTAATTGTTTCTTAATGTCTTTCAAGGTTTATTTTCAAAGTAGAAAATTCAAATAATGTACATGGAATTGAAATGGCTAGAAGAACCCCTATTATCTATCATCTACTCTATGTTGATGACATTGTCATTTTCCTCAGAGCTGACATTCAAGAATTAGTTTCTATCAAATGTATATTGGATAAGTATTATGTTTAGTTTCGTCAATATATATGTTACGAATTAGCACTTGCGGAAGCGAAGATCAGGTCCAATTTTGGTTGCACAATTTAATAATAATGGGTAACGGCAAAACAATAAGCAGTAAAAATTAAATGGCACACAATGATTTAAGTGGTTCAACTTTTCAATGTGAAAAGTCTACTCCACTGACGACGGCACACCGAGGAAAATCCACTAATAATCAAAATGGAGATACAAACACCAATTCCAGATAGCTTCACAAATTATACCAAAATTCAAAATCAACCCACAAAATATCCCCTCTAATTTACTGGTAATATATATAGCAAGATAAATTAACAAACTTGCTATTAAATCAAATATTACCGTACAAATGAGATGGAATAATTAGCAATCCTCAAGGACATGAAAATGTGGAAGGGAAAAAACAGCTTCTTCTTCTTCCAAATTCTGCAGCTGCTATATCTCCCTGCAGTTTTTCTTTATTATGCTGCTGCTGTTTTCTGGAGGCTCCTGCTGGTTTTCTGGAGGCTGCGTTCTGTTTTCTATTGCTGCTGATCCTCACGCAGCAAATAACTAATATATATATATATTAGTTAAACCTAAGGATTATAACATGGGCATATGGGTTTGGGCTCAATTTGTTTTGGGCCAAATATAACAAATCTCCACCTTGGCTCAAAACAGAAAACAAATTCTTCAAATGAAATTTCTCGGATTACCAAATAACCGTCGTCCAAAGCCCCGAAGGGTGATCAACTTTTGCAAATACCAATCAAGTCCAAACAATGCTTGAACTTGTTAAATGGAACTGGTTTGGTTAACATATCAGCTGGATTCTCTGTAGTGGCTATCTTATTAACAACAATAGCACTCTGGGAGACAATGTCACGAACGAAGTGATATCTGACATCAATGTGTTTGGTTCTTTCATGATACATAGTATTCTTAGTCAAGTGTATAGCACTCTGACTATCACAAAATACAATAGAAGTATCTCGTAGAACCCAAATCACAAACCAAACCTCTAAGCCGGATGGCTTCTTTCACCGCTTTATACTGCCGCCATATATTCCGCCTGCGTCGTAGACAAAGCAATCAGATCGTAAAGTAGCCTTCCAACTAATGGCACAATGAGAAAGAGTGAAGACATAACCTGTCGAGATCTTCTTCTATCCAGATCACCAAAGATAATCGGAGTCCACATAACCAATAACACTACAACCAGTATTAGAACTCCCATCATATACCAAACCAAAATTAGATGTACCTCTCAAATACCGAAGTATCCATTTCACTGCTTGCCAATGACCCTTACCAGGATTACCCATATATCTGCTGACAACACTAACTGCATGTGAAATGTCTGGACGAGTACAAACCATAGCGTACATCAAACTGCCAACGACACTAGCATATGGAACCTGAGACATGTACCGTTCTTCTTCTGACTGTGGTGACAAATCCAAAGAAAGCCTGAAATGCGCAGCTAACGGCGTACTCACAGGTTTAGAATCTTTCATGCCAAAGCGTTCAAGAACTTTTTCAATATAACTTTTCTGAGTCAAATAAAGCTTGCTCGCTTGTCTATCCCTGTAAATTACCATGCCCAAAATTTTCTTCGCTGCACCCAAATCTTTCATCTCAAATTCACCATTAAGTTGAGACTTTAATTTCTGAATCTCAGACTTATTCTTAGAAGCAATAAGCATGTCATCAACATAAAGCAACAAATAAACTGATGAACCATCATGGAATCTTTTATGATAAACACAACTATCATAATCACTCCTAGAGTAACCATGATCAATCATAAAAGAATCAAACCGCTTATACCACTGCCTTGGAGATTGCTTCAGCCCATATAAAGACTTTTTCAATAAACAAACATGATCTTCCTTACCTGGAACAACAAACCCCTCTGGTTGATGCATATATATTTGTTCTTCAAGCTCACCATGTAAGAAGGCTGTCTTGACATCAAGCTGTTCTAATTCCATGTCAAACAATGCAACCATAGCAAGCAACACACGAATAGAGCTATGTTTCACAACAGGAGAAAATACTTCATTGAAGTCAATACCTTTCTTCTGACAATAGCCCTTTGCAACAACACGTGCCTTGAACCTAGCTACTTCAACCTCAGGTATACCTTCCTTTTTCTTGAAGACCCATTTGTTTCCAACAATCTTCTGGCCCTTAGGCGGTTTCACCAATTCCCATGTATGATTCTTATGAAGTGATTCAATCTCTTCATTCATAGCAACCAACCACTGAACAGATTCATCACAAGTGACAGCTTCATGATAACTAGAAGGTTCATACACCTCAATAGACTCTGCCACAGACAATGCAAAAGAAACTAAGTCTGCATCTGCGTACCTCTGAGGGCGTCGTATCTCTCTTATTCCTTTACCCTTAGCAATACTATATGGTTGCTCATGTTGCTCTTCTGCTACATCATGAGCAGAATCATCTATCTCATCCACAGATGGCTGATCTGAAGTGCCATCTTGCACTTGACTAGGAGCTCCACTCTCAAGCTCCACCTGCTCACTAACACCGTGGTCTTTATCTGCAACAATAGACTCTTTTTTCTTTTGCAACATAGAAAACTCATCAAACTTAACATCTCTGCTAATCAAAAATTTAGGTGACTTGGGTTCAACACACCATAATCTATAACCCTTCACCCCGGAAGGATACCCCAAAAATATGCATTTCAATGCCCTAGGCTCAAGTTTACCCTCATTAACATGAGCATACGCAGGACAACCAAAAACTTTCAAATCAGAATAATTTGCAGGAGTACCAAAGAATACCTCAAACGGAGTCTTCAACTCAATTGCAGTCGATGGAGACCGATTCACCAAATAGCAGGCATGGTTACAAGCTTCAGCCCAAAAGGATTTATCCAAGTCAGCTTGAAAGAGCATACAACGAGCTCTTTCTAAGAGAGTCCTATTCATACGTTCTGCTACTCCATTTTGCTGTGGTGTATGACGCCTGATGCGGTGTCTCATTATGCCATTTCTTTCCACGTAACTCATTAAACTGACTGTCACAAAATTCCAAACCATTATCAGTCCTCAAATGCTTGATTTTCTTGCTTGTTTGATTTTCTATACAAGCCTTGAATTTTACAAATTTTGAGAATGCGTCATTCTTGTTCTTTAGAAAATACACCCAAACATGACGAGAGAAGTCATCAATAAAAGTCAACATATACCGGGCACCACCCTTAGACACAACACGAGAAGGACCCCATAGATCTGAATGAATATAATCAACAGTACCTTTCGTTTTATGGATGGCTGTACTGAACTTGACCCTGCGATGCTTTCCATAAACACACTGTTCACAAAAATCAAGCTTCCCAGTTTTCTGACCACAAAGCAAATCTCGTTTGCTCAAAATAGACATCCCTGCCTCACTCATATGCCCAAGCCGCATATGCCATAATCGAGTAGTGTCTGAATCTTGATCTGACGAGGATGAAACTGATACACTGCCAATAACAGTACTACCCTGAAGCATATAGAGACCACGTGACAATTGCCCTTTAATAACAACGAGAGCACCCTTACTAACTTTTAAAACTCCACCTTCAGCTACATACTTATAGCCTTGTGAATCAAGAGTGCCCAAAGATATCAAATTCTTTTTCAAATCTGGAACATGGCGAACATCTTTCAAAGTCCTAACAATACCATCATGCATCTTAATTCGGACAGTACCAATACCAATAACCTTACAAGACATATTGTTTCCCATCAAGACAACACCCCCATCAATAGACTGATAAGAAGCAAACCAATCTCTACTGGGGCACATATGGTAAGTGCAACCCGAATCAAGAATCCAAACATCTTCAGGAGAACCAATAGATACTGATAGAACATTTTCACCATCGGAACGTAACTATACGCAACACCAAAGAACATCATTAGTACCAGAAGACGTTGTGGCAGATTTTCCTTTACCTTTGAGTTTCGGACAATTTACTTTCCAGTGCCCTTCTTGACGGCAATAATTGCATTTATCTTTTCTTTTTCTAGATTTGGATCTAGACTTGCCTCTATTACTGCTTGTGCCTTTTTCTTGATTTCTACCTCTGACAAATAAACCACTACTATTATCATTGTTGCTTGTAGACACCTTTTTCTTCAACTCTCTGGAATTCAAAGCTGCTTTGACATCTTCCAAAGAAATAGTGTCTCGCCCATATAGCATGGTATCAACAAAATGTTCAAATGAATGAGGTAAAGAACATAATAGAACTAAGGCCTGATCCTCATCATCAATCTTAACACCACCATTTTTCAAATCACGAATAATTTTAGTAAATTCATCAAGATGATCGTGCAAAGGTGTACCTTCTGACATTCTGAATGTATACAAACGCTGCTTCAAATATAACCGACTGGTCAAAGACTTGGTCATGTACAAATTCTCCAATTTAAGCCATAACCCAGCAGGAGATTCCTCATCACCAACTTCGCGTAATACCTCATCAGACAAGGATAACTGAATTGAACTGAGAGCATTTTCCATCAAAGCATCTTTTTCTTCATCATTCAATTTTTCTGGCAATTTATCCTTACCTTCAAGTGTCTTAACGAGCCCTTCTTTAACTAATACGGCCCGCATCTTCATACGCCAAAGACTGAAATCATTTCTACCATTGAATTTCTCAATTTCATATTTTGCCGCCATGACAGAAAACCCAATATTAAATAAACAGAAGTACAACCCAGAAAATATGAAACCAATCAGATAACCAGAAGCTCAAAATAAATCCAAAAGAGCAAACTTGATCAGTTCCAATAAATACCAGAATAACCCAATAGCTCTGATACCAAACTGTTACGAATTAGCACTTGCGGAAGCGAAGATCAGGTCCAATTTTGGTTGCACAATTTAATAATAATGGGTAACGGCAAAACAATAAGCAGTAAAAATTAAATGGCACACAATGATTTAAGTGGTTCAACTTTTCAATGTGAAAAGTCTACTCCACTGACGACGGCACACCGAGGAAAATCCACTAATAATCAAAATGGAGATACAAACACCAATTCCAGATAGCTTCACAAATTATACCAAAATTCAAAATCAACCCACAAAATATCCCCTCTAATTTACTGGTAATATATATAGCAAGATAAATTAACAAACTTGCTATTAAATCAAATATTACCGTACAAATGAGATGGAATAATTAGCAATCCTCAAGGACATGAAAATGTGGAAGGGAAAAACAGCTTCTTCTTCTTCCAAATTCTGCAGCTGCTATATCTCCCTGCAGTTTTTCTTTATTATCTTTCTTCTTGTTTCGGAGGCTCTATTTGGTTTTTACGGAGCGTTACATTTTCTATTCTTTCTTGATCCTCACGCAGCAAATAACTAATATATATATATATATTAGTTAAACCTAAGGATTATAACATGGGCATATGGGTTTGGGCTCAATTTGTTTTGGGCCAAATATAACAATATAAATCTATCAAAATCTGCAATAATCTTCTCCAAAAATACATTTTTACATTACTAAGACCAAATCTTCACAAATATACAAATAAATAGATTATCAAATGCAATCAAATACTTGAGTCATTTTTTACCTTTTAGTAGAAGGAAAAAAGTGGAGTTTAAGTATCTTCTTGAAAAGCTAAGAGCCAGATTAGATAACTAGAAATCAAAATTGTTATCACAAGTTGGCAGGTATACAATAAAAAAAAGGAAGTTTACTCCTATGAATTGAGACTATCTATAGACCTAAATTGGTAAAGGGTTTGGGTTTTCATAAAATTAGAGATTTCAACAAAACCATATTATCCAAAGTTGCTTGAGAATTGGTTGCTATATCTATTAAACTTTAGGTCAAAATTTTCAATCAAAAATATTTAAAGCATAATTCCTTCATTGATGTCATCTAGAAATCAAATGATTCAAGCATATAGAAAGGTCTACTTTAATTTGGACACAATATATGATTCATCAAGGTACCTGTTGAAAGATAAGTATAGAAAACATTAATATCTAGCAAGATCCTTATGTACATGGCCTCCAAAAAAAACAACTTTTCCAAAGTCTAGTTGAGAAAAGAACCTCAGATGTCACCCTACAATAGAAACACACTTTGTTCGAATTTTGTTACTAGAATAATCATTGGTTTTGGGATTTTTCAAAAAATTGTCTCACCTTTTGGGGATCATATCACTTCTTACAATATCAAAATTCAACCACTTGACCCTTTCATTATTGACCAAATTAATTGGTATGGTAAAAGAAAACATCAATTCTTTGTCAATTATGCTTATGAAATTCTTATACATATACATAATAGAGTCCAAGATATATAAACTAGTTTTTAAAGGAAGATCTCAAAAGTTTCAATTCATAAAAGACAAAAATATGCTCTAAAAAATTGCTATTGACTGTTTAAATACAAAAAATAAACTAAGTGTCTACATGACTTTTGAATACCTAAATTGCTTTCTATGTGAAAAGGAAGTAGAGGATGTGGAACATATTTTCATAACATGTGAAACATATTTTCATAACATGTGAACTACTCAAATCTTGATAGTTAATTTGCAAATGAAATATTCTTTAAAACTTCACTAAAAAGTTGGACATTAAATCATACTTATCGTTCATTCTGAGTCCTACAAATAAATGGTTAACCATAGAGATCACCCTTATTGCAGTCATCATACTTAAACAAATTTGGGGGTTATAAAATGAAATAATTGACAATAACAAGTCTATTGATCACCAAATTCAAATTAATAGAGTTTTTAAAAGAGTCGGGGAATTTGTTTAGATCCTTCGTGGCAAATGGCAAAAAACAGTAGATGGAAACTACTTTGACTAAAGACCCTTATATCATTGCATGAAAACCTTTCTCTAAAATGCTACTAAAATAAATTTTGATGCTACGTGTATAAAGACAAAGCAGGATTGGGACTCTAGTCATGATCATTTAAAAAGAGTTATATATTCTTGGATTGGATTTACTACTACTCTATCAAGTGAAGAAAACGAAGTTGTAGCTTTTTACAATGCATTTCAACATGCCTTAAACCAAAAAGCATAGTCATTTATATTGAGGGAGATTCAAAGACAATCATTGATGCTTTCAAGGCAAAAAATTGGATTTTGATGGATTCAAGCACTCAACATATCCTCCAATACTCAATTAAGTTGTTAAGTGATTTTTTCATGCTATTCGTCATAGGGATCCTTTAAAAATTTAACATGTAGGCTCACAATTTAATTACTTTGGTTATACATACATGATTGATTGTTAACATTCTTATTCAAGTTTTACTAACCTACATATCTAAGCTCAATAAAGGGGAAAGAAACTAAAATAGTTGATCTTTTTTTCTTGTAGAAAAAAAATATTCTGGTGATGATAGCTTACTAGATTTATTAATCTTCTTTCCAAAAGAAATGACTAATGAGTTCGAATCTTTTACCTAAAATGTTGATTTTCTTAAAACAAAAAAAAAGCATCCTAACATTTTGTATAGCATGAGTATTTTAGATGAATTAGTTTCATATTTTTGTTTCGTCTAATGACTTTTATTTAAGTTACATTTTGTAGCAATAAAAATATATAAATTTGTTATGAAAATTACCATTTTTATAGATTATAAATTTTATTAAATGTTATAAATCTTGATTTAAAGAAACAAATAAATGAGTTGTAATTATATCTTTACAGTAACTTTAGCTTTTCGACATTGGGAAAAATACTCCATTACAAAAATGGGCCTAAGCCCTCGTATAACTAAAAACAATGAATGATATTCGGAATGCTGGTACAATATAATCTTGTAAAACAAAAACTCTTTTTTTTTTCTTTTTTTCTTCGTTTTCCCTGAACTCAATATTTTAACAAACTCAAAAACAAAAAAGATTGAAACAAAGTAGATCTATATTTTATAAGCTTATTTGATTTTAAGCATGAATCATTTTCCAACACTCTTTCATTGTATTTTGCACTAAAAGATTGCACTAAACTTACACACAAAAAAAAAATATTTTCGAGTCTACTCAAAACATGCTAGTTTTTGAGTAGAAAAAAAATTCAGAAAAAAAAAAGTTTCAATGTATAAACATATACAATGCATCAATATATTATGGTATAACATACTAAAGTTTTAGTTACAAAGATTTTTTTGATGAAAAAAATAAAAATATGCAATCTTGTCATTGTATAGGTAGGAAACTTGGAATTCTATTTCAAAAAGTTAACTTATTAGATGGAGTCACACTATGTCTAAAAAATGTAGAATTTTGGTTGCGTATTCAAAACAATCTCTCTTAAAATGAAGTATCATATGATTCAGTTCACCCAATCAAATATAAGTATTCTCTTCGTACTTTATAATATTTTCAACTCTCCTTCGATCGAATAAACCCTTACCTTTGGATTTTATGTTGTAATTTAACTCCTCTCAAACCTACAACAAGTCTAAGGTTTACAGATAATGAAGCCTACAATGAACATTGGATTCAATTAAATGAAGCTCAAAACAAGCCTCGGGTTTACAAAAATTTATACTTTACGTTATTTTCAACTCCACTCACTTGAATAAACCCTTACCTTTGGGCTTTACATTGTAATTTTACTCCTCTAGAGTCCACAATAAATCACAAATTAGAGTCCACAGTATATCTTGGATTTAATTAGGTGAATCTCACAACAAGAATCGTGTTCACACAGATGGTGGATTCCATACATTTGAAATAATAACATAGGTGTCCACAATACTTAAGTTTAGAATTGATTCCGATATCAAATAACTCGTGATTTCATCTCAAAAAATTAACTTATTATGTAAAATAACTCAAATTTTTATAAAACCATAAATCATCAAATATCTAGATAATGTGAAACTTTATTATATATATATATTTATATATATTGCACATATATTTAAAAAAGTGTATAATAAGTGTGTAAATTGAGTTTAAAATATTATTATAAAATACACATAATTCAAACTATATTTAAAAATAATAACTCATACTTATCCTTATTTCCAAGGAGTTTACTTCGTATGAGAAAGATAGATTATTATTTAATCTCAGAGATATTAAAGAAGGTAACCTTAACATTTAAATCGCCCTCGGCAAGGTATCCATTTGATTCATCATAGAGTTCGGTTAGCTTCATAAAGCTAGCCCATCCCCAACCACCTGAATTAGCAGAAAACCAATTGCGCGATATTTCTGCACAACAAAATTTCATAAAGAATTCAATATTTTTTTATTAAAAAAAATTTCACTATTGTACCCTATATTATTTGAAGAATAAAAAATATTTTTAGAACGTGTGTGACTAAATTGTGAAAGATAAATTTTTTATTTAATACTTAAAAATTTTGATTTGATACTATTTATTTTTTTTATTATTCGGATACCCACACTTTATGATTTGATTTAATTTATAGAAAAATATTGATATAATCTTTTATTTATTATAAAAGTGACATTTAATTTCTATATTTATTTGTTTTGATATTTTAATCTTATTATTATTAAAATATGATTACATAAGATAAAGTTAATTATTTTATTTTATTTTATTTTATTTTAACTCTATTAAATAAAAATTATTTTAAATTAAATAAATTATAAATGAAAGAATTAAATTAAAATAAATAATTAAATAAAAACATAAAAAAATGATCATGTGTGGTCACTTTTTAATAATAATACGACTAAATTGTTATAAAAATAAATATAAACTTAAGTATAAATTTTAAAATAAATATTTAACTTATAGAAGTTTTTTAATTAAATTAATAAAAATAATTTAATCCTTTTATTATTTTTTATAATAATTTAAATTTTTTTTATTTTAAAAAAGTAACAATACTATGAGAAATAGTTAACTTTTTCATTTTGTTTTGTTTACTTTTATTCTCATTTTAACTTGTATTGAGATATTAATTTTATATATTAGATAATAATTATTATAAAATAATAATATATATTTTATTTAATATTTTTTCATT
Organism: Hippophae gyantsensis; assembly: GCA_030763125.1. NCBI lineage: Eukaryota > Viridiplantae > Streptophyta > Magnoliopsida > Rosales > Elaeagnaceae > Hippophae > Hippophae gyantsensis. Next base: position 17,267,925 of record CM061033.1, on the reverse strand, counting down.
ATATTTTCAATTTTTAATAACTAAACTGCTATATATAAGATTTAACAAAAGCATAAAATTACTCTAACTTTCGTAACTAAAACAGTCTACGTATGTTTCTCTCATTCATTAATTATGTTTGTCTCTCATTCAATATACTACCTCAATTATAAGATATTTATTTTAATTTTAAGGTTTTTTTAAAAAATAAAAAGTAAAATTTAATCAAATCATAAAATTTAAATACGTAATTGAATTAAATAAAAAATTTAGCACTAAGCAATTCTATATGATAAGTTCAGTTCTATCTTAATTTTTGCTTACCTGATTGTACTTTGTATGTATTCTTAAATATGTCATGTATTCCAATCTTGTAATCTGCATAAACATTCATCTTATCTGGAAGTTCTTTCAAATCAGCCAGCATTAAATAAATAGAGAATGACGATTTTTCCTTCCCAGTTTTATCTCCTTTGGGATAGACCTTTAAATTCCTTATTAAAAAAAATTAAAAAAAAAACTCTTTAAATCATTTGCTAATATTTTAAAAGAAACATACAAATTAAAAAAAAAACAAACTCTTTAATCTACCAAACATCATCATTTTGGATATCATGATTACATGAATATAAGTATTAAAAATTGCAACTCTTACAAAAACTTAATTATTAAAAAAATATTCAAAATTATTTTAAAATATCTATTATTCTATTATAAATATTGATTTTATACGCCATATAATTAAATATTTACAATTTAATAATTACGTTATTTGGACTTAAATACAAGACTTCTAACTTTAATATCATTTTACAAGTTTATTAAAAGGTCAATTGTTTTAAAAATTTATGCTATCGAAAGAAGGTTTAACATTACTTTGATATATCTATCAATAAATATCGATGCAAAGTTTTTAAAATAGAAAAATATATAGAGAATTGAAAGAATGTTATCGGGTAGAGCTTAAAAAAATTTTATCATATCATTTTATTTGTGATATCTTGTAATCTAATCATAAATACTTGAATTTTTCATAAATAACTATAACCTAAAAATATATGTATAATTTATTTTTATTAAACGATATTTTATTGAATTCGAACACGGAACTTAAAGACAAAAAATATTAGAGTTTTACTTTAAGGTCATCAAATGAATCATGTATAAAAACTTAAACTAGGTTTAAATTTTTTTTATAACTATTAAAATCAATTATATTAATTTTTTATACATACATATCTCAACTATTGATATTTATAAATATATATATATATATAATGTTATTTTTTAAAATTTTAATAGTTAAAATATAATAATGTAAAAAATTGTAAAAATAATATATTATATAAAATGTATGCTTGATATGTTATTTTGAGATATGAAATCGATACCATTATGGTAGAGTGCTAGTTATATAACTTAATGAAATTAATTAAGTACGTACCACTTGCTCTTTCCAACAGAGAAATCTTCTGACACAATGCAATCTTTCTTTGAGTGTTTAAAACCACGAAACTTGATATCTTTGACAAAAGGAGGCAATTTAACCAAAGAAAAGGTTTCCTCAGTACGAGCTTTACCGTTTATGAGACATATCTCAACCCCAAACCTACACGTGTCTTCTTCATCCAAGCATTTCTTTGAAAACTCTTCCTGAGAAATTAACTGTCTGAATCCGTGACTTTTCTTTAGCTGGTGGTAACGCTTTACAGCAACATCTATATATTAATTAACTAATTAATTACAATTAAGAAATCACATTTGATATTTTTTTTATTATAATTTTCTTATACATCAAAATAATTCTAATATTAGAAGATTTTATTACAATTAACATTTAGTTTATTTATTTTTTAATCTTTTTCCCCCTACCTCCTAATAAGCAAACATGCCCTTTATAATCAAGAATACAATCTTAATATATATATATATATATATATATATATATATATATATATATATATATATATATATATATATATATAATTTCACAAAAATAAATAAGCATATAGAGATCAGTTGGATATACATACGTACCTTCAAATACAATGAATGCATCTGCTTGATAATCATACGCAAATAATTTAAAATGGGTAGAAACTGACCAAGCGTCTTCATAATTTTCAGTCTCTGCTATTGCCAGGTAAAGAGATATGTATCCTGTTCCATTGCTTTTGCTATCACCACTTGGATATAGGATCAATTTCCTTTAAAATGTTAAATTTAAAGAAAAAAAATATTAATTATGAAGAGAAAATTAAAGATTAATTATTCAATTAAATCCAACATCTTTCCTTTAATTATTTCGAATATTGGGAATAATTAATAAAGATAAAAAAAAAACCCACCATTTATGGTCTCCAACCGCAAAAACACCAGATTCGTACTTGTCTGCTACTCTTTGCAGTGTGGTGAACGATTTTACAGTCAGAAGATAGTCTCTTGGGTAAACTTCTCTTCGAGGCTCTGGCATTTTATTAATCCTATAACAACAATAAGGATGAAAATATTACCTTTTTATTTAATTAGTTTCGATGCTCTCTCTGATATCTTACAATAAAAGCAGCAAAGATTGAAATCAAGCAAAAACAATATGAACTGAGAATGCAAATGGGTCTTGGAGTTTCAGGTTATGTATATACCCAACTGAGACACAATGACGACTAGCTAGCTGTCTTTTATGAATAATCTATATTCACCAATGAGATTATTTTAAAAATATATATTAAGATTTATAATGAAAATGTCATAAGAGAAAAAAAAATATAATATATATATATATATATATTCATTTGAGTTTTTTTATTTATTTTTTTATGACCCATGATAATTAAATTAGTGTGATATACTTTAAGATTTTTTTTTTCTAAATAAGTTAGAAATTTAAATCATATCAAATTATCACTTCATAATAAAAAATTATAAGTAACATCACTTCAAAAAATTAATACACGAGACTTAATAAATTATACATTAATTCAATAATAAATACGTAATAATCGTAACTAATTTTATTAACTATTATTTAAAATATATTCAATTATACTTTTCAAAAAATGTTAATGCACTTATCTTTAACGTCAATGACCAATGTATAAGTTTCCAATGAGATGTATAATTATAATATTTATGCAAGGCCTTTTGTATGAAAAATAAATTTAATCATGTTAATTTAAATAATAATATAAATATTATTAATTTTTTAAATTTAAATTTAATGAATAATTTTTAAAATTAAAGAAAAAATATAATCAAACAAATTCAAATATTTACTTTTAGATGAACTTAATTTTTTTAAAATTATTAGAATGAAAAACAATTGCTATACTTACTAATACTATTTTAAAGATATCTATAATTAATGTGAGGATTTTTTTTTTCTCTTTTTTAATCATCTCTTTCACCATTCAAATTATATGTTATTTCACTAAACACTTTGTTATGGTTGAATTTAGAGAGGTAAAAGGAGAAGAGAAAAACAAAGAAGGGGGAGCTAAATTGCTTATAATTTTATGATATCTTTATTATTTCATCCCTTTAGCTATATATAGCCTTATAAGGAAATTAAACAAAACAAAAAAAGTGTGTGAAAGAAATGGTGAATGTGTGAAGGAAATCATGAGCATCTCCCCTTAACAATCTAGCGGGTCTTATCCCCACTATGTAACCACCTCTGCACGCCAAGTCATTTCAATCAATATATATATATATATATCATTTCTCCCCTTTTTAGAATCTTTGTCCTAAGGATGAAATTGAGGTATGATTTGATAAGATTACAACATGTGCTTTGTATAGCCCTGAATTGGCCTTGGAGCAAAGCCCACAATTTTAATTGAAGAAGTCCCATCGAAATATACAATCTTTCTCCTAGGAAAGGGCATAGTCACAGTATAGAAATCCATTGTCAGGGGAGGTCTATAACCTTCTATGAGCCGTAGTTTGAACAAAAATGCCCTTTAGTCTTCAGAAACCATTGATAATTGGTAAAATCCCTTCTCAATGCTAGCCTTAAATTCTGGCTTGAGGGCTTCTAAAGCCTTATGTTCATATTAGTAAGTCCTTGAAAATCATATGATATCAATGCTTCAACCCCATTCCTTCCAAGCTTAACCCTTGATGCAAAGAATGAGAGATCGGTTAGGTTTGACTGTACATAAGAACACTCGTAAACATCACCATCCCATCAAGAACACAAAGCGATGATGCAACAAATCTAGTTGCAACATATGCCATGGACGATGTAGCATAACCATCACCTGCCTTTGTTTTGACAACTTTCGTTCCAGCATTTTGAATCCTGACAGTTAGTTCCTGAACATCTTCGTCACTGAAACTCATAGTGAGTCTTTTTTTTATAGCAAGGGAAGAATTGTGATACCAATATGGCCTTCATCATATTTCACCCTATAGAAACCAACCTGATCCACATTAACCTTTATCTAACTACACATAACAGTTTTAGTCTCTACAGGTCCATCTTTAATAATTGAGTAGCCAAAGGATTCCATCATGTCAAGAGTTTCAGACTTTGCTTGTAATAAGAAACTTTTGTTGGTATTATAAGAGGCACAACATAATGTAACAGGAATGAAACAATTTAAGCTATAATAATAACTTAAGAGAAAACTTATCGGTCTACCAGATTACCGAACTATCCACCATGAAAATCAATATTATATTACAGGATTAGGTTTTGAACTACCCTATACAGATAGAGCCCCCAAGTAATCTACTTGTAAGCTATTGCTTCTTGTAAGCTATTGCTTCTTGTAAGCTATTGCTAATGTTCCGAAAGCTTGAGTCACACTAGCAATCAAACTCATTTAATAAATACCTAAAAAGTTAGCCCAAATAACATAAGTGTAAAGTGTGTCATAAAGTAGATTCAATAATGAAAAACCTAACTAAATGATTTAATAATAAATGAGTTAAATTAAATCAACTAACAAATCCTAAAATAAAAATTAAATCACAGTATCATAAAATAAATAAGTTTATTAATTAATCAAATATAATCACCTAATGTTTGATAGATTAATTTTAAAAACACTCTAACAAAATATGATTCAATTTTTATATAATTTTTTAGAAAGAAAGCACAAGATTAATAGAATGAATTAATGTAATTGTGGTTATGAAAACAAGAGTCATTATGTTGTTTAAATAGAAAAAAATTAAAACCCTAATACTAACTAGATCAAATACTAATTAGCATTCTGTCCATTGAACAATTCCTAGAGCAATAATTAATAGAAAAAAACATGGTAATTAAACAATTTTCCTTGAATGCACAATTAAGTTTTAAGTTAAAACCCTACACCTTGATCGATCTAGTCCAGGCTTGATCGGTCGCTTGAAATTTGTTTCGATCGATCCAACAACAATCAAATAAAAATCGATCGATTGAAACCCTCTTTGATCAATCTAAGCAATAATTAATAAAACTTGAGACTAGGTAGATCGAACAAGATCGATTCTCGATCGAACCCACTTCATTTGGTCTACAACAACTTGAGATCTAACTCGAAAGGACATAAATCATACACAATCAGTACTCGATCGATCTACCTACTACTCGATCCATCAAACATCATATACTATTCCTAAGTTTATAATATGTATTCTAACATGATTAAGAATTAGTGTATTCCTGAATTATGTTCATTTGAAGCTCGAAAGTTTCTTTGACTTGAACGACGATCTTGAAAACGTACTTAGAAACTAGTTTACATTTAAATGTTTTGTTTACAAATATCGTCAACTTGTAAAATTTACAATAAATATTAATGTTTTTGATAATAATATATTATATTTGGATAAAGGGTACTTTGAATTTGTTGTCTTTAATATAAGTATATTTTTTATTTGTATTATTTTGGTAAGGTAACATAAATCATTTATCTTTATAGAAAAAAGGGAAATAGAAGTCTCTTTTTAAAATATTTGTTAGACACACAACACAAGACATCCTTCTTATAAATATAATGTATTTGTATTGTATCATCATATAAGTACGAATTTGAAGTATATTTTTATTAAAAAGAAATAACATGGGTACTATTTATCCTATTTTTTAAGGAGAAGAAAGATTGTTTGATCACAAATTAAGTAAAGATACCTCTAAAAAATACTAACACATTAGATTGTGTAACCATGATAATTATAAGTACTACCTTAGAGTCATTTACGGTTAACACTTCTTTTTCAAATAACTTACAACACTAATTATGTAAATAATTATTATTTGGATTAAAAATGCATCCAAATAGGGAAAATAAATTTTATTTTTACTCCTTTTTATTTAACTAAAAGTTAATAATAATTAATCGTGGGATCAGAAGTGATGTAAGATATTTTTTTTTCCTTTAAAATTTGATGTAAGAAATATGTTTTATTTCTAAATTGATTATTCAATGAATAGAATAAGTGTTTATAAATTATTATATAATTTTGTACACTTTTTTATATTAACGTTTTCTATTTAAAGAAATATTTATTTCTCCTTACTTCCTAACAAATTAATCTAAATTACTAAAACATGAGTGTAAAAAATAAAGGATATTGATCCTCTCCCCTTAATGGATAGGATTGATCAAGCACATAATTAAAATGCTTATTTGAATAAATCCTTTCATTTCAAATTAATTTTTGAGAAGTGAGTTTCCTTTCAACCACACATAGGGAAAAATAATTGAGGAAAATATTCGTAATAATGTACCAAATTAATAAAATATAATACTATAATTTCTAAGAATTATAAGTATTTTTATTTATCATGGTAGCATTTTAGAATTTGAGGTGACATTCAATTAAGCAAAAAGCAGTATGCCTCCCATACAAAAAAAATAAAATAAAAACAATGATAAAATTATACTCTTAAAACTTATAATTATAAAAAAAATACTCTTTAAATCCATCTAATACATTTTAACTATTAAAAAAAATTATAGCATGCATTCATTTTGAAACCTGTATCTTTTAAATTAAATTATAATTATTTAAATTTATTTAATATTAAACGTTATCCAATTGAATATCGTTCAATATTATTAGAATATTATTTTTATTATTATAAATCATAGATATATTATTTTTTGTAATTTTTTAAAATAAATAAATGATCTCGATTGGCAAAAAGAAAAAAAGACAAGTGACTCAATAATATAATAAAATATATTAAAAATATAAAATAATGGTATTTGTAAAAGATAAAAGACTCACGTTTTAAGTGAATATTAGTAGAATTTATAAATTTATAAATTTTTCTATTTGAGATTAAATTGCTTAAAATATGTAATTTCAAAAAATCCATCCAAAGAAGCCCTTTATTAGTATTAAATTAATTGTCTATGACCAATAATCGCTTAACGTATATTATTTGTAAAATATGGATGTTAAAATTTTACTAGAAGAAAAAATAAAAAATTAATTGTGTCCGCACATGGCTGGAAGAGCAAGGATTAATAGCAGTAAAATAAGTGCATGTAGACACTTATTCAAACAAGAATAAAATAATTAAAAAAATTAAAATATTAATTAATACTAAATTAACTGTCCCGCATGGCCGGCATAAGCAGGATTAACAACATTAAAATAAGTCTATAAACACAGTAAATCAAACCAAATGCAGCTAATTAAGAAAATATTACTTACATATACTAATTTTGTTATTTATAAATAATACTTATAGTTTAATTATTTGTAGTCCCTTCCAGCTTTAGGGCATCGAATATTTAATAATTTTGTGAATTATTTTTGATAAAAACTCTTTTCATCAATTCAAAACACAAATATAAAAAACATTGAATAAATCATATACAAGCACAGGTATAATAATTTATATTCAAGTTTTTTTAACTATTATTTTATTTTTAATTTACGTTATTATAATATTAAGAATTTTTATATTTTTAATCTACTACAACCAAAAATAATAAGATCAAAGATTATAGTAATCCATTTACTACTAAAAAAATAAGTGCTTTAATCTTAAACTTTTTCGCCCGTGCTCATTTAGTCTATCTAGTCCCATAAAATGCAAATTTTATGAATTTGGTTTTTTCATATATATCGAAATTTGATTAAAAATTTGACTTTATATGGATAGGTTTGGGAAATAAAAAATATAATTTAATTTATATTTTTAATTCGGTCCAATGAATATTACATTAATAGAATATATGATTTATCTACTATATATTTATTTTAAAAAAATATAATTTAATTTCTATTTTTAATTCGATCTAATGAATATTACATTAATAGAATATATGATTTATCTATTATATATTTATTTAGAAAAGAATATACTATAAAAATAAAATTGATAGATACTCTCAATATAGGCTTAACTTAAGTAAGACAAAGCAACTTGAGCTTCACCTTATTTAAATTCTAATCCATTAAGTCGTGCTAATCAAGTTGTGTTATGTAGATAATTAAGTTAATATATAGAAAAACGAACACACATAGTAGAAAACTTTGACTATACTATTCAAAAATAAAAAGCTATTAGGTCTCTTATATTAAGTCTTATATCGTTTGCTCGTTAGATTATATATATAATATTACCTAATCTTACTGATTTTTATTAAAATATTTTTTAAAAGTGATTAAAATCGATTTAAATATAATAATCTAAATTTAATATAAAAAAATTTAAAAAATCAATAATAATATTCCAAAAAAATTATAAATATATATTTTAATTTTTTAAAGATAAAAAATCACTAAAATATTTGATTAAAATAATGAAAATATTAAAATATTAAAAAAAATATTGTGTGAATATTTTCGTATTAATTATCGCATTATTGTTATCAAAAACTCATATTTTAATCATATTTTTTAGTCACTTAATAAAAAAAATATAATAACTTAATATAAAAAATATTAAAATAATATAATTTGTTCTTAATTAACTCATTTTTTTAAATTTATAATCTTTAAAACTAAATGAATCAAATGATTTAATCCAGGAAATTTTTATGATACTGTTTATCTAAAAATATTTTTTTGAAAAATATAATTTTGTGTTATTATTTGGTTTGATGGAATATTGATAACGATGAATAAACTCTACTTTTTATGTTAAGATGTTAGAATTATATTCGTGGTAAGCTGTTAATTACTAAGTTCACTACTCTATTATGCAACACATGTGAAGTTGTTACGCAGTTTGTTATAAATATTTGTAAATAATGACTTCGTAATATATTCAATTATTATGCAATATATGTATCATTACTATAAAAATGGGTATTTAAGTCTATATATAAAATTAGTTTTTTAAAAAAATCGACTTATAATGAGTTTAAAGTCGGTTCGATGTAGAACCGACGTTATCCACGTAGGACATAACGTTGGTTGACGTGTCGAACCGATACTATGTGTGGATGTAGCATCGGTTCTAGGTGTCAACCGACTCTACGTAGCGTCGGTTTACCACGTCAACTGACGCTATTCACGTAGCATAGCGTCGATTGACACCTGAAACCGATGCTACACACATTGATACATTCTTTTCTTTTCTTTTTTTCCCAGACAGAAACTATTCTAAGCGTTGCATAACTCTCAAAAACCCAAAACCTCATCCACTTCTCCTTTACTTTTTCTCATTTTCTGACCACCTACGATCACCATTTCCAATGCTGGTTAGTGGGTTTTCTTCATCTTTAACTAATCTTTTAGATCCTCTATTTTTTAAGTGAAATACTCAAATTTTTTATACTCATTTCTCACTTACAAAACACCATTTTTTCTTCATTTTTTTCATTTTGTTACTTCATTTACTCTTGTAAGTATTTTTATTAATTCTACGCACTTATTATTCATATTTTTTTTGTTATTATGTGTTGTTATTTATATGTATAAATTTTTATATTTTATATGTATGTTTATATTATAACATCAAGAGAAGAATACACCATGGTAATTTTTCTATTATTAATTAATATTTTATTTTTCAATTATTTGTATTATTTAAACTATTTATTAAATAGATTTTTTTCCTACTATTATTTAGTGATCGAATACAAGTTTTAATTTGAGTATAATAAAAAATGAGTAAACTTAAAAAAAAAAAATTTAAGTCAGTTTACAGCATGAATCGATTTTAAACATAAAGTCGGTTTATCGTGTGAACCGACTTTACGTTTTAAATCATTTCATTTAAAGTCGATTTTTAACTGATTTTAATACCCATTTTTATAGTAATGTATGTGGTTGGAGCTTTTTAATATTGTATATTAATAAAGCCTAAAATCTGCTTTTCTGTAAATAAACTTTGTCATTATCTTCATCAACCAACAATGACACACTGGATTGTCGCTAAGCGACTTTGAGATATCTTAAAAACACATCAACACATGGAACTAATGTTGCATCACAAAGTTTGAGCATGATGCCACTTGTAGTAATGGTCGACAATCCATTGGTGGTTATTACATATATCTTTATCACTCTTTGTTGTCATGGTACTCAAGGAAACAAAGAGTGGTTTCGAGATATTCCACTACTAAGACCAAATTTTAAAAGTAAGTTGGAATGAAAAGTTAAGTAATTTATTGTGACAACATAAATACTGGTTATTTGGCAAAATCCCAAGTATTTCATTCACGAATAAAATATATCGAAATTAACTTTCACTTCATTAGTGAGAAAGTTTTGGATGAAGTGTCAATGGATGAATATATCCCTAATACAGGAATACTACTAACATAATGATAAGACCACTATCATTAACTAAGTTTATTCAATAAGAACTAAGCTCACGGTGTTGTAAAACCATGAACTTATGAGAGGCTATTAAGATGTTAAAACTGTATTTACGTGTCAACTTTAGTTACTAAGTTCAACGGTCTATTATGCAGTTTGTTATAAATACTTATAAACAGTGATTTTGTAATATATTGAATCATAGTGATTTTTTCTTTTTAAGGTTCGAATTCCCATATCCCATAAAATTCTGTAATTACAATTTTATTTGTAATATTAATGTAATTTAAAAGTAGTACCTTGGTAAATTATTTCACAAAATTATGTAATTATAGTTTATCTACTAATCTTTGCTCTATAAGAATTATTATTTTTATGTTTTATGATCAAATTTAAATCACATAGTATATATTTATTAAAAATAAGAATATAATATTTTTGTGAAATCTAAAAATAAATATCATTGATGTGAAACAATGTTACATACGAGGAAAGTACGCAGAGAGGCATAGAGACCTGGTTGAACAAGTAATCTTAACCTTTAATTTTTATATAAATAAATGTAAAAAATTAAGTATAATATTAATAATTAATGTATAATATTTTATAGATAAAATTTCTTATAAGAACATTTAATTGGAAAATAGCAAATTGATAAATTATTATTAAATCAGAACGAATCTGGGAAAACTCAAAAAAAAAAAAACAATATTAATAAAATAATCATATTGAAGAAGACCCGTCATTTCATGATAGCTATGTAGTCGTATTTAATTATTTATTAGCATGTTTCTTTCGGCATGATACCTACGGTTGTGTTTAATTACGTTTATTTGGTTGTCATGCAAATTAAGAACCATACTCAAGTTGTAATATAGCAAAACAAATTTAAAAAAAATTAATTTGCTTTCTATAAAAGATAATTTTCTTTACAAGAATTTCTCTTCGGTAGGCATGTTTGCTTATATATATTTTTTATTGTTATTAATTATTTTAAATAAAAAAAAATATATTTTTTAGATATGATTTTAGGATGATTTTTTACATTTAAATATTTATATACAATGATATATGTCATACTTATGTATATAAAATGTATGGTTTTTTATCGATTTAAATTTATGGTATAAAAAATCATAAATATTATAATATTATATCATGATTTTATTTTTTTTAAATAATTAATATTTCAATTGAAGTAGTAAATTAGAGAACCTTATAATAATATAAAAGATAAAATTTCAAGATGTGAATTTAAATTTAGTCTTAATTTAATATATTTTTTATCATTACATTTATATTAATAATTTTTTATTTAGATAAATAATTAATATATTATTTGTTCAAAACAAAAACAAAAACAAAATAAAAATAAACAAACTATCACCGAGTCAATAGTACATTATTTTTATGCCAAGTCAAGTCAATGTACTCTCTTTTTTTTTCCCTTCCCGTATTCCCATTATACCATTTTTCCAAAATTTTATAGTATATTATTTGTAAGAGTATGTATGTTATCCTAATTTATCCATAATTTTTATTTATATTTTGGAACAAATATATGAATGCGTTAGAAACAATTTTAAGATTTAAAGCTTTCTATTAATAACATTTTATCGTATTCATTACAAATGTTTCTTAAGATATTGAATTGACTCAAAACATATAATTAATTTTTTTATTATTTATTTGTATAACATAAATTTTAAATATATTATAAAGTAAAAAAAAATCTAAAAAGTAATCTAATACATACATTTAATATACATATATATTGCTGGAACTAAACGACAATCAACAGTAAATCACAACCCATAAGTCATCTGTTTGTCTTTTCCAAGTGTACTGTGTATATACAATACATACATATATAAATATATATAATTAATAAAATTAATCTTAAATATAGAAAGACACTTTTGCCCCCCTTGACCCAATATGAAGCGAATGTCTAGTGACAAAGGATTGTGCTGATTAATTTCTCTTCATCAGATTTGTGGTATTAGTATAGAATAATACTTCACTTACCATTTCATCAATTGAAGCCAATATGTCAAATTTCATCCAAAAAATAAAATCATCAACTGCATCTATAAATCCCAATATTATCCAAAACATACACAACCAGACTTGCCCCTGTTCTCTCTTATTTTTCATCTTCTGGTCTATCTGGTAATTCCAACACTGGTAAATTTTGCTTCTTCATCAGTATCCTTTAAATCTTACCTTTTGTTTTAGATTCCTGTATTATATTAACTTATATACAGAAAAGAAAAACCTATTAAGTACATATAACTTTATCTTGAATTTTTTTCCTAAAAAATCATAAAATTAATACTCTAAAACTTATAACAATAAAAATAATGATATTGTTTATGATTGTAATGTAATACGAAAATATTATACTCTATTTTCATTAAAAAAATGTGACTTTTGAGAGATTGAACCTCTAAACGGATACAATTAAGCTAAGTGGTTTACCATTAGGCTACGTAGATAATCATATTAATTGTATTTTTTTCAATCTAGTAAAAGCTTAACCCAAAACTCATAGTTTTATTATAAATACCAAATGCCTTTGTTACAAAAATTCAATAAAACAAAAATTAAATTAAATCCTATAAGATCCTTGTGACCTACCGAAGTTCCTACGAGTATCACCAGTAACCCACCGAATTTCTGAAAACCCACTAGAGTTCCAATGATCTTCGTCGGCGACCTACATGATGTAACTTATTGTATCTATCTATACATTTATATGTAACTTATTATATCTACTTGTATCTTCATAACCTATTACATTCACATATATGTTACTTATATCTATATAAGTTGGTCAATTCAGCTTCATTAAATGAAAATAAAATTAAATCCCACAAGATTCTGGCGACCTACTAGAGTTCCTATGACCATCACCAGTAACCCACTGAATTTTCGACGATCCACTAGAGTTCCAACGATCTTTGTCGGTGACCTACCGGATGTAACCTATTACATCTATCTATATATTTTTATATAACTTATTACATCTACTTGTATCTTCATAACCTATTACATTCACATATATGTTAGTTTTATCTATATAAGTTGGTCGATTCAGCTTTATTTTGTAATTTATAAATCCAACTCTACCTTTGTAATACTAATATAGGCTACCAGTAGATATTCAAGGTCAAATTGAAGGCATATAAGACTTTGGATAAGTACAAAGCTCAATTAGTGGCTAAGGGGTTCTTGCAAGTTAAGAGTGTGGATTTCTTTGAAACCTTTTCTCCTATTGTCATATCAAGTACCATTAGAGTTTCATTAACATTGACATTGTCTAAAGGATGGATCCTAAATGCATATTAATGTTAATAATTCCTTTTTAAATGGTAGCCTTGCTAAAGATGTTTTCATGGTGCAACCTCTTGATTTTGAGGAAGGAACTCGCTTGGTGTGTAAGCTAAAGAAAGCTCTATATGGTCAAAAATAGGCCTCTCGAGCATGGTTTGCAAAATTGAGTTGTGTCTAAATGGATCTTGGCTTTGTAGCTTTCAAATTATATATCTCTCTTTGTGTTGGATAGTGATAGTCTATATGGTATGAAGAATCCCATATGTAAGAATAATTATACGAAAGTTATTTGTTCTTTTGATTCAAATAGGTAACTGTGATCTAAAAGAGATGGAGATGCCAAAAATAGTCTTTTTGTGAGCTTCATATCAAGTTGGCCATGTCAACCTTACAAACATAAACTAAGCAACTTACACAGTAAAAGTATAAAATAACCTGCTTAATTCAACATATAACTAAAACACTTAACATAGTACTAGCAACATACATATGTATGGAAAAAAATTAATAGCATATGAGACAAGAATGCATATGAAATAATAAAGGATTTCTAATAATTTCCAGCTTCATATGAGGGAAGATATTTGATAATTGATAATTGTATTCTCACAACATACGATTAATCTAAACATAGCAAACCAAATAAAGAGTCTGGCACTTGGGACACAACCGAGATAAAGAGATACAAACTCTTTTGAGACTCATATGAAACTCATATACAATAATGGACATAAGTAAGATAAATTAATCAGGAAGTTAGCAAATTAATTTACTACAGTATAAGTAATGATTAGAAAGCTATAGGCATGATATATAGAAAGAAAAGAAAGCATACAACTATGCAAAATGAACAAGCTTTCTAATGAGAATCTAAATTTAGTATAATGAAACATACATGATAGAAACTCATATTATACTAACACAATAGCTAGGTAAACCCATATAGAAATCCTATTATCTCTATCGGTTGGGACCTTTGTCCAAACTGCCTATTGTTGCTCTTACTTGCTACTTTCGTTATGACCTGGTTCGATACATAAACCTAACTTTCCTCAAAATCCCACACCATCCAAAATGATGTGATCATAAACCAAAGATTATTAATGTGTAAATTGAATAAGAAAATGTTTCACGAATGCAACAACCAATTGACCCACAACTCACAACCAGACAGGTTCCTCACATAAAAAAAGTAACACGGGGGAAATTATCAGCCAACACGCGGCTCATATACAACCTATTCATAAACACTGTCTTGAGTACTCACCACTCACAAGCATCATTTTGCTCACATAATCACGAATCACTAATACAAAATAATACTCGTGGTATTAGCGATTTGAAAATAGAAAAATAAAATATCAATTTGAAAAATCTCTACTACATTTTTTGGATAACAAATAAAAAGTAAGAGGGTATTTATAGAGATCAAATTTTCCACCTCATTGCCACCTTGCCAACCACCTCTCCAAGGGTGGTGGTAAGGGTAGTGGCGAGCTTGGTGACGATATGCTAAAAGTTACATTTTTTGTTCAAAAATTATCGAGTACTTTTAATAAATATCCATACTTGAAATGAATCAAAAACAAAAGTGACAATATCGACTTATTCGTCGAAAACCAACACTCTCAACCTAGCATGTAGACTATGAAAACCAATCTCATGGTGCGTGTAAATATACTTTCATACAAAGTGTTCCTAATAATGTATGTGTGTATTATTGATTTATAGTAACCAATCTTATACATGAGGAAAAAAACACTAAGTAACAATAAAACAGACACTGTGTTTTGCACATGGGAAGCCAACACACAGACACGAGTACAACGAGACTTACACAATGGCTCTCATTTATGTAGATGATGTCATCCTTATAGGTAGCTCCCTTTCTCAAGTAGACTCCTTTATAGCTTCTCTACACTCTCAATTTACTCTTGAGGATCTTAAGGTTCTTAACTATTTTCTTGGATTGAAGGTTGTTATCCAAGATGAATTCTTATGGTTGAATCAACAAAAATACTCAGCTTAGCTAAAGGTGTGATTGCTAAGGAGTGTGATACTCCTATAGTGACAGGAAAGGATTAAGTAAACAAGATGAGATGTTGTTGGAAGATGGTAGGTTTTATCAAAGTTTAGTTAAGGGAGTTTGATACTACATATTGATAAGACCAAACACCTCATTTAGTTTCAACAAGCTATGCCAATTCATGTCGGGTCTATAGATGTGAATTGGGTGGTTGTGAAAAGAGTCATGTGTTATCCTAATGGTAAAATTTACCATAGCCTCACTTTTCTTAAGTCACTTTCACTTCATTTGTTTTCACTCTATATTGTAGATTTGAGCTTCAAACATTAATGATAAAAGATCCACTTATGTATACTGTGTATTCCTTGGGCATAGTCTCATATCTTGGTACACATCAAAGCAAAAAGTTACCTCATAATCTAATACTGAATCAGAATATATAGTTATGGCTAGTGCTACCTCTAAATTGCACTCACCTATTGCATTTCCTCCTATTCTATATTGTGACAATCTAAGTGCGATTAGCTTAGCTAAGAATCCTGTACACGAATAACGTATTGAAGTGGATCAGTACTTTATGCTTGATTAGGTGTTTCAATAAAAGCTCATTTTGAAGAATATTTTCTTGGTTGATTAGCTTGTAGATATTACGAAGCCACTACCTTCACCTTAATTTTATTCACTGAAAATCAACATGTTGGTTTTGCCCAAACTATAATTTATGGGGGATATTGGAGATACATGAGCAACACGTAAGTATTGTAAGTGTTGCTAGCATAATGTCGTTATGATAGGTTTTTGGTAGGAAGTGAAGTCATGCTAGTGTGTGCAGCACTTATGTTCGTGTGTGCTAGTATAAGCAGCACTAGTGTGCTCTATGTGTGTGCAGGCAAGCGTAGAGTTGTGCCATATGCACAAATTGGTTATTAGGTGCTTTTGTATGTGAGTTAGTGTAGTATGCAATATATATAACCAATCGTAGCTAAAATTTATTTACACAAACTAGTATAAATATATGTAACTATAGTGAATGTAACTAATCTTCTCTGATAAAGGTTGGCACCACAGTAGTACCCTTATTGAATTTTTTTCTTTCAATTTTTTATAATTTTCATCTACATACACATTTTTTCGGTGTTAAAAATATACTTTATCGACTTAAAAAAATACTTTATCAGCTTAAATGGTCCAAGTTTGTCGGATGTGGAAGAAATTAGTAGAAACAGATCAAATTTGACAACTTTAGACAACTTTGACCACATTCAAACAAGATTTGTTAGCTTGTTTTGCCTATAATCACATCAATTAAAATCGATGACCTATTGGAAGGTGTTGCGAAAACTAATTTATAAATCATCATTTTTAATTAAAATTATACCATAAATTCATTTAATTTATTTTTAATGGTAATTAGATAACTGATTATTGCAATTGTTTGCAGGAATCACTAGAAGCAAAAGAAAACTCCCTACGGTATATTACTTACTAAAAATAGAATCCTTCTCATTATCGAAAGAAATTTTGGACCAATATCATCTGTCTGATGTCTTTGAAGTTGGACACCACAAATTGTATGTTGTTCATCAAATCTCACCGATTATATCCCCACGCTTTCAAAATGTTGCTTATTGAATGAACTAAAAGGAGGGGAAAAAAATACCAATAAATAATATCACCCATATTTGCATACACTTTTGTGTCATCAAGTTGTTGGGAAATTATGCAAATTCTCGATAAGCCAGATTTATGAGAATGCAAGAATAAAAATAACACACAAATTTCATAACGGAGTTCGGCTAATCTTGCTTACGTCTCCGGACCTACTGTAGATTTTTTTTCTGAAAGGGGAGAAATTACACAAGGTGTTTACAACACTCACAACTCACAACCCAATTACATCCAAGAAAATTACTCTCAATTTTCTCTCACAAAAGCTTTTCTCTCAATTGGAATGAACACTTTGGATGATTAATTCATTACAATTAAACATCTATTTATAGGAAAATTCACTCCTTGAATTACTCCTTAAATTAATGGTTCTTTGAATTGCTCCTTAAATTAAGGAGCTTTATAACAATCTCCCACTTGAAGACTGATTTCAATCTGTCTTCACATCTCGATCAATGCAATAGTTTTTCTAGTCTTTGTTACTCTAGCAGACCAACTGAAGTTGAGCACAACTTCAGTTTGTCAATAGTCACCACCTTTGTTAACATATCTGTTGGATTTTTGTTTCCTTGAATCTTCTCCAGTATTAACACATCATCTTCCAATAGAGATCTGATGAAGTGATAATGAAGTCCAATATGCTTGGTTCTAGAATGAAATGCTGAATTTTTCACCAAGTGTATTGCACTTTGACTATCACTATGCAGAACATTCTTCTCCTGTTTGAATCCCAGCTCCGTTAACAAACCTTGAAGCCATATCATCTTTTTACTAGCTTCAATTACTGCTACATACTCAGCCTCTGTAGTGGATAGAGTGACAATTTTCTGTATTTGTGACATCCAACTAACAACTGTAGTTCCAACAGTAAATATATAACCGGTGGTGCTTCTTCGGTGATCAACTTCACCTCCAAAGTCTACGTCTACGTACCCTTGTACTTTTAACTCTCCTTTACTAAAGTACAAGCACTTTTCTGTGGTGCCTCACAGATACCTCAAAATCCACTTGACTGCTTCCCAATGAGTTTTCCCTGGATTTGACATAAATCTACTAACAACTCCCACTACATGGCCAATGCCTGGTCTCGTACAGACCATTGCGTACATCAAACTTCCAATGGCTGAGGCATAAGGAACCTTAGCCATGAATTCTCTCTCTTTCTTTGTCTGAGGGGATTGATCCTTGGATAGGCGAAAATGACTGGCCAAGGGTGTGCTAACTGGCTTGGCATCGCCCATGTTGAATCTATGCAAAACACGATTAATGTACTCTACCTGAGATAACTGCAAGGATCGTTTCTTATTATTTCTTGTGATTTGCATTCCAAGAATCTTCTTTGCTGGACCCAAGCCTTTCATGTCAAAATCTTTTGACAATTGCTGCTTCAACCTTTTAATATCATCCATATCTAAACCTGCTACTAACATATCATCAACATAAAGTAGTAAAATGATATAATTGGACCTATATCTCTTAAAGTAGCAACAATGGTCAGCATTGCACTTCTGGAAACCTTCCTTGTGCATGAAGCTGTCAAAATTTCTGTACCATTGTCTTGGGGCTTGTTTCAGGCCATACAAACTCTTCTTAAGTCTGCACACCATGTTCTTCTTCCCTTTTTTTGAGAAACCTTCTAGTTGGTACATGTATATCTCTTCATCTAAATCTCCGTGAAGGAATGCAGTCTTCACATCCAACTGTTCAAGATGAAGATCTTCAATGGCTACAATACTCAATACTGATCTGATAGTATTGAGCTTCACAACGGAAGCGAAAATGTTAGTGTAGTCAACTCCTTCCTTCTGTTGAAACCCTTTAACAACTAGGTGGGCTTTGTATCTCTTGGAACCATCATGCTCCTCTTTCACCCGGTACACCCATTTGTTGTGAAGTGCCTTCTTTCCCATAGGTAACTCAACTAGTTCCCATGTCTAGTTAGAAATGAGAGATTTCATTTCTTCTTTCATAGCAAGCTTCCACTTGTTGGAATCTCGAGTCTGACAAGCTTCATCATAGCATTCAGGCTCCCCTCCATCAGTCAGCAACATATAGTTCATGTATCTCCTGTTAGGCACATGAGGTCGAGAAGACCTTCTCAATACAGGAGCTGGAGTAAGAGGTTGTGATGTTTTAGAATGTTGTGTACTGCTCTGTTCAACAAGTTCCTCTGGCTGAGGACTTATTACAATTGGTGTTGTTGCAGAAATATCTGGGACATCATCTGCATCTGTAAATACTGACTCATTCTGCTCTGAGTCATTGGCATCTATTTTATGCATGTCCTTTTACATCACCCTTTCGTTGAAAATCACATCTCTGCTACGGATAACTTTCTTGTTTTCGTCATCCCAAATGCGGTAGCCAAACTCATCCTCACCATAGCCGATGAATGTGCATTTCTTGGATTTGGGATCAAGCTTATTCCTGCCTTGATCACTGATATGCACAAATGCTACACAACCGAAAACTTTTAGATGTGATAGTTTCACCTCTTTTTCGCTTCATACCTCCTCTGGTATTCTATACTCCAATGGAACAGATGGGCCTCGGTTGATCAAGTAAGCTGTTATGTTGACTACTTCTGCCCAGAACTACTTCGGTAGACCTGACTGTATACGAATACTTCTAGCTCTTTCGATCAACGTTCTGTTCATACGCTCAGCTACACCATTGTGTTGAGGCGTGCCTGGCATAGTTCTTTCCATTCTGATCCTGTGCTCATAGCAGAAATTTTTGAATATGGTGTCTTCATATTCACCACCATTATCGGTTATGAGCTTTTTGATCTTCAAACCAGTCTCATTTTCCACCATAGCTTTCCATCTTCTGAAAGCCTCGAAGTATTGTTTCCCACCAATGGATGAGACTGTTGTTAGCCCCCAAACATCAGAGTGAATAAGCTCTATCCTTTCCTTCTTTGGGATTCTGCCACTTGTCAGAAAGCTGACTCTCTTTTGCTTTCCAAGTATTCAATCTTCTACAGACTATAGACCTGGAAGTTTTCCATTTGAGTGCATAATCTTCATCCCCTTCTCACTCATGTGGCCTAGTCTCTGGTGCCACAGATTTGGTGTTTCATTGCCTGCTGCAATTGTGATTGAACAACGTGCTTCTACTGTCATGTAAAAAGTGCCACTTTTCTTGCCTCGAGCAACTATCATTGCATCCTTTGAAATCTTCCAATCATCACCATGGAAGATCGTAGTGTAGCCTTCACTGGCCAACTGCCCTACTGAGATTAAGTTCCTTCTGAGGTCGGGAATATGCCTAACATCCTTCAACTCCCAAACAGACCCGTTTAACTTAATCTTCACTACACCTTTGCCAATAATAGCACATGGTTGATCATCACCAAGATATATCTTTCCAAGGTTTCCGGGGACATATTTCTCGAAGAATTCTTTCTGTGAAGTAGTATGGAATGATGCTCCAGAGTCTAACACCCAAGATTCTTCCTTGCTCTCCAAAGAGCATATCAATGCATCATTCCCTTCTGAGGTGGAAGTAACATTTGCCTCTGCCTTCACTTTTTTTCCTTCGGTGCACTCTTGCACTGATTTTTGTAGTGCTCGGTTCTTCCATAAATCCAAAACTCGATAGTCTTCGAGCTATGAGAATTATTAGGATTCCTGGATTTGGATCTCCTATCCTTTGATCTACCTCGGTAGTCTGTCTTGCCACGTCCATTCCCTTTGGTTGAATTTCTTCCTCTTGACTCTGTATGCAAAACTGAAGAAGTTGACGATTCACCTGAGTCTCTACGTCGGATCTCTTCATTGAGAACCAAATCATGAACATCGTCAAATTTCAACTTATTGCTTTCTGATGAGCTACTCACAACTGTGACAGTAGCATTTCAGCTTTTTGGTAGAGAAGAAAAAGGTATCAATGCTTGTACTTCTTCATCGAATTCAATTTCCATTGAACTCAACTGGGTTGTGACTGTGTTGAGTTCATTGAGATGTTGAGCTACCGATGCGCTTTCCATCATCCGCAAATTGAACAAATGCCTCATCAAGTGCACTTTGTTTGAGGCTGATGGCTTCTCATACATATTGGAGAGAGCTACCATAAGACCCGCCGTGGCCTTTGCCTTTGCTATGTTGAAAGCAACATTACGGGATATAGTCAATCGAATAACTCCGAGGGCTTGTCTGTCTAGAAGATTCCAATCTTCTTCCTTCATAGCCTCTGGCTTCTTCCATGAGAGAGGTTGATACAAATTTCTTTGATACAGATAATTCTCTATCTGCATTTTCCAAAATCCAAAATCTGTGCCATCAAATTTCTCAAGTTTCACCTTTTCTTCATCTGCGTCCATTGCTCCCACTCAAATCTGACTTCCTCCGGATCGTTTCTGACTATTTATGCAAACCACCGTGTATTAGAACACCTCTGTCGACAAACCAATATCGCCAACAAAAGTTTACTATTCACGTAATTCACTATTTATGTAATTAGTAACCTTGTAGAAAATTGACAAGAATCACGACCAATAGCTCTGATACCAGTTGTTGGGAAATTACGCAAATTTCCGATAAGCCAAATTTATGAGAATGCAAGAATAAAAATAACACACAAATTTGATAACGGAGTTTGTCCAATCTTGCTTACATCTCCGGACCTGGTGCAGATCTTTTTACTAAAAGGGGAGAAATTACACAAGGTGTTTACAACACTCACAACTCACAACCCAATTACACCCAAGAAAATTACTCTCAATTTTCTCTCACAAAAGCTTTTCTCTCAATTAGAATGAACACTTTGGATGATTAATTCATTACAATTACACATATATTTATAGGAAAATTCACTCCTTGAATTACTCCTTAAATTAATGGTTCCTTGAATTGCTCCTTGAATTAAGCTCCATGTTTTGCTCCTTAAATTAAGGAGCTTTATAACAATCTCCAACACAAGTGATTCATTTTTTTTAGATAATACAAACACTTATCACAACATTATAGGATGTGATTATAAAAATATGTATAAATTTATGTGTTCTTAATATTTCTCTATCTAAAAATTTAATGTTTAAAAAAATTGTTCTTGTCTTTTTTATCATTTAATTCAATAATAAGAAAAAAATAGTAACGGAGTTTTTTATTAAAGATACTGGAATTATTAATTTAGTTTTATTTATACATGAGGCTATGCATGTACCCTTATGGAAACAAAGAGGACAATGAGAGCGGCTTCATATCATTATACTTGACTGTATGGACACTCATGCTTATCCTCTTAATTAGGAAGTTCATGCTACTTTTAAAATTTTCTTATTTGATAAAATACATTACCAATGTCCATTAACAACTTTCCTTGCTAATGAGAGATTTACCCTATGGTAAGAAGTTCTTGGATGAGCGTGTGATAGTATGAATTCATTTCCTGTATAGGTAGGGATTGGATTGTTGAAAGATCTATTATATGGTAGGCTTATACAATAGGTAGGAGCGTCTAATCATTCCTTGCTTTTTAGAGCTTTTCTAAGCATAGAATCATCTACTTCCCCCGGATTTGATTCTTATTCTTTTTGTATAATTCAATTCATCTAGACCTTTAAAGAAGAAAGTATTCGATTCTTCAAGTAGTACAGAATCAATTGTATTATATTTATCTAGAATATTATGGTAAGACATTATCTTGTCATGATAAGTTTTACCACGATACTAGATGTTAGTGGTAAGTTTACCCACACTAGATCGATATCTTTCTAAACTAGGCTAGTGCCTTATCACAAATTCTACTTTTTGTACCAAAATCACTTCGATATAAGGCTTAATATTGTTTTGAGAAGTTTTACCTTGGAGCTATATTTGTTTAAAAAAATAAAAAAATATACAAAATCACTTGATTTTGGACAATTATTTCATATTCTGCCTCAAATTGTGTTTTAATATATTTCTTCTTTATTTTTCAATCAAAATTTACATGTATAGCATTTTTTTTACGTTACAACTCTGCTTCTTACCATTTGATCCGCCATTAACTTCAAATATCTATTAATTGGAAGAAGAAGAAAAGTCAAACTAATAAAATATGAACTAAATTCATATAAATGTTTTCCTTTTTTAAATAGAGACAAATGTACTCAAGGTCTCATAGTTATGCTATTTGGAGCAGTTTAATTTTTTTGTTATTTTTGTAGAATTTTAAAATTTTTTTAATTATGAAAAACTAATACCATAAAGACAGATGATCATATGTTAAATTTTTTTATTTTTATATAATTTTTAATCAACATTGTAATCATTATTATCTATTGTTAAATAAAATCTCTTAATAACAGTAAAAAAATATGAGAAAAGTAAAAATAATATAAAAAATTATTCATTTATTATTTTGCTTCCACGTTTTTAAGACAAAATGATTAAATTGCTTTAAAAAATAACAAATGGACTAAACGTCTATTCTTGATATAACTAAAGAACTTATGTTGTTGCCCATTCTTATAAATAGTATTAGTCAAATAATAATTAATTATTTTTTCTCTATGAAAATTAAAGTAAAAAGTTTTATGATATTAGTAAATTAATTATTACAAAGGCTTGGTGCAAAAGAAAATAAATTTTAGAAAAGAAGTAAACAAGAAATAGAAAGAGAGAGAAGAGGAGAGAAAAGGGGGAAGAGAAAAAAAACAAGAAGGAGAGAGAAAAATAGGAAAAAAAATAAATAATCTTTAAAGAAAAACTTTAAAAGAGCTTCAAGTTTCTTTGATTGTGATATTGTAATTCCTTTTTTTATTGAAATAATTGTAGTAAAATTTTGTTTATTATTTTTTCCACATTTATTTCATATTCTCATAAATTAGTTGCTCAAAACATTATCATTTTATTAACAATTGGTATTAGAGATTTTATAGTAGATTACGATCCAAAGGCAACCATATTTAAGTATGTGTGATTGCTATAGATGAAGAAAAGGTAAAACTTGAAAAGGTAAAACTTGAAAAGTTTGACAATGTAGATTTTAGAATATGAAAAATGCAAATAAATGATTATTTATATCAGAAAAATCTGTATCAATCTTTCTTGGGAGAAAAGCTAGAACAAATGAAGGATGAAGAATAGATTATTCTCAACAGACAATCCTTTGGATTCATTCGATTACGTTGCCATACAATGTTGCTTTTAACCAAGCAAAGGAAAACACCATGACAAGTCTTATGGTTTCTCTATTGAGTATGTATGAGAAGTCATTATTCTCAAGTAAGGAACATCTTATGAGGCGATTGTTTAATTTATAAATGCTGGAAGGTGCGTCGATGGCTCAACATCTAAATGAACTCAATACAATCACAACCCAATTGAGTTCAGTGAAATTGAGTTCAACGAGGAAGTTTGAGCTTTGATTCTTTATCATCTTTACTAGATAGTTAGATTGCTACTATCAAAGTACTGAGTAGCTTTATAGGAAATATCAAGTTAAAATTCGATAATGTATAAGATCGAGTTCTCAGGGAAGGAATTCGACGAAGAGGGTCAAGTGAAGCATTGACCTTTTCAATTTTACGTATAGAGTTTGGAGGAAGAATTATAAAAATTGGACCTGATAGATCTAATTATCATGGTAGATAAAAGCATAGAAGGTCCAAATCTTGAAATACCAATAATTCTCATAACTCTAGGACTATTGCACATTGGAATTTGAGAAAGACTAGACATTGCAAAAATGAATGCAATAATGCACCGAAGACTTAGGTGGAAAAGGTAAAAGAAAATTTTAATTTCACCTAAAGAGAAGGATGATGCAATGACATGCTCTTTGGAAATCAACTAAGAGTCTTGTTTGGTAAATCTGGAAAATCATTTCATGCTACTTCGTAAAAAGAATTCTTAAAGAACTATGTTCCTGAAAACGTTGATAAAGTATAACTTTGAGATGACCAACCTTGTGATATTGTTGGTGATGGTGTAGTGAATATTAAGTTGAACGAGTCCATATGGGAGTTGAATGATGTTAGACATATTCCCAACTTGAGAAAGAACTTGATCTTAGTAGGAAAATGGGCTGGTAAAGTTACACCATAATCTTTAATGATAATGATTAAAAGATCTCAAAGGGTGCAGTGATGATTGCATGTGTTAAGAAGAGTGGTAATGTTTATATGAAAGCAAGAGCATCTTGTTCAATTGCAGTTGCATAATAGTGGTTAAGGTAGGAATAAACTTGATCTCAAGTCAAAGAAATGCACATTCATCGGCTATGGTTATGATAAGTTTGGCTTCTATATTTGAGATGATAAAAACAAAAAGATGATTTGCAGTAAAAATGTGATCTTCAATGAAAGAGTGATGCATAAGGATGGATATACTACAAGTGCAAACAAGTCAAAATAGAATGGGAAAGTGTATATAGATATGGACAATATCTTAGAAAGTCCTAAGACAAAATAGATAGTTGAGAGTCTTCAATTAGAGGAACCAATTGGACATAGAAGTATGCAGTAGTCCAACACAACTTGACTTCCTACTCCAGCTCTTGAATTTAGGAGGTTTTTAAGCCACATGTACCTAAGAGGAGATACATGAAATATTTATTGCTTATTGAAGGAAGAGAGCTTGAATTCTATGATTAAGCATATCAGATTGGGAAAGCCAATAAGTAGAAGCTTGCTATGAAAAATGAGATGAAGTTTTTGATCTCTAACTAGACATGAGAACTAGAAAATTTACCCATGGTAAAGAAGACTCTTCACAACCAATGGGTATATTGAGTGAAAAAGGAGCGTGATGGTTCTAAGAGATACAAAGCTTGGCTAATTGTTAAAGGATTTTAGTAAAAGAAAGGAAGTGACTACATTGATATTTTTGCTTCTGTGGTGAAGCTCAACACTATTTGGATATTCTTTAGCATTATTTCCAGTGAAGATCTTCATCTTGAGAAATTAGATGTGAAGAATGCATTTATACATAGAGACTCAGAAGAAGAGATATACATGTAATAGCCAGAAAGTCTCTATGAGACAGGTAAGGAAATTTTAGTGTGTAGACTAAAACAGAGCTTGTATGGATTGAAACAAGCTATAAGGTAGTGTTTAGACGTGTAATGTTGACCACTATTACTACTTTAAGAGATATATGTCCATTTATATAATCTTATTCCTTTATGTTGATGGTTTATTAATGACAAAGCCAGATATGGAAGTGGTCTAAAGGTTGAAGCAACATTTATCAAAAGAATTTGACGTGAAAGATCTCTGACTGGAAAAGAGGATTCTTGAGCTATAAATCACTAGAGATAAGAAAAGAGAGACTTTGAAGTAATATCAAGAGGAGTACTTTAGACTTGTTTTGCAGAGATTTAACATGAGATATGCTAAGGCAATTAACATACCCTTGGCTAGTCACTTGTGTATATCCAAGAACCAGTGCCCTCGAACGGAGCAAAAGAAAAGTTTCATGACTAAGGTTCCTTATGCCTCAATCATTGAAAGTTTGATGTATGCAATGGTCTATATAAGACTAGATATTGGCCATGTAGTGGGTGTTGTTAGTAACTTTATCTCAAATCTAGGAAAGACTCATTGGGAAGTTGTGAAGTGGATCCTGAGGTATTTATGAGGCACCATAGAGAAGTTTTTGAACTTTACTAAAAGAGAGTTAAAAGTACAAGTGTATGTTGATGCAGACTTTATAGGGTAAGTCGATCACCGAAGAAGCACCACTAGTTATGTGTTTACTGTGGGTATTACAATTATTAGTTGGATGTCACAGATATAAAAATTATTGTACTATCCATTATAGAGGCTGAGTATATAGTAGTGACAGAAGTCAGTAGAGAGATGATATGACTTCAAGGATTTTTAACTGAATTGAGATTCGAGCAAGAGAATAATGTTTTGCATAGTGATAGTCGAAGTATGATATATTTGTGGAAGAATACTACATTTCATTCTAGAACTAAACTTATTAGACTTCATTATCACTTTACCAGATATCTATTCGAGGGTGGAGTGTTAACACTTACAAGGATCCTTAGTAGCAAGAATCCATTAAACATGCTCGCAAATATGGTAACTATCGAAAAACTAAAGCTTCAAATGGCTTGCAAGATTTATAAGACTTAGAAAAATAATTGTATTGATTAATATATGAAGACATATTGAAATTAATCTTCAAATGAATATTTGTTAGTCAAATGATAATTAATTACATTAATTAAAAATCAAAGAAAAAAAAGAACAAAAATAGGAAAGTGTATGAGAGTTTTTCTCTACACAAATTAAGGTATGAAGTTTTATAATATTAACAAATTAATTATTATAAAAGGTTTAGTGTAGAATAAAAAAACTCAAAAGAGAAAAAGAAAAAAAGAAAGAGAAAAGGAGAAAGAGAAGATGAGAGAAAATAGGGAAGAGTAGAAAAAAAATAGAGAGAGAAAAAAAATAAGAGAAAAAAAGAAATAAACTTTAAAGAAAAAGTTTAAAAGAACTTCCAGTTTTTTGGGTTTTGATATTGTAATTTTTTTTATTGAAATAACTGTAGTAAAATTTTATTTATTATTTTATTTATATTTTCTTAACAAATAATAGATATTCAAGGTTAATGGGAAGGTGAAATGGGTTAATGGGAAGAAGTATAGTTATTTGACTGTACAAATTTGAAAAAAGCAATAGCTAGATCATTTTTTATTATGTACAAAAGATGTACGATATTGTATATATATATGAAAATTAATAATAATAATAATAATAAAATAATAATAATATGGATATCTTTTTTTTGTACACGTGGGGATCGTTTAGAGTAAAAATAGTGAAACGGGTTCATGTTAACTTATTTCCCTAATAAGAATTATCTATCGTACCTGAAGATTGTGTTAGTTGTGATATTAATGTAAGGCGTTTATGCTTTGATTTAACTCAGATGATAGTGATTTGGTTGTAAGGAGTTTTCATAAGGAGAAGACGGAATGGGGTATTGGACATTTAATTAATCATGAAAAGTTCTACAATCCTTCGTATGGATACCATGTTGATGATTCTTGTGAATTTTGTGTGGAAGTTTATGTAACGCCTAATTTCATTTAATATCTTTCTATTAATCGTTCAATAGTTGACGGTTTTCACAAAGATACTTTTACTTGGCATGTCCGAAGTATCGGAGAATTACGCAAATTTTTAATAAGTTAGATTTATACGAAAACAAAAATAGATAAAATAACATATAAATTTGATAACGTAGTTCGATCAATTTTACCTACGTTTTTAGAACTATTGTAGATTTTTTTACTAAAAAAGATAAATTATACAAAGTGTTTATAACACTTATAACTCACAATCCAATTACACCCAAGAAAATTGCTCTTAATTTTCTTTCAATAAAACTTTTTTCTCTAAGCTTTTCTCTCAGTTAGATAATATAAAGTACCTATTGGAGTGCTCTATTTATAGATGCAGAAACCCCCCTTTTCTACATGTTTTTTCAACTAATTCTTAATTGGCTTTCCATCTTTTTAACCAAAAGAATGCACCGTCCAATTAATTTTCTTGGGTTGTTGGCTTGATAACCACTTTTTTATTTTATTGTCATTTATTGCACCATTTGGTGCATTTAATTTTGACCAACAATCTCCCACTTGAAGACTGATTTCAATATGTCTTCACATCTCGATCAATCTAGCTAGTAGACCAACCGAAGTTGAACATAACTTCAGTTTGTCAACTTCAATTGGTCTATAGTCACCGCCATTGTCAACATATCTACTAGATTTTTGCTTTCTTCAAATCTTCTTTAGTATTAACACATAATCTTTCAATAGATATATGATAAAGTGATAACGAAGCCCGATATGCTTGGTTCTAAAATGAAATGCTGAATTCTTCGCCAAATGTATCACACTTTGACTATCACTGTGGATAACATTCTTCTCCTGTTTAAATACCAACTCAGTTAATAAACCTTGAAGCCATATCATATCTTTACTAGCTTTAGTCATTGCTACATACTCAGCCTCTGTAGTGGATAGAGTGACAATATTTTGTATCTGTGACATCCAACTAACAACTATAGTTCTAACAGTAAATAAATAATCGGTGATGCTTCTTCGATGATCAAATTCACCTCCAAAGTCTGCGTCTACGTAGCCTAGTACTTTTTACTCTCATTTACTAAAGTACAAACACTTCTCTGCGATGCCTCCTAGATACCTTAAAATCCATTTGATTGCTTCCCAATGAGCTTTCCCTAGATTTGACATAAACCTACTCACAACTGTCACTACATGGCCAATGTCTAGTCTCGTATAGACCATCACATACATCAAACTTCCAAAGGCTAAGGCATAAGGAACCTTAGTCATGAATTCTTTCTCTTCCTCCTTATGAGGGGACTGATCCTGGGTTAGGCGAAAATGACTGGCCAAGGATGTGCTAATTGTCTTGGCGTCACCTATGTTGAATATTTACAAAACATGGTTGATGTACTCTGCCTGAGATAACTACAAGTATATATCTTCTCTTCTTATCTCTTGTGATTTGCATTCCAAGAATCTTCTTTGCTGGACCTAAGTCTTTCGTGTCAAAATCCTTTGACAATTGTTGCTTCAACCTTCTGATATCATCTATATCTAAACCTACTACTAATATATCATCAACATAAAGTAATAAAATGAGGTACTTAGAACTATATCTCTTGAAGTAGCAACAGTGGTCAGTGTTGCACTTCTAGAAACCTTCCTTATGCATGAAGTTGTTACACTTTCTGTACCACTTTCTCAGGACTTGTTTTAGGCCATACAAACTCTTCAAGTCTGCACACTATGTTATTTTCCCTCTCTCTAAGAAACCTTCTAACTGGTATATGTATAGCTCTTCATCTAAGTCTCTGTGAAGCAATGCAGTCTTCACATCCAATTGTTCAAGATGAAGATCTTCAATGGCTATAATACTCAACATTGATATAATAGTATTGAGCTTCACAACTGGAGAAAAAAATGTCGGTGTAGTCAACTCCTTCCTTCTACTGAAATCAATTGAAAACTAGTCGAGTTTTGCATCATACTCCTCTTTCACCCAGTACATCCATTTTTTGCGAAATGTCTTATTCACCATGGGTAACTCAGCTAGTCCCCATGTCTAGTTAGAGATGAGAGATTTCATTTCTTCTTTCATGGAAAGCTCCCACTTGCTAGCATCTCGAGTCTGACGAGCTTTATCATAGCATTCAGGTACCCTCTATTAGTCAGCAACACATAGTTCATGTATCTCCTGCTAGGCATATGAGGTCGAGAAGACCTTCTCAATATATGAGTTGGAGTTGGAGGCTATGGTGTGTCAGACTGCTACGTAATGCTCTGTTCAATGAGTTCCTCTGGCTGAGGACTTATTACAATTGGTTCCATCATGAGACGATCTGGGACATCATTTTCATCTACAAATACTAACTCATTCTGCTCTAAGTTGTTGGCATCTATTTTATGACTCTCCTTATACATCACCCTTTCGTTGAAAATCACATATCTATTACGGATCACTTTCTTGTTTTCATCATCCCAAATGCGATAGCCAAACTCATCCTTACTATAGCCGATGAAGGTGAATTTCTTGGATTTAGGATCAAGCTTATTCTTGCTTTGATCATTGATATGCACAAAAACTCCACAACCAAAAACTTTTAGATGTGATAGTTTTACATCTTTTTTGCTTCATATCTCTTCTAGTATTCGATTGATTAAGTAAGCTACTGTATTGACTGCTTCTGCCCAAAATTGCTTCCATAGACTTCACTGTATACGAATACTTCTAGCTCTTTCTATCAACGTTTGGTTCATATGCTCAGCTACACCATTGTGTTAAGGCGTGCCTGGCACAGTTCTCTCCATTCTAATCTCGTACTTATAGCACAACATTTTGAATATGGTGTCTTCATATTCACCACCATTGTTGGTTATGAGCTTTTTGATCTTTAAACCTGTCTTACTTTCAACCCTAGCATTCCATCATCTTAAAGCCTCAAATATTTTAGACTTATGCTTTAGAAAGTAAATCTATACCTTTCGAGAGTGATCATTGATGAAAGTTACCAAGTAGTGTTTTCTACCAATGGATGAGACAGTCTTTGGTCCCCAAATATCGTAGTGAATGAACTCTAGCCTTGCCTTCTTTGGGGTTCTGTCACTTGTTTGAAAGTTGACTCTCTTTTTCTTTCCAAGTATGCAATCTTTGCACATGTCTATCTCTGCTGACTGTAGACCTAGAAGTTTTCCTTTTGAGTGCATAATTTTCATCCCTTTCTCACTCATATGGCCTAGTCTCTGGTGCCACATATTTGGTGTTTCATTGCTTGATGTAACTACAATCAAACAACATGCCCCTACTATCATGTAAAGAGTGCCACTCTCCTTGCCTCGAGCAACCGTTATTACACCCTTTGAAATATTCCAATCATCACCATGGAAGATTGTAGTGTAGCCTTCACTAGCCAACTACCCTACTAAGATTAAGTTCTTTCTTAGGTCAGAAATATGCCTAATATCCTTTAAGTCCCAAATAGACCCGTTCAACTTAATATTCACTACACCTTTACCAATAATAGCACACGGTTGATCATCACCAAGATATACCTTTCCAAGGTTTTCAGTGACATATTTCTAGAATAATTCTTTCTGTGAAGTAGCATGGAATGATGCTCCAGAGTCTAGCACCTAAGATTCTTCCTTGCTCTCCAAAGAGAATATCAATGTATCATCTCCTCTTAAGGTGGAAGTAACATTTTCCTCTACCTTCGCTTCCTGGTCCTTCGGTGCACTCTTGCACTGATTTTTGTATTGCCAGGTTCTCTCACAACTCTAACACTCGACAGTTTTCAAGCTATGAAAGTTATTAGGATTCTTGGATTTAGATCTATTGTCTTTTGATCTACCTCGGTAGTTTGTTCTGCCATGTTCGTTCATTTCCTCTCGTTGAATTTCTTCATCTTGACTCTGTATGCAAAATTGAAGAGGTTGACAATTCACTTGACTCTCTACGTCGTATCTCTTCACTAAGAACCAGATCATGAACATTATCAAATTTCAACTTATTGCTTCCTTACAAGCTACGCTCATAGCCATGACAGTAGCATTCCAACTTTCTGGTAGAGAAGACAAAAGTATCAATGCTCGTATTTCTTCATCGAATTCAATTCCAATTGAATTCAACTGGGTTGTGACTATGTTGAGTTTAATGAGATGTTGAGCTATTGATGCATCTTCTGTCATCCGACATTGAACAAACACCTCATCAGATGCACTTTGGTTGAGGCTGATGGCTTCTAATACATATTAGAGAGAGCTGACATAAGACCTATCGTGGTCTTTTTCTTTGCTATGTTGAAAGTAACATTAAGAGATAGTGTCAATCGAATAACTCTAGGGCTTCTCTGTCTAGAAGATTCCAATCTTCTTCCTTCATAGCCTCTGGCTTCTTCCTTGAGAGAGGTTGATACATACTTTTTTAATACAGATAATCCTCTATTTGCATTTTCCAAAACCCAAAATTTATGCCATCGAATTTCTCGAGTTTCACCTTTCCTTCATCTGTGACCATTGCTCCCACTCAAATTTGACTTCATCCGGATCATTTTTGACTATTCCTAAGAACCACCGTGTATTAGAACACCTCCGTAGACAAACAAATATCGCCAAATGTTTTTACTATTCACACAATTCACTATTTATATGAATAGTAACCTTGGAGAAAATTGGAAGAAATCACCACAAAATGCTTTGATACCAGTTGTTGAGAAATTACACAAATTCCTAATAAGCCAGATTTATGAGAAAACAAAAATAGATAAAATAACGCAAATTTGATAACGATGTTTGACAAATTTTGCCTATATCTCCGGACCTACTGTAGATCTTTTTACTAAAAAAGAGAAATTATACAAAGTGTTTATAAACCCACAACCCAATTACACAAAAAAAATTTACTCTAAATTTTCTTTCATTAAAGCCTTTTTCTCTAAACTTTTCTCTCAATTAGATAATATAAAGTACATATTGTGCTGCTCTATTTATAGATGCAGAAAGCCCCCTTCTACATGTTTTTTCAACTAATTCTTAATTGGCTTTACTTCTTTTTCAATAAAAGGTTGCAACATCCATTCAATTTTCTTGAGTTGTTGGTTTGACAACCATTTTTTTGTTTTATTGTCGTTTATTGTACCATTTGATGCATGTAAGTTTGACCAACACGAAGGTTCTCCAAACAATTAGTTGGAACTACATTGAGTCTCAAATAATCGTCATTGGATAATTGGCTTAGTATGTTTTGCTATTCTTTTTAATGTTCTTTCTTTTTTTTCTAAAGTATTTATTTTTTATATTTCTCTTAATATAAATTTTGGGTTATGTATATTTATTTTATAACCTAATTTATTCAAAAATTAATAAATATGATTTGAAATAACATACTCACACCCCAACATATAGATATACTAATAGCTGGTTCAAACTAACGTTCTCATTTAGTGGAGAAAATCTTATATACAACATGTTATATATTCATACTAGTTGCTAATCTCATCATTGCTCTTTAACACATTTTTCTTTTTTTATAAAAATAAAAAATCAAGATGACTTCATTACACCATGAATCCTTATATTTGTTGCATGTAAGACTCTCTCTTCCCCGTGTTAGCAAGTAGCATACATCATTATAACTACAAATATTATGTATTAGAAATATATTGAATTATCTGGTTGTCTTTTATAAAGTGATAAAAACTTGATTCCATTCGGAATCTCAACCCTAAATATCATTTTATAAAAATATATATATATGCAATTTTCATTTAAGTGATTCAATTATTATTACTTGTAAGATTAAATATGTAATAGCACCATATTAAATATTATTTACTAAATTTTAATTAATTATTATATAAGTATTGTGTATGGATCTTATTAGTATGCCCCAGAGGATATGATGGTGGAGTTCACATACGAGAGGGACAGGTGTCAATGGGTTTGAATTTATACCCGCATTAAGAAATAAGCCTTCCAACTGGGAATGAAGTTTCTTTAGAATATAAAATGCCAGTATTGAACATTGAGGAGACTAAACTTTAAAACTTAATACTTTATTCATTAAATTATTAATTTTTAACACATAAGTATTAAGTTATAGCAATGGTTTACCACATGAATCAATTAACGTTAAGGGTAAATATGAAACACACATTCAACCACAAAAGATATTAAGCTTCTTGGATATCCTTCAAATATGTGGGACTAGTTTTATTTATATAAGTTTATTAATCCATTTTGTTTCTAATTAAAATTTAGTCTCTAATTAACCTTCTAATTTATAAAATGTAGTCTAATGTTTCTAAATACAAATTTTAATTTTTTAATTCTCTGGCCGAACTTTTATTTATAATAAAATTCACTGATTTTTTTAAACGAACTCTTTTTTCACCCATTTTATAAAATCACCCAATAATTCACTCATTTTAAAATTACTAATCCATAATATTTACCAATTTTTAAAAATTGGTTGAATTTTTCCCTAATTTTTAAAAATTGACCCAAATCCATTTAACTTAACTTTTCATTTATATTTATAAATATTTTATTAATATAAAAACTAAAATTATTTATTTTTTATTTATTGAAAAATATTAATATTTTGAATTTTTATGTGTATTTTTATGATTTTTATTTGATAGGTGAATTAACTTAAAAAGAAAGTAGGTATGTTTAGTAACTTATTGCAACTTATTCTCATTGAATCTTATTTCCATCGTAGCTTATCCCCATAGCAACTTATCTCCATCATGCCTCATTACAACTTAATCTCATCATTGCTAATTTCCATCGCAACTTATTCCTGTCTTTTTTAAAAGTGATGCACATTAATTTTAGCTCTACCAAAATATCAATAATCTTATTTACATCTTAATTTGATTTGTATCTCTTATAAATATAAAATGATATCCCACAAAATAGGAGAGTGTCAGAATTAAAAAAATATATATAACAATTGAAGAGGGAGTGAGGGAGATCAAGAGCACATCTATGGTAACTTTTGGAAGAGATTTAGAAGATCTTTATAAGCATTTCTTTAGCCTTCTCTATTTAGTTTTTTTATCTAACTAATTTAATAATGTGATTCTAAGCCCTACATTATGATTTATTTAATTTATTATCACGAACAATTTTAATTTTAATTCTTGATTTTTCATATGTGTTTGATTCTATATTTTAATGTCATGACTATACATGTATGAATTAGAGTGATCTACTAGTTTATTGCATGAACACGTTTATATATAGTCTAAGATATAGTATGTAATTGCTAATATTCTTATTTGATGTGGTATCTTGTGGCTGCTGCCATAAGTAGGGTTGAATAACTTTTCTATAGGTTAAACAATTATTCTAATCTTGCCTAGTTTAGTTATCATTTTTAGATCATAATTCAATGAATTAATTAATTTTAGTAAGTGTACCTCTAGGTTATTCAATATTTAAGGTTGGCTAATAAACAGACTTCTAATCAATTACACAGTAAGAAAAGATGAAAAGTCTTAAGCGAACCTAGACTTTTAAAGTTAAAGTTAATAACTGAAGAACTATTTTAAATTACGAAATTAATTTACAATCATAACATGGTTATAAAATTATAGGTTAATGGTGATTTAGTTTCATAATCACATATTTCTCATAATCATTTTACCACTTATTTGATTTTATTTTACATTATTTTTCTCAAAAATAATTCAAAACCCTCCATTTACTAATTCTAGTTAATTTAATAATGAATTAATAATTAAGAATAGATATGTTATCAATCCACGAACTTGTGGGTACGATAATCCTGATTCTTAAAATTATTTATCACTTGTACAAAATCACGTATACTTACGTGTTTTTGAACTAAATGCTTCAGCCCAAGTACTCTTCACTAGCCCACGAACCCATTAAGCACATTGTTCACGGCAAGTTCACCGAGCTTCACAGCCATTTCACCAAGTTCACTAGTTCCCCAACAAGCTTTGAGAAATATGCTTGAGATTATGTCAAACCCATGGAAATTTAGCTAGTTAGTCTATGCCTTCTATTATGTTTCTTAGTCTATGGTTTTTATTTATTTATTTATTTAGGGGTTGAATTTGAACAAAGAAGAGTTATGAATGTTCTTGATTTCGCTACATTTTGTATGGTTTTTTCATTCTTCTGATAATCAGAAAACATGTAAATTAAATGTTTTGGTGATTATAATCTGATTCACATTGTTCGTATTGCATGCGGGTTTTTGGTTTTCATTTTCATACACTTTGTTTAGGATTACATTGGAGCTTGGACTTTCTAGTTCTTTTATGAGTATAAGTAATCCCAAACATTGTTGAGGAATAAAATATTTATATTTGGAAGAAAAAGCGCTTATTATTTGTTGAATTTGTGAAATGTTTTGTATTTTGTTACATTAAAGACTATGTTTCAAATGTATATGTTGAAATATTATGAATCAAAACTCCTCAACACTCAAAAACACTCAAGAATAATTTTTCAGCAACTCTTAGAAACTCTCATACTCTTACTTCTTATTTCTTAAACTTGATTGAGATATATTATATAGAAAAGGATGCAAGGTATTTATACTATCATAAAATTAATACAAGCCATACAATATAAAGCTAACACTCACTCTAATCACCACACACAATCTATCATCTTACCTACAATCCAACTCAACCTCCACTAGCTATCTCATAACTTAGCATCTTACCTACAATCCAACTCAACCTCCACTGGCTGTCTCACAACTCATCACCTTGAATAATTTCTTGAACTACCATGGAAGCTTTCTCAAGTTGGGCTTCAATTTGCTTGGACTCCATCTTAGGTTTCAATTTGGTTGGAATCCATCTTGGGCTTCAATCAAGTTTTATTTTCAACACTCCCCTTTAAACTTGTTTTATGAGACCAAGCAAACCTTTTATCCTTGTATAGTCTTTCAATTTTAGCGGCTTGGTAAAGATGTTAGCAACTTGTTCATGTGACTAGACATACTCGATTTGTACATCCTTTCTTGCAATGCACCCTCCATATAGTTTTAGCAAGTATGAATGTGTTTGCTTCGATCATGGAAGCTTGGATTCTTTGCCAAAGAAATTGCTGATTTGTTATCAACAAAAATATTCGTTAGTTCTTTTTGTGCCATGTTTAGCTCCTTCAATAAGTTTCTCAGCCAAACCACATGACAAATAGCTAAGGTTACGGCTATGTACTCAGCTTCCCAACTAGACAGGGTGGCAATCGATAGCTTTTTTGACTTCCATGTAAAAAAAATCTCCTATGAAGAACACAAACATATGGTGCTTTTTCGATTATCTATATCTCTACCATAATCACTATCGCTATATCCAATAAGTTTGCAATCATTAGAAAATGAGTATAACAAACCAAAATCAATTGTACCTTTGATGTAGCATAGGATTCTCTTAGTAGTCTTGAAATGAGTGGTTATCAGATTCTCCATGTATTGATTTATAGGTCCAATAGCATAGAGAATATAAGGCCTTGTGCACGTCAAATAACATAAGCTTCCATCTAAACTCTTGAAGAAAGTCAAATCTACATTTTCTCCTTTATCATGCTTGGATAGCTTGACTCCATATTCCATTGGAGTGCTTCCAGCTTGTAATCATCCATCTTGAATTTCTTAAGTATCTCCTTTGCATAGCTTTGTTTGAAGATGAAAATACCTTCTTCTTCTTGCTTAACTTCAATACTAAGGTAGTATGCCATCAGTCCATTGTCGATCATTTCAAACTCGTGGGTCATCACTCTCTTGAATTCTTCAAACATGCTTAGGTCACTTCCACGTGAAGATGAGATCATCCACGTACATGCACACAAACAAAATCTCTCCATATTTAACTTTGACATAGAACGTATGTTCATAAAGGCATTTGGTGAAGTTGTTTTTGAAGAAGTACTTATCGATGTGAGTATTCCACGCTTTTGGTGCCTGCTTCAACCCATAGAGAGCTTTCTTCAAATTTAACACCTTGTCTTTGTGCCCTTTGAATTGGTAGCCTAATGTTTGGTGTATGTAGATTTCTTCTTCGAGGATTCCATTTAGGAAGGTAGACTTCACATCCATTTGATGTATCCTCCACTTGTTTTGGGCTACCATAGAAATGATTAGTCTAATAGTTTCCAACCGGATAATAGGAGCGAATACCTTATCATAGTCAATTCCAACTCTTTGACTATAACCTTTTGCTACTAGTCTCGCCTTATGCCTTTTGATTTCTCCCTTTGCATTTCTCTTTGTCTTGCACACCCATTTGACACATATTACCTTATACCCTTTGAGAAGTGAAACGGGTTCCCATGTGTTGTTCTTCTCAATTGTATTGATTTCTTCGTCCATCGTATCTCTCCACTTCTTCTCTTATGTAGCTTCTTGAAAGCTCACTAGTTCAAAATACACAAGAGACATAATAAGGTAAGATTATCTTATTGTTTTGTTACCTTATCGAGATCTTGGATACTTCGTATACGTGTCACGACTCTGTCACTTCCACTCGAAGACATTGAAGATGATGGGTCTCTATGAGTGGTTGGCATTGGTGAAGTAGGTGGAATCATTGGCTCTTGCTGAATTTCTCCATGTTTCTTTATATGGACTTTTTCAAAGTGTGGAAAGAAATTGAAATAATCTATATGTGAGCCAAAATCCCATTCTCCATCTTTATCGAATACCACATCTTGGCTAGTTATAATCTTTTTTTTTGTCTGAATTGTACAGATTGTATCCCTTTGAACTTAAGTCATAGCCGATAAAGATGAAACTCTCACTTTTATCATTTAGCTTGGTTCTTCTCTCGTCCGGTACATGTACATGAGCTATACTTTCGAAGACTCTGAGATGAGATATTCCTGGCTTTCTTCCACTTCATGCTTCTTGTGGTGTCTTCCCAAACACACTTCTTGTTGGAGATCAGTTTGATAGATAGACTATGCAAGCTACTATTTCTACCAAAACGCTTTAGGCATTCTCTTACTTTTAATCATGCTTCGTGCCACATCAAGAATGGTTCTGGTTTTTCTTTCTGTAACATCATTCTATTGGGGGGATCATGGCACGTTTAGTGGGCATATAATTCCATTTTATGCACAGAACTCTTGAAACTCCTTGGAAGAAAATTCTCCTCCTCGATCTAATCATATTTCCTTGATTGCACGACCAGTTTCTTTTTCCAGAGTAGCTTTGAAATTTTTGAATACTTCAAAAGCTTCAGACTTCTATTTCAAGAAATAAATCCAAGTTTTCCTTGAAAAATCATTAATGAAGAGAATAAAATAATTATTTTTACCAAAAGAACTTGGCCTGATGGGTCCATACACATCAGTAAGAATAAGTTCAATTGGTTTTTGAGCTCTTGTGTTAGACTCCTTCGGAAAACTCTTTCTGAACTGCTTCTTGAGTAACCACCATCACACAGTTGGTCTGGATGATTGATGTGGGGTAATCCTTTCACCATCTCCCTTTTAGACAATAGCTCTAGTCTTCCAAAGTTGAGATCCCCAAATCAAATATGCCATAGCCAGGATGCATCTTTGTAACAAGCCTTTAAACACTTTGCAACATCATTTTGAATATTCCAAGTAAACATTCTATTCTTTGACATGTTCATCTTGGAAATTAAATTTCCTTGGCCATCCCTTATAAAAAGATTATAATCTTTCTTGTGAATATCATAGCCTTTTTCTCAGAGTTGACCCAAACGTAAGATATTTATTTTCATATTGGGCATATAGTAGACATTTGAAATTATATGATGATTACCATCTTTTTCTCGAATAAGAATCTTACCTTTCCCTTTCACCGATATTTTTGAATTATCTCCAAAAGAGACATGGCCATTTACTAATTCGTTGAGTTCTACAAATATACTTCTTCTACCGCACATATGGTTACTTGCACTGGTGTCTAGGTACAAAGTGTTCTCATGTCCTCTGTTAGTGTCTTGGTATGTTAAGAATAACGTTTCTTTCTCCTCAGTCTAAGCTTCTACATAGTTGGTCTTCTCCTCAACCTTGTTGTTAAGAGCTCTACATTCTGAAGCATAATGCCCAAACTTTTGACAATTATAACATTGAACTTGAGATTTATCACACCTCCACTTTGAATTACCTCTCTCATGACCTTTTGATGAGCTTTCTCATTTCTCATAGTTGGCGTTGGAATTGTTGTTGTAGTTCCAACCTTTACCACTACTGTGGCCTCTTCCTCATCGTTGGCCTAGGTTTCTACCACGACCATGTTGAGTTCTGTCATAACCTTGAGGAAGATCTCAATTTTTATATGCAATATATCTTGAGGAATTTTTATTTGTAGAAGAGATCTACCAAAATTTCATGATAATTGCATCACCTTTATCACAAATTATTTTGGGTAGTTTAAAAGTACTAATAGAATATGAAGGTAAAGCCAATAGAACAGATTTGATATAAGTGACTTTACCTATTTTGGATAAAATACAAGATCTTCAGCTATCCATTTTTGAAATGAGTGCATCAATAATCTCTTGAAATTCCCTGCTCTTCTTTATGTGATAAAATAAATTGTGATCCAAATATTTCATATCTCTAGTGGCAAGATAAATTCTAAGGGTATACTGAATTTGGCCTCTTAAAGAATAAGAAACATTTCTTGAAAAGAAAATACATGACTAAGAAAATTTTTCTTGCTGTCTTGACCATTTGAAATACTTCCAAATATTTTGATGAATGACATTAATTTAGAGAGATTTGCTCTTGAAAAAAGAATGTGATCATCTGTATAAATTGGATGGCTAATAGCAGGTGAATTTCTAGCAATATTGATCCATGAAACCCATTATTGTTTTCAGCATGAACTAATAATCTAGATAACATTTTAGCTCCAATCATTTAAAAGATAAGGATAAATAGGGTCATCTTGAGGAAGTCTTCTTTCAGGAAAATTACCGTATGAAATTTCATTTAATAGAATTAAGTAAGAGACAATACTTAGACATGTGTAAATTAACTTGTAAAATTTATCAGAGAAATCTAACTGCTTTAAAATTTTGATAATGAAATTCCATTCCATCACATCATAGGCTTTTTTCATATCCATTTTGATCCCTAAAAGACTTTCTTTACCTTGTTTTCTCTTAAGTAACACTTCTTGAGCAATAATAACATTTTCAAAAATATATCTACTAGGGATAAAAGCAGATTGATTGGGAGAAATGAATTTGTCAAGTTTGAATTTG
The DNA here is from genome assembly GCA_030763125.1 of Hippophae gyantsensis. Lineage (NCBI taxonomy): Eukaryota > Viridiplantae > Streptophyta > Magnoliopsida > Rosales > Elaeagnaceae > Hippophae > Hippophae gyantsensis. The sequence continues at coordinate 17,225,952 of CM061033.1, read as the reverse complement.
AGTTTGTTTGTCAAGATTTTTGATAAGACTTTGTAAATCATATTGCAAAAACTTATGGGTCTAAAATAATGGGCAAGAGAAGGATTTTTTATTTTATCAATAAATGTAATAAATGTTCTATTTAAAATAGGATTAAGATAAGCTGATGAGAAGAAATCTTGAACAACTTGAATTACATTTTTTTTAAGAATATGCCATTAATTTTTATATACAAAAACAGGCAAACTATCTGCTCTAGGAGCTTTAAAAGAACCCATATGAAATAGAGCATCTTCGATCTCTCTTTCTTTAGGAGTACTACACAAAATATCATTCTTATTATCTAAAATACATAGTGAGAATAGTTGAGAAATTGGAATAGCTAGAGTAGGAGATAAATCCATAGAAGAAGGGAACAACTCATTAAAATAATTAATGAAACACATATCAATATCATTTCTTTCATATAATCATCTACCATGAATATCTTTGATTGAGTTGATAGAATTATATCATCTTCTAATCATTGTTAAAGTGTAAAAATATTTAGTATTATGATCATTTTTTAAAAGCCAAGCTTCCTTTAATTTTTGTTTCCATATACTCTCCAAACGACTTTGATATTCCTCAATATCTAGAAGAAGTTACAGCTCATAATTACCATCATCATCAGGAATAGAACCACTTTGCACCTTAAGTAATGAGTCTTCTCTATATCTCAATCTATCTTCATAATAACAAAAATTATGCTTGTTCCACCATTTAAAATCTTTTACTAATTAAATTGAATTTAAGTAAAAGTTTGGTTGAGCAAACAAAGGATCCTTGAGTTTCCAAACTTTATTAACAACATCAAAGCAAGTAGAATCTATACACCAAGTAGTTATAAACCAAATAGAGGATTCATTCATGAATAATAAAATAGGAGCATTATCAGAGGCTTTGATTTGTAAATTCTAAAATTTGGTAGAAGGAAATAATTGAAACCAATCGACAAAAGCAAGAACTCTATTAAGTCTTTGTTTGCTATTAAATCTTCATTTTCTTTTATTCGTCCAAGTGAAAGGAGAACCATACAGTAGGAATGGGAAATAAAACTACAGGTTTGGTTATCAGCACCATCGGTTCAGTTTTTCCTTGATAAATTTCATAGACAAATATAATTTTGGGTATTAACCAAATATGAAGCAACAAGTACGATTTAGATACAATTATACTGATAACTGTACCCGTCTATACCCATAATTAATTATATTTATTTAATTAATTTATATATTTATTAAATTAAATTATATATTTGTTTTAATTAATATTGATTTCTCCTCCATTACAGACGCTACATAGGTTTAGCAAAGGTATGGTTTTTTTGGGTATTTTTTAATAACAGTTCTAGACCATTACCTGCGGGTGAAAAACCATTCCCGAACTATAATGGCTTTCAAGTGATTTTGGTTACAAATTTTATAATTCAGTTTGGGGATAGTTATATCAAAAACTATCCCCGCCCGTACTCGTACCCATTGCTACCATACAGTCTAAATCCAAAGCTTAAGAATTATCCATAAAATCTATCGATCTGTTTGGCCACAAAGAGATAGAACTACCTCATTTTTTTCATGTTGAATGAGAACTTCAAAAAATCACCTATAGAACCAAAAAGAGTTAAAAGCAGGAGTCAGAGCAAGTAAGTTGGACCAAAAATCATTTATTGGATCTTAATAACATGGAAAGTAATAACAAAAGCAATACATTTCCTTCCATTTGTAGCAAAATTACAAACTTGCTATTTTATTACGATTATAATTTAAAATTGAAACTTGAAAACCTAGTTTCCGCATAACAAAAAGACATCTAGCACTGTTTGAAGCAGGTATACTAAAATTTTCATAATATCCTAATCTATGTTGAATTGAAAGACAAAAATCACTAGTAGCTTTAGTCTTAGAAATTAAAATATATTCTGTTATAAATTAGCACTTGCGGAAGCGAATTTCAAGTCCAATTTAGTTGCATAAATATATAGTTATGAGTAACAGCAAAATAATAAGTAGTAAGAAAATAAATGGTACAGAATGATTTAAGTGGTTCAACTTTTCAATGTAAAAAGTCTACTCCACTCACAACGACACACTGAGGAAAATGCACTAATAATCAAATAGAGATACAAACACCAATATTCAAAGAGCTTCACAAAATATACCAAAAATAACCCAAAATATATCCCTTGAATTTACTAGTAATATACAGTGAGATAAATTAAAAAACTTGCTATTAAATCAAACATTACCATACAAATGAGAGAAAATCCACCAATGGTCGTAGAAATGGACAGCTTGTCCTTGGGGGCTAATTTTCCCTTTTTTATTCTATTTGACAGCCTCTAAACTCTTCTTCTCTATTTGTGAAAAATCTGCTCTCAGTTTTCTCTCTAGCAATAACATCTCACTTTCTCCCTATGTTATAAAAAATATGTCTTGGGTGCCCTGTTGAGAAAGAAAAAGGTAATATATATATATATATATATATGGAAAACAAAAGATAGGGTTTAATAGATATTGGTTTGGGTTGAAAGTTGTTTTAGGCCATAATTTTAACAAATCTCAACCTTGGCTCAAAACAGAAACATGTTCTTCTTATGAAATTCCTCGGATTACCAAATAACCGTTGTCTAAAGCACCGAATGGTGATCATATACTACAAACACCAATAAAGTCCAAACAATGCTTGAACTTGTTAAATTTAATTGATTTGGTTAACATATCAGCTAGATTCTCTATAGTGGCTATCTTATTGACAACGATAGCACCCTCAGATACAATGTCACGAACGAAGTGATATTTGACATCAATATGTTTGGTTCTTTCATGATACATAGTATTCTTGGTCAAGTGTATCTCATTCTGATTATCACAAAATACAACAAAGAATCTTGCTAGTATAGTGATTATCTTATTAACAACGATAGAACCCTTAGATACAATGTCATGAATGAAGTGATATCTGACATCAATATGTTTGGTTCTTTCATGATACATAGTGTTTTTTGTCAAGTGTATCTCACTTTGAGTATCGCAAAATACAACAAAAGTATCCTACTGTAAACCCAAATCACAAACAAAACCTCTAAGCCAAATGAATTCTTTCACTGCTTTTGTTGCTGCCATATATTTTGCCTCTGTCATAGACAAAGCAACTGTAGACTGTAAAGTAGCCTTACAACTAATGGCACAATGAGAAAGAGTGAAGAGATAACTTGTTAGAGAGCTTGTTCTATCCAAATCACCAGTATAATCAGAGTCCATATAACCAATAACATTGCAACTGGTATTAGAACTTCCATCATATACCAAACCAAAATTAGATGTGCCTCTCAAATAATGAAGTATCCATTTCACTACTTGCCAATGACCCTTACTAGGATTATCCTTATATCTACTGACAACATTGATTGCATGTGAAATATCTAGACGAGTACAAACCATAGTGTACGTCAAACTACCAACGACACTAGCATATAGAACCTGAGACATGTACTGCTCTTCTTCTTCTAACTGTGGTGACAAATCCAAAGAAAGCCTAAAATGTGCAACTAATGGCGTACACATGTTTAGACTCTTTCATACCAAAGCGTTCAATAACTTTTTCAATATAACTTTTTTGAGTCAAATAAACCTTACATGCTTGTCTATCCCTGTAAATTTCCATGCCCAAAATTTTCTTCACAATACCCAAATCTTTCATCTCAAACTCACTACTAAGGTGAAACATTAATTTTTGAATCTTAGACTTTCTTAGAAGCAATAAGCATGTCATCAACATAAAGCAACAAATAGACAAATGAACCATCATGGAATATTTTATGATAAACACAACTATCATAATCACTCCTAGAAAAAACCATGATCAATCATAAAAGAGTCTAAACCCATATAAAGACTTTTTCAATAAACAAACATGATCTTCCTTAGCTGGAACAATAAATCCCTTTGGTTGATGAATATATATTTGTTCCTCAAGCTCACCATGTAAGAAGGTTGTCTTGACATCAAGCTGTTCTAATTCCATGTCAAACAATGCAACCATAGCAAACAACACACAAATAGAGCTATGTTTCACCGTAGGTGAAAATACTTCATTGAAGTCAATACCTTTCTTCTGACAATAACCCTTTGCAATAACATGTGCCTTGAACCTAGCTGCTTCAACCTCAGGTATACCTTCTTTTTTCTTGAAGACCCATTTTTTCCAACAATCTTCTGGCCCTTAGGCGGTTCCCCAATTCTCAAGTATGATTCTTATGAAGTGATTGAATCTCTTCATTCATAGCAACTAGCCACTGAACATACTCATCACAAGTGACAGCTTCATGAGAACTAGAAGGTTCATGCACCTTAATAGAATTTGTCATAGACAATGAAAAAAAACTAAGTCTGCCTCTGTGTACTTCTGAGGACATCGAATCTCTCTTAATCCTTTACCCTTAGCGATACTATATGGTTGCTCATATTGCTCTTCTGCTACATCATGAGAAGAATCATCTATATCATCCATAGATGGTTGATCTGAAGTGCCCTCTTACACTTAACTAGGAGGTCCACTCTCAAGCTCCACCTACTCATTAACATCTTGGTCTTTACTTGCAACAATAGACTCATTTTCATTTCCAACATGGAAAGCTCATCAAATTTAAAATCTCTACTAATCAAAAATTTAGGCGACTTGGGTTCAACACACTATAATCTATAACTCTTCACCTCATAAGGATACCCCAAAATATGCATTTCAATGCCCTAGGCTTAAGTTTACCATCATTAACATGAACATATGTAGGACAACCAAAAACTTTCAAATCATAATAATTAGCAAGAGTACCAGAGAACACCTCAATTAGAGTCTTCAACTCAATTGTAGTAGATGGAGACCGATTCACCAAATAGTAGGCATGGTTACAAGCTTCATCCTAAAAGGATTTATCCAAGTCAGCTTGAAAAAGATACAACGAGCTCTTTCTAAGAGAGTCCTATTCATACATTATACTACATTTTGTTGTGGTGTATGACGCATAGTAATTGCGATGTCTCACTATTCCATTTCTTTCACAAAACTCATTAAATTGACTTTTACAAAATTGCAAACCATTGTCAGTCCTCAAATGCTTGATTATCTTGCCTGTTTGATTTTCTATACAAGCCTTGAATTTTACAAATTTGAAGAACATATCATTCTTTTTTTTTTCAAAAAATACATCCAAATATGAAGGGAGAAGTCATCAATAAAAGTCAACATATACCGGGTACCACCCTTGGACACAAAACGAGATGGAACCCAAAGATCTAAATGAATATAATCAATAGTACCTTTCATTTTATGGATGACTGGACTGAACTTGACCCTACGATGCTTTCCATAGACACAATACTCATAGAAATCAAGCTTCCCAGTTTTCTGACCACTAAGAAAATTCTGTTTGCTCAAAATAGACATCCTTACCTCACTCATATGCCCTAGCCGCATATGCCATAATCGAGTAGTATCTAAATCTTGATTTGACGAGGAAAAAACTGAAACATTGCCAATAAGAGTGCTACACTAAAGCATATAGAGTCCACACGACAATTTCCCTTTAATAACAATGATAGCACCCTTACTAACTCTTAAAACATCACCTTTAACTATATACTTGTAGCCTTGTGAATCAATAGTACCCAAAGATATCAAGTTCTTTTTCCAACCTAGAACATGATGAACATCTTTCAAAGTCCTAACAATACCATCGTGCATCTTAATTCAGACAGTATTAATACCAACAACCTTGTAGGACATATTGTTTCCCATCAAGACAACATCCCTATCAATAGAATGATAAGAAGTAAACCTGTTCCTACTAGGGCACATTTGGTAAGTGCAACCCAAATCAAGAATCGAAACATCTCCAAAAGAACCAATAGATATTGATAGAACATTTTCACCATCGAAACCAGAACTATCTGCAACACCAGTAACATCATTAGTACCAGAAGACATTGTGGTATATTTTTCTTTACCTTTGAGTTTCAAACAATTTACTTTCCAGTGCCCTTCTTGACGGCAATAGTTGCATTTATCTTTTCTTTTTCTAGATTTGGTTTTAGACTTACCTCTATTATTTCTTGTGCCCTTTTCTAGATTTCTACTTCTAACAAATAAACCATTACTATTATCATTGTTGCTTGTAGACACCTTTTTCTTCAACTCTTTGGAATTCAAAGCTGCTTTGACATCCTCCAAAGAAATAGTATCTCGCCCATATAGCATGGTATCAAAAAAATGTTCAAATAAATGAGGTAAAGAACATAATAGAACTAAGGCCTAATCCTCGTCATCAATTTTAACACAACTATTTTTTAAATAATGAATAATTTTAGTAAATTCATCAAGGTAATCGTGTAAAGGTATACCTTCTGACATTCTGAATGTATACAAATTTTGATTTAAATATAACTGACTTGTCAAAGACTTGGTCATATACAAATTCTCCAATTTAAGCCATAACCCAGTGGGAGATTCCTCATCACCAGCTCGCGTAGTACCTCATCTGACAAGGATAACTAAATTGAATTGAGAGCATTTTCCATCAATGCATCTTTTTCTTCATTTGTCAATTTTTTTTGACAATTTATCCTTGCCTTCAAATATCTTTACAAGCCCTTCTTTAACTAACACAACTTGCATCTTCATTCGCCAGAGATTGAAATCATTCCTACCATTGAATTTTTCAATTTCATATTTTGCCACCGAAAGTTTATAAGATATAGACCTAATTAATATAGAGGGTGAATAGGTTATTTTCAATTTTTACTAATTTATAATTTAATAGCCTAAACAAAGCGGTCATGCATGCAATCGTGTGTAAAAATAAAGTGCGGAAATAAGAGAATAACACACGATATTTTTAGGTGGAAACAACAAAGGCCACAACCATGACCTAAGAGAAAAACCACCAGTTCACCGGATCACCTAACTTTCCACTATGAAAATCAAATGTTCAAGTACAAACTCGGTCTTATGCTACCCTCCCTAGGATACTGCTCCAGTGTACTTTACTTTCGAATCCTTGCTCTATTTTCACAGTTTCTAAAATTAGCGTGAGTGGTTTCTAGACCAACGTTCCAATAAACTTCTTGCTAATTAGATAAGTTCCCGAATTAACTACAAAATGGTTAGAACAAAAACATAAGTGTCTTTGCGTGTTCTATGATGGATTTAACAATGAATAATCATAACTAGATGATTCAAAACATATATCACTTAAATTAAATCAACTAACAAATCCTAGAGTAAAAAAGATTAAGCACAAATTAAATAAAAATAATTTCTTTAAAATTTAATAATAAAATCAAATAATTATGATCACATAAAATTATCTAATATAAACATCTAAAAATTTAATAAAAAAAAACATATAAGATAAAACATATCGAATAAATTTATTAATAAATACTTTTAAATGATATTAATTTGATATTAATCAATCTATTAAATTTTATACTTTGATTATTTTCTCTGATATCATCACACACAAATATATATCTATATATCGATTATCTTTTTGACTTCCCTGTACGAAATATTATTTATATATACATATTAACTATAATCTCACCTTCAATTATATATATATTAACTTTGCCGTAACTTAACTATACCCCTATTCCTTTTTGAATGCCTACTACGTTTCAATTATATATATATTAATTAACTTTACCCTAATAACTTAAGTTACTATACCACTGTCTTTTTTGAATGCCTTCTGCGTTTCAATTAGAAATAAATAAATAAATATATATATATATTACCTTTGCTGTCGCCGTTGTTTTCACCAGATTTTGAATGTTTTTCTATTCAATCGACAATCTTTTCTTCTTCAGTACACCCTTTTTAATCCTAATAATAATAATAATAATAATAATAATAATAATAATAATAATAATAATAATAATAATACGTAAGGTATAATATATTTTGGTGTCCATTAAAAACCTTAATATAAAGACAATCATATTTATTTTAAAAAAATACATCTAAAAATATTTAATTAATAATTTCATAAATTAATTTAAATTTAAATAAATATTTTAGCACCAAAACTAATTTTAAATTTATGAACATATATTATTATATGCATGAATGAAATCTTATGTGTCATAGTTATAAAAGATATACCTGAAGTACGACTATCTAGAATTCGAGTATTTGTTCAGTTTTTCTTGATAAACTCTTTTGTGGAGGTGTTAACACAACAAACCATCTTGTGTCAATTTGATCGCTCACGTAAAATACTTGTGTTTGCATCAAGTGCTAACGTGAAAGGATCATCAGTGTGACTTATCTTGGATAAATTTACGAGGATAGATCCAAAATCATCTATTTTATATCCAACATTGATAACATCTTCGACCCAATCACACAAGAAAACTGTTTCATGGAAGACCTCATAATCCAATTCCCAAATCACTTGTATTATACCATAATATGTTCTATCAAAAAGTACAGGATTACCATCTTTTGAACTAGAAAATTGCATAGTTTGTGCAACCATCTTCACACCACTATTCTAATTTATTAGGATTTTGTCCCTCGCTTGACTCGTAAACCTCAATCCATTTATTGTGAAACTAGAAAATGATTTGACATCGAATTTTGGCCCATGTGCAAGCCATTCTAAACTTTATGTTATTTTATGATTATGTTTCTTGAGTTCATCTCGAATCTATGTATACAAAAATATGAAATGTATTTAAAACAAAGTTTTAAAAAATAGCATAGATCTAGGAACATACATCAATTTTTGTTTGTGACACTTACATGGTTGCAAAACCAATTAATAAGCTCTCGTTAATGATCATCATACAACCATTTTTCTCTGCCTTTTTTTTATAACGAGGATCGATCTTCAATAAGTTTAAATGCATCCTGTAATGCTATTAAAGATATATGAAGTAGATATCATCATTAATAGTTAAATAAAAAATGATTGTTGCATAAATGAAAAGGTTAAACATCACTTACTCTATGTACGGTTATGCCTCATTATTAATTACCAAAATGATTGGGTGTGCTTTTTTTTATCGGGTGCGATCAATAAAAAATTTCTTACTTCCACCAAGCATAGGGTTACCTACTTGGATCATGTGACGTTTTAAGAACAACTCGTGCATAGGATTCCTAATTTCAGTGCAACCACTAAAGTATTCAGAACAAAACTCAATGGCCTCTTCAGCAATGTAGCGTTCCACCATGCATCCTTCAGGTCAATTTCTATTATTTACATATCCTTTAAGGACTTGCATATATCTCTCAAAAGGATACATCTACCTTAAGTAAGTAGGACCACACAATTGAACCTCTCGAACTAAATGAACCTCTCGAACTAAATGAACACACAAGTGAATCATTATATTGAAGAAAGAAGGAGGAAAATATTTTTCAATTAGACACAAAGTCTCTACAAAATCTTTCTGTAAAGAGTTTAACTCACCAATTGATATAGATTTCTTGCATATTCTATTGAATAATGAACAAAGACGAATTATTGATAATCAAACATGTTTTGGAATAATTGATCTAATAGCAGCTGGTAATAACTATTGCATTAAGATATGACAGTCATGTGATTTCAATCCACAAAGTTTCTTATCGATGATAGACACAAAATTTCATAAGTTGGATGAGTAACCATCAAGAACTTTCACACCCTCTAAACATTTACAAAACACATCCTTCCCTTTTGTTGACATTGTATATGATGTTGGTGGCAAGTATGTTCGATTCTTATCATTTTCCACCCTTGGTGCCAATTTAGGTCGTATGCCTAGTTTCTTTAAATCCAGTCTTGCTTTAATTCCATCATTTGTTTTTCCAGATATATTAAGTAAAGTACCAATCAAGCTTTCACATACATTTTTCTCAATGTGTATGACATCTAAGATGTGACAAATGTGTAGGTCTTTCCAATAAGGTAATTCCCAAAATATTGATTTTTTATTCCAACAACCATGGTAAGCCGGTTCAAACTCTATTTTATTTTCACCCCTTTTATTATTTGACCTCTTTTGTTTCCCTCCATTAGTGAGTATTTTTTTTCTACATCTTTCCATATCGTTTAAATGTCATACCATTTAATTGCCTTAATATCTCAACACCTCACAAAGGTCGGGGTGTAGGATCATGATCTTCTTCACTATAAAATGGTTTCTTTTGGTATCTAAACTTGTGTCCAGATGGAAAAAATCTTCTATGTGTTCTATAAGACATCTTTCGTCCATGAAAAAGATAAGTTGTAGAAGTGCCATCACTACATATAGGACATCCCATATAACCTTTTGTTTCATGTCTTGATAAGTTCCCACAAGTAAGAAAATCATTAATTGTCCTTAAAGTTAAAGTGTAATTCTTTATGTGCATCGTAAACATTTACACCATCATTCCACAACGTGTTTAAATCATCTATCAAAGGCTACAAATATACATCAATATCAACACCGGGTTGTTTAAATCCTGAGATCAATAATGTTAACATCATGAATTTTCTTTTCATACACAACCATGGAGGAAGGTACATGTTACCATAATTACTGGCCAATAGCTATATCTACTACTAAGGGAATTGAATGGATTAATTCCATCAACAACAATGGCAAGACAAAGATTGCGCGAATTAGATGCAAATTAAGGGGATAAATTATCTACTACTTTCCAATTTAGAGAATCACAAGGATAACGTAGCACCCCATCATCAGATCGATTATCTAAATACCAAGTCAACATCTTTGATGTCATTTTACTTTTGAACAACCTCTGAAATCGAGGAATCGGAGGAAATTACCAAAGAACCTTTACGGGCATGCCTTTCTTAGGTGTTGTCTCATTTGTAGCATGCTTCCATCTCGATTCTTTACACATCGGACAATCATCTAATGTCTCATATTCTTTTCTATAAAGAATGCAATCATTTGGACAAACATGAATCTTATGATATTTCATGTCAAATTGACTACGAGATTTCTTCACTTCATACATTGAAGATGGAAATTCAATACCCTCAAGAAACATATCGACTAGTAGATTTAGTAATTTTGTGAATCCCTTTTTAGAAAAACCATGTTTTGCCTTCACATTGTACAAATGAACAAATCTCGACATTTTAGTGTATTTTTTTTGCATTTTGGATACAATGGTTTTTTGGCATCTTCTAGAAGTTTTTTAAAGGCTTCAGGATCATCCTCACATAGTTCATCTTCAACACCATGAAACATATATTTTGTTTATACATTTTGATAAGATGTATGTAATCCATTCTCATTCTTATCTATCTCTTCCTAATGAGTATTATCAATATTTTCTCTATGATAATACCAACATTTATAGCTCAAAAGAATACCACTACGGATAAGTTGATACTTAACCTCTTCAACTTCATTAAATTGCTCATTTTTACATTTAACACATGGGTATCCAATCATACTAGTTCCAGTATTACTATTTCTATAAGCAAATTACGTGAAACTTTAAACTCCAGAAATGTAGTTATGCTCAATTCTACATTTTGACATCCAAGATTTGTCCATTTTCTATTAATGACATTAATAAAGCATATTAATTATGTATCTAATGAATATATTTCAAGTATTATTATATATAAATTTCCTAATTATTTGAATATCTATCAAAACATCATATAAAAATAAATACATAAAAACCAAACATAACAAATATATATACATAAATATAATTATATGAGATTGATTGTAATTACTAATAATAATATGCAACATCATTTGAGTTAATTTTAAATTTAAGATATATAAAACAAAATTTATATAACAATTTTGTGATAATTAATATTTTTTAAAATAACTACACTACTTCAAACCTAAATTTTTAATGAGTATCATATTGTTGAATCATGTCTTTCCCATTTCATATTAACAAAAATAAATAAATTAAAAACAAACCTTAAATCAGAGTCATTAATATATAAATTTATTTCATTTCAAAAATTTATACAAAACCTACATAAAATGTATACTTTCAAGGATGATTTGAAGAGAAACTACATTGTTTTTAAATAATTCAAAAAATTCTTAAAAATGAAAATTAAACCTAAACATTCTTTCATAAAGTTTGGGTTTTGAAATATCTAAACTAATGACATAAAATAATAGATAGACTCAATAAAGATCAAGCAATTAACATTTCAAATTCAATGAAGAATTTATGAGATAAATTAGTTAGTTAATCATGCATGTTCAATATCAATTTGGTTGTTGAAGATATAAATTAAGATTGTTGATTCTCTCTTTTTGTAAGAAAATATCCTAAGGCAAGGATGAAATTCTTTATTAATTAAATTTTAACATGCCATCTTCGTTGGGCCAAAAATTTAAACTTTAATTAAATTATGATTCTTTTTGATGAAATTAACAAACCATTTAATTACCACCATTAGTCCGACCAAAAATTTAAACTTTCATTCAAGGTGTGAAAGTTAGATTAAAATATTGATGTATTGAGAATTAACTTGCAGAATTGAAGCTACTATAAAAAATATATTGTCAATATATTTTCAAATAGTAATTTCTTTAAAAAATCTTTGAAATAGATTACTCTAAATATCCAAATAATCAAATCCTAAATCTAAGTCTCATATTTTAAAATTGTTACCAAAAATATTTTATTAATATATTTTTTTGTAACAACATTTTGAAATTTGAATAGAGAAATAAAACTTAATTCATTCTATACTAATATTTTACCTATGTTAATAATTCACAAGCATAATAACACTACTAATAGCTCATAGTATTTTCAACGAAACTTACTTAATTTAATAAATAATCAGCAAATTAAACATAACATTCAGAATAACACATAAAATTAATCTGAAAAAAAAGAATACATTAAAAATTTATACCTTAAGTATATCCTTATTAGTATAGAATTTTAGTATTGTTTTCATATCTAGACAACCTCCGAACATACTTGTCAATACTATTTATTAAAAGAAAACTAAGCTATTTTCATATTCTTTCTATGTGTCCAATATGCAATCTAATGTGTACGAGAATAGAAATATACCTGAGATATGATCCTTAAGACTTGATAGCTTCTTCAGCTTGAAAATATTCTTCTAAGATAAACCTAGAAAATAAAATTACAATTATATATTTTGTTCATGAATATCGTCAATACTCATACAAACATCATAGTTAAATTAATTAAATAATCCAAAATATGATTAATTAGCTAGCTACAATTCCCATTACTTATCTCATCGTTTTTAAATAAAATTCTCCGCTTGCTTTTCGTTTACTTAGTTGTATAGTTAGTTATTTATTTATTAATTTTAAGAAAACTAATAAAGAGTCTAAAACTAGTACAATTCTACCAGAGATCAACCTCGATGTAAACTTATATCAAAACTATTAGTGATTCACATAATTGTGAGTATTTATATTTTCACATGAATAAAGATGAATAAAGAGGAGATGGTAAACCAACATCATAAACAATCTTGTTGGAACTATTACAGAGCCAGATATAACTTATAAAATTCCATAACTTTTCCTAATTTCCTAGTGCTCTAGTTGATTAAGAAACTCCATAGGTTCCTTTTTTTTTCTTTTTTTCCTATTAAACTCCATATGCTACTTAGTGGGTTAAGAACATATCCTAGCATAATATATAAAAAAATTGAAAAAAATATCCTTGGAGCAAGATTCAAGATTTTCTATAAAAACCCTTTAATCATACAACTTTATAAATATACACTTTAATACTACAATTGTTTTCTAAAAAGAGACATATTAGACCATTCTCTTAACAAGTGTTAAAAACTAATAGACTTATCTATGTTTGTAGTTCACATAATTGTCTTTTCTTATCCTTACTTAATCGCCCGGAGGTTTTATCTTAAAATTATTTGCCCATTCAATTAAAACTTATAGCATATATTGTTTTTTTTTCTTTTTTTATGTTAAATAGTTATACTTTTTATTCATCAACCTATTACACATTCCCCTTAACATCTAAAACTACTACAATTTCATGAGAGATAAACTTCGAGATAAACTTATATATAAACTATTAATGATTCGTATAATTACAAGGATTTATATTTTCAAGTGAAAAAAGAAAAGATGGTAAATAAACGTCATAAATAATTCAGTTGGAACTAGTACTAAGCCAGATATAACTTGTGAAATTCCATAACTTCTCTTAATTTCCTTGTGTGTTGGTTGATTAAGAAACCCCATATGTTTCTTTTTTTTTCTTTTTTCCTATTAAACTCCATATGTTACTTGGTGGGTTAATAACATATCCTAGCATATATAAGATTTAAAAAAAATTAAAAAAAATATCCTTGGGAGCAAGATTTAAGATTTTTTATAAAAATATTTTAATCGTACAACTTTATAAATATACACTTTAATATCATAAATTTTTCTAAAAATAGACATATTAGATCATTCTCTTAATAAGTTTTAAAAACTAATAGATCTACTTATCTATGTATGTAGTTCACATAATTTTCGTTTCTTATACTTAATCACCGGGAGGTATTATGTTAAAATTATTTGTCCCTTCAATTAAAACTTATCACATATATTGTTTGTTGTTTTTTATGTTAAATAATTATACTTTTTTATTCATCAATATTTTACACATTCCCCTTAACATCTAACATCTATTAATTAGAAAGAATTTTTCATTTTATTTTATTTGGCACTATTAGATTCTTAGGAGAGAAAATTGAAGTCAAATATCCAATTGAAGGACTCTTCTGTTGGCAACTTTTTTACATCATCTTATTTGAAAATCCAATGAATTTTAGAACTTTCAATAAAGAAGATGTGCTATTGTTGTTTGTGCGTTTATGAAAAATATTAATTAGGTTACTTTTTGGCTTTTGCCACAAAACAATAAGCATACAAGTATGATCAAATTAATAATAGTAAGAAAAATGGTATGATGCAGCAAACAATTTGTAAATGCCTTAAACAAATATTAAGGAGATCAAAATTGGCTCAACGGCTCAATTCGATTAAGAAAAACCTAGCAACGCAGTTGCTCTGCATTACAAGCATTTCAATAATATCCCGAATGGCTACACAGCTGCTCATCCATCCGTTTACATACCCTATCCTACTAACAAACAAAAAATAAACTAGGAAATGATATTGGGCTTGGACTAAACCCATTAGTTTAGCTAGGTCCATTAGTTAAACAACCCAAACCGTAAACAAAGTAAAGTAAATACTGGTAACAAGTAAATGGCAATATAAGTAAATAATAGGCTGCATCAGTTGCCCCCCCTTTTCAGAAGGAAGATTCGACCTCGAATCTGGTATAGAAACAGGAGCAGCATTAGGAGGAAAATACTCAAAAATATCTTTACTGTTGAACGTCTTTGAAACCTGCATATCAGTTACACTACTACAAAACATGCATACGGCCTCGGTTTTTAACCGTGGCCGTAGTTCTATGGCTACGGTTATAAGAACCGAGGCCTAAGTGAGAGAGACCATAGGTAATGACCTATAACCTCGGTTTTTAACCGAGGCCATAGGATGTACTTTTGACCTCGGTTATCAAAAACCGAGGCCATAGGATGTACTTTTGACCTCGGTTATTAGATAACCGAGGCCAAAGGTACATCCTATGGTCTCGGTTTTCTAATAACCGAGGCCAAAGGTACCTCCTATGGCCTCGGTTTTCTAATAGCCGAGGCCAAAGGTACATCCTATGGTCTCGATTTTCTAATAACCGAGGTCATAGGATATACATAAATTACAAAAAAATACATTAATTAATAATTACAATATTAAAAATCAATATAAATTACAATAAATTTATTAATTCAAATATTAAAAGTATAATTACATTTGAGAGTTTATTATACACAAAAAAAAAACTTAGTATTACAAACTAACTTTTTAGTATTAATTACAAACATGGAAAAAAACTTAGTATTAATTACCAACACCAGCAGCACCAATGCACCAAATAAGAATACTAATGCACTAGCGCAAGAAGAAGACAAATACCATCACCAAAGAAAGAAGACTAACACAAATAAGAAGACCAAAGACCATATCAAGAACACTAACTCAAAGACTAAGACCAACAAATAAGAAGACTGTAGCAAAGCCAAGACCAAGAGAACCAACAACAAGATCACCAAAAGAGTGGAGATTTAAATCAATTTAATAACAATAACCAAGTGTTTTAATGCTTACCAAAGACTTGATGCAAAGAAGGCACTTATTGGTATTACACATGTTGCATATATGTTATGAGAAACATTATTTTAAAAATTTGAGATTGCACATCAAGGAAAAAACTAAAAACAAACATAAAAGCTAGGGGAGGATCACAGCAAGAGAAAAAAATCTATCACCAAAGACTAAGAATAAGACCAAAGACCAAAGACTAAAGACTAACGCGAAGACACCAAAGACTAAAGACACCAAATGTAGCATACCAAGATACAGAAGCGCACCAACACCATGGGAATTGCTTAACAAGTAACAATATTTTGTCAGAGAGATCACATTCGACAGCAAACAACAAAGAAGAAGCAACTAGACAAATAACACAAGCATGAATTGTAAAGAAATGTTTTTTTATTGGATTTTGGTGTATGTGACTAGTATTTGTCAGAAATTGATTCTACTTATTTTGGGTCATTATTGACTTTAATTAGGAATAGATTCAGAGAGGTTTGTGGCATATTGGCATATTGTTATATTAATCTTATTTCATTGTACATCTAAATGTGAAAGTATTCACAAGTTATATTAATCACCACCTTGGAAACGGCCGATTAGGAAATTTTAGCAAGTAACTACCTCTTTCAAAGCCAAACAAAAAAGGAACCATCGATTGGATGGATATAAGCATTAATATATAACAAGTTACCATCAAAAGTCTGCCTGATAATTTGCATAGTTGAACTAGAAAGTCATTAACATCTTCTCTGAAAAAACAAGTTAGGTGTTATTCCAACCAAGATCAACCAACAACAATTGATATACTGTAGGTTTCACTTTGTAGAATAGAGTTTCATTTGCATAGAAGATTACAAGAACTAAAACACACAAGTACAGGAAATACAGAGAATAATACTTTGAATTAGGACACAGTAAAGTAAAATTATGTGAGAATAAAAAGTGACCATACCAATGCTTTACCCTGTATGCTCTTTCCAAAGTCTCCTCCTTAGCTCGTTTTAAAACTTCTCCCATATGTTCTGCAACATCTTCCCCAATTTGTGACATGCACATGGAAAATATTATCTTCCACGACTCAACCCATCAAATAAATATTTCCAAAATGATAAGAATAATAAATTAACAGCATCAAGAGAAAATTCAATTTCAATCATACCACACCCTACCGCACGACATCTGTTTCATAATCACTATTTTGACATACAACTCCTGAACTATCAATCAAGAAGAATCTGCTTCTAAGTGTTATGTAATGAAACACCTTGTTTTCCTCTCGGATTGGAGCCACCTTGCAAACCTATAAAACACATATCGAGGGTTCCAATATTCTATAGGTAATTAAAAACATAGTGGTAAGAAATTACAGCAAAACAGCGAACCAGTGACCAGCGACCAGCGAATCAATGACCAATGAACCATCGAACAACGACCCATCGAATAGTGACCACCGACCACCAACTAGCGACCATCGAACTAGCAAACCATCGAACCAGCGAATAGAGATCCATCAAATAGTGAACCTTCGAACCATCGGATAGTGACCCATCAAACAGAAACCATCGAATAGTGACCCATCAAACTAGCGACCAGCGAACCATCGAACATCGACCCATCGAATAGTGACCAGCGAACCATCGAACATCGACCCATCGAATAGTGACCAGCGAACCATCGAACATCGACCCATCGAACAGTGACCACCGACTAGCGACCATCGAACCAGCGAACTAGAAAGCAGGGAAGAGGAAGAAGAGATGAGAAGACGATGAGATATGGGAAGAGGAAGAAGAGACCAAAAGACGATGCGAGATGGGAAGAGGAAGAAGATGAAGAGGGAGAGAGAAAATTCTAGAAATATGAATATATAGAGAAAATTAATAAAGTAGATAGATATATATATAAAATAAAGCTGGGAGAAAAAGAAAAAATAAAAAAAGAGAGGATGATCGAGAGAGGAAAAAAAAGAGATAGGCATTAGAAAAAAAAAGACAAAAATAAAAAAATGATATAACTTATGGTCACGGTTATTAATACAAACCGAGGCCATAGACCTATCTTATAGCCTCGGTTTTTAGTAGACCGTGACCAAAACCCTATGACCTCGGTTTTTTAAAAACCGAGGCTATAAGTCTGAGACCATATGCATGTATTGTAGTAGTTTTGGTAGATCAAGCACATGTGTGTTGCCATTTATCTTCTTGATGATGTGCACTGGACCAAATTTCTTTGCATGAAGTTTGGAACAACTGTTAGGTGGAAATCTAGCCTTAAGCAAATGAACAAGAACCAAATCTCCCTCTTGACATATTTGGTGCCTTCTGTGTGTATCAGCATGTGATTTATACTTGGCATTAATGTTATTAGTTTAAATATCTTATAACCCAAACTTTGTGGCAAAATGTTTAGTTTAATATTCTTTTTCAAGAATTTATTGAATTATTTAAAAATAATGTAATTCTTCTTTAGATGACCATGAAAATATATTTATCATTTCTTACAAAGTGATTAATAAACTTCTGAGCTATTTTATAAATACAAAACTCGATAACCAAGTTTTTGGTGTCGTTGTCAAGAAAAAAAAAATTTTTAAAATTTTTATCATCAAAATCTTAAAATTTTTTGTGTTATGAATATTTTGACTTTTATTTAAAATTTTAAAATATCTATGTTATTAACTAATAGCTTTATATATTTTTAATTTTTAATTTTAAAAAAAATTAAAAATATAAAAAAATTCTTTTCTTTTATAAAAAAATATTATTTTTAAAAGTTTCTTTTATTTATTTAATTATTTTATCAATTCTTTTTTGTTTTATTATAAAATTTTAATTTTCTTTTATTTGTTTTAATTAATTTATGTTTAGTATTTCATTGTATAAACATGTAATATATTTAATATAATTATTATATATTTTGTATCATAAACTTTTTGTATTGCTTGTAACATACTTTATATTTATTTTATGTTTTTTTATTTTATTACTTCACAGGTGATTTTAATTTTTGTTTTAATAAATTTATGCAAGGTAAGAGGTCCTTTAGGTACTTTCACCTTATAAAAATAACATTAATAAACCTTTATTACAGTTGAGAAGGCTAAACTTTGAGATCCCACAACCTCTAATTGAACAAAATCTTAAGTCAAACCTAGACATTTTACTTGAACTAAAAAAAATAGGGAAAAATCCAAAAGTTAAGGAGACCACTATGAAGGAGTATGTAAGGCCATTTATTGTCATTGTTATTACTTCAATCCAACTAAGTGAGCATGCTCAGAATTAAGAATTAAGAAATATTTTTTTTTCATTTTATCTTCTTTTAACTGATTGCCTAATGAAGACTCTTTGTCTTTCATTAAGGACTTATATTCCACTGTCCAAACATTCCCTCTCAGTGTACTCACCGAGGACCAGCTTAGAGTGTAATGTTTCACCTACACCCAAAGACAAGGCCAAGGCTTGGCTAATGTCACTTCCTTCAAGTTCCTTGATGACCTAAGATGATGTATACAATAAATTTATGGAAAAATTCTATTTCTATTAGAAAACATCATAATTGAGAGCAAATATTGTTATTTTCTCTCAATTGGAGGGGAGAACCATTACACAAAGCTTCAAATAGGTTCAAACTCTTCTTCACTCGATACTTCTATCATAGCTACAAAACTAGGTTTTCTATGATGGATTGACACAATAATGTAAGTTTATCATTGACAACACATCGGGAGGAGTGATGAGAGTAAAGATAGCCTTATAGACTTACAATCTCTTTGAAATATTGAATTCTAATTCCCAAACAAAATCTCTCGAGTAAGAAGAGTCAGAGTCTGTAAAATAGATTACGGTATTGAAGTACAAATGCAACATACACAACTAACAAAGCAAGTTATACTTTTCACTACACATGCCACAATCCATAAAGAACAATGTCATTTATGTAGTACTTTAGGACATTGTGTTAATACCTGTCACTATCATGAAGAAGAAATAGTTGAATCTGAACAAGTCAATGTATTCGGGGTTATCAATCAAGACCTAGGTATGATCCTAATTTAGATACCAATAACCAGGGTGGGAGAATCATCCCAATTTCTCCTTGAAGCAAAATAATCCTCCATTCACCCAAAGCTTCACTACTAAAAAAACATACATATGGTCTCAGACCTATGGCCTCGGTTTTTATAAAAACTGAGGCCATAGGGTTTTGGTCATAATCTAATAAAAACCGAGATTATAGGATATGTTTATGGCCTTTGTTTTTATTAATAACCGTGGCCAAAAGTTATATCAAATTTTTTCATGTTTCCTCTTTTTTTATTTTTTTTATTTTTATCCTTCTCTCTCTTTTTCTTTTTTCCTTCTTCCATGCCCTCTCTCTCTCTCTTTTTCTTTTTTTCTTTCTTCCTTTTTCTCCCGACAGCTACTTTCTTAATTTATGATTATCATTTTTCCAGATCTGAAATTTATCTTCCCCTCTCGTGATTCTTCCTCATCTCAACTCATTGGTTCAGTAGTCATTGTTCACTAGTTCATTGGTTCGCTGGTCACTAGGTTGTTGTTTGCTAGATATTAGACACTGGTTACTGGACGCTGGATGCTGGTCTCTAGTTGTTGGTGCTTGTGTGTTGTGCTGGTGGTGGTGATGTTGGTGTGATGCACTAGTGGTGGAGCTAGTGCACTAGTGATGGTAGTGGTGTGCTGCACTGGTGGTAGTGCTAATGCAATAGTGGTGGTATTGGTGCGCTGGTATTGGTGGTAGTGCTGGTGCGCTACGCTGGTATTGGTACTGGTGCTGGTGCTGGTGCTCTACGCTGATGTTGGTACTAGTGCTAGTACTGGTGATGGTGCGCTGGTGTTGGTGCTAGTACTGGTGCCTAGTGTCTGGTGTTGATGCTAATACAGGTATTAACTGGTGGAGAATGTTTTATCTACATCACACGGGTACTCTTCTTTATTTTTGTTTACATGTGTATTTATGCATCTATCTCTCTTTTCTAAGCTTAGAATACTTTGCAGTTTACACGCTAAAATTTGTAGTATTTATGAACTAAATCTCACACTATTAGAAAAGAGTAATATGTGGCTCTGTTGGAGTTCTATTGTTTGATGTTTTGCATATTTGGAATTTGTGGCAGTATAAGAGCTTCTCAAACTAGTGTTCAAATACCTTTCATTTAGTGAATAATCAGATTCTCAAATGCTATTTCCCTTTTGAAGCTTTGATATGCTGTTTTTTGAATTGATGCTCTATGTACTTTTGCATATAGAGAGGGATGATGCCAAAGTTTTATTTATATTTAGATTTATGATTCTTATAAACTAATGTAAAAAAGTTAATCTTGATTGATTGTAAGGATTTTTCATTTTATATCTTGTAACAAGTATTTCTTGTGATTATGCTATCACCTGCATTTTAACTTAACCATAATCATAATACTTTATTACATAGACATGTCTGTTGTCGTGTCAGCTGGTCTCCTTAGGATTTTTGGTTGGTAGGTTGCTAAGCTTCCTTTAGTAGCTACAAGTAGAGAACATCAAGGAAACGTAAGAATTTAGGAATAGAAAGTGCTTTTAGATGGCTATAAATACTACCTTTTCTATTTTCTTATTAGGTTTTAAGACTAAATATTGTTCTTCTATTTGTAGGGTTATTTTCAAACATTGTTTTCATGTATAATGAGGCTACTATGCTCTATGAATGTGAAAAATCTAGTGCTCTCTGTTGCTGAGGATGCTGAATCAATATGGATAAATAAATTAGGCTTCACAAAGATGAATGAGGAAAGGGTAAGTAGACTATATTTTATGATCTCCTCCTTATAAAATCCATTTTCTTTTTTTATTATATTTATTTTTCAATTCAGATAATTAGCCTTTAATATTTCTAAATTTGACAAATTTAGTTTAATTTTAATTGTTCTTAAATTGATTTAATAGGGTTATAATTAATTATAACATAATTTTATTTTTAATTCATTTGTTCTTCATCATATGATTTTCATGCTGGGGCTGGTGCACTAGTGCTGGTGCTGCTATTGATGGTGTTGGTGTTGCACTGTTACTGCTATGCGACGCTGGCACTAATGGTACTGGTGTTCTTATTTCTTCTTTGTGCGATCTTGTCTTGATGTTCTTTGTGTAGCGCGAAATTGGTACTAGTGCTCTCTTGGGAATTTCTTGGTGGTCTTGGTGGTCTTTGGTGTTCTTTGCTATTGTTGGTTGTGATGCTAGTGCTACTGGTTGATTCGAAGTACACTTATAAATGCTTGTAATTAATAGTAAAAAGTTAGTTTGTAATAGTAAGTTTTTATTATATTTTAGTGTATAATAAACTCTCAAATGTAATTATACTTTTAATTTTAATATAATATGTTTTTTAATATTGTAATTAATAAATTTATTGTAATTTATGTTGATTTTTAATATTGTAATTACTAATTGTATTTTTTTTATTTATGCATACCCTATGACCTTCGTTATTGAAAAACCAAGGCTATAGATATACCCTCTGGACTTCGTTATTGAAAAATCGAGACCATAGACATACCATATGGTCTCGGTTATTGAAAGACCGAGGCCATAGACATGTCCTATGGTCTCGGTCTTTCAATAACCGAGGTCATAATTAAGTCTATGGCCTCAGTTAAAAAACTGAGGCCATAGGTAACAATCTATGGTCTTTCTCACTTAGGCCTCGGTTCTTATAATCGTGGCTATAGGCTTACGATCACGGTTAAAAACCAAGGTCATATGTATGTTTTTTAGCAGTGCTTAAATAATAAGGCCAGTAATTCCACTAGCTATCTAGGAATCCTTCCAGCAAACCAACTTTATAGGATAACTTGAATGCATTCATTTAAGTAAGAAGAGACAACCAATCAAGAAAAAATCAAAAGTTGGACTCTATAGAGGCTTCTATAAAAAAAGTTGGAAGTATAAGTGGAGTAGCTAACTAAGCACTTTTAGAAGCAAGGCAAAGAGTACTTGTCTAGTTAGAACAACATCTAAATTCAATGACAATGGGACATTGAATTTACTAAATGAGAAAGTCCATTAAGTAATATCTCACTAAAGATGACAAATATAGTCCTATATGGGAGGTAATCCATTATTTTTTTCTTATTTAATTTAGTTTCAGTTTAGTAATTGTTTTTATTATTTTGTTTATTTAAGCATAGTTAAAAAAAATTCCTTTGTGATTACTTTGTTAATTTTTATTTATATAGGTTAGTTATTTTCATTTTCTAGTTAGTTATAAATATTTTTTTAGTATTAGGTTAATTAAAAGCACTTGTTTTATAGTTATTAGAGTAAGTGTGTTATTTAAGTTATATATAATAAAAAAATAGGGAGATCTCGTAAAAGTTAAGAAAACTAATGCTCGTCGCGGTATACATAAAAACCATGTTGCAACATGAGTGTTTATGTTACAAATTGAAGGAAGTTAAAAGGTTCATGCAACTCCACACTTTTATCATGTTGTAGTGTGCAAAAAAAATATTTGGCATATTTTCTGGCCTTAAATGCAAAAAAAAATCACTTTCTTCATAAACCTTAACATGTCCTCTTCCCCTAAACACCTAAAATCCCTCAAAAATCAAACCTATCTTCCATTATATTCCAATTTATTTTCCCAAAAATCACCTTCCTAATCATGTTCTAGCGATTCATTAATTAATTTTGAAAAAACCATCAACACTTCAACAAATCTTCATATTCTTCAAAAGGGTTCTTCAATTTCTTCATCCTCAACAAAGCAAGTAATAAATTAAATGTTTGTAGAATCTTTAGTTTTACAAGAAGTTCTCTATTTTTTTTATTCAATTATTAAGAGTTCAAAACCCTAAGATTTAGATGTTGTTGAATTTTTAAAATGGTACCAAAAAAGTGGTATTAATGATAAATGGAAAGTGGTATTGACTTATTAGGATTATGATAGAGATAAATTTTCAAGTTTTGAGGCCAAATTAAGGTTTGAAAATGTCACAAAAGTGAATAAAGGTATTATAATGGAAAGGAGAATGAATATTTTAGGACTTAATGCCTAATTTAAGAAAATTTCTGAGGTTATAGTAGCATTAGGATGGAAACAGTTTGTTGAGGAATCAGATGCTACTATAGAATCACTTGTTTGGGAATTTTATGCAAATATTTGGGATGTTGTTGATAATGTGGTTAAAGAATAGGATGTATTATTCTTGTTTAGACCAAATGATATTAGTGCTTATTATTATTTAGTAAATATTGGACAAGGTGAGTATGAAATATATTTGATTAATGTTGATTATGCTATGGTACTTAAAACCTTAACTTTAGAAGAAGATGAATGTAAGTTAGTGGAAAACATAAGGTTTTGAAGCTAAATATTTGAATATAGTTTCCCACATTTGGCAATACATTGTTTACTCAAGACTAATACCCACCAAATATTACAAGTATTTGGAAAGAGAGAGGAAAATTTTACTATATTCTATTAGGTCCAAAATGTCCATAGACATAGGAAATATAAAGCGAGCTGCTTACCATCACTGATCAAATTACTTTTTTTCTTTAACTAATCAAAAATTTATGTAAGAAAATGGGGATGTCTTACTCAAAAGGTGAAGTTATAATTCAACCTAGAGAATTATTAAATTTGATATATTATGATGAACTCACTTTTAGTACAAACATTGTCCAAATGAGAAGAAAGGCACTCCTTTATCAAAGATGACTATAAAAAATAAAAATAATAATTTTGGTGAAAGAATGAGCTACGTGAAAGAGTACTAGTAAGCCTGCACCGCTCAACAAGCTGCATTTTTAAATCGATAGCATCTTCATCAGATGGATCATAATCGTTTAATGTATGAAATGAATCGGTTATAATTTAAGAATCTCGGGATGGATACAAGCCATTTAGTTGCACTCAAGTATCAATATTATGATTGCACCTTCAAACCACCTGAAATATCATGACAACACCATGAAGAACAATTTTTGGATGACATGGAGGGCCAACTCCCAAATTTGTTCTAGAGTTTTATGAGTTCTTATTTTATGAATTTTATTTTATTTTGAGAAATTTAGTTTAAATGTTTTTGTTTTTAAATAATATGTTTGTTTTTCTTTTATGTTGTTTATTTTATTTTATTTCCTATCATGTGAATAATGTTTAGAACTATTGATATCTATAAATCTTTTTTAAAATTTGTGAGAAATGCACAATACTCTATGTGTGTAAATTTAAATGTTTAGAATTATGGATGCACCAACATTTTCAGTGTGGTACTTGAGCACATTCAACGAATAGGTAACTTTTTTGTTCTTTACTCTCTATCTTTAATTTGTAATTGTTGCATTGAGAATAATGTAAGTTCTAAGTTAGGAATGAGAAAAGTTACATCTTTATAAATTTGAGCCAATTTTAAATTTTTATTAAACATATATTCATATTTTTACATGTTTTCATATTTTTATTTGTTTGCTTTTATTTTTTTTATTGGTTTTGGAATTTTAAGAATTTAGGTTAATTTTAAAATTTTCTTGTAAAATCATCACGTCTTTTATTTAATCTTAAGTAAAAGATTAATTTTTTGCATTGTTGGATTAATTTCTTTAATATATTATGGAGTAATGTGATAATTAATTAGTTTTTTTTATAAATTGTATTTCATGATAAAATGTTAAAATTATAATAAATTCAAAATTGGTGTTTAGGAATCAAAGAGTGTAGACTAACTTTAGAGAATATGTCAAGCCATTATCTTTTTATTCTAAGTGATAGATATTTTTTCTACTCTTTTAAACACTCTTCTTAACAATTTTAAATTGTTAAATGATCTCTATAGGTTTTGTAATACTAGGATTTTTACATCTTATAAAGTTTCATATATTTATTTTTATTGCATAAAATGAATAACCTAAGTAGAAATTGAAAATATATGCCCTTCTCCGTTCATGAATGACTTCCAAAAAAAAAATAAAAAGGCATATATGAAGTTACTTAAGCCAATACAAAAAAACAGGAAAAAATTAGTCACTCACCAAATCATATAAAAATATGTACAAACTATACATGGTCCTCTCTAAAATATATCTCTAAAAAAAGAGAGAAAGAAAAAAAAATAGTATAAAATAAATACTACGACCCAAAAATTCCTACAAATTTGTGAAAAATGGATAAATACAAAAAAAAAATGATAAGTAATAAATCCCTAAGAAGTCATTGCATTTTTCTCATCTTTAAAAGACATATAACTTAAAAATTTTATTTGATGATTTTGATTTATGTAAGAAAATAATATGTGATTTCTTTATAAATTTTTTCATTTGATTCATTTCATAAAATCAGTACTATGCACTACTTCAAGCCCTTTCTTCTTTGTACTATTTGCATATATCTTTAAAAGAATGTTTGAACTAACATGATCAGTGTAATATTGAGAGTATGACTTGTGAAGATAAACCGAAACGAATTCAGATTTCATATATTGAAATTGGGTAAATTAATATTGATACATTTTTTTATGTTAATATGAATATGATTTCAACTAATTATTATAATAAACTATGAAAGTTTAGAATATTAAAATAAGTTATGTCTTAGATTTTAGTTATGAACTTAAAAGAAAATTAAAAGGCATGCGAAATCTTGTTATTCTTTTTTACTTTGTTATCTTTTTCACTTCTTTCAAAGTTTAATTTGTTATTTATTTGTGTGCTATTTGTTTTAAATTTTTTTGCATCTAGTTTAATATTCATGAGTATCATCTTTGAAAGCCCTCCCAAGACTTAAATTCATCCTCTAGAGCAACCTAAGGGTTTAAAAGTTTGTTACATACGCTAAATGTAACCATGTTAATCTATGAAAATGATTTATGATAGTTTAATTTATTTAGTTTTTGTTTTTAGTTTTTTGTTTTCCTTGCTAGAGACTAACAATAAGTTGGTTAGGGTTGTGATGAGTGCTTAAAAAGACTAAATTTAACGTGATCTTATACACTTTAAATGTCAAAATATATTTATATTTATATACTTTTATCATTTTTTAAACAAATCTTTCTTTTTCAAATTACTGGTATATTTTATTATGTTTAAGTATTTTTAGCTTTAAAATTATTCAACTGATCAACACTCAAAGAATAGTACTAAAAACATCTCATTACAACATTGAAGCATAGAAGATCAACATATCTAAGCTTTACATACGTTACAAATCAATGTAAATGGTGTAATCAAAATAGGCTTATAGAAATTTAGGGAGATGCGGCCATGACAAGGTATTTTGTGGTTAATTAATTGTTGCTAATTGATTTTATAGGCTACAATATACACAAATTTTTATAGTCAAGTATGTTACTTACGATACTGTGTATAATGACTCTATCTCTTATTTGAATTTTTATTTTATTTTTCACTTTTTCTACTTTGATTCATGATATATATATTATTAGAATTGTTGAGAAATTAACTCTCAAAAACTTAGACTATTGAAAGAAATATTAACATTATTTTTATACATCTATTATTTCCACATAAGTATTGACTCTATGAACCATGTAGGTTAAAAATTTTCAATTTAATAATTGGGAATAATTGGGGGGTTACTATTTCTTATACCATGTTAAACAAGCTAAAGAGAAAAATGTCAACATTATTTTTATATATATATCGCTTTATTATAAGTATTAACTTTATACATCTTATAAATCAAACACTTAATTCAATAATCGGAAGTTATTAGGGCTTATAAAAACTCAACTCTAATATCATGTTAAGTAAGTTTGAGAAAAAAATTCTCTTGAAAGATTAAACTATTAATAGAAAGATAAATTTTAATATATATATATAACGTATACGATATAATAGTGGATAAAATAAAAATATATACCGATGTGCATGGTGAAATTCAAACTTTTATTCATTATTATAAAGATCCATCTGACTCTTATTCCCACCAAACAAAAGGAAAAATTAGTTTGAAATAACAATATTACATTATCATAAATTTAAAATTACTATAAATATTTTTCCCGATCTAAGGAAAAACCTCAATTAGGGACCTCAAACCAAACAAAGGCATAATCTTGAAGTTACTGAAACCGGCCTCCAAGAAAAGCTTTTCCCAATCTTTTTGGCTTCTCTCTCTTCCAGTAGTCATAGTCATCATCAAAACATCAAAAAAAAGTTTTGCTTCAGTCACTTGGTGCTCATCATTCTTCTCATTTATGACACTGTCTATTATTATAACCTTTCCCACTTTGCTTGGAATTGCTTCCCTACATTTCTTCAAAACCTTCAAACATTCCTCATCATTCCAGGAATGTAGTATCAACTGCCAATTACTCAAATTTTCCATTTAATTAGCAAATAACTCATAATTAACATCCGTATATATAATAATAATAATAATTATTATTAAAAAAAAGTGTCAATATATATATATATAGTGAGAAGTAATTAATTTATGTTCTATTCATTGCCTCAAATTACTTCTGGACTTTAAAAGGAAAATTAGCCTAGGTGGGAAATTTTGGAAGGGTCGAATTGGGGTTGTCTTTAAGCAAAGAAGTAGTGGATGCTACGAGGATTTTGCCCTTTGGTAAGGAAAAAATATAAGAAGTATGTCATTATTATCGACTAATATTAGCTGCTTACACTAATTTGTTAGTGGCAGTACCCATCTTCCTCTAGTTATTTGTTTAGTTATAATATTATGGATCTTTATTTATTTTTATTTTTTTGAGCATCACTTCTAGTACTGATTCAAGTGTTGACTCTATGATGCTCTTTATATTAATAATACTAGTATTTATCATGCGTAGTGATGTGGCTTAATTTAATGGAGTTTCACTTTAAGAAAAACATACCTTTTTTTCTTCAACATAAAACAACTTTTGTTTTGTGTTTTTTTTTAATCGAAAAATATATGTTTTTTTTTACGGAAAACATTTTCTTTAAACAAATATATGATTTTTTTTTTGGAAATATATATATATATATATATATATATATATATATATATATATATCACGTGAATAAGTGGGTCATGTATACACTAAAAGGCCATGATATTATAAATAATCCTAAATCATTGATAAAAAAAAATGCCTTGTAACTAGAGACGATTGTTAGCAAAGATGAGTACTTTTAAAGATTTTTTTGGATAAGTTCTAAAGTTACTCGTTAATAGTTAGGAGCCTTTTTCATTAATTTATATGGATGTCTAAACACAAATATAATACAGAAAAATGCTATGTATACTAGAGACAAAGTACATGGTGAATAAAATGATGCAGTGGATAACTTTTACTTGTTTAATTTTAAGTAACCGGCCTACAAGATCAAGTATTTGATTAGCACATGTGTAAGTATTTCTCCACTTTATAAATTACTTTAATAATTCATTTTCGTGTTTTACCTCCTCATATTTAATGATGATAATTTAACTTGCCAACAGTCCAGTGCCTTACGGATACGGATCTTGTTTCGATCAATTCGGGTAACTGTTCGGTTCCAAACCGACTTATTATCATTCCTTACATGCATGTACTGCTATATATCACATGCACAACTATACTCAAAATGCACAAGACAATTGTACTTAATTAAAAAGAAGATAAAAACAACAATTTGCATGCATACCTTAAGAAGTATAGCATCTGCTGGAGGGATGGCCATAAACATATCACCTCCAATAAACTTTAAATTGTCACCATCATCTTCCAAATTAGCAACCACTTGAGGAAGGTCAAAAACTGTGCATTTTAACTGAGGAAATGCCTCAGTAATGATTCTGGCTACTTGCCCAGTACCACCACCAATATCGACCAATGAACTCAGCCCCTCAAAAACATGCTTACAGTCTTTAAAAACCAAATTCATCATCCCCGAATCACTAGCCATTGCTTCATTGAAACTATTATTGAACTGTGGATTTTGGTTTCCAAACTCCCAAAAGCTCTTCCCATGAGCAATTTCAAAGGCTGTAATTGATTCCTTTCCAACTTGTCGAAACCAATTTCCCAAGTAATGAAATGGAGTTACTATAGTTGGATCAACCATCATCGTAACAAGTTGGGACAAGTTGGGGACTCCATCTTTTAGAAGAATCTTTGAAGAGGGTGTGAGAATATATGCTTCTTCTTCATCACCATCATCAGCTAATATTTCTTCTTCTTGCGAACTTTTTTGAATATGGGTTTTAGCAAAGTGGCCAGAGTGGACCAAAAGGGACATGAGACGGCGAAGGAAGGTAGATTTAGAAGGATGGATCTGAAGAGATGAGACTAACTTGGTTAGGGTGATAGGGCGGCCATGCTTGTGAATTACGTCTGCTATGCCAAGCTGAACAGCGCAATTAAGTGACATGGAACTGATGTAGTTAAATACATGTTTGTACAAATGGGCTTCACCTTCAAATAATTCATTGCCTCCTAATTTATCTTGTCCTTGGAGGAGACTCATGATCCTTCTATAATCTATGTTGATCGCTAATCTTCCTGCGTATTTGGATAATTATGGGCTAAAATTCCTCTGTATTTGGTTGTTTAAGGCACATGTAATTGCCTTTTATCTACATATAGAATAATATTGATGGGACAATATATGTGCTCATTCATGAACTAGCTGATGTTGAAATTGACGAAAGAACCAGGAAATTTGAAATGCGTTTTACGTTTGCAAATTACTTTATCTTTATATATATATATGTTTTATTCTATGCATAATTATTAATATATAGACTTATAATTATTTTAATTTATTACATTTTTAATTTAATATTTAATCCATTATTAATATATATTAGATGTATAAAACTCCCATAACATTACTCTTTACAAAGAATTATGTATGCATGTATTATAATTATTTAAAAAAAATTAAAAATTATATTTTTAAATAATAATAGCACATAATATTATATAATTAGCGTTATTGTAAAAGTAGTTACAAATTTGATATCAATTACCTTTTCTCCATTACGAAAATTCCAACTGTATTTTTTTTACTTTCATTAATATTGAATTATTGATATATTTTGACTTTTAGATTTTAGCTTATGGTATTTGATTTTTCAACAGAAAAATTTAAACTTGTTTTCTTTTAATTACATAACAAAACTTTGTTTTATAAATAAAATTTTATTTTTAATCTTTTCTCATCTAGTATATATATATATATATTTAAAAAAAATTATACTTTTTTAAATAAAATATACCTAAAATATTATATTACCTCTTCCCATCCTAATAACAATGAATAATAATGATGGGACAACACATGTGCTTATTCATGAGTTAATGTTGAAATATGTACAATAATAATGATGGGACAACACATGTGCTTATTCATGAGTTAATGTTGAAATATGTACAATAATAATGATGGGATAACATATGTGCTTATTCACGGGCTAATGTTGAAATATGTACGATGAACATTGTGTTTTACATATGAAAATTACTTTTTATCACAATTTTGATATATGTTTTATTATATGTATTGTATTATAATTAGTCTATTATTAAAAAATAATTTCATAATTATTTCAATATTTTATGTTTTAATTTAATATTTAATCTAATGTATGATTTAATGTAAAAAAATTCAGATAACATTACTCTTTAAGAAGAAAAATGATAATATATATCACATATTAGTGGTTTGTGGTAGACAATGTGTACTCTAGAGATGATTAGTTATTAGTGATTATGAGTAGTCCTCGTTGTTTACATTTATGATATGTGATTTTTAATTACACCACGTTAGTTGGTGTTAACTTTGGAGGTGGATAGGTTAACGTGTCAAACAAGTTTGTAATGGAGGTAGTAAACGAGGTCAAAGAAAAGGTAGTTTAGACAAATGTCCTAACTGATAGTAATAATGTGGTTTTTTTTATCTCTATTAAAGTTATAATTAATTCATTATATAATAGATTTATTTGTTTTTGAATGGTTTACATAAAAAATTCGAGAATGTTATCGTATAAATATAATTTTTATATAAATTTACCTTATTATATATGGTATTATTTTATTTTACTTAAATTATTATATAAGTTTTAATTAAATTAATATACCTTTCTTAATAAAAAAATTAACTAAAACATTTTTATCTTGTGTTAAGTCATTTTACTTGCACATAAGCACCAGAAAAATAACATGAATAGATCATCATAATCTTTTGATTAGCTATTATTTTTATACTTTTTAACATGGAATTGAAAAGTCACATCCTCTTAACTGTAAGTTAAAATTTTATTTTTTTAGTTTTTATGTGATCATTTATTTAGATAATTTTATTTTTAAACCTTTCATAAGAAGATATATTTTTTATGTTATAAAAAATATGTATAATTTGTTTTTAAATATAATATATATATATATTAGATGAGAAAAGATTAAAAATAAAATTTTATTTATAAAACAAAGTTTTGTTATGTAATTAAAAGAAAACAAACTTAAATTTTTCTGTTGAAAAATCAAATACCATAAGATAAAATTTAAAAGTCAAAATATATCAATAATTCAATATTAATGAAAGTAAAAAAAATACAGTTGGAATTTTCGTAATGGAAAAAAGGTAATTGATATAAAATTTGTAACTACTTTTACAATAACGCTAATTATATAATATTATGTGCTATTATTATTTTTAAAAATAATTTTTAATTTTTTTTAAATAATTATAATACATTCATACATAATTCTTTGTAAAGAGTAATGTTATGGGAGTTTTATACATCTAATATATATTAATAATAGATTAAATATTAAATTAAAAATGTAATAAATTAAAATAATTATAAGTCTATATATTAATAATGAATTAATTATAATACTATATATTCATAGAATAAAACATATATATATATATATATATATAAAGTAATTTGCAAACTTAAAACGCATTTCAAATTTCAAGGCTCTTTCGACAGTTTCAACATCAGCTAGCTCATGAATGAGCACATATATTGTCCCATCAATATTATTCTATATAGAGATAAAAGCCAATTACAGAGGAATTTTAGCCCATAAATATCCAAATACGCGGAAAGATTAGCGATCAACATAGATTATAGAAGGATCATGAGTCTCCTAAGGACAAGATAAATTAGGAGAAATCAATAATTCTCTCAAAGCTTGTAATGATAGGTTCTTACAAGGGTAGAAAAAAGTTTTAGGTTCGAGCACATTTTTGTTAAACCAATCAACAAACAATTCATGTACATAATTGAGTGTTGAATAATATTAGACATAAAAATAATAATGATTTTATTGTCTATTAAAGTTGTAACTATTTTATTATTTAGTGAATTATTTACTATTGAGTGGTTGCATTAAAAAAACTCGAGGATATTATCACATAGATATAATATATATATGAGTTTATCTTGTTATATTACTTGTTATATATGCTATGCTATTGTATTAGTACAATCTCAGTTTAAGGTGTGTATGTTACACCATACTAAAAAGTTAAACTCTAATTAGAAATTTTTTATATTCTTGCATGATTTCTTTTGAATTTATATAATATATGTTGTTCAAAGTTATTTGCTTATCTAATATTATATTGTCTATGCTTTTGCTGTATACTAGTAAGTGTTTGATAATTGATTTGTACAAGTTAAGGCTAAGTACTTAAGGAGTCTGCATTTCCTTACCCTTGTATTGTACCGAGTCTTAGACTCTATCACATTGTATCAAAGCTGGTGCACCATTTTGGCTTAACTTCTAGGGTGTTGATTCTATTAACTCATGTTTTCACACCCACATACTTTCTCTCTGATGGAGTTAGGAGATAGAGATAATGTAGGTAGATGTCCACTTTTCAATGGGCTTAAATATGCCTATTGGGAATCACAAATGAGGGTTTTCTTATTGTCCAAAGGGGATCGTGTCAGGTTTCTTATTGAGAATGATTGGACTCACCCAACCAAAACCTTACCTTATAGTAATATTATTCCAAAACATATGACATAGTGGACTTAGGAAGAATAAAGTGAGTTCGAATGGAATACTATGAGTCTATATGCTGTCATCAAAGTTTTGACACATGATGAGTTTAGAAGGATTCAAAGTTGAACATCCTCAAAGCAAGCTTGGGATATTCTATAGACTACTTATTGGGGTACGTCTATTCTAAATGAACTAGTTGTCATGTCTTCAAACTGCATCACCTGTTGCCAAGACAAGAGTAATTTGTTTCCTAGAAGGCAAAGATCAAGCAACTCGGGGTAGATGTCTCAGTA
Source organism: Hippophae gyantsensis (assembly GCA_030763125.1). Classification (NCBI taxonomy): domain Eukaryota; kingdom Viridiplantae; phylum Streptophyta; class Magnoliopsida; order Rosales; family Elaeagnaceae; genus Hippophae; species Hippophae gyantsensis. Next base: position 17,191,462 of record CM061033.1, on the reverse strand, counting down.
AAAATGTTAATGCATCAGTTGTGGATGATGATGACACTAATCCTAATAAGAAGGAATTGGCATTTCTCGCACAAAGATTCACCAAATGTTTTAGAAAGAATAAATCCTCTTTTGGAGGTGTTAGTATAAAAAACTTATGCTCATAGAGCTCCAAATCAATCAAAATTGATGATGACTTAAATCAAGAATTTGAGAAACCTAACAAAATTCACTTAAACAAGATAAAATGCTTCGACTATGGGAAACAAGGACATGTTGTTGTGAATTACTTTTAGAAACAAAATCACACAAACAAGCATGCAATAAAACTTGAGGTTACTGTTTCAAATAGTACTAATAGTGATGATGAGAATGATTCTAACTTTATGACCTTCGTTGCCTCTAACAATATCATTAATCCTCTAACTATTACCTTAAATAGTATAAGAGGTGATTTTTGAAAATGGTAAAGATGAAGATGAGTAAGGTGAATTACTCGATGACTATAATGCTCTACTATTGGAGCATATCAAGTCTAAAAAGGATAAGATAAAGGCTATAGAAATCCTTGATGAAAAAGAACATTAGATTTATGCATTAAAGAAAGCTCTTGAAGAAAGGAAGTCCTTTATTAATGAACAACAACATGATCTCAAAGTAGGTGTGAGGTCACTCAAAAAAGGTTTAATGATTTTATAGAACTGATTGATGAAATCATGAGGAAGTTGAAAAGATTAAGGAATAGTTGATGATTCCTACTTGTGGTAAAGCTACTCAATCTCTGGTAAGTCCTATGCCTACTTTTGACCTAAAGAATGAAATTAAACAATTAAAAAGGCAAATACTTATTCTTAATGTCTCAAAGGATCATTTGACTGACTCTTCTATGAAAAAGGATGCTAAGATTGATCAACTACATAAGAGAGTCGAGATTCTTAATAATTCAATCTCTTATGTTGAATCCTTTCTCAGAGAAAAGGAAGGCTTGGTTATAGTCCTAAAATAAAACTCCATATGCAATAGAAGAAACTGGCTTATTCCACCATTGCCATTAACATAATGACAATGGGTTCAAAAATGTTTAATGATATGATTACCAATGTCAAGTTCTCTGGTGACAACCATATCATTGGTTATAGTGAAGGGGTTTCAACTTCTATAGTGAGTCCTACCAAGTTTTTCAAAGCTTTAATTCAAGATCCAAAGTTAAAGTCTATTGCTACTAACCCAAGAGGTAAATTTTTTACGTAGTCCAAACCAAAGTCCTCTAGCAAGGTGAGCCCTTCACCTAAGGATAGCAATTCTCATCACTCCAATAATGGTCGATTGCCTTTACCTACTATCATTCCCACTTGTCACCATTGTGGTCAACATAGGCATTTGAGACCACACTGTGAGAAATTGACTTCTCATCTTTATATGAAAGTTAGTGTGAGCGCTTTTTTTTCTTCTCTTTTACGCACCACTTCTTGGAGTCAGGGACCTTGTTTTCCTACCTTCACAACTCATACTTATTATTATTATGGCATTACTAGCCATATTAATAGGTAGTGTCCTATATTTATGATAAGTACATCTCAAAGTTGTCTACCTTGCTCTTCCACATCTTATTCAATAGGATGTAGCTACTATACCTCACATGAGCATGTTCTTATAGTTTGCATTATGCACCTAAGGCACATAACAGAAAAAATAAATCTATCTCAAGAGGTCTGCCTCACCCAATTGATATTGATGACTCAACTGAATTTTTCAAAAAACTATAAACTAAACCGATCATGAGTTCCGTATATACCCCATGCTCACATGAGTAAGAGACTATCTCCTAGCTTTGTTTCCCTTCAAAAATTATTTAAATGGAGGGATTCAATTTGATCACTGTTTTGGTGATTTGTTGGGGTTGAGTTGTTTAATTTCTTTTCCTTATTTTTTTGTACTTTTTTTCTATATGTGAATTTATGTCTTTTGTTTGTGTTCATCTATTTAACACTTCTTCTTAACTCTCTCTTCTTGTTTCCTTGGCGTATATAACATATTAATTATCATATTTGTTGTCTTACTTGTCTAACTAATACTCTACTAGTTTTCTCACATGCTAGTTGCTTTGACATGTTCCTTATGTGTGTTTGCCTATTATACCACTTACATCGTCCTCTATGGTCTTTTGTATATGCCTCACATCCTATGTTCTTCACGTAGTCAATGTATTAGGATTATTTTTTCTACTATCTTATCATGTATATGCCATGTGATACAATATGTATCTCATCTGTTTCACTAGTTTCTTTATTCTTGCACCTAGTGTGGTGTTTCCTTAATTATCTTTTGTTAGCTTCTATCCCTCTTTTACATTCTCTTCTCCTGTTGTGCCATAGTTGTTTTATTTGAAGTTAACTATGATATTTTAGAAGCATGTGTTCATGATTGTTTCACTTTTCTATACTTACTCTTGCTTGTCATGTGCATCTATATGTCATTTAGACTTTATACCTGTCTTTAGGACTTTTGACATACTTGTAATATCATGTTTATCTCATGTTTTATGGTGACACTTTTGTTGTTTGTTTTGTTTTCCCTATCTAAGCATGTTTCGTGTCTCTGTATTGGAACTCATGTTCTTTTTTGTTGTTATCTAGTTTAGTAGCACCTTCTGCTTCTTCCTTCTCTTATAGATGTTGTTTGTGTTGTCCACTAGTTAGTTAGCTCCTACCTTTTTTCTGACTAGCGATGATGTGAGTTTTGTTGTTTGTCTCTTTTGAGGCACATTTTTCCTCTTCTTGAGCATTGTTCTACCTTAAGACTTTCCTTGTTTTTTTTCTTACTAGTTATCATTTTGTGCTCCTTGAGACTGAGGGTCTTCTCTTTTCTATCCTATTGCATATAAAATGAATTTTATAGGGATCATGTTGTTATATGTTTAGCATGTATTTGACCGAAATTGAAGTTTGGATGTTTTGACATTTGTATTCCTAGATCGATCAAAAATTGACTAGATTGATCAAACTAGGTACACGATCGATCAAGCATAGGTTAGATCAATCAAGTGGTTAGGGATTTGATTTTAAAGTTTATTTCTAACTTGAATTGAATTGGTTTTTGACTATTTTTTCCTTTTTCTTTGAAGCTATTTTAACGAATTTTATTGACAACATAGTATTTTTACATTGACCTAATGCTTCAAAATATATTATATATATAAAACTAAGCACATAACTTTATCTAATCACACAAGAGCATTCTTCTCTTCATCATATCCTCTCTCTCTTGTTATACAAAAACTTTTCAAGTAGGCTTTTTTCATTGAGTTAGCTTGTCAAACATTTGTGGTTATATTTGATGAATTAACAAGCCTACAATGTTTGTGATATTTTACTTTAAACAGATTGTTTAAGGGTTAGTAGTTGATTTTGATTTATTTGATATATTTATTAAATCATCTAATTAGGGTTATTCATTATTGAATCTACTCTTGGACACATATTTACACTTGTGTTATTATTCTAACTTTTTAGATACTAGTTGAACGAGTTTGATTTCTTGTATGACTCAAGTTATTGACACGTTGGTCTGGATTCGAACACCTTTTTTGTAGAGGCTACCATGAAATTAGCACCTTGTAAGTAGATTACTTAAGGGCATTACCTTTTTTCATGCTTGGCTGTTTACGAAAATTTTAATTTGTCATAATTCTACTAATTATCTATTCACACCCTCTAACTAATCAAGTAAGTTTTTCATATTCAAAGATTGTACGATTACCTTAGTAACACTGAATAAATCAAGTGTACAATGTTTGTTTGTAGTCACTAGGTAGAAACTTCCTCCTTGTTATGAATTTCAACCTATCCCATTATGGTAATTGTGGTTGCTCCATTTGTTGTTGAATTCTTTCAATGTGATCCCTCCAAGCCAGAGCACCATCTCTAGACTATTAAACCACTATTTTTACTCTCTTATTTTCAAGAATATCTACTGTTTGGACAAATGGATCGACCCAGAGCCGATCCATCTAACAACCCAAATCTATTAGACAGCACGAGGCATAAGACGAATCATCCTAGAAGGACCTATTTATGCCTACATCTACAAATACACTCATTGGATAGATCCATCCTGGGGAGCTTTGGTATCTGGAAGGTTGACCACTAGTCCGAGTTGTGGGGTAGTCGACCTTAGATTATAAATATGTTTGCTTTAACTTTTATACCCCTTGATATGCTTAGATGTGTATACCCTATATAGTCGACACATGTACATGTAATACTCTATATATATATATATATGGATAATCCCAAATTTTTGGCACCCACTATAGGGTTCAAATTCTAAGGTTGAGCTTTGGCCTCTAACCCTATATTTTCAAGGATTCACCCTGAATTCTAAGAGAGGCTTAAGAGACTACACACATGTTCCACTACCCTTAGAATCGCGATCATCATGGTAAGGACGAGCTCTAAAGGATAATTGAGACTAGAAAATTAGGAAGCAATAGTAACACTGGACAAAACCTTGCTAACCCATAATAAGGCCAGAATAGAGACCAACCCCATCAAGATCTGGCTTGTTAACTTCTCAAGTTAAAAAGAAAGCTCAAGGAGACAAGATGAGAAAACAAGACACTACGCTCATAGTCATATTTGGGAGCTTCTGATAGTTGAACCACTAACCTAGTCAGTGCCCTCTTCCAGTTTAGTGAGACCTAGTAACAAGAAGTGGTTATAGGAAAGAAAAATCTAGGAGGCATAATGTCAGGCATCAGAAGAAGCTAATAGAAAGTAAGATTAGGCCTTCAGGATGGCCAATGAAAGACAAGAAAAAGGTAATGGCCACCTATGATATAGATAGGGACTGTAACCAACTATGTGTCTCCCCATTTTCTGATGAAATAAAGAATGACAAACCACTAGCTAATTTTAGTGCTACTAAGCACCCTAACTATCATAAGACTAAAGACCTAATAACTCATATACAATACTTCAAGACAATCATGGCTCTTATGAGCCTCATGCAAGGCAAAAGAGATGCCATGATGTGTAATGGAACCCATAAATGCTTCAATAACCTAGCACTCCATACCATAACCTCCTTCTCACAGTGTACTAGGTTTTTTTATCCCTAATTATGCCTTCAATAAGCCACTAAGGAAGGAGTCACACCACCACTTCTCAATCATTAAGGAAAAGGGTGAATCTACCAAAGAATATATGAAAAGGTTTAGGGAAGAAAAGTTAGAGATCTCTAACTATCCCAGTTTTATCGTTATAGAAGCCTTTAGATGAAGTGTCCTAAAGAACTCTAATTTATTTGTAGAGCTAACCAAGACTGTCCCTCAAACTTTGGAAAAAGCATATGGAGTGGCAAGGAAATTTTTCAATTTCGAAAGAGAGCTAGGTCTGGCTAAGGGAGGCCAGGCCGATACGGAAGTTGGACAAAAAAAAGAATAAGTCCTGATAGGGGATCAACAAAAACAAGTGCTTCATGCCCAATAATAGGGCGAGTAGCCAATGGTTAGGGAACAAGGGACTTTGGAGGAGGTCACTGTCTCTCTTTAGAGGCTTACCCTTGAGAGTGAATCTAGCTCAGGAAGTATTAACAATAGAGGTGGATCCAAATGTAAAATGGCCCTCAAAAACAAAGTCTCCCTATAGAAACACCTCTAAATGATGTGTCTTTCACAAAGATGTAGGCCATGAGATGAGAGACTGCAGACACCTCAAAAAGAATATAGAAGACATGTTAGCTAGGGGATTTTTAAAGGACCTTATAGGAAGTAATAGTGAAGGAAGATGCCATCAAATTAGATGTAAAACAATGAAGCCATCCACTCCATCAAGTAGTAGGAGAGACCCTCATAATGAGCCTAAGATTAGGACAATCCATATTATACATGGTTGGCTTGGGATCGATGTGGCCTCTAGCAACTAGGGCAAGAGGTACGTTAGGGACCTTTGTTGTTCCTCATATATATACACCCTGGAAAAAGGCGAGGTCCTATATGGAGATAATCTTCATTGAGAAGGATAAGATCTCGTTTAATCACGAAGAACACTTAGTGATCACTCAGAGAATAAGATCTTGTGATATTTACCAAATCATGGTTGATACTAGAAACTCTATGGATCTCCTTTTTCTATCTACAACAACATTCCAAGGTGTAAAAGAGTTTGATATTGTAAGAAGAAAGCTACCCCTAGTGGGATTGAATATTAGCACCACTTACGCAGTCGAGACCATGATGTTACCTATTATGGCCAAATGGTCAATAGTAATGAGTAATTTTGTGGTAATTGATGTCCCAGCTTATTATAATGCCATTTTGAGTAGGTAATGGATACACAAGATGAAGGCAGTCCTATCCACCTTCCACTAGGTGATCAAATTCCCTATTGATGGGGTACAGAGAAGATAAGGGGAGACCAGGAAAAAGCTAGGAGCTATTACAATGCCACCATGAAAGAGGTCATTCCTAAGTAGAAACCATAGTAGGGCCTCTCTCGAAGGTGGCCAGAGGATAAATTCCTAGTGTAGTATGTCATTTCAAATGAAGTACGAGACCTACCAATGGGAAACAAAGGGAAGAATCACCCTTTAAGCCCAAGTATAGATTTGACAACAGAGATGGAAGAGCATGCTTGGGATTGATCTGAAGGTCATAATCCATAGATTAAATGTTGATCCAAAGATTAGACCTATCCAAAAAAGAAAGAGAAATTCCCTAGGGATAAGAATGAGGTAATTAAAATTCAAGTCACCACCCTCAAGGAGACAAAGATTATAAAGTTGGTCAACTATCCTACTTAGTTGTCAAATGTGATGTTGGTAAAAAAGGCGTGTGGATCATCCCATATGTGTGTGGCCTTTACAAACTTAAAAAAGGCATGCTCCAAAGATTGTTTCCCCAACCTAATATGGATCAGTCGATTTTGGATTAATAAGTTTCTTGGATGCCTACTATCGTTACCATCAGATGAAGATGCACTCGAAAGATGAGGAGAAAATATCTTTCATCATGGAAGAAATGACCTTTTTCTATAATAGAATACTGTTCGGATTGAAGAATATGGCTACCACATATCAATGCCTCATCAAAAAAGTGTTTATAGATCAACTAGGAAAAAATTTGGAGGCATATCTGGACGATATGGTCATAAAGTCAACACAGTCGGTAAACCATATCAAAGACCTAGAAGTGATATTTTTCATCATCTAAAGGTATAGTATAAGGCTTAATCCTAAGAAATGTGTCTTTGGCGTTGCTTCTAGAAAATTCTTAGGTTACCTCGTAACTTCCTTAGGGATGGAGGCAAATCCAGACAAGATACAAGCCCTGATGAGTATGAGGTTTCCTACCAATCTAAAAGGGATCTAACAATTGAATGGAAGAATAGTGGCACTAAATAGAATCATCTCTAAATGCACAAATAAGTCTTTATATTCTTCAAAATCTAGAGGAGGAATACATTAGTTTTCTAGGATGAGGACTTTGACAAAGCCTTTGAAGGAATCTAACAATACCTCAGCAAACCTCCTGTCCTGGTCAGGCCTCTCCCTAGAGAGACACTTTATTTATACTTGGTCGTGGCCTTCTAGACCTACAGTGCCATGCTCTTAGTCAAAAGAAGCAAGGTATAACACCTACCTCAACCAAATCTTAATAGACGCTGAAACCAGGTACATAATGATTAACAAGTAGGCCTTCACCCTAAAAATAAGTGCACAGAAGCTCAGGCATTACTTTGGTTCACACACAGTGGTAGTAATTATCTCCTAACCACTTAAAAGCATTTTGATGAGGCCAGAAGTCGTAAGGAAATTGGCATAAGTTGCTATAGTGCTGGAAGAGTATGACATCAATTATATGGCTAGAATAGCCATCAAAGGGCAAGCGATGGTTGAGTTTGTGGCTGAATTCAATAAGACACTGTAAGTTATCGATAATAAGGCATAATAAGAGGTGTGTGGCATTCACAACTTCAATGGCTCTAGGCTAGGGGTGGTTATAGTTGATCACGATGAAAATTATTTCAAGTATGCTATTAAGTTGGATTTTTAGGCAAATAATATTTTCATAGAATATGAGGCGGTTATGGAATCAAAGAATATAGGGGAAGATAAGATCACCTTACATGGTGACTCATAACTAGTGGTTAACCAATACTTGGGGATGTTTGAAGCTAAGGGTAGCAAGATGAGGGAATATCTAGAGAGGCTAAGCAAATAGCCAGGAATGAGAGTGGCCACGCTGATGCTTTGGCCACACAAGCATCTGTGCAAGAGGCCAACTGCACTCTAGTGGTGTTAGTGACGATCTTGACAAGTTTGGAGGAGGCCAAAAGAATAGTTATGTGTGTAGATGCTTCTATCAACCCATGGTTCTCCTCGATCTTTGACTTCCTGAAAAAGGGAGACCTACCCCAAGATCGTAAGCTTGAAAAGGAAATTAAGGAAAAGGTAAGATAATACCTCATTGAAATTGGTAAGCTATACAGAAAGACCATACTGGGACCCGGGCTCTTGTGCATAGCCAGGGAGGGATCCAAAAGAATAATTTTTGAAGCACATGAAAGAGAATGTAGTTCTCATTAAGGTGGAAGGAGGCTATCCCAATGGATTATGAGGTAGGGCTACTATTGGCCCACTATGCTAGCATATTGCACAAAGTACACTAAGAAGTGCAATAAGTGTTAAGGATTTACCCCATTCTCCCAAACACTTCCAACCACCATGACAAGGGTGGGTAGCCCATAGACCTTCTATATGTGGGGACTCAATATAGTAAGACCCGTACCCCAAGAAAAGGGCCAAAAGAGGTTTTTACTAGTGGCCACTGATTATTTTTCCAAATGGATTGAGGTGGATCCCCTGGGAAGAATACAAGAGGAAGAGGTGATCTAATTTATTTGGAAATCTATAATTTGTCATTTCAACTTGCCCAAGAAATTCGTTACTAATAATGGGAGACAATTTACAGGTCATAACATCAAGGAGTTCACCATCAAATACATCATTAAGATGTGTCATTCAATGCCATATTATCTCCAAGTAATAGAGATTGAGATGCTGACCAAGTTGATGTTTACAAATATTCTCAAGATCCTTAAGATCCTACAAATATCCTCAAGATCCTGCAAATGTTCTCAAGGTTCTACAAATATCCTTAAGATCCTACAAATATTGTCAAGATCTTATGCAAAAGATAGATTTAGAATATCAAATTGGATGCAAGGATTAATTCATGAAGCAATGTTTTAGTTAATTATGTGTTTTTTATGTTTAACAAATTTTGTTATAGTTAATTGTGGGTTATTTATGTTTTATTTATCATAAGCCTTTTAGTATTTTATTTTTTTAAAGGTTGGATTAGGTCTAATCTACCACTAAACAAAGCCCATTTTGCCTAGGGCTTTTCTTTAGGCTTGAATTTACACCTAGGGTTTTATTTAGGATTTGTTATTATAAAAATGCAGCAGCTATGTAATCTTGGGAGACCATATATCATTAATAAAAATTTATTTTAGAAAGCTTCTTCCTTTGCCTTTTTGTGTTCTTGATTGAATGCTTGAATTTGACTTATCAAAATGAGTGATCATCATTTGTGGCGTCTCAAGTTTAGGGTTTTAAGAACTTTGTTTCTTTAGGGTTCTAATCCAATCATACTAAAGGTTAGGGTTTTAAGGACTTTTTTTCTTTAGGGTTATAATCCAATCAACTTCAACACATTCTTGGAAAATCGATTGTTCCCTTTCCTTCAAGTTCATGGGTTCCTAGGGTTGTTCACCTAGAGAATCCGCATCACCAAGCCAATAGTCAGGTAGAATCTTCTAACAAATTAATAATCAACCTACTAGAGAAAAGTTTGGAGGTTGCAAAAAGAAGATGGATTGAGGAACTACATAAGGCATTGTGGGTTGTTAGAACTAGTCCCCGAGGGAGAACTAATGAGACACCTTTCTCCCTAGTATATGGGATTGAGGCTATGATACCAATTGAGATTATAGTATCTACTCTGAGTTTGGTCCTAATAGAGGAGCAAAATCTCGCAAGTAGAGCAATCAAATTGATCCTCACTAAGGTGAAAAAGTACAAGGCCTTGAGGAGGATTACCGAGCAAAAAAGGAATGTATCATATTATTATAACAAGGCCATGCGTTTCAAATCATTCACCATGGGTGATTGGGTTCTTAAAAGGGTCTTCCCTAGCAAGAAGGATTAGATGGCCTTCAAATTTGGTGCAAATTGGGAAGGTCCATATCAAATAGTTAAGATAATGCTATGGGATCTACTTATTAAGAAATATTGAGGGAGATGAGGATGACACAAGTTAGAATGACCAATACTTAAAAAAATACCACTTCTGATGTATCTTAATTTACTACTTTCATGTACCATCATTTTATGTATTCATATGAAGTGAGTTCTTTCAAGAAATGGTCTCTTCCACTACTATGTGTCATGCGCTTATCACCTTGGTTATGAACTAGGTAAAGCGCTGATGAGTGCTTAAAAAATACTAAAATTATCATGATTTAATGTACTCTAATTTATTAAAAAGAATTATATTTATATGGTTTTATCATATTTTTATAAAAAATTATCTTTTTGGAATCACAGTTATTTTCACTTAAAAAATAAATTAAATATTCGAAAAATAATACTGGAGGCAGTACATCATAAATATGTTGAGAAAAAGTCAAAAACAAAATGGAAAAATGGAAAAATGAAAAAAAATTGCCCTCAATCGCACGTGCGTCCATACCTAGTTGTACCGCACCACACTAAGCAATACGTATAACACACCCAGTCGCGCCACATCACGCCATAAATCTATGCACATCTATACCCAACAACAATGAAGTCTGTGCGTATCAATGCCCTATAGCCAGCCATGACACATCATGCCTAATTCACACGCGCGCCACTACCTACATCAGCACCCATCCATTCTGCATTAGTGCTTGTGTCAGCATCTGTCCATTACGCATTTAAAGCTATTTTTTATCATTTTTTTTCACTTTTTTACCCATTTTTCACCTACAAATACCCTTTCTCCCCCTTATAAAAAACACATCTCAAAACATTTTCTTAACTCTTTATTTCTCTCTCTAGAAAGCTTTCTTAGTTTTTAGTTTTAAAGTACTTCTCTTTTTGAGAAGAACTAGTTATGCTTTAGTAAATTTCTAGCTTTTGATTCAATAAACGGAAATGCAAATCCGTTTGGAGTTTTTTCAACAATAGAATTAGCATCAACGTTCTATAAGAATTCTTATATGTTATATTTAATTTTTCTTTGATTAAATTTAACATGACTGGCTATTTGTAAACAAGATATAATAGTAATGTTGTTATGTTTGCGAAATTTTAGATAGGTAAAAATCTCTATAAAATGAATTGATTTTGTTTTTATTCAAGATTTCATATTAAGGATATTAGAGAGAAATATATTATTTTTCATTACAAATTTAAATCTAAAAATTAGATTTTAAGGTTTAATTATCCAGTCTGATTTTGAGTAGTGTTCTTTTATTTATTGATACAATCGCCCAATAATTAGAGTGAAGCTCTATTTCAAAAAAATTTATAAAAACTATTATTCAAAAATGTATTGACAATAGATTTTGAGTAGTGCTCTTAGGTTTAATTTGAACACTTTGAATAAAGTTTAAACTACCTAATCCCACCAAAGGTGGCATTTAAATGGTTCATTTTTAATCTCTTAGAAAAAAAGAAATTAATTTAATTAACCAAATAAATTATCGACCCTACCCATAGGTATTAGTCGATTTTTTTAATTAACAAAGAATATCTAACCCCACCAAATGTAGTATTCATATACAAAAAAGAGATAATCAATAAATATCAATTAACTTAATTATTATATCCATAAATACTCCGCTGTTATAAATGATAAAAAATTTGCATAAATGTTTATTGAATCCATATTTATGTTTATTTTTATGTTATTAGATTAGAAATACAAAAACCAAAATATCGTGATAACATGTTTAGGATTTAATTTTGTTTTTAAAAGTTTAAATAATAAATTAAAAACCACATATATATTTTTTAGATCGACCTTAAGAGTATACTTATCATTTTTTATGAAATAATTCATGCACTTGCGAGAATTTTACAAATATAAAACTAAAGTATTTGTAAGATGGGTATTGCTAATACAATCCCGGTTTTGCTCATCAAGTTTTTGGCACCGTTGTCGGGAAAAAGAAGCGTTTTTAAATTATTTATCAAAATTTAAAAATATTTTGTCTTGTAAATAATTATAATTATAATTTTTATTTATTTATTTTAGTTTCAAAATAAAATTTTAAAATTCTAAAATTTAAAATAAATAAATAAAAAAAAATTTAATTTTTTTAAATAAAATTAAAAAATATATAGAAAACTTTTACCAAAAAACAATTAACTTTATTTAATTAATTAATTTATTTTTAATAAATAAATAAAAATATTTTACGCAAAAAAACATTTAAGCTTTATTTTATTTAATTATTTTCTTTTCAAAACAAAAATAAAAAAATAAAAATTTTACGAAAAAAATAAAAACTTTATTTTATTTAATTATTATCTTTTTAAAAAACAAAAAACAAAAAACAATTAAAATAAAATTAAAAAATTTTACCAAAAAAATTAACTTTAATTTTTAATTTTAATTTAATTTTTAATTTTTAATTTTTAATTTTAATTTCTTTTAATAATTAATTTTCTTTCAATTTTAATTTATTTTTAAGTCTTAATTTTCATTTAATTTTTAATTTATTTTTTTTTTTTTTTTATTTTTTATTTTTATTTTTATTTTATTTTTTTTTTAATTTTTAATTCTCTTTTAATTTTTAACTTTAATATTTAATTTTCTTTTAATTTTTAATTTATTTTTTTTAACAAAAAACATTAACTAATTTTTAACTTTAACTTTTAATTTTAATTTAAAAAAATTAATTTATTAACTTAAATAACTTGAATTTTCACTGATTTAATTTATTAACTTCATTAACTTAGATTTTAATTTAATTTATTAACTTCATTAACTTAGATTTTAATTTAATTTATTAACTTAAATTTTAACTTAACTTTATTTATTAATTTAATTAATTTAGTTTTTAATAACATGAAAAGTAAAGATCTAAGGGAGTTTTGTCTAGAATATTAGTTTTTGGAAGCCTTTGTGCCACTAGTCTTTCTTCGAAATGTTGCTCTTTCTAAAATGAAGGTTTTTAAGGAGACCTTGTCCCACCATTCTTTCCTGGGAGTACTCTTAGTTAATACTGATTATGTTACTTAACTTACAACTTATAATAAAAAAATAAAAAAGATAAAAAAAATCTAAAGCTATAATCACAATCAGTGACAAAAGAAGGTAGTTGTTTTGTTAGATCTAGGTAAAAATGTGTTTTGATGTCTTATTTGACTTGCACTTAGGCGTGCATTATCTAAAATCCACAATCATGTCCCTAGTTTTAAGTAAAGAAGATTTTGAAAATACATAGGGTATGACTAAAAAACTATAGGTAGACAACCTTGTCCTACCTGTAGGTTTGATTGACTCAATAATGTGGAGACATTGCGTTTACTTAAAATGAAATCCCCAAAGTTACATCTTGCTTAGACGTTAAACCAAGAAATGGATGGGAGGCAATCCATCATTTTAGGTAATTTTCTTTTATTTTCTTTCTTTATTTAATTTATGTTGTTTATTTTAGCTTAATTACATGTGAATAATTTTAGAATTATTAAAACTAAACATATTTGTTGAAATGTTAGAAGTTCACAGTGATTTATCTGTGTGAACTTTAATGGTAAACATGATGGATGCAACTGTATTTCTCCATCACTACTTACACATTCTCAGGAAATAGGTAACTTTTCTTCTCTTTTCTCTTTATCTTTAATTTACAATTGTTACATTGAGGATAATGTAAGTTCTAGACTAGGGTGGTGAAAAGTTACCGTGCTTAAATTTAAAATTTTAATATATTTTTATTTTTATTGTATTTGATTTGATTTTCTTTGTATGGTTTAGTAAGTTTTAGAATATTAGGATTAGTTTTCTCACAAAAATTTATCATTTCTTTAAAACAAAATTAAGTAAATAGTTAGAGTCTTTTACACTGTTAAATTAATTTTTGCATATCATGGAGTATATGATAATTAGTTAGTTTTTGTCATGACTAGTATTTCTCGATAAGATGTGGAAATTATATTAAACTCAAAATTGGTGTTTAGGAATCAAATAGTGGAGATTACCCTTGTGAGATATAATTTGAGCCTAATGTTTTTTATTCAGAGTGAAATATATTTTTTCTACTCCAAACACATTACCTATTTCTTCAAATTTTTAGATGATCTCTATATGTATTAGCATCGGATGTATGAATTTTTTTCTCATCTTAATAGAATGTCGTATATTTTTTATTTTTCTTTTTGCTCAGATTAAATGATTTAAGTAAAAATTGATAGTATATGCTTTTATCTCAACTCTTTCGCATATAAATTGATTTAAGTAGAAATTGATAGTATATTAGTTCATTTCTATACATCAACTCTTTCGCATATAAATTAGTATGAGTGTTTGAACCCATAGGATTCAGTGTTTTTAAGAGTATTGACTTGTGAGGAATATAGTCAAAGCGAATTTGGATTCTTGACACTAAATTTGGGTGAAATTAAATTGATACATTTTTTATTAAAATATGAAAATGATTTTCAATTAATTATTATAATAAATCATGAATGTTTAGGAAGTTGAAATAATCTATGCTTAAGATTTTAATTATGAAATTTAAAAGAGATTATAAACATGATTTATTTATTTTATTTTATTTAGTCTTTTTATTTTATTTTAAATTTTAATTAACTTCTTATTTTATTTGTTTTTATTTTGTTTTATTTAGCACAATGTTTGTGGGTATCATTACTGAAAACCCTCACAAGACTTAAACTCGTCTACTAGGAAAGCCTAGGGGTTTAAAGGCTTGCTGCATACGCTAAATGTAACCGTGTCAAGCCACGGAAGTGATTTAGGATAGTTTAATTTTTAGTTTTTATTGCTTCTCTTGCTAAGGGCCCAACAAGAATCTAGTTGAGGGTTGTGATAAGTGCTTAAAAAATACTAAAATTATCATGATTTTAATATATTTTAATTGATTAAAAAGATTTATATTTATATGATTTTATCATATTTTTATAAAAACTTTATCTTTTCGGAATCATGGGTATTTTTATTCTTTTTCATGTATTTTTGCTTCAAAAATAAATTAAAGACTAGAAGAATAATACTGGAGGCAATATATCACAAAAAAAAACAGAAAAATGGACAAAACTACACTTAATCGCATGCGTGTCTATGCCCTGCCGCATCGCATCACATTGAGCAACACGCCTAGCTACGTCCAATGAGCCCAGTAACGTCGTACCATGCAACAAGTCTATGCTCATCTGTGCCTAACAACGTCGTACCATGCAACAAGTCTATGCTCATCTGTGCCCAACAACGTTAAAGTCCACTCACATCCACTCGCATAACATCGAAGTCTACACCCATCTATGCCTAGCCGTGCCACATCATGCCAAATTCACGCGTGTGCCACTACCTATGTCAGCACCTATCCATTTTGCATCAGCCCCTACATCAACATTTGTCCATTATGCGTTTAAAACTATTTTATCATTTTTTCCCACTTTTTTTACCCTTTATCTCACCTATAAATACCCTATTTCCCCCATTATAAAAAACACACCTCAAAAAAATTTTCTTATCTCTCTTTCTCTAGATTTCTCTCTTTAGTTTTAAAGTTCTTCTCTTTTTTTAGAAAAACTAGCTATGTTTTTTTGTAAATTTCTAGCTTTTCATTCAATAAACAGAAATGCAAACTCGTATTAAGGTTTTCTAGCAACAGAATTAGCATCAAGGTTTTGTAAGGATTCTTATTCTTTATAGTTATTTTTATGTTTTATTCTTAGATGTTATATTTAATTTGCTTGTGATTAAATTTAACATATTAAATATAACATGGTTGGCTATTTGTAAACATGATATAATAGTAACGTTGTTATGCTTGCGAAATATTAAATAGGTAAAAATCTCTATAAAATGAATTGATTTTGTTTTTATTCAAGATTTTATATTAAGGATATTAGAGAGAAATATATTATTTTTCATTACAAACTTAAATCTAAAAATTAGATTTTAAGGTTTAATTATCCCGTCTGACTTAGAGTAATGTTATTTTATTTGTTGGTATAATCGCTCGGTAGTTAGAGTAAAACTCTATTTCAAAAGTTTTTAGAAGAACTATTATTCGAAAATGTATTAATAATATATTTTCAGTAATTATTTTAAAACTTGAAAGTTAGTACTCGGATAATTAGATTCTTGGATTTAATTTGAACACCTTAAATAAAGTTTAAAATGTCTAACACTATTAAAGGTGACATTTAAATGGTTCATTTTTAAATTCTTAGAAAAAAGAAATTAATTTAATTAACCAAATTAATTATCGACCCTACCAATAGGTGTTAATCGATTTGTTTAATTAACAAATAATATCTAACCCCACCAAATGTGGTATTAATATAAAAAAGAGAGAATCAATAAATATCAATTTATATCTTTAATACCCTAAATAATATGAGTAAGGATAATTAACTTATTTATTATATCCATAAATACTCTACTATTATAAATGATAAAAAATTACATAATTTTTTATTGAATCCATATCTATGTTTATTTTTATGTTATTAGATTATAAACACAAAAACAAAAATATCGTGACAAGATGTTTAAGATTTAATTTTGTTTTTAAAAGTTTGAATAATAAATTAAAAAACACATATTTCTTTCTTAGATCAACCTTGAGAGCATACTTATCATTTTCTATGAAATGATTCGTACACTTACGAGAGTTTTACAAATATAAAACCAAAGTATTTGCAGGATCGGTATTGCTAATCTGATGACGATTTTGCTCATCATGCGCTCTAACACTTATAAGACTTATGAGTTGATCACTTCGGTCAAGTACAAGGTAGAGCACTCTGACACTTAAGTGTGAGTTGAGCACCTTGGTCAGGAACTAGGTGGAACCCTCTCCCCCAATTACTTTATGCCATGGGCTTATCAAATCCGTCAAGAACTAGGTAGAGCACCCTTACATTTGTAAGAGTCACAGGTTCATCACCTCAGTCATGAACTAGGTAGAGTGTCCTAGAATTTATAAGAGTCACAAGTTGATAACCTTAGTCAAGAACTAGGCAGAACACTCTGACACCGAAGTGAGAGTTCAACACCTTGGTCAAGAACTAGGTAGAGCGCCTTTTCATTTGTAAGAGTCACAAGTTTATCACCTCGGTCAAGAACTAGGTAGAGCACTCTAACACTAAAGTAAGAGTTGAGTAGCTTGGTCGGAAACCAGGTGGAACCCTCTCCTTCATTACTCTATGTGCATGGGTTGGTCACCTCTATCAAGAACCAGGTAGAGCACCCTTACATTCGTAAGAGTCACATGCTGATCACCTTGGTCAAAAACTAGGTAGAACGCCTTGACATTTATAAGAGTCATAAGTTGATCACATTGGTCTTAGACTAGGTAACATGCTCTCCCCATTACTACATGTAATGAGTTGATCACCTCTATAATAGACCAGGTAGAGCATTTTGGATTGTTGTATAAACCAAACTATACAAGCTTGTTCTTTCAAAGAGAATTCGTGTGGAAAAATACATTAGTTTGGCATCACAAGCACATTTTATTAAATATATTTTTATTTTTCGACCTTACAAAACTTTTAAAGTTTATTAGTATATGGTTCGACCTCCCAAAGTTAAAAATTCCTTAGAAATTTAGACACACGACCTATGTTTGGGTCATCTGCCTCCTCGACCAAGGAAAACAACTTGGCTGGAATCTTGATAATTTTATTTTGTATATGTCACACTATTTCGGTTGGGGTCAAACTCAACGCCAGCATAGAATGTTCCAATCCTAAGAAATTCCCATCCCCTTGAGAAAGACCTCTTCAAATTTCTTCATATAGAAGTATGCCTAATAGGACTCCATGTCCATAAGGGTAACCATTTTAGTCATGGTCCTTCTTTCTTGAGCTCGAGTTTAGAATAGATGCTCCTTACAATAGGCGAGCTCGTACTCGGTCTCTACATATAGTTTTAGCTTATCCTTGAGTCTGGATAGCTCAATTTTTAATTTCCCTACCTTGGTTTTAAGTCTACCATTTTCTAGTTTTAAAGCTTGAGTTGAATGTCTGTTAGCCTGGTCAGAATCCATAAGGTTCGAACAAAAAAGATGGAGAAGGAGTTGGCAACTATTTCAAACAACATGGGATGTCTAAATTTTACAAGTGTCCCTAACACCCTTTTATAGAGGATGATATTAAGGAAAGGTTTGGTGACACATGTCCCACAAATAAGGAGGTAGGTCATCAACATAAATAAACACTACAAATGATATAAATACACAATTATGCAAGCAATATAGTCGGTTTTAAAAATCAAATTAATTTTCATTAATAGTATAAGATTACAAGGGTAAGCCCATGACCACACGATTAAGAGTGGCATCCAGCTCAAAAGAAGTTGAAAGCATTTGGGGCTTAGGATCTACTTGGTTAAGAGGCTCAAGTCATTACCAATATTAATGGTCCCCGATCCTACCTTTTGCACCAGTAACCTCAGGTCAGTCACCACTCTTATCAGAGTCTGAGCCATCTTCCTTGCCCCCATGGCCAGTTCATGCCCTATCTCTATGTCAAGGCGAGTTTTTCGGCCATCGGATCAAGCTCGTGCTTCACCTTCTCTTCTGTTTCAACTAGTTTGCGATTACATGCTTCCACCTCAGTCTCGGCCTTTCTTTGGGCCTTTTCAAGCTCCTTGGAATGCCATAAGTTATCATTCAACTCGACAATGGTCTTAGACAGTTTCGCCAATAACACGTGTATTTGGCCCGAATGGAGTCATGGATCTCTTTTTCTATGAGAGCTCATTCTTCAAATTTCCAACACAACAAGCCCTGTTTAATCTATGAAACAATTGCAATTGAAAATGAGCCAAACAACGCAAGGTTAAAAAAACAAAGGGAAAAAATGTTCAAGTCTTAAGGCTAGTTCACCATCCTCAGGGACCACCTTGAACCTTCCCCCATAGTCTATGAGAGGGGTCTAGCTATTAAAGGATGCTCAAAGTCTATGTATAATCCTATAGGGGGTTCCACTATGCCCTGCCTCATCAACCCATATGCAACAAAGTGTGAGGGGTTTAATAATTGCCTCCATAGAGTTTTCTCGGGCAGATAGTTCTGGTTATTAGCCAATCATTGTTTCACCTCCTCACTCAAGGTCGTGATAAAGGAGCTCATATTCATTATCACGACCTTCATATCAATCCAAGTTCTCCTTATTAGCCTTATGTCACAAATAGGAATTTCCTACCAACTTGAGACGTAGAAGAAATATTCCTTCCAATTCTTCTTAGTCTCAAAAAGGACAATGTTTATGCCTCGTTCTTGCTTTACTAACATATATACCCTCCTCGGGCCTGTTAGGCTCTATTTCAACACATAGGCTTTGTTGAAGTTGGGCATCTCCAGCTCCACCCAAGCTCTCTACATATCAGTATGAAGCAGAGCAAGTACCTCTAGCCATTAGGAATCAACTGACCATGTGCGAGCTGAGTCCTAGAAAAAAATATCCTTATGAAAGGGTACATGGGAAATCTGATCCCCCAACTATAAAGCCTTATGGTGGAAGACCATCTACCCAGATAGAGGTAGGTTGTTGTCACGAGCCCCTGACATAGGAATCATTATTCGAACCAAGGAGGGGATGTCGTATGTTTTCCTCAGCCTCTCCTCATCCTAAGGTGACAGACCACTAGTCTTGACCTTAACCGCCCACCCTTTGGTACGGCCTATAGGTTCCCCAGTTCCTTTGTTCCTTGTTTTCTTCCTCTATGACCTAAGGACTGATATTTGAGTCTAAGGCACGTTTAACCAAATTATTGGTATGGCCTATGGGTAAGAGGTAGAGATAGAGGGTTGATGTCTCGTCTCATTGGAGGATCTCGTGTCGTCACTTTCTAGCTAGGAGGCCGAACTTGAGGTTCTTTCTTTGTGCATGGTCTCTACACAAAACATAAAAAAGAGTAAGGAACAACAAGAAGAAATTATCTAGGGTTGAGTTTGAAATGGAAAAGGGAATGATTCTTTAAACTAATTTGAAAAGAAAGTAGAAAATAGTTAGACTCGAAGAATATTTACTCTAAAAACTTGAGCAAGTAAGCTATATGTCGAGTTGATTTCATACCACTAAACTGAAAATTTTGTATGGCTCAAGTTGAGGTAGTAAAACATTTTTTCTCTTGATTTTTGTCTGATGTGTAGGATATGATGAAATGAGGCTCAACCTAGGAACCTCCTAATTGCATAGAG
Source organism: Hippophae gyantsensis (assembly GCA_030763125.1). Taxonomy (NCBI): domain Eukaryota; kingdom Viridiplantae; phylum Streptophyta; class Magnoliopsida; order Rosales; family Elaeagnaceae; genus Hippophae; species Hippophae gyantsensis. The sequence continues at coordinate 17,171,027 of CM061033.1, read as the reverse complement.
ACCCACATTACTCTCTCCAATCAACTGAAAAACATTTATTAGGAAAATTGAACGGTTCAAATCTATTACCCGGGTATTACTCTTCCATCCCAATTTAAGACCCGAGTTGAAAGAGTAGGGAGACTAAATGTTTGAAAATATGGATCAACTCGAAGTTCGATCCATCTAACGGCCTGAGTCTATCAAACAGCCTAATTAATTTATGTTCTATTCATTGCCTCAAGTTACTTGCGGACTTTAAAAGGAAAATTAGCCTTGGTGTGCAATTTTGGAAGGCTCAAATTAGGGTTGTGTTTAAGCAAGGAAGTAGTGGATGCTAGGAGGATTTTGCTCTTCGCAAGGAAAAATATATGAGAAGTATATCATTATTAATATTGGCTAATTGTTAGTTGCTTACTGTCATATGTTAGCGACAGTACCCACCTTCGATCTTTATTATTTTGTTTGAGCTTCACTTCTTGTACTGGTTCAAGTGTTGACTCTATCAATGCGCTTTCTATTAATAATACTAGTACTAATCATAAGTAATGATGCGTTTAATTATATGAAATAACCTGATCATTTCAAGTTTAATTTTTAACCTTTGAGAAAAAAAATTATATGTATATATATGTTGTTTTTCTTAAAAAGTAAAACCACTTATGGTTTCTTTTTAAGAGAAAACATATTTTTTTTATAAAAACATATGATTTTTTTATTTTTTTGAAAAATATATATTGTTTTATGTTATAAGAAAAATAATAATGTTTTTTTTTCTTTCAGAGTTAAAAAGGGAACAATTTGAATAATTAGTAGGTGATATATAAATTAGAGGGTTATGATATTGCAACAATATATTCACCCCTTATCATTGATTAAAAAAAATTGCCTTCAAACTAGAGACCAATATTGTTAGCAAAGGGGATCACTTTTAAAGATTTTTTGGGAAAGTTCAAAAGTTAATCGTTAATAGGAATCCTTTTCTTTAATTTATATGCATGTGTAAAACAAATATAATACAGAAAAATGTTATCTATACTAGAGAGAACACGGTGAACAGAATGGTGTAGTGGATAACTTTTACTTGTTTAATTTTAAGTCACCTTAAAAGATATTTGATGACTTCAAATTTCATATCCCATTTCTATCTGTAAATATTTGTGCCACTAATTAATGGAAAATAAATGGAGAAAAATCTCAGCTTTTCAAATTACATTAATAATTAATTCTTGTGTATGACACATATTTAATGATGATAATTTGACCTGCCAACAGTTTAGTGCCTTACGGTGCCTCATGATCCATTTTTAAAGTGTTAATTCAGCATAATTGAGAAATTACTACTACGAACAAAAAGGTATTAAAATCGGTTAAAAATTGACTTTAAATCAATTTAAAACGTAAAATTAGTTCAACGTGTGAACCGACTTTAAATTTTTTTTTACAAAATTTACTCATTTTTTATTATACTTAAATTAAAACCTGTATTTGATTACTAAATAACAGCAGAAAAAAAAAATCTATTTAACAAATAATTTAAATAATATAAATAATTGAAAAATAAAATATTAATTAATAGCAGAAAAATTACCATGGTGTATTCTTCTCCTGATGTTATAATACAAACCTATATATATAATACAAAAATTTATACACATAAATAACAACACATAATAACAGAAAAATATGAATAATAAGTGCGTAGAATTAATAAAAATACTTACAAGAGTAAATGAAGTGACAAAATGAAGAAAATGAAGAAAAAATGGTGCTTTGTAAGTGAGAAATGGGTATAAAAAATTGGAGTATTTTGCTTAAAAAAATATGAGATCTAAAAGATTAGTTAGAAAGGAAGAAAATCCACTAACCGGTGCTAGAAATGGTGCTCGTAGGTGGCCAGAAAATAAGAAAGAGTGGAGGAGAAGTGTAGGAGGTTTTGGATTTTTGAGAGTTATGCAACGCTTGGAATAGTTTCTGTCTGGAGAAGAAAGAAAAGAAAAGAATTTATCTATGTGTATAGCGTCGGTTCCATGTGTCAACCAACGCTACACTATGTGGATAGCGTCGTTTGACGTGGTGAACCGACGCTACGCTACATGGATAACATCGGTTCCAGGTGTCAACCGACGCTATGTCCACATGTAGCGTCGATTGACGTGGTGAACCGATGCTATCCACGTAGCATACATCGGTTGACACCTAGAATCGACACTACGTCCACGCATAGCGTTGGTTCGACACGTCAACTGATGCTATGCCCTACGTGGATAGCATCGGTTCTACACCGAACCGACTTTAAACTCAAATTTAAACCGTTCTGTTCCAAATGGACTTATTTTCATTCCTTACGCGTATTGGTATCACATGCACTACTACACTCAAAACACACAGGATAATTGGACTTAACAAATAATAATTATAATAATAATAATAACAATAATAAATTAAAAAAGAAGATAAAAACAACAATAAACCTTAAGAAGAATAGCATCTGTTAGATAGCCATAAACATATCACCTCTAATAAACTTTAAATTATCACCATCTTCCAAATTAGCAACCACTTGAGAAAGGTCAAAAACTGTGCATTTTAAACTGAGAAAATGCCTCAGTAATGATTATGGCAACTTTCCCAGTACCATTACTATTGGGACTCAAAACCTTAACAATGAACTTGTAGAGAGAGGTTAATTAGAGAGAGATGAGTGTGAAAGGGTCAATGTGTGGATCTTCATGAGTGGTCCATCTATTTTTAGCACATTTATAGATACAAGTGTCAAAGATATAACATGTACATGTAACTGCATGTCAGGAGGGCATGATTAACTTAAAGTACAATGTGTTAGAGATCCAGGTTTAGTATTACTCGTGTTGTCAGTGAGCTACTATTGATCTTGGGCTTAGTTTGAATAGGGCTTGAGCCGACCTCTTTCTAAATAAGGCTCGAGCTGACCTTGGGCTTGGTCTATCCTATGGATGAGATGTCTAGGATACTTCATCTTCCGTCTTGGACTGGACTTGGTCTGGGTAGGTTACAAGGTCCAAACTTTGGGTCGACCTGCATGTCCAAACATCAAGTCCCCTCACTCTTTCAGCTCGGGCTTCGGTCTGAGGTGGAAGAGTGAAAATTGAGAATAGGATATTAACCGTTCGACTGCTACAATAAATGTGTGTGATCAGTTGATTGGAGAGAGAAATCCAGTGCCCCTATATAAATGGGTGCTTGGGCGGGAACTTATTATTGATTACCTGAAAAATTGAGAAATAATGAGAGAAAAAATGCTCTTTCATTTCTTTTTCGAGTGGTGAAAGATTTTAGTTCGGTGGTAAGAATTAAGGTCATATTATAATATTATCTGCTCGATTTTTTTGCATCCAAGCTTGAGAACCTAACGATTTGCTACTTGTTTTTCAAGTAGGTTTTAAGAGGAACAATTTCTTTTTACTTTCAAGTCGTCTTTAGGTAATCTTTTTTTCTCGTACCTTACCACCTGCTATTGTTTTGTCTTCACTTATTTTCTTTGTAGCTTTTATCGAAATGCATAGAGAAGAAACATCTACCTCTAGCTTTGGCTCGTGGGAGAGTCCTCAGTATTCTAGTGGAAACTTGGGGTCTTCTAGCTCGGGCTCCTCTAATGAAACGTGTCAGTTAATGCCACAGTCATCTACTCCTCCCCCCGCCAGACCATGGTGACTTTAAAATTGAGCGTGCCTCATACTCAGATTTTACTGTCCTGGATTTGGAGGATAAAAAACAAGAATATAGGATCTGGCGAGCCGACAGGTCGCGTTAGGGGTTGGGTAGTCATTCCTAAGAATTGTGAATTATTTCCCTAGGATGAAGGGAGAATAAGGAAGACCTATGACATTACTCCTTCAGTTCAGATAATGATTCCCTCTAAGGGGGCACGTGATAGTGATGCACCTCCGGATAGGTGGATGGTTTTCCATAAAGTTCATCAGGAAATTTTTGGCTAGGATGCAACTTGCATCGGGGCAATTGATGCCTAATGGATGGAGATACTTGCTCTGCCTAACCCTTATATGTCAAGAACTCGGGGTCAATTTAGAGATGGCTGAGTTTAACGAGGCGTATGTTCTAAAACAGAACCCCACAAACCCGCAGAGGGTGTATATATCGATGAAACAAGATCGTGGGGTGAACGTGTCACTTCTTGAAAACGAGAAAAAATGGAAACAATATTTTTTCTACATGTCAGGTTAGTGGGAATCCCCTACAAGTGATACTAGATTGGTCAGACATGTTTGGAATGATACTAAGGTCATGATTAGGAATATGGCCTTTCTCATCACGACCTTAAGTCTTGATGCAAAGTAGAGGTTGGTTGATATCCAAAACTATCTTCTTGAGAGAACGAACTGGAGGGCTCTTTTAAATACTCCATGTTTTGTTGCGTGTGGGTTAATAAGGCAAGGTGCCCTGGAGCCTCCTCTTAGGCTGACTCGTAAACCCTGAGCTTCCTTTAATGGCCAGGCTTCTACTAAATGTTGCACTCATCCTACAGATTTTGGGGGACATTTCGAAGTGGTGCAGAAGGATGGTGACCATTAGTTTCTTTGTGCCCCCTTTTATCATTTATATATATACATGTTTTTTAAGTTGCTCAACCAGTGCTTTTTTTATAATTCGGCAGACCGTATGGATTTGACCACTGATCAATTTTTTGCTCGGATGAAGAGCAAGGTGGCATCAGGATGAACCAGCTCACCGACCGATGGATGTCCTACTCCTAGGGGAGGACCTCAGTGGGAAAGAAGAGGGGTAAATCTACTCATGAAGGTCGTACCTCTTCTTTGAAGAAAAAAAAAGAGGTTAGGGTCGATGAAACCGCCTATGACCCCGAGCTTGTGCATTTTTTTCCTCTTTTGCCAGAGCACCCCAAGGCTTCCACTCCCCTCACTGTCCCCATATATCCTAGCAATCCTTTAAGAGATTTGAAAAAGGGGGAAGGCTAGTGTTGAGGACCTTACTGTTGGTGTTGATGTGATCGTGCTTAATCAGATCTTGGCACCCGAGTATCTTGATTGTTGTACGAGCCACATTTCCAGGGAAGGGTGTAAAGATTAGCTCGTGGCTATTTTCAAGGGGACTGATGTTGGTGAGATCATTCGCCATCAGTTTTGTTAGGTGCGTTATAATTATTCTTTGTATTATTTAGCACTTTGTAGTATGAGCTGAATTCTTGTTTGCTTAACCTCTTTCACTTTTTTTGTGTAGTTAATACTGATCTGTGATTTCGATAGAGCTCACCACATGGGCTATTTAAATTCCGAGCTTGTTAAGGAGAAAGAGGATCATGCATCCTTGCGTACATCGCTCTGCTTACGAGAGAAGCAAAGTGGGAAAGCAAGAGCATTAATAAGGAGGAAAAGTTGAAGAAGGCGGTCTCTAAGCTTAATGCAAGTGTTCGGTGAGTGACCAAGTTGGAAGAGGGGATGGGGGCGGTGCACAAATAGGCTGAGGCCTCTGTTGAGGAGGCGCGATGTCAAGCTAAAGCTGACGTGGATGCTATGGTATAGAAGTTCGAGTCTAGTTTTGAGCGTGCATATGAGCTAGTAATGGAGACTTTTAGGACAGAGGTTAAAATAAAAGATTTTGGGGAATATTACTATTGCATTCTAGATATCCCTGTTACACCACCCTATAATTAAGCCTACTCAACTGAGGAGGAGGGGGAGAGGTTGGGCTCCTCTGGTGGTGAAGATGGCCCTAATGTTCCTGGGGTAGGGACTGTTGATTCTGGAGCGCTTTTTTTGTTGAAAGCTCGATGTCTTTTTGGCTTGTATAGACGCGAGCTTTTACTTGAACTTGTGAACGATACTGAATAAATGGATTAAGTTGACTATTTATTGTGTATTTATGATTTTGACCTACCTTTTGTCCTTTTTGTAAGGAAAGAAAGTGAAAATAAGATTTACTTAATTATCCTTTCCTATAAAAAAGGGGTTGGAGAATAACAATTTGATTCACTTTTTTGAGAAACAAGCTGGTGACTCTAACTTTTCTATTCGTGCCTTATGGATTCTGATCGGAAAAATAGACGGTTAGTTTGGGCATTTCGTATTGCTAATGGTAAGCTTGAGGACGAAGTTAGTTTTCTTAAAGTCAAGGTCTTGAAACTAAAGCATGATACTAAAGATATAGTGTGCGAACTTGCTAATTGTAAGGAGTAATTAATCCAAACCCAAGCTCGAGAAAAGAGGACCACGGCTAGTATGGCCACTCTTATTGACCGAGAATTGTACTGGGAAAGTTTTTATATGAAGCGTTCTGAGAGTTTTTTCTCAAGGTTATAGAGGTTGCTGAGGATCTGGAACGGGGGCTATTTTCCATGATGGCAACACACCCTAAATTGGTGATATATGCACGTGAGAAAGTTGTTGAGATTCATTCCAAACTGTTACCTTTGGTTGAGTAAAACAATAATCCCAATACTGGCAGTATGTCCAAGCAATTGAAGAGTTTGTAGTGTATATATATATATATATTATGAATGAAGGCCAATATGAGTGGTGTTTAATAATTACTAATTTTAATAACGAATAATTAGAGCGATATGTGTTAATGTATAGTGGTTGTTTGGTATAATGCTCATTTATAATGGAAAAAGCTTGACATGGTTCTTGACCGGGGTGTTCTATATTTTTATCTCTTATTAACTGGTTGAGCACCGACCTGGTTCCTAACCGAGGTAGGTTGCTCAACCTCTTCAGCTTGTTAGGGTGTCCTATCTAGTTTATTTATCTAGGTGGGCCACCCCAGATGCCTATTTATAATGACAAAAGCTTGACCTGGTTCTTGACCAATATGCTTTATATTTTTATCTCTTTTTAACTAGTTGAGCGTCAACTTGGTTCTTAATCGAGGTAGGTTGCTCGACCTCTTCAACTTGTTAGGGCGGCCTATCTGATTTATTTATCTAGGTGCGCCACCCTTGATGCCCATTTATAATGGAAAAAGCTTGACCTAGTTCTTGATCGGTATGCTTTATATTTTTATCTCTTTTTAATTGGTTGAGCACTGACCTGGTTCCTGACCGAGGTAGGTTGCTCAACCTCTTCAGCTTGTTAAGGCAGCCTATCTGATTTATTTATCTAGGTGTGTTGCCCCTAATGCCCATTTATAATGGGAAAAGCTTGTATAAATGATCAATTACTACAAAGAAAAATTTATTTCATAGATACATGCCATGTTTTGTTGTTACAAGAAAAAGATATGTGGGTTAATACATGTGTTTTTAGAAATTTTATCTTTTCAAGTGTCTGGCATTCCAGCTTTTCCTTCTTCCTTGCCTTCAATGCTTTTCAATAAGTAGGCCCCTCCTGGCGTTATCTCTATTATTTGATAAGGTCCTTCCCAATTGGCACTCATTTTACCGACCATCCATTCTTTTTTGTTGGGGAAAACCCTTCTGAGGACCCAATCACCCCTAGAAAATGTCTTAAATCGCACAACTTTGTTATAATACTCTGATATTGCTCTTTTTTGTTCTATCACCCTTCTCAAAGCTTCATCCTTTTTCTCCTTCGATATTGTGAGCTCATCTACTCTTCTTATCTTGTTTTGTTACTCTGTTAGGGTTGATCTAGGAGTAGGGATTGTTACTTTCGTAGGTATGACCGCCTCAGTTCCATATACTAGGGAGAAGGGGGTCTCATTTGTGCTTCCTCTGGGGTTTGTTCTAACATGCCATAATGCTCCTGGTAACTCTTCCACCCATCTTCCTTTGGCCCTTTCCAACTTTTTATTTAATAAATTGATGAGTAACTTGTTAGAGGATTCTGCTTGACCATTAGCTTGGGGGTAATAGGGCGTTGAGTGGACTATCTTGATATTTTATTTGAAGGCAAATGCTTTTAATTTTCGACCCATGAATTTTTGCCTATTATCTGTAACCAGCTCTTTAGGGAGACTGAATCGACAAATTATGGACTTCCATATGAATTTGATGACCTCATGCTCTCAAATTCTTGCTAAGGCTTCTGATTTGATCCATTTTGAAAAATAGTCTATTGCGACCAAGAGAAACCTTTTTTGGCCCGTGCCTATGGGAAAGGGTCCTACAATATTGAGTCCTCATTTGTATAAAGGCTAAGGGCTCACTACTCCGATCATGGAATTGGGATGTGTATGGGTTAGAGGGCCAAATCTCTGACATTTTTCACATTTATGAGCGTATTTAATGCAATCCTTTAGCATGGTGGGCCAATAATAACCTTGTCTCATAATATGTTGGGATAGCCTTCTACCACAAAAGTACGAACAACAATCTCCCTCGTGTGCTTCAGACATTATTATTTTTGATCCTTCAATGGCTATGCATAAGAGGCCAGGGTCGAGTGGGGTTTTACGATACAATTTGCCTACCACAATCATAAACCGACCTGCTTTAGCTTCAATTTGCTTCGCAATTGAGCGATCTTCGGATAGGTCCCACTATCTAAGAAATTATAGATCAGAGTGTACCATATGGTAAAGGGGGTCTACGCATCCGATTATTCTTTCAGCCTTTTTCCATAGATGCCTCTACTGGCACGATTAATGAGACTACCCGATCTTACTTGGTGTCCCTTATTGATGCCAGGGTTGCTAAGGCATCAACGTGGTTGTTCTCATTTTGAGTTATTTGTTCGATCTTGAACTTTGAGAACTTGGAACACTCATGTTTTAATCTTTCCAAATATTTCTTCATTCTACCATCCCTTGCCTCATACGTTCCCAGGAACTAATTGACTACGAGCTTGGAGTCGCTATGTAGGGTAATTATATTTTCCCCTAACTCTTTTGCAGTCATGACTCCAAAAATGGCGGCCTCATACTCTGTGATTTTGTTGGTTTCCAAAAAATCAAGCTTGACTATGTATTCCAAATAGTTGTCATCCTTCTCAATTATAACCACCCCCAGTCCTCCACCATTAAAGTTGTGTGCTCCACTTACAAATACCTGCCAGATTGGGGCTTTTGTTAGGTCGATTGTGTTTCTATTGTATTGATAACCTCGGGACCACTGGTGAATTTGGCGATGAATTTGCCCATTACCTGTCCTTTGATGGATGCTCTGGCCATATATCTGATTTCGTACTCCCTCAGCTCTATGGCTATCTGGCCTAGTCTTCCTGCAACCCCTGGTTTTGCCAACACATATTTGAGAGGGTGTGAGGTGAGTACTATGATCGTGTTCGAGCCAAAATAATGTCTAAGTTTGCATGCGGTAATTTTGAGAGCGAAGGTAAGCTTGTCTATGGTGGGGCATTTTCTCTGGGCCACTGTTAGGATTAGTTGACATAGTAGATGGGGTGTTGGATTTTCTCTCTTTTTGTTATTAGCACGGCACTTCACGTCTGGTGTGTGGTGGCCAAATATAGATTAAGGATCTCTCTTGTCCGAGGGCTGGCTAGGATAGGGGGATTACTGAGGTATTTTTTGATTTCTTCGAAGGTTATGCTGCAGTCCTCATTCCAAAAGCCAATCGTACTTTTTCTGAGAATTTTGAAGAAGGATATACATTTGTCTGTGCATTTAGCAATGAATCTGCTCAATGCCTCTATCCTTATGTTAAGTTCTTGTATACCCTTGATATTAGCATATGGCTTTATGTTCATTAGTTACCTGTATTGTTTCATGATTGGCCTCTATTCCCCTTACCGATATGAGGTACCCTAGGAATTTTCCTACAGCCACACCAAAAATGCATTTTTTTGAGTTAAGTTTCATGCCATACCTTCATATTACTTTGAATATCTCATATAGGTCTTTGATATGGTTTAGGAGTTAAGCTGACTTAACCACCATATCGTCAATGTACGCTTCCAGGTTCTTGCCTAACTATCTTTCGAACATTTTGCTCACGAGGCGTTGAAATGTTGACCCTGCATTCTTTAATCCAAATGGCATTCTTGTGTAACAGAACATTCCTTCTTTAGTTATGAAAGAAGTTTTTTCTTCATCATCGGGGTGCATTTTGATTTGATGATACCCAGAATATGCATCCAAGAAGCTCATCAAACCAAATCCATAAGAGGCATCTACTAGTTGGTCAATACTTGGGAGGGGGAAACAGTCTTTAGGGCATGCCTTATTTAGTTTAGTGAAGGCTACACATATATGGGTTGCACTGCATGCCTTTTTACCCAATACCACATTTGAGAGCCATGAGGCATATTCGACTTCCCTGATTACTCCTGCCATTTTGAGGGCGGTGATATGCTATTTGATTGCCTCATTTTTCTCTCTATGGAACTTTCGTTTCTGCTGTTGGATGGGTTTGGCTTCTGGGTCGATGTTTAGTTGGTGTGTTATGACCCCGAATCAATTCCTAATATGTCCATGGGGGTCCACACGAATATTTCTACATTTGATTCTAGAAACGACGAGAGCTCCTCCTCGAGCTCTGTTGCTAAGTTTTCGCCGATTTTCAATGTGTGGCCATTTCCCTTCTTGTCGATTAGGATGTCTTTTACCTTATTCAAAAAGATCGACCTCATTATGTTTTTATTATTGGTACGCCTTGGGATGAGGCCTTTCGGTGATTTCCATTTAGTATTAGCTCCCTTCATTGTGGCATTATAGCAACGCCAAGCATTCTCTTAATCTTCTCTCAACTCTTCGGGGCCTTCAACCGTAGGGAACTTTATTACCTGATGGAAGGTAGATGGGATTGCTTTCATGTTATGTATCCAAGGTCTTTTGAGGATGACATTGTAATGCGTTGGGGCATCGATGATGACGAAATTGGTCATTACTATCACTCCTTTAGCCATGATAGGTAAGATCATCGTTCCTTTTGTGTAGGTGGTGTTGTTGTTGAATCCTATGAAAGGCATCTTTCTTTTGATGATGTATGTGTCACCTAGTCTGAGGGCCCAGGCAGTTGTGAGGAATAGGAGGTCTATGGAACTCCCGGTGTTAATCATTACCTATCGGACGTCGTAGGACTTGATTCTTAGGGTTATGACCATAGGGTCCTTATGATGGGATGCGGTCTCATCCTTCTTTGTGAAAGTTATTTTGAAAAGTGGTCTTGCCTTGTCCAAGGCGTACACGTGGGGTGCATTGTACAGCTCCCTCACAAATATTTTGCAAGCGTTATTGGAGACCCCACTGATTCCTAGCCCACCATGAATGGAGTGGATGGTTTTAATGTTGGGCCCTTCACGAGGCTCTTTTCCCATACTTGATGAGTATGTTGGTTGAAACATTATTTGTTCGCTTTGGTAGCCTTCTCTTCCATCCTCATTTGTTGTGATGAGGTCCTTGCAATATCCTCTTGTCAACAATGCCTCCAATTATCTTTTGAAGTTTCTACAATCTCTTGTCTCATGGCCCATATCTCTATGAAAAGTGCACCATTTCAATACATCTCTCCCTAGAGTACTCATCTTGGGTGGTCACCTAGTCTCGGGATCCCTCTCAATCCTCTATATAACTTGGGTTAAATCGACCTTTAAGGGAGGGCCCCTGAAGGAGATAGTGCTCTTCCCCATGTTTCCCTATTATTCGGGCAGCTTTTGTTGACTATCCAGTTTCTGTTTACCGACCAATTTGTTGCTTGTCTGTTGCTTGGAACAAATCATTTGTTTCTATAAGTTTGGTAAGTTTGGTGTGTTTGGTCTGGACTCATTCTCCTTTTTTTATTTATTTGGGGTCGTGATCAATTCTCCACCCATTCAGCGGTCTTTGGTTAGGCTAAGCTCCTTTTCTAAGTTGACGAACTTTCTGGCCTCCCCATATTCTTCCTCCAAGGTACGTGATACTGTTTTGGTTAATTCCATGAACAGGTCGGACTCTTTGAGCATGCCTCACCTAGAGGCTTCTATAGCAATGGAACTAGGATAGTCAGTAATTTCCAATTTTTCTTCTCTGAATCGTTTCATGTATCCCTCGACGGGCTCCTTTTATCCTTACACGATTGAAAAGAAGTGATGAGATTCTTTTCTCAAGAGTTTGTTACAGGCGTAGTTGGTGATAAATAACTTGGCGAACTATAAGAAATAGGATATAGACCTGGGAGGTAGATTATTAAACCATTTATGTATGCCATCACAGAGGGTGGCTACAAACAGCTTGCACATCATTGTGTCTCTCTTTGCTTGGGTGAGGCTCATGGGTTCCATGGTAGTTTTGAAATGTTGGACATGTATCACTAGATCCTTCATCCTGAAATAGTCAGGGCATTTGGGAGCACTGAACTTGGGAGGAGGTTCATCATTTTCTATTGCATTTGAGAAGGGAGAGACATATAATTGTTCACAATCTATGTCCATCTCATAGGGGGCCTTTCCTTTTTCTTGCCTCTCGCTTGCCTCTTTCAAAACCTTTTCTTGTCTTTTATTGTTCTCCTTTAAGGCTTGAATCCGTGTCTCCTAGCTTCTTTCTTCATAAAGCCAATGTTCCTCGTTGGGATGAACCGAAGCAGAGAGGGGGTTTCCCTCCATTTCCTGCTCAACAAATTAGAACTCGGCCTGACAATTCCCAATTACCTCTCCATTAACTGGTTCGATAGCAGGATTCTCCAGGGTTCTTTCTTTCGCCCAAGATCGTAGAACCCTATTTTCTCTTCTGGTTTCATCGAGCTATTTCCTTAGTTTGAGCAACTGATGAGATAACTTCTAATAGAGGGTGATGTCTTCTACCCTAGGCCCATTGGTTATTGGTGGCGCATTTTCTTGAATAGCCATTATTTCGGGATCGGTCGAATTAGACCGTTTCACAGACCGAGTTATAGCCATGGTTTTTGAATTGTAGGTAGCGTGCAATGGAATTTCCTAACTTCTCTCTAAGCACGAGGTGGTTCCTTATAGGATATGGGGTTAGAAACTCACGATTGACCTCAAAATCTATGCCCCACGGTGGGCGCCAAAATGTTGGGACTCAAAACCTTAACAATGAACTTATAGAGAGAGGTTAGAGAGAGATGAGTGTGAAGGGGTCAATGTGTGGATCTTCATGAGTGGTCCATCTATTTAAAGCACATTTATAGTTACAAGTGTAAAAGATATAACATGTACACATAACTGCATGTTAGGAGGGCATGATTAACTTAAAGTACAATGTGTCAAAGATCTAGGTCTAGTATTACTCATGATGTCAATGAGCTTATGCTGATCTTGGGTTTGGTCTGAATAGGGCTTGAGCCGACCTCTTTCTGAATAAGACTCGAGCTGACCTTTTTCTAAATAAGGCTCAAGCTGACCTTGGGCTTGGTCTGTCCTATGGATGGGATGTCTAAGGTACTTCATCTTCCATCTTGGACTCGACTTAACTCGGGTAAGTTACCAGGTCCGGACTTTAGGCCGGCCTACATGTCCAAATAATTACCAACATCAACCAATGAACTCAACCCCTCAAAAACAAGCTTATAGTCTTTAAAAACCAAATTCATCATCTCAGAATCACTAGCCATTGCTTCATTGAAATTATTATTGAATTCTAGATTTCATTTCCAAACTCTCAAAATCTCTTCCTCTGAGCGATTTCAAAGGGTGTAAATGATTCCTTTCCAGCTTCTTGAAACCAATTTCCCAAGTAATGAAATGGAGTTACTATAGTTGGATCAACCATCATCATACCAAGTTGGAACAGGTTAGGGACTTCATCTTTTAGAAGAAACTTTGAAGAGGGCATGAGAATATATGCTTCTTCTATAACCGATCAGTTATGCTCCATTTTTGAATTTCATTTCCATTTCTCTATAACGGATCATTTAATGGTCCAAACATTTCTATCATTGAAGAGCTTGTCGGTTATGGCTAGAGTTAGTAACGGTGTCGATGCTTTGATGGGAAGCACCACTATAAAAGGGATGTTATGGTCCCTAAGCTCAACACACAATTCCAGTAGAACATACCATCCATTTGAGTGTTGTTAAGAGCTTAGAAGTTCCTAACACATAGAGCAAATCAGTTTTGATTAGTTTGGAGCTTAAAGAACAATTTCAATGGTTGGAGGTAAGATCCTTACTTTAATTGTTTTCAATCCCTTTAGTTTGTTTATTTCACATTTAGGTTGATTAATTTATACTTACATTTGGTATCAGAGCACATATTACCTTTGTCTTTATCAATTTTAAACAATCTCTGTTTTGCTCTGTTTCACCGAGCACCTTCAAATTTGGTTTTTTGAAAGTCTCAGTTTTCATGCCTATGAAAATTATAAATGATTTCAAAACCATGAAGAAAATCATTTCAATTTGGAGTTCGCATTCATTGGAATGTATTAATTAACTTCTTATTAAAAATGATGTTTTTGATTCAAAATGAGACCATGAATCACTTGAAAATTCAATTCTGAGAATTTTGATAAAAAGAATGTCGATTTTCGTCATCGGAATCTCGAGATACCTTGGGAGAAATCCAAGCAACCATACCACTAGGCTACAACACATTTAGTGTTGTTTTATGTACAATGCTTATTATATATTATGAATTTAATTTTTTTTATTAAAAAAATCGAATATAATTTTAATGTGATTAATAATTTAACTTAGGTTTATCATGTGTAGAATATTTATTATAACTGTGACATTTATTTAAATATATTTAACACATTAAAATTTATTTATGATTAAATACATTATGCTTAAATTATTTATTTGGTTATTTGTATGTACAAACTATACATATGAAATTTGATTAAATAATTTATGCATAATGGAATTAATTGTTAATAGCTCTTTATGAATTTAATTTGTGGATATATTATTTAATTTACTTGTATAATTTATTGTCATTTATTTATATATACAATCTTAAGATAGATAATATTTGTACATTTGGAATTAAATTAAAATTGCTTATGGTTTTATGCAATAATTGAGCCTAAGGATTTAGCTAACGTTTAAGTAATTCATATAGTTTAATTAATTAGGGAGTAGCCATAACATCCTTAATTAATTAAAACTATAATAAGGTTTATTTAGGATCACATTTATAAAAATAAATATTAATTATAATTAATCATATATGATATAATAAATCTTATCTCATATGAATTTTTATTATATTTTTGTGTGATTAATTAGGATAGAATATCAAATTATATTTTCTAATTTACCCACAAGGATTAGGAAAAGAAACATAATTTGATAGTTTTATCATAAAGTTAAGATGAATCTAATTGAAATAGGATTTTAGTCTATAGGTAAGTTTTATGTCACTAGATTCATATTTTTCATGATTTACATCGGTAAAGAATGACTTTAATTTAGGGCTCAAATTTTAATAAGCATATAATCTTTCATTATAACATCACAACCTATGAATTTCTCTGATATTCTTTGTGACATTCTCAAATTGAAAGGAGATAATTATAAAGTATGGAAGGAAGGAATTCTCCTTCATCTAGGGTGGATGGATATTGACTATGCTATTAGGAAAACCAAACCACCTAAAATTATTGAAACCAACATTCCTGCAAATATCATGCTTTATGAACAATGGGAGCGATCTAATTGCCTTAGCGTGATGTTCATTAAGACTAAGATCTCTGCTGGTATTTGTGGTTCTGTTAACCAGCATAACAATGTTCAGGACTTGCTAAAGGCCATTGATGATTAGTTCTTCACTTCATATAAGGCTTTAGCAAGCACCCTTATTATGAAGTTCCCTTCCTTAAGACTCACTAGTGTGAAAGGTGTGCGCGAACATGTTATCTAAATGAGAGACATTGTGGCTCAACTTAATAATCTAGAGGTTGAGATGTCAGAATCCTTCTTGGTGCACTATATCCTTAACACTCTCCCACATTAGTACGGGCCATTCAAAATCTCATTCAATCCTTCTTGGTGAAAGTGCAATGTTGGCTACAACATACGAGAAAGGCAAATCTCAATACAAATAGAAAGGAAAAGGGCTAGTTCCACCTTAGGTTGATATTAAGAAAGAAGCCAAGTTTTTCTTCTGTAAAAAGAAGGGACATATCACTACTACAAAAATGGGTATTTAAGTCGATATGTAAAGTCAGTTTTTTCTAAAAAACTGACTTATAATGAATTTAAAGTCAGTTCACTGTAGAACCGACGCTATCCACATAGGATGTAGTGTCGGTTGATGTGTCGAACCGACGCTATATGTGGACGTAGCGTCAGTTCCAGTTGTCAACCGACGCTATCCACGTAATATATCCGTTCAACTCATTTTTTTATGCAGAAACCTAAAAACTTTATTTCTCTTCTCCATTTTCTCCCAAAACTAAGCTCACACCCACCCTCTTTCTCAATTTCCGGCCAACTCCGACCACTATTTGTAACACCGTTTTATGGGTTATATTCCTCTTCTCATTATCTTTCAGATCTACTATTTTTTTGAGCAAAATACTCAAATTTTTTATACCCATTTTTTCACTTATTCTCACTTACAAAACACCATTTTATTTTTCTTTCCTCCATTTAGTCACTTCATAGTATTCTTGTAAGTATTTCTATTAATTTTGTAGCTTATTATTCAGTTTGTTTTATTTTTTCTATAAATTTTTGATTTAGACTACTTGTTTGATGGATGTTTATATGCTAACTTATGTAGGGGAATATGAATTGTTATATTAATCAACTATTTTTTGTCTACTTTTCTTGTCATAATGCTGGTGATTCTAAGCCAACCAAACTTACTCGCACAATCCAATTACACTTTGACGATATTTTATTTGTAATTTAAGTTAAAATTATATGTATTGTATATACATTATTTGTTTTTGTAATTTAAGTTAACTATATCTATTGTATATACATTATTTGTTTTTGTAATAAATTTAATTATCAAGTAATTAATTATATTTAAATTTTTAATTATTTGTATTATTATTTATATTTTAGTTTTTTATGCTATATATTGAATATTGATTACAAAAAATGAGAATAAAAATAAAAAAGCTCATAAAATCTATTTGTAAAGTCGGTTCATGCGATGAACCGACTTTACATTTTAAGTCACTGAATTTAAATTCGATTCAATGAACCGACTTTAAATTTGTTTAAAGTCGGTTTTTAACCGACTTTAATGCCCATTTTTGTAGTAGTGCATGAAGAAGGAATGTATCAAATTCCAGAAATGGCTTAAGAATAGAGGTAATCCAACCTCATTTATTTGTTATGAATCTAATATGGTTAATGTTAATATTAACACCTGGTGGATTGATTATGGATCTACAATCCATGTTGCAAACTTCTTACAGGATATGTGAAATCTAAGGAAGCCAGTGGGAAGTGAGCAATAGATCTTATTCGGTAACAAGATGGGCTCACATGTGAAAGCTATAGGGACATGCAATTTGATTTTATATAGTGGTTTTATTTTAGAATTAGGAAAGACTTTTTATGTTCCAAGTTTCTCTAGAAACTTGATTTCGATTTCAAGACTTATACCTTTTGATTATTCCTTTCACTTTTCTTAAACATCCTTTAGTTTATTTAATAAATCTGATTTTGTTGGGAATGGTATTTTGTTTGATGGTCTTTACTGTATTAATTTACAAAATAATGCCACTCATAGCACTATGCATGTGCAAACTGGCACTAAAAGGTGTATTATTGATTAGGACTTTTCTACATTATGGTATAGGAGATTAAGACATATCTCCATAAAAAGAATTAAAAGATGAGTGAAAGATGGGGTACTTAGTACTCTAGATTTTATTGATTTTGAGACATGTGTGGATTGCATTAAGGGAAAGCATACTAACAGGTCAAAGAAAGGTGCCAATAGGAGTTCAAGCATATTAGAAATCATACATATGGATATATGTTGTCCAGACATGAACATCAAGGTTAAAAATATTTCATCACCTTTATTGATGATTTTTCTCGATATATGTATCTCTACATGCTTCAAAATAAGAGCGAAGCATTAGATTCCTTCAAGAGCTTTAAGGTTGAAGTAGAGAAACAATGTAGAAAGCAAATAAAGCTCATAAGATCAAATAGAAGTGGTGAATAATATGATAGATATACTGAGAATGGACAAGCGCCAGGTCTGTTTTCTTAGTTTCTTCAAGAGTATGTGATGTTGCCCAATACACTATGCCTAATTCACCAGACCAGAATGGTGTAGCAAAAAGGACAAACCAAATATTATTGGACATGGTACGGAGTATG
Organism: Hippophae gyantsensis; assembly: GCA_030763125.1. Taxonomy (NCBI): domain Eukaryota; kingdom Viridiplantae; phylum Streptophyta; class Magnoliopsida; order Rosales; family Elaeagnaceae; genus Hippophae; species Hippophae gyantsensis. Next base: position 17,152,942 of record CM061033.1, on the reverse strand, counting down.
CTTAGCTACTCCAATATTCCTAAATCCTTGTGGACTAAAGCTTTAAATATGTCTATGTATATATTAAACCGAGTTCCAACCAAGGTTGTCTCAAAGATGCTATTTGAATTATAGAAAGGTTGGAAACTGAGTTTGTAACATATGCTCGTTTGGGGATGCCCGTTTGAAGTGAGAATTTATAATTCACAAGAGAATAAGTTAGACCCAAGGACAATTAGTAGGTATTCATTAGATATGCTTAAAGGTCTAAGGGATATAGATTTTATTGTCCATTTCATAGTACTAGGCTTGTGGAATCAAGAAATGCAAAATTTCTTAAGAATGACTTGAATAGTGGGAGCAATCGATTCCAGGGCATTGGTCCTGAGAAAGATCATTTAGATGCTCAGTGTGCCACTTCAAGTAATAGACTGATCATTGTTGTTAATAACGCACCTCAAGTACAAACGCGTGTTGAAAAACCAATCCTGGAAGTTCCACAAGCTATTGATCTTGATCCAGTAAATGATGAAATTCAATAGTTGCCTGAAGTTGTTGAACAACTAGCTGAACAATTGATCCTGCTCCTTAGGAGAATTTTGAAGCAACATTTAGAAGATCTACTAGTGTAAGGAAATTAGCGATTCCTAGTTATTATGTTATGTATCTACTAGTGTGTGACTATAATGTTGGAGCCAAAAATGATCTTGAGACGTTTTCATAGGCCATGAGTTCTAAGGTTTCAACTTATGGTACTATGCTATGAAAGAAGAGATGGATTCAATGGCATCTAACCGAGTTTGGGATCTCATCAAGTTACTTGATGGTGTAAAATCCATTGGATGTAAATGGGTTTTTAAGACAAAGAAATACTTCTAAACAACATTGAGAGGCATAAGGCAAGACTAGTTGCCAAAGGATTCACTCAAAGGGAGGGAATCGACTACACAGAGACATTCTCTCCTGTATCTAAGAAAGATTCACTTCGTGTGATCATAGCATTGGTTTCCTATTTTGATTTGGATTTTCATCAAATGGATGTGAAAATGGCTTTCCTTAATGGTAACATAAAGGAAGAGGTTTATATGAAACAACTTGAAGGATTCTTCTCTAGTGATGGTGAAAATTTGGTTTGTAAGCTTAATAAATCCATATATGGATTAAAACAAGTTTCCCATCAATGGTATTTAAAATTCCATAACGTCATCACTTCATTTGGTTTTGAAGAGAATGTCATGGATCATTGTATACACTAGAAGGTTAGTGGGAGTAAGATTTGGTTTATGGTGCTATATGTGGATGATATTTTACTTGTAGCCAATGATAAGGGTTTGTTACACGAGGTAAAAAAATTCCTCTCTAAAAGTTTTGATATGAAGGATATGAGTGTGGTATCTTATGTCATTGGCATTAAGATCTATAGAGATAGATTTCGAGGTATCTTGGGTTTATCTTAGGAAGCCTATATCAATAAAGTTTTAGAGAGATTTTGGATGAAATATTGTTCACCAAGTGTTGCTCCCATTGTGAAGGGTGATAAGTTCAATTTGGACCAATGCCCAAAGAATGATTTTGAAACAGAACAAATGAAGAACATTACATATGCTTCTATTGTTGGAAGCCTGATGTATGCTCAGGTTTGCATAAGACCTGACATTGCTTTTGCTAATGGAATATTGGGACGATAACAAAGTAATCCAGGTTTAGACCACTGGAGAGCTACAAAGAAAGTGATAAGGTACCTTTAAGGAACCAACGACTATATGCTCATGTATAGATAAACTGTCGATCTGATAGTAATTGGCTACTCCTATGTAGACTTCGCTGGCTGTGTTGATTCACTCAAATCATCATTTGGTTACATTTTCATGCTTGCTGGTGGAGCCATGTCTTGGAGGAGTGCGAAGCAGTCCTTGACTACTTCCACTATAGAGGCCGAGTTTGTGTCATGTTTTGAGGCCACATCACATGGTGTATGGTTGAAGAGTTTCATTTCCAAGCTTAGAATAGTTGACTCTATTTCTAGGCCATTAAGATTGTACTATGACAACTCAATTGTTGTGTTTATGGCTAAGAACAACAAGAATGATAGTTGTAGTAAGCATATTAACATTAAATACTTGGCCATAAGAGAACGTGTTAAGGAAAAAAAAGTGGTCATTGAGCACGTTAGCACTAAGTTGATGATTGCTGATCCTTTGACTAAAGGCATACCACCATTGAAATTTAAGGATCATGTAGAGGAAATGGGATTGGTTCCATTTTGTAAAGATTTATATACAGTTTATTATTGAAACTCTTATATATTATAATATTTTCTCATATTCATGTACACCTTAAGTTATTTGAGAAAATATATTTTGTATATGACTAAGAATAAATATAGGATTTATTCATTAAGTTTTGTTACCACATAAATGTAATACTTAAGAAACTAAATACATTATAATACATGTAAGATAATACTTGCTCTTAGAGGACTTATCGCCATGATTCATGTGTTTATTTCTTAAGAATAATCGATAGGATTAAGTTGAACGTTTGGACCAAGTGGGAGAATGTAACCGATCTATTACTCTCCATTTTGAATTTCATTTCCATTTCTCTATAACGAATCATTTAATGGTTCAAATGTTTATGTCATTGAAGAGCTCATTGGTTATAGCTAGAAGTAGTAATGTTGTTGATTCTTTGATGGGAAGCACGACTATAAAAGGGGTGTTATGATCCCTAAGCTCAATACACAATTCCAGTGTAATACACTATCTATTCACTACTACAAAATGTGGCATTTAAGTCGATATGTAAATTCAGCTTTTGGATAAAACCGACTTATAATCAATTTAAAGTTGGTTCGGTGAAAAACCGATGCTACATGTAGCTTCGGTTGACACGTAGAACCGATGCTACATGTAGGACGTAGCTTCGGTTCTAAGTGTCAACCGACACTATCTATGTAATTAATTTTTTAATTATATATAATATTTTTGGTCAATTATTATTTTATTTGAACTCTTTAAAATTGAATTTGGATATATATATATATATATAGTATAATTTTTTCTTCTTTTTTTTAGTCAATTGGTTTTTAAAATTATATAATTTATAAAATTTTGTGTATTTGTTTGGATATGTATGCTATGCATACAACAATGATTTAAATGGTTTGCTATTTTTTTAGAAATAAAACATATCATAATCTATCATTTGGTGATCTCGCCTGAGGATGTTAATTAATTTGATTAACAAAGAATTTTATCCCTATCTAAGGATATTTTCATACAAAAAAAATCAATAATTTAAATTTATATCTTTACAATTCTAAGCAAGTATGGTTAACTAGCTAATTACTCTTATAAATTTTTCACTGATTTATAATCGCATGTCTACCTTAAATTGTTTGAATCAAACCTATTTCTCTCCTTTATTATTTTATCATGTGTTAATTGATTAGTGTTTTCAAAACCAAAACATTGTAGTAGAATAATGTTTGTTTTTAAGAAATTTGTTGAATTATTTAAAATCACGTAGTTTTTCATTAGACTAGTCATAAGAGTATACTTATCAGTTATTATAAGTGATTTGTGCACTTGCAAGCTTTTTATATATATACAAAATTTGGAAATCAAGTTTTTGTGCATCATTAACCCATTATAAAAGAATTGGTGCGGGTATTAAGTTAGAAAAAGTTTGAACATTTTCCAAGCTTTATAGACTGATTCTCCTTCCATTTGAAAGAATGATGCAATTTTTGGTCTAAATTCGGAATTTTTTGATGAGAGTAAAATTTTCTCATAAATTTATTGTAGACTCTCTCCCAAATTATCAAGGAACCTGGTGTGAGATTCATTTTCCAAGCCTTGGCCCTATCCTTTAAAATTTATGGGAAACATCTCATTTTCAGTTGATCTTCATTAAGTCCATTTAATAGAAAAGTTTGGATAGTTAGGTAGAAATCTCTAATGAAATGCAAAGAATCTTTATTAGGGATTCTATAAAAAAAGGGCAACATTGAATTATGAATTTGTTTCTATTCATAATTTTTAGCCACCTCACCCAACTAAATAGAAGTAGTAGTAGTGCCAATGATTGGCCTTACATATTCCTTCATTGCAACTTTCCTAGGTAAATTTTGTCCCATAACTATTATTTCTAATATAAGGTCTAATGGTGGCTCTATTGTAGGCTCAAGAAAAGGCTTTTGGATTTCAATAACTAATCTTTTTAAATTCTCATTAGATTTTTTTACATTGTCTATGAAAGGTATGAGTGGATTCCAAAGAGATTTTACATTTCACATATACTAAGAAAAATAACAAATAAATTAAACCACATGAAAATAACAAATAAAAAGAAAAATAAATAAATAATAAAAAGAAAATAACAAAATAAATAAAAGAAAATAAACAAAAGAAAAGAAATAAAAATAAACAAAAAATAACTAAAATAAATAAAAATCTAAACAAATCACAAATATTAACAAAAAAAAATCACAAATATTAACAAAGAGTTCTTAAGAATATTGATAATAAAAATCTAAAATTTGTTTTCCTCCCTAACAATGTTACACACCTTTTAGTGAAGGAAAAAGCACAAAAAAAAAATTTCTTAGAGATGGAGAGAAAAAGTAAGCAGGGTGCTTTATCTCTTCCCTCCCGATATCTCCATTAGTTGATATACAGAATGGTAAAGGAATTCCAGATCATTTAGATTTAAGGCAAGATATGGATAGAATCGAGAGGGAAGAAAGAGTCTATTTTCAAAAGCTTGATCCACTTTGTATAAAAAGCTTATAAATGCACGAGTCACTTATAAGAAGTGACAAATACACTCCCAAGGTTGCTCTCTAAAGAAATTAGAGTGGTTTTAGATAATTCTTAAATTTTCTAAAAAACTTAAACAAATACAAAAATAAAATATAAACATTCTATCACAATGATTGGGTTTTGAAAATTCTAAACTAATCACAAATAATTGAAATAACTAAATATAGACTCGATTCAAACAAAATCAAAGTATATATATATATTTAATAATTAATGGAGAATTTATGAGAATATTTAGCTAGTTAATCATGCTTTCTTAGAAAGATATAGGTTAATTAAATTATAAATTCGCTATTGATTTCTGTTTTAATTATGAGAAAGTGTTTTGACAGGGATAATTTTCTTTTTTAATCAAACCAATCGAAGTCTTTTGATGGGAATCATTAACTGATTGATTAAATTATGCATTATGCCTAAGAAAATAGCAAAGCATTTAAATCAATGCTTTTAGAAAAGTCACCAATTTAAATTCTTATTTTAGCTATCTAAATTAGATCTTGATAACGCGTTTGAAATTTCATTCTCAAATTTTAAATCTATTATGAAAAATAAATAGCTAATAAATTATTCATAAATAAATCTTGTAACAAATCTTGAATAAGTAAATCATCTTTATTTATTTTGTTATAAAAATATTCACCTAAATAATTTATACGAACATGAAAAAAAAACTAAATTCCCCTAGTTAAATTTAGCCAGACATGCTCAGATTAAAATCCATAATGAGTGTTTTAAAATCAACATTCATTTGAGAAATTACAAAAAAAATAATATGAAGAAAAAATATTATAAATTAGATCTAAATACTAATTAAGGATGGATGATAAGTCCTTCTCTGAAATTATGATTTTGATCTCTAAAGCATGCTTGAAAATTCATATACCTTTTCTTCTTTTCTTGATTTGGAAAAACTCCCAAAGAAAATGCCTTTGATTTATTATGAATCTAGTCTATATTGTGTTTATAAAATAAAACTCTCCTAAGAAAAATAAATTGATGGCTAGAAAAAGTATAAAACTAAAGCTCCTTAACCTAAAACTTAATTGTTTTATTTATAAGAAAATGCCACTTAATATGGATCAGAGTCAATATTCAACATCACATGCCATAGTACAACATTTTTCCTATTATGGCACAAGGTTTGACCATACTTGCGCAATTCAACCCAAGAACATCTCATCGAAACACACATTGTTTCACATCGCGGCACGAAAGTTCACTTGGTCCAATAGAATTCCTAAGAGGTGTGTACCACAGCACACATATTCCCTCCCACGCAACACAACATGCTTTTGTTGAATTTTTACTTGTACCTCTTACACAATTGTTGGTTCTTGATGTAAGACTTATATTCCTTAGTCTTTTAAGCTCTTATGGGGCTATTTGAGTGCTTCAAGTGTTGTGCCTTCATGTGTTGATATATTTATCTATTTTGAAGCTAAAAATATCTTAAATACAAAAAAATATACTCGTGACTCCATATAGATTTCCATAAATAATAAAATAAACATGTTATAATCAAACTTATTTCTTTCAAATAAGCACAATAAAATCAAAGAATATTAGTGCTTTTCAAGAAATTATTAGCACTTCAAGACAAAAGCTTTTAGCAACAGAATTAGAAGGTGCACTCTACACCAGAGATTTATACACAAGTAAAGAAGAAGACCAACTAGGAACAGATAATAAGGAATAAGAAGATACAACATGTGATGTACCTTTCGGCAAAGAGATGGAAATAAGCAAAGGAAAAACAAACTCAATAAAGACAAAATTTCTATTAAATAGTTTATAAGTAGTCATGTCATAGCACACATACCCACATTGGTTACATGTATAGCTAAGAGAAGTGCATATTGAAGAATGAGCTTCAAGTTTGTTTCAAGTGTATGACCTCAAGCAAGGAAAGCATATCTTACTAAAAACTCTAAGAAAATTATAATCAAGTGACTTAGAGAATAGAACTACAAAAGGAGACACAAAATTAAGTACCTTTGAATGTAACCTACTTAGAGTGTAAATAACACTACGAAAAGCACAAGGCCAATAACATGTAGGAACATCAGATGTAAGAATAAAACTAAGACAAGTGCCACTAACACGTCTATGTCTTGACTTTACCATTCAATTTTGAGGAAAGGAATGAGGGAAAGTGACTCTAGAAACAACACCAGAAGACGTAAGTAAATGAATAAGGGATTTGAATTGAGCCATACCATATTGATTCTGTTTAATTCTTGTATGAAATTGACACTCAACCATGGTTTTAAATTTCATGAAACTGGATACAATTTGATCTCTAGTTTCAAGAAAATAAAATTCATTGAAATATATAACAATCATCAACACTTTAAAAAAATATTTTTTAAAGCCAAGTGTAGGAAAGGGTCCCCAAATATCAAAATACAAAAAATCAAAAGGATTAGAAGAGTTTAGATGTGTTGATTGGTAAGGAAATATATGGATTTTTCAATGGCACAAGCAATACAAACGAAAGACAAATGTGTACTAGAGGATACACTTATTCCACAAGACTGAAGAATTTTACTCACAATTGGTTCAAAAGCATGTCCAAGCTTATCATGCCATACTGAACTTATTTCTACAAAAGCATCATGATGTCTATAGTGTACAATAACTTTGGTTACACCCACCAAGAACTTGTATAATCCATTATCCACTGGTCCTTGGAGAATAATTCTCTTAGTACAATTTTCCTTGACAAAGAAAAATTTGTCATGAACCAACTTGCATGAATTTCTATGAATACACTATTATCTTTACAAAGCTTATTTATAGACACCAATTTTTTAGTCATAGCAAGCACATGTAAAACATTGTTTACATGCGATACATTACTACTATTACTTGAAATAATAGTGGAACCTATAAGAGATATAAGAACTTTACCACCATTTCCCATAAGAACTCCTTCAGATCTTATATAACCAGTAGGATTTGATAGACTATTTGCATCATTTGTGACATGATATGTTGCACCACTACCTAGCACCCAAAAATTGTCACCATAACCATTACCTCCTCCAAATGATGCTACAAAAGAACTTGCTTGATTCTTGCAACTTGAATTGTTATTTTTTTGACCATATAACATATTTTTGAGAGAATAAAATAGTGAAGCTAGATGTCGAGTCTTGTAACAAAATTGGCATTGCACTTCACAGCCTCTACCTCTGTTTTATTATTGTTTTAGCCTCTTCTATGACCTTGAATTTTTTTTTTAGTATTGAAATTTTTTCCATAGTTCAAAGACTATGAATGACCTTTATTCTTGTTATTGGTAGCTATCGCAAAATTTGCTTAACACATCAGATTTTCCTTGTCCTATTAAGTAAGCAAGTTCTCATAATAGAACAACCTACTTTTCACTTCTTCTAAAATCAACTTCTCACCTCTATTGTTAAATGAATAGGTACACGGGTTATAACGAGGCCCTAAGCCACTGGATACTGGCACGATTGACAACACTTAAGCAATAAGTAATTTAGGAATAAGGGTTATCATATACAAGAGTATTGTAGTAATGTTTACTCCTAACTACTATTTCTTTAGTAAGTTAATTAAAATTAATAAATGTGGGTTTTGATTATTTTTGAAAGAAATTAACAAAAAGTAATAAAGTAGGTTGCACAAGGATTACAAGAGATATGTAATCATACTATCCTCACTACTATCATACAATTTAACTGAATATATCATAAATTTAAATTAGTTTCTTGAGTTATAAGTCACTTACATAATTTAAAATTATTTTTGAATTCTTTACGTTTTAGAAGTCTATGTCCACTTAAAGATTCCTACATTTTCTTACTGTGTATTGATTCAAAATACCATTGTAAATCAACATAAATTCTAAACAACTTAGAAGTCTACTTACTATATTTAATTCACTCAAAGCATTAAGATTTAAAAAAGTGATAACTACACAAAGACATATTATAACAACTATTTAACCTTTGATATAGGCTTTAAACTCTAGTTATGACAGCAGTCATAAGGTACCACTTTAAGTAATAATATCACCAATTATATACTAACATATTAGACTAGATATACACATATTCATACAATAAATTAGTTGATTATCCTAATTCATAACATCCATAGTCATGGCATTTAAACATAGAATTGAACACATTAAGAATTAAGATTTGAAACTAAAATTTATCATAATATTAAATTAATTAAACTATATTCTAAGGCTTGGAATTTTCCTTTATCACATTAGAAGTTTAGATAGGCGTGGATTCTAAAAGAATCAACATTATAATCATGAAAAACTAAATAAATAAATAAATATTAAGAAAAGCTTATGAAAATCTTCAATCTTCTCTTCCAAATCTCCTCCAAATTTTTTCCTAAATATGCTCTTTGATCTCTCTTGTTCCTTATTGCAATTGTTATCTTTAGATGACTCCTTAGGTTGCTTATATAGTTTGTTTTTTATCCTAATCCGATTTGGATAATAATTTGCTTGATCTAATTGCCCAGATTAAAAGTTAATGCTAAAAAAATGCTAGACTTGAATGTTGACTGGATTGATTGATCGATCGGGACCCTTCTCGATCGATCTAACCTTGATCAATTTTCAACTCAAGAGCTCTTGACCAATCGATATCAATCAAGACCCTTCTCAATTGACCTAGCACTTTTCATTTTTCTTCCTTTGACTCCTCAACCAATCAAGTGTACTATTTTAGCTCTAAATATACATTTTTGTCTCTTTTTGCTCATTTCGTCCCTAAACACCTATATAACACAAAATAAACACATAAAATGGATAATGAACAGTAACATAAATAAACTCATCGACGACTTTTTTATATAGTGAATGGGCAACCCAAAAAAAAAATTATTATCGAAGTAAGAGAAAAGATCTAAATAGATCATTTATATAAAACGAAACGAGTCTATCTCATCTAATATCTCTGTTAATATTTTTAATAGATTTATAGTGTAATATTATTTTATTTTTATTTAAAAAATATCTAATCTCATTTCATCTCATTTAGATTAGAGTTTTAATAGATCTAATATTAAATATATATTATATCATTTTTATTAATAACCTTACATTATAAATGATCATTTATCATATTTTTATATTCTTACATATCTCATTTTGACTCGTTCAATACAAATAAAATATTTCAATTAATACCGTTTCATTATCTCATCTCATTAAAAATTAAGTAATATAAAATAATACGAAAATTAATAGATTATCTCATAAATTTTATTAACGTTTATTCTCAATTTACACCTCTATAGTAAACTACGACCATAACTCTATTTATCCCTACCTAAAATTAGTACTTAGCAAAATTCAAACTAGTGATCTCTTTCTTATAGAATACAAGTGATATTAGACTATGTTTTTTACATTTTTTTTTTTGGTGCACGTAGTGCAAAATTAAAATGAGATGTTCCATCAATCTATGATACAATCTACTAATTTTATAAACCAATTTCACTTATTTTTTTAATGGGTTATGATGTTATATATTAGAATATTTTATGAACTTAATAGAACAAATAAATACAAAATAATAAAAAATAAAACATGATTATTTATAATTATCACGGAATTATTAAGAATAACTTTAAACATGAATATCTGACATTAGACTAGATGTAAATTAAGATGAAATAACTACTTTACAGCTCTACTACACACTACTTGGATTTTTGTTGGTTGCTTTGATGTAATTCACCAACCAATGACTTGGATTTGAAACTACTTTACAGCTCTACGACACACTACTTGGATTTTTGTTGGTTGCTTTGATGTAATTCACCAACCAATGACTTGGATTTGAAACTTTCTTTATCAAAATATATTTGAAATGGTTATTAAAAAAATAATTATTGCTTAACATTATATAAAGTTGAAGTTTACAAGTCCACATTTAACGTATTAAATAACTTTTCAATCTTCTATAACTTTACATTTAGAATAAACATAAACTTCAGTTATGGTAGACTAAGTACAGCTGGTTTAACAGCCGAAATTGAATACGCCACTAGTAGAATCTTACCGAGCTTGAAAAGTTAACTGTCGAGCAATTCCAGTTTTTAGCTATAGTCTTGCAGCTATTAGATTTGTAACTTTATTTGTCAGCAACCATTTTCTGGGACAACAATTTGTCAGCAATTAATTTTTTTTTTTAATAGAACAAATTGTCAGCAACTTTGCTGAACTTGCTTTGTATAGCATTTATCCAAATTTGCAACTCAAACTTCTATATCCAGATAACTACAAACATGCTGAAATAAAGATCTATGTGCTTAACTTTCCTTTTTAGCTAACGTAACACATGATTAGTAGTGAAGAATTAAACCAGCTGATGTCTTATTTCAAACCCTAAACAAATAAATAATTAAATAATGGAGGTGTCAAATAAGCATTATTTCTTTCATTATAGTATAAAGATTGTGCAGCATAAAGATGCATTACAAAGCTAAACTTACCAAATTGGAGGGCCATAATTGCCCTTCAAATAAGAATCGTGTAATCTTTCTATCTGTCTCCCTAATACATGTACAGAAAGATACAAACAAGCCAACCCAGCTTCAATGACAGATTGAAGAAACTGGCTAGTTAAGTTTTCTAGACATGTACAAGTCTGAAACCCGACAACCAAATGTACAACAACAGTGGCCAAAACATACATGTATATACAGAGACCACATAAAAGTTTTATACATTTGTCTCTATGAACACACACGTCTTACTTGGAACAATGATCCTCATCTGCTGAAGCAAACAAAGCAACAGATATACTGCCCAGCTTCTTCCCCCAGAGTCTTGACCTTGGTTGCTTTGTCTGTTTTGGGGCATCTGGAGCTTCAATGTCATCAACTTCACTCCAATCAGCAAAATCAAGGGCACTTCGAAAAGCACGCGTCTTTGAAGGAGTACTATAAGCAAAATGACAATGCTTCGCAATAACAGTCTGCATTTTGGGAACATTGTCGATTTCAGTTACAAACTTATGAACAGGAGACAGCCAGATGAAATTATGAAATGAATGAATAACGAACAATGCTTCAGTTACACTTACTGCTGCTCTAATCGAATTGGATACATGAAAAAGCTGCTTCAGGTCTTCATGGTTCACACCACACAGAATCCTAATCTGCATAAAAAGTATCAAAGTCCCAATTAGAACCAATAATATGATTTTAGGAAAAAATACATAGATAAAGTCATTTCAAGATTGGAAAATTAGGGCTAACCAGAATGTCCTGGGGTAAAGCTTCGAGAGAAGACTTCTCGAAGTCCACACCCATTCTTTCCCCGCATTGCTTCTTCAATGGAGTCTTGGGACTAGAATCAAATAGCGATTCCTCACGATTATTTGAAATCACAATCCTTTTTCTCCCTAATGTTCGAGCATATGTTACATGCCCCAATTCCAAACCCTCATCAGTAACCAAACCACAATGCTTCAACTGCAGAGAACTTCTGCATTTCTTTCCCAATGCCATTTCTAACTACTTCAATCAAGATTAAAATCCCTGTTGATTCCAAAAACAGTGTACATAACATCAAAAACCCAATAAAAAAGAATGCAGATTCAAAGAAACCCTAGCCACTACGAAACAAACTGATAAAAACACTTAAAAAAAAAGCAGAGAAATAACTAACGAGAACAGGAAGCAAACCTGTTTTGTGGTTGTAGTCTAATAAAATTTTGATACGGTTTCTCTGTTATGTGTTCTGTTTTGAGTTTCGCAAAAAAGGCTTTTGCTCTGGAAATAGAAAGTTGAAAACCAAGAAAAATCACTTACGAAATCGCGGGGCTGCTATTAATAATTTACTCTTCCCATATAAATAACCTAGAAAAATGTCATATCTCTCCCTCATTTTATTTCTATTTTTTATAAATAAAAAATAATAATATATACTACGCGGTTTGCGAAATCTATTGGAATTTTCGAATAAAATATATTCCTTGCGGGTTGAGGTTTATTTCTTTGGCGGTTAATAAAATGAAAACTAGCCGTTTAATAAGACACATGTCGCTATTTAAGGGAAAGTAGGAAAGAGCTAAGTTTGCAGATGGAGATGTAGTGGTATGGTCGGTCTAAGTCGGCTGCTGCCAGATGCGTGGCAGCTTCCTTTACAGAAACGTGTATTTTTGGACTTGCATTTGGAGAGAGGTTTTTTTTTTTTTTTTTTTTTTGGGGCAAGAAGTCAAATTACTCCATTTATTTTGATAAAAATTTCATTTAATCTCCATAATTTTTAATTTTTTAACAAAAAAAAAATGTTAAAAAAGATATTTAATACTTTTAAATATTATTTTATTATTAAAATTTATTGTCAAAATATTATTTTATTTTTAAAATTTATTGTTAAAGTTTTTAAGAAACTATTTTTCATAAAACAAATGATTAAATAACATATTTCCAATTTTGTTTACGTCTTCGGACCTGCTGCAGATCTTTTTACTGAAAGGGGAGAAATTACACAAGGTGTTTACAACACTCACAACTCACACCTATAACCCAATTATACCCAAGAAAATTACTCTCAATTTTCTCTCACAAAAACTTTTCTCTCTAAGTTTTTTTCTCAATTGGAATGAACACTTGGTTGATTAATTCATTATAATTACACATCTATTTATAGGAAAATTCACTCTTTGAATTACTCCTTAAATTAATGGTTCCTTGAATTAAGCTCCTTGTTTTGCTCCATGTTTTACTCCTTGTTTTGCTCCATGTTTTGCTCCTTAATTTGCTCCTTAAATTAATGAGCTTTATAGCAATCTCTCACTTGAAGACTGATTTCAATTGTCTTCACACCTCGATCAATGCAGTAGTTTTTCTAGTCTTATTACTATAGCAAACCAATTGAAGCTGAGCACAACTTCAATTTCATGGTAAGCTCCCACTTGTTGGCATCTCGAGTCTGACAAGCTTCATCATAGCATTCAGGCTTTCCTCCATCAATGCAACATATAGTTTATGTATCTCCTATTAGACACATGAGGTCGAGAAGACCTTCTCAATACAAGAGCTGTAATAAGAGGTTGTGGTCTTTCGGACTGTTGCGCACTACTTTGTCCAACGAGTTCCTCTAGTTGAAGACTTGCTACAATTGGTTCCTTCACAGAACTATTTGAGACATCATCTGCATCTACAAATATTGACTCATTCTGCTTTGAGTCATTAGTGTCTGTTTTATACATGTCCTTATACATCATTCTTTCATTAAAAATCACATCTTTGCTACGGATCACTTTCTTGTTTTCATCATCCCAAATGCGGTAGCCAAAATCATCCTCACCATAGCCAATAGAGGTACCTTTCTTAGATTTGGGATCAAGCTTATTCTTGCCTTGATCACTAATATGCACAAATGCTACACAGTCGAAAACTTTTAGATGTGATAGTTTTACCTTTTTCTGCTCCATACATCCTCTGGTATTCTATGCTCCAATGGAACAGATGGGCCTCGGTTGATCAAGTAAGCTATCGTGTTGACTGCTTCGGTAGACCTGACTATATAAGAATGCTTCTGGCTCTTTCTGTCAATGTTTGGTTCATACGCTCAGCTACACCATTGTGTTGAGGCGTGCCTGACACAGTTCTTTCCATTTTGATCCTGTGCTCATAGCAAAACTTTTTGAATATGGTGTCTTCATATTTACCACCATTATTGGTTATGAGCTTTTTGATCTTCAAACCTGTCTCATTTTCCACGATAGCTTTCCATCTTCTGAAAGCCTCAAATACTTCAGACTTATGTTTAGAAAGTAAACTCATACATTTCAAGAGTGATCATCAATGAAAGTCATGAAGTAGTGTTTCCTACCAATGGATGAGACGGTCGTTGGTTCCCAAACATCATAGTGAATAAGCTCTAGCCTTTCCTTCTTTAGGGTTCTACCACTTGTCTAAAAACTGACTCTCTTTTGCTTTCTAAGTATACAATCTTCGCACATGTCTATCTCCACATATTGTAGACCTGGAAGTTTTCCTTTTGAATGCATAATCTTCATCCCCTTTTCACTCATGTGGCCTAGTCTCTGGTACCATAAATTTGGTGTTTCATTGCTTGTTGTAACTGTGATCGAACAATGTGCTCCTGCTATCATGTAAAGAGTGCCACTCTTCTTGCCTCGAGCAACCACCATTGCACCTTTTGAAATCTTCCAATCATCACCATGGAAGATCGTAGTGTAGCCTTCACTAGCCAATTACCCTACTGAGATTAAGTTCTTTCTTAGGTCGGGAATATGCCTGACATCCTTCAGTTCCCAAACAGACCCGTTCAACTTAATCTTCACTACACCTTTGCCAATAATAGCACACAGTTGATCATCACCAAGATATACCTTTCCAAGGTTTTCGGGGACATATTTCTCAAAGAATTATTTCTATGAAGTAACATGGAACGATGCTCCAAAGTATAACACCCAAGATTCTTCGTTGCTCTCCAAAGAGCATATCAATGCATCATCTCCTCCATCTCCTCCTGAGTTGGAAGTAACATTTGCCTCTGCCTTCACTTGTTTATCCTTCGGTGCACTTTTGCACTGATTTTTGTAGTGCCCAGTTCTCCCAAAATTCCAACACTCGATAGTCTTTGAGCTATGGGAATTATTAGGATTCCTAGATTTAGACCTCCTATCCTTTGATCTACCTTGGTAGTATGTTCTACCATGTCCATTCCCTCTGGTTGAATCTCTTCCTCTTGACTCTGTATGCAAAACTGAAGAGGTTGACGATTCACCTGACTCTTTACGTCAAATCTTTTCACTGAGAACCAGATCATGAACATCATCAAATTTCAACTTATTGCTTCCTGATGACCTACTCACAGCCGTGACAATATCATTCTAGCTTTCTGGTAAAGAAGACAAAAGTATCAATGCTCGTACTTCTTCATCGAATTCAATTTCAACTGAACTTGACTGGGTTGTGACTGTGTTGAGTTCATTGAGATGTTGAGCTATCGATGCGCCTGTCGTCATCTACAAATTGAACAAACACTTAATCAAGTGCACTTTGTTTGAGGTTGATGGCTTCTCATACATATTAGAGAGAACTGTCATAAGACCCATCATTGTCTTTTCCTTTACTATATTTAAAGCAACATTGTGGGATAGCGTCAATTGAATAACTCTGAGGGCTTGTCTGTCTAGAAGATTCCAATCTTCTTCCTTCACAACCTCTAGCTTCTTCCCTAAGAGAGGTTGATTCAGATTTCTTTGATACAGATAATCCTCTATTTGCATTTTCCAAAACTCAAAATCAGTGCCATCAAATTTCTCGAGTTTCACCCTTCCTTCATCTACGACCATTGCTCCCACTCAAATCTGACTTCCTTTGGATCGTTTCTGATTATTTCTGCAAACCACCGTATATTAGAACACCTCCGTCAATGAACAAATATCGTCGACAAAATTTCACTATTCACGTGAATAGTAACCTTGTAGGAAATTGATAGAAATCACTACCAAAAGCACTGATACCAGTTATTGGTAAATTACGTAAATTCCCGATAAGCCAGATTTATGAGAAAGCAAAATAGACAAAATAACACACAAATTTGATAACGGAGTTTGACCAATTTTGTTTACGTCTTCGGACCTACTGCAGATCTTTTTACTAAAAGGGGAGAAATTACACAAGGTGTTTATAACACTCACAACTCACAACTCACAACCCATAACCCAATTACCACCAAGAAAATTACTCTCAATTTTCTCTCATAAAAAACTTTTCTCTCAATTGGAATGAACACTTGGTTGATTAATTCATTACAATTACACATCTATTTATAGGAAAAGTCACTCCTTGAATTACTCCTTATATTAATGGTTCCTTGAATTGCTCCTTGAATTAAGCTCCTTATTTTACTTCATGTTTTACTCCATGTTTTACTCGTTGTTTTGCTCCATGTTTTACTCCATTATTTACTCCTTGTTTTGCTCCATATTTTGCTCCTTAATTTGCTCTTTAAATTAAGGAGCTTTATAGCAATTTTCAACATAATCCTGCCACATTAGTAACAAAACTCAAGGAGTCTCTCATACTTGAACTCTATCCACATATAACTGGCCCTAAAAGGAATCCAAGCTCCAAGAACTAAAGCCTTAGCAATATCAAAACTAATTCAAACCCTGAATGATCTCATGAAGCCGCTCGCCAAAGAAAACTTATCTACCTCAAGAACAAGACCGATATGAGCCATAACACATCTAGAAAGTACCTCATTTCTCCAATCCATATGGAGATCATAAATTTGTACCCAAATAGAAGTGAAATCGAAGCATAAAGACGAAGGAAACATTCTAACTCCCATTCTCTACATCACAATGAGGCCATTGTCAAAACTTCATAAAGTTTTCCTAAGAACAAATTCAAGATTCGAAGCCTCCCCAAAGTATAAAATAAAAGTAATTTGATCTACAACCTTCAAGTTTATCCCCCCATTCTTCATCCAATTATTATGATGCACGTGCAGCAATGCAACAACATTTAAAAGCTTTTGAGAAACAACACGAGTTGCAATTACAAGATTAGAGATATGCTCTTCATTTTCAACCAGATCCCCTAGGTCAATTGTGAGATCAATCTGGTCCATTCAAGATCGTAGTTCTTCCATTCAAAGATAGGAACGATGTTAGGGCAAAAAATAACAAGAAAATAGGGAATCAAAACTAGCATGAAAATCAAAGGGAAATAGAGAGAAAATCAAGTAGAAGAATAAGATTTAGAAAAGAAGATGAAACCAACACTTGGTTGGAAAGGGTATTCTAGAGATACCAAACCTCTTGGAGGAAGGCGATCGAGAACAACTCAACTATAATATTTAATATTTAATCTACATTAGGCATTTGCTTATTAAGGTAAAAATTGCTCTATACATATTTCTCATTTTCATAATTCACCAAAAATGACACATAATTAACCAATCTCTTTCTCTTTGTTGGTTCAAGTTTTTATCTAAATTAAGTATCAAAGTTCCTTTAGAAGTGACCACATTTATGTCTCAAGGTTCATTCTCTTTCTATATATTATTGAGTATTTGTTTTCTTAAATTTTATTAACATAGAGTACTACATGTTGGGTGTAAAATAGTTCATGCCACGTGGAGTAATATGAGAGGTGATAATCAGAAATCACAAGCCAACTTAGTCAGTGTTGAATTAGTAGATAAGCATTGGTATTAATTAAATATCTAACATGATAAACGAGCGATATTTATACCATTAATTATCTAAAAATAAGATAATTAAAGAGATAAAATTTCAATATTTAAATGCAAGTCTACCTCTATAGGTAGAGTCATTAGCAAGTATATTCTTTCCCTATAAATATTCTCACAATTAAACACACAATGATTTCTACTACAAACACTACTTCTCTCAATCACCAACACTCATATCTAAAATCTTTCTTCCTAAATATCTCACTATATCTCTCTATATCATAGAGAGAGAGAGACTAGTCTCCTCCTTTTCCTCATTAACCAAAGATACTTAACCATCAAAAGGTCAAAGGCCACCATATCCCGCGGTGATCCAAGATCCTAATTTTGTGATCTCTATGCTCAAGTACACAAGAAGTGAGAGGTGTACCAATCATTGATGTTAACAAACAACGACATTAACATCTGGCGTCGTTTATGGGAACAAATATGTTTTGCTAGTTGAATCACAACTAGAGAGAAATATTTATGGTGTTATCCAATATTTTGAACTAGGTGGTTTTTGAAAAATGTCCTAAAAATTTAGAAGAAAACTGCTCTAAAAGAAGTTCACTCTGCACAGTCTCTAAAGGCCACACCTCTCTGTCCTTTCAAGATGAACTAACCTCATGAATTAGGCAGGCAAGTTTTGGAAAAGGACAATGATGTCTCATCTTATGTCTAGCAAGTTATGCAATCACCTGTATTGGTGAGGGAACCAAGACTCTATAAAAAAGGACATAGAGAAATGGTTCATACTTCTTTTGGTGCCACTAGTAGGGTCACTTGAAAGATACACTTGTCACATCATCACCGACCATGATATAGCCTGACATGGTGCATCCACTACCACTTGAGGAGTGGCTTGAAAAAGTGTTTTAGACAAAAAATAGCCATTTAAACTCGATGGTGCCACCCAAGAATCGCCAATTGACCTTCCAAGGGCCATAAGCACTTGAGCTTGAAGACGTCCCTATGGCATTTTCCAATGCCTACTATGCACCAAATCTGGTCCACAACCATATAGTTGAGATTTGAGATGTGATTGCTTTGATAAGGTATAAGCCCACTAGTCAAACAAACAAGTTTAGTCCATACGGTCTATGAACCAACACATGTGCACCACAGCTACTACCACCAAATAGTGGCTTAGTTTTTGACACCTCTAGAGAGTGAAGCATCCTGGGCTATCTGATATGATATCCTAGTTGGCTTGACCCGATGGCACAACCAGAATAGGACCCACTTTTCACTTTTCTGTTTGATCGAGTGTCTTTTGTCTAAATCTCGAAATCAAAGCATCATATGAAAAAACTAAGAGCATCATCAGAAAGATCAAGTGATAATAGCCTCCCACCAAAATTTCACATTGTATGGCCGTTAAATTAGCTCACACGTACCAACATGCATCGCCATCGCAAATAGGCATCAAACAAACCAATTTTTCATAAGATAAGGAGAAAATTGATCTGGTTTGTCAGACAAACCCAGAAATAGGTTCAAAGCAATTTTACCTACTTTATGGGCGATTTTGGGAAAAATAAAACCAATTTTAAAATTCTCTCGATGAGATGATTCCAACGACCATATATTCAACATTTTTCTATACACGTACAAAAACAAATATGTAAGAATGTGTGTATGGGGAGATCGTTCACCTATCCAATTCAATCAAAATTATGGATAAATGATTTTCCATTCATCCAATGCATCAAAATAGTATTTTGAAAGATATTATCTACTCTTTTAGTCATCATCGTTATAGTGGCCTTAAATAGTAACTGATCGTTCTTCAAAAAAGAATGAAATAATGAGGTAGTTCCAACACTCAAAATGATGAAGATAACATTCCAAGCCATCTTAGGAATGCATCCCAAGGCCATAGACCTATGGTCCACCTTTTCATTCTAGAGAATGTCCATATGGAATCTTCCAATACTAAGAGTGTTATAGGGCCCACTCTAGGTTACATAGTTTAGACCATCACCTCACAGGCCGCATGGTTTATATTTATACTCTAAAAGCCCATAATCACACGAATAGATGAGGCTATAGTTAGGTTCAAAAATAGATGTACAAGTAAAGAAATGTACGGATCAGAACCAAGGACATACATGATATGTTTGGAACATTCATGCATTGGGTTGTGAGGTGTATAACCATCACATATCATCCAAAGATGCACACCTTCCCATGAATTATTTCAAAAGGAGTTCTATGAGAATGTCCTAGGAGTACACTTCATAAATCCACCAAAGTCCCGTATGAGAACACTTGGTGAGATCAATATAATCAACCAAGTCTAGACACAAACTCAATAAAGTGACATATAATGTCCAACTAAGGAACAAAATATGTGTCCACTCACATATTTAAGATCCAAGACAATATTCTAAGTCCTCCAATATTACATAAGTTCACATAATGGCCAAAAGGCACACACTTAAGAGGTGGACATGGTTAGGAAGGCCCTACAATAGAGTTTCAAAAAGGCAATTCCTACATAAGGCCATGGACTCTTATCCCTACATATGATATCCACCAAAAACTCTAGTAATAATAATTTTCTTAAAAGAGTAGAAAGTAGCATAAGATGACACTCATAAGGAATAATATAGGATAGAAACAACGTCATACTATGATTAAAAAAAGACAATGTTTTAGGTATACTTTCATTTTAATAAGAATTATGTTTGTAGTTATTTGGGCCAAACTTTTCTACATTCATGAAATTTGACTAGGACGAGAAAGTCCAATATTCAAAGGAATTGAAAGGTAGGAACCATGAAAGGTCACATGCTAGTATCCTCGAGAGGAGTTGCTACGACTTCTACACCCTACCTCTACGAGCCATACTGGACCTTTAAATAGACAACAACTATACCCCAGATCCAGAAGTTGTTATAACTCCTACACCCTATCTTTTTAAGCCATGCATGACCTTTGAATGGGTAGTATTTATGCCTATGGACCAATAGTTTCTATAACTTCTGTGCTCCACCTCTACGAGCCAAGTTGAACCTTTGAACAATCAGTAACTATGCCCTGTATCCAAGAGTTGCTATAACTTCTACACCCAATTGATGTAAACATAGATTTGCTCATGTTGGATACCACGAGTATTCAACGTCAGCTATTATAAAAACTAATAGGAATGAATAGAATGCAACGACACTCACAATAGGGTGGAATAATCTACCAAAGACTTTAAAAGTTTTCTAAGTCTCAAGACTTAATGCTTGGATGACTTGATAAACTCAAGTACACCAAGTATGGGGCTAGAATACAAGGAACATCCTGGTCCAAAAAAACCACCCTTACTAAGACAAAATGAATTTTTTTTTACGAAAATTACAAAGTCTAAGAATAAGCCCAATGGGTACACTGTTAAACTAAAAATGATAGGACTAGCTAATGGAGACATAACAAACTGGGCTAATAGGAGCCCACCGAATGGCACATGGTCAGACACGACTTATATGACCAACATGATACATGGCCAGACATGACATATGTGACCTGACGTAATACATGACCAGACATGACATATGTGACCCAACATGGAACATGATCAGACATGACATATGTGACTCGACATGGAACATGGTAGGACATGGCACATATGACCCTATATGATACATGGCCGGACACGACATATGTGACCTTACATGGTATGTAACCAACAAGACATATGTAACCCAACATGATACATAGCCGAACACAACATATGTGACCCAACATGGAACATGGTTGGAAATAACACATGTGACCACATATGGCATCTAGCCAGACATAGTACATATAACCCGATATGATATATGGCTATACATGGCACATGTGACCCGACAAGGTACATGGCCAGACACGACATAAGTGACCCATTATGGAACATGTAGCCAGACGTGACCCATATGGCCAAACAAGGAGATCACGGTTGGACATATCATATATGGTGGGATACAATGTGTGTGCCTAGTTAAAGTAAATGTACATGGACACACATCCATCTAGATCACCCTGGACTCGTTCCCTAACAAGTACACACCATTGTGTACCAATATAGTAGATCATAAATCTCAATAATGGATGTACTCAAAGAGCATCCACCATCTCGAAATAGACAAGATTATAGATCGATCTCACCCAAAAGTAAAAGAAGTATATATATGAAACACAAGTATAGAATAACAAGTACATGGCATATACATATGTCCAAAAAGTCCACACAAAGATTTGAACCCTAACATCATGATCTAAGCATGCGGTAGACCATTGGGCTTGAAAACCTTAGTAGACATGTCATAATTCACAAGCTCTATGAACTTTGAAAATTTTAAACAATGCACGACTCCAATGAAGTCACATCGAGAGCATCAAACTCAATGGGCCATGAACCTTTACCATCTATAATCAAGACTTAGTATTCCAAAAATACTTGAACAAAAATAAAGGACCAGAACTTACTGTCCAAGCCTAGAAGGTTATCACCCTTGGATATGGCCACTATAAGATGCAAACCTTAGTACGTAAATCACTTAGGAAGTACAAAATCCAAAGCGCATGAAGTATCAAGACATTTATGATCTCTAAGAACAATTGAATGATACGAAACATAGACTTTTCCCTCACACAAACTTTTTTCTAATGGGCCAAGATTCCTTATCCACTACCTTCTTAGGTGGTGCTACATTATATGTCCTTCCAAAGAACATACACCTCCAATGGTTCATTTCTACATGTCTTCCCCTATCGAGTACATTCTTAAATCATCCAACCATATATCTACATTTCAGAAAATTTCTGAACATGAGTCAAGCATAGAATTTGTCAAAGTAGACCAGGATATTAGCCTACTAGAACTTGAGGTGATTAGGACATGATCCCTCACTACCTGAACCCCTCAAAAAAGTTCAGGCTTATATGCATCTATAATCCTTCATTTCAATAAGGGTTAGAAGTGCACAAGTTAGGAAAATAATTACAATAAAGAAAAGCCTAAATGTCAAAGAGTGTGGATGTCTACAAGAGCAGTATCAAAACCCCTACACTTACGAAACTATCCTAGAAAAAAGGTGATCATGGTTGGATACCCCATAGGTGGCTGAACCATGGATGGACAAGCTATTGTTGGATGGACCGTGGTTGGATACACTATGGGTGGTCAAACACTACAAGAGTGGTCGGACCATGGCTGGATACATCACGACTAGTTGGACATAGGTCCCCTATTCCTCTATCGGTCCTTCACTTGGTGACAACTTCACGCGACCCATCCTCGTCCATGTTTGCTTGTCCTTATGATGGAAAAGTTGGATCCCATTCATTGGTCACTCCATCCTTCATAAAGCTCTTTGGTAGCTGGTAGACTCACAAATTCACACACTTGGATCCATGTCCTCTCTTCAACAATGGAAAAGTGAACCTATTGAATATTGGTTTTGACGTCGATATAACTCCCTAATCCCAAGTTCGATTGAGAATTCATAAAAACTGCCCATAATAAGACATCATTGTGCACATTTTTGGTTGCTCAGAAAAAAATAAGAAATTCGTTAAATGGGCAACTAAAACCATATAAGAGTGGACTTGACATCATTTGTGAGAGTCAAAAAATAGTGAACCCAGATGGTGATGGAATGGTAAAATATACCTCCTAATCCTTGTACCCAGGCCTAGCAAATCTAAGAGGTTGATGTTGGATATAAATTAGTTTATATCATTTGGCGTAATATAAAAGGTCCTAATCAACAAATATATCCTAGGCTAATCCAGTTAGTATTAAGTTAGTAGATAAACATCAATATTAGTTAAATATCTAACATGACAAATGACCAACATTTAAACCCTTAATTTTTCGATAATGATATAATTAAGGAAATAAAGCTCAGACATTTGAATATAAGTCCATCTCTACGAGTACGAGTCATCAGTAGTTATATTATTTTTCTATAAATATTCATCACTACTCATCATTAAACACACAATTATTTCTACTAAAGACGCTACTTTTTCTTTCAATCACCAATACTCAGATCTAAACTCCCTCTCCCTAATTATCTCCTTACGTCTCTCTACATAACATAGAGAGAGATATTAGTCTCCTCTTTCTCCTTATTACCCATACTTACTTAAGCATTAGATGACCAAAAATCACCCCAAGGAGGTCCTAATAGTGTGTTTTTTGTTCTCAGGTACATAAGAAGCGAGAGGTGCATCAATCATTGATGTTGACAAAAAAAAAAGAATTAATAATATATTATCACATACCCTAAAAACAATGAATAATTTATCCTTATTTTTTAGCTCTTTTTTAAGTTAATAATACAATAATTTTTAAGATAATTAAATATTTTATCTCAAAATTTAATGTTTGAAGATGTTTCAAAATAGAAATATTATTCTAGATTAATAAATTTTAATCTGATAATAAGATTATTCTAATTTTTATTATTATTATAATAAAAATGTATAAAATGTTCATTTTATTTTTAATATTAACTACATTTTAATGTTATACTATAAAATAAAAATATTATTAATGATTTATTTTTATAATAACAAAAAATTATTTAGATAATTATGTCATGAGGGTAGATTTTATTAATATTATAACAATATATTATTAAAAAACCCGTATAAAATAAGATATTTAATTATTATAATATTAATATTTTTTATTTAAAATATTAATTTTTTATATATTATGATTAAAAAACAGTTTAAATTCAGTATCTTTAACATTCTTACTTATTAAGTAATGCAATTCAAATACTAGTCACAAAAATTTATTTAATACAAATAATATATTTATATTTCTTCACCTTTTTCGTATAAATACAAATATTATGTATACTTTTATAAAATTTATAATTTTTTTAAAAAAGTATTAAACTAATATCATGATATATAATAAATATAAATTTAAAATATATTTTAATTAAAAATAACTGAATTGGCCCACCCTTCCTCTAGTATTGGATCGCTAATTCACTACCTTCAATTTATCCTGATCGTTACTTTGTAAGTAAACGCGTAACTAGCGGGATCGGATTTTGTGTTGACTCATAGTTTTTATGTCTACATTGGCGGCTCAGATCTATTTATCATAAAATAGTGTATGTTGATTATTATCATAATTAATATTAAAATTAATTATAAATTTTAAAAAATAAAATTTATTACTTTAATAAATAATTATTTAAAATATTAT
The DNA here is from genome assembly GCA_030763125.1 of Hippophae gyantsensis. Classification (NCBI taxonomy): domain Eukaryota; kingdom Viridiplantae; phylum Streptophyta; class Magnoliopsida; order Rosales; family Elaeagnaceae; genus Hippophae; species Hippophae gyantsensis. The sequence continues at coordinate 17,127,696 of CM061033.1, read as the reverse complement.
ATTTGTAGTGCCGGGTTTTACACAATGCGAGTAGATAACATAGTCAACTTACGTCAAAGCTCACGCATTTTGCTTTCTTTAATAGAAATATATATATATATATATAACAAAATTGGAAAATGTGTTGAATTAATCTAAAAATTGTACGTGAAAATACGTTTAAATTTTAAAATTATTATATTAAATATTATAAGTCTGATTATTTTTTATAGACTAAGTTAGTTTTAAAAGGCTAATTTGTTTGATTCATTCAGTTAATTAAAAAGATGACACATAAATAATTAAAAGATTTTTATTTCTTTTTATATCTAATATTAGTTTTTTATAATCTTAACTTACTAACGAATTATACAAAGTAAAAATAGATTAGAAAAAAATAATAAAATAATAAATAAATAGAATATGTGATGAATTATATATATTTTCTCTCTAACTAAAATTTTTTACAAATTTTTTACTATTTAATTGTTTTAGATTATTTTAATTTAAATCATATTTATAATATATCATATTCTCAAAAGTTAAAAATATAAATTTTTATAATGAAATTGACTTAAAATATCAACATAATTCACTTTAATTTATGGAGTCAAATTACACTTAAATAGAAAGGAAAATTGTTGAGAAATTACGAAGGAATATAATTTTTTTTATCTCGCAGAAACATAGCATATGTTTACATAATTTGTGTTTATATATTTAACCATTTTTATCCTTGTAATTGCTACAGGCTTCTAACACATAAAATCACTGAAAAAAGAGACAGCAATAGTACTCGAAGTCCTCGTTGTGAGAAACTATTTGGCAATCCCCAATCAAAAATATGAAACCAAGTCATCTCAATTCAAGTAGTGTGATGGCTTATGTTTCTACACCGATGTTTGGTGTATTATATTAAATAAATTAAGTATATTTATATTGAATTAAATTAAATTATATATATATATATATTATAATTAGTTTATATAATATTTTATAATAATTTATTTAATATAATTAGATAAAATTAATAATAAATATTTTTATATAATTTAGATGTTCTTTCAAAGTCCGGCTATATATCACAATGTCGTCAAGATATACTACCACGAACCGATCAAGGTAGGGATGGAAAATCTTGTTCATAAGAGTGCAGAAGGTGTCAGGTGCATTAGTGAGACCAAATGGCATGACAAGTAACTCATAGGCACCGTACCTGGTCACACATGTGGTCTTGGGCTCATCTCCCTTGGCTATGCATACCTGGTAGTAACCCGATCACAAGTCCAATTTTGTGAAGTATCTAGCATTCCCCAATTGATCGAAAAGGTCGGCAATGAGAGGGATAGGATACTTATTCTTTACCGTTATCTTGTTTAGAGCCCGATAGTCGATGCACATCCGTAGCGAGCCATCCTTCTTCTTTTGAAAGAGAACCAGGGCACCAAATGGGGCTTTAGAGGGCCTTATGAAGCGTACATCCAGCAATTCATCGAGTTGCTTCCACAATTCTGCCAACTCTGAGTTTTCCATTCGATAGGGGCTCATTGCTGGTGGCCTAGTGCCAGGTTCCAACTCTATTTCATGGTCTACCTCCCTCCTTGGAGGTAGCTGCTTTGGCAATGCTTCAGGCATTACATCATTGAACTTATCTAGGACAACTTGCACTTCCGTTGGCAAGCTTGGCTTTGGTGACGCCTCTTCATCGTCATATTCTTTTAAGATGGCCAAATAACTCTCTTCATCCCTCTTCAATCCCTTCTTGAATTGAAGCACTGAAAGAGCTTGGGTAGTAGATCTGGTGGTCCTTTCTGTCGGTACCACACACACCTTCGAACCATCCATGATGCACATAGAGTTTGAGCATGGCACCAAGAAAGCTCTAACTTGGTCCAAGAACTCTATGCCGAATAGAACTGAGAAGTCATCTATGGGCGCCATTGATAAGTCCACTTGGCCAGTCCAAGCACCAAGACTGACCTTAACTCCACGAGCAACTGCATGCAATGGTAATGCTACAGAGTTAACTTCTTTGAGAGATCCCCCTCCATTGACAACCTTCAGGCCAAGTCTCTTTGCTTCCTCCACTGAAACAAAGTTGTGAGATGCACCTGTGTCGACCAAAGCCTTGGCGACCTTCCCGTTGATGGCTACATCTACATACATCAAGCCTTTAGGGGTCTTTGGGGCGCTCTACAATGCACCAAGTAGGTGCAAAAAACCCATCTTTGCACCTTCGTCCGACTCGCCTCCATCCTGATAATGAGTGGAAGCAACTAAGGCACTCAAGGCCTTCCTTTTCGGACATTCGCGTGCCTAATGCAGTCCGTCGCATATGAAGCACGTCACATGGGGCTTTAAGGTACTCCGATCCTCCTTCTCCTTCCCCTTATCTCGTGGCTTGAATGAGGAGCTGTCTTTATGGTTTTTAGAACCCTGACTTTTGGCATGGCCTCTACCACTCTTTCCTCCACCAAACTTTTTATCCATGGCTTTTGAGCTCTCCTTGCTTGTGGAGTAGTCAATAAAGCTTTCTACAATCGCGATGGCCGAAGATAAGTCTTGGACACCACGCCGCTTAAGTTCCAGATTAGCCCATGATTGGAGACCACCCATGAATAAGAATAGGGCATCCTTGTTAGATGTGTCGGGGACTTCTAGCAACAAGGTTGTGAACTCCTTCACATAGTCCCTTATGCTACCCGTTTGCTTCAATCGTCGCAATCGGCCCCTTGCCTCCTCCTCAGCATTTACGGGGAAGAAATGCATTTTGAACTCCCTTTTGAAATCTTCAAAGGTGTCGATCATGCAAACCCCTCGTTGCACATCACCATGCCTCCATCTCCACCACAACATAGCAGTGTCGGACAAATACATGGCAGCAGTTCGGATCTTGCTGGCATGGTCCGTTATGCCAGTAGCCTCAAAATATTGTTCCAGCCCTCATAGGAATTTCTCCACTTCCCTCGCATTCCTAACACCATTGAAGGTCTTAGGCTTGGGAACATCCACCCTCTTAGCCTCAATAACAGTGGATGTGCTAGTTCCCGCGGCCATAGCCCGCTTACATAGAGCTAGATCACCACTCATATCCTCAACTCTATGCAACACATTAGCGAGTTCTCTTTGGACAAGATTTCGTACCTTGGCAAGTTCAGCCTTTAACCCATCAATCTATTGCCTTAGCCCACCATCAAGCTCGTTGAGGGACATCTTAACCGCTATATGGATATCCACATCCTCGGCCTCCAAACCATTGCAACGTTCCTCTAAGTTTTCCACCCTATCGAATAGCTCCCCTAAGTTGTCCTGCGCACCCCCCACTCGTGCTTCTAAGCTAGAAAGCATGTCTTTTGACTTAGCTCGAGATTCCTTTAATGGTTTCCGAGTTTCCTCACGCCCACGTTCCATAGGTGGAACATCGACGCTTGGTGTAGATAGAGCAACATTCTTCATTATGCCAAAGGTAGAAATGCTTCAACCGAAAGCTCTGATACCAACTATCACGACCTTAAATTTCAAGTAGCGATCGTGCGGTACTTAGCACGGTCCGTTACACTAAGCCTGCCTTTCCCCGAACGAATTCTCCAAAGAGATTAGAAAGATAGTTTGTAAAAGAATGTTTTGTATTGCTCTAGAGAGAGTTTATGTTACAAGATGCTAAGAATTCCCAAGGATTTCCCAAGTTGGTTAGGAATTTCCAAGATCCCAAGTTGATTACAAATGGAGACCAATGGGTCTATTTATAATGTGGCTCTAAGCTTAAGGCTATGCCACCACATTCTAGAGATTTCTAGAATATACAAGAGCGTTCTTGTTTTATCTACAAAGTGCCACAAGGCTCTAGATCCTTCTAGCCAACTCTAGAGTCTTCTAGGTTTGTCTAGCTCCTTCATGCACATTCCGGGATGTTTCGTAAGCTTCTAGCGGCTTCTACATCCTTCATGAACCATCCGGTATGCTCTAGAATATTCCAGCCCATTCTAGCACTCTCCAGCGTGCTCTAGAACATTCTAGGGTCTTCAAGCTTGAGTTGAGTCCGTCCAACTCTAGCCCTTTCTAGACTTCTCTAGGCAACTCTAGAACTTTCCATGTAGAATAGTCTAGATCCTTTAGGCAACCATCATTTATTTTGGATTTTTAGGGACAATTCGAGCGGGACGTGACATCAAGCTCTAATTCCAAATTCTTATCCTTTTTTTATTTGCATTCTTTTTCAACTCTTTGAATTCTTATTATTAATTTTGTTGTTATTCTTCTTGTTCCTATTCCTAAATTGTTCATGTCCTTATTTTTATATTTCTTATAATCAATTTTCATCTTTGATTGTTTGAAACGAGTCAAAAGAAAGAAAGAAAGAGAACATATCTAAAAGAAAGAAAAGAAAGATGATTTGATTTTAAAAAAAATCTTAAAAAAAGAAAATAGAAAAGATCTAATAAAAAATCAGTCTCTGCTCTAAGATTTTATTTTATTTGTTTCCTTACTTCTTGAACAAATCTTATGCTATTAAGACTTTTCCTTGCTATTGTATTCATGCCATTATTGTCCATTCTTAAGTCACTAAAATTTTCTTATTGTTCAAGTTTGTTGATGTCTAATTCCTTTGAGTCAAATCCTTGAAATTGTTCCTTAGTATTTTGACTGACTTGGTTATTTGGGACTACCATCGTTAATAGTTGAACTATACACTAGGTGGATTTCCTTGGCTAAGGTCTTAGTTTGTTTTTGAATTAAAGATGCTTGAGTGCTAAACACGAGGTGAAAGTGTGAGGGATTTTCTTGTTACTAATATCTTGTGTGCGATAGTTTTTTCCAAATGTCTAGCAAGGACATATCACTAAGTAAAGATGGAAGGGAGGACATAACATTCACGTTGAAGGCTATACGACAACAATTTGAGATGGTAACTACATTAATGGAAAATATGAATGAGTGGATGGAAATACAAGAGGCCATTATTGCAACCTTGCAAAGGGGGCACCACAAGAAGTTCCCAATGCTAGAGGACAAGAGAGACAAGCTTATGGTGATGGTGACCCTAATGATGATTATTGGGTAGACATTAGAGACTTTGAGAATGAAGAAGATAGGATACCCATTGGAGGGAGATATGCATAAAGAGGAGGTAGAAATGGAAGGGGTGGTTTTTAAAGGCCACCTAGGCTATATGAAGGGATTGATTGAAACTTGGTATCAAGATGAAGATTCCATATATCCTTCCAATGGAAGAATGACTAGGAGTTATACCTAAAATGTGAGAAGAAAGTAGAGTATCAATTATACAGAAGAGAAAAAGGTAAAACTCGTTGTTATTGAATTTACAGATTATCCATTAACTTAGTGATATCAATTGATGCTTAGTAGGAGAAGGAGAGGCCTATAGACAATTAGGAAGACATAAAGGCTATCATGAGGAAGAGGTTTGTTCCTAGCTACTATTATAGGGAGTTGTACCAAAAGTTACAAAGGTTTAATCAAGGGTTCAAGATGGTAGATGATACTACAAAGAAATATAGGTGTTAATGATAAGAGCTAATGTGGATAATGATAGAAAAGGCACTATATCTCGGTTTCTAAGTGGGTTGAACTAAGAGATTTCCAACAAAGTAGAACTTTGTCATTATGTAGAGTTGGAAGACATGGTTCATATAGAAATGAAGGTAATCGGTCACTACCACAAAGGCCAAACTCTTCTACACCTTAGAAGCCTAATTGGAGGAGGGAAAAAGGAACAAATTCCAAACTTAAATCTGATTCATTCAAAGCCAAAGAGGTGGAGATAAGCAAGGATAAAGGTAAAATTGAAACCATATCTTGTAATCGTGATATTAAATGTTTTCATTATCTTGGTATGGGTCATATATCATCTCAATGTCCAACCAAGAGAACCTTGGTAACCCAAGCAAATGGAGAGGTGGAGGTTGAAAGTGAGAGTGAAGATAAGGAGATGCTAGTACTAGAAGAAGCTTGTGATAAGGTTGTTGAAGCGTATGTTGTGGAAGGTGAGATGCTTGTAGCAATGCGAGCATTAAGTGCTAAAAATAAAGAAGATGTCTTGGAACAACAAAGAGAAAACATCTTTCATACTATGTGTCACGTTAACAATAAGGTTTTTAATGTAATTATTGATGGGAGAGTTGTGCTAATGTAGCTAGTACTAACCTAGTTAAGATGTTAAGGTTATCCATGTTGAAAATCCCAAGACATTAAAAATTGCAATGATTGAATGATAGCAGAGACGTAAGGGGAAATAAACAAGTATTAGTGTCTTTCTCTATAGGGAAGTACAAAGATGAAGTGTTATATGATATGGTGCTAATCCAAGCTAGGAATATTTTGTTAAGTAAGCCATGGCAATATGATAGGAAGGTGATAGCAAGAATATCACTCTTGTAAGCTTTTTTGCGGAGGCAAGTGAGGTCAAAAGAGCACTTTATGTGAAGCAATCCATACTTGTACTTTTGTATAAGGAAGCTTATTTTTTCACTAATCTACTTAACCCTTCTTTTCCTAGTATTGTTATGTCTTTATTGTAGGAATTTGAGAACGTTCTACCTAATGAAATTCCTAGTAGGTTACCTTCCATTAGAAGAATTAAGCATGAGTTAGACCTTGTTCTAGGAGAAAAAGGATCTTCAAGAGAAAATTGAGAAGTTGTTGGCAGATGGAAAATTAAGAGAGAGCATGAGTCCTTGTATAGTTTCCATATTACAAGTACCCAAAAAGGAAAAAAACTTAGAGAATACGTGCAGATTGTCGCACTGTCAACAATATTATGGTAAAGTATCAACACCATATCCCTAGGTTAGATTACATGTTAGATGAACTGCATGGTTCTTACATATTTGTCAAGCTTAATCAAAAAAGTGGTTACTACCAAATTAGTATGAAACAAGGTGATGGATGAAAAATTTCTTTTAAAACCAAATATGGCTTATATGAATGGTTATTCATGCCTTTTGGTTTGACAAATGCACCTAGCACTTTTATGAGACTAATGAATCATGTTTTACGTGCATTTATTATAAATTTTGTGATCGTATACTTTGATGACATTCTTATCTATAGAAAAAATTTAGATGAACATGTTGAACACTTGTATTGTGTACTTGAGGCCTTAAGATTAAAAAAATTATATGTTAACCTTAGAAAAATGCTATTTTTGCATGGAAAGATTGGTTTTTTCTTGGATATATTGTCAATTCTAAAGGTATTGAGATGGATGAAGAAAAAGTGAAGGCTATTAAGGAGTGACCTACACCTAAGTCCATTATTGAGGTAAGGTGATTTCATGGTTTGGCTAGCTTTGTTCATCATTTTGTTAAAGATTTTAGTACACTAGTTGTACTATTAATTGAGGTTGTTAAGAAAATTGTGGAGTTTAAATGGGATAAGGTTCAAGAAAAAACTTTAAACTAATCAAGGAAAAATTGTGTGCTACACCTATTTTAGTTTTAGCTAACCTTACTAAAACTTTTGAAATTGAGTGTGACGTTTTAAGTATTAGTATAGGAGCTATTATGTTGCAAAGGTAGTAGCCTATTGCCTATTTTAGTGAGAAACTCAATGGAGTATCCCTAATCTAACCTCATATATGACAATGAGCTATATTATTTGGTGAGAGTATTGGAGACTTGACAACATTATCTATGGCCCAAGGAGCTTTTCATTCATACTGAACTTGAGTCCCTCAAATACCTAAAGGGATCAGGTAAGCTGAATATAAGACATGCTAAATGGATGGAATATGTTGAAACATTTCCCTATGTAATTAAGTACAAGAAAGGTAAAACAAATGTGTTAACTTATGTAGTATCTAGGAGGTATGCTTTGTTATAAGCTCTAATTACTAGATTGCTAGGATTTGAATACATTAATACTTGTAAGCTAATAATGATGATTTTTCTAGCATTTATCATGCATGTGAGAAAGATGCCTTTGGGAAATTTTATAGATTTGATGGGTATTTGTTTAAAGAAAACAAGCTTTGTGTGCTTAATATGCCTATGCAAGAACTACTAGTAAGGAAGCATGTCAAAAAGACATTAGAAACTCTACATGAACATTTATTTTGTCTAAAATGAACTAAGATGTAGAGAGAGTATGTTCTATATGCATTACTTATAGACAGGCCTAGTCTAAGGTCTTACCATGTGGGCTTTACACACCTTTACCAGTACCTAGTGGATATTTCCATGGACATTGTTTTAAGGTTGCCTAGGTCAAAGAGAGGAAGAAAATCCATTTTTGTAGATTTTAATAGGTTTTATATGACGACTTTTTTAATTCCTCATCATAAAACCAATGATGCAATTAACATAGTAGATATTCACAAACTCAGGAAGTAGGACATTGACTACTTTGCTTAGGGTGGTTATTTCAAAGAACATAAAAAATTGGGAAGAATTCGTACCTTTTATTAGGTTTGCTTATAATAGGAGTGTACACTCTACAACATATTAATCTCCTTTTGAAATCATTTATCGATTTAACCTACTTACCCATATGGATTTATTACCATTGCCTGTTTCAGAAAGAACTAGTTTAAATGGAAAAAGGAAGACGAAAATGGTAAATAAGCTACATAAGAGTGTCCATGAATGCATTGAAAATAAGAGTGAAGAATGAGAAACCTAAAGGAAGATACACATAAGAAAAGAAAAGTTCCTAGAAAAGTGAAGATACAAGTTGTAACATAAAGAAGATAGACAATTTGAAGTGCTTGTAAGCATCAATGAAAATGCCTATAAATTGGATCTTCTAGGTAAGTATAACGTTAGTGCTTCTTTCCATGTTTCTAATCTTTCCCCTTTTGATTATATAGGTAACGTTTCGAGGTTGAATCCTTTTTAAAAGAGGGGAAATGATGGGAATCACGGACCGTTACACATTCTAAGTGGACCCATTAAGAGATTAAAGACCAAAAAACTTAATGAAGCATTGAATGGGTTAATTCAAGAGTTACTTCAAGACCAAAGGATGCCACAAAAGAATCCCAAGTCATTTCATGGTCCAGTCAATAAAATAAGGGTGTTGGTTTCAAAAACATGAAAGTGTGCCTTAGCATAGATAATGCACACCATGTATGATCCTCTCAGGGGGTTTCCAGAGAATGATGGTGCACTACAACATAGAACAATATGTACCATGGCATGACCCTCTCAAGTTTTTAACTAGTTCTAAAATACCATTTCGTGCCTCGGTATGAATAAATGTGAACCGTAAACTACACTTATATTTTTAGTTTTTTTAATATATGTTAGGGTTTCTATTTCATTTCTGAATACTTTTTTAGGATTTCTTTAATGTATAAAAGACTCCTTAATTGGGCATCCAAATTAATAACTAGAATTTTGATAATTTTATACAAGTTGGAAGCTTTTAGCCTCTTGTGTTCCTCTACAAACTGACTTATCAAAGATTTGCAACCTATGTGGCATCTCTATCACCGTTGATCCTAGATTCCATATAACCATAGGGTTAAGATGCTATTCTAATCTGAATTTAGCTTTTCTGGGATTGTTGTTCAATATGTCGATGGGTCTTTGGCAGTTTCTCTTAAAGTTCTAAAACACTAAGTGTCTATGGGTTTCAAAGTTCAAGTTCACGGGTTCATATCAACTATGGTCATTTAGACCAGTTCAAGGTTGATTGTCATCCAATTAGAAATATTCAATATTATTGGGGTGCTAATTTTGTTATTATAGGTTTTAGGGTTATTATTTTGTAACTTCTAAAAATTATTTGACAAAACAACAAAAATAACTCTTAAAACTTGTAATTAATCATAAAAAAAATCCTAATGTCCAACTCATATATTTTTACTATTATAAATTTTAGAAAATTATAAATAATAACACCCCTAAAACATATAACAACAAAAATAACACCTCATTAACATTAAATGGGATCTAATTAGGCGACGTTAAACATTAAATGTGTCTAAATGATCATAGTTAAATTTAAATGATATTTAATTGAACAACATTCAAAATAAAGTGATGTATCATACTTTTTTAATAGTGAAAATGTATGAGGTAGACACAAGAGGTGTTATTTCTGTAGTTAAAATTTTTATGGGTGTTATTGTTGTTGTTTTTCTAAAAATTATTTGGCATGTCATTTCATATTGAAAGCCATCTAATTGAACGATGTTCAAATTGAACTAGGATCATTTTGATCCGTCCAATGTTAAATATCATCTAATTTAATCATGTTCAATATTATTAAGTTAATATTATTAGGTTGATATTTTTATTGTTATAAATTTGTGAGTGTTATTTTTTGTAGTCTCTAAATTATTTGTTAAGATTTTTCATACATTTTGAATAAAAATATTATTTTCAATTTGAGTTTTAAAAAAAGATAAAGATGCATAGTTTTAGTATTAAACATTTAGATAGACTAAGTTATATGTCTAGTATGATTTAAACCTATAATTTTGAGTTAGATACCATAGAAGTACCCTAGTTTTGCAACTGGAATTCCTTTCATTCAATATTCTTGAATAGTTTCAATTAAGCACGTGAGTTCATTAAATGGTTCCAACATTTATAAATTTGAACAATAAATGAAATTAATGTGGGGATTTTTGCTCGTGGCCCACATGACTTACATTTCAAGGGAATTTTCATCCTTTTAACTACTTCTTATCAAATTACAATAAAAAATAAGACCTAATTCATTAGCTACTAAAATGAAAAAAAATAATAACTCATTTCAACAGGCGAGGATTAAAGAGTTGAAAAATCTAGTGGCTTTGCATGATCTCAATTTTGTCACAAAAAAGTTATCTATTTCAAGTGGAATCAAACTCATTTCAAAACGAATCTTAACAGGAAATATTAAAAAGTGTTTGATTGAGACATAAGTGGCCATAAATTAATGGGTGGGTTGCATTGGATGAGTCTGTTTTGTAAGACAATGATGGTAATGCAACGAGATACTATAATTTTTTTTATCCACCAATCATTGTTATTGCTTGGAATGGTTTGAATAAATTTTAGAACATGATTTTTTTGTTTTGTTTTTGTGGTGTGTTTTGTTTGTAGGTTTTAAATATTAATTTGTTTTATGTTTAGTGTATCATGGGAAGGGAACAAGAAAGAGTTTTGAAAACATTTTGTTGGGAAACTTGACCATAGTGATCTCTCGTTGGAGTGCATTTTCTTTTTAATTAATATTTGTGTCAATGTGTATTATCTTACCATGTGAGTTATCTTTTTGTGGGTTAGTGTTGTTTGGAGGATTTATTGCTTTGTCACTTAGTAGGTTAATAGATAATAGAATATAAAAATATTTGTTTTTACGAGAACATGGTTTGAAGCTAGAATGTTTGTTTTTTTATATTGGGTAGATATATTGAGTGACCTTTTCATAATGGATATGCTTATAGATAGGAATTTTGTGATAGAAAGTGCTTATTTACAAACGGGATAATGTGCATTATTGTGACTATTGCAACCAAGAAAAGATGCATATGAAGACATTTAAAATGATATGTTTAGAATTATGTTTGGACTATCATAAAGTTTTTTTTTTTTTTGAGAACTCCTATTGTTAAGGATGATAAAGGTTTGCATGAGGTTAAGGATAAAACTTGCTAAAAAAATTAGTAAAATTTATCCTTGAAATAGTAAAAGGGTGGTGGAGTTAGTGAAATTTATCCTTGAAATAGTAAAGGGTGGTGGAGGTTTATACTATTGAGGAAGATGAATAGAATAAGTCTAGTGAAGATAAAGGAAATGATTTTCAAGAAGATGAAGTGCATTGGCTTGTTGATTCTATGGCCCATTTCTTTGAAATCCCACTAGAGTAATGCCAATAAAAATAGAAAATGAGAGACCCAAAGTAATGAGAAAATGACTTGTAACTGTGAAGCTATAAGGTATCATACCCTGAAGATTACAAAATAACAAAAATAGAAAAGTGACCAAGATGTAAGGGAAAAACAGCGTATTCTCTAAGAGTAAGAGCGGATTCAATAGCTGCCTACTTACTTCTTTACTTCTCCACCTCACAGTCTATAGCCTGCCTGCCTTGGTATGAGTTGAGAGGATCAGACTGACGAGGGAACCTTCCCTAGTCTAGGGGCATTTCTACCATTATTAGGAAGTCGAAGAGGAACTAAGACATCCACTCTCAAAGGAAGGCCCCCTAACTCAAATGCCACTCCTCCCTGCAACCTGGAGCTCCCTGGCTTGATCGCTGAACGCGAGCAGTTTGCCGAGAGCTAGTTAGCCGTTTGCAGTTTCTCTGATCACTTACGACATTTATCCCTAACAAACTAGCAGCTATTTTAGGGAGTTGTTAGTGTCTGACCTTGGGGGCGGGCCCGACGTTTAGGAGGGAATTGGGCCCGACGTTTAGGAGGGAATAAGGGGGCGGTGGGGGATATCCCCCACGCTTGAAAGAGAAAAGTGATCTTCCTTCCGTTTAGCGAGAGTAAGAAACACTCTTATATGTACCGAAGGCTAGCTAAGATCTGTAGCTTAGTTAACTCCGGGGGAGGGAACTGATAGTAAAATTTATCCTTGAAATAGTAAAAGGGTGGTGGAGTTAGTGAAATTTATCCTTGAAATAGTAAAGGGTGGTGAAGGTTTATACTATTGAGGAAGATGAATAGAATAAGTCTAGTGAAGATAAAGGAAATGATTTTCAAGAAGATGAAGTGCATTGGCTTGTTGATTCTATGAAAGTGGATAGTGATTAACTGATTATCAACCCTTGAATGAAGGTAATATTGAATTTGAAACAAATGTTGAGATTGAAGATGGTGAAGTTGAAACAAATGATGTGGTTGAAGTTGTTAGTGACTATGAAGTGGATTCATCCAAAATTTAGTTCATGCAATATTTGAGTTGCAAGATAGTTCAATTTAATGTTGGTATGATATTTTTTAGCTTAGAGGTAATTAGAAAGGCATGCAGGTACTATGAAATTAGATATGAGAGGAAGTTGCACGAGAAGAAAAAATATGGCAAGTAAGTTTAAATTGTGTTCTACTTTTGAAAATTGCTCATAGACACTGAGAGAAATAAGACAACAAGACATGAATTTCTTTATAGTGACAAGGTGTCATAAAGAGGATATGCATACATGTGTTAGAAATGATGACATAAAAAGTTTTTTGACCAGTCGATTCATAGTTGAGGAAAGTTTATAAATGTTTAAAGAGAACCCAAGTATGAGGTGGAAATATTATAAGCCAAATAAGATAAAATATCATGTTGATATTACACATAATAAAGTGAAAAAAGCTAAAATGAAAGCAAAGAAGATGATCCATGGATCATATGAGGATCAATATGATGCATGTACTCTATGATTATGCCAATGAATTAAAGAAGACAAATGTAAACACAATAGAAAAAATAGTCACATGGAGATGAAGGAATTGAAAGGTAGTTTATAAAATTGAGTGTTTTATTTAATTATTATTTTTTATTCTTGCTTTGTCTAACTTGAGTTTTAGTTTTATTTTTTATATTTCAAAGAATATACATATGTTTCGGTGCATTAAAAGAAGGATTTTACAAGAATGTAGGAGGTTCATAGGGTTAGATAGTAGTTTTCTTAGAGGTTCACACAAAGAATTACTTCTATCATCCATTGGTACAAATGTCAACAATCAAATCTATCCAACAACATATATTGTGGCTAAAGGTGAGAATAAGGATAGTTGGTTATGGTTTACATATTTATTTAAGAATGATTTACAAATTTTTGATGAAAGGAATATACAATTATTTCTAATGAACATATAAGAGTTATAGAAGCTTGGAAACTATCCCTGCCTCTTGTTGAGCATATATTTTATGATTGGTACATTCTCCAAAATTTTACAAAGAAAAAAAGAAACATTAAAGTTCCCCTTATGGAACATTTTTAAAGGTGTACAAAAGCTACAACTGAAGTACAATTTGAGAATGCAATTTCTCCACTTAAGAAGGCTAGTGATGAAGCACATGATTGATTGGCCAAGAAAGACAAACATAACTGGTGCAAATAATTTTTCTTGTATGACCTTCATGTTTGGCATTACATTTTTTGGTTTAATTTACGGATCTATAGTTCTTTAATTTATTTCATTTATGTGTTTTGTAGGCTTTATAGTTCAACTGAATTGCAAACAAATAACAATTGTGAGTATTTTAATGGTAAGATTGTAAGTGCTATCTCAAAGCCCATTTTCACTATATTAGAGATGTATAAGGAAGTTAATAAGAAATTGGTAAACAATTAAAAAATATTTAGTGTAGAAATGAAAACATGAAATTGGGGACAACATTTACGCAAATTTTGTTATTAAAAAGGGACTAAAGATTGTATTTCAGAGCATAATAGAGGTGGATTATTTAAAATTTAATTTGAAACAATATCTATTGTTTCCCTTGATCTTAAAAATAGAACATATGGTTGTAAAGTTTGGGACCTCACAGGTATGCCCTATACATATGCCATTAGATGCATGTTGCAACAAAATAAGGATCCAATGACATATGTTCATCCATTTTGAAGAAAAGGATATATGAGATTTCATATGAGCCCATTTTGTACCCTATTCAAAGTAGGAGTTTTGGTATAGGAGTAGAGGTCTAAAAGTTCATCCAATGCATCCTAAGGCTAAAGGTGAAAAGTCTAGTAGAGGAAACAAGTCTTAGAAGAGAAGTTCAATAAGAAAAACATGCAAATAAGACCTAGTAGACATGAAGCCCCAGAAAAATTAAGAAGATTTAGAAAGAAAAAAAACATGCACTGTTTGTGAAATACAAGACCATAATCACCTTAATTGCTTAGTGCACTTTATGTATTAGTTGTTTATGATGTACATGTTTGAAATTCTATGAGATGTACATGTAGGAAAATGACATAAACTTTTCTATGCAAGAAAGGAAAGTATAAGGTTCAAGAAAAAGAGTAAAAAATAGGACTATATTCCACACAATCAAGAGGCAATCCTAAATCAAAACAAGTCTTTAAGGACCTTTAATGGAGGATGCATACAATTAAGGACTTTTTTTTATTTTTTTCATATTTGTTAAACATTATGTGCCTAATGAAATTGTTTTTCACATGTTACAAGCTATCTCCTTATATTTTTGTGAATTGTTAAAATTATTCATGGATTATTGTCTATTTCTTAACAAGTTGGATATAGGCATGATGTATGTGTTGTGTGGTGTATGTGTTGTATGCACAGGTTGGATATAGGAAATACACAAGTCAATCAATGCAAGTGTATGTGATGTGTGGTGTATGTGATTTGTTCACAAGTGGATGTCAGCAATGCCAAGTCAAACAATACACAAGTGTTTTGTTGTGTGGTGTATATGATCTGAAATTTATGTGTTGGGTATTACATGTACTATATGCACAAATTGGATGCAGGCAATGCATAAGTCAAGTAATACAAAATTGTATATGATGTGCAGTATATGTGTTATGTGCATAAGTTGGATGTATACAATGCAGAAGTGTAAGTGATTCATAGTGTTTTTGTTGTTTACATTGATATGTACCAAAAAAGCACACAAAAATCTTGTGACTTATCGAAATCCATCAAGTGATATATCTTGTTATTATAATTAAAAGTTACAAATGACAAAAGATCGAACAAATTCTCATAATCAGGAACATAATTGTTATATAATGAAGGACCTAAATGCAAATATTTATACAATATACATCAAGGAGGGATCAAAACATTAAATTAAAAAAATTAAGGGTGCTTCATGGCCCGTAATCCAAATATGCACTTATTATACATATTTTCAGTACTTCTCTATTTAATGTTTCAGATTTATTAGATTAGCATTTTAATTGTTTTAAACATCTACAACCCTAATCCTAACTATATTGTAACTATATTATAAATCTTTTATTATAAATATACAACTAGGGTTAACAGCAAAATGAGCCACATATTGTAGGCATATAAATTTACAAAAAATATGTAGGTCTATAGAGAAATTAAAGGATAGAGGCTAGATTGAATTCAAATAGTCAATTAAGAAGTTGTAAATCAACTATTGATATTAATCATTAACTTATTATTCTTCTTTTTCTTCTTACTTTTTCATTATTATAATTATGACTCTTTTAAAATGCATGCCTAGCTAATTTATTTATGTGATTGTGGGAAATTTTCAAGATCTAGATTATGATCTTAATTAATAAAATGTTATGATGAATTTTTAGACCAATCCTTGATTTTTGATGTGTTTCACTCTATGTATAAATGTCATAACTATGCATGTATGAATTTGAGTAGCTAATTAGTTTACTACATGTAGATGTTTAATGTTAGTATAAGATTGTTATTATATTATGAGAATATAATTGCTAATATTCTTATTCCAAGTGGTATCTCGTTGATTTGTAATAAAATGTTCAAGATCTAGATTATGATCTTAATTAATAAAATGTTATGATGAATTTTTAGACCAATCCTTGATTTTTGATGTGTTTCACTCTATGTATAAATGTCATAACTATGCATGTATGAATTTGAGTAGCTAATTAGTTTACTACATGTAGATGTTTAATGTTAGTATAAGATTGTTATTATATTATGAGAATATAATTGCTAATATTCTTATTCCAAGTGGTATCTCGTTGATTTGTAATAAAATGTTCAAGATCTAGATTATGATCTTAATTAATAAAATGTTATGATGAATTTTTAGATCAATCCTTGATTTTTGATGTGTTTCACTCTATGTATAAATGTCATAACTATGCATGTATGAATTTGAGTAGCTAATTAGTTTACTACATGTAGATGTTTAATGTTAGTATAAGATTGTTATTATATTATGAGAATATAATTGTAATATTCTTATTCTAAGTGGTATCTCGTTGATTTGTAATAAAATGACAAATAAGGTTGATACCTTTATTAAAGGTTACTAAGAATTAAACTGTATATAGAAACAAAGACACCAAAAATGAATAAGTCAAAACAGATGAATAAGCAAGGAGAAGAATAACTCAATGAGTTGGTTAGTAATTTAACTTGATATAAAGTCCTTGTTATGATTTTTGAAAATTCATATAATAATGTATGATATTCTTTATTGTTTTATTATTTATAGAGAATGGTCCAAGAACAAAGAAATAAAGGTGAAATAATTGAACAACCAAAGAAAGATGCCATATATTATGCATTTAGACTTGATCATCCTATTCTGGTTAAGGGAGGTAGCCAAAATAATGATTACATGTAATTTTTCAATATTCCAAAACAAAGGCCAGAGATGGTCAGTAATGATAAGTTGAATAAAGTTGAGGAAGAATTGAACTCCTTTTAAGGCTACTATGTTAAGTGAGCTGGAAAGTATAAAGCAATTTCAAAGTTACTAAGCTAGGGCATCACAACACATGTCAATCATGCAACCATACTACAATCAAGGCATGCCACCATCCATGATAGGAATGCCACCCATGCAATCTCATGGCCAACCTATGTCCTCTATGGGATATAGTCATTCTATTGGACCCACATATATGTCAGGGATGCCCATGCAATTGCATAGTAGTTCAATGTCCCTGATGCAATCTATGCATTCTTACCATCAATTACAAGAATATTTTGATGAGAATGTTCTTCCAATAGCTACCCGATAGGGGAGTCCTATTTCATTTGATGAATCATTTGTAGTAAGATTTAAAGCTTATATAGATGGTATATTATTATTATTTTTAATTACATTTTTTGTTTATTGTATATAACACTTAAATTTATTTACAGAATATAAAATGTATGTTAAAAGATCTATCATTTACTATTGGAACGGTACAAAAATTGAGCAATGATCGAAAGATTCACAATCAATATTTTCCAAATCATTGATGAATAATAATTGATCAATCATTGCTCCATCATTTTCCACCCTCTAATTCTACCACAATTCAAGAAGCTATTAGACAATACGTGGCTTGGTTGTCAAATCAAATTGTGCTAAATTTTGACATGGTATTACTTATTCTTACTTGAGATAAAAAAAATTTACCGCTTGTATTTTATTATTATACTTCTATTGTTACTAAAATAATAGCTCTTGTTTAGTCTATTATACCAAAGTTGGTAAGTGCCACAAATTTAAGAGATGCAAAGGAAATATCTCGTAGTAAATCTATATCTAGTGGATAATTATCACGCACCAAGTCATTCAAGAAGCATCCATGGAAATAGTTTAAATATGAATATGTTATAAACTGTAGTAAAAATATTGGCTCTATGATGACGATTGTCACAAGCAAAAAATAGTATGAATGATGAATTGATTGTGCCACTTCCTAAAGAAATATCTAGAGTAGACATTGAAAAATATTATATATTGATGATTTATGATTCATCATATGTGAATCAATATCAAGAGCATGATGCTAGCCTAAGAGTGAAACAATTATGTGATAGGGCACTAATACTTTAGAGAAATCAAAACTTGATAATCCTTTGGCCACTAAAGTTTGAACAAGGTCAGATCATTGGATGATGGTAATCATTGATATATATGATAATCATATTTCGTATTATGACCCGGCTTTCATAGAATTGAATAAAGACACAAAAATAGTTGTTGAAATGTAAGAGTTATAATTAGATATTTTTCTTCTATTGTTCTCTGTAATATTAAATAAAGAACTAACTGTTTTAAATTTTGATAGACCATGGAAGTTGAGGAATAAGAGTAAGGGCATTGTCCTTAAAAAATCATATAAGCTTATATGAGATAAAGTTATGGTATGTGCAAGTGAATATTAAGAATGAATTTTATTAATTTAATTAATTGTATGATTGAATAATAAAGATGTTCGAATTAATAAACCATGTACACTTATTTTTTGAAGGTTCCACAACAACATGATGGAGTTATGTGTGGTTATTTTGCTATGAAATTTATGAGTAAGATCATATCAAATATCAAAATGTCAATTAAAAATGTGGTAATCTCTTTTACTAATATACTCTTTTAACATATAAGTTATTTTTAATGAATTTATGATATTAATTATGAAATAAGTTTTGTTCATTTACGTTTCTAGAATCGTAATACTTTTGAGGTGCTATTTGATGTGCTCACTTGTTTAATAATCATACTTAAAATTTGTTAGTCTCAAATACTTTTGGTTTAATATTTCAAATAGCATGCAACCTATATCGTTTTTAAGCCTATTCATTTGGCGCCCTAAGAACATTGAGGTAATACTTCATGTATACTTGTTAAATAACTAATATATTGTTTTTTTAACATATATAAGTTATTTTTTGTGAATTCATAATATTAAATTGTTATTTTGAATTTAAATACATGTAGTTCTTTTGTTGGAGTAAAACAGGCTATAATAGGTAAACTTTTGAAGATTTATGAGAAGAATAGGCGGAACACATGCTTTGAATTATAAGATTGCAAGAAGAATCAAATGAAAAATATGATAATATTGAATAGCATAGGTATCTTATTATTATATTCTTATCTTATAAAATTGTATATAATAATGGATATATGTAATTTTATATCTAATATACCATGATCATGTATATTTTCTTATAATATTTAATAATATTATAATTAAGTTAAATTTGTTTGTGTGTACATTATTTTTTTTAATAAGTTTAGTTCTTAAGTAATTAATTAATATCTAGTTTTTAAATGAATACAAATTTGTAAAGACTCTTTTAAACATATTATATTTTTTTTCAACAGTTATGTGATTTAAAACATGTAGGGAAGTTAGCAAAAAATAACCAAAATATGTTTAGGGGCTATATTATTTTAAGTCGGTTAACATGTAGAATCGATTTTAAATTTTAAATTGATTCACATTTAAGGCCGATTTTAAATTTTAAGTCGTTTGAAACGTATGACCGATTTTAAATTTAATGTTAATTTTACCCTAGAACCGACTTGAAAATTAAAGTCACCTCAATTTAAATTTGTTCGGTCCTTTTTAAGTTGGTTAATAACTGACTTAAAAGACCTTTATTATAGTAATGTAAATGAATTATTTAGCAACTATGACTATATTGTTCTGATTTATGTTAGTTTTTGATAGTATTCTAAATCAATTGTAAAATAAGAAAAAGTATATTTGATGTCTTTTTTTAGTTGCATAGATTTCACGATCTAAAATTAAGAATTTAAGAATAATTTTAATATTTATTCAAAATATAATTAATTAACTAGTGGCGGAGATATTCCTATAATTATATATTTCTCTTAATCTACGAGCCTGTGTATTTTAGTTAATGTTTTATGTTTTACTTTTAATTAAAAATAATTTTCAAAATCCTCTTTACTAATTTACTAACAAGTTAATAAATAGTAGTAGTTATTGTAACAATCATATGAATTTGAAAATCTTTGTTTTTAATTTATTTATCACTAATATAATTTGATCACATAGACTTGCATATTTCCAAGCATACCATGAACAATTTGGGTATATTTCCAAGCATACCATGCACAATTTGGGTGTAGTCCATGCGTAAGTGTATGTGTTGTGTGCACAAGTGTATGTGATGTGTAGTGTATCTGCAACAGTTGATGAAACTGTAAAACTGCATCAGTTTTTAAAATACAATTGTTTTATAATAGTTTATATAACTGTCAATTTGCATCGATTTATAAAATTGTTTCTGCACACCAACCTCACAAAAAATTTACACCATTTTTGTCAATATGTGCTACACCAATTTATAAAACTGTTCTGCACAAACTCAAACCAGTTCACACCGAACTGAAAACAAGTTATTAGTATAATTTTCATTCAATCTAAAAACATTTCAGTTTACATTAAACTTACAAAATTGAAACTGAACTTAGGGTACATATGAACATTCGATTTACAAAATAAACTGCACTTACAAATATTACTAAAGTAAACACACATATAGACAGGTTCCAATCAACATAATCACCAACAATTTAACCAATTTTCTAGCCTTCTCTTCATTGAGCCTTTAATTGTTTCTCTTCATTGTACTCTTCATTGTGTCTTATTATATCTTCATCATGTCTTTCAACTCTTTTCAACAAGATATTAATAAAAATAGCATATCTCTCAGGTGGTGCATTATCATACCATTTTAACAATTATTAATAAAAAAGAAAGAAAGAAAGCATGAGTCGATGAGAATAACCAAAACAAAGCAGAAACAGTCAAAACAAAGACCAAAAATAATAACCAAAAAATATGATGCAAACTAAACAACCTCACCTCAAAACCACCAAATAAAGGTATCCCAGGATTTGATGAAGTCCATGTACAAATTAGTTTTGCCATAGTATGTTCACTCCCAAAATTGAAGCTTATTTCATCCATACTAGTGTACAAAGAGAAAGGGAAGGGAAATCAGTTTACAAAGATAAAGGGAAGGGGAATCAATTTACTCCAGTTTACAAAGATAGTGGGAAGGGTAATCAATTTACTCCAGTTTAGAGAGAGGGTGATGAGAAAGATGCTCAGATTTTCCAGGATTTTCCTATTTTCCTGTCCGTTATAATATGCTAAAAAATGTTGGAAAAAATGTTAACTTAGATGTAATTTGGTGGTAAACAGTTAAAAGGACGAAAACGTCCTTGAAATGTAAGTCACATGAAGGCCACGAGTAGAAATTCCCAAGAAATTCCCAAAGTATCCATTTACTATTTAAAATTATAAATATTGAAACTAAATTAAAACTCTTCAATAACATTAACTAAAAGATACCATTATCAAATTTGGATATCTCTGTTTTACCTATTTATTAGAACTAAATTTCTAAGTAATTTTACATTTTCATTATATATAATATAACCTAACCTTGTAGTCAAATGCATAACTCTACCAAAATTATACTGTCAGAAACATGTTGTAATAACTTTAACATGCATTGTAGAAGTGACATGAATCTACGCAAAAATGGTGTGAATACCACTTAGTTTGTTACAATCCTACGTGTGTAAAAACAATTAATTTTGCATATACATATACAAGTTGGTAATGTCTAACGTGATTTTTGTTAACTCATTTACCAAATTTAAATTAGTTAATCGAGTTATACCTAGATTAAACAAAAATAATACCCATAAATTCATATATTTTTTTATTCTTAAAAAATATCCAAAATATTATTTCATATAAATATCGTTTAAATTAAATTATGATTATTTAAACTTATTCAATGTTAAACATTATTTAATTAGATCTCCTTAATGCTATTAAGGTATTATTTTTATTAATATAAATTTTTAAAAATATTATTTTTTTAATTCAAAAAAACTTTAAGCTTTGATTAAGTATTACTTGATTAATGGGCTATTGAGCTACCTTTTATATTTTTTATTTGTAATAAACATTCTAGTTCAACTCACTGTCTTAATTAATCATATTTTTATGCTCCATGTAATGAATTATCTTCAAACTATGTAGCTTAACATGATTCTATAAGCAAATATAGAATCAAAAACAATAATAATGCAATTGTGCACCTAGTAAAGCTAAAACATGCATGCATTAGTGCACTTAGTAACCTGAGGACGAAGGAACCTGATCTGAGAAGCTCCAAAAGAGATATTATTAACAAGTTATAATATAGGGCACAAAGTAACATTTAGAAAATAGTATGAATATAACATTATCTGCAAATTGACATGATCCTATCTTTTCTTTCTCCTAGTTTATAATTAGGATAGCACATTTTTGTTCTGAAAATTCGACATTATTAGCCGTAAATTTAACTCGAAACAACAAATTCTTAACAACATTCTTGAATTTGTCCATTGTGAATATTATAATACTGATAGAAGCCAAACTTAATAGATGGACGGAACAAACTTTCAACATAAACTTGAATTGATATAAAAATAATAATAAATGAATGATTAATAGACACTAATATTTACGTGATTTACCAAAATTAACTAAAAGTTACTCCATCGTAAAAAAAGATTAGAAAGAATTCACTATACCAAAATATTTACTTCCATTTTAATATAACTAAAGAACACGATATATCTCTCACTTATAATACAATACAATTAACCTTTCTCTCAAAATGAGGAAAGTACCCTCCTAAGTGAGAAAAAACTAAAGCAATTGGAGGAAGGGCTAAAAATCTTTTTTATACATTTATCACTCATTCACATGCGTTGGTTATACACCACACATGCCAAATAATTGAAATTTAATAATTGAGATTATTAGGCCTTATATACTAGACTTCTGGTCCTGATATCATGTTAAAAATTATTGAAAAATAAACTTTTTCAAAAACTTAAGTTATTAGAAGAAAAATCAATAATTATTAAGTAATTTTCTTGTAAGTTTAAAGATTTGAGTATTTTTTTTACATGGAAAAATGGTTTCTTATTTGTAGACCAAATAAGTTCATTTCAAATAAAATACAAAAATTTATTCATACATATGCTAAGGAATACACAAGTCAAAACAATCATATTTCAATTTAAGTCATAAGTATACTAACCATAAAACATCAATAGTCCCTCAAATAAGTTGATTTCTATTGTCTCTTCAAGAGAACATGAACGTACAAATATACACGATCATAAGTAATAAGTGATTAAGTAAGATATCATTTTCACGAAGATTTTTTACTAATAATCGCTAAGTACTAAAATTGTTTTACTATAATTTTATCCAAACAGTCGATAGTTTGATGGAGTTTAACTAAACTAATTTTTTATAACAATAAATAAGAAAATTATAGGATTGCAGTTTCACCAAATTAATCCACTTGAATCATATTATTTTCTCTTGATTTATGTTCTTGAATTTAATTTGTCAACCAAGAACTCTTAATTTATCCATATATCTCTTCTCAGCACCATATAGACACATCTCACTAAAATAATTCACTATATTCCTATGAGAATTAAATTCACCAAGATTCATTAAGTTCAAAGTTCTCAAATAGCTACACGTACAATAAAAGTATATTCATATTGCTTATATATATATATATATATATATGTTATTCTATCCACGAGCAAAACACAAAATACCTTTCCCAAGTTTATTTAAGTGTCACATATCAATTGATTAATCTTCCAACAATCAAAAGCATTAAGCACAAATAGAATAAACAAATTAAACATCTCATAAATCATTGAAAAATCATAAATCCAAGCTTCATAATATAAGTTACATTGCAACCCTAGAACAATTAAATTAGTACATATTAAAATTACAATACGAAAATATTAAAACATTTAAGGAATATTAGATGAAGAACAACAACAAAAATTAAAAGTGTTTCATCTCTACTCTCTAATTTTTCTCCTAAGCATAACCACAACAGAAGCCAAAAATGGCTTCTATGTGTTCCACCATCCAACCCCCCTTTTTTGAATCATAATAAGCACATATTTATAGCTTCAGCTCTCTCAAAAAAATACATCACAAAATATTTTTTTACAACACACGTATAAAGTGGGAGACAAAGAAATACATCAAAAATATTGTTTAAACACGCGTGGGAGACAGGCATAAAAAATAGGCTGGACATCATGTGCCATTTCCTGGGTTTTTATTTCACAACACTCATGCCACGTGTTGGCATCTGATTCACTGGAAGAATATCGAGACACGTGGAAAATTTGTATTGGGTAGGATGAGAGGGTGCACGCACATTATGTGAACTGCATCGCACGAGAAATTTACGTGCTGAACTTTACGCGACAGTTGGCATCCACTCGCGTAAAGTGTGGGACTCATGCACGATCTGAGTTGTTCGTGATTTGATCTAATAGTGGGTGAGGGAGACGCGTATGAGGGAATCATCTGCGCAGACAGGTGGGCCTCACTCTATGTGTCGGACTACGCAGATAGGTGGACCCTACTCTGCGCGTCGAGCAGTGTGCCAAAACTGGAACATGTATAATCGCTTGTGTAGCGCATGCATCTCACTCGCCTGATCCCCACCATTGATTTTCTAATCTAACGGTACGTGTGGCTCGTTGACAATGATGCGCGTGGTGGTCCTTTCTACGTAGAAAAATAAAAGTTTGTAAATTGCATTTAAGCCCTCTAATTTAATTCAAATTATATTTTAAACTTTTTTATTTTCAATTAAACCCTCTTTTAATTAAAATTATATTTTCAAATTTTATTAATTGCAATTAAGTCTTTTTTCACTTATTTTTTTAGTTTTCTTTAAAAATATATTTCTTAAAAAATAACAGTAAATATTAATTTAAAAACTAAAAATTAATTAAAAACATTAAGAACATAACAATTATAATTAATAAATTGGACAAAATAACTGTAAAATGTACAGTTATCAATTTCATATGAAAAAGTTAGTTGGGCAAAAAACTTATAAAACTCACCTAGGTTGAGAGAGAAAGGAGAAAACAAGAGTAATTTTAAAATTTTAAGTAAAAAAGATTAAATGAAATACATAATTTAATAATAGACATACAAAAACCAAAACAACATCTAATTCACATAGAAAAGAACCACAAACAAAGGGAAAAGACAAAATAGCCCCAATAGATTACACAAAATACTGATCAAATAGTATCCCTCAGTCTAAGGAATTTGTGAGGATTAATTAAGCTAGGAGATAGTATCTGAGTCATATGAGCATGAGGAATTTATGGAACTTGTGAAGATGTTTTATTTATTTTTGTACTATGCCTAAGTTGCATGATGCAACCAGCTTGAAAATTCTCAAATGAGCCATAATAGCGACATCCATACAAAGAAGATGGGGGGGGGGGGGAGTGAGGTAGAACACTCTAAGTTGTGCTCCTCACATATCTAGGACATTGGCTAGCCATGTGGCTAACAATTTCATGCAAATAACAAACATAAATAGTGGAGTTAAAGAATCTAGATCCCTAACTCCAAGGAGTAAAACATGAAGGAGAAGAAGAATAAGCACTCATATTGACTTTAACAAGAGGATGAGAAGCCTATTTTTCACAATGTGATCTAAAATGCTGAAGTTTACCATAGTGGTGACATATAGGAGTTAGAATTGGTAGATGAAATAGACCACTACGAGAATGATGGGAAGAACTAGCCATAGGTTAGTGTTCACCTTGCTAGAGGAAACTGACTAAAATGACACAACTGATTTACCTTTTTGGATGGTGGAAATTGTCTTCAAATTTGGACCTTTTGTAGTTGATTTAACAAATTTGGGAGCAGGAATAGAAGATGTAGAAACCCCTTCATTATAACCAATTCCATGTTTGTCACTAAAAATCTTAGTATTGCTGAGTATTTCATTCAAATTTTTAGAGTCAGTCATTATCTTGTTAACAATAGAGAAAAAATGAGCCTATTCCTTTTCACTAACACTAGGTTTTCATCAACACTTTAATCATATCTTCCTTTTCCTTAAGAAATTATTCAAGCTATGCTACAGAATTGTTAAAAATCTCCACTATCTCGTGTACTTCCTCAACCTCAGTTTCTTTTTTTGTAAGCGAGTAAGCTAGATATTCTTTTATGCCTTCAACGACAATTATTTTTTAGCTATTAAACTTCTGCCTTTTGATCAAGAGTGGATTCAAGATTGAAAAATAACTAAGTAATTTTACCAAGAGTAGGAACTTTTAATTGTTCCTCAAGTTTCTTTAATTTTTCATGATTTGCATTAAAATTTTCAAGAAAATCAAAATATCTCTTTTGGATGACCTCACATCTTTTGGTGGGGTCTAGTTATTGACCATCAATAGAGGAATTCTTTTCCTCCAATTATTTCTTCAATGCATTTATCCTAAACTCTTTCACATCTAGGCTTTCCAAAGCCTTTTTCTAACTTGATGTGCTTTAATAGGAGGTTGTTATAAGAATCAAGCAACTCATCTTGCTCGTCATCAATATCTTCAGTTATAACCCCTTAAACATTAGAGGTACCAGTTAAAGGATCAATGATATTTCTTGAAACAACAAAAGCATGAAAATTAGTGTCAACATCATCACTACTAGTATTGTTTGAAACAATAACCTTAGCCTTCATCACATGTATATTTATGTATCTTTGTTTATGAAAATAATCTACTATAATGTGACTAGGCTTCCCACATTCAAAGCATATGATCTTGTTTTAGTGCTCTTTTCTTTGTTTCTCATATTCCTTATCTGCGTCATCATCATATTTTATAGATTTCGAGCCTTTAGAGCTTGAACTACCATATCCAATACCACCAAAGGAGGGTTTCTTATTTCTAAAAAATCTTATGGATCTTTAGGCAAGTAAAGAAATTTCTTTCTCATCAGAGTTAGAATCATCACAAAAAGTAGTCACTTTAGCTTCTTCATTGGGACCATTACCCATAGTAGTCTTGAAAGCTAAGCTCTTCCCTTTTTAACAAAAAATTGATCTTGTTTGGGAAATAGGTGATGAAGTTCGAAGACTTGCAAATCACTAAATAACTCATTAATAGTAATCTCACCAAGCTTGTACATAGTCTCAAGCACTATAACATTGGCATGAAGCTGATAGGGTAGGCTAGTGATGTTTTCCTCACTTTGTTTCTTCTTTGCTAATAAGTCTACCCAAGTTGTAGGAACAATTGATAATATTGGAAAAATGTGTAGAGAATTTGTCAAAGGTTTTATCGTCTTGCATGGTACAAAGTTCAAAATCTCTATTCAACTTTAGAATTCTGGATCTATTTACAACGGAAGTACTTTAATGGGTAGTCTCCACAATGTCCCATGGATGTCTTGAAGAAGTACCTTGATATTTATCTAATGTAACAACCCTCGTGATTGCATAAAGTCCCTTTATATTCCATTTAGATTCCTTACTTTCATCTTTAGTCCATTCAATTATGGGTTTAGGAATGATAGTATTATGAAGAAGGGTTTTTGTTAGATACATCCAACTATATTCAACCAAAAACCAAATACGATCTACAAGATATCACAAGAAGGCCCTCGTTTAAAATTTCCAATAGGTATAATTTAGCCCACTAAAAAGTGTCAGTCTACCTACATAACCTCATTCTCTTGAATCTATCGAAGAGAAAGTGTGTATGTGGGATGCTAGTTAAAAGAATCAACACTAGAGTAGTTAAGCCCTAAATTGGTGCACTGGTTTTGATATCGATTAAAAGAGTTCGCAATTCAATACACAGTCAGGGTAAAGAGATGTAGACTTATCAAGGAATCAACCTTAACTTGCTTGAATAGAATAGTAAATACTTAACCAGATAACACAAAAAAAGCACAAATAATATAATATCAAAAATGTAGATAACTTTGAACAACATATATTAAATATATTCAACAGAAAATAAAGTAAGAATATAAAAGCTTTCTAATAAGAGTTTAAAATTTTAGTATGTTGTAAAATACACACTTAACCTCGGATTATACTAGCACAAAACTTATTAGACCTTATCTATGTGATAATATTCTCAAGTTGTTTAAGGCAAACACTAAGTAGCAAAACATTTACTAATCAATAAAACTGTTACAACTCTAAAAGAAATAAAATCACTATTATCTCTATTAGTTGGGACCTCTTTTCAAATTACATATTGCTGCAACTGCTAGTTGCTTTCACAACGGCCTGATTCTATATGCAAACCTCACTTTCCTCCATATCCAACACCATCTTATGTGGTGTGATTTGTAACCATTGATTAGTAATAATAAGTGTAACTAATCATAACCCTTGAGGGACACACAGTCCATCCCAAAAGTTAAATCATGTATAAGAGATACACAATCAAACACGTATGCACACAGTTTGTGATTTATTCACTAAGCTCAATAATTGACTAATACTCAAATGTATGCTTTCCAAAATTATTTAAGTAATAGATATAATTCTTAGTGTGAATTTTGGTAGAGTTTTGGTTCTAAAATCAATGGATAAAGAAAAGAGAAAAGTAGGGGTATTTATAAAACTCAACTAGCTACCTTGCCATGGACCTTGTCAACCATCTGACCAAGGGTGATGGCGACAATATTGGAAAGGATGGTAGAGAGATGCTAAAAAATCATATTTTGTTTTCCAAAAATGTCGAGTTATTTCCACAAATACCCACGCCCAAAATGAAACAAAAAATATGAGCAAAAATGTCGGCTCGCTTGCATGCTAGAACATTAAAAATCAAATCACTCAACTTAGCATGCATAATATGAAAATAAATCTCGTGATGTGTGTAAACATGCTTACATACAAAGTGTACCTAACTATATATGTGTGTATTGCTAATCTATAGTAACCAAACTTACACAGAGAAATATACAACACTTGGTAAAAATAGTAGACACCGTGCTTTGTAAACATGAAGCCAACACATAAGAACTGAGAACAACATGACGTACATATTGCATGATTTGTTCCTTTCTTTATTTTCATTCCATTTTCTTGTTTCTTTTGGTTTCATTTTCTTCTTTTTTTTCCTTTCATAGACTTTCCTTTTTGCATTCTTTCCATTGTTCTTGTTAGAATTCCGAAGAAAAAAAGGATTATGCTACTATTAAAAAAAACTTCAGCAAAGCAAAAAAACAAAATCTTGAAAATATTTCCAAATTGAGATTATCTAATTCCTATTTTAACTTTCCTAAATTGATTATCTATTTATTTCCTTATGCTAATCCTCTTTCCTTGTTTCCTTTAGTTTCATTTTCCTTCTTTATTTTTATACATATACTTTCCTTTGGCATTATTATCCATTATTGTTGAGAAATTTTGAAAACATAAAAAATTTATAGAACAAAATTTTCCTTTTATTCTAGCCATGTGTCAGATTTGTGTTGTTTACATTTTTGCAAGTTGATCTTTGATTGAGTTTGATAGTTCGATGAAGAGCCCAAAGAGAGAACTTGAGTGAGGCTATCAATAGGAGTGTGAGTGACATAAAAGTGAGTGTAGAATGTGAGGAGTAAGATTAACCCTAAATCTATTTTTTTTTGTTCGTGTTACCATGCCTTAATGATGGTCCTCAAACAAAAGAGAGTGTAGAATGTGGCAAGGACAAATTGGCAATAACTTAAGAAACATCAAGATGAAGATTCTCTCTTTCCGAGGAAAAAATGAGCCTAAAATTTATATGGAATGGGAGAAAAAGATGGAGTTGATGTTTAATTGTCACAACTATTCTAAATTGAAAGAGGTAAAATTGGTTGCAATTGCATTCATTGATCATGCTATTATTTGGTGGGATCAACATGTTTTGAGCAAGAGAAGGTTTGGAGAAAGGCCTAGTGGCACATGAGAAGAGATGAAGGATGTTATGAGAAGGCGGTTCATTCCAAGTCACTACCACAAAGATTTGTTTCGAAATTTGGAAAAGAAATAGTCCAAAAGAGCCCTACCTCCATGAGATGTTCTACTTGAAGACATTATTTATCATCAGAATATAATAAACAAGAAGGTTGAACAATTATTCTTAGAAAGAGCAAATGAATATAAAAAGGAGAGGAAGTTTGAAAAAAAAAGTGAATTTAGGAAAAAAAGATTGAGTTACAAAAAGTGCATAAGAGAAAAAAAATTTAGTTGCAACAAGAGAGTGATAAAAAAGAAAGAAAGAAAGAATGAGCTAGAGATAGAGAGGGAGTTGAAAAAAGGGTGATTTAAGAAAAAAAAAGATTGTGCTGCAAAAAGAGTGATAAAAAAAGAATTTCAATTGCAACAAGGTAATGAAAAAAAGAAAGAGATTGAGTTACAAAGAGAGTGAGTTAAAAAGTGAAATTTATTGCAAAAAGAATGTGTTAAAAAAAAGAAAAAAATGAGTCAAAAAAGGATAGTGAAGAGAAAAAGAGAGTGTGATTTACAAGAAGAGAAGAGTGAGAAAAAGAGATACTTGATTCGAGAGATACAAAAGAGAGTGAAAAATACAAATAAAATTTAGCTAATAAAAATAGTTTTACTTTGCATAGTAATTTCAACAAATGAAAAAAGTTTTATTTCGCCTAGTGTTACTATTTTCCATAATTTGAAAATTATACAAAAGGTAGATTTTATTGGAATTGAGAAACACATTGATGTCATAGGGGTCAAGCATCCCCTATATTCTATACTTATGCACTTGAATCATCCTTCATTACAGAGGCAATCCCTAACATTATAGAAAATATTCGAGGATAAAGTTTTTTAGGAAAGAGGGAATGATGCAAATCAAGGAGCATTACCAAAGATTCCATGGTACATTTCAAGTAGGTCAATTAATCAAGAATAACTCAATGAAACATGAAGCAATGATAGGCATGATTACAAGTTATTTGGACTACTTGGGCATAAAGTAAAATGAATGACCAAATAAAATATGATATAGGAAAGTTCTATTAAGCATTTGTAAGTATATTTGTCATATCTTTTCCATCCAATAGTCAATTGAGGCAAAACATATTGCATTATAAAGCTGACTAATGGGCTAGAATAATGAAAGAGATAGAATTTTTATAATTTGGAAGTTTACTAAGTCAAAAATGGTCAATAAATACCCAAGAATATGTTAAATAATTACCTTTCTTAGTTTTATAGTTTTTTTAGTAAGTCTAATATTTACTTTAACTTGAAGGAATTTATATTCAATTTTTAGCAATAATTTATATTTTTATATTTATGTTTTACTAGGTAGAGTTTATGCTATACTTTAAAGTCTATAAATACCTATGTAAGGTTTTGATTAAGGAATCAACATTGAATATAAGTTTAATGAGAGTGTTTCTCTTTAGTTCCATAGAGAACTTTATCCGAACTTATCAAGAACAATCTTGTGACATTCATCCTAGACTTATCACTTATATCACCCGTCTATTCTTGAGTGTGACATCTAAAACACCATTCTTTGGTACCAAGGTTCATATCTCGTTATAGATAATGGGTCGCAATCCTTATTTTTTTAATATTTATAATCTAATTTCAAGCTTTCCTAATGAAGATTTCAATATTGATCTTTGGGTCTTTCTTCTTTAGGTGATGTTTGTATCACAATTTCATAATCATTTCTTTTTCTACACTTCTTTTCACCATCTTTCTTTGATTTTGCTAGCTCATTTGTTCTTTTGTATCTTCATTGGTAGCATTAAAATTAGATAATAAGAACTATATGATCTAGAAACATTAGATCTTAAAAATTTCCAGGGGCTTAGAATTAGAGTCATATGCACTCAATAATGCTTGTAATCAATTTCTTAGCAATGGATCACTAAATCCAAAGTATAAACATTGGAGTAAACAAGATGCCATGCTAGGCTACTAACTTATGAGCTGTATAATAGATGAGATGTTAAAGAAGGTTTTAGGCTTCCATACTTCAAGAGAAGCTTGGACAAAACTCAAAAAACATTTTGCATCTAAGTCATGAGCAAGGGCGATACAAGTTAAAGAAGAATTGTAGAGAGTTAAGAAATGTAATCAGTTTGTTATAGACTATACACTGAAGATCAAGAAATTAACTAAAGGGTTACAGTCAGCTGGATATGGTATTAGTGAAAAAGGAGAAGCTCATGAGTGTCCTCAATGGATTGGAGGAGAGTTTTGATAGTGGTTTTTCTACTCTTACTAATAGAATAATGATTGAGAAAGTGATGATTGATGATACAGAAGCTCTTTTTCAAAGTCATAAATGTAGACTTGAAAAAAGAGATCTACAATTATCTCACATTTTCCTTCAATAAACTTGATTGTTAAGAATAGTAATGTAACCTTGTCTAATCAACATAAGGTTTTTAACAATAAACCTAGTCAAGCTCTTAACAATGTGGTGACTGATCAATTTCAAGCTTCATATCAGCAATCAAAACAACAACAATAATTTTATAGACAAAATTCCTTGTATCCATAAGATGGAAGAGGAAATAGTTGAGGAAGAGGCAATGGTAGATTTCAATGCCAATTATGTGGAAAATTGGGACACAATAGTATCAACTTATTGGTACAAGTTTGACAAAAAATATGTACCTAACTTTCAAAACACTCAAGGACCTAGAAAAATTGTTGTACCACTATAAGAATTAACTATGCAAACTACTAGACCACCACTATCACAGTATTTTATGGAAGCTCCCTATATGTATTCACAAAAAATTGATGCATCCATAGGTGCAATCTCAGTTTGTTGGGAGCTTTGATGGCAGCTCCCTATATGTATTCACAAATTCTGGTATTATCCATTATACCTTATGTTCTCATTATCATGAACAAAATGGTATAGCTGAAACAAAACACATATGTGTCTTTGAATTGGTCTTGCAATGTTGACTCTTGCATCCCTTCTATTTACTTGTTAGGATGAAGCATTTTTCTTTAGTGTCTTTCTAATAGACAGGCTACCATCGTCACCTCTGTCTCATACCACACCTCTTGAAATTATTTTTGATCTAAAACCAAATTATGCATTTTTAAAAAGTATTTAGGTGTCTTTGTTTTCCATGTATTCGATCTTTTAACAGTCATAAACTTGAACATAGAGGAGTACCATGTACCTTCCTAGGCTATATTCCTAGATATAAATGGTATAAGCTCATGAAGAAAGGATGTATATCAGTCGTAATATTATCTTTGATGAGTTTAAATTTCCTTTTCTTTCCAATTTCAAGCCTTGTTCTTATGTGCCTTCTCCATTCACTTATAAAATAGTTCTTCTTTAGGTTCAAACGTCCAAATTTAGACCCATAGATTCTTTTTTATCTTAGCTTTTCCAACACCTTTAACTCCTTCTCACATTATATAACCAAGTCACATTCCCATTAGGACAGTACCTATATCTATATCTCAGGATTAGTCATTTCACCATCTTTTATACCTTTTGAGTCAGCTACTTATCCTTCTTAGCCTTCCATTAATGTTTTACCACTTGTCCCATCTTCTTCCAATTCAATTCATGTTTTGTTTGTCTCCAATAATCACTCTATGAAAACTTAATCTAAAATGGGCATCTTTAAGCCTAAAATATATATGGCTCAATCTGTAAAACATTGTGTCATAAAACCTACAACTGTCAAAGAAGCTTTACTTGATCCATTGAAACTATATATGCAGTCAAAATTTCATGAGTTGGTGAAAAATAGTACATGAAAATTGGTTCTTACACTTACAGATAGGACTGTCATAGGTCATAAATGGAATTTTCTAGTCCAGGAATTGGCTAATGGTTCATTAGACAAAATAAAGTCTATGGGGATAGCTCTTAGATATAAATAAACTACTAGTAGTCTTATGGCCATACAAGTCATAATGAGAGTTATTTTGTCTATAACTAGAGGATGGAAGTGATAACTGTATTTTATATAGTTATTCACCTATTTTATTAATTATAATTACTATGTTCTTGACATTTTTGGTTAATTTTAGTTAAATAAATTAATATTTACGGTTTATTTGTTAAGGAATATATTTTTAATAAAATTAAATATTTTGAATTGAAAACATAATTAATTGCAAATTTATGTCCAAAAATATAATTTAAAATAAAAGAGTGTTTAATTACAATTTATAAAAGTCTAATATATAATTTGAATTAAAATCGGGCTTAATTTTAATTAATAAAAGTTTAAAATTTAATTTAAATTAGATTTGGGCTTAATTGTAATTAAAAAAATTTTAAAATTTAATATGAATTAAATTTGAGGGCTAAAATGCAATTAATAAAAGTTTAATTTTCTTCACAGGAAAAGTAGGCCACGCACACCATTACCGATGCGTAACGCCAACCGTTCGATCAGACGACGAACGGCTAGGATGCGCGAGTGGTGCTCAAACCCGACAAAAGCGAATGGGTGCAGGTTTCTCGTTCACGCCACTCGGTGCGCTCAGTGGGCCCACATGCCGCATAGGCCGGCATGTAGGGTGGGACCCATGTGTCTATGATGCATCTGCCAAGAGGCCTGATCCCGTGAGACACGGTCTACATAATCTTCGTGCACCTATCTATCCCAGCAATGATACACTGCCATGTGTCTCCAATATTTATACAGCGAATGAGAAGCATACACGTAGTACGTGTTGGGTAAACCAAAAGCACGGAAATGGCGCCCGTTTCCAACCGTGCCGTTGTCTGCCACTTGTCCCGTGCGCCATGATTTCGTGCAGGGACATCACCTGCAATCGTTTGCCTCCCCCAATGAAAAGCTACCACGTGTCCGTATTAATCCTTACGCGTGATCGTGGATTTTAAGGAAAATGTCAGGGTTTTATTTTCGATGTAAATTTTTTACACGTGTGTAAAAAATTGTATTATTTTAGATGTATTTTTTTAGCTATAAATAGGGGATTTATTGCTAAAAGGAATAGTTTTGGGGATTTTTTAGTTTTGAAATTTTTGGAGAGTTAGGGGCTGGACGGTGGAACACGCAGAGGCCATTTTTGGCTTCTGTTGTGTTCTGCGTGTGCCAAATATTTTGAAGCAGATGAAGTATTAATTTTCTTTGTGTTCTTGAACGAAATTCCTTAACTGCTGTTATTTTTATTTTAATTAATGAAGTAATTTAATTTTTCTAGGGTTGCATTTTATCTGAATTTATGAAGCTTGAGTTTAATTATTTTTGAAAGATTTATAAGACGTTCGATTTGTTTATTCTATCTGTGCTTAATGCTTTTGATTATTTACGAATCTTATCAAATGATCCGTGGCACTTAAATAAACTTGGAAGAGACATTTTTGTGTATATTGCTCGTGGATAGAATGACATGTATGATGAAGGATAGGAATATACCCTAATTGTATGTGTGGCCATTTGAGAACTTAGAACGTAATGAATCTTGTTGAATTTAATTCTCATAGGAATATAGTGAATTAATTTAACGAGGTGTGTCTATACGGAGCTCGGAAGAGATGTATGGATAAAATTAGAAGTTTTTGGTTGACAAATTAAATGTACTATAAAAATATAAATCAAGAGAAAATAATATAATTTGAGTGGATTAATTTGGTGAAAAATTGCAATCCTATATTTCTTTTATTTTGTTAAACAACTCTTTTCTTAAACTTTTTTTAAATCAACGATTGTTTTGGATAAAATCAGAGAGAAATAATTTTAGTACTCAACAAACTATAGTGACAAATCTCCGTGGGAACGATACTTTAATTACTTGTGACCGTGTATGCTTGCACGTTTTGTGTTCTCTAAAAGAGACAACAGGAAGCTTACCCAAATTGATATTAATAATGCATTCTTAAATGAAATTTTGCAACAGGAATTGTACATGACACAACCTACATTTTTGAGGATATTCAATTTCTCAAGCATATGTGCAAGCTTAATAAGGCCATTTATTGTCTTAGGCAACCTCCACGTGTGTGGTTTGATAGTCTCATATCTAATCTTGTTCAAATGGGTTTTGTCAAGTCTTGTGTAGATAGCTCATTATTCATTAGGCATATTTCTTGGTCCATACTTTATCTTTTATTTTATGTTGATGATATTATTCTAATCGAAAGTCATGAAAATGAAGTGCATCAATTGATCACCACTCACAATGATAAGTATGCCTTGAAGTATTTGTGGTTGCTCAACTTTGTTTTAGGGATTGATGTCAGGAAACATGCTGATGGTAATCTCTTCTTGTGTTAAGCTAAGTATGCCACTAAATTGTTAATTAAAACAAATATATTTTAAAGTAGTTTAGTGCTACTCCTATGTCTACAATTGAAACACTTTCTTTGTTTGAAGGTGAACCTTATCCTAATCATACACACTACATGAGTGTGGTAGGTGCTTTACATTATATAACCATCACTAGACCTGATTTATCTTATGTAGTGAATAAGGTATGCCAATATATGTCCAAGCCTTTTTAGCCACATTAGCTGGCTACTAAAAGAGTCTTAAGAAATTTGAAAAGTGTAATATTATAGTGATTATATTTTAGGCCTTCTTCTCAACTCTTATTGCAAAGCCTTATTGATGTTGATTAGGCATCTAGCAAGGATGATAGGAAATCAACATCTGACATGGTTGTTGATGAGTGCTTAAAAGAACTTAATATAAAGTGATTTTATACACTTTAAATAATAAAATAAATTTTTGTTTGCATAGTTTTATAATCTTTTAAAGAAAAACTATCTTTTTAGAATCATGGGTATGTTTTGTTATTTTCCATTTATTTTATGTTTAAAATGATTTAACTGATCACACCTCAAAAAATAGAATTTGAAAGTACTCTATTACAACATTTAATCATAAAAGATTAACATATGTAAAGCTTACATATGTTCCAAACCATTGAAAAGGTGTAAAAGGAAACATGGTTTTAGAAGTTCAAGAAGATGCATGCCCTAGTGTTTTATTTTGTGTGCCGTGACGGGGGAGTACTGGATCGAGCAATTCAAAACATATAGGATATCTCATAATGCAGTGTAGAATCAATACACGTCTCGAAACCTGACCATTTGATTCACTTTTTCCTCTCTTTTGCAACATTTTTTAAACCTATATAAAGGACCCTCTCCTTCAATGTAAAAATAATAATTTTCATCCCTTAACTCTCTTCTAACTAATTATTAGTTTCTCACAAGCTTTCTTTTCTTTTCATGGTTTTAAAGTTTTTTTCTTTTCATGGTTTTAAAGTTTTTTCTTTCAATTTGAGATTAAACATAATTTACATAGTAGTTTTACTTTCAATTCAATAAATAGTGTTGACATTTATTTTTGGATGTTTTTGAAAAATAGAAACAATACTAAAGTTTTGCAAAGATACAATTAAGGTATAATTCAAATATATTCTTTTAAGATTACCTTTATGTATTGTTTTACATGCTATGTTTAATTTTTTGTTCATTTATTAAATTAAGCATGTTTGGCTTAAAATACTATGAGATATTAGTAATGTTCTTATGTTTGTGAAAAATTAAAATTGGTAAACATTTTAATAAAATGAATTAAGTTTTATTTTTTCATCAAGATTTTAAATGAAGCTTGTAAAATAAAAATATATGGATTAAGAATTTTCATAATAACACGAGAGTTAGATTTATGATTTAATTATCTAAATCTGATTTAGAGTCAACTCTTTCATTTTAGATTTGATTATTTAGATCTTTAGAGAATTCTATTTCAAAGATTTGTATAAGAATTATTATTGAAAAATATATTGATGACATATTTTTGTCTGAAAGTTAGTTTCCAAATACTTAAATCATAAACCTAACTTTGACACTATGATAAGGGTTTAAATTGTTAGACTCGATCGAAACTAGGATTTGAATGGTTCATTATTTTTTTAGAAAAGAAACATAATTTAATTAAAAATAACTGATAGAGCCGACCAAAGGCATTAAGTGATTTTAATTAATAAAAATAGTAGACCTAATTAATCTCCTATTTGTATTTATAAGAGGAAATTAATAATCTTAATTCATATCTTTAATAACCAAATTAATATTGAGAAAGCATGACTAACAAACTAATCTATTTCATAATTCTCCAATTAATATACATGTTTATTTGTCAATTGTTTTGTTAAATCTATCTTTATTTTTATGTCACTAGATTAGATTTCTCAAACCTAAACTTTATAATAGAATGTTTTGGTTTAATTTTTGTTTTAAAGAATTTTTTGAAATATTTAAAAATCATATTTTTCTCTTTAGACTAACCATGGAAGTAT
This sequence comes from Hippophae gyantsensis, assembly GCA_030763125.1. Taxonomy (NCBI): domain Eukaryota; kingdom Viridiplantae; phylum Streptophyta; class Magnoliopsida; order Rosales; family Elaeagnaceae; genus Hippophae; species Hippophae gyantsensis. The sequence continues at coordinate 17,089,181 of CM061033.1, read as the reverse complement.
ACTTATTACTTTCTATAAGTAACTCATGAACTTATAAGCCATTGAATATAAAAAAAAAATGTACACCAAGTTTTGGTACCTCAAGTTTTTGGCAACGTTGTCGGAGAACTCGTAATAACATCAAAAATTTGCTAAATTTTATATAATCAAGTTTTTGGTGCTATTATTGAGAAGAAATAGCGTTTTTAAATTTTTATTATCAAAATTTTACAAATTTTTTGTGTTGTAAATATTGTAATTTTTATTTGAAATCTTAAAATATCTAGGTTGTTAACCAATCACTTTAGATATTTTAAATTTCAATTTTAAAAAAACAATATTCCTTTAATAAAAAAATATTTTTAATAAAAAAACAATAAATAATTATATTTTATTTAATAATAATAATATTTTAAAATCTTAAAAAAATTCAAAAATTTAATTTTTTTATTTAAAAAATAATTTAATTTCTTTTTTTATTTAAATGAAACAATTTTTTTCTTTTATTTTAAATTTTAGTTTTATTTTAATTATTTATTAATTCTTTGACTTTATATCTAGTATTTTTGTGTACTAAATTAATTCTTGTATAAATTAATATCTTTTACTAACTTTTTTATAGTGTTTATTTTCCTTTGGTTTTATAAATACTTCTAATAGTACTTATACACTTATTACTAAGTTCTCTATTATCTTAATTTTTATATCATTAATGTACGAAAAGTAAAAACATCTTTGCGAAAGGAACTCATACTTTTATTGTGAATATTTATAAGTTCAAACTATTTTTCAAGAAAGATGGATATTCATCATTAAGATGAGGAACAACACCAAATACAAGTAGACATAGATGGTGCTGGATATAAATAGAAAATGATGAAGGAGTATGCATTGCTAATCATTTACAATATTTTCTCTTGTACACAACTGAAAAAGGCTACAAGAAATTATGAATTAAAAAATATTCATTATTCCTTGTTACCTTCGCTTCACAATATTTCTAATGAAGACCCTTTAATTTTTATTAGAGAATTTTATGTTATTATGAAGACAATTCCATTACAGAGACTTGATAAGACTAGCTTAAGATGAGGTGTTTTCCTTACACATTAAAGGATATAGCTAAGTCTTGGTTCATGACTCTACAATTGGGTTCATTAACTACTTAGAAGGTAGTCTACAACAAATTTATGGGTCTATTCCCATCAAAAGACTATCAATTTAAGGAAAAACAAATAGCAACATTATTCCAATTGTATGGATATCTCTTCTATGGAGCTTGGGATACACCATAGTTTTCCATATCAAGTATAGAATTATTTCTTTTATGATAGACTTACACAACAATGTCAGTACACTATTGATAATGCTACAGGATGAGCTATAGGAGAAAAGACACCATAGCAAACTTATGAGCTTTATGAGATATTGCAAACTAATTCTCAATAAAAGAATGCTAAAAGAATAAGAGCATTAGTCAATGAAGTTGGCTTTGGGAACAAAATGACCTTGCAACATGCAGAATTTCCTAAGCAAGTGTAACTTCTCACTACCCATCAGATGTCAAATAAAGAGGTATGTGAAATTTATGGTTCAATTGGACATAATGCTTTTAATTGTTCAATTGCATGTGATTCTATTATGAATATCTTGGAGGAAGCTAAGTATATGCAAAGGTATCATTCCAACACCTATAATTACCCTAACCTTACTTGGAAACTAAACAATTTCCAAGCATATACCCAAAACCAAACACAAATTCCTTATGAAAACCAACATTACCCACTAATTCAACCAAATAAACCAACCTTAGAAGATAATTTGAATTTCTTTATTCAAAATAGAAGAGATAACCAGTTAATGAATAATTAAAGGTTGAACGCCATAGAGGTTTTAATAAAAAGGGTTGAAGTGAGAGTTGGGTAAGCAAAATGAATTCAAAAGCAAGAAAAAGAAAAGCTACCAAACCAAGCAGAACAAGAAAAGTATGTCACAATCCTTCAAAGTGGTAAGGTAGTCAATAAAATATTACTTGAAATTTCTAATAATTTACCATTTAGTGTAGGTAATAAAGAAGGTGAAATTATAGTCTCTTATAATGAAAAGACAGGTGCTAATAATGATAAAATTTTGAGAAATTAATTATGGAGTTAACTAACATTCCTAGAGTTCATAAAACATCATAACCAAACTAGACATCAATACCATTTCCACACTGACTAAAGGAATCTAAACTAGATAAGCAATTCTTTGATTTTTTAATATGATTTCTAAAGTTAATATTAATTTACCTTTATTATAAGTGATAAAGAATATGCCCTCCAATGCTAAGTTATTCAAAGAATTGAACACTAAGAAAATGAGATATGAGCTTAATGAAAGAGTAGTGGTATCAGAAATTTCTAGTGATTTGAATCAACACCAACTATCTCAAAAGTTAAGAGATCCAAGAAGTTTTATAATAAAAATCACTATGTATGATAGAAAGGTAGCTAAAGTAATGCTAGATTTAGGTGCTAGTATAAATTTGATGTCTTACTTTATTTTCTTACTGTTAGGTTTAGGATATTTAAAACCTATAACCATGTACCTTATATTTGGCGATAGATCTTTTAAAAATTGAAAAGGAATGGTTTATGATGTGCTAGAACATGTATGCAAACATATAATACTTATTGAATTTGTGGTTCTATACATGGAAAAAAAACCAACCTTGTACAAAGAACATACATTACTTTCTTGTAGATAATTCATGGCCACTACTTTTGGGAGAAATTATTCATTTTAAAGTTTTAACTCTTCATCTTTCGTTATATCTCTTCCATTGATGAATTGCTTAATGTTGATTCAATGGATAGACTTGTACATAACACTTTTTTGTAAGATAGAATGAAGGAAAAATTCAAAATTTGTCTTACTGTTGAAAAGGTAGAAGAGGAATTAGATGATGACACTTAACGATATCATGATCTGTTAAATAATGCTGAATTAATAGTACAATCTAGTACACCCTTGGATCTACCTAGAACCTTACCTAGGAAGAGGTGATGAGAGCTTAAAAAGCATTAAAATTGTCATGATTAAATGTATTTTAATTAATTAAATAGATTTATATTTGTATGATTTTATTATATATTTATATAAATTTGTCTTTTCGGAATTACGATTATTTTTATTATTTTTCAAGTATTTTTGTTCAAAAATAATTTAAAGACTCGAAGAAAAAAATACTAGAGGTAATACATCACAAATATGTTGAGAAAAAATGAGGCAAAGTAAAAAAATTAGAAAAAAATGGAAAAATGGACAAAAACGTTGGAAGCAAGCACACACCCGCACACATGTCACGCCGAGTCCCTAGCGCGCTAGCACCCATATGCTGCAAATCTTGTGCTTCCCAACGCCCGTCCTACCACAAATCTCGCCCCACACGCGTGCTAGCTTGTCCAAACGCATAGTTTTTGATTTAGAAGAATTAGTTATGCTTTTGTAAATTTTTAGTTTTTGATTTAATAAACGAAAATGTAAATTCGTTTAAAGGTTTTCCAGAAACAGAATTAACATCAAAGTTCTGTAAGTATTCTTTTGAGGTATAATTTTAAAATGAAGTCTATACAGTTATTTTTATGTTTTATTCTTATACGTTATATTTAATTTGTCTGTGGTTAAATTTAACATAATTGGTTGTTTGTAAATATGATATAATAATAACATTGTTATGCTTGCGAAATATTAAATAGGTAAAACATTTCTATAAAATAAATTGATTTTGTTTTTTATTTAAGATTTTATATTAAGGATGTTAAAGAGAAATATATTATTTTTCATTACAAACGTAAATCTAAAAATTAGATTTTAAGGTTTAATTATATGGTCTTATTTAGAGTAGTGTCCTTTTTATTTATTGGTACAATTGCCCAATAGTTAGAGTGAAGTTCTATTTCAAATGTTTTTATAAGAATTATTATTTGAAAATGTATTGACAAAACATTTTTAGTAATGGTTTTAAAGCTTGAAAATTAGTACTCAAATAATTAAATTTTTAAGTTTAATTTGAACACTTTGAATAAAGTTTAAAATATTTAACCTCGCCAAAGGTGGCATTTAAATTGTTCATTTTTAATCTCTTAGAAAAAAAGAAATTAATTTAATTAACCAAATTAATTATTGACCCTACCCATAGGTATTAATTGATTTGTTTAATTAACAAAGAATATCTATCCCCACTAACGGTGGTATTTATATAAAAAAAGAATTAATAAATATCAATTTATATCTTTAATAACATAAATAATATGAACAAACATAATTAACTTAATTATTATATCCATAAATACTTCACTAGTATAAATGATAAAAAAATTGCATAATTGTTTATTGAATCCATATCTATGTTTATTTTTTTATGTTATTATATTAGGAAACATAAAAAAAATCAAAATATCATGATAGGATGTTTAAGATTTAATTTTTTTTTTTAAGTTTGAATAATAAATTAAAAACCACATATATTCCTTCCTTAGATTGACCTTGGGAGCATATTTGTCATTTTTTATAAAATGATTCGTGCACTTGTGAGAGTTTTACAAATATAAAACTAAAGTATCTACAAAATCAGTAATACTAACCTTAATTATGTGTTTTTGGGAAAAGGAGAAACTTATCCAGCCGTTATTTCTTCCTTTTTAACCAAAAACCAAGAAAATAACCTTGTTAAAATGCTTAGGAAATTCAAAACAGCATAAGGATGATGCTAAACCCATTAGAAAGATCCAAAGAAGACTAAATTCAATCATGCAAGAGGTGGTGAAAAAGGAAATTTTGAAACTCCTAGAATTAGGAGTTATTTACCTTATTGTTAATAGTAGGTGGGTTCGTCCGGTAGATGTGGTACCAAAGAAATATGGTATAATAGTTGTGAAAAATGATAAAAATGAATTAGTGACCACAAGAACAATCACTAGATGAAGGATATGTATGGATTTCAGGAAACTGAATTTGTACACTAAAAATGATCAATTTCCTCTTCCATTCATTGATTAGATGTTAGAAAGACTTGCTAGACACGAATTTTACTATTTTCTCGATGATATTTTTTGTTATTAGCAGGTGCTCATTGCACCAAAAGTTCAAGAGAAGACAACTTGCACATGTCCTTTTAGCATATTTTCTTTTAGAAGGATGTCATTTGGGTTATGAAATGCCTTTGCCACATTTTAGAGATGTATGATCTCAATCTTCTCAAACATAGTGAAAAAAATTCATTGATGTATTTATGGATGATTTTTCTATTTTTGGAACCTCCTTTGATGAATGCTTGCATAAATTGACTTTAGTTTTAGAACATTGCATTGAACACAACCTAGCAATTAATTGAGAGAAAATTCATTTTACGATACAACGGATGACTGTTTTAGGACATGTAATTTCTAAAAAATTAATTGAATTTGACATGTAAAAAATTGAATTGATTGTAAAATTACACCCTCTACATCTGTTAAGGGGATAAAAAGGTTCTTAGGACATGCAAGTTTCTATAAGAAATTTATTAAAAATTTCTCTAAAATAAGTCATCATTTATGTAACTTGTTGTCCAAAGATGTTTACTTTGATTTTAATGATAAATTCCTTGTAGCTTTTAATACTTTGAAATATAAATTAACATATGCTCTTATAATTTTGGCACTTGATAGGTCTCTTCTATTTGAAATTATGTGTGATGCTTCTGATTATGCAATCGAATTAGTTTTTGGGACAAAGAGTGAAAAAGAGTTTACATGTTATTTATTATGCTAGCAAAATAATCAATGATACCCAAATTAATTATTCCACCACTAAGAAAGAATTCTTGGCACTATTGTGTTTTCTTTAGATAAATTTATGTCTTAGTAAGTTCTAAAGTAATGTGCATTTTGATCATGTTTCTTTAATATATCTGCTAAGTAAACCTAATGCTAAGCCAAGATTAATAAGGTGAGTTTTACTTTTATCATTTTTTGATCTAGAAATCAAAGATATGAAATGCAATGAAAACTTGGCAACTAATCATCTAGATAGGTTAATTTTTGAATTCAATTCTCTTAAAAGGTGAGATTAAAGAAGAAATTTTTGAAACTTTTCTTAATGATCAATTATTTTCAGTAGGTCCAAATCAATGGTATGTTGACATAGTTCACTACTTTTCTATTGGTATTTTGAGACTTAATATTTCTTTTTAGGAAAAGAAAAAATTGTTACACTCTTACAGGAAATACTTTTGGAATGACCCTTATCTATTCAAGATTAATCAAAATCAAGTCATCCAAAAGTATTTGCCTAAAGAAGAACATAAAAGTATCATTGCCTTTTGTCATAGATTCATTCTAGGGGTCATTTTGGACCAAACAAAATGGCCCATTAAGGTATTAGAATTTATATTTTATTGGCAAACACTATTTAAAGATGTTAATATATTTTACACGCGTTGTGATAAATGTTAGAGAATAAATAATATAGAAAAATGGGATTCAATTCCTTAGACATCTAATTTTGTTGTTAAACTATTTGATGTATAAGGGATTGACCTAATGGATCCTTTTTCCCATCTTATGGACATGAATATATTTTGGTTGTTGTTGATTATGTCCCCAAGTAAGTAAAATCTATATCCACTAAAACTAAGGATGCTAATATTGTTGTAAAATTCATGAAGGATTCAATATTTAGCAAGTCCAGTACATCTAAAGCAATAATATGTGATGGAGAAGCCATTTTGCAACAAAAATTTTGATGGAGTACTAAAGAAGTATAACATCACACACAAAGTGGCTACTCCATATCATCCACAAACTTCTGGTTAAGTGGAAGTAAGTAATAGGTAAATCAAAAAGGTTCTAGAACACATTGTGCACCCTTCAAGGAAGGATTGGGCAATCAAGTTGAATGATGCCTTATGGGCTTACTACATAGCATACAAAACACCCATTGGAATAAGCCCTTACAGATAAATCCTTGGGAAAGCATGTCATCTACCCATTGAACTTCAACACAAAGCTTATTGATAATTAAAGAATTAAATATGGATATGAATAAAGTAAAAGAGAAACAATTTCTCCAACTCAATGAGCTTGAATAAATTAGGGACAAACCTATGAAAATACAAAGTTGTATAACGTACTAAGCGCTATCATGACAAGAGGTTAGTTCATAAGACTTTTCTTCATAGAATGAAAGTTCTTCTATTTAACTCTCGTCTAAGATTATTTTCAAATCAATGTGGAGTGGACCATTCACAATTATCTTAGTTTTTCTATATAGAGCAGTAAAATTGATGGATCTTAAGACTCAAAGAACATTCAAAGTAAATAGGCATCGTATGAAACCTTATTTAGAAAGAAAACATAACAAAAAAGGCATTGACTATATGGATATGTAATCCTTAGCACCATGACGATGATATGTCTTGCTAAGACGTAAAACTGGGTGTTGGATGGGAGGCAACCCATCATTTTTACATAATAGTGTTTCTTTAATTTTAATTGTTTGCTTTATATTTTTTTATGTTAATTATTTTTTTTTATTTTCCTATCATATAAACATTATTTAGAATTGTTACTTTTTTAATTGCTTGTTAAAATTTGTGAGAAGTACATAGTTTTTTGTGTAAATTTAAAATGTTTTTAATTATGGATGTACCTGTAATTTCACACCAATACTTGAACAGGTTTAGAAAATGGGTAACTTTTTTGTTCTTTACTATTTCTCTTTAATTTATAGTTGTTACATTGAGGGCAATGTAAGTTTCAGGTTGGGATAAAAAGTTACATATTTATAAAATTGAACTAATTTAAATTTTTTATTAAACATATATTCACATTTTTACATTTTACTTGTTTTTGTGTACTTTAATTTAGTTTTTATTGGATTAGCAATTTTTAGATTAATTTTAAAAAAATTCTTACAAAATTATCTTATCTTTTATTTAATTTTAAGTAAATAATTAAGTATTTGTATTGTTAGATTAATTTCTTGAACATTTCATGGAATATGATAATTAGTTAGTTTTTGTCATAATTTGTATTTCATGACAAAATGTTGAAATTACAATAAACCCAAAATCGGTGTTTAGGAATCAAATAGTAAAGGCTATTTTATGAGAATATTTTGAGTTATTATCTTCCCATTCTAAATGATAATATTTTTTATACTCTTTTAAACATTCTTCTTGTCAATTCCAAATTGTTTAGATGATCTCTATAAATATTTACATTAAATGCTAGGATTTTTACATCTGATAATGTGTCTTATATTTATTTTTATTGCTTGAATTGAATGACTTAAGTACAAATTGAAAGTATATGTTTTCTCTTCATCAATGCATGACTTTGGGAAAAAAAGACATATATGGGGTTACCTAAAACTAACACAAAATAAAATCCAAAATTAACCACTCTTCCAAATCATACAAAAATATGTACAAACTGTATATGGTCCTCTCTTTCTAAAAACTAATATTTTTTAAAAAAGAGATATATTAAAAAAATAGTATAAACTAAATCATATGACCCAAAATATCCTATAAAGTTATGAGAAATGGCTAAATATAAAAGAAAAGATGGGAAATAAATCCTTAAGAAGTTATATTATTTTCTTTGTCTCTTAAAGGTATATAACTTGATTTTTATTTGATTATTTTAAATGATACATGAAAATAATGTGTGATTTCTACATAAATCTTTTCATTCGATTCATTTCATGAGATCAATATTATGCACTACTTTGAAAATTTTCTTCTTTAAACATATACAAATTTATTAGTTCATTTCTTTACATAAACTTTATTCGCATATACCGAATGAATGCTTGAACCAATAGGATCAGTATCATTTTGAAAGTATGACTTATAAGGTCTAGAATTAAAGCAAATTTGGATTTTATTCACTATAATTGGGTAAATTAATATTGATACATTTTTTATATGAATATGAATGTGATTTTTCACTAATTATTATAATAAATTGTGAAAATTTAGAATATTAAAATGACTTATGCTATGGACTTTAGTTGCGAACTTAAAAAAGATTAATAGCATGAGAAATTTTTCTATTCTTTTTACTTCATTATTTTTCATTTTTCATTTTATTTTTTTAAATTTATTTGTTTGTTTTTTTTATTTTTTATTTTTACATTTTCTTTTTAGGTTGATGTTTATGGGTATCATCTCTGAAAGCACTCATGAGACTTAAAATCGTCCACTAGGACAACCTAAAGGTATAAAGGCTTCATGTATACATTAAATGTGACTGTGTCAATCTACAAAAATGATTTAAGATAGTTTAATTTTGTTCTAGTTTATATTTTTAGCTTTTTGTCTTTCTTGCTAAGAGACTAGCAAGAAACTAGTTGGGGCTATGATAAGTTCTTAAAAGCAATTAATATAATGTGATTTTATATACTTTTAATGATAAAATAGATTTATATTTGCATAGTTTTATTATCTTTTAAAGAAAATCTATCTTTTTGAAATCACAAGTATGTTTTGTTATTTTTCATATATTTTAGCTTCAAAATGATTTATCTGATCAACACTTAGAGAATGGAACTTGAAAGCACTCAGGTACAACATTGAAAATGGTGTAATTGAATTTGTGGCATGGTATTTTGTGTGTCGTAACCTAGGAGTAGTGGATCGAGTAATTGAATGCGTACAGGCTATCTCATGTGCTGGCACATAATCAATGTATGCCACCACATTTTACCATCTAATCCATAGTTTTCTTTCTTTTGCAATGTTTTCTAAAGCTACATATAGGATTTATTTATTATAAAAATTATCCTTTTCATCCCTTAGCTTTCTTCTAGATAATTCTTAGTTTCTCGGTAGTTTTTCTTTATTTTCATAGTTTTAAAGTTCTTCTCTCATTTTGAGAGTTGAAGATAGTTTATGTAGTAGTTTTACTTTCAACTAAATAAACATGGTTAGCAATTATGTTCGGAGGTTTTTCAAAAATAGAAACAATACTAAAGTTCTGTAAAGATATAATTGAGATATAATTTAAATGTATTTATTTTAGATTATTTTTATGTGTTGTTTTACATGTTATGTTTAATTTACTAATCATTTATTAAATTAATAATGCCAGGTTAAAAATATTATGAGATATTAGTAATGTTGTTATGCTTGTGAAATATTAAAGTAGGTAAACATTTCTATAAAATAAATGAAGTTTTATTTCTTCATTAAAATTTAAATGAAGTTTGTAAAAGAAAAAATATTGATGAAGTATTTTCATAATAAACATGAGAATTAAATTTAGGATTTAAATATCTAAATTCAATTAGAGTCATCTCTTCGACTTTGGATTTGACTATTCGAGTCTTTAGATAACTCTATTTTAATGATTGTTATAAAAATTATTATTGAAAAAAAATATTGATGACATATTTTTTGTAATAGTTTTAAAATCTAAAAGCTGGTTTGTAGATACTTAAATCATAAATCTAACTTTAAAGCCTTGATAAGAGTTTAAATTGTTAGACTTGACCGAAAGTGGAAATTAATTGGTTTATCAATCTTTTAGGAAGTAAGCAAAATTAAATTAAATTTAAATGATAGATCCGAATAAATGTATTAATTGATTTTAATTAATAACAAATGATAAACCTAATTTATCTCCTATTTGTATTTATAAGAGATCATCAATAATCTTAGTTCATATCTTTAATAACCTAATTAATATTTAACAAGTATGATTAACTAACTAATCTATCCCATAAATTCTCCAATGAATGTAAATATTTATTTCTCAATTGTTTTGTTAAATCTATCTTTATTTTTATGTCATTAGATTAGTTTTCTCAAATCCAAACTTTATAATAGAATGTTTAGGTTTAATACTTGTCTTTAAGAATTTGTTGAATTATTTAAAAGTCATGTGATTTCTCTTTAGACAGACCTTAGAAATATATTTATTATTTTCTACAAGTAATGTATGCACTTGTAAGCTATTGATTGATACACTTGCAAGCTATTTAAAAATATACAAAATTTGTACACCAATTTTTGGCACATCAAGTTTTTGGTGTATTTGTTAGAGAACTGGTAATAACATCAAACAATCGCTAAATTTTGTATCATCAGTTGTTTATTTGAAAGCTAAACTAATATTTTGATCATTAAGGAAGCAACATATCGTGTCACGAACTAGCACTGAGGCTAAGTATTGTGCACTAGCTAATGTGACAGTTGATCGAATTAGTGTAGGTTGAGTCGTTGCTTGGTGAATTAAAGATCCAATTGCCTAGACCTCCAACTATCTAGTGTGATAATTTGAATATTGTTTCCCTACATGCTAATTTAGTCTGTCATGCATGCATAAAACATGTGGAACTCGATTTTCATTTTGTGCGTGATCGTATGTTAGCTTGTCAATTGTTTGTGAATCATTTGCCCTCGGCTAAGCAGCCAGCTAACATACTCACGAAACCTTTATCTCATGCTTTGTTCCTTTCTCTGTATAACAAACTCATCATCATTTATATGCAACTGAGTTTGTAGGGAGATATAGGAAACAAAGTTACAAAAGAGTTCGATGAAGCCACACTCAGTGCAGCCACTAAATGCACACTCAATGCAACCAAAATAGCAATCACTCGATGCAGCCCAAGTAGATCCTAAGGAGAGCTAAGTGCAGCCAAAGGTGCACATGGGTAGTGGAGCAATCAGTTAGCTGATTTGGCAATTGGTTGCACATGGGATTGGTTTTGGAAATGAAGAATCAAGACTTGATCATCACGTTTTTGGGTGTTACATGTCATTATTGTGATTAGTTACTTGTAGTTAAGATAACAATGTATTAGCAATGCTAAGTAAAGATTAGTTATCATTTAGAACTCGTCTATATACACAAATTGTAAGGAACAATTACATGAATGAAAAGTTTATACAATTTCATATTCATTTCCTCTTCTACACTTCTCTTCACATCTCTCTCTGATTTTGCTAGCTTATTTCATCATTTGTTCTTGTACCTTCATCATTCATTTGTATCGTCATCTCCATCCTCAAGTTGATAAGCAATGGTGGATGAAACTCCCGTGTTCCTGATCACATGTTTATCTAAATTTGATATTTTCATCTCTTAGGACAAGTCCGGCATTACATCAATTTCTAGTTACTAGCAGGGTTTGAAGAGATTATGTAGGTTGTTTGTCATGCTGGAAAAGAACTTCAGTTAATAGTCAAAAATCATCTCCAGGTACTGTATTGTTTTCTTTTACTTCTAGCTTATTATTAGGATTTTCATATTTGAATTGCGAACAAGGATTTCGTCGGATGGAATCTATATATTTCTTTATGTGTGGTGATATTTGAATTTATATATTCTTCTAACTGCATGTCACTATCATACTGCAAGCTTAGTGAATCCAAATGTACATCTTTGGCTATCATACTGCAAGCTTAGTGAATCCAAATGTAAATCTTTGGCTATCATACTGCAAGCTTACCCCCCCTCCTCCCTTTCTATTTTCATACTCTACTATGTTTTAGTGAATCCAAATGTACATCTTTCTTTGCATATATGGTGAAAGTTTATTGGAATATTTACTCTTTATTTTATGGTGAACTTCTTTATGTAATGTGGGTTATCACAATAGTTGACTTACATGCCGGATGTTTTATTTATCTATACTTCATGCATTCAATTATGTGTTCATTAATTGAATTTGCGGTTAGTCTTTGAATAACATGTTATTGTAATATGTGAGAACATAACTCAAAGCATGCAATAATAATGCATGCATATGTACTCTATATGCCTTGTGTGATAATGGAAATAGTATAAAATTGCGATTAATTGCATATGGTCACATGTTCTTGAAAGAGATACATGGATATGATACTTATTTGTAGTTGGATTGGTAATACATGTTTATACTCAATTAAAAAAACTATTGAATAGGTTCATTATTAAGTAGTCAAATATTAATTTTTTTACTTTTATTAGAAATGTATCAATTGTAGTATAATTGTAATAAGAATTATTACCTACAGAGAATTGATGATAAATAAAAGAATAACACTAACAAATAAAAATGAAAAAAAATAAATAAATGGGATTGGTTTTTTTTAGAGTAAATTAATATAAACTAAGAAAACAATAAAATCGCAAGTCAAGATTAATAAGATACAAGCATACAATTAAATGACTACCTAAGCAATAGATTATGACTCAATTGACTAAACTACAGTTTAACTATTTTTCAATTCCTTATTATGTGACATAACTTATAATCTATTTTATTCATAACTTTAGCTTTAAAATTCTTATATTGCTATGTTCACTAATCAACTCTAATTGTTAAATAACCAAATGACACAATCAACATATTCAATTTAACAACTTTAAGTTTTAAAAAAACAATAACTAAACTCATAAAAACCAATCTCAATGACTATTCTCAATGACTATTTTAAACATAAGGTGATTGATTCTACTTGAAATTGGCAAAACATAAGTTGTTATTTTCATATTACAGTAATTAACAACTCCGCATCAAAATTATAATCTAACAATAAACACTAACAAATAAACAATTAATAAACCTCCTAAAACATTTACGAGGAGTGTTTTGACATTTATAAATACAACCAATAACATTACTAATTCAATATACAAAAATAACTAAATCATATAATAAATTTGAATTACATCATCCTCTAATCATATAAAATAAACTAGTTATAATTCATAAGAATAAACTAGAAAGAAAGAAGAAGTTTAAAATAATGATGAATGATTGCACAGTTTCAATCTTCATTCTCGTCTTCAACTTATCTTTCCATAACTTGTATAGAGATCTTACCTCTCCTTGATCCTTTCCATGTTTTTCCCCTTTTTGGTGACTTAATTATGATGTATAAATAATGTGTTTTAAGTTATTTTTGGGCCTCAAATTAATTTCTCGTGATCTAATGACTGTCATTTAATACTAAGGTTAAAATACTGACCCTATTACACAATTCCTATCATGTTCGATTGATTGATACCCTTGTCTTGCTCCCTTGTCTTGCTCGATTGAGTATCTATTGGTATAGGGGTGCTATTTTGATCCAAGAGCATGTTGCAAGGTTGAGATTGAAATTTGCTAGATCAAGACACTCTCTTGTTCGAGGGAACATGTTATGCCCACATTTTCAAATTTTTCATTACTTTGTTCATTTTGGTTCCAAACACCCACAAAATAACAATTAAATAAAGAGAATTTAGAACACAAAATAAGTGTAAATATGGTAAAATCTGATTTTTTTTAATGATATGTATATTTTAGCACTGATAAGGGATGCATAGGCTTTATGCTCTCCTACCTTGTAACTACCTAATTGCAAATATATGTGATTACAATCTCATATCCTCCCATGATGTTAAAAACCATCACCATTACTAGTCTATTGATGTGCTACACATGAACCAATCTTGATTAAATTTCACAAAGCTCGAAGTTGCTCAGTTGAGTCGCTTTCGCTCTTTCCAATAGTGCAATTTGGATACTTGTGATCCATTGTTATACAAATATAGTCATTTACTTCAGTTATTCAAGTATTGCATCAGTATTCAAAATCATCAGTATCATGAATTCTGATTTCTAACTTAAAACATTAGTCTCTATCCAAGTCCTTTTCTACTATGTTTACACGCTATTATGTGGAATTCTCTGTTACCTAGTACCACAAGTTATTGGTGCAGTAGATAGTCTTATTAACATGTTAAAAAATGTAGTGCACATGTGTTCTTTTCTTATAATATAAAAAATGGGTGTTTTCCAAGGGGTTTAAAAGTGAATAACTAAATCATACAAAAACTTTAGGGCATTTTTAAACAAGAAAGAATATACAGGCTAGCAGCATTTAAGTTTGATACGGCAACATCACTTTGATAAAATTATTCTATTGTTACAGTAGAGGAAAAAGAATTAAGACCCAAGTCAAACTGAATTTTGACCAACACTACATTTGCACACACATTTTGAATTACAACATACAATCCATCAGTAATTCTTATAGCCAAAACGAACGAAAAATACTAGCCATAAGTAGGTGGTGAAAAAATTCATCTTCACTTACTCCCCATCCCCTACACTAAGCTAAAGCTCTCAAAAGTCATTCCAACAAATGTCTTACCAGTCCTACATTGCCAATAACAGCAGTTTGAACAGCTCTGTTCTATTGGCTATAAAACTTTCCATCTGAATATATTGAGGAAACATCATTGTGACAGAAGACAAAAAAGCAGTTGTCATACCAAGAGACGAATGAGTACCTGATCGTTGAGACAGAAAGAGTTTTCATATAAAGCACAAACTCTACAAGCAAAAGTGTTCAGATACTGGGATCACAGTCCAATCCAAAGAACAGAGCTGACAATGAGTCGCAATTCGGGCTGAAGTCAGCAGTTCTTGCTTTAGTTAGAAACCTTGGCATTGACAGGATTAGGTACACAGGGAATAGGAAGCATATTAACACCAAAACCGGACCACCGTTGCCTCGCAGGCCAAATTTATGAATCATCCAACTCAACAAGTTGAGCCCTTCTCTCAGCAGCCTTCTTCCTAATAAAAATACCCCATCTCAAGGCTGCCTTGAGCTTGAGCCAGCCCACAACAGCCTTACCAGAAGAGCGAGTTCGCTCCAAAGAATGACTGGGCATGAATGATGAATATGGGTTTCCATCTTCAGTAACATTGATGGAAGCATGACCACTCCCTCCAGTGTTAATAATACGAAGCAAATGCTGCATATCTTCATTTTCAAGCATCTCATTGCTCCTCATACGGATATCCTCCTCTGAGTAAAAGTCTTCAACTCCCCCATAATAAGTAAGATTGGATGAACCAATATCCTGGAAGCCAAGCGTGGATGACTGGGGTGGACCAAGTGCAAGTGTGTTTTCACTTCTTTCAAGTTGAGCTGGGTATGAAGTGCTCGGTAACTGATTCTGTAAATGAAAGGACCCATTAAACTGCATAGGAGTACTGAGATTTACATTCTGCTGTTGCATTGAAAATCTTACACCCATGCTGTCATCATAACCTGCAGAGAGGGGAACCAAGTTCACATTCAGAATCACAGAAGATATGATAAGTGTGAAAATTAGCTTCTTTTGTTGAAGTGAAGCTTTAAAGCATACTAACAAGATTTCAGTGAAAAATGCATGATACAGACATCAATCCAGCATTAACCTATTCTTGTTCGCTAGTGTAATATCTAAGATCTAGAAGAGTATTAAACCAATGTGTACACCTCAGAAACCTACTAAATGTTCAAAATAAAAAAAAGTGTACAGCTCATGAACATTCTCAACCTAAGTCTATTAGTTTATTGTCTCAACAAATATAAATGAGCAAAATTTCTTAGAAAATTGGTTGCAATGTAATCTGTTGAAGAATAAATTATTATTTAATAATTTAATGTGTTTAGGTGTCTCATTAGGGTTTTGTGTCTCATTAGAATTAATATATTAAATTAGTAATTGTACCCTCTAATATTTATCAATGAAACTGCGATTTTCTTCTTTCTTATCCTCCTCTCTACTATGTTTAATTCATCAAAATGGTATCAAACAAGTGTTCAATCTTGAACCCTTTCAATCTATTTTCTAAACCTACTTTTTTGATCTCTCCCCTTAGTCATTTGACCTTTGATATATTTTAAAAAAAAATATTCTCCTCCTGCGCTGATCAGTTTGGGTGAACTCCTTCTGCAGTATGTACAACAAGATTCCATCACATCTCAGTCACATCTCAGCCAGACCAATGTCAAAGTTGTTTCGTTCCACCTCAGATCTGTTTGCCATAGCTGCTCTGCAGTCAATGATCTCCTCTAATCAGTTTTTCCTTCATGAAGGTTTACTGGTTCTAAATCCTCTTTGCAGCTTCCAGCTGTTGCTGGTATGAAAATTCATCAAGTAGCCTTTCTGCCCAGATGTTGATTTCCTGATAAAACTCCTTGTATATATGAAATCCATGAGCCCATCCTTTGTTCTTGAATGTCTCTCTTGGTTAGTATTTTATGAGAAAGTATATCAAGTTCTCAAACGTGTGTTTATCTCATTCTTATATTTGAAATAATTTTTGAATCAAGTGTTCTTAGTTGGCATGAGACAGATGGCGTGATGACATCAATGACAACCATGCAAGGAATTAATGCTCATATTTTGATAGAAGATGCCCAGTTCTATATGGATGGTGTAATTGTCGCTGGCTGCTTGATTGATATTTGCATTATTAAGTTGATTTGACCTCTTATTAATGGGTTATTAGTTATTGGTCTGATATTTTTGGGTGTGTATATGTTACTAATTTGTGGGTTATATGCACTAAATAAGGTTCTTATTTGATTGATTGAAGATTCTTGGTTACATGGTTTCTATCAACCAGATTATTGGGTTATTATTATTTGAAATTTGAGTTCTACTTGCCTTAATTTAAACTGTTTCTCCGTCTCTCTCCTACACTCTTACCCACACTCTTAAAGACTTTGTTATGTATTCCTTACACTCTTAGGGACTTTACCATGTCTCTCCTACACTCTAGGGTCTTTACTGCATTTTGTCTATACTCTTAAGGACTTTTTACCACATGTAGCAATTTATTATTTCATGTGGGCATAATCACAAGTAGTCTTGGCACGACTACCAAATGTTTCAAGCTAATGTAAGCAGCCTCCTTCAGTTCAAACTCAACTATGGTGGGTCCATACTTTCTGTTCATTATTAAGTGCCTTTGCTTATGTCTAGTTTATTGTCTTTTGTAATTGTACAAGATGAACTTAAATAGTATCTATGTCAAAGAATCAAATATTATTATTTAGTTTCCTTATATGTTTAGATGTCTTGTTAGAATTGTGTCTCCAAAGGAGAAAACTAGCCTTGAGGCATTTTAATTCCATTACAGGCAAAATTTTCGATAAACATTAAGTACCATGAAATATCATAGTAAATCTATAATAATTTAAAAATCACTAATTAAAAGTCAAACAATTTGCAAGTAGTTCATTATTTGGAATGACATGAACTAAAAAATGAAAGAAAAGGCAAGCAAAAAATAAAAATAAAAATAAAAAACCTTAGTAATCTTTCAACCTTACAGGGGGATAACAAGTAAACAAATTAGGAGAAGAATGTCAAATAATATTAACACTATCCTATAACGCAAAATAGGGAAAAAGAAAAGAGACTTTGCAAGAAAAATAGGTAAAAAAAAACATATTTCTCAATAAATGGAAGGGTTGCTGGACTATTTTATTGAGATGGAGTACAAACAATTCAGAAGAGCTGAAAATGGTATGACAAGACTAGTGGTTTTTGAAACCCTGAACAAATTGTATTTTTGGTATATTTCAGTTTTTCTCATGTTTATCAACTTGGGAAAGTCAAATTGGACACATGATTTCCTTTAAAACCAAAATTGGACCCAATTTTGTGTTCCAAGCTCAGCACTTTAACTCTATTCAGCAAAACTTTTGAGGTGTAAGCCTTTCTAAGCCTTGAAACTTAAACCTTGAAGCATAAGCCTCAACCGGTTGAAGCACAAGCCTTAGAAAACATTCAAAATACTAGCTTTGATGTGATTTTCATGTAAACCTTGAGGCTGCCTTAGATAGTTTTTTAAAACCATGTGTCACTAGGGTTTTAGTGTCGTGGTCAATCTATAAATAGCTAATTATACTTTCTAATATTTATCAATGTAACTATGATTTTCTTTAGCTTTTTCATCCACCTCTCCTCTCTACTATGTTTGATGTCTCAAAAGTATCACAATCCACCAACTTAATCTTCATACAACAGAACAAATTCTAATACCCATTCAACTTTGTAGCAAGTAGCAGGGTGTTTCTGGGAAATGCATAAGCCTTATTCAATGTTTTCCTTGGAAAGCACTAAGAAATTATACCTCCAATACATAGGCCTGAATCTATAGGGGGCTGCTCTGTAGGAACTGGAACTGGAGCCGGAAGGGTTGACAGTGAAAACTGATGTGGAAAAGAGTCTGAATAATCATGTGAAGGCAGTGGCACCTCAATTTGAGAAACATCTGAACTCATTTGCTGCTTAAAGCCTAGAAGAGACTTTCCATCATACTCCACGACATGCACCCAGTTGTCATATGCCTTTTTCACCAAAGTGTCCACTGAGACCTGTAGGTTTTTTGAAAACAGTATATTTTTCTTAGTTTCACCATTTTTCCATAACATTTTTTTTTTAATTTCATATAAATACAACTTAGATGCACTTTTTGGAAGAAAATATATCTGGTATTCCACGATGTAACCAGCCTTGACATTATTTATCTGGGATATTCTAGCTAAATCATCATAGTCCAGTTAGTTAGCACTTAGTAGTGCTTCTGTTGTCGCTTAAACTGCAATAGCTAGTAACTGTAAACTAACATCTTTAAGGGTTATATTCAATATGAACTCTCAATTAAGATAAAGATGAAGGCTACGGGCATACACATTTACACTCAACCAATTATGGTGTGCCACATGGGAAACTAACTTTGAAAATATAGAAGTTATTTGTTCTTCAAAAAAATTAGGCCACAATGTACATCATAATAAGTCTATGTTTGTATGCATTTAACATTTCTCTTAAAATAAATTAGCTTTGAAGAGGCAATCCTATCATATATGTATCATGATACAGTATGAAACATCAAGCAACAGAAATCGGAAAGCAATCAACATAGCAACAAAACACATATGCAATAGAACCAAAGCAAAAAAAAATATTCCATAATGCAATAGAATATTAACAGTACTGTAGAGGTCTCTTAAATTAGGTCAATTGTGTCATTTGGTTCCGTAGTATGTAGTGTCATTTGGTCTTTTAGCTTTAAAAAAATGGGCCAATTAAGAACAAAACATATTATTTTAATGATTTTTTAATTAAAATATTATTTTTTAAAAGTAATATTTTAATAAAAAAACATAAAAATAATGTGTTTTGTCCTTAATTGATCCATTTTTCTAAAATTAAAAGACTAAATGACACAATATAATCTAAGGGATTAAATAACACAAATGACCAAATCTAATGGGCCTCTATGACACTTGTCTCTATTACAATAGTCAAAAAAATAATATTACTAAGAATGAATATAAGAGAATGCTTACCTTCTGACTGTCAGAAAGAGAATCAGCCGAGTAATATTGTCCATTAGCAATTAAACCCCTCAACTCGTAGATATTGTTGAAAACAACTCCAACATTCCTAGTGTCATCAGGATAGTACACATAGACTTTCCCACTCAGAACACAAGTCTTTGCATGGTCTAGAAGAAGATCCCACATCTTATTGGACATGCCACTTCCAAGAATCTGCAACAGTTGAATAAAATAATTAGAAGCTGCTATTATAATACGCACATGTGAGAATGAATCAAGGAGGTCAAACCCAGGTTCTTACAGTTCGCAGTCTCTGTGAGTCTCTAACCACAAGCTGTAGGAAGTCATCAACTGTATATATCCCAGCTTTCCTTAGCCTCTTGTGAAATGACCCATCTTTGCCAATTTTTTCCAATCTCCAAACCTCATCATTTGGTGCAGGTGGATAGTGTTTCTTGTACACTATGAAGCATCAGGAAGGGGGGGGGAATACGATTAAAAGAAAAACACATGAAAACATAGCATGCAAATATTGATTTGTCAACTCACGTTCTCCCCGGTGATCCTTAACAGTAAAGGCCTCTGTTTTTGCTTCACGTATACGAATGCCCTCACAGCAGCCAGAGGCAACCTTCAACCCAAGCCTGAACTTTCTGCTCCTTATCCAGCTAGAATTGTCGGTAAACGTCAAATCTCCAAGTGTTCCAACACCTTCCTTCAGAGCTAGTTGAAGATCCCCAGTTAATAATGGCCTCTTACCTTCACGTTCTTTCACAACATGGCTATCAAATTCTTCCTGAGTCCAATTATCATCATCCTCATTGTTGAAATCACCTTCAAGGACAACAACATCTAGCTTCACACAAGATTCTGGGCATGATGTCACTACATGGCCTGTTCTTGCATCAATCAAGACAATGTGGATTGCAGCACCTTGCTCCCCTTCTACTTTCCCACCCGTAAAGAGTGGTAGAGACAACCTGGACCGGAAGTGCAGCTGCAAGTTTCTTTCATCGGGCCCTTCTAGACATTTAGGAGAAAGCCTGCTATTTCTCACAGATCCCCATCAACGTGGAGGCATGACAATGAGATTGAAAGATATACAGGAATGGAAACAACATAAATGTGCTAAAATTCTTTGATAAAAGAGGCAAGTACCTCCCAGTTGGTTTAGCAGGTCCTAACTTTGCTAACGCACGCTCCACCTCTTCACTAACCTGGTTGGTATTATATGTGGTAAATAATACAGAACTATCATATAAAAGAACATAAAAAAATCTACAAGTATTAGCTCATTTGTTGAATTATGCTTAATGGAAACATCAAGTAATGTAACACTGAACCCTCCTAATACACTTGTATAATCAGTGTCAGTGTATAGCTTAAACCCTTTGGACAATCACTACAAGAGACGAGGCAATAAAGTCCAAAGATGTCTGCAACATTAATTAGGTAAGGCACTCAGCTGAGAGGTCCCCAATCTCTAACCAAAAGTAAAAAATCCATGTTTCAGGCTATTTACGTCATATACTGAAAGAAACATCATCTAAAGATAGCAAAATCGGTAAAAGCAAATCATCAGTTAGTATATATAGGCTAACAATTGTTGGGGAAGCTCACGCAAACACATTATTAGTTCAGTAATAAACACAATGAGCCACTTCTTGGCATATAGTTTTGGCGAAAGAAATAATCAGATTCAGACCTGATATTATCCTAATCATTTGTAGAAAAGAATAAAGTTCAAAAAGAATTAAATTATCTTACAACTCTACGAAGAATAGGCTCCAAAGATGAGCAAAGTTTTTGCAGACTATCCACCTTGAGAGCTTCAACAATTACACTGCACCAGAACAAACACCTTATTGAAGATGTAACCATCAAATAAGAACATAACTGACACCAATAGTTTTTAAAATCAAAGGTAACTTCAGTTTCTGCTCCTGAAATATGCATTTAGAATATTTTGACATTACACAATTTGCACTATCCAATCAGAAGATAAATACTTCAATAGATAGCAGGGTGGTATGTCAAACATACAAATACATTAGAACCGTCACACAAAATTATACAACAATAATTTAATGCATTTTATAGGTACTAAAATGATAAATAGCACATTTGACATAATTTTTTATTGGAAATATTTAAAAAAAAATGAAGTGGTTATCTCTATCATACCTTGATAAAATTCAAAATTAATTTAATAAATGATTTAGTAACTTTCAACCTATGTCACCAACTTATTGCCAAGATCAATTTTAGTACAAAGTAGCCGGCTTGCAATAGTTATAACTTTAAACAAGTCAACAAATACAAGAGTTCGGGTAACTAATCTATCTCTTTACTCATAACACGTCTATGAAAAACATTAAAATGAATTGAAATATTTTGCACTTCTCAGTTGAGAATAACTTTGGAAGCAATAAACATAATTGTAGATTTTAGTTAAACGAACCTAATATAACTCAATAAAATATCATTTAAAAATAACAATTACAGAAACATATATAATCGAAATCTCGATAAGAAGAAAGAAAAAGTTAAAAAGTATACCTAGCTAGAGCAGGCCGCTTCCTATCGGGCTGACCTTCTTCAGCTGAAGATGAGTCCAAAACTCGCTTTTCCCGCGCCATGCTGCTTGATCTTTCCATGAACCTTGTTTGCATTTTCACGGTTTACAATCTCAACTTTCACGTTTGGTTGCCAAGAAAGTGCGAGTACAGAAATACAACAAACAAATAAATCAATTGCTTTACTCTCTGGGATCTAATCTCCAAGGTTGACTTTAATATTAGATTTTCAGAAACAAACACTAGTGGATAAGGAAAAGAATGAAAAGAAAACCAGATAAAAAGCCAAATCAACACGAAGAAAATTCTCTGCTGCTTTTTCTTTTCTCTTTTACTCTGTATTCTAAAAAATCAAACGAAGCTCTGATCCGAAATAGAATGAATAAGTGTCTTTTTTGCTTTAAATTATACTTTTCTCGTGGAATCAATTCGACGAGAAAAGCAAAACAAAGTGAAGCAAATATTAAAACAGAGAGTGAAGAAAAGCGGGAAAAGTTAAAACCTGAGAAAATTTGGAGGGCGCTTTAAGAATCTGAGAAGTTTCGTCGAAGTGTCTCCGAATTTTCTCGCTAGCGTTTCTGAAACTTCTCAGAGGGAGTTGCCTTTTGTGGCCGCTGTATGTGTGTGTGTTTTTTTTTACTAAGTTTTTGTACGGAGATTTATTAAAATATATTTTAAATTTATATTTATAAAAATAAGTATTATATTTTTATAAAAAAATCACTAAAAAAATATAACTTATTTTTATAAAATTAATAAATAAAATTGTAAATTATACTTCGGCTCAAGTCTACTTATGTTTTTATTATCTATATCATTGATTCAATTTTTATTCGATAAATTTTAAAAATATATATAATTTTAAATAAAAATTAAGATGAAATAATAAATATTATTTAAATACGATTATATTAATATTTGTAACCATTCTTCCTAAAAAATAATTATATTTATTTAATTAATTTATATATTTATTAAATTAAATTATATATTAATTAATAATTATGATATATTAATTGATTTTAAAAAAAATTAAAAATTTTTTTTTAATATATTTTAATAACAGTCTGAAACTGTTACTCCGTTAAAAAATCATCCCAAATTATAACAATTTTTGAATGAATTTACATACATATTTTATAATTTAATTAGGAAAATAATTATATAAATTAAATGTCACCGTCCATAGCCGAACCCTTGCCTATTCGCCGCCTTTCAGACCACTGGAGGTGATCTTGGCCGTACGTTTTGTTAGATTTCACAATATGTTATGCTTTGGCCCACGTGGGGCTAAAGGTTTGTGGTGATCCCGCATATCTGCGTCTGTGATTGTGATGCTGAGGCGGCATGGTGTTTGTTTGAGATACCAACCGTTGGATAGGACCTTGTGCTTATCCAAAAACTACAAAGATATTTTATTTTTCTCTGATATAACTTTTTCCATCAAATTCAAGCTTTTTTTTTTTTGTTGAATTGAGTTTGGAAAATTTTGAAGTATGTGTTAATGGCAACTATATTATTTTACTAACGATGAGATACTGATTTTTTTTAATATAATAATTTAAATAAAAATTGTGAATAATATAAAATAATAAATAATTAAAAAAAACATAACAAATCACTAATAATTAATCATTAAATACAAATAGTAATCATCTCACTCTAAACAAATCACACAACTATAATAAAAAAAATCATTAGAATAAAAGCAAAATTAATATGTTACTTCTAAATCATAACACATTAATAAAAGAAGAAAGAAGTCAATAACCATCAATTCAAATTTAATATAAAAAAACATTATTAGTAAAATAATCATTGAGGATGATTTGTATAGGTTGTATACGTGGTAAAGATTATCCTAAATTGTTTTAACTTTATCACAATTAAAAAATAAATGCTTACTTATTTCAGTAATAACACTGCATAAAGCATAACGAAACGATAATTTATTATGTTGATACAATGCCACATAAAATTCCTAACTCGTAGTTGTACCTTAAATTTTAAAATATACTTCCACATCAAGCTCCCAATTAAAGGTGCAGTAAAAATTGAACTACTAATAAGAAACTGTAGGAATAATAATTTTTTTACTTTAATGAGATTTAAATGTGAGGGCGTCCACGAGTGCATTCTAAAGAAATAATTATAAAAAATTTATATATTTAAATATTATATGTCATTATTTTATAATTTCTCGCATCATATAAACTTGTACACTAATTTAAGTTAATTTAAAAAAGATAACTCATATCTACCAAAATATTTCAATACCTAACTTTAAACTTATATTTAAATTAAACATATATATATATATATAATTTAACAATACATGCCCAAACATAAAGTTTTTAGCTTATATTAATTATTTGTCTAGAGGTTCGTATAAAGTCTTTGAAAGTTTATAAATTATGAATCTAATTAACCTAGAAGAAATTAATAGATTATTTTTAATTTTTATCAATTTATAATTTAATAATCTAAACAAACCAGTCAAGCATCCAATCGTGTAAAAATATAAGTACGGAAATAAAATAATAGCACACGATATTTTTAGATGGAAATAACCTAGGCCACAAACATGGCCTAAGAAGAAAACCATCGGTCTACCAGACCACCTAACTTTCCACTATGAAAATCAAATGTTCAAGTACAAACTCAAACTTATGCTACCCTTCCTAGGATACTGCCCCAATGTACTTTACTTACGAGCTTCTACTCTGTTTTCACAGTTTCCAATATTAGCGTGAACGGTTTCTAGACCAACGTTCCAATAAGCTCCCCACAAATTAGATCGTTCACAAATCAACTGTAAAATAGTTAGCACAAAATACACAAGTGTCCATGTGTGTTCTAAAACAGATTTAACAATGATAGATGATTCGAAATATATGTCATTTAAATCAAATCAACTAGAAAATTTTAGAACAAAAAGATTAGGCATAAGTTCAACAAAAATTTGCTTCTTTGAAATTTAATCGTCAAATCAAATAATTATGATCACATATAAAATTATTTAATCTAAACATGTAAAAATCTAATTAAAAAGAAGCTATATAAAGATAAAAATATCAATCAAATTTATTAATAAATACCTTTAATATGGTATCAATTTTCTTTAAGTCTCAATTACTTTTGCTTCACAAATAATATTATTCAAATCGCAACATTTATATATATATATATATATAAGAAAACTTTATTTATATCAAAAGCATATCATTTTTATTTATGTATATTTATATTAGCGTTGATTCCGACCTGCCTTGATTACATGTGTTGAATGGCTTTATATATATATTAGCATTGATTCTCGTTGAATAACTTTATATATATATATATATTAGCACTCGGCATCTGCAGATTTTCGTTTCTTCTTTTTCTAATTTTTTTTCTTCTAACCCCTTTAACCCTAATGTATCTATATATATATATATATATATATATATATAGATAATAATAATACCTAGTGATATTAGGGTTAAATATATTTTAGGCTTAATTTTTCAAAACCCATTAAAACACATCTTAAAAAAATTAATTAATAATTTCATAAATTAATTAAAGTTTGAATAAATATTTTAACATAAAATATAATTTTATATTTATGAAAATGTGTTATTAAATGCATAAATGGAATCCTATGTGTCGTAGTTATAAAAGATATACCTGAAATACGATTATCTGAAACTCGAGTATTTGTTGGGCTTTTCTTGATAGACTTGATAGCAGGCCTACAAACTAGTTTACAAGTAAATATTTTGTCTACGAAAATAGCCAATACTCACAGTCCTTACAAACTCCCCCTTTGGCATTTTCATGTGGCAAACTCTTTTACTCACTACATGACACTTATAAAAATAAGATATAAGTACAATGACAAGCTTGTAAGTAACTGAAATAACATTGACAAAGCATAGAACAACTTGGCATGAAAGCCTCATTGTACATTAGTTCAGTTTACATAAAAATAAGTGAAGCTTAATTAAATATGTTCTCCCTCTATATGCATAACAAAATAAAATCATGAAAGTAAAACACATTATTCTCTCCCCCTTTTTGACATACGAGAAGGACAAAACATTAAACAACGCCACATTTTTTAATACAAAGCAACGAAGTTAAACTCCTCCTAAAGATATAGCAATGTAAAAGTAGAGTAATGTAGAAGTGCAATATACTTTAAACTCCCCCTAAGTTCTATGACTCTCTAACTTAGAAACGAATTAAAAAGGTAATAAATAAAAATGAATAAAAATCTGATTTTTTTTTCATAACTAGCCACATTAGGTATTAAACTCATTTAATTACAAACAAGCACACAACCAATTGAAAACTCATCATTTTTTAACTCTACTTTTGATTATTTATCATATAAATAAATAAGTAGAATAGAAGAGGTGCACACACACACACGTTGCACATACAATGACATATTGACATTTACTTAAAGTAGTATATATGTTTAAACTCCACAAATATGTCAATTAATTCATTTATGACCTATCAAGAAAGACTCAGAAGAAAAAATTATCACCTATCATGTAAAACTATAATCGAGTCTTCAATCTTACAAAATAAAGTATATCCACTAAAGGAGGACTTTTTTTTGTATTTTTTTTATACATATGAGGTAAATGATATTATTTTTTTAACCTCTATTGGCTCTTTCTTTTTATGCATTCAATGTACAAGATTTATATGTAATCGTTTTTTGCATAATCTTTTTTTTGCACGAGCCATAAACTTAACATGATGACTTTCACACTAGTTGTGAGGTAGCCCTCTCCGCTCACTACGGTAGCTTCACGCATCACAGTAGGTAGCCCTCTCAATACTAGATGCCTTTATGAGGTAAAGTTTTTGAAAGCAAGAAATATAACTCAACACAATTTTACAGTCAAGATTAGTTGAAGTCCTAGAATCTTTCAAGAAAATCCATAAACTTCAAGCATAACATATATGTGTGTTCGTGAGTGTGTGAATAAGTTCATGTCAACATCAATCATCAAATGTACAAGAATATGTGTGCGTAAGCCAAAATTGTAAAATAATTTATACAATAAATATCAAAATGAATCGAGTCACTAAAAATGAGATTATGTGTATGTAAGTATTAAATAAGTCGAATATTGTGTTGGCTAAAAAAGGATGCTTTTTTGTAATAAAATTTGAAATTCAATTTGAGGGAGAAATTCCCAAGGCACTTCTGAGATACTCAAATCTTTGAGTGTCTATGGCTTTAGTGAATATATCAGCTAATTGTCTCTCAGTAGGTACAAACTCAAGTGTCACTATTTTCTCTTCAACTAATTCTCGAATAAAGTGATGCCTAATGTCAATGTGTTTTGTTCTAGAATGTTAAACCGGGTTCTTAGAAATACATATAGCACTAGAGTTATCACAATATAAGGGCATCATACCTTGTGGTTAACCGTAGTCCTTGAGCATGTTTTTCATCCAAAGCATTTGTGTGCAAGAGCTTCCTACAGCAATGTATTCCGCTTCAGTTGTAGAGAGTGAGATAGAGTTCTACTTTTTATTGTGCCATGATACTAAGTTGTTTCCAATGTAGAAACAACCACCTGATGTGCTCTTCCTATCATCCTGGTTGCCTGCCCAGTTGGCATCTGTAAAACCACTTACTTCACAAGTAATGTCAGTAGTAAAATATAAACCATAATTACTTGTTCCTGAGATATACCTGATGATTCTCTTTACATTCTCTAAGTGTGATTCCTTAGGGTTAGCTTGATAATGGGCACACACACCAACACTAAAACATATGTCAGGTCTACTTGCAGTGAGGTAAAGTAAACTACCTATCATACTCCTATAAAGGGTTTGATCAACACTTTTACCTTGAGTGTCCTTTGTAATTTTTGTGCTAGTACCTAAAGGAGTTCGTAATGGCTTGCTAGTTTCAAGACCAAACCTTTTAACAAGGTTATAGGCGTACTTGGTTTGAGAAATAAATATATTATCACGAGATTGTTTGATTTGCAAACCAAGGAAGAAAGTCATTTCACCTACCATGGACATTTCAAATTCATTTGTCATAACATGCACAAAATCATCCACTAGTGTACTAGATGTGGATCCAAAAACTATGTCATCCACATAAATTTGAGCAATAAAGATCTCGTCACTACTCTTTTTAATGAATAAAGTCTTATCAACTCCTTCTCGAATAAATCCCTTATTCAAAAGATAGTTGGTAAGTCTCTCATACCATGCTCGTGGAGCTTGTTTCAAACCATAAAGAGCCTTTTTAAGTTTGTAAACATGATTTGGAAATTTTGGATCAATAAATCCTTTTGGTTGTTCCACGTACACCTCCTCATTCAAAAAATCATTTAAAAAGGCAGACTTAACATCCATTTGATATAATTTGAACTTCATATGATAGGAAATGGCAAGTAAAATCCTAATTGACTCTAGTCTAGCTACAGGTGCAAATATTTCATCAAAGTCAACTCCTTCTACTTACGTGTAGCCTTGAGCTACTAACCTAGCCTTATTTCTAACAACAATGTCATGCTTATCAGATTTATTTTTGAACACCCATTTTGTTCCAATAACATTTTTGTTTTTAGGCTTAGGTACTAATACCCACATATGATTTCTTTCAAATTGAGCTAACTCATCCTGAATGGCATTTATCCAAAATTCATCCCTAAGGGCTTCATTCACATTTTTTGGTTCAAATTGAGAAATATAGCATAAATGGGTTACCTCACTTATTTGTCTTCTTCTTGTTACCATGCTTGCATTAGGATCTCTAATTATATTCTTAATAGGATGATTTTTTGAAGTTCGAGTTGGATTTATCATTGATGAGGTTGATGCTTCTTCCTTCTTTTCTTCTCTTTCCTCTAACTCTTCTTCTTTTATTCCAATTGTGTCACTAGTCATTGTTAATTGAGGTGTTGTGAAATTTTCTTCATTTCCAACTTCTTCACTTGTAATCTTCTTACCCCCATCATCTATAACGACATTTATGGATTCCATAATTACATTAGTTCTACAGTTGAAGACTCTATAAGCTCTACTATTTAGGGAATAACCAAGAAATATACCTTTATCACTTCTTGAATCAAACTTACCCAACTGTTCTCGATCTCTAAGTATGTAGCATTTACTTCCAAAAACAGGCATAAATTTTAGATTGGGTTTTTTACCTCTCTATATCTCATAGGGAGTTTGGTTTGTACCTGGGTGAAGATATACACGATTTATAATGTGACATGCAGTGTTTATAACTTCAACCCAAATCCTTTTGGAGACTCCCTTGGCATGCATCATTACTCTTGCCATCTCTTGAAGTATCCTATTTTTCCTTTCAACTACTCCATTTTGTTGAGGTGTGATAGGAGCAGAGAATTCATGAAAGATACTATGTTCTTTGTAGAAGTTAGCATACTTGGTATTTTCAAACTCTTTTCCATGGTCTGCTCTCAGTCTCTTGATGGTTACTATTTTATCACCTACTTCAACCTGCACTCTTGTACAATATGAAATGAAGAACTCAAAAGCATCTGACTTGTCTCTAAAAAAGTCTACCCACGTGTAGTGAGAAAAGTCATCTACTACAACTATGATATATTTCTTACCTCCAATACTTTCTGTTCTCATAGAACCCATAAGGTCAATATGTATCAATTCCAATACTCTGCTTGTATTTATACTCTTGATCTTCTTATGAGCAATCCTAGTTTTTTTACCCAATTGATATGGTCCACATACAGGTATTTCAATTTTTGAGAGAATAGGTAAACCACGCACAGTCTTAGTTTTACTTAATCTAACCAGATCTTTAAAATTCATATGACCTAGCTTTTCATGCCATAAGGTAGTTAAGTCATTGCTAGCTAGGTTACATGTTACTGTGGATGATGTATCAATATAATAACAATTGTCATGTGATCTGATTCCCTTAATCATGCATTCACCATTTTGATCTGTTACCATATAGTGATTATTTGTAAATTGTACATTAAAATCATTATCATATATTTGACTTATGCTAATCAAGTTTTCCTTAAGTCCTTCCACATATAAAACTTCTCAAGTTTAGGGATACCCTTTATTTGAACAGATCCTTTTCCAATAATTTTAGATGTTTTACCATCACCAAAGGTAACTGTCCCTTCATTGTATTCCTTAAAGGTTTTAAACAAAGAACGATTCCATGTCATATGTCTAGAGCATCCACTATCAAAATACCAAGCGGTATTTGATTTAGCTTTAAACGCTATATGGGCCACAAAACAGTGCAACTCATATTTCTTAACCCATCCTTTTTTTAATTTTGGTCATTTGAGTTACCGGTTTCTTATATTCCTCTTTTTGTGTAGTTATTGTAGTAAAAACTTTACGTTTTGAAATTTTTTTTAGGTGCTTTAGAAACATTTGTAATCGTGATAAAATCATAAGCATAAAGAAATCTACACTTAGGTCTAATATGTCTTTTCCTACCACAATGATGACAGATGGGAACAAACTGAATTTTCTTAGAATGATAAGGTGTAGAAATTACCTTCCCTACCTGAGCAATAGTGGGTTTTACAAATTGAGTTTTGGATGATGAAGGTGTTGATTGTTCATCTATGTATCCAAGACCTTTCTTATCTCCATGTGGCTTTCCATAGTCTAGGACTTTGGTTAATTTTTCAGCACCTATGGTCAAATTTGTTACCGTCTCTTTAGCAATACTAAGTTCTTTCCTAAGATTTTTGTTTTCCTCAGTGGTTTCTGCTAGTCTCATATTCAAGGCATTAATATGATCAGAAAATTCCTTTTTATCTTTCTCTAGGCTAGAGGAATTTTTTTTGTGAACATTGATGATATCATTAAGTTTAGTTACTTCCATAAGCAATTTATCTCTCTCTTCCCTGGCACCTAGACAATCCATGAATAATTCCTCATAATTCGATACATTAAACTTAGATAGTAAGAGAGAGGAGTTTACTTCCTCATTTTCTTCATCTGAGCTAAGGTTGGAGTCATTGTGATGTGCTTTGGCAGTTGCGGTGAAGGCACAATAATTAGTGTCATCATCCTCTGAGTTACTAGCATTGTCCTGCTCACTTTCTGTGTCATTGAGTGTAACATTAAAGGCTTTTCCAAATTTCTTTTTATTGTTAGCACAATCTGTAGAAATATGACCTAATCCCCCACAAGTAAAGAATTGAGAACTAGTGGGCTTACTTTTCTTACCATCAAGGCTAGGAGACTTGATTTCCCTTTACTTTCGATCATTCGAACGATTGGATTTTCCCTTGTTGGAATGATTATTCTATTGACCCTTCTTCTTCATGAACTTTTTAAATTTTCGTGCTAACAAGACTAGTGACACATCATTCATATCATCATCACTATCAGAGATGTCCTTTTTGGAGCTTTTGAATGCCACATCCTTATTTTTCTTGGGTGGATCAAGAGAAAGCTCATAGGTTTGGATTGACCCGACAAGTTCATCAATTTTTAGTGTGTCTACATTCTTGCTTTCCTCTATCGCTGTAACTTTCATCTTATAGTCTGCTATTAAAGAGCTTAGAAGTTTGCGCACTTGTATAGGTTGTGGAATTTTCTCACCAAGGTTAGAACAATCATTAGTGATATCACAGAAGCGACCATAAAATTGACCAAAGGTTTCGTTGTTGCTCATTTTAATAGAATCAAACTCAGATGGTAGCAATCTCAATTTTGTTTGTTTTACTTGGGAAGTTCCTTCATGAGCAAGAGCAAGTGCATTCCATGCATCTTTAGCAGTCTCACAATCAGAGATGCGACGGAACTCATCCATCGACACTATAGCAAATATTGAGCTTAGACCTTTTTGATTTGCCCCACTAAGGGTGCGTTCTTCAGTGGTCCAGTCTCTTCTTGGCTTTATGATTGTTGCACCATCTTTCATTACCGAAGGTGGTTCCCAACCATCAAGAATAGTATCCCATACTTTTTCATCTTGTCTGAGAAAGGCTTGCATACGAGCCTTCCAATAAGGGTAATTAAACCCATCAAAGAGTGGGGGTCTAACAGATGACCCACCTTCTTCCATTTGGTCCATAAGTAATTGTATGTGTCCCTAAGGATCAATCTCACTAAGTGTGTCTAGTGTCGGCTTTGATACCAATTGAAAGTTTATAAATTATGAACCTAATTAACCTAGAAGGGGGTGAACAGGTTATTTTTAATTTTTACCAATTTATAATTTAATAACCTAAACAAACCAGTCAGGCATGCAATCGTGTGTAAATATAAGTGTAGAAATAAAATAATAACACACAATATTTTTAAGTGGAAACAACCTAGGCCACAACCATGGCCTAAGAGGAAAACCACCGGTCCATCGGACCACCTAACTTTTCACTATGAAAATCAAATGTTCAAGTACAAACTCGGTCTTATGCTACCCTTCCTCGGATACTGCCTCAATGTACTTTACTTACGACCCTCTGCTCTGTTTTCACAGTTTCCAATATTAGCGTGAACGGTTTCCAGACCAACGTTCCAATAAGCTCCCCACAAATTAGATCGTTCACAAATCAACTGCAAAATAGTTAGCACAAAACACACAAGTACCCATGTGTGTTCTAGAACAGATTTAACAATGAATAATCTTAACTACATGATTCGAAATATATGTCATTTAAATCAAATCAACTAGAAAATTTTAGAACAAAAAGATTAGGCATAAGTTCAACAAAAATTTGCTTCTTTGAAATTTAATCGTCAAATCAAATAATTATGATCACACATAAAATTATTTAATCTAAACATGTAAAAATCTAATTAAGAAGAAGCTATATAAAGATAAAAATACCAATCAAATTTATTAATAAATACCTTCAATATGATATCAATTTTTTTTAAGTCTCAATTACTTTTGTTTCACAAATAATATTATTCAAATCGCAACATTTATATATATATATATAAGAAAAACTTTATTTATATCAAAAGAATACCATTCTTATTTATGTATATATATATATATATTTGTGTTGATTCCGGCCGGCCTTGATTACATGTGTTGAATGGCTTTATATATATATTAGCATTGATTCTTGTTGAATAGCTTTATATATATATTAGCACTCGGCATCAATCAGCTCTGGCTTCCTTTGTTTATTTTTTTAATTCAGCAATTGTAGATTTTCGTTTCTTCTTTTTCTAATTTTTTTTTCTTCTAACCCCTTTAACCTTAATGTATCTATCTATATAGATAATAATAATAATACCTAGTGATATTAGGGTTAAATGTATTTTGGGCTTAATTTTTCAAAGTCCATTAAAACACATCTTAAAAACAATTAATTAATAATTTCATAAATTAATTAAAGTTTGAATAAATATTTTAACATAAAATATAATTTTAGATTTATGAAAATGTGTTATTAAATGCATAAATAGAATCCTATGTGTCGCAGTTATAAAAGATATACCTGAAATACGATTATCTGAAACTCGAGTATTTGTTAGGCTTTTCTTAATAGACTTGATAGTAGGCCTACAAACTAGTTTACAAGTAAATATTTTGTCCACGAAAATAGCCAACACTCATAGTCCTTACACACTTGAAGGAGGAAAGCTACCTTTATGAGATATGATCGCTTTATGGGCCGATTTTGGGAGTCCAAATGGTGGTTGTTTGGACATTTGGACATCTGAACCGGCCAAAATACAGAACTGGCCCAAATACCAAGTTTTATAGACACCAAGCCCAAGTCTAGCCCAAGATGAAAGATTAAGCACCCTAGACATCCCACTCATGGGACAAACCAAGCCCAAAGACCGAGCTTTATTTCTCGAGCCTAGAATGACCGAGTTGGACGTCATCTTGAGTCCAAGAAAGACTGAACCTAAGGTCATCTCGAGCTCAATCATAGTACGATCTCAAGTTTGATTACAGAATGATCTCATGGAAAGCACGATTAAACTCGACCTAGATCTTTGACACATTATATTGTGTGTCAAATCATACCCTACTGACATATATTTACATTTACGCATTGTTTATCTCACATCTGTACCATTTATGTGCTATAAATATATGGATCACTTATAAGGATCCACATATTCAACCCTTTGCATTAATCTCTTAAATCTCTCTCTCTAGATAAACCCTACACACTCAACAATTTGGCACCCATCATGGGGCATAGATTCTTGGGTCAATCACAAGTTTTTGACCCCATATCCCGTAGACTTACCACATCCCCATATCCGTAGAGAAATTAGGAACTAGTAACTTACAAATCGATATTCATGGCAATAACTCAGTCCGAAAGACGATCAGATTTGAATGATGTCGAAATAATGGAAACCCAAGGAAACACACCACATGCCACCAATGGGGAGGGCAAAAGGTAACACCCTCTATCAGGAGTTATCTCGACAATTCCTCGAGCTAAAAAAAGAACTCGATGAAACTTGAAGAGAAAACAGAACTCTCCGGTCCTTGGCAGACGGAAGGACCTCAGAAAATCCTATCGCTGAACCAACTGTTGGGGAGGCAAGGGGATGCGGTCTATCCGAACCCAGTCATACTGAGCATGAGGTTGAAAGACATCTTTTTCCAGCTCGACTCACCCCGATGAGGAGTAACGGCTCCAAGAAAAAAGAAGTTGGGAAACACGACTACAAGCTTTAGAAAATAACAACAAGAAATAGGAGAAGGCCTTAAAAGCAGCAAATGAGAGACAAGAAAAGGGAAAATCCCTTTTCTAAATGGACAGAGATTGCGAACAGTTGTACATCTCACCATTTGCAAATAAAATTGAAAATGATGAACCCCCACCCAAGTTCAATGCTCCTAAATGCCCGGCCTATTTTGGGACAAAAGATCTAATAACTCATGTCCAACATTTCAAAATAGCCATAGCGCCCATAAGCCTCACCCAGGAAAAAAGAGATGCAATGATGTGTAAACTGTTCGCTGCCACTCTATGCGAGGCGTGCAAAAATGGTTTAACAACCTGCCCTCCCCTGGTTCATATCCTCCTACCCAAAGTTCCCCAAAATATTCATCACCAACTACACCTACAATAAACCCTTGAGAAAAAAATCACACCACCTTTTTTTCTATTATACAAGGGGAAAAGGAGCCCATTGAAGAGTACATGAAGTGTTTCAAGGAAGAAAAATTAGAAATCATTGATTGCCGTACTCTATCGCTATAGAGGCTTTCAGGCGAGGCTTGCTAAAAAATTCTTCCCTATTCATGGACCTAACTAAATCAGTACCATGTACCTTGGAAGAAGCTTACGGGGAGGCCAGGAAGTTTGTCAATTTAGAAAGAGAGCTTAGCTTGGACAAGGATCGTCGACTAAGGGTGGAGATGATCCCAACCCCAAGCAGAGAAAAAAGAACAAGCCCAGAGCAAACATATCGTAATTACAAAACACAAGCGATTTACTAATTTGGGGAACATACACTGGCCGATCAATAAAAACTGGGCGGTGAATAAAATTGGCCGGGAAACATGGAAACATGGGAAAGAGTAGAATCCTCTTCCAAAAGTCCCCCACGATTGTAGAATCTTTTAAAAGGGGATTTAACTGAGGTAATAAAAAGAATAGAGCGAGAGCCCGAGACCAGATGGCCACCTAGGATGAATACCCCGGGCAAAGACATATCCAAATGATGCACTTTTCACAAATATATGGGCCATGACACAAAAAACTGCAGAGACTTAAAAAGAGATTTGGACACATTACTGGTGAGAGGATATTTTAAAGACCTTGTTATAGGGAATGATGATAAAAGAATCTACCAACGAGAATGAGGAACATCCCGACCAACATTCTCATCAAATAGTGATAAACGACCTCATAATGGGCTCGACGTTAAAACCATACACACGATACATGGAGGACCAGGGGTCAGTTGGGTGTCTAACAACGCTTGTAAAAGATTTGCAAGGGAGCTGTACAATGCACCCCACGTCTATACGTTGGATAGAGTGAGACCCCCTACTAGAATAATTTTCACAAAGAAGGATGAAACTGTATCCCATCACGAAGACCTATTGGTGATTACCTTAAGGATCGGGTCTTGTGACGTCCAATGAATAATGATTAACACTGGGAGTTCAGTAGACCAACTTTTTCAAACCATGGCCAATGTCCTGGGACTTGGAGACACGAACATTATCAAGGTCGAGCTTCCCCTTGTAGGATTCAATAATAGCACCACCTATGCAATAGGAACGGTGATCCTACTGGTCATGACAAAGGAGGTAATAATAATGACTTATTTTGTCATCATTGACGCCCCGGCTCCCTACAATGCAATCTTAGGAAGACCCTAGATATGCAAGATGAAGGCAGTTCCATCTACCTTCCACCAGATGGTAAAATTTCCTACACCTAAAGCCCCCGAGGAGATAAAGGAGATCAAGAAAATGCTAGAATTTGTTATAATGCCACAATGAAGGGAACCACCCCTAAATAGCAATCATCGAAAGGTTTCCTTCCAATGAAACAAAGGAATAAAAGTACAACTAGGCTAGTGTTTCTAAACAAAGTAAAAGAATTCCCAACAGACGTAGAGGAACAAGGCCACCTCGTAAAAATAGGCGACAACCTAATAACAAAACTCAAGGAGCAACTCTCATTATTTCTCAAATCCAATGCAGACGTCTTCACATGGACCCCTACGGACATATCAGGAATTGATTCGCAAGTAATAATGCACTGGCTAAACGTCGATAGAAAGGCTAGACTTGTTCAAAAAAAGAAGAGGAAATTCCCCAGAGAAAAAAATGAAGCAATCAAATGTCATGTAACAGCCCTTTAAGAGGTCGGAGTCATCAGGGAGGTTAAGTATCCCTCATGGCTCTCCAATGTGGTACTCGTAAAAAAGGCATGTAAAGCATCTCGCATGTGCATAGCTTTCACCAATTTAAATGAGGCCTGCCCCAAAGATTGCTTCCCCCTCCCAAGCATTGATCAATTGGTGGATGCCTCTTCCAAGTTCGCATTGATAAGTTTCTTAGACACATACTCCGGGTATCATTAAATCAAAATGCATCCTGAGGATGAAGAGAAAAGTTCTTTCATAACTGAAGAAGGAACATTTTGCTACACAAGAATGTCATTTGGATTGAAAAACACAGGTTTAACATACCAACGCCTCGTCAACAAAATGTTCCACAAATAGTTGGGGAGGAATGTGAAAGCATGCATCGACGATATGGTGGTTAAGATAGTTCAACGCCTAAACTATATCAAAGACCTACAGGAGATATTCGAAGTGATACGAAAGTATGGCATGAAACTTAAACTTAAAAAATGCATTTTTGGTGTGGCTGTAGGAAAATTCCTAGGGTATCTCGTATCAACAAGAGGAATTGAGGCCAATCCAAATAAAATACAGGCACTAATAAACATGCAGCTGCCCAGTAGTCTCAGGAGTATACAATAGTTAAATGGAAGAATTGGGACATTGGGTAGATTCATAACTAAATGCACAGACAAGTGCATGCCTTTCTTCAAAATGCTAAAAAAGAACAAAACCGTCTTTTGGAATGAGGATTATGGTACGACCTTTGAGGATATCAAGAAATACCTTGGTAACCCCCCAATCCTAGTCAGCCCACTATCATAATAGGTTCTTTATCTATATCTAGCCGTTACACCCCAAACATGCAGCGTCGTGCTCATAGCAGAAAGACTCAAAATCCAGCACCCCATCTACTATGTCAGCCAAATTTTAACTAAGGCCCAAAGCAAATATCCCACCATAGATAAACTTGCTTTTGCCCTCAAAATTACTACAAGAAAACTCAGGCACTACTTTGGCTTACATACCATCATAGTACTCACCTCACATCCCCTAAAAAATATACTAACAAAACCAGAGGTTGTGGGAAGGCTGGCCTAGATAGCCGTGGAATTGGGGGAGTACGACATCAAATACATGGCTAGGACTACCATCAAAGGACAGGCTATGACCGAATTCTTGGCCGAGTTCACTGAATGCCCTGAGGTCGTTACCAACACAGAAACTACGGAGGTATGGACAGTTGACCCAAGGAATGCACCAACCTGGTAAGTCTTTGTGGATAGCGCTCACAACTTTAATGGCTCAAGAGTAGGGGTGGTTATAAGGGACAAAAAGGACAATTCATTTAAATATGTTGTCAGGCTTGACTTCCAAGTGATCAATAACATCACAGAATATGAAGTTACCATATTCGGAATCATGACCACTAAAAAACTAGGAGCAGATAGCATCGCCCTACATAGCGACTCTTGGCTCGTGGTCAATCAGTTCTTATTTGAGGCGCGAGATGGAAAGATGAAAAAGTACTTGGAAAGACTAAAATAAGAATGCGCAAAATTCTCAATGTTCAAGATCGAGCAAATAGCCCAAAACGAGAATAGTCACACCAATGCCTTGGCCATCCTCGCGTCAATCAAAGAAACCAAATGTGACCGAGTGGTATCAATAACGGTACTGGCCGAAGCATCTCTCGAAGATATTGAAAAAAGGATTGGATGCGTGGACGACAATCCATCTACAACATGGTTCACACCGATCTATAATTTCTTAAATAAAGGGGACCTACTTGAAAGCTGCATGGCCGCAAAACAAATCGCAGCCAGAGTAGGCTGATACATGATCGAGGCAGAAAAATTGTATCGCAAAATGCCACTCGGCTCGGGCCTCTTATGCATAAACATGGAGGGAACCAAAAAAATAATATACGAAGCACACGAAAGGAATTGCAGCACGCATTCTAGGGGTAGAAGATTATTCTAGCGAATTATGAGACAAGGTTATTACTGGCCCACTATGCTTGTTGATTGCGTTAAGTACTCTCAATGGTGTAACAAATGCCAAAGATTTGACCCCCTGAACCACACACCTCCTAATGATATGTAGGGAGTAGTAAGTCGCTAGGCTTTCTACAAATGGGGATTGGACATAGTAGGACCTCTGCCCATAGGCACGGGCTAGAAAAAATTTCTCCTCGTTGCCACTGAGTATTTTTCAAAATGGACAGAAAGAGAAGCTCTAGCCAGAATATGAGAAGAGGAGGTAATCAAGTTCATATGGAGGTCCATAGTTTGTCGATTTAGCCCCCCTAAAGAACTCATTACGGATAATGGGTGCCAATTCACCAGTCGAAAGCTCAAGGCATTCACTCTCAAATACAATATTAAGATCGGCCACTCAACACCCTACTACCCCCAAGAAAATGGTCAGGCAGAGTCCTCAAAAAAATTAATCATCGACCTTTTAAAGAAAAAACTGGAAAGAACCAAAGGGAAATGGGTTGAAGAATTTCCCAACGTGCTTTGGGCTGTTAGAACAAGTCCCCGAGGAAGCACCAATGAAACCCCATTCTCCCTAATATATAGAACCGAGGCGATAATACCCACTGAAGTTACGATCCCTACCCATAGATTTGAACTGGCCCAAATACCGAGTTTTATATAGACCAAGCCCAAGTCTAGCCCAAGATGAAAGATTAAGCACCCTAGACATCCCACCCATGGGAAAAACCAAGCCCAAAGACCGAGGTCTATGTCTCGAGCCTAGAAAGACTGAGCTGGATGTCATCTTGAGTCCAAGAAAGACTAAACCTAAGGTCATCTCGAGCTCGGTCATAGTACGATCTCGAGTTCGGTCACAGAACGACCTCATGGAAAGCACGGTTGAACCCGACCTGGATCTCTGACACATTATATTGTGTGTCAAATCATACTCTACTAACATATATTTACATTTACACATTGTTTATCTAACACCTATACCATTTATGTACTATAAATATATGGATCACTTATAGGGATCCACATATTCAACCCTTTGCATTAATCTCTTAAATCTCTCTCTCTAGATAAACCCTACACACTCAACAGTGGCGATCCACAGAACCTCGGCTTAAGGTCTACATAAGCCATCATCGTCTCTTTGGGTATCCTAGGGATGTAGTTCTTACTAGTTCTGAGTTCTATGGGTTGGGATTCTCTCATCGTGAAGGAACTAGTGGGTTGGACTTCAATTTTCTTGAAGGTCTCAGGTGATGCATGAAGGTGTGGTTGTAAGCTGATGTGATTTTGAGGGAGCTGATGTGGTTTCGATGAGTTGTGAGAAGTGCGGAGAGCTCGTAGCTCGATCAACACCATTATTAAGATAGTGTTTAATCGTTCAAAGGTATCAGATTCCTCATCAAAGGTCTCTATGTTAGATTGGTTCCGGTTGTCCATGGTTGGAACCGGCTCTAATACCATTGATACGAGTAAATTTCAAAGGGTGTTGGGGAAAGAAGAAGATAGAGAATGAGAAGTAATTGCTCTATATTTCTTGTTATTTAATTCATACATTGAGTCTAGTTATATAGCCTCAAATTACAAGGGAATATCCTAACTAATTCTGACATTCTAATTGAATTAGTGGTCCCCCCGTTCGTGCTTCTTTCCTATATTTTCATGCCATCATGGTCCCCTCTATCTGCATCTCACGTGCACATGTGTTGTGCCAAGTAGCTCCAATACATATGCTTGTGTCACATAAAAATAACAAAATAACAACATTTAATCAACAATTAAATCCAAATCAGAAAAGCGTTAGAATGTCCTCTTCCAAATCACTTTCATAAAATTTTTGAGACATATTTGATGACTCTCCGAAAGTAGAGTTATT
Organism: Hippophae gyantsensis; assembly: GCA_030763125.1. Taxonomy (NCBI): domain Eukaryota; kingdom Viridiplantae; phylum Streptophyta; class Magnoliopsida; order Rosales; family Elaeagnaceae; genus Hippophae; species Hippophae gyantsensis. Next base: position 17,047,817 of record CM061033.1, on the reverse strand, counting down.
AATGCACTTTTTTACTTAATATTTACTTGTTTTATTTAATAAATATTAAAATATAAACTTTTTAGTGAAAAAAGGGAAAATATATTTTTTGTAATTTTTTTATAAATTTTAATTTATAGCCAATCAAGAGCTACCACGTGGCAAGCCACACATACACCACGCAAGAAAGGATAATGAATCGCATTATGCCGCGTGTGATAAGGATGAACTACTTGCCACATGTCAGCACAACATTCAATCCAAGTTCTGAGATTGGTCAACCCGCTCTACCACGTGTCACCACCTAATTGCTTGACGCGTTCTACTCGTGTACCAAGCCATCTGTTTCCGTGAATCACTTTGCAACATGTGGCACTAACTCAGCAAGTGTTGACTCTTATCGGTTTCCCCTACCACGCATCGCACTCTAATTCGCCCGGTGAATTTATGATGCCACGTGTGGTGTTGTGATTGGTTGGCACTGTTAGTTTTGCTTATTTTGATTGCAACCTTTGATCTGAAGCTGATCTGATGGTCCAAATCGCACTTGAACTATATTGAAGCCCTTAATCACTCCATAAACCCTAAGTGGCCTCCATTAGCATAATTTTGGCCAATTTTTGAAGCTAAAAAGAGAGAAAAATACAGAAAAATTCAAAAGGGGACACAATTTAAGTGGAGATTTAATAGGAGATTAATTCTACAATTCAAGAAATTGATTGTATTTCTTTTTCAACTCTTTTCTTTATCAATTTTTATGTCTTTATTTATGAAAAATATGAGTTTTATGAACACAATTATGTGTAGTTAATTTATTAATCTAGGGATCTTATGAACTCAATTTTCACCATGTGATGATCTAATATTTTACCCCAATTATAATTTTAATTTAATTATATTACTTAATCTGATTTTTATGATATTAATTTTTTGGCCAATAATTTATCTATAGAGACAATTAAATAGATTTAAGAGAATTATTTAATTATTTGTCTTGATTAAATAACATGCATAGTTTTTAGGCAGAGATATATGACTTTTGTGTATGTGATCCGTAATCGATGAACTTAATGAGTAGTATGCAATTTAATTGGAATGAGAGTGTGATTAAATTAATTACTATATGGTGTGTAGTTTACTTGAGAGAGGAATATATGCTAGGTTAGATTTAATTGGTCATGTAATTAATTAATATTATATTGAGGGGATTTTAGTGATTCATATGTTTAGAAAATTGGGGGATTACGTTTCCTAGATATTTTCTCATATATCTTTTTAGTCACAAAATTTGATTTAATTAATTATTGCTATTTACTTTTAGTTATTTTAATTTTGTTTTCTTAAGATATAAAAACACCAAAAAAATTTGATTTTTATTATTTTTAGTTTTAAAAATTAGTTTTTAAAAAAATAATCTCTGTGGAAACGATCTTTATTTATCATTATATTACTTGTTACGATACGTATACTTGCGTATTTATTGCATACACAATTTATGTGACGATCAAGTTTTTGGTGCCGTTGTGGGGGATTATTAATATTAGAAATTAATATTTTTTCTTTATTATTTATTATTACTTAGGTTAATTTTAATTTTAATTTACTTTTTTTTACTGAATTATTTTTTAGTTAATTTCTTTTATTTATTTCTTTTTTAAATTTAATTTATTTATTTAGTTGATTATTATTTTTTTAAAATGTTTTTATTTATTTTTAATTTAGACATATCCTTTAGTGCTATTAGAAGCATAGAGTAGAAAATGGCTACCTATAATTATCCATGGTCAATGAACGAAATAATAGCCACAAAAAGAGTAGGTGGAATGGATGAGATAAATGATAACACGACACTTACAACTTAAGTGTCCTCTTTGGTTAATCTTTTGATGGTTCAAAACTCGTCAGCGAGTATAAACCAGGTCCAAGATTCAATGGTGTCTTGTATGTTTTGTGATGGAGCCCATTTGTTTGATAATTTTCCACATAATCCTGAATCGGTCTTCTATATGGGTAATGTGAATCAAAACAATAATTTATACACAAACACAAACACATATAACCTAGGATGGAGGCAACATCCAAATCTCTCTTAGAATAACAATAATCAAGGTGGTAATCAATTCAATCGTCAATCGTTTCAACCAATTAGTTTCCAACAACCACAATAATTACAAGCCCAAGAAAAGAAGCCACTGACTGAGGACAATACAAATTCCTTAATGGGGATGATGAAATACTTCATCCAATCATTTAATACTAAAGTGTCAACTCAAGAGACTTCAATTCGATATTTGGAGAATCAAATGGGACAACTTGCTCAGGTTATAAGCCAAATGCCTCAAGATGACCTTTAAAGTGACACGATTGTAAACCCAAGAAGATAAGGTGAGGACCATTGTAAATCATTAGCCTTGAGGAGTCGTAAAACTTTAGAGAGGATGATGATACTCAAAATGATAAGGAGGACTATGAAACTAAAAAGAATAAGGAGGACTATGAGATTCAAAAGGATAAAGAGGAACCAAAAACTAAAAAGAAGGAGGAGAAATTAGCGGGTAAAGAGAGTAATGGAAAGGAAATAATTCAACAAAAAAAAAGCGACATCTACAAACCCATTATTCCTTTCCCTCAAAGACTGCAAAAACAAAAGTCAGATACATAGTTTTCAAAATTTCTAGAAGTCTTCAAGAAGCTACACATAAACATATCATTTTCAAATGCACATGAACAAATGCCTTCTTATGCCAAATTTCTAAAGGACATCTTGTCTAAGAGAAGGAGGTGCAAAGATAATGAAATAATAACCTTAACTAAAGGCTGTAGTGTCATCCTTGCTAGAAAACTACCCCAAACGTTGAAAGATCTAGGTAGTTTTGACATTCTTTGTACAATTGGGAACATCCACTTTGAGAAATCATTATGTGACTTAGGTTTTAGCATTGACCTTATGCCATTATCAGTCTTCAAGAGATTGGGGATTGGTAAAGCCATACCCACTTCAGTAACATTACAAATGGCAGATAGATCAATTAAGATACCTTGGGGTGTGGTAGAATATTTGCGAGTAAAAGTAGACAAATTCATCTTTCTGGTAGACTTCATTGTGCTAGACATGGAAGAGGATTGTGACATTCCTATCATACTTTTCAGTCCATTATTAGCAATTAGAAGAGCACTTATTGATGTAAAAAAATGTGAACTTACAATGAAAGTGCAAGATGAACAAATAATGTTTAAAGTTTTTAAAGAACCTAAACTCCCTGATATTGATAATTCTAATCAATGTTTATGGATAAAAGTTACTAATTGTGGGAATAGCTTAAAATAATTTGTTGAGTCACCCAAACTTAAGACTTTAACACATGTTGTTGTAAACAAGGACATAAACTCACCAAAAAATAACTCAACCTATTATAACTTTGAAAGTATGGCATCGAAGGTTGGTATTATGGACTATGTGAACTTTTTCGAGGATAAATCTCTCATGTATGTATCAAAGGCGATAATGGAAAATTTTGAGATAGGATCTAAACTCAAACCATCGATTGAAGAGCCACCAAGTTTAGACCCCGCACTTCTACCCTCCTATCCTCAATCAAGTATGAAAGTGAAAGAGTCCAATGGAGAGGTGAAAAAGCTATTAGAAATACATAAATTGGATGAGTTACGGTGGAGTGCTTATAAGAATGCCAAGAAGTTCAAAAGGAAAACAAAAATATGGCATGAGAAGATAATTGAGCACCGTGTTTGCGAGCCAAAACATAAAATATTATTGAACAAATCAAGACTCAAGTTTTTTCCTGGCAAACTCAAGAGTAAATGGATACAAAGGGATGTGCCTTAGGACTTAATAGGACCGTCTAGTCAAGGACGTTAAACGTGACGCTAGTTGGGAGGAAACCCAACGTTATTTTACTTATATTTTCATTGTTTTTGTTTTATAGGTGAATAAATGGGGAGAGCAATGACACAACAAGAATGAGTATTTCAATGACAGATGTGGTGTGTCATGACTAAGAGAGTTTTCTTTTCTTTGACCTTTTTATATTTATATGTGCACATTGGGGGCAATGTGTAATTTAAGTTTGGGGGAGGGAACTTCATTCTCTACATTAGTATTTAGTATGCATTTTAAATTTTTAGGGAATTTTATTTTATTTTTAGGTTGTTTTAAATCATGATTTGGGTAGAAATTGATAAATATATGGAAAATAAATGCACGCATGCTTGATATGAAACATATGAACTCCATGATAAAAATTGGTTGTCATGACTAGGATAAGGAATGTAACATATTTGTTAAGATATTTACATTAATCATGTGATATGCTTGTTAGTTTTGATTGAATTGATTCAACTTTTATGGATATGTTCATGATTGATTTTGGTGTACTTATTGGGAGAAACTTTGTAGTGAGTTATGCGAGTTAATTAGATCTACCAAGTTTTAGAATCCATTTGATCATCTCTTGAGGCGAAATCCTAAATAGTATTTAGCAAGAGAAATGATTTAGGCCTTATTTGGATTGATTAAGTCTTTCAAACTAACCATTGTTAATATCTTTAGTCACCCATTTGAGCCTAACAAAGAACCTTTCATATCTATAAGCCACATTTAATGCCTAACTAATAAGTATTACCTTTACCCTTGCACTTTTAACTTGTATGAAAAAAAAGATACAATCATGTGTTATGCTTTAGAGTAAGGTGAAATGTAATGCATCTCGTAAAAAAAAAGCAAAACTCACAACACTAGTATCTCTCTAAAGAAAATAAAAATAGAATTGAAAATAAGTTTAGGGGTGTTGTGAAGTAAACAAAATAAAAAAGAGAAAAGAGATGTGGAATAAAAAAAATATGAAAAGAATGTCAAAAGAGGGTGCACTAAAATATCAAGTACAAGCTCAATTGTAGTTAAAAAGTGCATGATGAAAAAAAAAGCTAAGGTGTGGAAAGACCGTAAAAATGTCTACATCTATCGACCCCCCACCTAAGCCTTACATTACAACCATGTAAAATCCTTATTGATCTTGAGCTAAGTGCATATTTATATTAGTGGATAGGGATGTGAAAAATTGACTTATGAGACTTGTTCTAAGATTAAATTGATTATCATGCTCATATAAGTTGATTTCATGAGTGCATTGGACGATATCAGGTGCAGCACACACACACGAATTAATTTTTCAAAAACCTTGCATATCCTTGTATTCATGGAACATTGATTGATGAATATGTAAACCTCTTTATCATACACTTTTATGACTTTTGAGAAGGAAAGTTTTCGTGAAATATGCATGTACTAATAGAAGTATATTTATGAATATACTACCCAAGTTATTTTATTTTTAGTTATACTTAACTTTACTTAAGGACAAGCAAGGATTTAAGTTTGGGGGTGTGATGACTCTATGAAAATAGAGTCATTAGCGTACTTTTTTACTTAATATTTACTTTTTTTATTTAATAAATAGTAATTTTATGGCTAAAAAAATTAAAATATAAACTTTTTAGTGAAAAAGGGTGAAAATATATTTTTTTGGGATTTTTCTGGAATTTTTATGAATTTTTAACGCATGACCAATCAGAAGGTGCCACGTGGCATACCACGTAAGCATGGGAGTTGACTGAGCAAGCCACGCGGATGCCATGTGTCAACACAGCGTTCAATCCAAGTTCGGAAATTAGTCAACACTCTATGACACGTGTCACCACGCTATTGCTCCGCGCGTTCCACCCGTGCGCCACGCCATCCATTCCTGTGAATTATGTCACACCACGTGGTGATGACTCGACGAACGTTGACTCTGACCGGTCTCCCTTGCCATGCGTCGCTCTCTGATTCGCCCAATAAACTTCTGATGCCACGTGTCACTCTGTGATTGACTAAAACTTTCAATTTTGCTTGTTTTGATCGTAGCCCTTGATTTGAAGCTGATTGGACAGTCCAAATCACACCTAAGCTTTATTTAAGCCCCTAATCACACCATAAACCCTAATTTGCCTCCATTAGCATAATTTTGGTCAATTTTTAGAGCTAAAAAGAGAAAAAAATATAGAAAAATTCAAGAAACGACACAATTTTGGTAGAGATACAAGTGGAAATTAATTCTACAATTCAAGAGATTGATTGTATTTCTTTTTCAACTCTTTTCTTTATCAATTTTTATGTCTTTATTTATGAAAAATATGAGTTTTATGAACACAATTATGTGTAATTAATTTATTAATCTATAGATCTTATGAACTCAATTTTCACCATGTGATGATCTAATATTTTACCCCAATTATAATATTAATTTATTATATTATTTAATCTGATTTTTATGATATTAATTTTTTGGCCAATAATTTATCTATAGAGGTAATTAAATAGTTTTGAGAAAATTATTTAATTGTTTGTCTTAATTAAATAATATGCATAGTTTCTAGGCAGAAATGTATGATTCTTATGTATGTGGTTCATAATTGATGAACTTAATGAGTAGTATGCAATTTAATTGGCATGAGAATGTGATTAAATTAATTACTATATGGTGTGTAGTTTACTTGTGAGAAGAATATATTCTAGGTTAGATTTAATTGATCATGTAATTAATTGATATTATATTGAGAGGATTTTAGTGATTCGCATGTTTAGAAAATTGGGGGATTATGTATTCCTAGATATTTTTTCATATATCTTTTTAGTCACAAAATCTAATTTAATTAATTATTGCTATTTACTTTTAGTTATTTTAATTTTGCTTTCTTAAGATATAAAAACACCACAAAAATTGATTTTATTATTTTTAGTTTTAAAAATTAGTTTCTAAAAAAATAATCTCCGTGGAAACGATCTTTATTTATCATTATATTACTTGTTACGATACGTATACTTGCGTATTTATTGAACACACAATTTGTGTGGCGATCAGTGTAATGGGTACGTAAGTATGCATATGAATAATATGTAATATAATGATAAGAAAAGATCATTTCATGAAAGTTATATTATTAGAAGCTAATTTAAAAATAAAAAATATAGATCAATTTATTTTTTTTGTGTTTTAAGAAAGCAAAACTAAAAGAACTAAAAATAAATAACAATAATTAATTAACTCAAAATTAACAACTAAGAAAATATTTAAGAATACTTAATCCCCCGATTTCTTATGTAATCATTCTTTTCATATTTTTTTATTCAACATCTCTTTTTTTTTTGTAACTTCACAACACCCAAACTTATTTTCTTTTTCTTTAAACGTATAATTGTATTGTGAGGTTTTTTTGTAATATATGGAGCATTATATTTCACCTTATTCTATAGCATAACAAATAATTACAATTTTTTTATACTAAATGTGCAAGGATAAATAGCTAACTAAAATGCATTACTCAAAAGGATGGACATTTATTCACATTAACATAAACCATGATTACTTCAAAAATTCAATGATTTTTTTTTCTCAAAAAGAATAGTAAAATATTAGGCGTGGGAAAAAATGATTATGATAATAATGAAATCCTAGTTAATCAAAAATAAACATATATTAATATTACACACGTATATATACACATAAAAAAATTTACTATTAAATACAAAATACTTTGAATAATTATATTTAATTTTATTTATATTTATAAGTATATTTTCCTTTCTTAAAAAAATATTTATGCTAAATGGTTAAATAATGGAAATTAATATTAATATTTTAAATAATTTAGTAAAGTAAATATTATGCTAATTTTTTATTTTTTTAAACTAGGTATATTTTTAATTAAATGTGTAAAAGTAAACATGTAATTAAGTTGGAGAATTTGTTATCCGTTCATAAACGACGATTATTCTTCAAAAATATTTAAAATTTGTAAGAGATTGTTATAATTATTAACATAATTGTCGTAGAGTCCTTTCATAGAAGGAAGGTGATGTTAATAGTGTATGTTTATTTTCTATCTCTTTTATTATCAAATAATGTATGTTTCATTTTTTGTTACGAAAACAAAAGTTTGTCTTATAAATAATAATACGATCTTTAAAAGTTCAAAATTGAAGAAAAAAGAGTGTATATGTTCATAAAACATAAAGTGCTATGCATCCTACATGAAGCTATAATTCCATTTATTATCAATCTCCCAAACCATCTAAAAAAATGTTAAAATTTAATATGATCTCATTTTGAGAAAATTAGCATAATTCTATATATAATTTTTTGTTCAGAGAATATGCTATAGGTTAAAAAGTTGTGAATGTTTCAATCCACATAATAAGGTAGGATTGGGTATATATAAACATAAACCACTACATGTGTCATTAATTCATTGGAAGATGCTCCACTTGTTGCGAAAACCAAGTACATACATGAAATTTATATGGCGTGCGTACCCAAGATGTCAGGTCGCTTAATCAGGTAATTTTTTTTAGGTTGTGTCCGTCAAGTTGCATACTAGAATACATTGACTTTGATTGGATAACCTATGGCTAGGTTGTCTATCACTATATCACGCACTAAAGAGTTTATTATATACTGTATTTATCATGTCACTTTGGGTAGTAAACTCCGGTCCATGTACCCTAGGCTTAAATCATTTATTATAAGTATTGAACCCCTTATTTTACTTTTATTTACATTAAGTGTGAACTTTCTACTCCATATTTAATCAGAGAAAACTAGTAAGTTAGAAATATTTCTATAAGGAAATTCAGTTCATAAACTTGACTTTCAATTTGCCTACAATCGGGGTGACATCTCTTCTCAGTTTTTCAACTCGCGTGATAATACTTTTCAGTTTGCTTTAAGGTAAACTACTACCAAGTTCTATATTTCTCTGTTTTTATGAAATTCCCAACGCAATCTTTTTATTGATTAGGAATCACTTAGGCCATCATATTTAACGGTAAAGACTTTGTTCCACCAATGAACTCCTCTCAGTCTCCTCACTCAGGTCACATGAAACCAATTATTGTGGCTACTTACCCTGGAACAAATCCCCATCCACGACCATAAGAGTTTTCTAATTTATAAGCTAGTTATGGTAAGGAAACATATAGTACTTCGGATAGGAAGGAGAGTTTTGGTATTCTTCCACTTGTCGCTTTAAAACCTCAATGTTTATTGCAAGCTCCTCACTATATTTAGACCATGTAACTGGTAAAACCAACCCATAAGGGCCAATGAATGTGATCAAAATCCCTTCCATTATCCATTCTCAACAAAAAGAGAAAAAAAAAAGGAATCAAAAGACAAGCTAACCAACCGCACCAAAGATAAGTATCAAATCAAAAAAGTACCAAAAGTTTTAGATGTGGATAATATGGGTCACTTAAGGATGGAATACAACATTCATTCGAGGGTGGATTTGATACGTATACCACGTCACCTTTGTGACAATTATGATCCACTAACATGGTGCTACGTAATTCACTCTCAGGCGTTTAAGATAGTCTCAAATTTCTCATATCAAGTCAGATAGTCTGCACACTGTCCATTTTCAACATCATTCTAGTCAAAATAAATACAAATGGGTGGAGGATACTTCTATATCTCTTTGTTATTTCTAGAGAATTCGGGTCGAATTAAATGAGTTCGAGCTACATGTCATGCATTGTTTCAAAAGAGATAGCATATACAAAGAGAAAGCATACATATCATCTATTTTAGATCGTGGACTCATTTTGAAGCTCCTCGAGAGTCAAGGTGCATGGAAGGACAAATATCTATACATTGGTGGGGACATCTAAGGTAAAGGGGTTGAATTCTCTATTTATTCGATCTGGAATTATAATTGTGTCACCCATACAACCTCATGGCAATGAGTTGTTGAAAAGCTTAGGTCCAAATGGGAAAGAAAAAAAGGGAGTATCAAACTATAAAATGGGAGCAAAGTGTTTTATAGGGACATTCTTACAACAAATCGCTTAAAAGGCCTTAGAGTATTGAGAAGTTATACGAACGAGTCCACAAGTTTATATTTGCAATGGGGTACATAATTCTTATGTCTTATTTTTATTTTAATAACTTTGTTTATTATTTAGATGTATTGCTACACTCATGTGACCATAAATGACCATATTGCCATTTCAGGAGTAGGGGAACTCTTATCTTTTACTTCTCCTCCTTGGAATATTAAACCAATTCACATAGATGATTTACTTCATGATTTACCTCAAGTTCATTCAAATTTACTAACCCGAACTTCAACTTATATCCCTAGTTTATTGCAAATGCCTCCATAATAGGCTATAACAAGTAAAAAAAGAAAATACCAATGCCTCTTATAGCTCACCCATACGAGCTATTAAACTGGATAACTTTGAATTTAGTAAAGTTGTCTTAAAATATGTTCAAGTTGATACCACCTCAATTAGATATTTTGATGAAGGTGCGTTCAAATGACCTGACCTAAAACAAGATCTATACAATCACTTTGGTAGTGATATAGAATGTGCTCACGTTCGAGAAGATCGTAAAGAAAAAGGTGTGTCTCGTAGAGAGATAGTGGTTGATCGTCTTTTTGAGGAAAGCTATTAATTTTTAACAAACTCATTGTTAGGATGTTTATATAGAAATTGTAAGGACTATGAGTGTTGGCTATTTTCGTGGACAAAATATTTACCTGTAAACTTGTTTTTAGACCTGCTATCAAGTTTATCAAGAAAAGCCAAACAGATATTCAAGTTCCAGATATTTGTACTTCAGGTATGTCTTTTATAACTACGACACATAGAATTACATTCATGAATTTAATAGCATATTTTCATAAATTTAAAATTATATTTTGTGTTAAAATATTTATTTAAACTTCAATTAATTTATGAAATTATTAATTAAATATTTTTATAATGTGTCTTAACAAATGATTTTTTTTATAATATTAAGTTTTTATTTTTAATGGACTTTGAAAAATTAAGATCAAAATACATTTAACCCTAATACCATTAAGTATTATTATTATCTATATATATATATAGATAATTAGGGTTAGAGTTTAGGGAAAAAACATAAAGAAAGAAAAAACCTATCGAAACAAAAAAAAAGAGTAAAAACCCTCTTAATTGAATTTACAAAAACAAACAAAGCTGTTGAAGAAAAAGATAGAAACAACCGAAGCTCCTGAAGAAAAAGCCAAAAACAATAAAAGGAAGTAAAACAAAAGAAGGTAAATTAATTTTTATCAATTGAAACACAAACAATTAAATAAATTGATGAATATCAAATTGATATCATATTAGAGGTATTTATTAATAAATTTATTTGATATGTTTTATCTTTATATGACTTCTTTTTATTAGATTTTTACATATTCAGATTAGATAATTTTATGTGTGATTATAACTATTTGATTTGATTATTAAATTTTAAAAAATTATTTTTTTGAATTTATGCTTATCGTTTTGCTCTAGGATTTACTAGTTGATTTGGTTTAAATGAAATTTGTTTTAAATCATTTAGTTAGGATTATTCATTATTAAATCCGCTCTAGAACACACACGGGCACTTGTGTTTTTTGTGCTAACCTTTTTGCAGTTGATTTGTGAACGATCTGATTGGCGAGGAGCTTATTGGAATGTTAGTCTAAAAACCGCTCACACTAATTTTAAAAACTATGAAAAACAGAGCAGGGGCTCGTAAGTAGTGTACATTGGGGCAGTATCCTAGGGAGGGTAGCAAAAGACCAAGTTTGTACTTGAACATTTGATTTTCATAATGAAAAGTTAGGTGATCCGATGGACCGATGGTTTTCCTCTTAGGTCATGGTTGTGACGTAGGTTGTTTCCACCTAAAAATATCGTGTGTTATTATTTCCACACTTTACTCTTACACATGATTGCATGTCTGGCCGTTTTGTTTAGGTTATTAAATTATAAATTGATAAAAATTTAAAATAACCTATTCATCCCCTCCTCTAGGTTAATCAGGTTCATATCTTATAAATTTTCAGAAATAAATGGTTTGTCTTTGTTTCAAGTCATCTCCCTTGAGGGAGTACGAGCTCATTTATAGGGTGTATAAGCACGAGGTGTAAGAAGGTTGTCTTCTTCTAGCCAAGTATTAGAAATTCATTGATGACTCTATGAAAGAAGAGTCATTAATATACTTTTTTACTTAATAATTACTTATTTTATTCAATAAATAGTATTTTTTGGGTCAAAAATATTAAAATATAAACTTTTTTAGTGAATGAATTGGAAACAAAGACTTTGTATGAAACTACAAGCTTTGTGGATTACAACTTATATAGGATCACTACTCATTATGAAACTATAGAATGTGATTTTTTAGGATTTGCATGGAGAACTACTTAGGATACACTCCCAAATAGATAAGTACAAAGAAGAAGGAGAATATCTTTGCAAATTGATGGAGTATTAGAAGCTAAGAGGTCTCATAAAAGTTTAATGCATGTTAATAGAGTACTAGCTTACCTCAACCAAATTAAGTTTATTTTATCTTTTAAATTCATCTAGTAAATGTAATAATTACGGTGTTGTAATGTGAAATATTTTCCTCCTTAATGTATGTTTACATTAGTCTTCATGTATCTAAAACTATTGTTTGCTATTTTAACTCCAAATGAGGTTTTTTATGAACTCTTGGCCTTTTTCCTAGGATGAATATTATTTTCCACCTCTTACATCTGCATCCCAAGTAGAGGTAGTTATCCATTTCCTTACTTGGGGTGATCACATTATTTTATTTGTGAGATAGGGGATATGGACAAGTAAGAAATTAAATCCATCACTTTTTATGTTCACGTTAAATAGGAGGTTATGTTTGTGAACTCTAGGCCTCTTTCTTAATATGGGTTTAATGTTTCACATCTTAAACTCGCATCCCAACTGAGATGTAGTTATCATCAATTAAATCCATCATTTGCTATGTTCACCACACAGAGAGGCTTCATTTGTGAACTTTTGATCCCTTTCTTAGAATGGACATAATGTTTCGTCTTTTACACCTGCATCCCAAAAGGCAGTTCTAATTAACCATATTATATTCATTGGGTATTCTTCCATGTATCAAATACAATTAGATGTTCTACTTCTAAAAGTAATACTTCTTCAATGATCCCCATTCCAACCCAAGTCCTCTTTCTTTCCATTATATTCTATCATATATAACCCTCATGGACTAATGGCATAAATTACATACGAGCCTTCCCATATTTTTATGAACTTATCAAATTTTGTTTCCACTTTTTTTACTGAGTTCCTTGAATAGTATCTACTCCCCTACATTGAAATTTTAAGGCTTGACAAATTTGTTACAAGTTTTTTGGAATGTTTGCTTTGGTGCTTCTATCCATATTAGTGTTTTTTCTCTTTTTTTCCTCTACATGCAGCAAGTCTTCCAAACGAATCTCATCATTATCTTCTTGGTTGATATCAAAATGTAATTTTGGTTCTTGTACTTCTAAAGGAATGAAAACTTTAGTATCATATACTAAATAACAAGGAGTTTCTCCCGTCATTATCCTAGACATCGTTTTGGCTTCCTATAACACTTTCGACAATTCATCAACCCATTTTCCTTTTTATCCCTTCAATTATTTATATATAATGTTTACAAGTGTCTTGTTAGAAGACTTTATTTGGCCGTTGGTCGATGGTTTATATAGAAAGGAGTTGGATATTTTGATGCCTAAATTTTACAAAAAGATATCAGTACTTCACTCATTAATTTTCATCCATTGTCTATAATCCATACAATAGATAAAATCAGCATATAATTTTATGCTACATGAGATTTTGGTTGTCATTTTCTTGAATCCTTGCCAAGGGTTCTATCCTTATCCATTTTGAAAAGTAATCTACGGCAACAATAAGAAATTTCTTTTGATTGGGTGCCAACAATAATGGACCTACTATGTCTATTCCCTATTTTTAAAAAGGCTAAGGATTAACATTTACTTTCTTCTCACTCGAGGATCAATGTGGGATATTGTTGTCTTTGGAAACTATATCATTTTTGCATGATCTAGGCAATCTTTTTGAAGTGTGGGACAGTAATACCCTTGTCAAATAATTATTTGATAAAAGTCTTCTCCCTCTTAAATGTGTACTGTATTGTCTTTTGTGTAACTTCTACAAGACCTTTTATGCTTCTTGAGAAAATAAATAAGCATTTCAACCACAGTCCTTTGTAGTTTTTTTTCTATACAAAGCCCGTTGAATTATTGTGTAGTTCTTGGACTTGTTTTCCATTAGGACTCCTTCAATTAGGTACTCTAAGTATGATGTTTGCCATAAAGTAATTGTCATTGTATTAATTTTTTTCCCGTTTCATTTTTTTGCTTTGTCAATAATGATTGGGCTAGACAAACAAGATATAGGCACAACCCTTTTAATTTAGTGTTAAATGTTGAGGCCAAATTGGCAAGGGACATACACATTTCCACTTATGGAAATTTCTTGATGATAAACTCTTCAAAGATGGAAATTTTACTCTTTGTTTCCTCCAAATTTTTCTTCATCCCCTCCTTATTGGCTTCAATAGTTCCATTAATATGGTTGACCAATAACCTAGAATTATGTATAACTACTTTCACTACTACAAAAACGGGCTTTAAAGTCGGTTTTTATAGAAAGACTTAAAATATAAAGTCGGTTCAACCCGTGAACCGACTTTAGTTTTTTTACATATTTTACTTATTTTATACTTTACTTAAGAACCTGTATTCAATGACATATAAATTTATATAACAATTTTGTGATTATTAAGATTTTTTTTAAATAACTACACTACTTCAAATCATAGATATTTTAATGAGTATCATATTGTTGAATCATGTCTTTCCCATTTCATTTTAACATAAATAAATAAATTAAACATCAACCCTAAATCATAGTCATAAATGTATATATAAATTTATTTTATTACAAAATACTTATACAAAATCTAAATAATAAAAATAATAACATACATAATACAAAATATTTATACACATAATATACAAAAAATAATGCAAAGTGAATAAGTGTGTAGGATTAATATTAGTACTTACAAGAGTAAATAAAGTGACAAAATGAAGGAAATGAAGAAAAAAATGGTATTTTGTAAGTGAGAAAATGGGTATAAATTTTTTGCTCAAAAAAATAGGGATTTGGAAGATAATTTAGAGATGAAGAAAACCTACTAAATGGTGCTGGAATTAATGGTCGTAGGTGGCCAAAAAATGAGAAAGAATGGAGGGGGTGAAGCTTAGTTTTGGGTTTTTGGGTGTTGTTTACAACGTTGTAAATTAAAAATTATGTCTGATGAAAGAAGAAAGAAGAGAAAAAGAAAAATCCCTGTGTATAATGTCAGTTGACATGTTAAACTAACACTACACGTGGACATAGCGTCGGTTCAACACATCAACCGACTCTATATGTAGCGTCGATTCTTCACCGAACCGACTTTAAATTCATTATAAGTCAGTTTTCTCCAAAAACCAATTTTACATATTGACTTAAATACCACATTTTGTAGTAGTGTTTCCTTACTTGTAAGAGTTTAAATTGTCATCATGCGAGTAAAACAACTTTGTATTCTACAACATTGTTGGTTTCCTAAAAGGTAACCCAATAGCACTGCTTGATCATTCCTCATATAGGTATGAATATGGCTAAACTTACTTCGAAACCTTTGAAGTTTTAAGTCCGATCTAAAAACATTGTTCATAAGTCGTGTATGGGATTCTATATTTCGAACTTCTTTTTATGTGGGCTCTACCTCAATCCATTTCACTACAACTACCAAAGCATATCCTTTGATCATTGATATTGGCTTGTATTCAATTTTGAACTCACTCAATTCAATTGCTATTTGAGAGAATCAAACTAATGTTTTAGGTTTCTTGGGATGTTTTTCAAAGGATGAGTGGTTAATACCACTATTTTATAAGTGCCAAAATAATGTCCTAGTTTCCTGGCGACCATTCTTTAAGTGAAAGTGGCTTTGTCAAGTGATTTGTGTCTTTGTTGCATTTTTGTCAAAGTGTGGCTTACATAATACACTACCTTTTACCATTAAGACTACATTGTCTTCCTTATTCATGAATGTTAGGTATAAATAAAGAACTTCTTTATCGATAAGGTTCGTTAGTAAATATGTTTTTCCCATGTACTCCTTGATGGATTGAAAAGCCCTTTCGCACTTTTCACTCGAAGTGTATTCCTTTATTTTCTTCAATATTTGGAAAAATGGAAGACATTTCTTTGTACACTTGGATATAAAGTGACTAAGTGCCACTATCTTTCAATTCAACTATTGGACTTCTTAAATGCATTTTGGAGATCGCATATTGATAAGTGTCCTTACTTTATTAGGGTTAGCTTCAATGCCCCTTGATGACACTAAATACTACAAAAACTTTCACGATGTCATTCCAAAGACATACTTCATGAGATTGAGGTGCAATTCAAAGCGTCTAAGAATGGAGAGTACTTTTTCAAAGTTTGAAACATGACATTCAACTATTCTTGTTTTGACCATCATATTATCGACATAAACTTCCTTGTTTCTTCCTACTTGATTTTGATCATTTTGTTCACCAATATTTTGAAGGTAGCCCTTATATTTTTGAGCCCAAATGGCATCCTTGTGTAACAAAAGGTTCCCTTCTCCATTATGAAAGCTAGCTTTCTTCAACCCTTGAATGCATTCATATATGATGATAAGTTGAGTATACATCCATTAAACTCATGACCTCAAATCCTGTAGTAGCGTCAACTAATTGGTCAATGCTTGGTATTGGGAAGCATTCTATTGGGGTTGATGTGTTGACGTCTATGAAAATGACACATATTCAGTGATTGACCATCACTTTATTGGACAAAACAACATTTGAAAGCTAAGTAGGATAATCCATATTCAAACCCATCCTTCTTTCTTGAGAGAGTTTACTTGTTTCTTTATTATTTTGCTTTTTTTCTCTTGAAAATTTCCCCTTTCTCTACTACACTTGTCTTTTGATGTGGTTGAACATTTATTTCATGCAAAGTTTATTGGAACCAACCCAACCTATACTACTCTAACCAAACTAAACTAACATTTTCAAATTTGGAATTTTATTGGTTTGGGTTGTTTCTTATTTTATAAAATTGGCTTATATTGGGTTAATTCAATTCTCATTTCTTAAAACCTTATAAAAACTAAATTATAAGCCCTTTTGTTTTTGTGTTGCCTTTTTTGTGTATAAAATACAAAGTCTATATTATTGTACTTAGTATATTGTTGTCCTCTATATAAGATCAATTACTGACGGTTCTTACACATTTATATATATTTTACACTTTATATATTTGTATGATACATATACCACTGGGGGTTAGGAGCATGTAGTTGGCATGTTTAGATTCTGTTTGTGCATTGGATTTTTTTTGTATTTGCATATATTTATATAAAACTTACTTGGTAAATTTTCAAATAAAACAACTACTTTTTAGAACTTGCTAGAGTGGTCAACAAGGTAGTTGATGAGAAATTGCAAGCATTATCTTCATTGTGATGACTATTATCCTCGCCTAGGTGCTTCATAAGGGTTCATTGAGGTGGTCTGCGAGGGTCATGGAAGCTCAAAGGTTTTCTATAAATACCAATATTTTTATTGATTGAATTAATTGAAAAACTTGGAAAAACTATAGAAGTTTGCAAACTTGTCTTTTTAGTGAAAGTTGTTTTATAACTTCTGTAACAGTAATATGTTGAGTATGTTTCCATATTGTTGATATGTGGACTATTTTTTGATAAACTTATATTCAATTGGGTTAATTAAAATTTAATTAACACGAAGACGTAGTTTGCATATAGGTACATAAGCATGTGATTGTATTTATCCTATGTTTTTTTCACCATATTAAGTTATAGGTGTTTGTACAGTATCAGGTGGTAATGGGACTCTGAAGGAGAGCCAGATTTGCATTGGGTCACAATTGATGTGTCGATATCAAGAGAGGTAGCTTAGGCATACTTGAGCATGATGCTCCAATTGATAGAGTATTAACTATACTATCTTAGATTGTGAATTGTTGAGTTGTTTTTAGTAAATTACTTTCTATTAATTAGTTATTTTATGCATCTCATGGATATTACCACATGTGTATGGATTTATCATGTTATATTAGTGTGTTTGTATAATTGCATGATGTGTTAGTACAATATGTTGTTACAAAAGAGGATTTGATTGTGATTGAAAAACTATTCTTTTCTTTATTGCTTTCCTTATTATTACATGATATTTATGACATGCCTAATGTTGTCATGATTTGTGTTAGTTGTTGATTATTCTAATATGTTATTATTTTTAAATTGATTGTTTCTTTTTTTTTTTTATCATTTGATTGTTTATTAACTTGGATTATTTTTATTCCTATTAGGTACGAGAGTTAAGTGAATCCTAAGATATCTTATCGTGTACCCTTCGTTGTGTACTAAGTATCAAATTTTCACGAACCAACCCACGTGTGTGTATATATATATTTAAAAAAAATTAATTACGATTTTCTTCTCCCTTTATTATTTTTTCCTTTTTATTTTCATAAAAATATCTCACCTGCGAGTTGCTTAATCCTCACCACTACTTACCCCAATAGCAGTACACTAGTCTCCTCCAACGACATTTCATCCAAATAATTTTTATAACTTATATGAATAATGATTCATTATTAAAATTTGTCAATTTTTTTTATTCTTTGTGGTATTTAAAATTATATTCTAATTTTAAAACTTAAGTTTTAATTGTTTGAAACTAAAGATATTAGGTAAATGATTAAAATTTAAAATCTTTAAATTTAAAAATTATAATCAAATTAATATTAAAAATATTAGAAACTGTAATACAAGAATGTAAAAACAAAATTCATTATCAAATATGATTTTTTTTCACAAAATTAAAATTGTTCAAGTTGGTTGAGTTTTTCAAATTTAGTGATATGAATTGGTTTTTATTTTTTAATAACTAATCATATTAATTTAATTATAATTTTATTTTAAAATTAAACTAATTTATATATATCGTATAACTATATTTCCTATGATTTTTCTTAAGAATAAATATCTTTAATTATCTTCAATAGAAGAGATGATTGAGAGTAACATAAAAGGGTCGTCATAATCACAAAGGTATCAATAGCATCTTTCACACGTATTAAATGACATAATACAATAACCATCATTGACTATTAAATGCGAAATCTCGCTTCTTTCATACACCTTTAAGTTTATATGTCATTTTTAGTCACCACCCAAGTGGGGATATAAGAATCCAACAAGTTACTAAAAAAAAAAAAGAAATCGACATTAATAATATATTTTTAAAAATTACAATAAAACATATAAAATTTTGAAAAATAATACATGCAATTTCATCGTTACCTTGTACCTCCCATATCATTAAAATGGGAGAATATCAATTTAAAACGAGAGAGAGAGAGAGAGAGAGTGAGTGTGGTTGGTAAATGATATAAAATAAAAATAAAAATAGAAAAACAAAGTCATTTAAGCTGGCTACTCTTTGAAACAAAAATCGACCTCTTAAATGCCGTGTAAATGAAGCGAGCCGGTTTTCTAACCAACCAACATATAGGGTGGTGGAGTACGTATGAAAAATATAATTTTCCGAACATTCATTTAAGTCTTTAAGCCCCAAAAGCTAAGACGACCCTCCAACCTCCGAAATGGAACAGCACAAGAGTCCGCAGCAACCTGTAATACTTTCCGATAAGGCCGTCATCAACGCGATAACTACGACGTTAGTGTTTTCGGCCGACGGTGTGCTCCGTTGGATGGAAAGCGGTCAACGGTGTTTGACTGTGGAGAAAGAGGTCCTCGGGTTCATGACTGACGGTTTAAAGTTAAAGATCAGAGCCATTGTTTTAGGTCAAAGTGGAATATGCTGTGTTGGGAATGGGGAAGTTTTGGTGAGGAAAGACTTCACTTTTAAGCTTTTTTCTATGGATTCGTTGTTGCTTTGGTGTCAAAAGCTCCGTGAATACATCGATTGCCTTGGTAATTATATATCTGTAGTTTTTTTATCGTCTTTTTTCCCCTTTTCTCCGAGCTATTGAAGCGTTTAATTCTCGGGAAAATACGAGAACGAGAAAAAAAATCAGAAAGTTAGTTGAATAGGTTGAAACTTAGATGCTAGTCCGTGTAGCTCCAATTGCAGAGAAGTCGTATTAAATTTGTTAAATTAAACTATGATTCTTTTGCGTGTACTTTTTACTTTGGTGACGTGAGATCGTTGATGGAGTTGAATAGACTCCGTTAAGTTGCTCATCGTGTTGGAACAATTTCGTTCATGTATGAAACCTCCTGTTTGTAGTAATAAGTTTTTCTTTCATTTTTTTAATAAGAATATAATTTACTATTTGAAATTCAATTATTCTTTCTTGTGCATCGCCCAATTGTCTTGTGTATTGTAGTAAATGTGGTGGCCATGTCTATTTGATGTGGATTTGAAGTAGGGTTGTCAGTGGGGGCAGGAATCAGACCCCAACCCAAACTAATGTTTGCGGGCCAGTGTTCTCCACTGTAGTAGGAGGATTTGTGGGGATCTAAAATTCCCGAAAAAACATATGTCAATTTATAGTTTGTATGTTCAAAATCAACAAATTTTATGGGGAAAGATATAACAGTTATCAATTAAGTTAAATACATACGAAATTTAGAATAAAGATTATGTATATAACTAATATTGTTTGATCCCAATCCCACCTCATAAAGGCATTTTTCCAATGGAGTGATCCCATTGGTGAAAAATTCGAGAATTCTCCACGGTTACCTACCCCAGAAAATTGACAACACTAGTTTGAATCCCCTCCCCGTAGTTTAGATCAAGTTTTAGGTTATAGTTTATATCCCAATGTGGATCTTATCTTTTGAACAAATTTTTTTTTCTTTCTTTCCTTGTTTATTTGGCAAACAAATGGGTGCTTCATGTTATTATTCCTACTTCTGGATTCCGATGGATTGTACTATTAATTGTTCATTTATATTATATTCAACCTCTTATATTTAACAGGTCGTCCTAAAAGGCTCTTTGTATTTGTGAACCCATTTGGTGGATCAAAATCTGCTTCAAAGATTTATCTCGATCATGTAAAACCTCTTCTTGAGGATGCTGATATCCAGTTTACATTGCAAGGTTTGGCTCTTGAACCAAGCCATGGGTTCATAATTAGCTAGAGTCTGGACTTAATACCATTGCTAACATAAGTTGTTCATTATTTTAATATAAAAATTTGCAGAAACTCAATATCAACTGCATGCCAAAGAAGTTGCTAAAATGATGGATCTTTCCAAATATGATGGCATCATTTGTGTTAGTGGAGATGGAATTCTGGTTGAGGTTGGTTTTTTTTTTTTTAATGATAGCTAACTGCATGGATTTTTTATTTTTTTTCTGTGTTGCACAAGCATTTGTAGAAGAAATAATTTTGGTGGAATTACTTAAGCAGCCATTATTATTTTGCTTTCTCTTATAGTTAAGATTTTTTCTTGAAATGCTGCAGGTGTAAATATGGCTTGCAACTTTAAATTTTATAGTGATTAATTAAAAAGTACTTTTTTGTTTCATATACAATTCCGATTTATCATACTATGCCTTTTATATTCATTGAACTATAAACTATTTTACTTAATTCTTTCGCCTGAGCGTCATGTAAAAAACTCCATTTTAAGTACTACAAATTATGCTACGTGAACTGTGAAGTTTCCTAAAAGAAATCTAATTATCAGTGTACAATTGAGGAACTGGTTGTTTTCATGTGTTGACAGCAAACCATCTGTTTTAGACTTTTAGTTCATTTTATCCATCACTTGTGGAGGTGATAATCTTACTAGGACCATCTTGGCTGATGAATAAGATTTTTTTTAATAATAGTTACTAGATTAGTGTTACTTTTAATGTACAATGAGCTGTAGGGTTCCAAGCTTGGACTTCCAGGTTTTGCTGATAGATCTGAGCATATCTCATAATGCAATTCTGCTAATGATAGAATAGCTTCTTGTATATGCTGTTCCTGGTGTGGCATCTCTATATAGAGGAAAATTGGCCTCAATATACTCATGTATTATGTAGCACACCAATAAAACCAAAATATTAATTTTGGTGTCTCAATAAAGGCTCTCTGTTTTAAAGGCTCTCTGTTTTATTTCCTCCACCCTTTTTAAAAAATTCTGTTGTTTTTTTTCCTTCCCTTATTGCATATTTTAGTAGGTAGTAAATGGACTACTTGAGAGAGAGGATTGGGAAGCTGCAATAAAGATGCCTCTTGGAGTAGTTCCTGCAGGTTGTTATCTCTGCCTGAATATTGAGAATTTTTTTTGTTAATCTTCAGTGGCTCTGTTAAATGTATATACGGTTTGATTATATATTAAATACTTTGTTGTTAACTTTGCTGTAAACCTGTTTAACGGGAAAAAAAAAGGGGGAACCATAAAGAGGCATTAAGAGGGGGCTTTATGTAGGTTATTAGTTATCATAATAAACATACTGCCTGTAAAAATGGAGATTATATCCTTTTGCTCTCAGGGCATGGTTTGTGCGGTTCATTGAACTATTAATTAACATTTGGAATGTCAAATGTGCAGTTGGTAAGTAATAGTTGCTAGATAGCTGAGGCTCTTCCATTAGAGAAGCTAAGATTTTTGGAGTAGGTCATTAGATTTCTCCTATTGAGGCAAAGAGAGATTCATTTCACATTCACTGCATCTTCTTATCAATTAATTATTTGTTAACTTAAACCCAAATATAGAGATGATCATTTCACGAGTTGATTTTCAGATATTCAGTATTTGGTCTTATTTTCCTTCCCTAGAAGCTTAAGTATGCTCAGGCTGGATTTTTATTTTTAAAATCCAGATCAAATTATGGATGTTCAGAAGTTTCTGATTAAGTTCTGAGAGGTGGTATTGGGTGGGGAATCAATTCCATCATGTGTGGCTTCTGCTATATCATAAGACAACTTATTTTGATGGCATTGCCGATAGATCTGGTGATAGTTTGGCCTCAAATTTAGATTATAATTATTGATGGAAGTGTTTTGCATTTAGGTACTGGAAATGGCATGGCAAAATCTCTTCTAGATGCCATTGGTGATCCATGTACAGCATCCAATGCTGTACTTGCAATTATTCGAGGTGAATGTCTTTGAAACTGTTTGATATTTGCATGTTATATATGCTGCTGTGTTTTTACAGTTTTTATCTTCTCTCCCTCAGTGGGAATGGGTGATGCCCAAGTCTGTCTTTATAGTTTGATGGTTCTCTGTTTTAGTTAATGATTTTTGCCTTGATGCTTCATTTACCAACAGGCCATAAGCAGTCGCTGGATGTAGCTACCATATCGCAAGGGGACACCAAATTTTTTAGCGTATTGATGCTTGCTTGGGGTAAGTAAAAAGTGCATTCAACTGGTATTGTAGTTTTGAAATATTATGTCTCTAATCTTTACTGTAGGCTGATATGATATTAAATTGCCTGTTGTGATTTGTTTCATATCAGGTCTGATTGCAGATATTGACATCGAATCAGAAAAGTACCGATGCTTGGGAAGAGCTCGTATTGATTTTTATGTATGCTTCAGAACTTTTCAAATATTTGTTGTATTCAGCTAGTTGTGGTACTGCTCATTCTGGTATTTTATATCTAAATGTTTTTTTCCTCTAATGAGTGAATGTATCTTATTTTAAAAAATTGGTGTTTGTCACATTAGTAGTTGCTAACTAATTGAAGGAAAAACTTTATAAAGAAGTCATTGCATTGTTGTCATATGGTAAATGGTCAGTGTTGTCCCTATAAGTTCAAGTAAATTTAATCTGTTGTCAGATTATAATTATAAGTGATAGGTCACGAGTTTAATTTCTTATCACGTGACAAAATTGTAGTCCAAAAGAGGAAAAAAAATCTAGGCTCTAGAGTCTTATAAATGATGAGCTTTAATGTTCTATATATACTGTCTGCTATTGTTTTACAACATAAATTACTATCAGAACCCTTAGCAACATAAATTATTTGCAATGTATAGACAGATTTTTGCATTTACTTGTTAACGATGTTGCAGCCTTGTTTGCATTGGTTCTTATTTTTTAAAACCCGGCTATTCAAAAAAGTATGTACAAAGTCATAAATCATTGTTGAAGCAGTATTTATTATCAGCTCGATAATTCTAATTTATTTAATTATCTAGGCACTCCAACGTGTTTTACACCTAAGGCAATATAATGGGCGGATTTCTTTTGTGCCGGCACCCGGATGTGAAACTTACGGAGATCCAGTTAGTCACAGTGAGCAATCAACAATTAAACAAGATGTTTGTGACCAGAGTCTAGGGGAGCCTGCTATTGTTCAAAGATGTGGCTACCAAGGACCTTATAGTAACCTCGAAAATATGGGCTGGAGAACTATTAACGGACCTTTTGTTTCAGTTTGGCTTCACAATGTTCCGTGGGGAGCCGAAGATACAATGGCAGCTCCTGAAGCAAAGGTTGGTTAAGTTATCCTCTCCTTTCCCCCTTCTTACTTAATTGTGGTACTAATTTGAACTTTTAATTGATTCTGTTGCCTTACTTGCAGAGTAACATCTCCTATATAAGTACCATATATTTTTTCCGAAGTTCATTGGTTTCGTTTAGTTTTATTTGTTGGCAAAAGTGAGTTGTATGTTCATCTGTTGATGTACAGTTCTCAGATGGCTACATGGACTTGATCGTCACTAGAGATTGCCCAAAATTACCTCTCCTCTCGATGATGACGCAATTGAGCAATGGAGTTCATGTCAATTCACCATATGTCAAGTACTTGAAGGTAAACAAATCGATACAATAAGCCACACTGGTCTTGGATTAGTTCATTTATAAGTTGAACAGGCTTATGTGCAGCAAATTAAATCTTCTCAATATCAGAAAAAGTATTTTCTGGTCAAAATTATGTGACTGAAAATATTTAGTATCTTCTTATCGAGAACAAATTACAGGTGAAAAGTTTTATCCTCGAACCTGGTTCACGTACGGAGGACCCCACGAAGGAAGGGATAATAGACTCAGATGGTGAGGTCCTGGCTAGAGGCAGAGGAGCATACAAATGTGAGCAAAAGACTTTGATGGCCTATGGTAAACTTCAAATAACAATTGATCAAGGTTTAGCTACTCTCTTTTCCCCTGTATAGAATTGTTTTTACTCTTTATTCAACCATCTCTTAATATGAGATCCACAAACCTTTGCTACCAAAAAAGGAACAAGAAAAAAAGTTTTATTTGTATGCTGTTCTTCACTACTTTGTACATTATACTTTGTACATTATTGATAAAGAAGAAAAAAAAGGGATGGAATAAAAGACTTATTCTTGGAAAGCTGCTCCACTAAGAAATGACTTCCCCTTACTCCAATAACATTCCATTGCAATTAATATTTTGGTTGTCTTTATGTTCTTAAATATATATATAGACACTAGTAAAATGACAAAAAAAAACATTATATCAAGGGTTTGACGTAATAACCGATAAGCAAATCTATTCGGTCTAAATCAAGCCGAATCGTGTCAAAATTTATGTTTTATAGGTCCAAATATGTTGGTTTTAGTTTTGAAAATGCAAAAATTGATGTGTGTTGGGTAAGTTAAGGCTTTAAAATTTGTAAAGTTATATTTAACCGAATCGACTTACATATTATTAATGCATATTTATTTTTTAATTTTATATATTATAATACTTATATTATATATCTTTAAAATTATTTAATTTTAGTTAAATTTTTATGTCATTTGAGAATGTGAAATAACTTATGTTATTCTTCTATTATGTTCATTTTTTTAAAAAGTTTTTCTTTACTTAAAAATTGATTCATAATTATAGTTTAAATATTAATGTATGATTTTTTTAATTGTTGTTGATTGAACAATAAATTTTTATTTATTAATTTAACGTTAATATAAAGTAAAGTTACTTAAATTCATTTAAAAAATAAATATCAATTGTAAATCTATAAATAGATTGGTCAAATGTTTTCTATCTAACATTTATAAGTTGGTTTTGTTTTTTGATTTAGTATAAGTTAGTTTTGGTTTTTGATTTAAAAAATTGATATAAGTAGGTTTGATTGGTATTTTAAATTAAAACTAACCAAAACAGAATTGTGTCCACCCTTTACTATGTATATTTATGTTACCATATAATTAAAATGAACAATAATACACCAAAATTACATTAGTTCTAAAACAATATAATATTTTTTTAACTATACTCTTTTATGTTTTATGATTTCTTGGAATATGGATTCAAAAATTCACAAATGTAAATAATTATTTGAATTTTAGGATACTAAAGATATTGAGAACACAATAATATGTATACAGTATTGTAAAATACAATCTATAAAAAAACTCGAGTGTGAATGATAACTTTAAACAAGAATATCACAAAATCAAAATCCTAAAACAAGAATATTATCGTTCACAGAGATAAGGAAAGAAAACAATCATATTTAGAATCAAAGATAGATTTTGTTTTTTGAAAATGCAGAAAAGGATAAAAAAAATTTCAAAATCAAAATCTCAAACGAAGATAGATGACCTATTTCTAGTAACCAAAGCTTTGATATCAAGTGATGCAGACCTTTTAGGCAAAAACCCTAGGAACCCACAAAAATTAAATGAATAGGAACAATCGATTTGTTAGGAACGTGTTGAAAATGATTGGATTAGAACCCTAAGGAAACAAATTCTTAAAACCTTAACCTTGAGATGCCACAAATGATGATCACTTCTTTTGATAAGTCAAATTCAAACATTCAATCAAGAATACAAGAAGGTAAAGTAATAAACTTTATGAAATAAACTTTTATTAATGAAATATAGTATGCCTTTAAATTACATAGTGACTTCTTTTTATAAGTAAGAAACCTTCATGAAAAACCCTAGACATCAATTCACCCTAAATAAAATGCTAGGCTCCAATTCAATCCCTAAAGAAAACAATAAACGAAATGGACTTTGTTTATTGGTGGATTGGGCCTAATCCAACCTTAAGAAAATAAAAGACTAAAATACTTATGATAAATAAAACATAAAAGATCCAAAATTAACTAAAACAAAAATTACTTCCTAAATCAATCCTTGCTCTCAATTTGATCTTCCAAATCTATCCCTTACATAAAAAGTAATAGACCATCCTTGATGAAGCTTTGAAATCATCAAATTTAGATTTAGAATCTTATAGCATAGCTTCTTTGTATTGCACTTCCATTATCAAGCCTTGCAAAGCTTCCTTCATCCTTTTTGTCTTTGCCCTAGTCATTAAATTGTCAATTCCTTGCAAAGGATCTTAAGAATATTTGGAAACAACAACTTAGTCATCACCTTGATCTCCATTATAATCTTAAGAGTAAAAAAGAATATAAAAGTTTCTTCCCCATAATGTTTTTTTTGGGTACTTTTGTACATCTCATGTGGAAGTCAAAAGGTGATCCCAATCAGTAAAGAGCCTTATAGGGTAAGCCCAATAAGTACCAAGTCATCAAATAAATATAACCACAAGATAATTATCTTAAAAAGATAAATGCCCAACAATTATCATTTAATTATCCTTTAATTATATTTAAGAGATAATTAAATATAGATGTCTACAAAGGTATAACAAGTCAATCCTATCCCAACAAGGGATAGCCACCAAGTTAATTGTTTCTCTTATATATACTCATATATGTACAAAATCAAAAGAAGTTGAATCTCATAATAGAGAATCACAGTTAAACACTTTCTTTTCTTATAATCTTATAGCAGGACTGTAGATCTTCTCTAAAGATTTTCATATTGTTACTAACTTAAGCATCAAATGAACAAAGACTACCTACACACACAGTGATCCAAGGTCCTAGCAGTTTATTCATCTCGCAAACCTATGAAGGACAATCCTACCTGGTGTTGATAAAAATTGGTATCAATATTTAGTGTTATCTATGAGAAAGAAATGCATTCTACTTGGCTAAAAAATAAAAAAAATGTAAGTCTAAAAAAAATTCTTTAAGTTCTTAATCTGCCAAAAATTAAAGATCTTTGAAAAGAGATCGTAGAGCAACAAATTATTTTGAAAAGAAAACCTCACAGTTATCTAGTCCATCATTGTTACCTACCTAACTCTATACTTTTAAGAGAGGTCATGGAATGGACAATTAGTTCCACCATTCAGACTCTAACCAACAGTTAGAAGGTATAGCTTGCCAACTAGTAGGTCATTCATCCACTAGTCCTTCCAGTTCCTTCTCAGCTTTCCAAAAATGTAGATGTTTCACTTGGACCTATCCATCTACAATAGACACGACAAGCCTAGAAGGCAAGGCGAGCATAGGCCTGAGCCCTCTTGAACATGATGGAAACTATACTCTAGGTTATAATATTGCGCCTACCAAAACTACTAGCTTCTGGACCAATTATCATCCTAGAAAACATCCCTACGACATCCTCTAATGCCCAGAGTGTACAAGGTAAGATGATCATTTACAACAAGACTTGAGTCCTACGATCGGCTAAACTTCATCTACCCATACCAATCAAAGCCATCTAACCTTGGATGCCAAATCACAGTCCCACTGATCATTTTCCTTTGACATGTTATGGCCAACCGGAGAGTCTACTATATATCGCAATTTACGTGATCACCTCAAGGAACACTAACGGGGACACACTATATCCAAGCCAGCCATATTGACCAAGCAACCTCAACGGCCAATGATAGCCTTAAGATCCAGCTTTTGGATAAAGCACCGACTATTCTTTGTCCTAACATTGATCGACTCGCTAAACAATTAAAAGAGGTCTAACATAGGTTGAATCGAGGTAAACTCATAGACCTAGCAGTCTCTATTGATTCCCCATTCACCCTAGAGATCATGGTCATCCCACTTTCTAATAAGTTCAAGTTTTCTAACACAGGCACATATGATGGTACAAAAGACTTGCACCTAGACGTGAGCTATCTAAAACTCATAATCATGTCTCTAGTTTTAAGTAAAAAAAATTTTGAAAATCCATAAGGCATGTTTGAAAAAGTATAGGTAGACAACCTTGTCCTACCTGTAGGTTTGATTGACTCAATGATGTGGGGACATTGAGTTTACTTAAAATGAAATCCCCCAAGTTGCGTCTTGTTAAAACGTTAAACTAAGCACTGGATGGAAGGCAACCCATCATTTTAAGTAATTTCTTTTATTTGTTTAATTTATTTTAGTTTAATTACATGTGAATAATTTTAGAATTGTTAAAACTAAAAATATTTATTGAACTATTAAAAGTTCACAGCGATCTATCTATGTGAATATTAATGACAAACATGATAGATGCACCTGAATTTTTCCATCACTACTTACATATTCTCATGAAATAGATAATTTTTCTTCTCTTTTCTCTTAATCTTTAATTTATAATTATTACATTGAGGACAATATAAGTTCTAGGTTGAAGGTGGTGAAAAGTTAATATGTTTAATTTCAAAAAAATTAACAATTTTAGAATTTTTATGTTCACATTTTAATTTTTATTGTGTTTGATTTTATTTTCTTTGGGTGATTTAGGAATTTTTAGAATTTTAGGATTAGTTTTAAAAATTTTGCTACAAAAATTTATCATTTCTTTAAATCAAATTTAAGTAAATAATTAAATCTTTTGCATTGTTAGATTAATTTTTGAAAACATATCATGGAATATATCGTAATTAGTTAGTTTTTATCATGACTAGTATTTCTTGATAAGGTGTGAAAATTATATTAAACCCAAAATTAGTATTTAGGAATCAAATAGTGGAGACTAATCTTGTGAGATATAATTTGAGTCTAATTTTCTTTATTTTGAGTGAAATATATTTTTTCTACTCTAAACATATTTCTTATTTTTTTCAAATTATTAGATGATCTCTACAGAACTTAGCATTAAATGTTTGGATTTTTACATCTTAATGAAGTTTTATATATTTATTTTTCATTTACTTAGATTAAATTATTTAAGTAGAAATTAATAGTGTATGTATTTCTTCATTCATACACGACTTCTATTAAAAAAAGATATATCTAGGGTTACTTATACAAATACAAATAGAAAAGCCAAATATTAACCACTCACCTTACCATAGGCCATTCTAAAAAAATGTATTCTCTTATTAAAAAAAAAGAAAAAAAAATATAAGAGAAAAAAATAACAGAAAGAAAAAAAGAAAAAAAAATGAATAGTATAATCTATATACTATGACGCAAAAAAAAAGCCTAAACAGTTGTGAGAAATGGTTTATTGCAAAAGAAAACATAGGGTGTAATTCCCTAATAAGTCATTGCATATTCCTACATTTTCTAAAAGGCATATTACTTAATATTTTTATTTGATGAATTTGATTGATGCATGAAAGTAATGTATAATATTTTATAAATGCTTACATTTGATTCCTTTCATGGGATCAACGTTAAAATAACACTTTGACTCTTTCTTCTTTATACATATGCGAACATATTAATTCATTTCTATACATAAACTCTTTCACATATAAAGTAGTACAAGTATTTGAACTCATAAGATTCATTTCTACACAAAGAACCATTATACCTGTGGTAAAAAAACTATTAAATTTGTGTCTGTTAGTTATCATTATGGTAAGAAATGTCATATAAGATCAAAATGTAAATTTTTGATGAATGCATCTGAATTTAATAACTCTTTCCATGCTTCACGTAGTAGAACTCTTAACCATCATCGGCATCATATTCTAGGATGAATGAAAATTATAGTATTATGTTCAAAAATTCCACTAAGAAGCATGAAGTCTTAGAGTCAAAGAGGCAAGTGAAATTTAATACATTTTATTCTATGACTCACTATCATCATCCTACCATGCATAATGCACCTTTATTTAGGATGAATGTGAAAAGTAAAGTCCAATAACATATTTATAAAGCCTAAGGTAGTCGAGTATCAATCCAAAAATATATAGAAACCAAGATTCAAGAAAATTTGGGTTAAGGAAGATTATTTTTTTTTAACTATCTGATCGTCTTTTTTTGCTTCACCTAGGTACTTTTGTTTGAGTGCTTAAATAATCCAACGTGAGCAATTCCATAATGTTGCATTTATTTTATTTCTTTTTCTTTATAACATTTAAAAAAATTATCAAGTAGAATCTTTTTTGGCCACCGATGTATTGGACTTATTCAACCCTTACCCACATACAACCTTGTTTTTAGTGACTTAACTCATTTTGATATTTATTGTATAAATGATTTTGTAATTTTGACGTGTACACATACATATAGTTTAAATGTGATGATCGATATTGACATGAATCTATTCACATATTCAAGAATATACATGTATATTATGCTTGAAAGACTCTAGGACTTCAATTAATTTTGATTATAAAATTGTGTTGAGTTGTATTTTTTGTTTTCTAAAATTTTACTAAAGAGAGACACCTTGTATTGAGAGGACTACCTACTGTAATGTGTAAAGCTATCATAGTGAGCAGAGAGGGTTATCTCACTAGTGTAAAAGCCATCATGCTAGGTTTATGGCTCGTGCATGTAAAAGAAAATTAAAAAAGTTATGGAAAAAGCTATTACTTATAAAAAATGTACTTGGAATGCACAAAGAAAAGGAGCCAATAATGGTTAAAAATAACTAAATAATCATGTGCCCCATTTATAAAATAAAATTTTTAAATCCTCTCTTAATAGATTTTTTTTGTGAGATTGAAGATTTGATAGTAATTTTACATAATAGGTGATGCTTTTTCCTGAGTCTTTCTTGATTGATCGTAAATAACTTAATTAGTATATTTGTAGAGTTCAAACATTTATACTACTTTTAAGTAAATGTTAATATTTCATTATATGTGCTAGGTATGCTTGTGTGCTTCTTCTGCTCTACTTGTTTATTTATACAATAGATAATCAAAATTTGAGTAAAAACGGATTTCTCAATTGATTATGTGCTTGTTTATGATTAAATGATTTTATTACCTTATGTAACTATTTATAAAAAAAATCATATTTTAAATTTTTTATCTTCTTCTTATTTATTAACTATTTAATTGGTTTTACACTTAAGGAGTTATAGGACTTAGAGAAAGTTTAAACCACATTACACTTTTCATTGATCTTTTTTTACATTGCCCATTTACTTTTAGGGAAGTTTAGCTTTATGACATCATTGCATGCATTTATTTCCAATTGTTCTTAAGTTTGTAATTTCTCTAATGCCTTTTCCTTCTTATGTTAAAAAGGGAAAGTAATTATCATGATTATCATGTTTTCAAGTTTTATTATGGGCTAGACTAATGTGAAACCAATGTACAACGAGGCTTCCAATCCAAGTTTTTCTATGCTTTATCTATGTGACAAGCTTATCCAATTACAGAGAAGATGATACCATCAGATCATAGGATAGTTTTACTATAGAATCTAGGACATCAATGTATGTTTACTTTATTCCTATAAGTGTCATGTAGTAAGAGAGAGATTTTACCCCACAAAATGCCAAAAGGTGTAAGGACAATGAGAGTTGGCTATTTTCATAGGAAACACTTTTATTTGTAATCTTATATTTAAGCTTGCTATAAAGTCCATCAAGAATGTCAAGTCTTTCAAGAAAATATGAAGAAATGCTTGAATTCTAGATATCTGTAATTCAGATATATCTCTTCAACTATCACATATATAATTTCATATATGTTTAAGTGCATTTCATATAGGCTTTTGATTGAATTTGATTGAATCAATTCTAATATTGCATGATATAGATATTAATCTTTTTAGATAGAGGGATTGATCATCCTAATAGACAAATCGATCTGTAATTGATCACACTTCAATTCTTTCCTCCTTACAAAAAAAATGAACATACCTAAATATATAAAGGGATTGATCTCCCTTTTAGATGGATTGATGCCCTATATTACGTAAGCGTAACTTATATTTGAGAGGGATCAATCCTGCTAATAGAAACTGACGTGTTTCGTTCACTCTGATTCATTTTTTAATCACAATCAATATCCAACTAACTATATATAGAATTGTGCCACATCAGATGTGTGACATTTTGGCTCTAGGTTTTTTATATATACGTCATTCTTTTCTCATAATTATACACATAATTATAGAGTAGATTTTAGGAGTATAAGGTTTAACAATTATGTTTCTTTTCTCCCTTACTCTTTTTAATTAGGTTGAACTTCATCTCTTTATATATTTATATATATGATTATGCTGGTATAAATATGAGCTTATTTGTTCTAATTTTTCTAGTTCATATAGTTTCTTCTTGATTAGGATTATGCATATTTAAATCAAATAATTATATGAGTGATCATGATTATTTGAATTTAATTATTAGATTTCAAAGAAGCTATTTTTATTGAACTTGTGATTAATCTGCTTGCTCTAGAAATTGCTAGTTGATTTGATTTAATTGATACATGATTTTAACCATATAATTATGGTTATTCATTATTAAATTCATTATAGAAAACACACAAACAATTGTATTTTTTATGCAAACCTTAGTTACAATATTGTTTCATGAACGTGTCTGATTGGCGAGGAGTTTATTAGAATGTTGGTATGGATACCACTCATGCTAATCTCGGAAACTATGAAAATAGAATATGGGCTCGTAAGTTAGGTACATTGGAACAGTATCATAGTGAGGATAGCATAAGACCGAATTTGTATTGAATATTTGGTTTTCATAGTGCAAAATTGGGTAGTTTGGTGGACTGATGGTTATCCTCTTAGGTAATAATTGTGACCTAAGTTGTTTCTACCTAAAAATATCGTGTGTTATTTTATAATTTTTACACTTTATTATTTACATGCGATTGCATATCTGATCCTATTTTTAGGTTATTAATCTATAAATTAATAAAATTTAAATATAACCTATTCATCCTTTCTCGACTTATTAAATCTATATTATAAACTTTCAAGAATGATCATTTAGGGTAAAATTTATGAACAAATATATGAATAATAATATAAAATAGTAGCCTATATTTAATTAGGAAATAATAAAAATATAATGAAATCAAATTTTTATGATTAGATTTAGTAATTTTTTGGGATTAAAAATGTAAATTTTAATATAATATTAGAGTAATATCAAAGTATCAATCGATTGGACAAAAAAACCTCTAAGTCTCACCTAGAAAAAAGAGAAGAAAAGAAAACAAAGCACTAGAATTGATGAAAATATAGTATACTAGAAGAAGGAAAAATTAAAGGAGTAACTTTATTGTTTTTTCTTTTTTTAAAATATGATTTATTTAAAAGAGTAAATCAAATTAGGTTATTTTTATATCTGTAACTAAGTATTTTAGCACTATATTAGAGAGAGATTATTGTTGTTTTAAACATTGATGAATTTAAAATATTAACATTCAAAAATATAACTTTTATTTATAAGCAAAATATTGAAATTTTATTAGCTCTTATTTGTAAAAATATGATATACAAAATATAAATTTTTATATAATGTTCATAAAAGTTATCAAAATTTTAAATATATCATACGTTTGAAAGGTAAATAGCTTTTAGAAGTAATTTAAATTATACAAATAATAATATTAATAACGCATAAATATTATTAAAAAAAACACTAGTTATAAACCAATTTTGAAGAGCACTTTAAGGGTTCATTTGGTTTATGATTTAAAAATAAAGAATATGATATAAAAATTATTTAATATTTAAAATTTTAAAATTATTTAAATTTGAGTTAGTGTCTGTTATTAAATCTAAAAATTATTTTTTAGATATTAATTAGTTTATATAAGGAATGTAGTTTGAATTCAAACCTTATATATGTTAAAGTAAATTACATAACATTGATTCACAACCAGTTAGTAGATATAACTTTTAAAAAATATGAGCTATTCATCTTTTATAAATATAAGTATTTTTCATGATATATCTAAAATTTGTATTAAAAAATACTTGTATTAAACAAATATTCTTTATATTTTCTAGTTTTTTATTTAAAAAAAATGTTTCAAATTCTATAAAAAATTATCCTTTAAAAATCAACAAAAAACACTAATATTCTACAAAATGATAATTTGACGAACTTAGTAATACATAAGTATTTATAATACAAGATAGAGTTGGTGATATTTTTATAAAAAAATCAAATAAGAATAAATTTGAATATTTTTTCCTTAACTTATATAAAAAACCAAAGTTTTAAACCTCGTCGTTGTTATCGTCTATTTTTTGGCTTTCTACTTATAAAGTCAAATTTGTATTATAATATTAAAAAAAATTAGATTAATAAAATATTAATTTTTAATAAAAAAATACATACAATAATATTATTAAAATTATGTGTTATGATAACACTAATACTTAAACTTTTGATTTTTAGTAATATATTATGTGATTATGATTATGTTATTTAAAATTATATTTTTAAATTATCATTTTGTAATAAAAATACATACAATAATAATATTAAAATTATGTATTGTAATAATATTAATACTTAAATTTTTACTATAAATTTAAAAATTAGATTTTAAATGTAATATATGCATATAATGATAATATCAAAATTTGATCTTATGTTTTAAATGTGGTACTCTATACTTATCCTTACTATAAAATTATCATCGATTTCTTTCAAGTTTATAAATTTAAAAAATTAAAATTTTAAAGCATCATTTGTATAAAAATTGAATTTTCAATGAATTATTTATGCATAATAATAATATTAATGCTCTCTAAGTTATACTATAAATTTATAAAATTAAATTTTTAAATATAATGTATATAATATATTAGAAATATTTTTGAATAAAAAGTTAAGTTACATCAATAAAGCTAAGATATTTAAAAATTTGTAAGAAATAAATTATAGTATAAATTTATTAACATTTGATTATTGTATCAAACAGATAAATTTATAAACTTCTTTAATATTAAGATAATTAAAAAAAATTATCTTAATAAACAAACTTTGATCTTTCTTATATTTTATTTAAATTTTACATTTATAACCCAGTAAAACTTACAAGTAAACCGGATATAAAGATGGCAACTAAGGTTGCTGTTTCCATTATTATATAGTTTCAAGACCACAATGGATCTATGATAAGATCATTTATTTACAACAGAATGGTATACAAAGTCACAGGACTGTATCCGCGCGCCTACCCCTACCTTCTATCAACAGAAATTTATAAAAACAAACCAAAGGCGTCAGCATATTTTTAATTTTTTAATTTTTTAATAATATAACTTTAATCTTAACTTATTTATCAATGCATTATTTTTTATGATTTTAAGATAATGTTTTCGTAACTACAAGTAAATTTTGTACTTATCAATCCATTGTTGTTTCTAAAAACTTTTTTTTATCTATTTAGTATCTTTTTTGTATTTGCTTCTTGCTGATTTATCTTGGAAATAATTTTTCCTCTTTATTATTGTTGATGTACTATATTTAGTCATGTTACTTTCTTGGCTCAATTATTCTAACAAACACTTTTCTATTTAGAACAGAGATTCTTTTTATTAGTGCATATTGTTATGATATTACATGTTTTATATCTCTTAATCAATATTGTTTTTAATTGACAAAGCGAAATGGTTTCTCTCGAAGAATTGTTTTTAATTTTAGTTTGTAGAATAAAGTTGTGTTTTTACTGTCTTTCTTGTAGAAATTCTTTTACTCTTTAGTATAATTTTTTTTTGGCTGTATCATGTTGTGATACAAATTTATTCTACAAATTAAAATTATTATTTGATATACATCTTTTTAAGTTTGGTTTTTAATAATGTAATTTTCAAAAGAAGAAGAAAATTGACATTTAAAATGAATAATTCATTGTCCCAAATTAAGAACCTAGTTGTGATTGTGAATGACCCTAATGCATATGATCCTAATGTGAACCAAATAATGAATTCTTATGTGGCTCATAAGGTTACTCCAATGTCATCGGTTTCGGTTCTTTTGAATCATGTTGTAGCGGAGAAAACAGAAAAATTCAATGACTTGAACTTCAAGAGGTGTAGGAGTAAGATGATGTTCTATCTTATAACTTTGAATATGACAAGGTTCTTGACTGAAGAAACTCTCAATCAATCTGAGGGTGAACATAATTTTTAGTCTACTAGTACTATTGAAGCATGGAAGCATTATGATTACTTATGTCGGAACTATATTCTTAAAAGCCTAATTGACTCCTTATACAATGAGTATAATAAGAAAAATATGACTAGAGACTTGTGGGAGTCATTGGATTGAAAGTATGAAATTAAAAATGCCAGTGATACTGGTGCAACCAATTATGTTTTCTCAGACAAGGAGTTTTTTACTACCTTTAAACCTGTCAAGAATAGGGATAAACTACTTATGAAAAACCTTGCTACTTCTACTGTTGAAGGGTAAGGAAGAATAGTACTAAAGATGACTTATGGGAAGGATTTGACTCTGAATAATGTATTATTTGTGCTTGAGATTCTTAATTCGTTTTTGAATAAACATGGCTTTAGAATTGTTTTTGAGTTAAACAAGATCATGTTGACCAAAAAGGGAATATTTGTAGGCAAAGGATGTGTATGTAATGGATTGTTTAAACTAAATGTTACAAGTGTAATGCTTAAAAAAATTAATAAAGTTAATTCTCCTATTTACTTACTTGAGTCCTCCAATTTATGGCATGGTAGACTAGGTCATTTTAATTATAATACATTGTGTAGATTAATGAACTTTCATATACCCACTTTTCAAATTGATTCCAAACACAAGTGTGAGACTTGTGTTGAGGTAAAAATGACCAGGTCACTATTCCGTTCGATCAAAAGAACATTGAACCCTTAGATGTAATCCATAGTAATCTATATTATTTAAAATTTCTTCAAACAAGGGGTGACAATAAGTATTTTATTACTTTTGTTGATGATAACATGAAATATTATTGTGTATTTTCTTAAAAGCAAATATGATAGAGAAATTTATTCTTTATAAAACAGAATTTAGAATCAACTTAACAAGAAAATCAAGGTATTGGGTAGTGATCACGGTGGTAAATAAGAAGCACCTTTTGATGAATTTTGTGCATAACACCAAATTATACATGAAACCACAACATCTTATTCACCTTAATAAAATAGAGTTGTTAACGTAATAATTGTAACTTGAAAGAAATAATAAATGCAGAGCTATTAAGTTCTAAGTTGCCATAGAACTTATATATGAGGATAAATTATCTTATTAGCTAACTATCTTTTAAATAAGTTACCTTAGAAAAAAACACAAAATACATTGCATAAGTTATTTAAAGGGATGGTACCGTCTTATAAATATTTATGAGTATGGGGTCTTACTAAAGTAGTCAGACATATACTTAAAAAGGTGAAAATAGGTCCAAAAATGATAGATTACTACCTTCTTATAAATATTTATAAGTATGAGGTCTTACTAAAGTAGTCATACCTATACCTAAAAAGGTGAAAATAGGTCCAAAAATAATAGATTACATCTTCATTGGATATGCACATAATATTAGTGCTTATTGTTTTCTTATACACGAGTCAAAATTTACATTTTATATACACTATATACTTATTACATTACTATGAAGTTATGATTTTAATACAAATATAAATGAATTTTATTAAATTATTATTCAAAAATTATGTTATTGTTTTTCTTATCTCATAATATATGTGCCTAAAATATTGTATTTTATTTATAAGTATCAAATAATCGATAGGAGTGAACCATCCTAGTTTACTAATAATATGAATAAATTTGAAACTTTAAAACTTTCAAGAAAAAAAATTGATATTATCCTTAAAAAAAAGTTAAATTTCATTAGAATTAACCATAATAGTAAAACTTTAATTTATGTTATTACTTCTTTTTGGACCTTCACTAATACAATATTAATATATAATCATAATTATAAATCTATCATCACAATTATAAATATAATTAAATACTTAAAAATATAAAAACAAAAAACACACATGACACATTTTTTTGTCTCAATTAACAAAAGATTGAGACTATATCACTAATATTTTCTCACGGTTATTTAATAATCGTGATTATAAATTTGTGTATTTTTAAATAATATTTGTTGTCTAACTTATGGTCACAGTTGTTGGGGCACAACGAGTAAAAATAAAATAAATTTAAAATAATATCGGTAACTTAACGTGATTCACCGTTTAATTTGGGCTACTTCTAAGGGACAAACTCTGAAAAATATATCTTCTACTAATAAAATTAATGCGTACAAAGTAAGAAGCAATACAACAAATTGAGATAAATCCAAAATAATGATACACAAGTGTTTCCCAAACTCACTATTTTGTTACTATTCTTTTAGAAAAATATCCCAATTTTTTTTCTAAAATATTCTCTCACACTCTTTCACACCTATAACACTATTTTTCATCAAAGGAAACTATTCCTTTGAATTTTCTTTACTTCTCTTCTTTTGGTGTATATCTCTAAGGTAAAAACATTGTTTATCCCTTATGTGGCCAAAAATTGGCCAAATTTTAGTCACAAAAAAATATATTTTTTATTTGATGAATTTGTTAAATGTGATTGCACCTAAAATTTTTATTTTCTTCCCATTCCATGTGGACAGGACCTACAAATCTCCCTCTCCCGACTACATGGATAGCTCCACCGATACAACAACTAAATGACAATATTCAAAATTCTATCTTGTAAGAATTTTTGTCAACATGTATGATCCATTTTCCTCTGTATGGACCTTCTCAAGCTATAGTAGCTTCTTTTCCATTACATCCATAATCCATTGATATCTCACATCAATATGTTTTGATCTCGAATGAAAGGAGACATTATTTCCAAGGTGGATAACATTCTAACTATCACAAAATAACTGGTAATTGTCTTGCTGCAACCCAAGTTATTTCAATAACTTTTCATCTATAGCAACTGTTTACATGCTTCCATTGTTGCTATAAACTATGCTTTTGTAGTGGAAAATGCAACACATTTTTGTAACTTTGACTGTCATGACACTTCTCCCCTATAAATGTAACCAGGTAACTTGAAGTGGATTTTATGGAATCCACATCACTAGCCATATCTGCATCTGTGTATCCAACTAACATAAGTTTGTTATTTCTAAAGCATAGGCATATTTTGGAAGAACCTCGAAGATACATAAAAATCTATTTCATTACAACCCAATATTCCTTTATAGAATTTGAAAGGAATCTACTCACAACTCCAACTATATGAGCGATATCTGGCCGTATACAAACCACGTCATACATTAAAATTTCAACAGCTGAAGCATATAGAACCTTTTCCATCTCTTCCTTCTCTTTGTCTGTAGAAGGGTTCTACTTAGAACTTAGTTAAAATGATTAGCAAGAGCACAACTAATCGATTTAGCCTTGTCCATATGAAATCTCTGAAGTACTTTCTCAATGTAATTCTCTTATGACAACCATAATTTTTTGGTACCTTTGTCTCTAATAATACTCATGCCAAGAATCTGATTTGTTGGTCCCAATTCTTTCATGGTAAAAGACTTATTCAACTGATTTTTTAAGTTATTGATTATGAAAATATTCTGACCAACAATCAATACATCATCCATATAGAGCAAAAGAATAATGAAAACATTATAAGAGAATTTTTGCACAAAAACACCATTAGAGATTTTTTGCACAAAAACACAATGGTCTAAAGTAGTCTTTTTGTAGCCTTGATCCCTCATAACAGACTCAAACTTCTTGTACCATTATTTTCGTGCTTGTTTTAAGCCATAGAGGTTTTTCTTCAATTTGTAAACATAATCCTATTTTCCCTTTTGCTTGAAACCCTCTGACTGTTCCATGTATATATCTTCTTCCAAGTCATCATGTAAGAAGGTAGTTTTGACATCCATTTGCTCAATCTTCATGTCAAGACTTGCTACTAACCCCAACACAGTACATATGGATGTCATTTTCATAACTGGTGAGAAAATCTTGTCAAAGTCAACTCTTTTTCTTTGGCTGAATCCCTTGACTGGCCTTGTATCGTGGATTGGAATTGTGTTCTTCGTGCTTCACCATGAACACCTATTTATTTTTCAAAGTTCTCTTCCCTTTGAGCAGCTTCATTAGTTCAAAAGTTTTGTTCTCATGAAAGAACTTCATCTCATCTTGCATTGATTTAATCCATGTTTGTTTGGATTTGTCATCCATAGCTTCTTCAAAATTCTCAAGTTCTCCCCCATCAATGAAAGTTATATACTCATATGGAGGATATGTGGTAGAGGGTCATCTCAGTCTATCACTTCTTCTCAGTGGAACATGAGAAGCCATAGGTGTTGGTGCTAGACAATGAACATCATCATCTCCTTCGTCTTCAGAACCAACTTCTATGAGAGCATCATCTTCAATGGTCTCATCTTTAACAAATATAGCATCACGACTCTTGACAAGTCTTTTTGCAATCAGATCATAAAATATATTTCCAAATTGATCTTGACCTTAGCTAATAAAAATACATTGTCTTGTCTTGGCATTAAGTTTGAACCTTTCATCCTTGAGGGTATAAACAAATGCTTTATAGCCAAATACCTGCAGATGATCATAGAAAACATCCTTTCCTGACCACACTTTATCTAGAACATCCATCTTGAGAAGAGTACAGGGTGAAAGATTCAACACATGTGCAACTGTGAGTATGACTTCACCCCAAAAAGTTTTAGGCAACTTTGCACGTGAGAGTAGACATCTGACTCTCTCCATCAAAGTTCTATTCATCATTTTAGCTAATCCATTCAACTACAATGTCTTGGGAGGTGTCATCCAATGCCGAATACCATGCCTTTTGTTATAATAATGAAAAGGTCCTATGTATTCTCCACCATTGTCTGTCCGAATGCACTTCAGCTTCTTCCAAGTCTGTCTCTCAACTGAGATATGAAATTTTTTGAAAACATCTAGCACCTGATCCTTTGTCTTTAGAAGATATATCCACATATTTCTTGAATGATCATCAATGAAAGTCATGAAGTATTGAGCACCACCAAGTGACTTTGGCATTGGTCCACACATATATGAATAAGTCAAATCTAAAATATTATTCATTCTGAAAGGAAAAGAATTCTCGAAAGCAACTCTGTTTTATTTTTTACTAAACAATCAACATCTCTTCTCCAAATGTACTTCATCCATTTCAGGAAGTATCTTCTTTCTGGCTAGACTTGCCATACCTTTTTCACCCATATGATTGAGTCTTCTATGACATAATTCAGCTGCACTATCTTTCTCCATGACATTTATTGTATCGTTGGAGAGCTTCGCTTACATTATATACAGAGTTGTATGCTTCTCACCTCTATCCACTACTAAAGAGCCTTTTGTAAGTTTCTATTTTTCATAAATGAAGGAGTTGCAATATCCTTTATTTGTAAGTTTGCGTATAAAAATAACATTCAGACGCATATTGGAATATGCTTGACATCCTTTAGAAATAGTGTGGTTCTATTCTCTATTTCCAAGCAAACATTTCCTCTACCAACAACCTTTGACTAGCCTTCATTTCTCATTCTAATAGTACCAAAACTCTCAGTTGTATGATGAGAAAAATTCTCTATGCAATGTAGTGTGAATTATAGCACCACTATCAATCACCCAGTTGGTCTCGTGTGATGCAACTCGTCTATGGTATTTGTTTGCTCATCATCACTATTGTCACCTTTCTTCATTACTTTGCCTTTGTTCGTTTTCTGTTCTTTCTTGAACACCCGATAAATTTTTTTGATGTGACCCTTCTTTTTACAGTGATAACATTCAACATTGACATATTTGTTCGATTGCCCTACAATATTTATCGGTAAAAATTAAAATTATATGTACATACCATGATCACTAGTTTTATTAGATGTGATAACAACCCTATGACCTTCATTTTTAAAAAGAATGTGATTAAATTTATGAGATTATTGTAATAATATGAGTCACTTTTGGTGCTATGGAAGTGATATCATATAGAGTCTTATTATTTTCATATTTATAGAGAAAATAATACTACAACTTAGTATAATTTTTTGAGTGCCTAATATTTGTAAAACTTGTTAGTGGTAGAATGCCGGATGGGTTAATCTAGATAGATGTTCTATACAGCTTTTGTTTTTGTTTTTACATAATAATAGTCCGTCTCTTCGCTGCTAGGAAGCTTAGAACTGGCAAATATGTAAAGAATACGTTTCGGATAAAGTGGAAATTTTGGTATCTTACCAAGGGACATGCAAGTAGCTAAATAACAAACAAATAGATAAAACGACAATGTTATATATATATTTTTTTATAAACAAAACAACATAATGATATCGATAAAATAATAAGTTTTATTATTACATAAATAATTTATTATTAATAATTATAATATTAAATTTTAATTAATATTAAAAATAAATAAATATTTTATATATTTTTATTATAACAATAATAAAAATCATTATAAAAATAAAAAAAATTATAATCATAAATTTGTAATAAATTATAAGTTATATGATATAGAGAAATATAATTAATTTAATATAATTATATTTAATAAAAAATTATTATATTAATTATAATTATAATATAATTATATTTAATAAAAAATTATTATATTAATTATAATTATAATATAATTATTATATATGAAAATGTTAATAAAATTATCATTATTATATATAAAAATGTTAATAAAATTATCATTGTTATAGTTAAAATAAATAATTTAATCAAAGAAAAAAAAACATTTACTTCAAACTAAGAAGGAGCGACAAACCAACGAACATGCTTAAAATTTACTACAAGAAAACAAAACAATAAAGAGAGCAGAGACAGCGACACCAAAAGTAACGTAGTTTCTCTAAGCAAAAAACATATTTGGGAAGCTAAGGAAAAAAAATAAATAATCAAAAATTTATAATAATAAAAACAATATCTTAAAATATTAATATTTAAAATTAAATATATTAAAATAATTGTAATGGTAATTTAAATTATTTTTAATTAAATAATGTTTAATGTAAAATAATATTTTAATTTTTTTAATAATAAAAAATATTATTATTATAAATTTTAATAATATTATTTTTAGTTTCTA
Organism: Hippophae gyantsensis; assembly: GCA_030763125.1. Classification (NCBI taxonomy): domain Eukaryota; kingdom Viridiplantae; phylum Streptophyta; class Magnoliopsida; order Rosales; family Elaeagnaceae; genus Hippophae; species Hippophae gyantsensis. The sequence continues at coordinate 17,003,759 of CM061033.1, read as the reverse complement.
TCGTTTTCACTCTCTAGTGTTTTTCCTTTCTCGGATTTTGAGGGATTTAATTAGCTTTTTCTTTTTGGTTTTGCCTTTCTGTAGCGTTTGGAGATTTTGTGGAGCTTCGATGTCTGTTTCCCAGTCTCAATCTTCGTCGTCTTCTAAGCTATGCTATAATACTGCGTGTAATGAATTGAAATCTGAGAAGCCGAGGAAGGGTTGGCGTCTTCGCACCGGCGAGTTCGCTGAGCTTTGTAATAGATGCGGGTGAGTTAAGCATTTTATTTTATTTTTTCGAATTGTTTAAGTTTTTCGTTGGTGTTTCTTGTTTTGTTGAATTATAGGAGGTTTTGACTTTAAGTTATCGGTTTGAGCTTGGGATGCTTTCATAGGGTTTTAGTATTGGTTTGGGATCCTTTTAGTCAGTTACTGTCAAGTAAGTGAATGCTTGCTCTAGTTTCGAGATGCAGATTGGGTTAACGGGTTAATTTGGGGAAGCTGGCTCCAGATTTGTAACTTTTTCTTTCTTTTTTTGCTCATATTTCTCATCAAATGTTTCGGAAGGAACTGGAGGTTGAAGTTCGACTGAGGGTGCTATATAATTTGACTTTTCCTTATCAAATTTACTGTTGTGTAAAATGGGAGTTGTCAAAGAAGTTTAAGTTTGGAATTAGATTGAGGACCTGGTTTAGGGATTCTTCTAGGTGTATATGATTTCGTGGACAAAAAGCAGGATATAAATTCTAATCCTAACACTACTTCAGAGAAGTCCTAGCGATCCCTCTAATGTTTTGATGTTATATTTGTCATGCTTTGTCACTCAGTTTTGGGAACTGTTTGGTATGTTGGAGTTGAATAAGTAGTAAGGTAACGACCCAAGTGGCTTGAGGCACCCCGTTCGGGAACAAGATAGCCTTTGCAAGTCATAACGAGATGGGGTGACCTATCTCTAGCGACCTGTGTTATGTGTTGTTGTAGTCTTGTCTCACAAGTCTGTTCTAAAACACCTTGGACAGAGCACCTATCATTGTAATGATGACACCTGTCCTCTTATGTATTTATATATGCCCACTAATGTCAATAAGAAATGATATACTTATCTCTCTAACATTCTCTTTAGAAATCTTATAGTATTTGTAATTCTCCAAACAATTGGCTCCCACCATGGGGTCTTAAGTTTTTTCAATTCATTTTTGAGAATTTGCGATCTTTCATTCTATAACTAGGAGAATCACTTCGTGCCATGGGAAAGTCACTCCGAACCAAAATAACCAGGCACTGTTCCAATTTAGAGCAACAAAGAAAATCACCCCAATCACACAAATAACATGACCAACCCTTGTCCAAATAGAAATACAACTCGTCTAGTCCATTTTAATAGCACGAGTCTACATTTCTACTTAAATCAATCCTCACTTAAAACACACCAATCATAGACACTGCTTCTATCTACAAAACAAAAAACTCGACATACCCTTTTACTTGTCATATCGCTTCAAAGAAGCCCGTTGAGAAGAAACATGCAATTGAGTTCAAGTTGAAAGATGCGTGAATTGGGTACTGGATTGCACATTGAACTAGGAAAGATATGGGCCGTTGAGTGGATTGGAAAAGAATGATATGTGAGTTGGAAGCTGTTGTTGGCGCGGACAAGGCGATCCACTGGATGATTTGGCTCGGAATGCGAGTCGAGATTTGGTGCTGCATGGGCTAGGCGAGCTGCAGGTTGTTAATGTGTGACCGTAAGCTGAGTTGTGTTGGTGTAGATCGAGTGAGCTAAGAGTTGGCTCTTGCAAGCAGTGTGTTGAATGAGCGGCCTGGTGATTTTCAGACTGGTTTCTTTGCTGCCTGGTATGACTCCACCCTTATACCAGTGAGTATATTCGTGATCTGTTGTGATTTCTTGGCCCATACCTCCTTAAGCCCATTTGGAAAACTCTTGTCACAATTGATCCTACAAAAACCCATCTACAAGTAGTGAGGTTTGAAGGAAAGATTAAAGAAAAAGTCCAAATGCACATAAAGAGTACTTTAACAAACAAGTCGTTTACAATAAAGGTTTAAAAGAGAGAAGCAAAATGTTGAGTTTAGGCTTGATAGGAATGGTTAATTTTAACTCAGCAGGTAGGCTAGATTGTACTCACAATTATGTTTGTTTCCCATGTATTCAAAGGAAATTAAGGAGAATTAAAAGTACCCATCAGGTGGACTCAAATGAAAGGTCATGAACTGGCGCTGGAAATGACTGGAGTTTAGCGCGACTTGGGTCGAGACAAGACATGGCTTGAACGAAGCACTTTTTGGAGCGTGTTGTGAGCTGGAGAAGAAATTGTGACCTTACATGATTTTTTATGCTGAAGTTAAGCGAATTGGTGTTTGGAGAGATGCTATTTGATCCACCAAGCTGTGTAGTAGAATCAACAAAGAATTCTCAGAGCTTGTTTGTCCAAGTGCAATTTTTGTTTTAAGAAGTCAAGCGGCCATCTCCATAATAGATTGTGCAAGAAAATGATGAAACTCAAGTACTTTGAGATCGTTCAAGTAGCAACGATCTACATTGTGATCTGTCTCTCTAGTGTAACAATACGTCGAAGAGAAATTCTGTGACATTCCTATTGAATTCCTTAAGTTTTTCGATCACAAGTTGAAGAATCATTGAATGAGTTGGATCGTCATGTGCCTTCTTTTTTCTAAAAAAGGCATTGACAATGGCCGTGATAGTTCCTCGTTCTTGGGTTTGGAAGTTCAACCCGACAACTTGGAAGACAACCAAGTATATTATGAAAAACTTGTATAACAAATACGAGCCAATGGCTAAAGAGCTTCACCAAAAGTACTTGCTGGTGACTGAGCAATATGCAATAGTGGCTTGCCATTCGTTGAATCGACTACCTTTGTTTCCCCTAGTGGTTCAGATTATTGTAACAGAATGCTCGTTTTACGGTGGAGAAAAGTTATGCAATGGCATCATATCCATTGTTGATTCCCTTGGAGAAAATTGCTAAAGTATTTGAGGAGGTTGAGAGTAGGCTCCTTATTTCCTTCAATAGTGAACACGTGGCACATAGAGATCTATTGATTTAGACCTCTATTTCTTTGCATGACATTGGCTTCAATACTTCAACGACGTAGATAAGTGGTTTTAATGATTTACCTGTCCGAAGTACTTCTAAGCTTCAACGAGCTTGTTTAGGTCTTCATTACTAACTATGCTAGCAACAAACCCATAAAGAAGAAATCACATCACTTATTCTCCATGACCTAAGGCCTTAAGGAACCAGCTTAAAGTTTTGTGAAACGATTCAAAGAAAAAAAAAGAGATTTGATTATTCAAATTTAGTACAATCCAAGCGTCTAAAAAGGAATTCTAAGGGTTTCAACATTTCGTTGAAATAAGACAACACCTTGGTCTTTGGAGACCATATTTGAAGATGCTTATAAACCTGTGAACCTCAAAAGGGGATATGAAACTCAAACCGGATAGAAACAATGCATACTACCCAATCACTAATGCCACCATTTTTATGCGAGAATCCTCAACAAGGGAGGAATGCCACAATATGCCTCCCCACACCTAGTTTGTGACACCTCACAATGTAGAAGTTTCGAGGGAAACAAGGGAGATAGTTAAGGATGGTAAGACATGATGCCAAAGTTGGAGGATTAGCTCTAAAAACACAAGGTATGATCGATTAACTTTAGTAATGCTTTTGATTATTGTATTTTGTCAAACATAAACAGGCAGATAACTCGGATTGATGACACCCATAAAAATTTCACTACTTGAGGAACTATATATTACTCGTTTGGAGTGAGGAGACCAAACAGTCCCCGCCTATTCGGGATGCAGGTGTAAAAGACATGTGTGCAAATGCTTAGCCTAAGGAAGAAGAAGATTCACTATTGAAGGATAGATCTCGCCAATAAAATAACGCGTTAACCCCCCGAGTAGGAGTGAGGAGGCCAAACGGTCTATCCTATCGCCCACTTGAGATGTAGGTGTAAGAGGCGAGACGTCCATCCTAAAAAAGGATCATAAGTTCACAAAAGTGAAACTTCTCTTTGGGACGTGTTGAATGAGTGCTGGATTTAGTTTCCAACTTGTTTGTCTCTTGTCTCGCGAATAAAATAACGCGATAACTCTCAAGTAGGAGTGAGGCCAAATGGTCTACCCATTTGGAATGCGGGTATAAAAGGTGAGATGCCCATCTTAAAAAAAGGTTGTGAGTTCACAAAAGTGAACATCTTCTTTGAGATAAGCAAGAAAGAATTTCATTTCCAAGTAGTCTATGTCTCCTATTTTTCGAATAAAGTAAGACGATAACTCCTAAGTAGGAATGAGGAGGCCAAATGATCCTTCCACTAATACATGAAATGTGTTGCCCAAGCAAAACTTGACCAGAATCAGTCCAAGTAAAATGTGGACTGATTCAGCCCCACCAAGATATGGTCTGATTCAACCCTACCAATATGTGACCTAAATCAGTCTAAGTAATATGCGGCCTGATTCAGCTTAAGCAATATGCAAGCTGATTTTGACTTGTTCATGTTCCTTGTCTCATGAATAAAATAAAGCGGTGCATACCCTTATATAAATGTAAGGGTGATTGTTTAAAATAACAAAAGCAAGTAATATTAGTCACCCTAAGTATACAATGACCGTAAACATGCCATAACGAACCTTCCTCCATTTTACAAGAATTAGTAATGCCCAACCAATCCTCTAAGGTACCAAAGTTATGATACATCTCATCCATGGCGTGGTGATAATCGAACAAACCATCCTCAAACAAGGAGGAAGATGCCTATCATGACAAACAACATAAGAAACATTAGATTCACAGTTAGATGACACAAGAAAAATAGTAAACTTTACAATCTCATTGTTTTCCCTAGGGAAGTATGGATTAGCTCGTTGAGTAGTGGGCTTTACCTTATAAACATCGGGAGGAATAGCTTTGACCTTTCTATCTTGAGAGTGGGGAAACTAATTTAGGTAAGATAAATAGTGAGCTTCGTGAGGTGGTACAGAATGGACATGATGAGAATTGGGGGGGGGGGGAATCACCTTTTATCCAATTTGAGTGAGTGTTTCATCCTTTAGATCATCGATGTCCAAGCTAGTATAGTCCGTTTGGAACAAGTGGACTCATAGAACAAGTTCTATACTTGAAGAATGGACTCGCATAAGGCAAGCTATTTTTTGTTAAACAAGCCTATTTTCCCAAGGTGATTAGACTCAATAAAGTGGGCTACCTCTCGCAATGAGCAAACTTCTTTTGCAAGCAGTGGGTAGATCCACTAACGAATTACATTCCAAAAGTCCACAGGCGAACTCTTTTCCATCACGTGCTGCAAAGCCCCTTCCTCAGCCTTAACAATGTAAGATAAGAAAAAGGTTCAATTGATGCTCATAGTGGGCTAGAGAAGTTGAGAGGTTACATGTGAGTTACTTCCAAGGGAAATTGTAAAGTATTTTAGTCATATTCTCCTAGCTTCTTCCAATCTATGAGAATAGGGGAGTTAATATTTGATATGTTGGTATTGACTAAATGGTAAGGTAACGACCCAAGTGACCTGAAGCACCCCGTTCAGGAATATGATAGCGTTTGCAAGTCATAATGAGATGGGACAACCTATCTCTAGCAACTTGAGGTGGACGACTTGCAGTGGATGGCCTGAAGAAAGTAACCTGTGTTATGCGTTGTTGTAGTCTTGTCTCACAGATATGCTCTAACACACTTTGGATAGAGTGTCCATCATTGTAATGATGACATCTGTCCTCTTATGTATCTATATATACCCTATTAATGTCAATAAGAAAGGATCTGTTTATCTCTCTAACATTCTCTAAAAATTCCTATAGCATTTGTAATTCTGCAAATAGGAACTATTCTATTTCTTTCTTATTGATGCGCACGTTTAATTGGAGGAATTTAATTTGGAAACGTTTGGAACAATGGTTATTAATGTCAATAAGAAAGGATCTGTTTATCTCTCTAACATTCTCTAAAAATTCCTATAGCATTTGTAATTCTGTAAATAGGAACTATTCTATTTCTTCCTTATCGATGCGCACGTTTAATTGGAGGAATTTAATTTGGAAACGTTTGGAACAATGGTTATTTTAAATGGATATTCTATAGTTAATTTGTAGCCAGTGGTATAAATATTGCTTAGTATACTCCAGAAGATCAATTACCGCAGGTACGATTGTAGAGCTTTTGCAGTGTGGGTGTTCTGTCTTAGATTGTTGATCTTATTATGACATAAAAGATTTAGACTCTAGAACAGTTCGAAGTAAACTTCTGTTTCAATTTTGTAGTGGAAAAATATTTCTAACAACAGGATTTCTGTTATAGTTTGTGAACTTTTACCCTGTGCTTTAGTCTTTAACATATTTTGGCACCAAAACTGGTAGGCTTTTCAGACACATTTAGTGCAAGTAGAAATATAAAATAGGATAATATGGAAGCAAGAATATTAGGAAATTGAAATAGGTTGAGAGAAGAACGAAAAAATTAAAGACATTCTAATTCTCCATTATTAATAATAATGAGAAATTACATGTATTTTTTAGAGATAATAAGACAATAATACCTAATATGATTCCTAACTTATTAGGAAACTAAATATTTAGTATCTATATTCCAACACCAGGAAGGAAACTTAATATTAAATATTTATATATTCTAACAGTACAGCCAGTTCACTTTCTTCTTCATCTCCATTCTTTCCTTTTATTCCTTTCTGCTTAGACAAATATCTTTATTGGTTGGTTTGACGTATGGGGGGGAGTTATTTGTCCAGGAGAATATTGATTACTAACTAACAATGGGCTTTAACCTAAGAAGAAGAAGAAAACCCTGCAACTTTAATGGAATTTGCTCTTGTTAAGTTCTGATTTATTCGATGCCTAAATGTGAAGATTGGTATCCAAGTAAAAGAAGATTTCTATTTAAAAACTGTAGCATTAGATGCCATTAGTAAGATGTTAAGTAAATCCTGGCTCAACTCCCATCAATTTAAGCTTTTTTAGGTAGAATGTGGATGAACACAATCTAACACCATGCTTCTGTGAAAATTTACAGTATAATCTTGATTTTTTCTTTGGAGCTTGTTTCATTTTGTACTTTATTTCTTTCCCTTTATGCATCCTAAATTGGACCCTTATCCTATGCAACAAAAGTTCCACTTATGAAGAAGGAAGATTCTGTGAGACATACCATGCAAATCTTACTGGCTGGAGGAATTGTGAATCTTGTGGGAAGGTGAGCAGGAGGCTTGTTCTGATTTACATATTTGCCATATTATCTTGCTTATCTGAAGATATTTAACTTTGATTTGTATATTCTAGCATAGACCTTATATTGGTTCCTTTTTCTTTGCAGCAAGTTCATTGCGGGTGTATTGTGTCATGTCATTTGATTATATTATTGGATCCTGGAGGGATTGAATGCATCACATGTGCGAGGAAAAATATGATTTTGGTAGGGATCAATTAAACAATATGTTCTCTTCCTGCCTTTCTTCCAGCTCTATCTAATTGCGACTAAGTATCCTGTTTTGGGCTATGTGCACCAAAATTAACTTTGGGATTTGGAGCTTTCTTGTTTCATAACAAGTACCTTCTTGAAAATGGTTTATTTCATTAGTCTCTCTAATGTGATACAGGGTGTGGAGAAAATGGAGAAGCATATAAAATCCCTTCTCATGGACATTGTAGTTGATTCTAAAATCCTCAGCTTAGTGTTCAAGAAGTTGCGAAATCTGAATGTGAAATTCCATAATTATTAAATTTAGAAATGTATTATATATGGTGGCAAGTTGGAATACGTTAACCCTTATTTCTGGACCTCATGCAATGCCAAACCCATCTATTTACATTTACCTATGCCTACTGAAACCTTGAGTTAAAGTGGGTTTTGGACTTCTGATAGTGACTTGAGGCCCCAATTCCCAACCACTTTCTGAGCCTGTGAGGCTTTTACTGGTTCCAGAAAATATTATACATCTTCGTAGAAAGCATTACTTTGTGGAAATTTGGCATTGATAGTGATTTTTATTGATATATTGTTAGTTTTCTTGCCATGTCTTTTGCCGAAAAGCAATTGAATTAAGAGTGACAGCTTGTGATCACGTGATGCTTTGAACTATTATCTAATAATTAAGATTAAATTACACTAATGGTCCTTATATTTTTCCTAATTCTACACTTTGATCCCTTTGTTATTTATTCTTACGGTTTAGTCTACTTATTATTCAATTTTAATTGATTTAGTCCCAAAATAAAATCAATTCATAGTTGAACATCACCGTCAAAATTGACCATGTGCCAGTCACATTGGAGGTTAAATTAGGTCAAGTTAAATATTTTGACATATATATATGTTTTTATTTATTTTAATGCCCAAATAAAATTAAAAATAATTGTTTAGTAAATTAGGAAATATAAAAAAGAAAATATTAAACTTGGGTTAATTCACGTGACTAACACCGTGGACAATTTTGACATATAGTGTTTAATTTCAAGTTGATTACAATCCTGGAACTAAATTTGTTAAAACTAAAGAATAAAGAACTAAATCATAAGAAAAAATAATAAGGGACAAAAATATAGTGTAGTTTAGTCTATAATTAATATAATTTTTTTCTGATTTACTTCTAAATTGTTTAATCCAGACATCAAATCCAGCATCGACATGGGGCTGGGGGCCATCTGCATTTTCTCACTCACCTTTACCTGATAGACTTAAGGACTTCTCTGTCAAAGCTCGGAGTCAGTTGGCTGGATCAGGTCCTGTTCCATGGCAACAAGCACCCAGTTTGTTTGGTTCTGTTTCTTCAACTGAACTGCATACAAGAAAACCATATGAAGTGGACTTTTCAGCTGCAATTAATAAACTTAATGCTGGCGAAAGAATATCTGTCCCTTCCTTGGATAAGAAGAAAATTGATGACTTCTCAGAGAGGTTACAAAATGGAAGCCTCAAGCTGGGTGCACGGGAAATATTTGAACATGGGGCTGCGGGTATTGATTCTTTGCAGTCTTTAATGTGTTTTGGGATTTGGAGGGAAAAATAATAATAATGTAATGTAAGAGTTTTACTGTTGAGCGTGTGTATATTTTTTTCCATGATGTACAAGGTGCGAAAACCTGAACTGCACATTTTTTGCAGGGAAAAATTGTGAGGAGCAAATTTATTCATGCTTAAGTGTATCTCAACAGTGTCTTTCTAAAAAGGAGGATTCATCTACTCCCCAATTTGGTTTGGCCATACCTTTTGTATCTCCAAAGGAAACAATCGGTCATGTTGGGGCTGCTGGCAATAATTTGTGTTCTACTCCTCAACCCCTTTCTAAACAATTTGTTGGTAATTTACAAAATGGAGTTGATTCATCCAGTGAGATTCAGATGCGCAATGCTAGGCCTCGAGCAGAGTCTAGAGGAAGAAATCAGTTACTTCCACGGTATTGGCCAAGATTCACTGATGAAGAGCTACAACAAATATCTGTGGAGTATCCTTTGATTCATTTCCTCTTGAAATTGAAAGACAAAAACGAATACTGATTTTTTCTTAAATAAATATTTATTAGAATTAGTGGTGAAGAATTTAAATTCTAGTCAATTGACTCCGTTATGAAGAACATTGTTTTCCTTTATGTTTTTTTTGTTGCATGCTTGACCTACTATTGTTTCCATTTAGCCATGTACGAGCCTTAACCAAATATAAGTTCAAATTCTGTAATCACTCCATTGTTTGAGAAAACGTTAAGTGCAAGTGATGCTGGGCGAATTGGGCGTCTTGTGCTGCCAAAGAAATGTGCAGAGGTGAGTATAGAAAAGACAAATAGGAAACTATTGGAATTGTATTTATTTGATTTTACTTTGTACACAATAGATTAATTTATAATACAAAAAGAACTAAAAAAGGATACTAATTTAATACTTTTATTTCTACCAAAATAGGATATGATTTACTTCTTATTTTTTTTCTTAATCTCTTGCAACTGTCCAGCGGGAAATCAATGATTTCCTCTAGTCAATGATTTTAACATTTTTCGTCAAATTAGGTCATAAATATTAATCATATTTAACTTGTAGACGGAATTATTGAAATTTTGTAGTGGAATCCCTTTGGTGAATATATCTTTCATTTGTTCCTTTGTGGAAACATAAGTTATGTAAATAATTCCATTTTCAATATTTTCATTAATAAAATGTATGTTCATATCTACATGTTTGGTCTTGTCATGTTGCATTAGATTAAGTGAGATATTGATGACAATTTTATTGTTGCTGTAAAGTTTAATAGGAGATTTTATTGAAATCTGTAATTCATGTAGGAGTTTTTTTAACCACAACGTTTCACACATTCTCTGTGCCACTGTTCCAAATTGTACTTCTGCACTACTTCTGTTTACTACATTTTGTTTTTACATTACCCAGTAGTGGATCTTCTATTCTCTATTGAACCAGCCTAGTCTGCATTGGTAAAGATTTCTATAGAATTACTTCGTTTTTCTTGAAGAACAATCCTTTATTTGGTGATTCTTTGAGATACTTGAGAATTTTATAAACAATTTCGAAGTGAGTTTCTTTTGGAGAGTGCATGTGTTGGCTTATGACACTAACTGCAAAAGCGATATCTGGTCTGATATGAGACAAATATATAAAATTTTCAACTAATCTTTGATAATTATCTCTTTCTATTGGTTCTTCTGTATCTTCATTTTTCTTCATTGCCTCGATTGGAGTATCACTCAATTTACATTCGAGCATACTAGTCGGTTTTCATTTGAGCATGCCAGTCAGATTACATTCTAGTATAATAGTTTCAGAGAGGAGGTCGATGATATATTTCCCTTGAGATACACTAATTCATTTTCTAGATTGTGCAACTTCCATTCCTAAGAAGTATCGTATTTGTCTCAGATCCTTGATTTCGAATTCTGTGGAAAAATGTTTTTTTCCATCTCTCGACCTTTTCTAGATTGTCTACAGTTAAGATTATATTATCCACAAACTAACAAAATAGTTTTCCTTCCATCTTTAGTGTGTCGAAAAAACATGTATGATCTGATTGCCCTTGCTATTATCTTTGTTTTTTAATCACCTTTGCAAATCTATCAAACCAAGCTCTTGGTGACTGTTTGAGGCCTTAGAGATTTTTTTTAGTTTGCACATTGTATTGTTTCATTTACAAAATCCTGGAGGCATGGTCATGAAAATTTCTTCTAATTCTCTATTCATAAATTTTTTTTTAATGTCCAGTTAGTGAAGTAGTCAATCCAAGTTAATTGCTAGAGATAGTAGAATCCAAATTGTTTTAGCTTAATTACTAGAGCAAATGTTTCATAGTAGTCAATTTCATAGGTTTATGTAAATTTCTTTTTAGCGAAACGAGTTTTGTATCGCTCTATTGTGCCATTAGTTTTGTATATTATCGTAATGATCCACTTACAACCAATTGGAACCTTTCCTGTGATATTATTGTAAAGATCCTAGAAAAACACATTTGATAGCTCTTGGATCAAGTTTAGATTGAGTTTTGGAAGAGGGATTTTGATAGTAAGGGATGTGTTAAAAAAAAGATAACATCAAGACTAACAAATGTTCTTTTGTGAGACATATCATAATATTAGTATCTTTTTGAGTAGGGAAATATCCTAGAAAAAATACATTTGATAGCTCTTGGATCAAGTTTAGATTGAGTTTTGGAATGGTTGTGAACAAAAGAAGTATAACTAAATATCTTAAGGGAAAATTAGATTGTAGATGAGATGTGGAAAAATATTGTTGTAATTCTTGTAGTTATGTTTTAAAGGAATGAACTGGACCAGTCATATGATTATTAAGGTAAGTTGACGTAAGAATGACATCTCCTTAGAAATGTTTTGGCATGTTGGTAGTGAAAAGTAAAGTTCGAGCTACTTCAAGAAGATGTTGATTCTTTCGTTAAGTTACCTCATTTTGTTAGGGAGTATCAACACAAGAAGTTTGATGCCGTATGTCATGGTGTTGAAGGTAATCTTGGAAGGTATGATTGAAATATTTTGTTCCGTTATCAGTGCAGATAATTTGGATTTGTGTTTGAAACTGTTTGAATCATTTTGTGAAAACTAATGAAAACATTTTGAACTTTAATTTTTTCTTTCAACATGTAGACCTAACAAATCTCGGTATGATCATCAATAAAAGTCACAAATAATTTATTATGTGCATGATTAGGGATATGTGAGGGACGCCATATGTCACTATGCATTAGAGTAAGCAATTTAGATGGTTTATACAGGTTTTATGGAAAAAAGGTTTGGTGATGTTTTGTATACTCACAAATTTTACACTGAAAATTACACGTTTTAATGTTCAAGAATATGGATGGAAATAACTGTTTCAAATACTGAAAGCTAGAATGTTCCATTCTATAATGTCATAATAAAAGTTCACTACTTGTAGGGTCTGAAACAGAATCACAATCAATAATTTGATGACACTCGCTCACTTTAGCTTCAGAAAAATAATGTAGACCTTCACACTCATTAGTATTGCCAATCGTCTTTTCCTATAATAGGTCTTGAAAGAGACAGTAGGAAAAAAAAATTTAGCATACAACTTTGTTTTTTGTCATTTTACTATTGGAAATTAAATTGCACGGCAAATTTATTACATGAAAAACAAATCCAAATTTATAGAATCAAAGAGTCGAATACTCCTTTCTCCAACAACAGATGAGATAGATCCATTTGTTTTTTAGGTCTGTCTGGTGATCCACTGAGGCTTGGTAGCTTTGAGATCTACTTTGTCTTGGTTTTTAATTCACGGGTTTTTCATGAATTTTCTAACATGTCTTTTGTATGTTTGGGCTTCTAAAAATGTTCACAAAACGATCGTTTTTTTTGAGAATTTTGACCATTTCTTGTCTTATTATCATAGGGACCATGTGTAAAATTAGTTGAAGGCCTATTATCGTGATAAGGCCCATATTTAGATTGAAGCCCAATGGATGATTTGATTGAAGTAACAATATTAGGTTGATATCCTTATTAAAGTCCATATACTTGTTGGAGCCTATCTCTATTTCTTTGACCCTAGTTGTTTATTGGCCCATTTAGCCCATTTGAATAGCCAGCCTTCACCAGTGTAACCAGCTTTTAGGGTTGATATTGATTCTCGAGAGGCTTTGAAGGAGACACGAGAGTTGCAAGAGGAGTCGTGAGAGCTAGTGTCGCCAAGAGGGTCAATCAACGTAACTCGTCGTCGGTTTTCCTTTTGTGCGCTTTGACGAACACTTCTCTAATAGAGGGTAGAGGACAGCAACCTAAAATTCTCCCACGGATATCATCAAGTTCGCGATACAAACTGTAGACTTTTCTGAGAATCTGCTTTATCAGTGTTGAACAGGCTGTATTATTAAGTGTAAAATAAGCTGTAATTATTGTTGATACCAGTTGTTATATTCCTAGCTTAGTGGCCACTAATCTACAATTCTTATTCCTATTTATAGTGTTGTAAATACATTAAAGAAAGTCAGAGAATGAAGTGAAAATAAATACAGACTCCTGATTATCTTCATCATATCTCTCATAATATAATCTTCATGGTATCAGAGCATTTCTGAAATCCAATTTTGTTTTTCTCACCAACTCTGTCCAGGGAAGAATTTTTTTTTTACCCGAAATAAGTAGTTCTTGGGAGAGAATTTTTTTCTCTTCCATTGCTGAAAACCATATTGATTTATGCAAATACGTCTGAATAGTCATCATCTCGAGCTGTCATTATCGCCACCATCAACCATCTGTTCATCGTCATCGCCGATGATATAATCTCATCTCAGACCAGTCATCATCTCAGACCAGTCGTCGTCGCAGATCATCATCGTCATCACCGATCATCATCGTCGTCGCCGATCATCATCGTCATCACCGATCATCATCGTCGTCGCCGATCATCATCTCGCAAGTTAGTAACATTTGCATTCTGTTTTTTTGTTTCCAATACCCGTAAGCTGCATTTTTTATAACCTAACCCGACTCAGTACAACTCGATCCGACCCAATACAACTCGGCCCAGCAGATTGTCTAAAAAAAAAACAGCCTATTCGTCAATTTTAGCCCACATATAATCTACAATTGAAATAACAACAATGGTCACGGGAAAACCTGTAATTATTGGTTCCACAGAAAATAGTCTTATGCCCATCACCAGTTACAAATTAAATGGGTACAATTACCTTCAGTGGTCCCAATCCGTCATGATGTTTATATGCGGAAAGATGAAAGATTACCTTACTGGCGATGTAGCAGCTCCGAACAAGGACGATCTGCAATACAGAACATGGAAATCTGAAAACAATATGGTGATGTCTTGGTTGATCAATTCCATAACAAACGAAATTGGAGAGAACTTTCTTCTCTACAAAACTGCCAAAGGAATATGGGATGCCGCCAGAGACACTTATTCCAATTCTGATAATATGTTTGAACTATTTGAGATCGAAAGCATCCTCCATGATCTTCGTCAAGGAGAGTTGTCAGTTACACAATATTTTAACTCTCTCACTTGATGTTGGCAGCAATTAGACCTCTTTGACAAAAAATGGATTTTCAAATTTTTACTTGGGCTCTATAAAGATCTTGATGATGTGCGCGGCAGAATTCTAGGAACAAAACCCTTACCCATCATTCGTGAAGCCTTCTTCGAAGTTCGTCAAGTGGAGAGTCGAAAGAAAGTAATGATGAGTCCTCAGTCTACCATTTCCGTGATTGGAGATGGATCTGCACTTGCCATTTGAGGCCACCAGTACTCTCATAATACAGACAACCGTCCTCGTCGTGGAAGACCTTGGTGTGATCATTGTCGTAAACCTGGTCATACTAAGGAAACCTGCTGAAAAATTCATGGCAAGCCAACTGATTGGAAACCACCCTTCGCACAGCACATCAACAAAGAAAGTTGTGGAAAAATTGTCTCCAAATCTCAAGGCACTGAGTCACCTGAATCTGTTCTGTTTAGCAAGGAACAAATTGATCTCCTCCAGAAACTATTTGGACAATCCTTAACCACATCATCTGCCACTATAGCTCAATCAGGTAACACCCTCAATGCTCTTAGTGTGAAACAGGTTATGAGACCATGGATTGTTGATTCTGGTGCTTCAAAAAATTCCAAAGATTTTCAGTGTGAAGTATGTCAATTTTCAAAACATGTTAGAACTTCATATGCTCATCTTCCACATAAAAAATCACATCCTTTCTCATTAATTCACACTGATATTTGGGGACCTTCTCAAATCAAAAACATCACAAGGACACGTTGGTTCATTTCATTTGTGGATGATCATACTCGAATCACTTGGTTATTCCTAATGAAAGAAAAATCTAAAGTAGGTCAAATTTTTAAAAATTTCAATACCATGATTCAAACCCAATTTCAAACAAAAATCCAAGTATTGAAAGAAAGAGTAGGCATCTTCTCGAGGTAGCTAGATCCCTTATGTTCACAACTCATGTCCCTAAACATTTTTGGGGAGATGTTGTTCTTACAGCTACCTATCTTATCAATAGGATGCTATCTCGTGTCCTCCTATTTAAAACACCTATCAATACTCTACTTGAGTCATACCCACACACCAAAATCGTGTCCCACATTCCCTTTAAAATTTTCGATTGTTCTGCTTATGTCCATGTACATCATAGTGGCAAACTTGATCCTTGAGCCATCAAATGCATATTCCTAGGGTATTCATCATACCAGAAAGGATACAAATGTTTTTCTCCTATCACAAAACGATTCTGTAATACAATGGATGTCATATTCTTTGAACAATATCCGTACTATTCCAAATCTGTCATTCAGGGGGAGAACATAGGCAATGAATACCAGCTTTTGAATATCATAACCACTCAGTCTCCCACAAATCCTATCTCGCAAATTCCAGAAAGAATCAATGTGTCAAATAAATCCTCTTACTAATCCCAATGAACCCTCAACTTCTCTACCAACAGATCCAAACTTCCTTATTCCGAACAATGATCTTCTTGTCTACTCTAGAAGGAAAACAACTCAAGAAAGAGCAGAGAGTCGAGCATATCTTAAGCCAATCCAGGAATCCAACCCGAGTACAAGCCATTCCGACAATTCACAAGGTAACATCACTGAACCTCATATTATTGAATTATCTCTTAATGATTTGAATTTGCCAATTGCTACAAGAAAAGGTGTAAGATCATGCACAAACCACCCTATCTACAACTTTTTTCCTATAAAAATCTCTCACCAGGTTATAAGGCATTTATCAACAACCTTGATCAGATAATGGTTCCAAATTCTGTTCATGAAGCATTTCAGATACCTGAATGGAAGACAGGTATTCGTGAAGAACTCAATGCCTTAGAGAAAAACAAGACTTGGGAGATCATAGAACTATCATCGGGAAAACAAGTTGTTAGGTGTAAATGGATCTTTACAATCAAACACAAAGCAGACGACAGTGTAGAAAGACTCAAAGCTCGCCTTGCGGCTAGGGGATTCACTCAGACATATGGGCTTGACTATCAGGAGACTTTTGCACCTGTAGCAAAACTCAACACTATTCGTGTTCTTCTCTCCTTAGCATCTAACTTGGATTGGCCTCTTTACCAATTAGATGTCAAGAATGCATTCCTTAATGGTGATCTTGAAGAAGTCTACATGGACATTCCTACTGGAATTGAATCTTCTGTTCTAACCAATAGAGTCTGCAAACTTAAAAAATCCTTATATGGATTGAAACAGTCTCCACGTGCTTGGTTTAATAGGTTCTCCAAAGTTCTGAAGAGATATGGGTATACTCAATGTCAATCAGATCACACACTATTCGTCAAACATTTCTTCAATGACAGAATAGTTATTCTAATTGTGTACGTAGATGATATTATTCTAACAGGAAATTCTACAATTGAGATGAATAAACTCAAGGAATTCCTTGCCAAGGAATTTGAGATCAAAGATCTGGGCAATCTCAAATATTTCCTAGGAATGAAAGTAGCACGAACAAAAAGGGACATATCTGTATCTTAAAGAAAATATGTACTTGATCTTCTCAAAGAAACTGGAATGATCGGGTGTAAACCGGTAGAAACTCCGATGGACTCTACAGTAAAACTCGAAATCAAAGAAAATAGTACACCTGTGGACAAAAGCCATTACCAAAGATTAGTGGGAAAACTCATTTACCTATCCCACACTAGACTAGATATTGGTTTTTCAGTAAATGTTGTAAGTCAATTTATGAACAGTTCCACTGAAGAACACATGGAAGCAGTCTATCGTATGCTCAGGTATCTCAAGATGACACCAGGAAAAGGATTATACTTCAGTAAGAATCCCACTAGAAAAATTGAAGTCTTTGCAGATGCTGATTGGGCAGGTTCTATAGTGGATTGCAGATCTATTACTGGGTATTGTACATTCGTATGGGGAAATCTTGTAACTTGGCGAAGTAAGAAACAGACAGTAGTCGCTCGAAGCAGTGCAGAAGCTGAATTTAGAGCTATGGCTCATGGGATTTGTGAAGGAATGTGGTTAAAAAGACTACTCAATGAACTAGACTTCACAACTCCTGAACCAATCAACATGCATTGTGACAATCAAGCTGCAATGAGAATTGCGAAAAATCCAGTTCATCATGACCGAACCAAACATGTAGAAATAGATCGTCATTTCATTAAAGAGAAGTTAGATGGAAAAATCGTGGACCTACTATATACATCTACACATCATCAAATTGCAAATATCCTTACCAAAGTATTACCCCGAACAAACTTCGAAGAATTGAGTCGCAAGTTGGAAATGATTAATATCTATTACCCAACTTGAGGGGGAGTGTAGACTTTTCTGAGAATCTGTTTTATCAGTGTTGAACATGCTGTATTATTAAGTGTAAAACAAGTTGTAATTATTGTTGATATCAGCTGTTATATTCCTAGCTTAGTGGCCGCTAATCTAAAGTTCTCATTCCTATTTATAGTGTTGTATATACATTAAAGAAAAACAGAGAATGAAGTGAAAATAAATACATACTCTACATTATCTATCATATCTCTTGTAATATAATCTTCACAATCCGGCCAAGAATTCAAAGGTTCTATGGGTCTCAATTTTTTTCTAGTAGTGAGAACTATCTTTAACATACTCCCATTCTTCATCAGAGCACAAATCCAATTCTTACTAGAGAGATAACATTTCCATGTAATAACTAGTAACCTCCATCTCTCTCATTGTTTTATCTACCAAAGTTTGGTTTTTATTTTGTAAATTTTGAACGCATCCTCACCATTTGAAGGGGTGAGTAAATACATCCTACACTTCTTTGGCAATTGGTAAAAACAAATATGTTTTCCTAATTGTTGGTAGCATGAAATTGATAAGCCATTTATTATCATGGAATTGACAAGCCATTCTATCATCATTGAGTTCTCTTACCTCCGTTGTTGAAGTGCATTCATGTCAGTTGAACTTGGTTTATTTGTTTCCCCCATCAAATACCCCATATTGCCTTTCTCATAATTATAAGTTTAATGGACTGAGACTATTCATTGTAATTTTTGTCATTTAATTTTTCAACCATGATCTTTATACTTGAGGTATTGAGGCTACTAGGAACGTATAGGTTGGGGTTGGTGTATGAGTATTTCCTGTACTGGTTTCTGACTTTTGAATGTTCAAGATGAAGTTAGATATAGTTGGGTTCCAAAAAGAACCCCATTGATACCATATAGAAAAGATGATTAGGAAATTAGGGAAATTGTATCCCTCTGATTTTACTTTGTACATAATAGATTAATTTATAATACAAAAAGAAGAACCAAAAGAGGATACTAATTTCATACTTTCATATCTACCAAAATAGGCTATGATTTACTTCCTATTTTTTTCTTATTCCCATACAACTGTCCAGCAGGAAATCAGCCATTTCCTCTGGTCAATGATTTCAACAGTGAGTCTTGCCTTTTCAGCTTGAAGGGAAGTTTGGTTTTTGGAGGCACACTCTAATGAGAATGATGCTTTTCTTATTTCAAAAATTGCTTCTAAAGAATCTAGACCTTTAATTGTTACATGAACACCCTAAGTGATCGTACCCATCTTTCTAATATTCAGGGGGAAGCTTCTAGTTAGTCTGATAAACAAGCCGTGAATTGTCATATACTTAAATAGACTACATGTTCATCATGTAGTGATGTCTGCTTCTAATATTGGTGCTTGACATTAGGGCCACTTCAAAAATTGCATCATTCTTATGGTTATTTGCCATAACGTGTGATCAATATGGCACCTCGGTATCAATAAAATTGTGTTCTGATAAATGGCATAGTAAAGGGCAATATAGCATTCACTAATCATCAACTTAGCTGCAATTTGAATATTAAATGGTTTTTTCTAACTCTCCATGAATAGCATACAAGATTACACTCAATTAAAAACAACTGGACCTAGTTTACTCTACTTGAAATTGCGTTTTCTTGCCTACAGATCTTCCTTAGTGTTCAGTTTATGGCGAGCTTCAAATCAGATTAATTCTTTATCGTACTAAATTACATTGGTTGTCATTCTAAGTATGTATTTGGGATTAAATTGCAAAATGTAGCTAAATATTAGGTGTTGTGGGGTATTTACTACTTGAAGACTGATTTGTTACTGATGGATCATGCCTTGGGATGTGTAAACCATGCTTGAGAGAAAGGTGTGTTATGAAAAGCATAGTGGTCTATTTTAGTTATTTGTGCTTTATTTTTATCTCCAGGAGCTAATATTGCATATCATAGGTGTACTACCAAATTGGGAAAGAGACCAAGTTCTCCAATTGAGTTACATTTATGTGAGACACAAATATAGTTGTTTATAAGAATCTTTGTATTAGATCAATATGTATGTGAGTACAAATAGTGAATCAGTAATGCACTTATAAAGAAAACATGAAAGTACACTATTTTCAGCAAATTCCAATGTAGTTGTCTTGCCTGTTTATTTTGCTTGTACTTTTTACTCGTGGATCTTGAAAATTTGGTATTTAAGAAAGTCTTGTTACATTCATGGGAATCAAAAGTAGTTTTTTTTAATTATTTTTATTTTTGTTTTTAAGAAATAATGAATGGAATCAACTCAAAGTTGTGTAGCAAAAGAAGGGAAAAAAAGGTGGGTGATTGAGCACACAAATGTTAATGTTATTACAAAAGTGATACTTAGGTCCTATATTAATTTTATAATTTTTGTTACATTTTAATCCTATTATCAAAAAGTGATTGGACAAAGATAAATTATTAAATTGTTGTTTTATTTTATGCGTGTATATATATATATATATTTTTTTTTTCGGTTGTAATTAAAATGATCTTTGCCTAATGTGGTTGAAAAAAGAAAAAGGAAAAAAGAAAAAAGAAAATAAAATGGTTATATGATTTAAGTGCATTTAATTTTCCTTCTATGATCACTTTTTAATAACAAAAGGACGTAACAGTAATAAAAAAAATAATATATGACCTAAAGGTCACTTTTGTAATAACTATAGGAGCATGGGGTATTTAAAAAAATATAGTTGATTGATCATATTTAATTATCAACAACTTTGCACTAGGTATGTGTAAATTTAGTTCACCATTTGTTGAATATCTGTTCGAAATGCCTTGTGCAATTTCTTGCACATGTTTTATTTCTTGTAGGGTGTATTATCTCACCTTTCTATTTGGTCCAACATTAAATAAACAGATGGACTCATGTAATGTATTAAATGTTTCAGAGATATAAAGGTTAGGCACTAATTTGATTCCAGCTTAAAGTAGGAGGACCGAAATATACCAAAGAAAAAAGAATTGTGACTAAATGAGATATTTTACCCTTTCCTTTGAATTTGTTTCAGTGATCATATGAAATGATACATGCTTTTCCCATAAGACAGGCCTATTTTCCTCCAATTTCTCAGCCTGAAGGATTGCCTCTGAAAGTCCAGGATGCAAAAGGAAAGGAATGGATATTTCAGTTCCGTTTCTGGCCCAACAATAACAGCAGAATGTATGTTTTGGAGGGGGTTACTCCTTGCATACAGTCCATGCAGTTGCAAGCAGGGGACACAGGTAGATTGCTTTCATAGTGAGTTTCTTATTCGATATTTGAACCATGGAGTTTATAGTAACTTTGATGTTGGTTGGATGGAACCTAATTAATGCTTTGGCTTGGCAAGTACTAAGTATTTTCCAGGGAAAAAGGTTTTGGATTTTAATTTGGTCTATTGGATTTAATAGATTCTTGTACAGCAACGTGGCTAAGAGATAGGGTCAAACATTTATATTTTTTGCCTAGTTTTTAATTTTATCCCTGATGAATGTGACTAGTCCCTAAAGTTTACTAGTTCCTCAATTTGGTTTCAACCTTCTAATTATTTGTTTATCTGCAACCTCTATTAAATGTCTCCAATTTTGTCCGGAGTCTTTCTTAAATTTGCCCAATATAGCCCTAATTTTGGATTACACTGGGTTATCATCCAACCTATCTTAAAAGTACCATCCTTGGTCAATTTAAGAAAGGTTGGGAACTAAATTGGGAAATCAAAAGGATGGTAATAATGGGCACTTATGCTTTTATTTCCTATGTTATGTATTTTTCTGTCACTCTGAATATGAAGGGCTGGCTTTTTCTTTTTTGCCTCAGTAACATTTAGTCGTTTAGAGCCAGAAGGGAAGTTGGTCATGGGGTTCAGAAAGGCTTCAACAGCCACTCCATGTGATCAGGTTTGTTGGTTCTCATATTCCTATTTATCTTTATGGTAGCTATATATGTGTTCAAGTTAAATGTTAAAAAGAATGATAATTGAGTTCAGAACATCCATGAATTCAGAATCTGTGTCCATAAGCAGCTGGCACTATCACGTTTGAAGGAGGTGCTGGGAGTTGTATTCTAGTTACTCCCAGAGTAGTTAAGACTAAACTCTTTTGAGCTGTCTAGAATCTTTGAGACTTCGATAGAATTGGTGAGAGGAGTTAATATACATTTAGGGGATTGAGATTTCCTCGGCAAATTCTTGCATCTGGTTTTTTTCTATATAGTCTTTTAGAATAGAGGAATTCTAGTTTCATTTTCGAAATAGAAAGAACCTGTGAGGATTATTGGGGTTTCATCCCAAACTCTTATTTTTGATTTTGCAAATCTTTTGTTTAATGGGAGAAATTGTAAAGAAGAAGTTCATCTTCTTTTCCTCTATCAATGTCTTTCTTATTTTCTGTGTATTGACATCCCAAAAGAATACGTCAAAAGTTAATACCTTATTTCTTTTAAAATTGTGTCGATGTAAATATACTTGCAAGTAAAGTCGGAAATATTGGTAAAAATTCATACTACTAATTACTACTGCCTTAGTGAGTTAATTAAAGTAAGTTAAAGGGAAGTTTTGGTTGATTGCGAAGAGAACTAAAATGACATGAAATAATAAAGGTAAATTGCACATGAATGATGAGATATGTGATCATGGATTTTCCCCACCAAAAGCTTACAATTTATTTAATTATGTCATGAATGGAAATTAGTTTCTTAAGTTCTAATTTTCATAATTTTAAACCCTTCTTGAATTCTTAATTTTAACTTTAAAAATCTAAATTCGGTTAAGACTTCTTATCTTTTCTTATCGTGTATTGATTAATGATACAATCGTCAACCAACTTAAATCTTAAACAGCCTAGAGATACGCGTACTAGATTTAATTTATTCATTTAAAAAAGTAATAACTAAATTAGGCAAGATTCAATCCATTGATAACCTTTAATGTAAGTGTTCAATCTTACTTGTAACAGAAGCCATAAGATACTACTTCGATTAAGAATATTAATAATTATGGACTAATGTCTTAAACTCTTAATAAGCATATTCATACAATAAACTAATTGATCACTCGAATTCATATATGCATATTTTTGATATTTAAATATAGAATTAAACACATCAATAATTAAGAATTGAAAATAAAATTTATCATAACATTCAAATTATTAAATTAGCTAGACATAGATTCCACAAGAATTAACATTATTTAAAACTATAAAGAAGAATAAGAAAAACTTATCTTCAATCTTTAATTTTCTCTTCAAAATCTCATTCAAAAGTTTCCCTTGGTATGC
This sequence comes from Hippophae gyantsensis, assembly GCA_030763125.1. Taxonomy (NCBI): domain Eukaryota; kingdom Viridiplantae; phylum Streptophyta; class Magnoliopsida; order Rosales; family Elaeagnaceae; genus Hippophae; species Hippophae gyantsensis. Next base: position 16,980,632 of record CM061033.1, on the reverse strand, counting down.
TCTTTGATTTCACTTATTCGTTGTATTAATTGTTATGTTTTGATGATCATTTAGGTTGTTTTTATAGTGTATTTTTCGAGCCTAATTCGATTTGGTTGGACTTTGTTTGATCCAATGGTTAGGATTAAAAGCTAGTGCTAAAAAATGTAGATTTGAGTACTGATTAGACTTTTCGATTGATCGATACCCTAGCTCGATCGATCTAACCTTGACGATTTCCAACCCGAGAGTTTCTGATCGATGTTTGATTGATCGAACAGGTGTTCAATCGATTAAATCCTTTTTGGATCGATTATAAACGATAAGTCATCTCTCGATTAATTGAGATCGATCGATTTGTGGCTCGATCAATTGAATCTATTAGTCCATATTTTTCATATGAGAGCCTTCGATCGATCTTGATCAATTGAGTGTCCTATTTTTGCTTTAAATACACATTTTTATCTCTTTGCTCATTCGTCTCCGAATACCTGTATAATACAAAATAAACACATAAAATGCATCGAAAACAATAATTAATTGTAAATATGTGGGGGATTGGTACACAAATATATGCATAAAATGACCCTGATTATGTATATTATCAATAATAAGAATGATTTAAGTGATAAAAGACAATAATGTAACTTGGATAGCTTCTTGAAGATCTTTTGATACGTGAAGCATTGGGAATCTTGATTAGTTTCTTTTAGTTGGAAAGTTATGCACCAACAAATGACATGATAAGAATATATTTTGCTCCGACCCCGCAAAAAGGGTATATGTCCTATTAAAAAGTTTAAAAACTTTGTAGGGTCATAATCCTCACTTAAAATTGAAATTTTTTTAGAAAATCATTGTAAAGTTAAATTCTTATTGCCTTTGAAAATTATTTTGTACATAAAAAATTTTGGCCTAATGATTTTTTGTAGGTTTTTATGAATATTTCTTTGAATATATTGCTCAAAGTTATCATTTGTACATTGTCTTCATACACTTATATACAATTCATTGGAGATCAAAGAAGGAAAAAAAGGAAAAAAGGAGACTAACATTGCATAGTTTGTGTCCTAAATTAACTTTCTTAATTGATTTCTAATATCACACAATTAATGACATAATAAATATTCTTAATAATTAAGGATTTCAATATCCCATCTGCCTTTTTATTTGATTGTAAAGATTCACTTGCAACCTAATGGATTCTTTTCTCATGGTAGTTTAGTAAGCTTTCATATGCCATTATTTTCTAAGGCTCTAACTTCTTCCATGATAGCTACCTTCCATTCAGATACTTGAAATGCTTTTTAAACCTTATTTGGAATTCGAATATTAGTAAGATTGGTAACAGATTAGTAACTTGGTGACAAACCTTTATAGGAGACAATTGTAAACTGGGTGTTTTGTGCAAGATCTCACCCTTTTTCTTTGTGTAATAGGTAAATTAAGATCATTATTCTCTAATAGGAAAGACTCAATAGCATTGTCATTTGTGTTACCTGACAATTTTTCCTTTGGATTTGGATGTGGTTTAGCTTTATGGAATTGCTTAACATGTGTTTGATGCTCTATATCTTGATTTTTCTTCTTTTCCTTGAATAGATAATGAACTCACTGTTATTGATAGTTTTGCTCAACATGTGTTTGATGCTCTATATCTTGATTTTTCTTCTTTTCCTTGAATATATAATAAACTCACAGTTATTGATAGTTTTGCTCAACATGTGTTTGATGCTCTATATCTTGATTTTTCTTCTTTTCCTTGAATAGATAATGAACTCATTGTTATTGATAGTCTAAGACGGAGTTGGAGATGTGTTAAGGTTCAACAATCTTAGTTTCAACAGGATTATTGGGATCAATGCTTTTGGTAGGAGGTGGTGGTGTTTTGGTTGAGATTAGTGTCTCGTCTGAAGGTAATGTCTCAATTGATGGTATTTTGGGTGTAGAAAATGTCTCATTTGATGGTATAAAAGTATCCCAAAACTGATATTCTTAGATTCTATTCTCCTCATGAATGTATGTTTTGAGGTAATATGGTATTCTCAAAAAAGGTTACATCCATGGTGTTGTAGAATTTCTTTGTGAGAGGAGAATAATATTTGTACTCTTTCTGATTTGAAGAATACCCTAGGAATACGCATTAATTGCCCTTGGATCAAGTTTACTTTGATTTGGTTGTTTATTGTGAACAAAAGCAGTACAACCAAATACTTTGGATGGAAGAATAGAAATAAGATGAGTTTTAGGATGTGATTTAAGAACTTGATAAGGTGTTTGGAAATTTAGGATATGAGAAGGCATTCTATTTATGAGATAGGCTGCATTGAGAATAGCTTTTCCCCAAATTTTTTTTGGGACATTTGTTGAGAACATGACTGATCTTGCAACCTCAAATAGATACCTATTTTTTTCTTTTAACTACACCAGTTGTTGAGGGGTGTCAAAGTAAGAACTTTGATGAGTAATTTCCTCTTTTGATAAAAAATACCAAGAAATGAATTGAAGTAATCTTTTGCATTGTCATTTTTTAGAATTTGTATTTTGACATAAAATTGTGTTTGAATCATATTATGAAAATTTGATTGATTTCATGTTTTTCTTTAATAAAAAATATCAAGTAATTCTAGCATGATCATTGATAAATGGCAAAAAAAACCATCGAGAGCCTGTTACATTTTTTATGTTAGATGGCCCCATACATCATTATGTATAATTGATAAAGGATGAGATAGTTTATAAGATAATATAGGATATGAATTGTGAACATGTTTGGATAACTGACATTTCACACTGAAGTGGCTTGGAATTTTTATTGAATAAAGAGAAAAAGTTATTGGAGATATATAAAACTAAGATGACCCAAACGATAGTGCCACAACGTAACATCATTAATATTATTTGAAACTAAAATAGAATAGCACTATTTTTTGACAAATTGTCATTTGAGGTTGTCTTTCAGGATAACCACCACTCTTGAAGATATAGAGTGCTGAACATATATCAGCATTGCCAATCGTCTTCTCGAAATCCAAATCTTAAAAAACATAGCAATTTTGGGAGAAATTAGCAATACAATTCTTATCCTGAGTGAGTTTATTGATAGATAACAAATTACAATCTAGATTAGGAACTAGGAGAACAGATTGAAGAATAAGATCCTTAGAAATAATAATAGATCCTATGGCAACCGCTTTTGGGAAAGAGCCATCGACAATCTAAATAGTGAAGTTTCAAGAACAAGGCATATAATTTTGAAAAATTGTAGCATCTTTGGTCATGTGTTTTGAAGCTTCGGAGTCGATAATCCATTGATTTGATTTTTCTTTCCTTACTTTCAAGGCATTAAAAAAATTACCTTTATGTGCCAAAGATTTGAAGTTGGAGGATGATGAACCATGTGTTGGTTGGTTGATCATTTTTAAAAGAGTTAAAAGTTACTCCTTATTAAATGGGCTTGGTTCTAGATGTGTTGATTTTTCCTCAATAGAGGCTTTTTGTCCTCTGCTATCTTGGCTTCTAATCCACGGGCTTGTCACGAATCTTCCAACAAGTTTCTTTTGTGTGAACAGGTTGTTAGTAATGATCACACCAAGGTCTTTCTCTCCTTTGATTATTATTGATGGAAAGTGGTTGTCCACGAGCAGCAAGAGTAGAACTTTTAGATTGTGGTTGAGTGGTTTTGGAGCCCATCATGATCTCCTTTCGACTCTTTTCTCGGTGAACTTTTGAAGCAACCTCATGGATATTGGATAGAGGTTTGGTTCCCAAAATTTACCCCGTATTTCATCAAGATCTTTATTTAGCCTCAATAAGAACTTGTATATATGTTTTTTATCCACAATCTTTTTGTATTTTGATGCACATGCACTATTGTCCCAATCATGATTCTCAAAAAGATCTCCTTGATAAGGCTATAGTATTGTGTAATTGGAAGATCTCCTTGACGTAGGTCATGAAGAATCCTTTCTATCTCAAATATCTCTGCAATATCTTTTTTATCGAAGTATATCTCTTTGGCTAACTATCATATTTTTTGGGTAGTTTCATAGAGTATGAAATGTTTTCCAACATTATTAGTCATGGAATTGATCAGCCAGGACATAACCATGTCATTTTCAGCCTTCCATCTCTTGAACTTTAGATCCTTCTCTGGTAATTGAGTTGTTGTTCTAGTAAGATAGTCATTCTTTCCTTCCCTTGAAGAGAAGGGTTGGTAAAGAGTAGTATTTTCAACGAATGTAACATCCATAGACACCTTTGTGTTGGAGGATAATGACATACATAACCCATTTAAGTAGAATATCCTATGAAAACACAACAAAGTTCTTTTGGATCCAATTTTCCTCTATTGTGGTCGTGTATGTAAACAAATACTACACAACCAAAGATTTTGGGTGGGAGATAAGAGAAAAGATGCGAGGATGGATATTTCTTCTCAAGGTTATCAAGAGGAGTTTTAAAATTTAAAATTTTATATGGTATTCTATCGATAAGGTATGTAGTGGTAAGAATAGTTTTTCCCCAATAATTTTTTGGAGCTTCCATAGTAGCATTAAGGCTCTTGTTATCTCAAGAAGTCTGTTTTTCCTCTCAGCTATTCCATTTTATTAGAGTGTATTAACACAAGAAATATGTTATATAATTTCATGAGTTGTGAGGTATGAACCAAGAATTAAAGAATAATATTTGCTCCCATTATCGGTTCGAAGAATTTAGATTTTGGCTTCGAATTGAGTTTTAATCATTTGATGAAAATTTTGGAAAGTTTTGACAACTTCGGATTTTTCTTTGAGTAAGAAAACCCAACTTACACGAATAGAATTATCGATGAATGTTATGAACCATCTAAACCTAGAAAGGTCATTGATACTTGAGGGATCCTAAATATCACTTTGAATTAAGGAGAAAGGTTGTGATTGTTTATACTTTTGTCCGGAAAAATGAGCACCATGGTGTTTGGTTAACTCATATATCACATTGAAAATTATGGAGATTTTGATTTTTGAACATTGTAGGAAACAATTGTTTTAAATACGAGAAATTTGGGTGATCTAATCGTTTATGTCAAAGTTTTCTCTCTTAATTAAGATAAGAGGAAGATGAATTCAAGTAAGTATGAGATATATTACCTGAACTAGAAGGCTCACTCTCAAAGTAATAAAATCCATTAATCTCCTTTCCAACGCCAATCACCTTTCTCGTACATAAGTTTTGAAATTTACACTAATGAAGAAAGAATTTAGTAATACATTGATGTTTTTTTTTTTGGTAATCTTATTAAAAGGAGATTACAAAATAACATTGGAACATGCAAAAATAGAATCAAGTGAAATTTTTTTGAGAGGGAAATATGGCCTTGTGTTGCCACTGAAGCGTTCCATCTACAGCTTTAGTTACTTTTTGTTTACCCAAACAAGGAATATATGAAACAAAAAGAATATAATAGCTGGTCATAGGATATGAAGCACTTGAATCAATGATTCAAAGATAATTTGTGAGAGAAACAACATTCAAACTTGAAAAGTAAATTATGACTCAAAAAATAATAATAATGATGTTAGGGTTGAAGGCAAGTAAGGTAGAAATAAAATAGGTAATATGTAGGCTAGGAACTCAACAATGAAAGCTGTTTGGTTCTGTGCAATGCACTCAGTTTTTGACTAAAAAAATAGGGTGTAAAATGACAGTAATTTCACCAATAAAGGCAGAACAGTTTCCGTGCAAAATGCTCTGTTTTGAACTTCAAAAACAGGGTTAAAAAGTGACGGTAATTTCAGCAATGAAGGTTGAAAAAAATGGGCAGTTTTGAACCCAAAAATCAGTGAAAAGAAGGTAATTTCAGCACTGAAGGTTGAAAGAAAGTGTAGTATACTCTTAGCGATTAAGACCTGAGAGTTTGATTAAAAAAAGCCCAAAACTCTGATATCATATAGATTTTTCTGAATATTACTTTGAATATATTGCTCAAAGTTATCTTTTGTATATTGCCTTAATACACTTATATACAATTCAGAGAAGATAAAAAAGGAAAAAAAAAGAGATTAGCATTCCATAGTATGTATCTTAAATTAAACTTTCTAATTAACTTTTAATATCATACAATTAATTACATAATAAACATTCATAATAATTAGGGATTTCATCATTAGGACATCTTTTTCCACATTTTCAAATTCTAGTTTTTATTTATGGAATATTGTGAGTATACTCTTTCTTAGTAAATATATCTATTTTATTGAAAAGCCCATATTAAAGTTTCAGCCCAAACTATCAGTCCATTCTAGGGTAATAGCCGATTTTCAATTTTATTATTACTTTTATGTTCCTTTTCAATTTCCCAAACTAGTCACGCTAGTCCAGTTTTCTTTGTCAATTTCCGTAGGCGTCTGTCTCCTACCTCTAGTAATTTCTTCAAAAAGTTTAGTTGTCTACATTTTCATCTCTCATCTCTTCGTCCTTTATTTCTAACCATGGCTGAAGAGACATATGTAACAATTTGTTGCTGCACTTGATGCACATTCCACAATCACAGCCCAGTTATGTCCACAAAACAGCTAGGCATAAGCCTCTAATGCCTCAAGGAAAAATTCCTTAATGCATACGCCTCAACCACAAAAGGTGTAGCCCTCAGCTCACTCAGATGAGGCGCAAGCCTCAAGTCCACCTTCTGGCATCTCGCCTCAAGGCGTGCTTCAAGGCTACACCTCAGAATCTTTTTTTGGAACCCTGATATGATAAGTGTCAAGTACTTTAGATAATTTGATGGATGAAGTAACTGTACGGTAGTAAGAATTGTTGTGAAGAAACTAATGTCGGCTTGGACATAATTTGTTTTTTGTATTGTGCTTCTTATCTTGAAAAGGGCAATCTTGATAATTAACGGCTATCAATATGTTTCTGTAAACTGCTGAGAATTCTATGTATTACTCAGAAAAGATGTCAACCTCTAACCACAGGGACATAATTGGTTCTTATACTGTTATTGTTTTGTTATTCATGTTTGAGTTCTGCAGTTTTATTTATTTGTTATAGGAAATTTATAATCTTTGAATTACATATGAAGAAATATGAAACAGCAGACCGGATACTAAAACATTAAAGTTTCAAACAAAAATACGACAATGCTGACAATTTGGTTGGATTAAACATCAATAAGCTGACCCCCTAACTCTAGAATTCTTTAGACGAGTATTTGTAGCGTTTCCCATAACAAAGCAAGAAACCCAATTCTCTCTCGAAGTTTATCAGCATCACATCCATTATAATGTGCACCTTCATTTAAGTATATATGATAAACTAATGGCATGTCCCTTTATTTGTCGATTTTTTCGATAGTTCACATATATATTTTTCTTGCAAATAATTTCTATATACTGGATTTAGTGTTATATATATATACTTTGGGGGTAAGTGTAGTGTGTACAAGTTCAATCTGAAATTTACTTATTTTAATGTTTCCACTGCAGGAAATTGAAACAAACAAGACTGGAAATGGAGGTTCTGCACATGTAGATGTTAGTACTTCAAAACCATCCATGGTGAAGTTTTTTCTTTTCATCCATTAAATGATAGCTCATGATGCCCACTCTACTATTTGACCAGGTTGAACTGGCTGATCCTAGTTCCTGGTCCAAAGTTGACAAGTCAGGATACATAGCAAAAGAAGCACTGGGAGCTAAAGCTTTGATCTCTAGGAAGAGGAAGAGTAGCACCTTGGGTTCTAAGAGCAAGCACCTGAAAATTGAAAATGAGAACATGATGGAGCTAAAGCTAACTTGGGAAGAAGCTCAGGGACTGCTTCGTCCTCCTCATGACCATTTTCCCAGTGTTGTGGTGATTGAAGGCTTTGAGTTTGAGGAATATGAGGTACTTTAATTATAATGAAATTGGCTTGTAAAACTTTTTTTTTTTGGTCATTCTGTTCTGCTTTTTTTGGAAAAAAAATTATAATAGATTTAATTACATGGACTAGCCGGTTAGGTTTGGGACAAAGTTACCTGTCTTGGCATGATACACCATGAGCACTTGTGTGAGATTTGAGTCAGACGAGAAAGTTGCATTTGGATATTATTGATGATCAGAATATCAATGGAGGAGAAGGTAGAAAGAAGCTGTGGATTTCAGAGCTCAGAAAAATGACGAAGAAGATGCATTGGGAACAATACTTGGGGAACTAAAAGAAAGTAAATGAGAAAAGAAGGGGGTGTTACTTGTGCTAGAAGAGCATTGGATGGTAAGAAAACATAGAGAAGGAAAACGGGAGAAAGGAAAAGAAGAAGAAACTGTAAAAAGAAGTAATAAGCTAAATGGGCCAAGCATACTCTTAAACTTACAGGCTTATGAAGAAAAGGGATCAAAATGAATTGTAGGAAATCAACCTAGGAGTATGGTTAGTTTCTTGATTTTTAGGGTGGAACTAACCCCTGATTTCAGGAAGTTAATTTCCAAATTTTCAGGAGTGATTTACAGTTGTATACTAGTGACTTCCAACAATATATTAGGCATTACAATTGTATATATAAAAGAATTTGGTATTAAGAAAAAAGGAATAAAAAGTAATAATTTTCTGTAAAATAAACACAGTTTTATGGTATAAGAGCTTAGTGTCACGACCTTAATCTTTCAAGTATCGATCGTGCGGCACTTAGCACGTTCCGTTGCACTAAGCCTGCCTTTCCCGAACGAATTCTCCAAAGAGATTAACAAGAGAGTTTGCAAAGAATGCTTTGTATTGCTCTAGAGAGAGTTTATGATACAAATGCTAAGAATTCCCAAGGATTTTCCAAGATGAATGCAAATGAAGACCAAGTGGTCTATTTATAGGGTGGCTTCTAAGCTTAAGAATATGCCACCACATTCTAGATAATTCTATGCCTAGAATATACAAGAAGGTTCTAGGTTTATGTACAATGTGCCACAAGGCTCTAGGATCTTCTAGCCAACTCTAGAGTCTTCTAGGTTTGTCTAGCTCCTTCATGCACCTTCCGGGATGTTCCGCAAGCTTCCAGCAGCTTCTACATCCTTCCGGGACGTTCCGTAAGCTTCCAGCGGCTTCCACATCTTTCCCGAACCATCCGGCGCATTCTAGAACGTTCCAGCCCATTCTAGCACCCTCCAGTGTGCTCTGGAACAATCTAGGGTCTTCAAGCTTGAGTTGAGTCCGTCCAACTCTAGCCCTTTCTAGACTTCTCTAGGCAACTCTAGAACTTTCCATATGTCTAGATCCTTTAGGCAGTCAACGTTTGGATTTTTAGGGACATTTTGAGCGGGACGTGACACCCTCCCCCACTCAAGTTCGCGACGCCCTCGTCGCGCCTTCAAGCTTGAACCTCTCGATGTCATCTTTGAATTGCCACAAAGAATCTTCAGGTTCCCAGCTTGTTTCTTCATCCGAGGCGTTCTTCCATTTGACCAAGTATTCCCTATAACTTGGTACGCCTCTTCGACGGATCAAGCGGTCCGCCAAAATCGAGTCCACTTCCTTGTCAAAGGAGGTTACCACTGCGGTAGGTGCCCTTTTGGATTTTCCTCTACTAAAGTCTTTCATGTCTCCATGAAAGGGTTTAAGCATGCTTACGTGAAAGACCGGATAGATTTTAAGCCTTGGAGGGAGTTGTAGCTTGTAAGACACCTTACCAACTTTCTTGAGGACGGGAAATGGTCCTTCGTACTTCCGCACTAACCCCTTATGAACCTTCCGCAAGGTCTTGAATTGTTGGGGCAATAGTTTGACGAGGACCAAATCGCCTTCCTGAAATTCTACCATCCTCCTCTTCTTGTCAGCCCATTTCTTCATCTTTTTAGACGCCTTATTCAGATAGGCTCGGGCCAACTCACTTTGTTCATGCCACGCCTTGGCAAACTTGAAAGTGGACTCTTTCCTTCATAACTTGTGGCGAGGCATGGGGAGTCGTGGGTTCTTTGCCCACGATGATCTCGAAGTGACACTTTGCGGTGGACTCGCTTCTCTGTAGATTATACGAAAATTGGGCTACATCCAACAGCTTCGCCCAATCCCGTTGATTGGCACTCACAAAGTGCCTGAGATACAACTCCAGCAATGCGTTGGCACGCTCCGTCATCCGTCATCACTTTGAGGATGAAAGCTTGTGGAGAAGTTCAAGTCTGATCCCAACAGCTTGAACAATTCCGTCCAAAATTTCCCCGTGAATCGTGGGTCTCGATCACTCACTATGTTGGATGGAATCCCCCAATGCTTCACCACATGTTTAAGGAACAAACGTGCCGTCTCATCTGCCGTGCAGTCCGTTGAGGCAGGGATGAATGTTGCATACTTGCTGAAGCGGTCGATGACGACAATTATGCTGCCAAAGCCCTCTGATTTTGGCAAGCATGTGATGAAATCCATAGAGACACTCTCCCATGGTCTCTCTGGAATAGGCAGCGGCTCTAGCAAGCCTCCGGGTGCATGCTGCTCTATCTTGTCTTGTTGGCATACAAGGCAAGTCTTCACATAAGCTTCTACATCGTCCCGAAGTTGAGGCCAATAGTAGATATACTTGATCAAAGCAAGGGTACGCCTCATTCCTGGGTGTCCAGCCCATAAGGAATCATGGCACTCCTTGATAAGCTCTTTCCTTAAGCTCCCCCATTTTGGCACGAAGATACGATTCTGCTTGGCATAGAGTAGTCCGTCACTCAACCAAAATCGTCTCGTCTTACCTTCCCTGATGAGGGCAAGGAGGTTTTGAGCAAGGGCATCATGCTTCAACCCTTCTTTGATCCTTTCCAGCAAAGGACTAGTTGGCCTACTCAAGGCTGCTAATTCCGCCTTGCGGCTCAGCGCATCAGCCACCACATTGGCTTTACCAGGCTTGTACTCCAACCTATAGTCAAACTCCGCCAAGAAATCTTGCCACCGAGCTTGCTTAGGACTCAACTTCTTTTGAGTCTGGAAGTAGCTTGTTGCAACATTGTCCGTCATGATAACAAAATGAGAACCCAATAAGTAGTGTCGCCACACCCTTAGGCAATGAATGATAGCTGTCATTTCTTTTTCTTGCACTGTGTAGCGGCGTTCAGTGTCATTCAGCTTGCGGCTCTCATAAGCTATCGGACGCCCTTCCTCGCATCAATACTCCACCAATGGCAAAGTCTGAAGCATCTGTGTGCAGCTCGTATGTCTTGGAGGGGTCTGGAAGACAAAGCACCGGTTCTTCACTAACGGCCTTCTTTAAGTCTTCAAATGAGGCTTGGCATTCACTTGTCCATTCCCAAGCCTTGTTCTTTTTAAGCAAGTTAGTGAGTGGGGCTGCTCTCGCTGAGTAGGACTTGATAAACCTTCTGTAATAGTTTACCAATCCAAGGAAAGATCTTAACTCGGGAACCTTGGCAGGAGGTTCCCATTCTTGGATGGCCTTCACCTTAGCTCCATCCATCATCAATTTCCCATCCTTTATCCTATGCCCCAAGAACATCACCTCATCTTGGGCAAAGGAACATTTCTCCTTCTTGACGTATAGCTCATTTTCCCTTAGGACCTCGAACACCTTCTTCAAATGCTCTAGATGTTCTTCCAAAGTCCGGCTATATATCACAATGTCGTCAAGATATACTACCACGAACCGATCGAGGTAGGGATGGAAAATCTTGTTCATAAGAGTGCAGAAGGTGGCAGGTGCATTAGTGAGACCGAATGGCATGACTAGGAACTCATAGGCACCATACCTGGTTACACATGTAGTCTTGGGCTCATCCCCTTTGGCTATGCGTACCTGGTAATAACCTGACCGCAAGTCCAATTTTGTGAAGTATCTTGCACTCCCCAATTGATCAAACAAATCAGCAATAAGAGGGATAGGATACTTGTTCTTGACCGTGATCTTATTTAGAGCTCTATAGTCGATGCACATTCGCAGCGAGCCATCCTTCTTCCTTTGAAAGAGAACCGGGGCACCAAATGGGGCTTTAGAGGGCCTTATGAAGCCAGCATCCAGCAATTCATCGAGTTGCTTCCGCAATTCTGCCAACTCTGAGTTTGCCATCCGATATGGGCTCATTGCTGGTGGCCTGGTACCGGGTTCTAACTCTATTTCATGGTCTACCTCCTCGGAGGTAACTGTCAGTTTGGGTAATGCTTCCGGCATTACATCCTTGAACTTGTTTAGGACAGCTTGCACTTTCGTCGGCAAGCTTGGCTTTGGTGACGCCTCTTCATCATCGTATTCCTTTAGGATGGCCAAATAACTCTCTTCATCCCTCTTCAACCCCTTCTTGAATTGAAGCGCCGAGAGAGCTTGGATAGTAGGTCTTGTGGTCCTCTCCGTCGGTACCACACATGCCTTCGCACCATCCATGATGCACATAGAGTTTGAACATGGCACCAAGAAAGCTCTTACCTGGTCCAAGAACTCCATGCCGAATACAATAGAGAAGTCGTCCATGGCGCCACCGACAAGTCCACTTGGCAGTCCAGCACCAAGGCCGACCTTAACTCCTCGAGCGACTCCATGTAATGGCGGTCTTTGGAGTTAACTGCTTTGAGAGAACCCCCTCCATTGACAACCTTTAGGCCGAGTCTCTTTGCTTCTTCCACTGAAACAAAGTTGTGCGATGCACCTGTGTCGACCAATGCTTTGGCGATCTTTCCATTGATGGTGGCATCCACGTACATCAAACCTTTAGGGGTCTTCGGGGCGCTCTGCAATGCACTAAGTAGGCGCAAAGAACCCATCCTTGCACCTTCGTCCGACTCGCCTCCATCCTGCTCATGAGTGGAAGCAACTAAGGCACTCAAGGCCTTCCTCTTCGGACATTCTCGTGCCCAATGCGGTCCGTCGCATATGAAGCACGTCACACGGGGCTTCGAGGCATTCCGATCCTCCTTCTCCTTCCCCTTGTCTCGTGGCTTGAATGAGGAGCTATCTTTGTGGTTCTTAGGTCCCTGACTTTTACCATGGCTTCCCCCACTCTTTCCTCCAACAAACTTCTTATCTGTGGCTTTGGAGCTCTCTTTGTTTGTGGAGTAGTCGATAAAGCTTTCTGCGGTCGCAATGGCCGAAGATAAGTCTTGGACACCACGTCGCTTGAGCTCAAGGTTAGCCCACGATTGAAGCCCATCCATGAACAAGAATAGGGCATCCTTGTCGGATGTGTCAGGAACTTCAAGCAGCAGGGTTGTGAACTCCTTCACGTAGTCCCTTATACTACCCGTTTGCTTTAACCGTCGCAATCGTCCTCTAGCTTCCTCTTCAGCATTTACGGGGAAGAACTGCATCTTGAACTCCCTTTTGAAGTCATCAAAGGTATCAATTGTGCAAACCCCTCGTTGCACATCTCCATGCCTCCGTCTCCACCACAACATCGCAGTGTCGGATAAATACATGGCTGCAGTCCGGATCTTGCTGGCATGGTCCGTTATGCCAGTAGCCTCGAAATATTGTTCAAGCCCCCATAGGAAGTTCTCAACTTCCCTAGCGTTCCTAACGCCATTAAAGGTCTTGGGCTTGGGAACGTCCACCCTCTTAGCTTCAACGACAGTGGTGGTGCTAGTTCCGGCGGCCATAGCCCGCTTACATAGAACTAGATCGCCACTCATGTCCTCCATTCTAAGCAAAACATTAGCAAGTTCTCTTTGGACAAGATCCCTTACCTTGGCAAGTTCCGCCTTTAACCCATCAATCTCTTGCCTCAAACCACCATCTAGCTCGTTGAGTGACATCTTAACCGCTGCATGGATTTCCACATCCTCGGCCTCCAAGCCATTGCAACGCTCCTCTAAGTTGTCAACCCGGTCGAACAGCTCCCCTAAGCTGTCCTGCGCACTTCCCACTCGTGCTTCCAAGCTAGAAAGCAAGTCTTTCGACTTGGCTCGAGATTCCTTTGGGGCTTTCCGAACTTCCTCACGGCCACGTTCCATTGGTGGAACGTCCATGCTTGGTGTAGCTGGGGCGGTGTTCTTCATTTTTGCCAAAAATAGAGATACTTTAACCCGCTCTGATACCAACTGTCACGACCTTAATCTTTCAAGTATCGATCGTGCGGCACTTAGCACGTTCCGTTGCACTAAGCCTGCCTTTCCCGAACGAATTCTCCAAAGAGATTAACAAGAGAGTTTGCAAAGAATGCTTTGTATTGCTCTAGAGAGAGTTTATGATACAAATGCTAAGAATTCCCAAGGATTTTCCAAGATGAATGCAAATGAAGACCAAGTGGTCTATTTATAGGGTGGCTTCTAAGCTTAAGAATATGCCACCACATTCTAGATAATTCTATGCCTAGAATATACAAGAAGGTTCTAGGTTTATGTACAATGTGCCACAAGGCTCTAGGATCCTCTAGCCAACTCTAGAGTCTTCTAGGTTTGTCTAGCTCCTTCATGCACCTTCCAGGATGTTCCGCAAGCTTCCAGCAGCTTCTACATCCTTCCGGGACGTTCCGTAAGCTTCCAGCGGCTTCCACATCCTTCCCGAACCATCCGGCGCATTCTAGAACGTTCCAGCCCATTCTAGCACCCTCCAGTGTGCTCTGGAACAATCTAGGGTCTTCAAGCTTGAGTTGAGTCCGTCCAACTCTAGCCCTTTCTAGACTTCTCTAGGCAACTCTAGAACTTTCCATATGTCTAGATCCTTTAGGCAGCCAACATTTGGATTTTTAGGGACATTTTGAGCGGGACGTGACATTAGTGTCACGACCTTAAACTTTCAATAGCGATCGTGCGGCACTTAGCACGTTCCGTTGCACTAAGTCTGCCTTTCCCGAACGAATTCTCCAAAGAGATTAGAAAGAGAGTTTGCAAAGAATGCTTTGTATTGCTCTAGAGAGAGTTTATGTTACAATTTCCCAAGATTTCCCAAGATGAATGCAAATGAAGACCAAGTGGTCTATTTATAGTGTGGCTCTAAGCTTAAGAGCATGCCACCACTTTCTAGAGTCTTCCTAGTCTAGAATGTACAAGGGTGTTCTAGATTTATGTACAATGTGCCATAAGGCTCTAGGACCTTCTAGCCAACTCTAGAGTCTTCTAGGTTTGTCTAGCTCCTTCATGCACGTTCTAGGATGTTCCGCAAGCTTCCAGCGGCTTCCACATCCTTCCCGAACCATTCAGCACGTTCTAGAATATTCCAGCCCATTCTAGCACTCTCCAGCGTGCTCTAGAACATTCTAGGGTCTTCAAGCTTGAGTTGAGTCCATCCAACTCTAGCTCTTTCTAGACATCTCTAGGCCACTCTAGAACCTTCTCAGGTAGAAAAGTCTGGGTCCTTTAGGCAAGCACCATTTATTTTGGATTTCGCGGGGCAATCTGAGCGGGACGTGACACCCTCCCCCACTCAAGTTCGCGACGCCCTCGTCGCGCCTTCAAGCTTGAACCTCTCGATGTCATCTTTGAATTGCCACAAGGATTCCTCAGGTTCCCAGCTTGTTTCTTCATCCGGAGCGTTCTTTCATTTGACCAAGTATTCCCGATAACTTGGTACCCCTCTACGCCGGATCAGGCGATCCCCCAAGATTGAGTCCACTTCCTTGTCAAAGGAGGTTACCACTGCGGTAGGCGCCCTCTTGGATTCTCCTCGACTCATATCTTCCTTGTCTCCATGATAAGGTTTTAGCATGCTTACATGAAAAACAGGATATATTTTAAGCTTCGGAGGGAGTTGCAGCTTGTACGACACCTTACCGACTTGTTTAAGGACTGGAAATGGTCCCTCATATTTCCGCACCAACCCCTTATGAACCTTCCGCAAGCTCTTGAACTGTTGGGGCAATAGTTTAACCAGGACCAAATCTCCTTCCTGAAACTCCACCATCCTCTTCTTGTCAGCCCATTTCTTCATCTTTTTAGACGCCTTGTTTAGATAAGCTCGGGCCAACTCCGCCTGTTCATGCCACGCCTTGGCAAACTTGAAGGCAGCAGGGCTCTTCCCTTCATAACTCGTGGCCAAGGCATGAGGAGTCATGGGTTGCTGTCCCATGACGATCTCAAATGGACTCTTCGAGGTAAACTCGCTTCGTTGTAAGTTATAAGAGAATTGGGCTACATCCAACAACTTCGCCCAATCGTGTTGGTTGGCACTAACAAAGTGCCTAAGATATAACTCCAGCAATGCGTTGGCACGCTCTGTTTGTCCGTCACTTTGAGGGTGAAAGCTTGTGGAGAAATTCAAGTCTGATCCCAACAACTTGAATAGTTCCGTCCAAAACTTGCCAGTAAATCGTGGGTCTCGATCACTCACGATATTGGATGGAATCCCCCAATGCTTCACAACATGTTTGAGGAACAATCGTGCCGTCTCATCTGCCGTGCAGTCCGTCGAGGCAGGTATGAATGTTGCGTATTTGCTGAAGCGATCAATCACCACAATAATGCTGCCAAAGCCCTCTGATTTTGGCAAGCAAGTGATGAAATCCATAGAGACGCTCTCCCATGGTCTCTCTGGAATAGGCAGCGGTTCTAACAACCCTCCGGGTGCATGCTGCTCTATCTTGTCCTGTTGGCACACAAGACAAGTTCTTACATAAGCTTCGACATCATCCCGAAGTTGAGGCCAATAGTAGATAGACTTGATCAAAGCAAGGGTGCACCTCATTCCTGGGTGTCCAGCCCATAACGAATCATGGCACTCCTTGATAAGCTCTTTCCTTAAGCTCCCCCATTTTGGCACGAAGATACGATTCTGCTTGGCATAGAGTAGTCCGTCACTCAGCCAAAATCGTCTCGTCTTTCCTTCCTTGATGAGGGTAAGGAGGTTTTGGGCAAGGGCATCATGCTCTAACCCTTCTTTGATTCTTTCCAGCAAAGGACTACTTGGCCTACTCAAAGTCGCACCGCCTACGGCTCGGCCGCATCGGCCACCACGTTGGCCTTACCAGGCTTGTACTCCAACCGGTAGTCAAACTCCGCCAAGAAATCTTGCCACCGAGCTTGCTTGGGACTCAACTTCTTTTGAGTCTGGAAGTAGCTTGTTGCAACATTGTCCGTCATGATAACAAAATGAGGACCCAATAAGTAGTGTCGCCACACCCTTAGGCAATGAATGATAGCTGTCATTTCTTTCTCTTGCACAGTGTAGCGGCGTTCAGTGTCATTCGGGCCATGCGGCTCTCATAAGCTATCGGACGTCCTTCCTGCATCAATACTCCACCAATGGCAAAGTCTGAAGCATCTGTGTGCAGCTCGTATGTCTTGGAGGGGTCTGGAAGGCATAGCACCGGTTCTTCATTGACGGGTTCTTCATTGACGGCTTTCTTTAAGTCTTCAAATGAGGCTTGGCATTCACTTGTCCATTCCCAAGCCTTGTTCTTTTTTAGCAGGTTAGTGAGTGGGGCTGCTCTCGCTGAGTAGGACTTGATAAACCTTCTATAATAGTTCACCAGTCCAAGGAAAGATCTTAACTCGGGAACCTTGGCAGGAGGTTCCCATTCTTGGATGGCTTTCACCTTAGCTCCATCCATCATCAATTTCCCATCCTTTATCCTATGCCCCAAGAACATCACCTCATCTTGGGCAAAGGAACATTTCTCCTTCTTGACGTATAGCTCGTTTTCTCTTAGGACCTCGAACACCTTCTTCAAATGTTCTAGATGTTCTTCCAAAGTCCGGCTATATATCACAATGTCGTCAAGATATACTACCACGAACCGATCGAGGTAGGGATGGAAAATCTTGTTCATAAGAGTGCAGAAGGTGGCAGGTGCATTAGTGAGACCGAATGGCATGACAAGGAACTCATAGGCACCATACCTGGTTACACATGTAGTCTTGGGCTCATCCCCTTTGGCTATGCGTACCTGGTAATAACCCGACCGCAAGTCCAACTTTGTAAAGTATCTTGCATTCCCCAATTGATCAAACAAATCAACAATAAGTGGGATAGGATACTTGTTCTTGACTGTGATCTTATTTAGAGCCCGATAGTCAATGCACATCCGTAGCGAGCCATCCTTCTTCCTTTGAAAGAGAACCGGGGCACCAAATGGGGCTTTAGAGGGCCTTATGAAGCCAGCATCCAGCAATTCATCGAATTGCTTCCGCACTCGCTAACTACGAGTTCGCCATTCGATATGGGCTCATTCTTTGGTGGCACGGTGTCGGGTTCCAACTCTATTTCATGGTACACCTCCCTCCTTGGAGGTAGCAGATTTGGGTAATGCTTAGGCATTACATCTTTGAACTTGTTTAGGGCCGGCTTGTACTTGGTCGGCAAGCTTGGCTTTGGTGATGCCTCTTCATCATCGTATTCCTTTAAGATGGCCAAATAACTCTCTTCATCCCTCTTCAACCCCTTCTTGAATTGAAGCGCCGAGAGAGCTTGGGTAGTAGGTCTAGTGGTCCTCTCCGTCGGTACCACACATGCCTTCGCACCATCCATGATGCACATAGAGTTTGAACATGGCACCAAGAAAGCTCTTACCTGGTCCAAGAACTCCATGCCGAATACAACCGAGAAGTCGTCCATAGGCGCCACTGACAAGTCCACCTGGCCAGTCCAAGCACCAAGACTGACCTTAACTCCGCGAGCAACTCCATGCAATGGTAGTGCTGCCGAGTTAACTGCCTTGAGAGATCCCCCTCCACGGACTACCTTCAGGCTGAGTCTCTTTGCTTCTTCCACTGAAACAAAGTTGTGCGATGCACCTGTGTCGACCAATGCTTTGGCGACCTTCCCATTGATGGCTGCATCTACATACATTAAGCCTTTAGGGGTCTTTGGGGCGCTCTGCAATGCACCAAGTAGGCGCAAAGAACCCATCTTTGCACCTTCGTCCGACTCACCTCCATCTTGATCATGCGTGGAGGCAACTAAGGCACTCAAGGCCTTCCTCTTCGGACATTCTCGTGCCCAATGCGGTCCGTCGCATATGAAGCACGTCACACGGGGCTTTGAGGCATGCCGATCCTCCTTCTCCTTCCCCTTGTCTCGTGGTTTGAATGAGGAGCTATCTTTGTGGTTCTTAGGTCCCTGACTTTTACCATGGCTTCCCCCACTCTTTCCTCCAACAAACTTCTTATCTGTGGCTTTGGAGCTCTCTTTGTTTGTGGAGTAGTCAATAAAGCTTTCTGCTGTTGCGATGGCCGAAGACAAGTCTTGGACACCACGTCGCTTGAGCTCAAGGTTAGCCCATGATTGAAGCCCATCCATGAACAAGAATAGGGCATCCTTGTCGGATGTGTCAGGAACTTCAAGCAGCAGGGTTGTGAACTCCTTCACGTAGTCCCTTATACTACCCGTTTGCTTTAACCGTCGCAATCGTTCTCTAGCTTCCTCTTCAGCATTTACGGGAAAGAACTGCATTTTGAACTCCCTTTTGAAGTCATCAAAGGTATCAATTGTGCAAACCCTCGTTGCACATCTCCGTGGCTCCGTCTCCACCACAACATCGTAGTGTCGGATAGATACATGGCTGCCGATTCGGATCTTCTTTGGCATGGTCCGTTATGCCGGTAGCCTCAAAGTATTGTTCAAGCCCCCCAGGAAGTTCTCAACTTCCTGGCGTTCCTAACGCCATTGAAGGTCTTGGGCTTGGGAACATCTACCCTCTTAGCCTCAATGACGGTGGCTGTGCTAGTTCCCGCGGCCATAGCCCGCTTACATAGAGCTAGATCGCCACTCATGTCTTCTATTCTAAGCAAAACATTAGCAAGTTCTCTTTGGACAAGATCCCTTACCTTGGCAAGTTCGGTTTTTAGCCCATCAATCTCTTGCCTTAGTCCACCGTCTAGCTCGTTGAGGGACATCTTAACCGCTGCATGGATCTCCACATCCTCGGCCTCCAAGCCATTGCAACGCTCCTCTAAGTTGTCCACCCGGTCAAACAGCTCCCCTAAGCTGTCCTGTGCACTCCCAACTCGTGCCTCCAAGCTAGAAAGCATGTCTTTCGACTTGGCTCGAGATTCCTTCGATGGTTTCCGAACTTCCTCACGTCCACGTTCCATAGGTGGAACATCAACGCTTGGTGTAGATGGAGCAACGTTCTTCATTATGCCAAGAGTAAGATTGCTTCAACCAAAAGCTCTGATACCAACTGTCACGACCTTAAACTTTCAATAGCGATCGTGCGGCACTTAGCACGTTCCGTTGCACTAAGCCTGCCTTTCCCGAACGAATTCTCCAAAGAGATTAGAAAGAGAGTTTGCAAAGAATGCTTTGTATTGCTCTAGAGAGAGTTTATGTTACAATTTCCCAAAATTTCCCAAGATTTCCCAAGATGAATGCAAATGAAGACCAAGTGGTCTATTTATAGTGTGGCTCTAAGCTTAAGAGCATGCCACCACTTTCTAGAGTCTTCCTAGTCTAGAATGTACAAGGGTGTTCTAGATTTATGTACAATGTGCCATAAGGCTCTAGGACCTTCTAGCCAACTCTAGAGTCTTCTAGGTTTGTCTAGCTCCTTCATGCACGTTCTAGGATGTTCCGCAAGCTTCTAGCGGCTTCCACATCCTTTCCGAACCATCCAGCACGTTCTAGAATATTCTAGCCCATTCTAGCACTCTCCAGCGTGCTCTAGAACATTCTAGGGTCTTCAAGCTTGAGTTGAGTCCATCCAACTCTAGCTCTTTCTAGACATCTCTAGGCCACTCTAGAACCTTCTCAGGTAGAAAAGTCTAGGTCCTTTAGGCAAGCACCATTTATTTTGGATTTCGCGGGGCAATCTGAGCGGGACGTGACATTAGGCTCAGAAACTACTGCTCTTAGTCTCCTATTCAACTAGTTTTGCAAATTCACCTAGTATGATGTCAAATACTCAGGCAGGGAATGCACCTTTTCAGTTTTCAACTCAAGTTCCAGTTTCTGGGCATGAGAGCTATGAAAAAACTGAAAGTCTAAATATTCTTAGTACACTGTAAGATGACATGGATGAGGAGGCTCTAGAGACAAGTAATAGAACTGAATTCAATATGGGAAATTTAGGCAGCTTTGGGCTTGGATCCATTCCTAATCCTGCTCCTAAACATAATCCTTTTGGTGGTCCATTTAACAGTGTAGCTATTAATGTTTCTGCTTCTCCTTTTAACAGTATCAGTTCTCAAGGAGAGTTATTTCGGCATGCATCTTTCCAATCCAATCTCTCAAACCATCAGTACAAACTCAGCCTACAAACTCAAGTACATTTTCTGGTAATCCTATCCCATTCACTAAGGAACAGTTAGAACTTTTCCAACAACTTATACAAAAGGCAAACATCAACACCACATTTAGTAGCAACAGGTGTCTCCAATCACATGATAGGTGATCAATCACTTTTCACAACTTACTCACCTTGTAATAGACTTCAAATAGTGCGTGTCGCCAATGGCACTTGCACCACAATAGTCGAAACAGGGACCATTTGCCCCTCAAATCTCACCCTCAAATCTGTGTTATTTGTGCTTGGTTTTTGCTGCAATCTTATATCAGTTAGTAGATTAAATCATGACCTTAACTGTGAAACTAAATTCTTGGCTAAATCTTGTGTTTTTCAGGACTTGAGCTCGGGGAAAATACTTGGTGGTGTTGATTTACGTGCGGGCCTTTATGTTCTTGATATCAACACTCCTTCAATCCATTATGTTAGTCATCAATGCCAATTGAGTCATAATCTTAAGTCTGATAGTCATACTAATAAGGAAAGTGAAATCATGATGTGGCATTTTCATCTAGGTCATCCAAATTTTCCGTATTTGAAACGTTTGTTTCTATCCTTATTCATCAATAAAAACCCCAATTTATTTCATTGTGAAGTTTCTCAGTTGGCAAAACATACTCGAAACACTTTTTCACCACGCACGCACAAACCAAGTCACCCTTTTTTCCTCATTCACGGTGACATTTGGGGACCATGTCGCGTTCCCAGTATTACTGGTGCTCGATTATTCTTACTGTTAGTTGATGATCATACTCGATTGTGTTGGACATTTCTTATGAAAGACAAATCTGAAACCAAACACATATTTCCACTTTTTCATGCCATGATCCAAACTCAATTCAATGTCAATATTCAAATCCTAAAAACTGATAATGCTAGGGATTTCTTTAATTCTAATCTTAGTGGATATCTCAAATCACATGGTATTGTCCAACAAAGCTCTCGCGTTGACACACCACAACAAAACGGTGTAGCCGAATGTTTTACTATCATATACTTGAGGTTGCCTGAACTTTACTTTTTCAAACCAATGTTCTTAAAAATTTTTGGGTTGAAGCCATTCTTATTGCAACACACTTGATCAACCGAATGCCTTCTCGAGTTCTTAACTTTCATTCACCTTTATAAGTGTTTCAGAGTCAATATTCTACCTCACAACTTGTGTCACCAATTCCTTTCAAGGTTTTTGGTTGTATTGATTTTGTCCATATTCATTTACATTATCGTGGTAAACTTGATCCTCGTGCCCTTAAATGTATCTTCCTTGGCTACTCAGCCAATCAAAAAGGCTACAAATGTTTCTTTCCTATCACCCATAAGTTTTATAATTCCATGGACGTTACTTTCTTTGAAGAAACTCCATTCTATTCTAATTCTACAATTCAGGAGGAGAATCACACTAATGAATTGCATAATTGGGATTGGTCATCACTCATTGAATCGAATTTACCATCTCAGTTATCTTCCCCTCCCTTGTCCTCTTCCAATCTGGTTCCAAATCCAGATTCTTCTTTAAACACCAAACTTGATCAATCTCCCATTGTCTATCCTAGACATCTCCTTCCTAATGATGTCATAAAAGTCTATGGAAGAAAGAGAAACTTTGACTTGCCCACAAAAAATCAACAAAGTCAAGAATCTCTCCCGCGCCAAACTGAATCTAAAAGATTACAAGATGAAGCAGAATCTAGTCCAACACTAGATTTTGACCCTGAGTTTGATCTTTCTATTACGCATAGAAAAGGTGTTCGATCATACACTCAACATCCCTTTCGAAGTTACATTTTTTACGCAAATTTGTCCCCAAAATTTCAGGCATTTGTGACATCCCTAGACAACATCAAGATTCCTAATTCTATCAATAAGGCTCTAAAAGTTCTTGAATGACACAAGGCAACCTTAGAAGAATACGCTGCACTTAAAAAAAATGGTACATAGATGTTAACAGAGCTACCACATGGAAAGAAGACAGTGGGTTGTAAATGGATATTCTCAGTTAAACAAAAGGTAGATGAAAATATCGATAGATATAAAGCTTGACTGGTAGTTAAAGGGTTCACCCAATCATATGGAATTGATTATCAAGAGACTTTTGCTCCTGTAACAAAACTTAATACAGTTCGTGTCTTGGTGTCTATTGCAGTTAATGAGGATTTGTTACTACTTCAACTCGATGTGAAAAACGCATTCTTAAATGGAGATTTGATTGAATAAGTTTACATGGATGTGTCTCTTGGCTTTGAGACTAAAGATACACAAGGGAAGGTATGCAAGTTGAAAAGGCACTATATGGACTTAAACAATCACCTAGAGCATGGTTCGACAAATTCATTAAGGTCCTCAAATAGGATGAATACTCTCAGACACATGCAAACCACACTCTATTTGTCAAACACTTCACAGATGGAAGAATCACAGCTTTGATTGTATATGTTGATGATATAGTTCTTACAGGAAATCATGTAGGAGAAATGAAGAGGCTTAAAATGCTATTATCCAAAGAATTCGAGATTAAAGACTTGGGATATTTGAAATATTTTTTAAGGATGGAGGTGGCACGTAGTACCAAAGGAATCTCAGTTTCTCAACGCAAATATGTTCTAGATCTCTTGCGTGAGACTGACATGAGTGGTTGTAAGCTTGTTGAAACACCCATGGACCCTAACACCAAACTAATGCCTCGAATTGATGAATTGGCAACTGACAAGGGGTAATATCAACGTTTGGTAGGTAAATTAATTTATTTGACTCATACACGTCCAGATATAAGTTTTTCAATCAGTGTTGTTAGTTAGTTTCTTGACAACCAATTAGTAGATCACTTGGAGGCAGTAAACCGTATTCTAAGATGCTTGAAGAAGGATCCTGGAAAGGGGCTCATGTTCAAGAAAACAATTAATAGGACATTGGAAATTTATATTGACGCTGATTGGGTTGGATCTCCTAGTGACCGAAACTCCACATCTGGATATTGCTCATTTATTTGGGGAAATTTGGTGACATGGTGTAGCAAAAAACAGGCAGTGGTAGCACGTAGTAGTGCCGAGGCTGAGTTTCGTGCATTGATTTTGGGTATTTATGAAGGAATTTGGCTAAACGAACTCAAGATTGAACATTTAGAATTTATTAGAATCATGTGTGACAACCAGTCAGCAATTTCAATTGCCAAAAATCCAGTTCACCATGATCGAACTAAACATGTGAAAATTGATAGACATTTTATCAGTGAGAAAATTGAAGGCAAGATGATCTCCTTCAACTATGTTCCATCTATACAACAAGTAGTAGATATCTTAACCAAAATTTTGTTTCGACCTAATTTCACAGAGTTAAGTGTAGTACTTGGTTTGGAAAACATATATCGCCTAGTTTGAGGAGGAGTGTAGGAAATCAACCTAGGAGTATGGTTAGTTTTTTTATTTTTAGGGTGGAACTAGCCCCTGATTTCAGGAGGTTAGTTTCCTAATTTGCAAGGTGAAACCAGCCCTTGATTTCAAGATGTTAGTTTCTTAATTTTCAGGGGTGATTTACAGCTACATACTAGTGACTTCCAGCAATATATTAGACATAATAATTGTATATATATATGAATATGGTATTAAGAAAAAAAGAATAAGTAGTAATTTTCTGTAAAATAAACACAGCTTCATGAATTAATCGAAAATGTAGAAAATTTGAAGTCATTGACAATAGTTTAAAAAATGACAAGATATCTTTTCAGTAGTGTTCTCATATTTTAAAATTCTATACATGAACAACTCCAACACCTGGATACGAACTCATTACCAACACTCACACTTGACTATGTGACATAGATTGTACTTGTGCAAATCTGTCTATTT
Organism: Hippophae gyantsensis; assembly: GCA_030763125.1. Lineage (NCBI taxonomy): Eukaryota > Viridiplantae > Streptophyta > Magnoliopsida > Rosales > Elaeagnaceae > Hippophae > Hippophae gyantsensis. The sequence continues at coordinate 16,955,724 of CM061033.1, read as the reverse complement.
TTTTTAAATGACTTCTGTGGTATGAATTATGATGTGAAGAAGACTGCAATAAGCATCACAGATTTTAGGCATAGTTTGTGTTTGGGAAGATGCATTTTTAGAAGTGCATCTTTTAATTTACATATTAAACCAAAAATTAAGGGGTGCATGTTTGGTTGCAAACGAAATTTAATCTCTTCATTTGTGATATTTTTGATCTGTTGAGGCCACTTGTCCAACATTTTGTTATTTTTGTCATCATAATATTCTTATTTCCTTGCCCATGCCAATTTGTTCAAATAATTGTTTTTGTGGATGCAATGACACAATTTTAATTCAGTTCCTTGTGTGATTTGTATTATAGTTGTAACTTTTCTGGTTGAATAATATTGAGTTGCTACATGAGAAGGATTATTAGGATCCAAACCTCCACATTTTTTCAAACTGTAGTACAGATGGTGGAAATTCAAACTTCTATTCTGCAAATAAATGTCACTTTTATATTTGATCTTGCAATTTTTGTCTACTTGATCAATTTATTTATGGGTATTATGTTTTTGAAATTAAGAATGAAACTTGATTTTAGTATTTAAGCCTGTGCATTTAATTTCAATTTGTTTGATACAACAGGATGCACCAATACTTGGAAAGCCAACAATTTTTGCTATCGATAATGTGGGGTAAATAACTTACCTTCAAGTGCTGAATCTATATTTACTTTTGTGATATGATTAAATGGACATCCATGTATTATATATGCATGGAATTTTTATATTTTCATTTGATGTTTCAGCCACTAGGTGCAGGGCTAATATGTATGTGAAAATGATATGTAATATAAAAACAATTCATGCCTCTATGGTTATTCATTGCCTTCGTTCGTATCTAGGATGTTCTTATATTTGTAGTTGAATTGTATACCTCTCTATCAAAATCACAATCTTTTTCCTTTATCTGGTTGTACAGTTGTAAGCATTACAACTAGTCGTACGGTTGTAAGATTAGAATATATTGCTTGTTGTACAAGTGGGCATATGTGGAAAAAAATGTAGTTTTCTTCAAAAGTGGGTTTGATAGAGTAATATTCACATCATTCTTGGTCTTATGTATTGTTGCTCTTTATGGTCTGTTTCGTTGGCACCTATTCTTTTTCAAACACTGTTGAAACATATATTTATAGATCCTTGTTGGTCGTTGTATTGTTATTATATGAAATAGCGTTTATGGCAGTATTTATTTTATGGAAATATTGGTCAGCATAACATATGGCGATACTATCTTCTTTACTTTTGATTATATTCTTAACGTTTTTGTGATAAATTTCAGAGATTCGTGTTTCTGTTGCTACGAACTTCCATTTATATATGCTGCATTTCATTTGTCAGTGAAAAGATCCAATGGGTTCAATGTGATAACTGTTTTAAATTGCGCAAGTTGCCTGCCAATGCACTTCTTCCCTCTAAATGGACCTGTTCTGATAATACTTGGGACCTAGAAAGGTATGGCAGGCTTCTTTTCTGTTCTTTCATCATTAAATAATAATGATGAGTTGAGGGTTAGAAAAAGAAGGGGAGAGATGTATAAGAGAAAAGGAGACAAAAGAAAAAGTATAAAAATATGGGATGGATAAAGGATACTGGGGCTTGTTCTTTAGCGACTTTTTTTTTTCTGTTGTAAAAATTAGTTATGTTTTCTGAGTTTCAATTAGAGAAACAAAACTTGTTTTGTAACCGTTTTCTGTATTCTGTTTTTTGAAAAATGGAAATAAAATTTAATTTTAACTGTTTTTAAGTTTTGTTTTCTTAAAAAAGTGGTGATGATATTGCGAAAACTCAAATTGTTATTGTCACAATAATTTTTCATTGACAATTTTATTAATGACAACTTTATTCAATAATAGTAACATTAACGTGTAATTAATTATAGAGATAAAATAAACAATTAATATATTTTTGTCGTGGCAATATCATTATCCAAATTACCGAAGTTTTCGATGATTATGTCACAATTTTTAATTTTTGACATGTTTTTTATTTACTTTTAGTATTTATTAACCAAACATGAAGCTAGATTTGGTATTTGACGAATAAAGGTGAGAAATTTTAAAGAATCTTTGTCTAAAACCTACTTTTTAAAGCTCCGAAAAGAAAAGGCTTCCAAATCACCTGCTTTCAAAATCACTATATCAAAACAGAACGAAAAACTTAGAAAGTGAACCCAAAGTGGTTAGATCAATAAGTAGGTAGAAAGAAAATCCCGAGTAAACATATGCTATACAGCATGCCTCTGTTTATCTGTTAATATATTTAAAAGTGGCTGTCAGATCTTCATGTTCAGCAGCTCAAGACCTGACATCAGAGGAGCTTGAAGACCTGCTACCCCACAGTGTTTCAGGTATGTATAATCAACAATTATTCTAGATTTTCTCTTTCCTTGCTCAGCCATGTTTGACCTACAGGAGTGGAAACATGGTTTGTTTTGACTTTTGACATCACTAGAGAACCTTGATATGGTTCTTCAATCTTTTCTAGTTAGCGTGATATTGACTTTAGTTTTGTTTTTTGGGGTCAAAAATTTTGACTTTAGTTTCCTATTAAAAAAAAAAGATTTTGACATAGTAATTTGTACATTGTATTGATGGTAAATAGTTACCATTTCTAAAATCCATTGATTGATGGTAAATAGTTACCATTTCTAAAATCCATTGATTGATGGTAAATAGTTACCATTTCTAAAATCCATTGATTGGCCAGTTGCTTCCAGAAAAAAGGTTGCTAAACAGGACCCTGAAAATGTTGAAGCTCTGGAAGGCCTTGACACTCTTGCTAATTTGGCTATATTAGAAGAGGGAGAGTCGCCCCCATCATCTGCTCAGGCAACAACAAAGCATCCTCGACACAGACCTGGTTGTTCATGTATTGTTTGTATCCAGCCTCCCAGTGGGAAGGGCCCCAAACACAAACAAACATGCACTTGTAATGTATGCTTGATGGTTAAACGTCGCTTTCGTACCTTAATGTTGCGTCGTGAGAAAAAACATTCAGAAAAAGAAGCAGAGACTGCATGCAAAAAGCCACAGCATCACCTATCCATGCACGAGAAATCGGATGATGATAACATCAGTAATGTGGGAAATTATTCCATCCAGATAAGAGATGGCAATGATGGTTTTGATGATGACGAGAGTAGGATAAAATCAAACACTTCACCTTTTAAGGGCCAAATTGACCTAAACATCCAACCAGAGCGAGAGGAAGAGTTATCACCTGATTCAGATTCTGGGAGCATCTTGAAGTTACTCCATGATGCTACAGAGAGGTATCACAGACAACAGAAATTGTCAAACTCTGTTGGCGGTGACAATTCATGCAGTAATCAGCCTAAGCAAGATGGAACCGATACATTAGCAGAAAAACAGAACAGCTTTACACTTAGCAGCAAGAATCCCAATACTGACATTGGAAGCCCTGCCCCTTTATCTGTGAAAGAAACCCCTTCAACAACTGACACGGGTTGAATTTTCCGGTAACTTTGGACTGTTGCATTAGCTGAGATGTACATTCATCTACATTCGTATTAATTGATCTTTTGGTATGTACAGAATGGAGAGAACTAGGAAAAGGGAAACAGGGTGCCACATAATGCTTCCTGCTGGAATGTAATTAACCAAAGGTATTTAAATAGGGAGACATGAACTGGTGAGTAGCAAGTAGAAGCTATCAAATTTATTTTTAGAGTTCATCTGGCACTCGAGTGCACTTAAAATAGAGGATATAACAAATTATTATTATTATTTATTTATTTATTTTTTGTTGGAGTAAACAACTCAACACTTAATCTAAGCCGTCTAACCATCCTAACTGAATCAATTATATAGGTCGGTTGGTGGTTAGTTTTTATAAACTAGATAGGTTTGAACCGGTGGCTGGACATACAAGTAAACTTATCATGCCGGTAAGGTTAGGTGATTGGGCAAGAAACCAACTTAACGAAACCATGCTAACCCATACAATATATGGGTATGAATTGTTTTCATTTATGCACATGTTTTTTAAATAATTTTTTTTATAGGACTAAATAAATGAATGGTACTAGGTGTCACTTGCAACTACACAGAGAAGTATTAGACCAATATAGATTTGATGTGTCAACCAATTGACATATATAATCAATTGATATATAAATAAATTTTTTAACTGAATTAGTAAGCATCTATCTTAATTGAGGAAGGGGAAATTGAGCCGGAGTCTTAAACAAACATTATAATTGTTACAATTGACAATTTGACCAGAAAAATAAAGTTTAATCCATTAGCATTAAAATGAAAAAAGACTTACTAATTCCTAGGTATCCGTCCATTACAATTCTATGCACATTGCATTGTATTGTATAATGCAGCATTTTTTTTGGGTGGATTGATATATTGAGGAAAAAATATAATAAAATGAGAAGGAAGTCTATGATATATATATAAAAGACCAATTAATGAAATAAAAAATGAAGAAAATATAAAAAAGAGTAAGGATGAAAAGGGGTAAATATGAGAAATAATTTAATATTTATTTTTAATTAAGTGCAAGATCTTTTATTTAAATTTTTCATAATTTATTTTAATATTTTGACTTAATATTTTTAACTTATTTTTATTTTTTAAATAATGATTGGGTTGTCCATCAATGATAAAAGTATATCCTAGAATTTATTTGTGAGTGAATGTGTATCTTAAAGTAGATTATATCAATTAAATAAAAAAATATTAAAAAAATAACATATCTTAAAACTTGTAATCACAAAAATATCATATCTTAAATCCATCTAATATATTTATACTATTAAATAAGAGTTAAGTCCATTTTGTATTGAGCGTCGATTAATTACATATTTAATTATAGTCATTTAAACTTGTTTAATATTAAACTTTATTTAATTCAATCTCATTTAAAATTATTAAATGTTATTTTTATTAATATAAATTTTAGTAGTATCATTTTATGTAATTTCTAAAAAAAATATTAAAGTAATATGTTTAATTTTTAATAAATTTAAAAAATATTAAATTTATATAAATAATATAAAAAATTTATTCAAAATTTAGACCAAATTTTAACCTAAAACACAGCTAAATATGCTAATGTTTGAACTTTCAAGAATGTAGATTTTCCAAGCCTTTGAATTTTACCTAATCACTTTATGTAAAATTAAGTTTTACTAATGTAATTTAAGTTGGACATATTTTTCAATAAAAATTAAAAAAAAAACTTACGCACTCACTCCACATTACACATGTATAACATAATTATATAAATGTACAAATAATTTGACAAATTTTAATTCTAAAATAAATTAAACTCAAATTACCTTACAAATTTTCTCATAAAACTGTTCCTTTAAAATTCTCCATTTCCCTTAAACATTATTCAACACAATTGTGATTAACGTTTGAAAAATACATGACATTGCTCTTTTTGCACTCCTCATTATCCTCTTATTTCCTCATTGTACCTAAATAATAGTTTTAGGGAAGATGTGAAACAATTGTTTTTGGAATTGAAAGCCACGTGTATTCTGTTTTCCAACAAAAACATATATAGATTTCAAATCAAAATTTTCTCCAAAAAAAAGCAACAGAAAAAGAAAGAATGAAATTGAATTTTTCACGAGGGATTTATTGTTTCAAAATTTTCTTACTTGAGTTTGTAACACTTATGGCACCTCTTGAACATATAGACCAGCTGAGTCATGTCATTTTCTTCTAGTAAAGGCATTCTGTTGACAGCCACAAAACTAACACTCATAAAACTTAAACAATTATAACACCACTAACACTAATAATAACAAAAATAACACGCCTCACACTAGCTAGCTCATAATATTCCTAACAGGTGCAACTTTTTTTTTTTTTGGAGTTTTAGGCATCTATACAATGAAAGGAGTCCAAGACAGGCATGCCTATTGGGCAAGGGATGATTATGCCTTGTATACAATGCAATTGAAATCAGGCTGCTTTTCTTCTCGTCTGACTCTGTTTTCCAAGCATACATAACATGACAATTGTATTAAAGGTCATATATTCTGCTTGCAGTCCTCTTTTAACCTGTGTTTTTATAAAGACTGCGATCAACAGATACCACATCTAAAACGATATAAAACATTAAAAGAGTTAATTACCAGAACAAGGTTTCAGTCTATTATATAGCCTGCATTTATATCCTTCATAAATGGCACTCGAATATTAATATTAATATTACAGTTAGAAATCATGTCATATATGTTTCACAAAATTAGTAACCATAACAAGTAATGAGAAGTTTCGAAGCACTAGTCACCAACATAAATTTTCTATATATCAAACTGCCCAGGCAAAAGATAGCCCCTCTTATTTACAAACTCATTCAAATCAGTCAGGAACCAGCATTGGGTAATGATGCCATAAACGAGTTATATGATGACTCAAGATCAAAAATAAGCTGCCGGGCCTGTTGCTCTGTCAACTCATCAGCCGCTCCCATCTTTGAGAGCCTTGCAATCCACTCCTTCAACTTAACCTTTCCCACAAAATCCACTGGCAAGAAACTCAACTTATTAATTGATGATGAAAGATTGGAGAGTACCGGATGCAGCTCATCAACAGCATACATTTTGAGCTTCAAGGTGTCCATTGCATTAATGAAATCCTGAGTACATTCTGCCACAGCAGCTGCAGAAGTAGTTGCAGTAGTCGCTGAAGCAGAGCGGTACTCCACCGTGGCAGGTAAGCCAGAGGTAAGTAGGCGGTTAATTGCAGCTGGGCAGTCCATCTTGTAGGTATCTGCAAAACGTTCTATGCTTGGAATGGTGTCTCTGAGTGTGGAAGCTAAGGTTTTGAAGTGGGCAATCAATTTTAGGCATTCAGTTTCATAGTCAGAGGATGATATGACATCCCGGACATAAGCCTTTTCGAGTTTCTCAGTCGCCTTGATAATGGCATATAGCTCGGCAAAGTTTTCATACGTTTCTCTCTCACGCATGTCATTCCAAAGCTTAACCTCCATTATGATATGTATAAAGTTGATATCTGATACTCTCAAGGTATGAGCTAAGGATTGGAGAAGAGGACGGGACACGCACAAAGAGAAGGAACGTTCTGCATTGATCAATTAAATCAAACATAAATAACCAAAAGAAAGTATCAATTTCTTAAGGACTACTCAACAATCAGAACAGACCTTTTGTACAAAACACAATCACCTTGAAAATTGAAATTCATGAAGGTAAGACGTACTCGTATAGCATGGTGAAGATTGAAATCAAAGACTGTATAGATCCCAAAATGTAAAAATTGAAGAACAGTTTCCTAGTAAACTTACTCATCGTCCAGAAAGAAGAACAAATTAAAGAAATCAAAACCAAGTTTTCAGGCATTTTGTTCAGTTTTCTCAACAACACCAGTGGCGAGAAACACAACATAAATACAAGGACAAATGTTGACCCACACGCTACACTCACAATGAAAACATCGAATCTCTCAAATTAGAAAGCATAGAAACTGAAGGAAATAAGCAAGATAGAATAGTCTTCGCCATCATGAAAAAGGAAAATCTCCAGAAACCAAACACAGGGCAAAACCAAAAGAAAGACCCAAGCAAATCCTTCAAACATTAATAAAACAAAAAAAACAGAACTCTAAAACCCAGGCATTAAACTCCATTGCATATAGCAAAGAGACCAAAAATTTCAAAATCATCCACACAAAAATAAGGCCATCATTAAAACGACAACAATAGATAAAGCAAAAACAACCATATAAACAATCTAAATCGTGCCCAGATCAAGAAGCACGCAATTAGCTTCATGAGAGACAATCAAATTTGGTGACGTAGCAGAAAGTACAGAAGAGACTTACAGGAGAAAAAACGCGTAGTTTTTGAAAGGTCGAGGAAGAGTTAGGGTCAGAGATGGAGGAGGAGAGAGATTACTTACGTGTGGGATAGCGTATGATTGCATCACATCATTTTCCTTATTATTGCTGCTTACGGCATTTACGTGTAGCAGTTGGAAATACAATTAACTCATACGCCATCGTTTTGTTCCGATAATTACTTTACTACTCTAACTTCGGGCGTGTTTAGTTTGGAAAAGTATTGGAAATAATAATAATAATAACTATAATAATAAAATTGAATGTATAAAAAAAAAAGATTATTATTTTAATATTTGGATTGATAATTGAAATTAAAAAAAAAAATCAAATTCTTATAATTCTATTCCTTTCATTAAGCATAATTTTCGTTTAATCGCTTCTGTATGTGAGGACACTATTTTACAAGTGTTCTTTATATTTTTAATCAAATAATATTTGATATAATTGATGGTGTAATGGTAAAAATAATATAAATAATTTTGTGATAAAATAAAGATAACAATCTCAAATTCTAGATAAAAAGTCTTCTTAACATTAAAAGAAAGAAAGAAAAATTAGTGTTATTTAAATATATAATGTAAAACATTACAGGATGTAAATGGTTATTATAATTTATTGAAACGAAATATATACTAATATTATATATATATATATATAATTTTATATTTTTAATAATAAATCACATAATATTTAAAATAATTAGATTAAATTTTATTTATTCTTATTTTTATATGTTTTTATTTTATTTAGAAACATGCGTTAAGTAGATTAAAATAAAAAATTAATGTTAATATTTTAAAAATGTAATAAAGTAAGAATTATTTTAATACTTAATTTTTTAAAAATAATTATATTTTTGAATAAATGTTAAAAATAAAAAACTTGGTTAAAAAGTAAGAAACTATTACCTGCTAATAATTAACGGTTATTATCTTAATTTACTTGAGATTGGTTAGGAATGGTTATGATTAATATCATAACTATCCTCGCCAATCTCATGCTCATTCCTTGCATATAGGGTCATTCATCCTCCATTAACCTTTCATCTCTCTTCTCTTCCCTATCTGCCTTCCATTTTTTCTTATCTCACCCATTGTTGAGTATAAGATCATTCATCCTCCATTTACCTTTCATTGTTAGACAATGAGCTCAATCCTAACTGATCCTTAAATCAGTGAGTGGAGTTTGTTATCACACGTGGAGGCCTAACTGATTCTTGTTGTAAGATCAATGCTCCAAAAGTTTGTTGTAATCTAGGCTTTATTAGAGTTACCAATATATGTATCTAAGTAAAAAATGACAACATGTTGAGATTAGAAAAACTATGGACTATAAGCATTTTGATACACATAAAATTATAAAATTCAAAATGTGTTTTTTAAAGTCTTTTAGTGCTTTATCTATTGTTTCTTCTTGTTTTCTTTCTTAGAATTTACATGGTATTAGAGTCTTATGGCCTAAGTCTTAGATTCAAGAAACTCCTTGGGAGATCAAAATGTTTCCTCATCCAATATTGTATCTACGATATCATCTTATTCCAAAATTACTTCTATTCCTATTAATCCAAGCTTGATAAGAATAACTTTCTCATATGGAAGGAGCAATGCAAACATGTAGCTGTAATGTATGGCTTACAAGGCTTCCTAACTGGATGAAAAACTTAACATTCAAGATTGATCAAGAAAACAATTCAAGAATAAACAGAAATTGGTGGTGGTGGAGTTCAAGAAATGTTGGTGTTGAATCCTAATTTTGAAGTATGGCATAAAAAATATTAGAATGTAGTGATTTAGATTTACAATTCATTTTCTCAGTGTTACTTAAAGTATATGTATGGAAAAGAAACTGCTTATGGATATTGGAATGTTTTAGAAAACAATTTTGTGAATTATTCTTAAACCAATCTAATGCAGTTGTGCAACTACAAATATGAGATAACATGACGATGAATGAGTATATCAGTAAGGCTAAAGATAAGTTCAATACTCTATCTGTAATTAGAGATAACATCAATGTACATAAATTATATTGTATTTACTTAGTGGATTGAATTTTGATTACAATTCATTAGTGAAAAAACTTATATATAAGAATAAAATGCATCATCTAAAAGTGATGTTTACAATGATAAGGATCCATAAACAATAGTTGTAAAGAATTCACATTATTGACCCACATATCTATCAAGAAAATTACATGAGAACAAGTATTATGAATAATACCTTACTTGGTGATCCATGATAGAATGCTACAATTAGAGGGATTTAGTGATGTTCCTTATCATGCTTAGCATTTTAGATATGAAGGTGTACTTGTTGATCATAACCATCATAATCAACATATCAAGAATGTTCAAATGAACTATGGAGTTCTACAATCAGGTGGTTCTAATCAGTTGAGTTCCATAATCAGATGGTTCCAATCAGTTGAGTTCCATAATCAAATGGTTCCAATCAACCTAGTGTTCATAATCAACCAGGTGAGTCATAACAAAACTCTAATCAGCAATACTTTTAGAATAATTCAACATAAGGAAGTAATCAAGATCCTTACAAACCTAATTATGAGAATAATAATTCCAATAGAAAGTATAAAGAAACATGTCAGATTTACAAGAAAACATGTCATATTACTACAAGATGCTATTTTCTATATATGGAATCAAACAACAATAATGGAAATTCAAAATGTCCTAGATTAGATCCTACTCAACCTTTGTATAGTTTTCAATACCAAAATTATGATCCTTCTCAAATGCATTTTTCTCAATTGCAAATTGTCTCAAATTTACCACAGAACATGATGCCTTATTCTCAATCCTTTAATTCTAACCATCAATCACATATCATGCCTCAGTCTATACTAGGATTTACTTTTGGTCCATTTTCTCCACATCAACCTATAAATCCTTCACAATCTTCCTCTTTCATTAACCCTAGTCAACCTATTTTTCCTTCAAGCTTCTTGGCAAATAATGTCTCACCTATAACTTTGACATCTCAATCTCAACCATCTTTTCAAGCTTTTTCACCTAGGGTTTTTATTGATACTACATGGTATATGGACAGTGGAATCGATCATCATCTTACTTCTGATAGGAGTAATCTTGACAATGCCATGCCTTATCCAAGTACTAAAAAATTTATGTTAGGTAATATAAAAACAATTCCAATTACTCATTTTGGTAATACTATTGTTATAGTTGGAACATTACCTTTGAGACTTAATCATTTGTTGCATATACCTCACTAGCTAAGAACTTAATTTTAATTAGACAATTATGTACTAACAACAGTACACTATTTCTGTTGAATTCTATCCCTCTCACTTTTATGTTAAGAATTTGCACAAGAAAACTCTTCTACTCGTTGTAAAGGTTGAGAAAGGACTATACAAGCTACCCTCTATAAGCCAGTTAGATACTCTCAAGAATAAAGAAACATTATCAATAAGTTCCTCTCAGAATATATAGTGTCATAGTGCTACTATGGTAGATGGAAACTTGTGGTGTGAGAGGCTGGGCATCCCATACAACTGTGGTTCAGAAGGTGCTGGAGGATACTAGTTTATCTATTAAGACTGGTGCTTTTGGCAATGTGTTTGGTGCTTGTCAATTAGGCAAGTCCTATAGACTTTCTTTTTTACATATTCAAATTAGAACCGCAAATCCATTTGATATAGTGCATGTGGATGTTTGAGGACCTACTCCCATGACTAGTATAAATGGAATAAAGCATTTTTTGTTATTTGTGGATAATTGTACAAGATTTAAGTGGTTGTTTTCTTTTCACTCTAAAAGTATAGTTGCTCGTATGTTTCTTTACTTTAATACTATTGTGGAGAGATAATTTCACACAAAGATTAAACAGATGCATAGTTACGGGGGTATTGAATTTAAAACTTTAGAACCTTATTTGTTTCAAGGAGCGTACTTAAGGAGGATATCTTGTCCATATAAACATCAACAAAATGGGGGTAATAGAGAGAAAAAATAGGCACTTAGTTAAGTTAGGCTTGTCTATGACGATAAGAGTTGGAGTTATCTTACAATATTAGGAATATGGATTTCAAATAACTGTTTTCTTAATCAATAGATTATCTTCGAGGAATCTAGAAAATAGAAATCCACGTGAGCTTCTATTTAAGACAAAATTGGATTACCAATTGCTTAAAATCTTTGGGTGCTTATGCTACCCTTATCTCAAGCCATATGAACACAATAAATTGAACACTCCATTTCATTATTTTATGAGAATCCTAAAAATATTTATTTAAAATAAGTACTTAAAAGCATAATATATGTAATTAATGTACAATTTTTTTAAAAAATCAAATGATGGTATAATTTAAACATGTGATTTGAAACTAGTGAGTGAGTTTTATAAACACAATTAATTCACAATTGAAAAGAACAAAATGTTTGGATCTATATTTTACAATTCTCTTTTCTTTTTTCCCAAACATTACACACGAAACACCCTTCAAATATCTTCCCTTACTAGCATATATTTTCATCGATTACAAATGAAATCTACCCAAAAAAGAAAAAAAAATCTTAAAACGTAATTATCATTATGAAATCCATGATTTTTCTTCCTTATGGAAAAACAATCCTTTTAATTATGAAATCTGTGATCTCTATCGATCCTTTTATTCTTTCAAGATAAGATGTGATTATTATTGTGGTAATGTTTATAAGGATATAGTTTTAGATCCTTTTAAAATATATTGTACTAATATATATGATATTGTTGGTAACTTTGATAGGTTCCTCTTTTCATCTTCTCCACAGCAACGACTGTTGCCTTTGCAACCTCATTTCTTCCTTGAACTTGTTTATAAACGCTTCCACTACTCGTTGATTCAACTCGTCCTGACTCAATGACGGATCTTTAATTTCTTTAGCTTCTTTGTCATTGTCACAAGTGGCAACTTTTGGTAATTGGTATGGTTCTTGAATGTCACCAATTTCTTCATGATTGATCGTAACAGCTCAACTTCAACATGACCCAAATCAATTTGACGGCCATGGTTTTCCAAAGTGTTACACTTCTTCATGTGTCTCCTTAATGGCTCTGACCACCCTTATGCTATCATCTTCCATGTGTTATTTAGGGGTGTCCACGGTCTGGTTTGATCCGATTTTGGGTAAAAAAATTAACCAAATCAGATTGTTTATATTACTCAAACAGGATCAGATTAGATCGTTTGATTATTAAAAATATTGAACCAGTCCGGTTAATAATACATAAATATGATACACCTAATGATATACCTTTAATTATAATATGTAAAATTTAATCAAAGGTTTGTGAGAAATAATATAAAAAAAATTAATATATTATTAAACCGGTCCAGTTCGATGCGACCGGTTTAAAAATTAATATAATTGGACCAAATCATTTAAAAAATGGTTTTAATTAATACAAACTAGACCGGATCGTTTGATTTATAAAACTATTTGGTTTGGTCCGATCCGATCTGGTTTTCTGATTTCATTCGATTCGATCTGATTTTTGGACACCCCTAGTATTATCTAATTTCTCGTGTCGTCTTCGCTTTGAAATCGTCAACACCCTTGCCCTACCTGATCATAAAATAAAAAAAATAATTAGAAATATGAAATAACAATCACATAATTATAATCCATACTTTTAAAAATAATTACAATAAAATTAATGTTAGTATTATTATGGTAATTCATACTTTTTAAATTTATACTCACTTCAATTTAAAAAACATAATATTATTTTTATTATTATAAATTTTACATTCTAGATATTTTTCAAATATTATAAACTTCAAAGCATAAAAACTTGAGGGAAAGAAAATAGTAGCAGTTGACTTTCAACTTCAAAATTAACTCCAAACCATTAGACAATGGGAACTGATCCACTTTGAGCATTTCTCTTACTTTACCAGTAATCTTTATTATTATAGAAACTTTCCTCCAATTATGAAGAAAATTATGTCTTTGTAATGAGGAGGTGACAATCAAAAATAATATTGGAACGGTATACATACCAAGATCCATTTTCTTCATAATCAGTAAAGAGTTATTAAAGTTCCAAGGTGTTCTCTATAGAATTAGCTCCAGGTTATTGACTTCCTCAAACTAAAATATAAATGTAATCTAATCAAAAGCTTTCAATTCAATACGACCTTCTTTCGCTCTAACTCTTCTGATCACCTTCAATAATGCATTAGGATTTACAAAGCAATCAATGATAATCCTAATGGCAACATCCAACTCCAAAGTTTCCTGTTCTTCAGCAATTAGATCCTCAATCTCAAGAGTTAGGTCAAGATTTTCCAAACCTGAGAATATGTCCTCCATCGTATAGTAAATTACTTGAAAGTTCACTAGCCAAAGCACGATCAAATAGAGAACGAGTCCAAAATGTATGATACCTCTCGGATAGATGAATAAAACTCAAAGGAATGCTGGCATGCATACATTTGATTCAAACACAATAGCAAGAAACAAAAAAAATTCACAATGACATATGGATTCGAACACAACAATGAACGTCAATCAAACCAACGACGACATGCAAGAGGTAGTGAGAGAATCACTCGTAAATCTGAATAGCTTGAGAAATTAAAGGGATGCTTAGTAAGATAGAAAAGTTAGATTGAGAAATTAATTTGCAAACTCTAGAGGAAAATCCAATGAAAATTGACGAGATCAACACACTATTTAATGGAGAAGGAAACCCTAGGGGAGAAAGAGTTTTGATGCTATTGGAAGAACTAATTAGGCTGTGAGTAGTTTGACGTTGAAATTTCAATTTTCAAATGTTAAACTAATTATATGAGCTCAATTGAAAATGAACATACAATAAAGACAAAGAAGGGGTTAATTATTTTTTTTTCTCCACCTAACTTATGATGAACTTCTTGTAATTTTTTAATTTCACATTCTGATACCATACTCTCTTTTTTCTCTATGAACTCAAACCTTTGGAATTACCACATCATTGTTCCCTAATTAGGTTTGATGAATTATCTTTAGAAAAAAAGGTTGCTAAAGGTATTATATCCAGTATCAAAGGACATGATATATGTTTTTCATTCTCAAAAGTGACTAACTGCTTAAAAATTAATGACTTTAAAACTAAGGCCAACAAAAAGAATTTTTTTATAGTCTATGAATTAGAAAGTCGGCCACAAAGTTTTAAATAAAAAAACTATCACAGATAGTATAAAGAAGCAAATCGCATCTCTTAAAGAGAAATTTGAAAAATTGATTTTCTCAAATATTCCTACTACTTTTTGGGAAAGAAAATGACATGTGGTTACATTACCCTTTGGGTTGAGCTTTACTAAGTCAAAAATTGCAACCAAAGCTAGGCCCATTCAAATGAACCAACAAAACCTGGCCATTTGCATATAAGAGATTGATGACATCTTAAAAGAGAAATTAATTTCAAAAAGTAATTCTCCATGGTCTTGTCCAGTATTTTATGTTGAAAAAATAACTGCACTAGAAAGAGGTGTCCTAAGATTGATCATTAATTACAAACTCTTAAATCAGGTATAAAGACCTAATAAGAAGGACTTATTAAATCGGCTTTATAAAGTGGTAATCTTCTCCAAATTTGAGATTAAAAGTTGTTATTGAAAAATAAAAATTACCCTAGAAGATAGGCATAAAACTACCTTTACAGTTCCATTTGGGCTTAAAAATGCCCTATCGGAATTTCAAAAAATTATGAACAAAATATTTTAATTCTTACATGGATTTTACTATTATCTATATTGATGATGTCTAGGTATTTTCAAACTCTATTAACCAACATTGGAAACACTTAGAATTTTTTTCTAAAATCATCAAAGCATCTAGTCTCGTACTCTCAGCTAAAAAAATAAAATAAATTCAATTAAATGTTTGATTTTTGGGCCATAACATTGGTAAAGGGTTAATTACCCCAATAGATCGATCTATCACTTTTGTTGTGAAATTCCATGATGATATTATGGATAAGAAAAAGTTACAAAGGTTTTTATGCAGACTTAATTATTAATCATATTTAAAAAAAACATTGCACAAGATGCTAAACCCCTTTGCAAAAGATTAAATAAAAATCCAATAGAGTAGGGTCTAGTCTACACTAAAGCAGTGCAAACCATTAAGTTGAGGGCTAAAAAGCTCTTGTGTTTATCCTTATCTCACTATGATGCATTCAAAATAGTCGAAACTAACACATTCGAATTAGGGTTTGGAGGAATTCTTAAGCAACGAATGGTTATAAAAGAGAGCTTAGTTTGTTTCATTTTAGGCACTTGGAAACCAGCTCAAAAGAACCATTCCACCATTAAAAAATAAATTTTAGTCATAAATCTTAGCTTTTCTAAATTCCAAGAAGACCTTATAAATCAAAAGTTCTTATTAAGAATTGATGGTAAATTAGCCAAAGACGTTCTTGAAATAGACGTTAAAAACCTAGACTCTAAATAGATATTTGCTAGGTGGCAAGCCTTGCTCTCCATTTTTTACTTTGATATAGAATTTATAAAAGGAGAATTAAACTCCATACCAGATTTCCTTACACGGGAATACTTACAAGACCATTAAAAAGACAGCCAGCCAACTAACCTAGGCAACCGAAAGCTCTACAAGAGCGAGAAAACTCCCTAAAAAGGATGAGTTTGTCAAAGTAGCAACTCGAAATTTAATAACCATTGAGAATGATGACATCAACAAGATGCCTGAATAGGTAGCTTGCATATATCTTAAAGATAATTTACCTTTCTTTACTTTCCCTAAAAGAATAGATTTCTATGAATTAATTCTAAAATAAACTAATTCTATTGATATAACTCATAATATGAGAAATATCGACAAATTGCCTTCTCAACTAAAAATTAAAAATGTTTTGACTAAGGCAGACTAAAACTCTAACTTACATGCCAGAGAATGGTTAAAAGATCGTTATATGCAACCTACCACATATTATTGGTTTGATTACATGCAAGCTTGGGATCATACCTTTTGCTATCAAAATAAACTAAAATCCCACATGTGGTATATACAACTTAAAATTAGGGATAATTATGCTTTTCATGATTTTCCTAATTGGTTTAGGAATTGGTTCACATCATTTAGACCAATGCACGATATCCTCCCTGCAAAGGTCTTAAAGGCCTATAATGAATCTGAAAGAAATAATTTTACTCATATCCAAGATAACGATCATGGTTTGATGTTTTTTATGTCTTTATACAAACTTCCTTGGATAATGAAATGAGATTATTTGATAACATTCAATGATTCTTTCCTATGCCTAAAGAGGCATAGTTACTCTCGTTGGTTGGATAAAACTCCCATTGAAGAATTTAATAAGTTTCACATCATTGAATTATTTCAAACATTAAAGTCTCTTCACTCAATAACTGTAAAATTCAAAAGTTAGAGAAAGGATGAGAACTACATCTCTTTAAAATTTGAGAAATTTATTGAATCCATCTCCAGTGATGAGGAACAAATTTATCTATAGTCATTTCTTGAAGATATACAAATGGCCATATTAGAATAAAGCTACTAAAAGCAAAGATAGAAATAGAGACCCATCTTTTGGAATAACTGACTCCACTTTTCTCAAAGGAATCATGAGGGACATTCCATCCAATATATGGGCCCAAAATCACATGCTAAAACCATCTTGCTTTAATAAAGAAAAGGAATCTTACTTTTCTTTATTAAAGTTGAAATTATTAAAGTAGGTTTTTACTTGCTCTGCCTATATAAGGTGAGACCACTCATTAATTTTCCATTTCTTAATTTTATAGATTAGAATTTTTTGTGCTTTCTTATACTTTTCTTGTAATATACTTATCAATAAAATATCCTTCAGATTTCTCACCTCATTTCTTCATTACTTCCATCGTTAAACCCTAGTAGATCTAACACCATTTTGATATCAAAGCCATCAGGGTAAATTGAATATCTAAGTATAACTATCTTCCTATTCTATCTCTCGAGAAGCCTTTTTAGTAATTAGAGTCAATCGAGGTGATTAGTACAAAAGAAAACCCAAGTAAGTCACTTACCCTCTTGATCTTTCTATTTATATGTCTCTGTTTCTTACATGTCCCTCTTATTTAATTAAAAACAATTATTGTTTCCTTCAAATGAAGAAAAAATAGAAGATTGTGTTGATTCTTACTCAAGTAATTGCACCAAAAATTAATTAACTAGGAATGTTGTGTGATGATTGATTCAACAAGGCTAGAAACCTATATAATTAATGTGTATATCATTAACTAGTAAACAATTTGTGAATAAGCTACATATATATAAATATATATAATGGAAACTCATATAAAGTAAATTTCATTTTTGAGTTTTTGTATTGAATTTTGAATCTAGGGAATCATATGGTAGCTAAGTTGGTTTGATATATCCCTTCTCAAAGTACATGCAAAATGATAAAAAAACTATTAGTTTATTGCCCTTTGTCACTTCACCACATCCAAAGGGTGCCAATAAATTGAAAATAAAAATAAAAATGTATAAATCCAATAAGAAGCAACAAAAAAAATGATACTAAGCATAGGACATGGAAGTGTTTTTTTTTGTTGTTGTTTCCCAAACTAGTAAAAAGTTACAATGTACTTTGGTTCCATCACACCCAATATTAAAACAATATACATATAATTCTACTAGTAAAAGCTCACAATAATTATTAATTATAGGTAGAAAATAACCATGCATTCAAAATAAAATCAAGAGATAAAATAGAAAAGAAACTCAAATTGACAAAAAAGAACATTTTGCAAGTATAAAATAAAAAATCACAAAATGAATGAAATTGTATTCACTTCAACATGACTAAAGTGATATACAACAATTGTTCTTATTTGTTTACATCTCTCGAACTCTATCGAAAGTGAACAAAGTTTCATGATTAAGATACATTCATTTTGATCCTATTGGTTCTATTATCACAACCAAATGCAACTCTGAACAGATTGTAATATTTATCTATATGAAAAAGGTTAAAGTCAATAATATTATTGTATTTTAATTTGAATTAATAATTTATTTTTAGATTTGCTACTTCTAGAACTAAGACAATTTTTATAAAAAAAAATGGATAAAGATCTAAGGAATAGAAATATTACCTGGACCATAGGAGTACACTATACTTTTCTAAAACACATTTGAAAAATTACCTCAAATAATACACCTATATCTCATAACAAAAATAATACATTTCTTTTGATTTAAGGGAGGTATGAGTTAGTATTAGAGGTGATATTTTTTGTTGTTATGAGATTTATGAGTATTAAGTTTGTTATTTCCCAAAAATATTTTATGCAAAAGTAGAAATTTATAAAAAATATTTTTATTAATTTGCATTTTACTCCACAAGTCAAATTTGACTAGAATTACTTTTGTGTGATTTTTCAAAAATATAGGGGAGTAAACCAATAGTTAGACAAATAAATTTTGTGTAAACCAATAATTTGGCAAATAAACTATGGCAAGAGAAAAAGGAAATAAAAATAAGAAGCATACAAGTTTAATCCTTCGTGGCACTAAATGGTCCATATTCTCTTTTTTCTTCCCGTAATCGATACAATCTACTTTTGCACATGGGCATATCTGATAAGGAGCTACATGGGACTACAACCCCTTATATATATATATTTAAATAAACTACATGTAACATCATTTTCAACAAATAATAAGTTATATGATATGGTAAATATATTTATGTATAAAATATGTTATTTTTTGATGTGTAGTATCTTTTATCCTTGATTTATGGATAATCACAATGGCAACTAACCTTAGGGCATAGATTGATAACTTATGGAAAGCAAGGATTGTTTCAATTATCTAGGTGATATGGAAGGTTAGAAATGAATATTTTTTAGAACATATATATGCCTTTGAGCTTTGCATTTGTCACAATTTAGTAGTTTGTTTGGGACACTTGACTTTCATAGTGTCGATCCTTGAAAAATACAATGGATGATCTTTAGCTCATCCACCATCTATGTATACAATGCACCCCATGACGGGCCTTACAAAATGTAGAGGTTAATTGTAGGGCACAAATTTTACACATCCAAGATAATGACAATGAACTCATGTTTTTTATCCTTATACAAACTTACTGGGATTATGGAATGGGACTACTTGATAACATTCAATGATACATTCCCTTGCCTAATGAGTCATAGTTACTCTCATTGGTGGGATAAAACTCCCTTGGAAGAATCTGATAATTTTCACATCATTGAATTATTTCAAACTGTAAAAATTATTCCCGTAATTGGAAAAGGTAAGGCACCTCTAGACTTTGTTATTGAAAAATTTAAAAGCATAAGAAGATAAAGTATACATCTCTAAAAAATTAGAGAAATTTATTGAATCTATCTCCCGTGAAGAGGAACACTTAGATCTAGAGCCATCTAATGGAAATATACAAATGGTTAGATCAGAATAAAGCTTCTAAAAGGAAGAAAGAAATAAAGACCCATCTCTAGAATGCTGGACTCTACTTTCCTCAAAGGAATTATTAGGGACATTCCATCTGACATATTGGCTTACCATTACATGCTAAAAACATAATTCTTTATTAAAAAGAGAGAATTTTACTTTATTAAAGTTGTAAATTATTAAATTATGCCTTTTCTTTTTGAATAAGTGTAATTTTTCTTATACGAGCTCACTTTGCCTATTAGACCACTGTTTTGGGTGCTTTCCACGTGTTAGTGGACTGCAATAAGAGAATTTCTCTTCTGTTTGTCTTCTTTTGAGAAGAATCTTTTAGCATATCAGTGTAGTGATATTGTTGATAGAAATCTCCTAAGGCTTGCTTATTTTGGAGTCTCTCTTTTTCCAGTTGCCATTGGAGTTTGAGATCATTACAAAGTTGTAAACCATGGCTGATTACCTCCTTTGTAAGCTCTCCATATGTGTATAGATCATATGGAATAATACCTCCATTTTTGGCATGGAAGTATAACCAGATTTTATCCGCAAATAATGATGGAAGTCCTAAAATGAACTTTTCTTTCCAAAAATCACCATTGCAATCATCTATTGTTAGGACCTTGGAAAGAAAGATTTCTTTATACCATTTAAAATATGGAAACGTTGGAAATCTTAAGTTTGTTAACTATTCATAACTTCTATCCATATGTATTATGCTTGAACCGAAAGAATGCAAACAAATTTTTAGGATAAGTGTATTAATTGCATCCTCAACCTTATAAGGTTTTTCATTTTCACGTGGATGTTCAACAGTATTTAGAATTTCATCCTTTTGAGGCTATTGTAGATAGTTTTCTTATCAGGCTTGTAATTTTCCAACAAATCTTAAAACAATGGCTATGGTAGCCATTTTATCAGAGGACTTGTTAAACTTTACCGTTGCAACATAAATAAGCATATTTTTAATAACTCAAATGGTTTGATAGTCCAAAAGTCCACCAATATACCATTCATGTAATTGATTTATGTTATAGATTAGACTGGGTTGTAGTGGTTCTTTGATTTGTAAATCGATTGGAGATTTCTTGAGGTAATATGGTTTGGATTGATATTCTAGAATTGGATTAACTACTTTAGTGGAATTGGATTAACCAATTTATTTACCTCTAAACTTTTGTCAAAATTGAGTCCAATTCTCTGTCAAAGGAGGTTACCACTGCGGTAGGTGCCCTTTTGGATTCTCCTCGACTTATGTCTTCCTTGTCTCCATGATAAGGCTTTAGCATACTTACATGAAAGACCAGATAGATTTTAAGCTTTGGAGGGAGTTGTTGTTTGTATAACACCTTACCGACTTGCTTAAGGACTGGAAATGGCCCTTCATACTTCCGAACTAACCCCTTATGAACCTTTCGTAGAGATTTGAATTGTTGGGGCAATAGTTTAACTAGGACCAAATCTCCTTCCTAAAATTCCACCATCCTCCTCTTCTTATCAGCCTATTTCTTCATCTTTTTAGACACCTTTTTCAAATAGGCTCGGGCTAACTCAGCTTGTTCATGCCACACCTTGGAAAATTTGAAGACAGTGGGGCTCTTTCCTTCATAACTCGTGGCCAAAGCATGAGGAGTCATGGGTTGCTGCCCCATGACAATCTCGAAGGGACTCTTCGTGGTAGACTCACTCCTCTATAAATTGTAAGAAAATTGGGCTACATCTAGCAACTTAGCCCAATCGTGTTGGTTGGCACTCACAAAGTGCCTGAGATAAAGCTTCAGCAATGTGTTGGCACGTTCAGTTTGTCCATCGCTTTGGGGATGAAAACTTGTAGAGAAGTTCAAGTTTGATCCCAACAACTTGAACAATTCCGTCCAAAATTTCCCTGTGAATCGTGGGTCTCAATCACTGATAACTGTATTTTATATAGTTATTTTCACCGATTTTAGTAATCATAATTGCTATGTTCTCTCTATTTTTAGTTAATTTTAGTTTAATAAATTAGTATTTACTGTTTTTTATATATTATAAGAAAAATAAATAAATTGTATCGAAAACGTTCTTAATTTCAAATTTTTGTCCACAAATGTAATTTCAAATATTAGAGTTCTTAATTACAATTTATAAAAGTTGAAAATATAAATTAAATTTAAATTTGGGCTTAATTGTAATTATTAAAAGTTGAAAAATTTAATTTAATATTAGAAAAGGGTCATTTGTAATTAAAGAAAGTTTAAAATGTAATTTGAATTAAATTTGTGGGTCAAAATATAATTAAATAAAGTTTAATATTCGTGCAGGAGAGAAGAATGCACGCGTCATCATCCACGCGTACAACGTGGACCGTCCGATCAAATCATAAACGGTTAGGATTGGCGCGTGTAGATCAAACCCGACCAAAGCGAATGGATGCAGGGAAGATTCCTTCCCGCGACTCCGCGCCCGAGTGGGCCCACTGCCGCGTTGTGCCGGCGTGCAGCGTGGGACCCACCCGTCTGACGCCGCTCAGACGCTGTCCCCCACGTTCGCGCGCCTCTGATCCCGTACGCTGATCTCTGCGTGCAACCCGATTTTCCTCCAATAAAGATATGACACGTGTCCCACTCAATTTTGCAGCTAATCATGTTGTGACATGTGTCATGTTACAATGAGCGCGACCGCGCTGGATCAAGCCCGTGTTGTAGCCGTTGGCTCCCGTGCGACCATTTATCGTGCGCCCGTTTCCCCTCAACGAATAAGACGCTGCCACGTGTCCCACTAATTGTGTCCGCGAATCAGAACGCGACACGTGGCAGCGTGGAAGAAAATTAAAACAGAACGCGCAGCGTTCCACCCACTTCCTCGATCCCATTTTCGATACAATTTTTGTCCCCCACGCGTTTAATTTATTATTTTCGCCACACCTTTTTGTCCCCCCGCGTAGATTTAAATTTAATATTTTATTGGTGTATTTTTTTGCTATAAATAGGAGATAGTTTTTAGTTGTAAAAAAAGTTTGGTTGAAGTAGAGTTTTTGGAGTAGAGTTTTAGTTTTATTTTCGAAAGTTTTTAGAGTGTTTGAGTTTTTTTCAGTTTGTAATTTTTATTGTGTTTGTGTGTTGGACGGCAAAACACGCAGAAGCCATTTTTGGCTTTTGTTGTGTTTTGCGTGTGCCAAATATTTGTTTTAAGTTATGTTTTAATTTTATTTCTGCTTCTTCTAATTTTTCTGTAGTTGTTATAATTTTTATTTTAATTTTATGAAGTAATTTAATTTTTCTAGGGTTGCATTTAATCTAAATTTATGAAGCTTTAATTTTAATTATTTTTGTTAGATTTATAAGACGTTCGATTTGTTCGTTCTATTTTGTTCGTAATGCTTTTTGATTATTTACGAATCTTATCAAAACGATCTGTGGCACATGAATAAACTTGAGAAAGGCATTTGTGTGTATATTGCTCGTAAATAGAATGACATGTATGATGAAGGATAGAGATATACCCTAATTGTATGTGTGGCCATTTGAAAACTTAGAACGTAATGAATCTCGGTAAATTTAATTTTCATAGAGATATAGTAAATTAATTTAACGAGATGTGTTTATACGGAGCTCGAAAGAGATGTATGAATAATAAAAAAGAAGTTTTCGGTTGACAAATTAAATGTACTAAAAAATATAAATCAAAAGAAAATAATATGATTTGAGTGGATTAGGTTGGTGAAAAATTGCAATCCTAGATTTCTTTTATTTTCTTATTTTACTTTTTTATTAATCAACGATTGTTTTGGATAAAATCAGAGAGATACAATTTTAGTACTCGACAAACTATAGTAACAAATCCTCGTGGGATCGATCTTTACTTACAAATCTTTATTACTTGTGACCGTGTATGCTTGCACGAGTTCGTGTGTTGAAAAACACGCAACAAGTTTTTGGCGCCGTTGCCGGGGATTTGTTTTACTATTTTCATTGTTGATATTAATACCAATCAATCTCATTTTAATTCAAAAAAAAAAAAATTTAAAAAATAAAAATTTTTTATGCTTATTGTTCTTATTTATTTTATTTTAAAAATTTTCTCGTAAGTTGAGATTTTGTTTTGACACACAAATCTTAACTTACAAAAAGAAAAAAAAATTTACTTATTGTTGTTTTATTTTATTTTTCAATTTTCTCGTGGGTTGAGATTTTGTTTGACACACAAATCTTAACTTACAAAAAGAAAAATAAAATTTGTTTCGTATTGTTTGTTGTTTATTTTATTATGCAATTTTCTCGTGGGTTGAGATTTTGTTTGACACACAAATCTTAACACACGAAAAGAAAAACAACAAAAAATAATAATTTTATTTTCTTATTGTTGGTTGTTTGTTTTATTTTATTTTTATTTTTATTTTTCTAGTGAGTTGAGATTTTGTTTAAACACAAATCTTAACTCACAAAAAGAAAAAAAAAATTTGGTTATATTTTCTTAATTTATTTTTCAATTTTCTCGTAAGTTGAGATTTTGTTATACACAAATCTTAACCTACAAAAGAAAAACAAATTGAGAAGTCAAGCCGAAGACTATAAATCAAGCGCTTCTTGGGAGGCAACCTATGTGTTTTATTTTTTTTATTTTTTTTATTTTTTTCGCATGTATTACTTTTTATACTATGTTATGTACTTTTTTTTTCGTAGGTGCAAATTGGAGGTAATGAATCAATTTTGGCTTAACCAATCAAACAAACCAGGAAGTTTCTTTAAACCCTTCTCATATGTTCTTTAACTTGCACACATTGAGGAAAATGTGTATATTAAGTTTGGGGGTGGTGGATATATTGAACCTAATTGAAATACTTTCTGGATGTTATTGCTTGTGAAATTTTTTTTTGTTTGGTTGATTGAAGATATTTTGCTATGAATAGTGATTTATTTTGATTTCTTGTATTTAAATGATGCATAATTCTTTGAAAAATTTGAATATTGTCTAAGTGATGAATCATTTTTTCGTATGTTTCATTTTTACAAGAATAAATATTCATGAGCACTAGTCTTGATTTTTGAGTTGCTATGATAATTTAGAGAAGGTTTATGTGAGTATGGAATTCGATTGATTTTTGTGGTGTCACAGTTTTTAGAATTTGTTTGATTTTCTCTCGAGGCGAAATTATAGATAACATTTAACTAAGAAAATGATTTAGGCCATCTTTGGATCGTTTGAGCTTTTCTATCTACCTTCACATGCATTATCCATAGTATACCCCTTTTGAGCCTAAAAGTTTATATATATATTTTTATCTCATTTCAAAAACCCACTAAAAAATTATATATATATGTGTTCAGATATATCTTTGTTTCTTATCTCACTAACATGTGACAATTGTTAGTAAATATTTAAAGTTATATCGGAGAAAAAAAGGGATACTGTAAAAAGAAAAAAAAAAGAGAAAAAGAAAAAAAAGAAAAGAAAAAAAAGAGATTCTGAAAAGAAAAAAAAAATATAGTTATTGTATGTGATGAGAAATCCCAAATTGGGAAGTAATTATTGTGATGATAGAATTATCTTTTTCAATCCTGAAATGTAATGCTCGGGAAAAGTTTTAAGCTAAATATTATCCTTCATCCTACCTTTACCTAAGCCATACATTACAAGCTTAATAAAGTCCTATTGATTTTGTGTTTTGTGTTTGTCTACATTAGTGGAGAGAGAAATGAAAAATAAACTTATTGAGATTTGTGATTTCATGACAAATTGTTTGATTTTATATTTGTATAAATTGATCCGGATTTCATGTGATGAAATATGAAAAGACTTCACACACACACTAAAATTCATTGTGAAAATGTGATATACTTTTAAATTGATTTTGATGCTTGGATAAAATTCTTTTATTTCTTTGAGTTATGTAATTACGAAAGACAAAAGAAATATTTTGAAAATCACTATTTTAAATGCAGTTATCTTTGTTTTATTTCCTTCCTTTTGCTCGAGGACTAGCAAAAACTTAAGTTTGGGGGTGTTGCTGCCCCATGACAATCTCGAAGGGACTCTTCATGGTAGACTCACTCCTCTATAAATTGTAATAAAATTGGGCTACATCTAGCAACTTAGCCCAATCGTGTTGGTTGGCACTCACAAAGTGCCTGAGATAAAGCTCCAGCAATGCGTTGGCACGTTCAGTTTGTCCATCGCTTTGGGGATGAAAACTTGTAGAGAAGTTCAAGTTTGATCCCAATAACTTGAACAATTCCGTCCAAAATTTCCCTGTGAATCGTGGGTCTCGATCACTCACAAATATTGGATGGAATCCCCTAATATTTCACGACATGTTTGAGGAAAAACCGTGTTGTCTCATCCGTAGTGCAAGTGATGAAATCCGAACACTCTCCCATGGTCTCTTTGAAATAGGCAGCAGTTCTAGCAAACCTCCTGGTGCATGCTGCTCTGTCTTGTCCTGTTGGCATACAAGACAAGTTCTCACGTAGGCTTCAACATCATTCCATAGTTGAGAACAATAGTAGATTGACTTGATCAAAGCAAATTGCGCCTCATTCTTGGGTGTCTAGCCCATATCGAATCATGGCACTCCTTGATAAGGTCCTTTCTTATACTCCCCCATTTTGGTACAAAGATGCGATTCTGCTTGGCATAGAGTAGTCTGTCACTCAGCCAAAATCACCTTGTTTTTCTTTCCTTGATGAGGGCAAGGAGAATCGCATTGGCCTTACCGGGTTTGTACTCCAACCTGTATTCAAACTCCACCAAGAAATCTTACCATCGAGCTTGCTTGGGACTCAACTTCTTTTGAGTCTAGAAGTAGCTTGTTTCTACATTGTCCGTCATGATAACAAAATGAGAACCCAATAAGTAGTGTCGCCACACCCTTAGACAATGAATGATAGCTGGCATTTCCTTTTCTTACACAGTGTAGTGGCATTCGGTGTCATTAAGCTTGCGGCTCTCATAAGCTATCAGACGCCCCTCCTGCATCAATACTCCAACAATGGCAAATTCTGAAGCATTTGTGTGTAGCTCATACAACTTGGAGGGGTCTAATAGGCAAAGTACCGATTCTACACTGATGGCCTTCTTCAAGTCTTCGAACGAGGCTTGGCATTCGCTTGTCCATTCCCAAGCCTTGTTCTTTTTGAGTAGGTTAGTGAGCAGGGCTGCTCTCGCTGAGTAGGACTTGATAAACCTTCGGTAATAGTTCACCATTCCAAGGAAAGATCTCAACTCGGGAACCTTGGCAGGAGGTTCCCATTCTTGGATGGCTTTCACCTTGGCTCCATCCATCATCAATTTTCCATCCTTTATCCTATGCCCCAAGAACATCACCTCATCTTGGGCAAAGGAACATTTCTCCTTCTTGACATATAACTCATTTTCCCTCAGGACCTCGAACACCTTCTTCAAATGCTCTAGATGTTCTTCCAAAGTCCGGTTATATATCACAATGTCATCGAGATATACTACCACGAACCGATCGAGGTAGGGATGGAAAATCTTGTTCATGAGAGTGCAGAAGGTGGCAGGTGCATTAGTGAGACCAAATGGCATGACAAGGAACTCATAGGCACCATACCTGGTCACACATGTGGTCTTGGGCTCATCTCCTTTGGCTGTGCGTACCTGGTAATATCCCGACCGCAAGTCCAATTTTGTAAAGTATCTAGCATTCCCCAATTGATCGAACAAATCAAAAATGAGAGGGATAAGATACTTGTTCTTTACTGTGATCTTATTTAGAGCCCGATAGTCAATGCACATCCGTAGCGAGCCATCCTTCTTCTTTTGAAAGAGTACCGGGGCACCAAATGGGGCTTTGGAGGGCCTTATGAAGCCAACATCCTGCAATTCATTGAGTTTCTTCCACAATTCGTCGAGTTGCTTCCGCAATTATACCAACTCTGAGTTCGCCATTCGATAGGGGCTCATTGTTGGTGGCCTGGTGCCGGGTTCCAACTCTATTTCATGGTCTACCTCCCTCCTTGGAAGTAACCGTTTGGGAAATGCCTCAGGCATCACATCTTGGAACTTATCTAATACAACTTGCACTTCTGTCGACAAGTTTGGCTTTGGTGATGCCTCCTCATCGTCGTACTCCTTTAAGATGGCCAAGTAACTCTCTTCGTCCCTCTTCAATCCCTTCTTGAATTGAAGCGCTGAGAGAGCTTGGGTAGTAGATCTGGTGGTCCTCTCCATCGGTACCACACATGCCTTCGAACCATCCATGATGCACATAGAGTTTGAGTATGGCACCAAGAAAGCTCTAACCTGGTCCAAGAACTTCATGCCAAATACAATAGAGAAGTCATCCATAAGCGCTACTGATAAGTCTACTTGGCCAGTCCAAGCACCAAGACTGACCTTAACTCTATGAGCAACTCCTTGTAAGGGTAGTGCTGTCGAGTTAACTACTTTGAACAACCCTCCACCATTGACAACCTTAAGGATGAGTCTCTTTGCTTCTTCCACTAAAACAAAGTTATACGATGCACCTGTGTCCACCAAAGCTTTGGCAATCTTCCCGTTGATGGTTGCATCAAGCCTTTAGTGGACATTCAAAGAACCCATATTTGCACCTTCATCTCTCTCACCTCCATTTTGGTCATATATGGAGGCAACTAAGGCACTCAAAGCCTTCCTTTTCGGACATTCATGTGCCCAATGTGGTCTGTCGCAAATGAAGCATGTCACACGGGATTTCGAGGCACTACAATCCTCCCTTTCCTTCCCCTTATCCCGTGATTTGAACGAGGAGCCTTCTTTGTGACTTTTGGGACCCTGACTTTTAGCATGGCCTCCCTCACTCTTTCCTCCAACAAACTTTTTATCTGGGGCCTTTGAGCTCTCTTTGCTTGTGGAGTAGTCAATAAAGCTTTCCGCAATCGTAATGGTCGAAGATAAGTCTTGGACACCACATCGCTTGAGCTTGAGATTAGCCCATGATTGGAGACCATCCATGAACAAGAATAGGGCATCCTTGTCTGAAGTGGTAGGGACTTCTAGCAATAAGGTTGTGAACTCCTTCACATAATCCCTTATAGTGGTTGTTTACTTTAGTCATCACAATCGGACATTTGCCTCCTCTTCAGCATTTACAAGGAAGAACTTCATTTTGAACTCTTTTTTGAAATCATCAAAGGTTTTAATTGTGCAAATCCCTCGTTGCACATCACTATGTCTCCGTCTCCACCATAACATAGCAATATCAGACAAGTACAAGGAACCAGTTCGGATCTTGCTGGCATGGTCTCTTATGCCAGTAGCATCAAAATATTGTTCAAGCCTCCATAGGAAGTTCTCAACTTCCCTAGCGTTCCTAACACCATTGAAGGTCTTAGGCTTGGGAACATCCACCCTCTTAGCCTCAATGACGGTGGTTGTGCTAGTTCCCACAGCCATAGCCCGCTTACATAGAGCTAGATCACTACCCATATCCTCCACTCTAAGCAAAACATTAGCAACTTCTCTTTGGACAAGATCTCGTACCTTGGAATGTTTGGCCTTCAACCCTTAAATCTCTTGCCTTAACCCACCATCTAGCTCATTGAGGGACATCTTGACCGCTGCATGGATCTCCATATCCTTGGCCTCCAAGCCATTGCAACGTTCCTCCAAGTTTTCCACCTGGTCGAACAACTCCCCTAAGCTATCCTGCGCACTCCTAACACGTGCTTCCAAGCTAGAAAGTATCTCTTTCGACTTGGCTCGAGACTCCTTTGGTGGTTTCCAAAATTCCTCATACCCACGTTCCATAGGTGGAACATCAACGCTGGGTGTAGATGGTGTAATGTTCTTCATTATGCCAAGGGTAGAAATGCTTCAACCGAGTGCTCTGATACCAACTGTCACGGCCTTAAATTTCAAGTAGCAATCGTGCGGCACTAAGCCTGCCTTTCAACCCGAATGAAACACTCCAAAGAAAATAGAAAAATTGTTTGTAAAGAATGCCTTGTATTGTTTTAGAGAGAGTTTATGTTACAAGATGCTAAGAATTCCCAAGGATTTCCCAAGATGATTACAAATGAAGACCAATGGGTCTATTTATAGTGTGGCTCCAAGCTTAAGGCTATGCCACAACTTTCTAGATCATTCTAAGCCTAGAATGTACAAGAATGTTCTAGTTTTATCTACAATATGTCACAAGGCTCTAGGACCTTCTAGCCAACTCTAAAGTCTTCTAGGTTTATCTAGCTCCTTCATGCAAGTTCCGGGATGTTCTGTAAGCTTCCAGCGGCTTCTACATCCTTCATGAACCATCCGACACATTCTAGAATATTCCAACCCATTCTAGCACCCTCCAGTGTGCTCTAGAACATTCTAGGGTCCTCAAAGCTTGAGTTGAGTCCATCCAACTCTAGCTTATCCTAGACATCTCTAGGCCATTCTAGAACCTTCTCATGTAGAAAATTCTAGATCCTTTAGGCAACCACCATTCATTTTTAATTTTGCGGGACAATTCGAGCGAGATGTAACAATAAGCTTTAATAAAATCATAGAAGTCTAGATTAACTTCTCTGGTCATCTTTTTTCAAACTTTAAGAATGATTTTATAATTGTTATAGAACATTTTTTGTTCTTCTCATTTAAGAGAATAAAAGATTTAACTTTTTTGCTCATTAGTAAGGTCTTCAAACATCTATAAAAAAACTTCAATAACAAAAATGTATTTAACTTTCATCATCATGATGTTTGAAAAACAAGCTGGTTGTTCTAAGCTCAAATCAGAGAGATTTGAGCTTGAAGGAGGACTACCTATAAGGCTACCATCTGCTCTTTCGTAAATTGGTTTTCTATCTCCATACGGGAGTTTAGTGACCCTTTTAAACTCAGGCTATGACCTATTTAAGACTAAGGGTACTAGTTTAGATGATATGGATGGAACTGGTGTAGAAATTCTAGACATGTGAGTAACTGAAGAAGGTTTAGAGTTTAATTTGATCTTTCTTGAGGGATCAAAACTAATTTCTTTTTATCCATTTGAGTGCTCAATATTTTATTAAGCTCTATATTTTTTGAAACAATAAATGGTATGTCCTGTGTTAAAGACCATGACTTTGGAAGAGTTATTTGGTTCTAAGGTACCGTTTATGCTACTACTAGTCTGGATTTTACTAGGTTAGTTTGAAATAATCTTGTTTCACCTTTTTTTTTCTTTTATAAAAGACTTTAAATTAATATCAGGACAAACTGTGTTCATCACCTTAAAATAAACTCTGTAAATAAGAGCTATATTGCTGGTTTCTTCTTCCATATATAAACCAAGTGTCTTTGTATCGACCTTTAAGACCCTCTGAACATTTGTATCTTTTATATGTACTAAAAGTTTGGAAAACAGTTAAAGTAAAGTAGAACAGAATATAAAAAGAGGTTTCTATAACTTCTAGTAAGGAATAAGAGAATTTCTTATATTTTTTTATCTCATACAAATAATAAGATAGAATTGTTTAATCCATCCCTTATAAGAGATTTTACAGCTATTTGGATGAAACCAATATGTAAATAATTATATTTTTCTTTATATAAGTCTATTAGATAGGTGATAATAAGCTATTATCAATAGTTTTCCTTATAAAAGGGAAGGGTTTTTACTACGATTTTAATAATATAATCTTATTTAGATACAAAACAACCTTTGTTATAAACTAAAGATGTTTCATATTTAAGAATGCTCCAGTTTTCAAGATGTCTTTCAACATCCTCTATTCTAATTACTTCTTTGTTTTTAACCTTAGCTGAGTTAGAATCATTCCCTTAGCAAGATGTTTGTATAAAGCACTTTGTACACGTTGACGAGAAAGTCTTAACACATGTGTGTTGGATAAACACGTAGATAATGGCCCATTAATTGCTTATTTATTTATTATGTTATAGTCAAATTTGGGGGATGGTACTAGTTTGATGATTTTAAAATAATAAATGTACTAATATGGAAAATATTCTAAAAAATTACTGTTTAAATTTGAATATAAATCTGAATAAAAGCTTTCGAACTGACATAATAATATTTTTAAATATTGCTACCAAAAGTTGAATACAAACTTCTATGATCTAATCAAAATCTTTAATTATGTTGTAAATTTGAGTAAAAAACTTCTTAACTTATGTAAAGATTAATTATCTATTTTCTAAATATAAAATACTCATTTTCTAATAAGAAAACATTAAACTTTGAAAACTTAAGCAAATAAGGTTAAACATTTGGAACATGTATAAGTTAAAAATAAACAAGAACTTATAAAATTTGAATAAAATGTGTTCACTCATTGTACCAAACGAGCTTCATGGCTCAAGAACCTTGAATATGCTTCTTAAAAGCATCACGTCCTATTAATTTTACAATTATAAAATTACATAAGTTACGATTTTCAAACAATTAAACTTTTCAAATAGGATAACTCAATTTAAAAACTAAGCTGTAAAATAAAATTTCATAATCTCCTTCTAAATTCCCACAAGTCTTAAACTAAAATCATATTTATTGGTTATCTAAAATTATCAAATTAACGAATAAGTAGTAGATAATAAAAAATAATTAATTTACTTAAAAATGGTTAAGAAAATTAAAAATATTTAAGTATTATTTATATGGTTAAGAAATTGAAAAATATAGGATTTTTAAATTTGAGGTTTTTTTATAAAATAATTAATATATAAAAATAAAGTAGGGATAATTGATAATTTAGTGATGCGAATGTAAAATTCACCATAAAGTGATATTTTGACCTGAGTTTTAAATAAACATATAAACCAAATAATCTTAAAATAATAAGTATTTGAAAAAAATTATAAATAAAGAAGAAGGATGAATTGAGCTTTAATTTGGTATCTCAAATGCTACAAATGGTGAGGGATAAGTGAAGATTTATGGGAAAAGTGATATTAGAAACCCACAAGCACAGCTCTGATTTCTTTTCTTCGTTTTCTTTCTCTAATTGCCCAATGACATTTTCCTTTCTTAAAGATAAAATGGCCACACGTGGCCAAGCTTTTTTTATCTCCTTTTTTTTTATAAACAAAACTATTATTTATATTATTACATAAAAATTATCAAATTAACCTTAGATTAAATAATAAATATTAGTATTATTAATTCTAAATTAAAAAATTTTATTCTTATTAATTTAAAAATATTAATATTTAATTATAATTATAAGAAAAAACTTAACTAAAAAATATATATACAAAAATTATTTATGTAATTAAATTCTACGAATGAAAAGTAGAGTCTCACATTATTTGTGTTTTTTTTTAATTGTTTGATCAATGGTTTTTAGATTTTTTATAATTTAATATTTTTTTAATAAACATAGTAATATGTGTAGTACATACAAATTGGATGGATTTTCCACTTACAAAGTAGGGCACTAGGCTAGAATAAAAAAAAATCATTAATGGAAACTTAAAATAACTAAATGTCCTAAACCTTACATATTTCAAACACCTAGATATCCAATCTTATCGTTTCCCAATAATCCTTCAATTCTTTAGAAATTAAAGACCATAAAAATGTCAGAAATAAAAATTTATCCCAACAAAAATAGTGATCATTTAATGTTATTTATATAATCTTTTTTCATTTATTTAAGTTCTTATATTTGCAATCTTTTAAATCTTTCTAGGGTTTTGTATTTAAATTTTCAAATATATGATTATTTTTATTTTTGTTTGATTTTATTCATTTATGTAATATATCATTGTTTTTTCTAACCTTAATCTTGGACTTTGAAAATTTTAAAATGTGAGAAATTGAGTAAGTCTTTTCAAAAGTAAATATGGACATTTGAGGCATTTTAAGTAAAAAAACAATATATACGCATTCAATACTAATATAGTAAAAAATTATATAAATTTTAATTCTTACTTATTATGAAAACAATGCAATAAAATATTTATATTTCCTTAATAGAATAAATATTAAATTAATTTATAAATTAATTAAGAATTTAAGAATTTAGTCCTTTTAAGCGTGTTTTCTATAATTGAAATAATAGGGAACGATCCCTAATCAGCCTTCAACGTTAAATTCCATTAGGTATTCACATTTATCAATTATTTAATTAAAGTTAGTTTTATTTTTTTAGTGAGTTGAAGAAAAAGTGAAAGATTGTTTTGATTCTTACTTAAGTGATATGTTATATATATAATCTGATGCATATTTATGTATTATAACTTGAATTTAACTATTTATAAAAGAATCCAGTTTCATATCAAACTATTAGTTTGTATGTGATTTTTTTATTACAAATAATCTAGATAATTTTTTATTAATATATATTAAATAAAAAAGGGATAATTAATCTAAGTATAAAATAGAGTATCAAGGTAGAATAAAATTTTTATTAATAAAAACTTAAAATAAACAAAATTCCATAAACCTCGCAAAGTTCAAACATTGAGATATACGATCTTTCCGATTAAAACTTATAGAAATTGGTAATAATCATTCAATTCTTTATAGATCGAAGACAATAAATTTCCCAAAATATAAAAGTTTATGGATAAAGTTTATCCCACAAACTGGGATCATTTAATACTATTTGTATAATCTTTTATCAGTTTTATATTTTATATCATTTAAATATTTCTTGAGCTCTTATATTTAAATTTTAAAATATATTACTTTTTTTATTTGATTTTTTGTATTTATTTAAAATATTATTATGAGATTACATATCAGTATATATTGGTAAAAGTAGTGTCTTTTTGAAACCATATGTGGTTTTTTCTAACTTAATTTGGATTTTGACAAATTCAAAAAGTGAGAAATGTAGTAATCTTTCTGAAAGAAAGCATGGACATGAGGCGTTTTAAGAACTTTTAATTGCATTTAGCTAAATCTCTAGGATATTTGGAGATTATTTGATTCAATTACTCTATATAAGGATATATTGATTATTTAGTTAGTGACAACTTTTATAGTTATACTCCCTTCATATAATATCAAATTATGTTTTTGTTTTAATAAAATCATTATTTATATTTATATATAGATAAAAAAAAATAAGTCATAAATTACATTCTACTGAATTATATATGCTATTTGTAAGTAATTAGATGATATAAGTTTGAATCTCATCAATTAGATGTGTGTAGAGTATGTTAAATAATATATTTCTAAAATATCTCAATATTTATTTAATTAGAAAGAACTTATATTCATTCTATTCTAAAATAGTAAAAATTCTATAATAATTCTTACCACTAACCAAAAATTGAAATCAAATATTTATATTTTTTTTATAAAAATAAATGTTAAATTAATTTCTATATTCATTAAGAATTTAAGAATTTATTCCTTCTAAGGAGTGTTTTCTAAAATTGAAATTGTAGAGAAGGATTGCTTTCCATATTTTTCTTCACTAATGAGCATATATATATCATTGTAAATGGGTTTAAAGAATCACCATTTCCCTAGATACATTTCTGGCAAATAGAGAGATGGAACAAAACAAAGGTGCATTAGTCTTAGTGTTGGTATGCTTGGTTTTCGGATCATTGGTAGGGCACTCAACGGCTTCTTTTAAGAAATGTTATGGGATATGCTTTCTTAAATGTATGCTCATACCTCCATTTTCGCCATTCTTTTGTGCGCCAATGTGCTTGAAAGATTGCATTTTTCACAAAAATTTAGATTTTCAAACCGATGTTAGTGAGTTCTGTAAGCTTGGTTGTGCTACCTCTTTGTGCACCAAAATTAGTTCAAAAGAAAACCCAAGTAAGTGGCTTACTCTCTTGCTCTTTCTATTTATATGTCTCTATTTTTTACATATCCTTCTTATTTAATTAAACTCACTTATATTGTTTCCTTCAGATGTAGAAAAAGTAGAAGATTGTGTTGATTCTTGCTCAAGCAGTTGCACCAAAAATTAATTACAGACCAACCAGAATTAAGAATATTGTGTGACGATTGATTCTACAGAAACCAATATAATTAATGTGTATGTCGTTAATTAGTAAAAAAATTATGAATAAGCTACATATATATAAATATATGTTATGAAAATACATGGTTAATCAAAGTCTAATGAATCTTGTCCATTATGTCTCTTACTATAATGTTTTTATTTTGGATGATATTCATATAAAGTAAATTTCATTTGTGAGTTTTTATATTGAATTTTGAATCTAAGGAGTCATATGGTAGCTAAGTTGGTTTAATCTATTCCTTCTTAAAATACATGCACAATGATCGAAAACTATTAGCTTAATGACCTTCGTCACACCAATACATCCAAAGAGTGGCTATGAATTGAAAAACAAATGTATAAATTCATTAAGAAGCAACAAAAATAAATGACAATAAGCATAGCAAATGAAAGTGTTTTTCGTTTGTTGTTGTTGCCCAAACTAGTAAAAAGTCAATATACTTTGGTTCCCATCACACCCAACATTAAAGGATTATTACAACTTCTTCATGTGAAAAAAGAACATTATTACAAATATAAAATTAAAAATCTCAAAATAAATAAAAATATAAAAATTCAATTAAATATGATTAAATTGATATACAATAGAAGTGTATATATCTTGATAAAATGTAGAAACAATTTTCCTTATTATTTTACATCTCTCGTGCTAGCTCCGAAGTTAACAAAGTTTCATGTATTAAGACGCATAATATTTATCTATATGAAAAAGGTTAAAATCAATAATATTATCGTAGTTTAATTTAAATTAATAATTTAGTTTGAGACTTGTTACTTCTAGAACTAAGACAGTTATTATAACAAAAATGGCTTATGATCTAAGGAATAGAAATATTACTTGGATCATAGGAGTACACTTCACTTTTCTAAAACACATTTGAAAAATTACCTCGAATAATACCCCTATATCTCATAACAAAAATAACACTTTTCTTTAGTATGGGTTAGTATTTAAAGTACTATTTTTTGTTGTTATGAGATTTATGAGTATTAAGTTTGTTATTTTCTCAAAAAACTTTCATGCAAAATTTGAAATTTATAACAAATATTTTTTCAAATTTACATTTTTCAAATATAGGGGAGTAAATCAATAATTAGACAACTAAATTTTGTGTAAACCAATAATTTAACAAATAAACTATAGCAAGAGAAAAATAAAATAAAAATAAGAAACATGCAAGTGTAATCCTTCGTGGCATTCAATGGTCCATATTCTCGTTTTTCTAAACTTAATCAATACAATCTACTTTTTAATGTGGGCATATCAGATAAAGAGCTATATAGGACTATAACCCCTTAAACATTTTTTTAAAATGAACTACATGTAACATTATTTTCACCAAATAATAAGTGATATGATATGCTAAATAAATTTATATACAAAATATGTTATTTTTTATGTATAGTATCTTTCATGCTTGATTTATTGATAACCACAATGGCAAAGGTATAGATTGATAACTTATGTAAAGTAGGAATTGTTTCAATTATATGGTTGATATGGAAAGCCAAAAATGATTATTTTTTAAGACATAAATATGTCTTTGGGCTCTACATTTGCCACAATTTAGTAGTTTGTTTGGGAGGAGGGACTTTCATAGTGTTGATCCATGAAAAATACAATAAATGATCTTTAGCTCATCTACCATCTATGGATACAATGCACTCCACGATAGCCCCCACAAAATGTAGAGGTTACTTGGAAGACACCTTTCAAGATGGATGAAGGCTAACATAAATGACGCTACTTTTCATTCGTTAGGATTATTTGGTTATGCGGGTGTTTTTGTAACATCAAGATCCATCGTTAAAGGATGTTTCTATATCCCAATTGGGGTCTCATATGCTTTTGAGGTAGATCTTGTGTTGGCCATTCGTACGATGATATATGCTACCTCTTTTAGGTGGTAGAAACTTTGGTAAAAATCATACATTATTTATCTTGTCACTCTCTTTTGAATTCAATCATTTTCAATGTTATGGAGATGGTATCCTTCATGGTTTCACTCTTTAGAGAAAGTTTCTTGGAGTTCCACTATTCTCATATTTATAGAAAAGACAATGTTGTAGTTGATATTATAGTCTCTAGGGATCCTAGATTTATACTATGATTTATTGGTGGTACGTCCCACTATTCACTAGTTTTTTTTATTTAGATGCTAACTTTAAGGCAAATTATAGGTTTTTTTTTAGATTTAGTTTTTATACCTTTTTTTCTATATTTAATAATACTTGTAATTAAGGAGCAAGGAGCTAGATGATGAGAGTGTTAAGGAGGTGTCAATCTAGTTAGAATATTCTGGTGTACCTGCTCAGTCATGTCACCTACAACCTTTCATTGAACTAACAATCTTAGTCCATAAAAAAACTAATTTAACAACAAAGAAAATTCCATAAAAACTAAAAATAGGAGATTTAAATATACATAATATTGGTCCAATTTCATATGAAATTATTAATTACTTTACATTTTCGTTCTTACTAATATTTTATGCATTTTAGTCATCAAATTATTAACACTTTATCCAAATTGATAAATTTGTCCAAATTAATTGCATGTTAATATTCGTAGTCACTAGTAAATTTAAACTAATTT
This sequence comes from Hippophae gyantsensis, assembly GCA_030763125.1. Classification (NCBI taxonomy): domain Eukaryota; kingdom Viridiplantae; phylum Streptophyta; class Magnoliopsida; order Rosales; family Elaeagnaceae; genus Hippophae; species Hippophae gyantsensis. The sequence goes on along the minus strand of CM061033.1, from coordinate 16,916,902 downwards.
ATACTATATTAAGGATTTAAGGATTAATTTAGATCTAAATTTTGTATAGGAATAAAATTTGGTAATAGGATACAAGTTACTAGTTTAAGGATGAAATGTGATGAACTATTTTTATAAGATCCAAGTATGATAGATAGTGATTGTTAAGTGCCACATTGGCTAAGAGTAAGGTAACAGTGCTGTTTATAAGTCTGGGCAACCCTCTAATTCACAAGCTGACTTTTGGGTTTAGAGTTAGACCTGCGTTTCTAAGTTGGTATCAAAGCTACGTTTTTGGCTTCTTCGTACTCCCATCGGCCCTCATGCGGTAAATTCGAAAAATATAAATATATAATATACGATGAAAAATTAAATAAATATAAATATATAATATACGATGGAAAATATAATATAAATATAAAATATTTTGTCAAATCGGATCTTATATCTATATGAATATCTATATGAAATTGAAATCGAAGAGACTTTAGTGTGCCACTTTATCCCGAATACTCTCCTATATCTCTTAGTTTTTTAAGTAACATTAAAAACCTCGTAATTATTTAATATAAGTGATTTAATCTTAAAATTATTGTATTAAGTATCAAAAATTTAATAATTTTTTAAAAACTATCATAATAGTTTCGTTATTATATGAGAATACAAACTTTAGTTTTGTAATTTATGATTTTGATTAATATAATTTTATTATTTATATTATAATCTAATTTTCAAATTTAAGTTTGTAATGAAAAATAATATATTTCTTTCTAACATCCTTAATATAAAATCTTGAATAAAAACAAAATCAATTCATTTTATAAAAATGTTTTACCTATTTAATATTTCACAAGCATAAAAAAGTATTATTATATCATATTTACAAATAGCCAGTCATGTTAAATTCAATTATAGAAAAATTAAACATAACATATAAAATAAAAAACAAAAAAAATAATTGTAAAAAATTCATTTTAAAATTATACCTCAAAAGAATCCTTATAGAACTTTGATGTTAATTTTGTTACAGGAAAACCTCCAAATAGATTTGCATTTTCGTTTATTGAATCAAAAATTAAAAATCTATAAAAGCATAACTAGTTCTTCTCAAAAAGAGAATAACTTTAAAACTAAAAAATACGATAGTGAAAGCTAGAGAGAGAAAGAGTTGAGAAAATTGTGTGTTTTTAACAATGGGGGAGATGATCTTTTTATAGGTGAGCAAAAGGCCAAAAAAATGGAAAAATATTTCAAAAATTGATTTTGGACGCGCTTGGACAGGTTGGCATGCGTGTGGAGGCAAGATTTGAAGGAAAACATTGTTTGAAGCACACTGGTGGGAGTAGGATAGGCGTATGCATGTGCTAAGAATTTGTTGGCTGCGCGTGCGCGGGACTGGGTATGAATGAGTGCCACTGCGTGTAGGACAGGTGATCGGGCAGAACCAATATCGTCGATCCTGCCGATACTTTGGTTTTATGTATTTATAAAACTCTCGTAAGTGCACGAATCATTTCGTAGAAAATGATAAGTGTACTCTTAAGGTCGATCTAAGGAAGGAATGTATGTGATTTTTAATTTATTATTCAAACTTTTAAAAATGAAATTAAATCCTAAACATTCTGTCATGATATTTTGGGTATTATGAGTATTTAATTTTAATACTTTTAAAAGACTAAAAATACTTATTTTAATAAATTATAAAATTAAAAAAAATTATTTTTCATAATAAAAGTAACAACAATGGTTAACCCAAAAATTATAAGTATAAAGTTTTTTTTAAAAAAATTATGAGAATAATATATTTAACTTAATAATTATAAAATTAATATGATAATTTGATAAAAATTATAGAATTTTAACCCCTTTTTTTGTCTAATTAGTTTGTAAAAATTGCAGTGATGCTCACTTTCTAATTAAAATACCACTTTTTCACATATGACTACATTTTTTCCTAGTTGTACTACAAACTGTACAATTGGATATATTGTACATATTTGAAAATTTTAGTTTTATTTGTGGAATGTGGATATATAAGTCAATCACACATTTGATTTTAGTTATCCTATCAAGCTTAATTAATTAGTTTAAACATTAAATTAGTATTTTAATAATGGTTCACATTGTGAATCGGTAAATAAGACTAATTCACAACTTAATTAATTAGTTTAAACATTAAATTAGTATTTTAATAATGGTTCACACTGTGAATTGGTAAATAAGACTAATTCACAACTTCAATTTATGACATGTGTGAAACATACCAGGTATTATTTGAATTTTTTAAAATCATTATTTTATTAATTTTTTCTTTAAAGGGAAGCAATAGAAAAAATAATAATAATTTGTTGGAACTTTAACTTTTGAATGCTTGTTGGAGTGATCTCTCTTCAAGTTGAAATGAAGTTTCCATTTTATGTACAGTGACTTCTGGTAGAGCAAAGGGACTTGAGTTAAATTACTTTGCATAATATCTTCCTATACCCACTAGTTAATAGATTTCAGTTAAATTATAATTTTATTTAATATAAACACATTCACCAAGCTTTTAATAAAAACATATTTTATCTCATGAAAAGGAATGATAAAAGGAAAAATATGTAAGTCATATAATGCAAGATATTTACAATTTGATGCTTAAAATTTCGATTTAAGTTATAAAATCGAATTATATTAAATAATATTTAATTTAAAAAAAATAAAAACCAAAATGTTCTCCCTCAACAATGCATGTTATGAGTGCATATACATGAAGTTCATGCACATGTATGCTTATTTTACACATTATAATCGTTTCATCTTTTCACATTGTTTGGTAACAATTTTAGACGTCAAAGTTATGCAGTAAACATGTGGGTGCAAAAGAATAGAGGGAGTGAATGGAAAAAAGGAAAACACTAGGACGTATACTTTAATTTTCCAAAATTCATCATTATATGCATAATCACTATTTTATCAATTAGATGGGTACTCTTTTATAACACAACTTCGAAATATGTAATATTTTATTTTTTAAATAAATTTAATGATTGAATTTTATTTTTTATTTTTACTTAAAAATTTCATTGATTAAGATGTAATAATCCAATCTGAAAAAACATCCAAATTATCAAATATATCTAGATACAAAATCAAAACAACAAACTACTATAACACCAAAATATCTTACATTAAGGTTCAATAAAAACTCCATATTAACATCCACTTTATGTTTGATAGTAGAAACAATAATTTCTTAATAATGATGAACATTGATTCTTGATTGCAGTGATTCACGATATAAATATGAAACTTTTTGTAAGCATTTTAACAAATACCTATAAACCTAATTTTAACCCAAAAAAAAAAACAAAATACCTATAAATTTTAAAGCAACTAAAAACTGCAAGGCAATTAACAAAAACTAAAAAAAAAAAAACACCACCCAAGCCACCACATAATATTGCTGAAACAATCACCACTCAACCAAAACAGCCCACAAATTCACCAACACCCAAACAAAAACTCACTAACGTTGGAGACAATAGACCAACAACCCAATACCAAGAGAGACCACCCCAAGCACGACGAAGACCAACTGCTGAACCACGACGCAAAGGAATGGGGCCAAGTGAGAGTTAGCTAAAGCTTGAAAAGACTGAGGCAGTGGCAAAACTTATCGACACAAAATGGGAAGACGAATGGAAAGGGTAATGGCGTCTGAAAACAGAGGAGGATTTAAAGTGACTGAAAGAATAGGGTTTAAAACCCCAACAACCAAAAGAGAGGTAGACTCAAACCGTTAGAAAAGGCTTCCCATCTCAGAGGGAATCGATTGTTTCAATTTAATGATTGAAATAGAAAAGCTATCTAAAATAAAATAAAAAATCCAAGAGTACCTTACATCCAAAGGACTCCACTAAACCCATCCATCTTATAAAATATACCACCAAAATTAGATATTTTATAGAACTAACACCAACACTTCCTTTTCACAAAGGCATCTCTTATTAACCCTGCAAATTAATAGCTAAATTCCACACAAAAATCACGCGATTTCGGAGCCGACTAATTTATGAAATTAATGAATATAGCAAAATTTCATAAAATACAATCATAAACTTTGAGTTTACCCCCAAATAAAAAAAGAAACAAAGAAAAAGAACACTTCGAAATAGCGTAACAAAATATAACAGTAACTAATAATAATTATTTCGTAAATGAAAGTAAAATGAAAGGGGCATTTAGGGAAAGTTGAATGAATATATGTATGGTTTTACCATACATATTGTATGGTAAAACTAACCAAATTATTAAAGTAAAAAAACTCAAACTTATGTCCATATTATTTTGCACAATAGTTTGGTTCTTAATGACACCAAATAACACAAGATGCCATACTAACACATCTTTAATCACCAGCAAGCATGGTAGAGTTCAGGTCTCTATTCAAAGTTCTTAATTTTTTATTTCATGTTGTGAAGCTCAGGCTTGATTTGAATCAGTGAAGAATCTGTTGATTGATGGCATGATTTCCGGAGACTTGTTGCGAACAAATTTTCTTAGAGAATGCTCAGCGTACTTCTCTCCCTCAGCAAAGTTTTCCAAAACTCCAGCAGCCCTATTCTCTTTGTTCACTCTGAAGGAAGAGTACCAGTCATTACATAACTATAATTCGCACATAGATATACACACGTTACAATGTACACTTGTATGTATGTAAAGATGATGTATCCTCAATGGATGCTTAACTATTCTTGGTTTTTACCCACTTCCCTTTTTCGTTAACAGATGGAGATATAGTGTGTTAAGAGAGCCACAAAATCTCAACAAGAGAATGTGCATTAGTTACATCTGAATGTAAACTATATTGACAAGAAACAACAAAGCAAAATCACCCATCAAACTATCAAACCCAGGGGAAAAAAAATTACCTATCTTAAGCAACCTTTGGCTCTTTGCCTCACCCATCTCCCACAACCAAAACTTAAGTGTTATGGCTCAAAAAGAAGAGAAAAAATTACCACTAACAAATATAAAAAAAATAACCTTTGGCATTTTTTAAGCATCTATGTTCTCCATAACCAGAGGAAGGGAAAGATTTATGGTTCTATAAGGAACTATAGCATCAAAAAGTTTCTAATAGTGAAGGGACTAGAGCCTTGGCAACGTTGCTAATACCATGCATTGAATTGCTCAACAAAATTAACGGTGGTTCACCTAATAGTCTGGCGTTAAGACTTTCTCTTCACGTTTTAAATCACAAATTCAAACCACACCAAATATAATTTGATCTAAAAAAACAAAATTAATGATTTTACGGTCCATTTTTTCAAATAACCCACATTTGAATAAATGGGTTCGAAAATAACCAAGCCCCACGCTCCACCCATTATAAACACATGTTCATTTACAAAAAAACACATGTTTAAAATGATTAATTGAACACATGTTGAACACTGGTTCCAATTCATTTGATAATTTTAACATGTGTTCATATTCATTTCAAATAAACCGGTGTTTAGATGACCATACGAAGAAAAAAGAAGTTTATAGTAACACATATTCATATATACATATATATACACGTACGCATTCAACAAACAATATGAGCAGGTTTTCAAATATTTTTCTAACATATTACATATAGATCAGCTCAACACATTTTGGACAACTTGCAATGAACATGTATTTAAAACTAAAAGAAATTTGAAAACAGGTTTATCACAAAATGTTATTAAAAAAGAATTGTAAAGAGGAAAAATAAAAATTAAAAAAAATTAAATACAAATTTCAAAAAATTGAAATAACAAAATAGGGAAAGAGAAAAAAAAGTTGAGAAAAAACTAGAAAATAAAAGAATTTGATTAAAAAAAACGTAAAGAAAATGTTGGGTGAGGGAGGTACGGGTTTAGAAATGGAAATGGGCGGCAGCAGTGGGATGGGTAGGCAAACTTGAGTGTTGATTTTAATCATATGTTCAAGAGATTAAATACACATAAGCTCAGCTCCTTGAGAGAAAACAAGTAAAATTTAAACTATCGATGTTAATCATAATTTCTAGATTTAAATTTTATAGAAATATCAAAGATATTGTCATTGTCAACGAAAACATTAGAAAAAATCACAGATATTACAAAAATTAATGAAATGATGGAAATTTTTATGAAACTTCATAGAACATCAAAGCTACCAATTTCTTACATTTTAAACTTATTTTCATATTTAATACATAATGAATCTTATACTTTGCTACATTAATAGCAACTAAATCGAAAATAAAAAGGAATGTAGTAGCTACATTAATTAGTATATTTTGAATTATAAAAAAATAAGAGCTAGAAAATAGATGTGATAACGAGATTAAAAAACAATTATAAAACATTTTCACAAATTTAAAAAAATTGATTAAAATACATACACTATAAATAGATAAATTTAATGATATATTATTTAGAAAAGACAAATATAAAATAAATAACTTTTGTAAGAAACGACATTCCATCGACATTTCTTAACAATTTCTCGACAATGTCACGTTAATATACATAATATCCAATATATTTTGTACAAAAAAGGATTTTATTTTGTTTGGACATTATAGCAACGATGACATTTTATCGATACTTTTGCCAAGCGAGATGGATATTACATATCAATGACAAGATGTCAAAATTTGCAACAATGTCACAAACTTGTCACTGACATTTCAAACCTTACTGACAAGTGACAGTATAATATAATATAAAAACAAATCAAACAAACTACGCTAATTTTTTCTCCCAAATAGCACATTAGAAGCCATCATGAGATACTAATTCAACTACTTAAACACAACAGCAATAAAAAAATAAAAATAAAAAAGCTATTCAGGGATACATAGATCAAAACTTAACAATTCTCAACAAATATGAGGAATGCTAAGCAGACACAAATTTGCACTCAAACTAATTGTGGTGTAACACATGTCCAAATAACTTTGTACATGGAAATAATTCATTTTAATTTATTGGCATTCACACAATAATTAGTTAGAGTACAAATGTGTGTATTTAGCATTTCTCCCCAACAAACAAAATAAGCCTGCAAGGCTGCAACCAAGATGATCCAAAATCATCTCACCAACTTATCTGCAACGATTGACAGAGTACCAACTAAGAGAACCAACTATTCTTACTACAAATATTAGATATTTCAGATTTCCCAATTAAACTAAGAAAGAAAAATCTAAATTTTAAAACATGAATTTGATAACTTAACAAGACCCATTGAAATCATATAGAAGAGATGCATGTCCTTTACATTTTGACCTTTAACCGAATCAGAACCCACAAACCCAAAAAATCTACCTTGGCATGAAAAATGAAAAGGAAGTGTGAAGCGAACCATTCCTGCCACCAACACACTTCTAATTCATCAAACTATGTATACATAGAGAGTGGATTTCAAAGATATGTAATCCTAGGTCGCATAAATTTACACTTGTATTTACACCTACACAAATTATGACATGACGCATAACTAAATAACTTCAGGAATGAAAAAAATTATTAATTTTTAAGAAAATTTAGTCACGTGTCACACCATAATTGGTGTGAGTACAAATTTAGGAGCAAATTTGTGTGACTAGCATTCCTTTTTAAAAGATACCTGACTTCAGGGTTTATACAGATATTTCGAACCAATTGTAACCCGCAGATTCCCACAGCAACACCAACGGCCGCAAACAATGGATACACCTTTCAAACACATACAGGCGCATAGAAATCGATTATGATTAGAAGCAAAAAAACATAGAAGCGATTTTATCAATCAACAAAGAAAGAAACTAAAAGAAATACCTAGAGGCGTAGATCTAACCTTACCTCAGGCCTCAGCCATCGGCTAGCAGTAGACGAAGCCATTGACTGTCCCAGAGATGATTTGAGAGCTCGAGACTACAATCACAAAGAGAGATTCAAATCTTTGACCAAATTTTTTATCTCAATTTTTTTTTAATGACTAGTTTTAGATAATCTTAGTCTGGTATAATTTCAATGGAGAAGCCCAGAGCATAAAAATATAATAATAATCAAAAGCAAACAAGGACAAAGCCTCAAATTAAACGCATCAATCAAGCAGGGAAATTTCACAGAAATTAATTTAAGACACATCACTCACAAGTCACACATCTCAAGAATACAAATACCAATTCTTTTTTACTCCGTTATCATCTTCTTCGTTTGTTAAGTTGAGCTCAGAGGATATAGAATCATATTCTTCACTGAAAAATATTTATAAAATCGTGGTTGCATTCGCGGATTTTGTAAGGTCTTCCCTAGAGGAAATCTCTCAGCCATAATCATGGTTTTGAATTTGAAAGTAAGAGAAGATGAGAAACATGGGAAAATGGTTACCAATACCTTGGATCTGTTCTTCGATCGCCGGGCTTGAAATGCTGAGAAAAGTGAGATGAAGAGTTAGCGAAGTTTGAGTCAGAGGAAGAGTAAGAGTGTGAAACACAGAAAATTAAAAGTGGCATTCGAGAATCTTCTCCTGCTTTTTCTAATCGCTTAATATTTTTTAAATTCTTTTGAAAAATAATACTTTTTAAATTGAAAATCATTTAAATATAATTTTAACAGGTTCGTTCCATTAATAAATAAATTTTAAAAATAATATTCTAATTATTAGTGTAAATGTTATTATATTTTAAAAATTAAATTTAATAAATAATTTTTTAAAAGAATAAATCAATGAAAATCATTTTCACAAATAAATTTATATAAATGATTAATTTATCAAAACTATTATCCTAAATTATTTGTATAAAGAATTGTAGCCTAATTTTAAAATATTAAAATTTATAAAAATATAAAACTTTAATGGTGAAAAAATATAATGAAAATTAATGTACAATTTTAATTAAATAAAATATTCCTCTTTTATTTTTAAAAAAATTAATGTTTTTTTCTTTTTTTTTTCAACAAAACTTCAAAAATGTTTCAACTGTTTTTCATATCAATATCTTTCATATAAAAGCAATACCATGATTCATGATAAAATGGAAGCCAATTGCTATTCAAGAATACCTTCGTTGTAGTTGAAATTTCAACGTACAAATTACGCGTTTTCTTCTTTCAAAAAATGTGCAAATTTAAATATATGTATTAAGTGACAAACAGTATATACATGTAAAACATAACTTTATATATAAAAAAAATTAAAAAATATAATAATAAAAAATTAAATTTTAATATATAAATTATTATTGTATTGAACTTGTAATAAAAAAAATTATGTATTTAAAGATAATTGTAACTGGCAAAAGAAGTAATTGTAACTGACAAAAGAAAAGATAAGATAGAATACAAAAATCAATCATCCCGTTTAACCAATCAGGGGTTGGTAACATTATTTATTTTATTTCTATTCTAAATAATTGACTTTGCATCTTTGAAACAAACAAAAAAATAGCCATAAACAATATCAAAATTGTATTTTTAAAATTTCAAAAAGATATAGAAATATCTTTTAAATATAATAAAAGTTAAATCAAACGAAAAAAAATAAATAAATAAAAAATTAAAAATTAAATAATATTAAAATTAAAAAAATAAGATATTTTTACATGAAATCATAATTAGTAAAAAATATTGAAAAATTTGAAAAAATATAATTAAATCTAAAAAAAAAGAGAATTTAAAGATTAACCATTTTCATCGTTGACTAAATTATTCCCAAAAATATATAATTTATATAAAATAAGTAATAAAAAAATGAGCATTAATATTACAAATGTAAAAAGAAATATATAATATACTATTAATTTATAAAAAAAATTATTATGAAAAAATTATAAAAAATTCTCAAAAAGAATAAAAAAAATTGGATACATATATGTAGGAAGAATCCAAATATTAATACAAACTTATTTTAAAAAAAGAATAAATACATTAATAAAAATAATATTGCTAGATAATATAATAATAAACAGGAAAAATACTTTACTAGAAATTATCTATAGTAATTTGGGATACCATAAACTAAAATTTACAACATATCATATTTTGTTATTAATATTAATGATAAAAATATAAACTAAATATTAAGTCTGGCTTATAAATTTAAAAGAGAATATTTAATAAAGGAATGAAATCATATATTTTTAATACATTATATAATAAGGTGTTCATTAACAAATAGTCATAATAATACAATATATGAGCAAAATAAATAAATAGACATTAATAAAATATTTTTGAAAAACTTGATCAGATAATAAAACTAGAAATATTAATAAACTTTAAAATACTAGAACAATGGTACTTAAACATCAAAGAAAACCCCTGATAATATAAAGAAAGATAATGTAATAAGAAATAGTAACACACCAAGATTTACGTTTATAAAATCTGAAAGAGAAACTTTCAATAAAGAAAGAAAAGTCATATAATTAAAACATAAAGTTTAAATAATGAAAGTATTAGTTCATGATATCATATTAGGAAGAAAGTAATATTTAAAGACAGATTAAAAATATACAAATAGAAATAGATTGGAGTTATAATTAACACACAAAAATAAGATATACATATGAAATTTACATAACTGATAAAATATGTATATAATATACATTGAAACAATGATATTGCAATTCATAAATATGATCTCTTAGAATGATTAAAGAAAGAAGCACCTAGAATACTAAACACCTTAGGAGAAAGAATAAAAAGTATTAAAAGATGAATAATTATTAAATATTAATAGAGATAAGAATATAAACAAATAAGAGTAAATAATAAAATTTGTTGTGATACAAGAGATTTTAAAATATCAAAAAAAATATGGGTGTAACATAAAACCTTACAAACAAAAATATAAAAAATACAAAACATTTAAAAAATATAAATTCTGGAAACAAGATTTTCAAAAAAGAAGATTTAATAAGTAAACATACATGAAAAGATATTTTAGTAGAAAAAGGTATAAACCTTCAAAAAATAAAGATTATTGTCCCCTAGAGAAAAAGAAATGTAGGTATTAAATCTGTAATGAGGAAAGATATTATGCTAATGAATACCCTAACAAGCTTCAACATAAGAAACAATTTAAAAAGAAATTTTCACATAAAGTAAAAATCTTAGAAGAAACTTTTACGATGAAATTAAAACCAATTGAGGAATCAGATATAGATGATACTTACAGTATTTATCTATTAGAAAAAACTGAGTTGGAAATAACTAACTCATAATATGAATGCTAGGAATTGGGTACTCTTCATCAGATGATGTAATAATACAAATCCAAATAGTACCTATATTAAGATAAGACTGAAATTTAATGGCTATACTAACTATCATTTACATGCATATATAGATACAAGAACTAATATGTGTATAACAAGTAAATATATATTCCCATAAGAACATTGAAGGTTTATTACTTATGATTGTGAGATCATTGCTTTAATTGTATGTCTTTTAGTCATCTAAAGGTGTACTTAAACTTAAATGTCTCTTCTCACCTACCCAAACCTCAGCTTATCATAATAAGTTTTGTAAGACCTTTTGATTTCTTCTAGGTTGGCACCTACATTAGTGGAAAGAAAGGATAAATGTGAACATATGAATATTTATTCTACTTGATTCTATATTTGTATTTTCTTGGTTCATATAAACCTTTTTTGATGTCATATAGTGTAAACAAGTTTAGCATATCACACATATTAATGTCACCAAAATTTAGTCATACCTTTACTTGAATGCATTATGGATTGATAGTCATATGGGGTTTTATGTTGAATGTATTATTTTTTTCCTGAGTGACCAAGATCGCCACCTATCTCTCCAATACCTTGCCAAGCATTGTAGCGATGGCCTTGGCGAGGTGCCCCTAAGCCTATATAAAGAACCCCGGTCCTTATTTAATTTACATCTCATATTTGCTTCCTTCTCTTCTTACTTTACTAGTATTTTTTTTGCCTTATAATATTTTACCAAATATGGCCCCAAAACATTCCAAAAGTGATAAGAAATCAAAGAAGTCTAAGCCTATAGCTCCCTCAAGTTGTGCGCCCATTCTTGGTAAGCATCCTATAAATATCCATGACTTTTCCAATGTCAAGGAAAGGTTTGCTTACTTTTCTTGGCTTTCTCTTGTCTAACTAAAATTTTCTTATAATGATGAGTTTGTTAGGGAGTTTTATGCTACCCTTCCTCTTATTCATACCACTAACTTTTCTACTTCTTGTTCTTAGAGGACGTAGAGTTACTCTCTCTCGAGATGATATTTGTAATCTATTATCTCTTTTTGATGTCTAATTTTCATCTTTTCATGTCATTTTTTTGAATTTGAAAATATTTCTTTTCCTACCTCTTTGAATTTAATATTATGAATGCTCGCAATAATATTGACATGAAAAACTAGTTGGTCGAGCCTAATCATCTGTATATTGGTAGTTCCTTATTGCTTACCCTTTTGCCCATGGTCTTTTACTTAATATTGTTGTTAGTGATATTATTCACCCTTGTTCCCATCTTCATACTATCCTTCTGTGCCAAGGACACTTCTTCTATGTGATTATGATGATATAGATCTTGTTGGTATGATCTATAAAACTATTATTTTTCATATTTTTGCTCTGCCTTCTTCTGCATTATACTATCCCTCTCTAATTTTCAGGTGGAGTTCCACTATTTTCCATAACATTCCTTTCGACTGTTTGAGCAAGTCTATTATTTCCCACATTTTTCTTTATAACGATCGTAGGTCTCGACATTGATTTGCTACACCTTTTTTCCTCTTTTTCTATGAATTCTTCTTAGTCCACAGATTGTGCATCAATTCCTATTTCTTTTACTCTATCTACCTTTATCTATCTCAAGGAAGAATCTACTACTCTTTTGAGAATTGATTTTCAAGAGTTGCAAAATTTTAACCAAAACGTCATGGATGTGTTCAAGCTTTTGGTTAGGGTGTTTTGGTTTCTTTCCTACCTATTGATGATCAAGATCGGCAAATACTTTGATTTTATATTTGTAAAACTCTCGCAAGTGAACGAATCATTTTAAGGAAAAAATATATGTGGTTTTTAATTTATTATTTAAACTTTTAAAAACAAAATTAAATCATAAACGTCCTTTCACGATATTTTGATTTTTGTTTCCTAATCTAATGACATAAAAAAATAAACATAGATATGGATTCAATAAACAATAATGCAAATTTTTATCATTCATAACAATGAAATATTTATGTATATAATAATTAAGTTAATTATGATTGCTCATATTATTTAGGTTATTAAAGATATAAATTGATATTTGTTAATTTTCTTTTTTTGGTATGAAAGTGTCCTTAGATGGGACCCAAACTCTTTTGTTTAATATTAATTAACTAATATTCTTAGGCGGGGCCTATTAATTAATTAAGTATTAAATTTCAACTTTATTTCTAAGAAAATAGCAAACCATCCAATCACAACTTTAGGTAGAGTTCGTTAATTAGACTTTATTCAAGGTGTCCAAATTAAACCTAAGAATATAATTATGTGAGTACTAACTTTCAAGTTTTAAAACCATTACTGAAAATATGTCGTCAATATATTTTCGAATAATAGTTCTTATGAAAAAAACTTTTAAAATAGGGCTTCACTCTAACTATCGGGCGATCGTACCAACAAATAAAAGAGCACTACACTAAATCATACCGGATAATTAAACCTTAAAATCTAAGTTTTAGATTTAAGTTTGTAATGAAAAATAATATATTTCTCTTTAACATTATTAATATAAAATCTTGAATAAAAATAAAATAAATTTATTTTATAGAAATATTTTACCTATTTAATATTTTGCAAGCATAACAACGTTATTATTATATTATATTTACAAACAACCAATCATGATGGTGTGCAGAAATCGGCGTGGTGTGTGCTAGTTGGCGAAAATCGATGCAATGTGTGTTGGGTGTGTTCCTACTTTATGCACTGGCTACACGTGCCTGAGCATATATTGGGTGTGTTTCGACTACGTGTGGGCGTGTGTTGGGTATGCGAGCGGGACTCGGCGTGGGCATGTGCTAAACTGCATAAGACTTCATGAATGGATGGCTGCACGTGGAATTTCAGCATTTTTGACCCATTTTGTCTAATTTTTCCATTTTTTTGACTTTTTCTCATTTGTTTCTCAACATATTTATGATGTATTACCTCTAATATTTTTCTTCGAGTCTTTAAATTATTTTTGATGGAAATAACTGAAAAATAATAAAAATATCATGATTCTGAAAATAAAAGTTTATATAAAAATATGATAAAATTATACAAATATAAATCTATTTAATCAATTAAATTACATTAAATCATGGTAATTTAGTGCTTTTTTAGCACTCATCACCTCTACCAGATCTCTTCACTCTAGTGTTTCTTCCCTTAGGTCAATGTTCAATATGTTTTCTATGTATGGTGGAGACGAGTTCAATGTTCCCTTTTAGATTAACCATTCCTTTGAACAATTTTCTAATAACATTCTCAATCCATAAACTATTGCACCACCTTCTATTGCGCCTTCTAATACTAAAAAATCTTTTCGCAATGGTGTTCAATGGGATCTGGAGAGGGATACAGAGAGTGTTGATCTCCTTTATGACTTTTTTCTTTCATTTATTTCCTATGCTTTCGTTTATTTATGAACTTGTCTTTGTAAAATAAAGTTTGTGTAATTAATATGAGTTTGATGTTACTTATTGATCTTTGGTGGAGTTTTTTTCACTTTAATTATATTTGAGTACTGCATTTTAATTAGAATTCTTGCATATTTATATGTCTTCTCTCCTTCATATAGAGGTACTACTTTGGCTTTCTGTGTCAAAAAGGGAAAGAAGTTTCTATGCAAAAAAAAGTATTTTTACCATGTAATGTGTTGCATGGATGGTGAGTGAAAGATTGCATTGCATTTGTATGCCTGATGTGCATACAATTAGGGAGAAGTGATGCATGAAGCCAAGATGAGCTGTGAACTTTTCTCTTACTGATTGTCTATCGATATTTGCTTGTGTAGGGGTGACATGATAGTTTATTGTTAGACTACACACTATTTCTACATGATATGTTCATAGGGTGTGTATTTGTTTCATGTGTGCAAGTTATAGATGTAGATTAAAGTCTTTGAGCTTCATGTGTTAAGTGTGCTATGGTGTTAAGACCCTTGTGTCTCAGAGTGAAAGAGTGGATGTGTTGAAGCATGAATATGGATGAAGCACACAAGATGGATGCACTTGGTGTAGATGTATTTTTTAGGTTTGGGTGTGCATTGATGTTTTGTTCATGGGAGAAAACATCTTTAGGTCATCTTCATGATCATCTCATGATAGAAGTGAGTATATATTTAGTTGTGTAGTGTTTTGACACAAAAATCCAAAGGGAAAGATTGTAAGTCTTGTTGTATTTTATTTTTATTGGTAGATTCTCATGTACAAAACACAATTTTTATTTATTTTTACTCAATATTCTGTCTTTTTCTATGTAAGGTTGGTTACTACGAATCAATAATACACATATATAGTTATGAACACTATATTAAAAGCATTTTTCACACACACAAGATCGGTTGTTTTTAGTATGCATGCTAGTTCAAGAATAGTGGATTTTGGTTCGTTTAAGGTAGGGGTATTTGTGAATTTACTTGACAGTTTTGGAAATAAAAAAATATTTTCTTTGTGATACCTCACCACCACCTTTGGTGAAGTGGTTGGAAAAATGGATGGCAAGGTGGATGGTTGAGACTCTATAAATACTTTCACTTCTCTTTTAATTCTTTGCCCATGTTTTTAGTACCAAAATTCATACTAAGATTTATATTTATTTTTAAAATCATTTTGGAGTGCTTACATTGGGGTGTGAGTCATTAGTGTCTTTACTTGTAAAATTGTAGTCTATGTGCATACATGACTTAATTGTGTGTCTCCTATATACAATTTGATATCTATGAAGGACAGTGTGTTCATTAGTGCCTTGAGATTGAGAGTGATCCTCAAGGTTCCTCATTCTATAAATATTTCACGTTACTGATTTATGGCTACTAATCATACCACAATGGGTGGTGTTGGCTGGGGAGAAGAGTTGGGTTCATGTGTAGAACTAAGTCGTTATAGAAACAGTAAGCAAAAGCAACAATAGAGAGTTTGGATAGAGATCTCGATTAATAGAGGTAATAGTGATTTTATTTCTTTAAAAATTGTAACTGTTTTATTGATTACATAATATATGTTGTGAAAATTTATTTGTTTATCCAATTTTATATTATCTGTGCTTCTACTACAATTTCTATTTAAGTGTATTTTTTTGTTTGTGTTAGTTAGGATTAAGTCATTAAAGAGTCTGTATCTTTTTATTCCAATAATTTACCAAGTTGTAGACTCTTTCAAATATATTAATTTACAAAATTCAATATATCCCAATTTTTTCTAAGAATATGCAAAATTAAGTTCCATTCCATTGTATCATACACTTTGTTCATGTCAATCTTTATCCCATTACAACTTCTCTTTCTTTCTTCTTTTTCATTGTATGAATAATCCCTTGGGCTATGATTGTGTTCTATGCAATCCACCTTTTTGGGAAAAATACACCATAATATGGGGACACTATTTTATCAAAAAGAGATCTCATTCTATTTACCAAGATTTTGGAGATTGTTTTATAAGATACATTACATAGGCTAAAATGCCTATAGTAATGTATATTAGATGGTTGATTTCTTTTCTGAAGCAAAATTATCATGGTTTCATTAATCTCTTTATTCATTACCTTAGTAATGAATAATTCTTCTAGAAACTGAATTACTTCAAGTTTTGGCCAATGGTTTTTATAAAAAACATATGTCATCCCATCTGGTCCAAGACTTTTCAGATTGTGAATGGTCTAAAATGTAGATTTTATTTCTTCTTCATTTGGTTTCTTACATAGCATTTGATTATCTTCATATGTGATTATAGGATGAAAGATGATCAATTTTTGAGAACTATAATGGGTGTCTTGTGGATAACATATTCTAGAAATGATTAACATTTTCCTCTCCAATTAGTTATCTCTCATATAACCATTGCTTATCACTTATTTTTAGTGTCATAATCGAGTTCATTTTTCTTCTAAAAGTTGTGAAGTGGTGATAAAACCTAAAAACCTAGTGTTTTCATCCTCTTCATTTATCCTATCTACCTTGATTTTTGTTTCCATATAAGTCTTGTCTTTGTAATTGTTCCTCAAGTTTAAGTTGTAAGATATGAATTTGTTTTATACAATCGATAGAGGTGTCTTAGTTTTGCAACAATTGTAAATTTGTCTCTATTGTTTTTATCATGTCATGGCACATCCCAGACTTTTGTTTGTTCTAAAATTTAAGATTTTTAGCTATTACTTTAATCTTTTGAAGTAGCTTTGTTGTATCATTACCCCACACCTATTCATTCCATGCTTGTTGAATTATAGTTTCAAAAGATGGGTCACGATTCCAAGCCTCAAAAAATCTAAATGGTCTTGGAAGAAATTCATTATATCTGAATATGTCTAAGATTAGTGCACTATGATCAAATACAATAAATGGTTTATTAGCATCCATTGCTCTATGGTATTTTAGATACAAACCATTGGTTGTAATTGCCTTATCTAGCTTATATTTTATTCTTTTTCTTCCTTATTCATTGCTCTTGTTAAACCATTTGTTGTAATTGCCTTAAGCATTATTTCATGTTTTTAACAAGAGCTTGACCCACCACTTTCTTTTATAATCTCAAGCACTTTAATGATAGATGAGAACATATCAATCAAGTTTAACAAAACATTATAGTGTGAATTGCAAAGCGTATCAACATGCCTTCTTAGAGAAATTTCTTGATTTAATCCTTGACCACTTAAGAGCTCACCATTGTCAAGTTCTTCAAATATTGAGATATCATGTTTTCTCGAAGAATATCATGATGTATAACTAATTCTTTAGCAAAATTTACAACACTTGAAACATAAGTGAATAGACCTACTATGTCTACATGATTTTTAGCAATGACAACAAGAGCTGATTGAAGTTGGTGGGCAAAACAATGGATCTCAAATGCATTTTATTCTAGTATAACATGAGTGTTTTAGACCATTAAACTCTCATTTCATATTGCTTGCCCCATCATAACCTCGCCCCCTCAATTAAAATAAGCTTAGATTAAGCATCAATAACATTCTTTAAAGTGTGAGATGTGGTCTAAACAACATGCTTAATACTCACGAAGCGCTCAATTCACAAGCATTTTTGTCAACATAACAAATAATAATTACTAATTGTTCCTTTGAAGTTAAATCGCGATAGTCATCAATAAGAATAGAAAATTGAGATTTTCCAATATTTGCAAAAATAACATTTGTGATCTCAATTAAAGTTGCTTTCACAATGTCCTTTTGAATTGTAGGTGATGTTAGTTTATGATTTTCATGAGTATTTTTTAAAGAAATATATTTTATGATTTCATTATGATCACATAACCACAATAATAGTTGAAAAATATTTCCTTGATTACTTGAAATTTCAAATTCATCGTGTCCACATAAAGCTAGGTATTGTCTAAAAAAATCAAATACAATCAATTGATGTACCCAAACAAATCTGATAATCAATGTAAACTTGATCAATTTTCTTGTAAATAATTGCATTAATTTGTTGTTTTCAATTTATTAAACCTTCACATTTTTGCCAAGCCTGGTTGTGATAGTTATTAGGGTCTCCAACATGAACATGAAAGGATCCACTCTTTTTTCAATTTGAGAAACGGTTACTCACAAATGAGTCATCACCTTCTTGTTCTCCAATGTTTGGTTTAAAAAGATAACAACACAAAAAATTATACCGCATTGTTTGACATGTTATACTTCAACTAGTTAAAATACTTGTCAAATCATACACTATTAAATTGTCTTTGCTTTTTTATCAATTTAACTAGCAAGAAAATCATGGTTTTAAGGTTGACAAGGACCCTTTTGTAAGTAGGCTCTTTTAACTTTTTCTTTGATATTAGGGTTATAGTCTACAATTCGAGTTCTTAGACTTGGATTTGCAGGAAGATTTGTTACATCAATTTTAATTACACTTTTTTTTAATATGTTTTACTTATTTTTAGAGAAGATGTCGGATAAAAAACTATTATTCTTTTAAAATATCTCTATATTTTACCTAAAAATAAAGTTATCAAATAAATACTTAATTTTGATAAAAAAAACTTAGTTTCAAATCTAGGACATTACTATAACATAAACATAAAAGTATTATTTTATAATACATGTTAAGATAGAACACATATACTCAATATAGTACAACAAAATTATTTAATTTATAATTATTTAATCATGGAGCTTTTAAGTTGAAACCAAATCAAACATAGTTTGGATTCTCTAATTATTTGACATTTAGGTTTAAACATTAAAAATACTTAATTTTAAATTAAATGTAAAAGAGTGTCTTAATTTACTTCAACAAGAATATTAACGAAAAGATACAAATAAATAAAAAAGAATATTATCAAAAAGAAAATAGGAATGAATTGAAATACTAAGTTATGTTTTCTGCTCAAAAAAATGTTATGTTGTGTTGAATGGCAATGAATGGTGATGAAGCGAAAAACATGAATAATAATGTGTTATCCTACGTCTTTTCTATCCTATTCCATACCATGAAATGAAAAATGAGATATAGAAGACTAGTTAATCAAATCTAACTATAATATATTTGTTTTCGACTATTAACTAATAAAACCAAAAACAATATTACCAAAAAAAAAAACCAATAAAACCTATTCTCTTCGAAAACAAACTTAACACTCAAAATAAACTATCTCTTAACTTCCTTATTCTATATCTCTATTTTTCAAAATAGAATATGATAACTAATTTAAACTTCAACATTTTACTATAATTTCAATCCTAGTAATGGTATTAACGTACATCAAACTAATATGAAGACAACATACAAACATCCAACAACTATGTAGACTTATGCACCACTTTGTGAGTCCCCAACCCCTTTCTTGATACAAAAACCATAAATTTAATGACAAACAAGGAGAAGATGAAGGAAAAAAAATACATTTTGAACTTCTATGTCAAAGGGAAGTGTTGCTAAGGGCCTAAAGAATCTTCAATCTTATAGTGCTTCATTTACTTCATAATAATTTTAGGCTTATATGTTAGTTTTGAAGAATCGGAAAGTCATAGCAAGTTATGGTTTGTCTTTTTTGCAATTAGATGGAGGATTTTTTATTAATTTATTTTCTTTCAAAATTGAAACTGTTAATGTATATCTAATAACAGATTAATGTATATATATCTACTAATGTATATCTAGTTACTTTAGGCATATCTAGTTTACTTGTAACTTCTATATAAAGGCACCATGATATCGCCTTATTTATGACTATTCTGGGTGTATTGTGTAGGATCCTAGGATGGGGCAAGAGCTTAGGACCGGTCCAAGGGTCGATCGTATGTTTCCCGTGAGCAATCTTCATCTTTCGCCTGTTGCTCCTACCTCTGTTGTAGCTACATCTGCTGTAGTTTCTTCCTTACCTTCTCTCACATTTTGGCATTCTCGTCTTGGTCATGCCCCATCCACTCGGGTACAACAGTTAGCTTCTAAAGGTCTGTTAGGTTCTATATCCAAAGACAATTTTGATTGTACTTCATGCCAGTTAGGAAAACAACCAACTTTACCTTTCAATAATAGTGAATCTATCTCTAATAGTATTTTTGAGTTAATTTATTCTGATGTTTGGGGACCTTCTCCTGTTACTAGTATTGGTGGATCATGATATTTTGTTATTTTTATTGATGAGTATTCTCATTATAGTTGTATCTTTTCAATGAAATCTCGTTTTGAAATCTTACCAATATACAGTAACTTTGCAAAAATGGTTAAAACACAATTCTCTAAACATATCAAAACTTTTCGATCTGATAATGCTCTTGAATATACTCAAAATGCTTTTCAAGCTCTGTTACATTCCTATGGCATTGTACATCATCTAACCTGTCCAAAAACCTCTCAACAAAATGGTCGAGCCAAAAGAAAACTTCGTCATATTCATGACACTGTCCATGCTCTTCTCCTTTCTGTAAAACTTCCTGCCCCATTTTGGGGTGAAGCCGCTCTTCATGCTGTTCATGCCATTAATCACATTCCAAGCACTGTCATTCATAATTAGACTCCATATGAGTGCCTTTTTGGGTCATCCCCTGACTATCATTACCTTCACTCATTCGGATCTGCTTGT
Source organism: Hippophae gyantsensis (assembly GCA_030763125.1). Taxonomy (NCBI): domain Eukaryota; kingdom Viridiplantae; phylum Streptophyta; class Magnoliopsida; order Rosales; family Elaeagnaceae; genus Hippophae; species Hippophae gyantsensis. The sequence continues at coordinate 16,895,656 of CM061033.1, read as the reverse complement.
TTCGTTCCTCTTCAACCTCATGAACACAACAAACTTGAGCCTCGATCTAGACTTTGTTGTTTTCTTGGTTATGGTGAAACATAAAAAGGGTATCGATGTTATGATCCTGTCTCACATCGTCTTCGTGTTTCTCGTAACATTGTATTTTAGGAACACTGCTTATTTGTTGAACTTTCTCACTTTCGTTCTTCCCTAACTAACTCAAATGTTTTAGAAATATTTCCAAATGAGTCTCCTGTTCCTTCTATAGATACTCTTGATCCTCCTTTGGACTTCTCTATTCAATCTTCAGATATTTTTTATGATTCTCCTAGACAGGTTATAGAAGAACAGGTTGATGATGAGCTACCCCACCTTGAGCATAGGTCCCCTACTCCTACTCTGCCTAAAGATCCTCCACAAGACATTCCACCTCGCCACTAAACCCAGGTAAGATCCATATTTTCACATTTACTTGACTATAATTATTACACTGTCCTTGCTACACTCCATAAGCCTCACACATATTGTTAGACATCTACTAACCCTTTATGACAGATTGTAATGAAAGAAGAAATTAATGCATTAACCAAAAACCATACTTGGGATTTGGTTACTCTCCCTCCTGGTCAGTCTGCGGTTGGTTGTAAATGGATCTATAAGATCAAGACTCGCTTTGATGGGTCCATTGAGCGCTATAAGGCTCGTCTTATTGCAAAAGTTTTACACAAGAGTATGAGATTGATTATGAAAATACTTTTCCTCCATGTGCCCGTATTTCCTCTGTTCATACCCTCTTAGCTGTTGTCGCTACTAGTAAATGGGACCTTTTTCAGATGGATGTTAAAAATGCATTCTTTAATGGGGATTTGCAAGAAGAAGTCTATATGCAACCTCCTCCTGGTCTTTCTATTGAAACAAACAAGGTTTTTTGCCTTCAACGTGCACTTTATTGCCTTAAACAAGCTCCATAAGTGTGGTTTGCCAAGTTCAACTCCACCATCCTTCGCTTAGGTTACACTGAGAGTCCTTATGATTTTACCTTATTTCTTCATCACAATGATAAAGGCACCATTTTGCTTCTCCTATATGTGGATGATATGATCATAACTGGTTATGACCTCAATGACATTCAAGAACTCAAGGATTTTCTTAGTCAACAGTTTGAGATGAAAGACCTTAGACATCTCAGCTATTACTTGGGTCTTGAGATCACTTGTTCCACAGATGGTCTTTATATTACTCAAGTCAAGTATACATCTGACCTCTTATCTCAAGCTGGACTCATTAACAGCAAGACTATTGACACTCTAGTTGAACTTAATGTGCATCTAACACCCTTGAGGGGGGGGGGGGGGGAGAACCATTGTCTAATCCCTCTCTTTACAGACAATTGGTTGGCAGATTGGTTTATCTTATAATTACTCGTCCAGACATTTCTTATGTTGTTCATCAGGTGAGCCAGTATCTGTCTTCCCCACGATTGACTCACTATGTTGTTGTTCTGCGTATTCTACGATACTTGAAGGGCACTATCTTCCATGACCTTTTCTACTCAGCTCAGTCTCCTCTAGTACTTCGTGCATTCTCTGATGCTGATTGGGCAGGAGATCCCACTGATCGTAGGTCCACTACAGGTTATTGCTTACTCTTTGGTTCTTCTTTAATTTCTTGGCAAAGTAAGAAACAAACTTTCATTACCCGTTCCAGTACTGAAGTAGAATATCGTGCTCTTGCTAATACCACATCTGAGCTCCTTTGGCTACGATGGCTTCTTAAGGAATTAAGTGTCTCCACATCCTCTACTACTCTCCTTTATTGTGACAATCAGAGTGTCATTCATATTACTCACAATGATGTCTTCCATGAACAGACTAAACACATTGAGATTAATTGTCACTTTATTCGTTCTCATCTTGTCCATGATGCTCTCAAACTTTTTCCCGTCTCCTCCAACGATCAACTTGCAGATATCTTCACTAAGGCACTTCCTAAAAGACACACTCGTAATTTGGTTGACAACTTTAAGGTGGTCTCACATCCATCATAATAACCACTTACTTGGTCTACTTAGTAAGTTACAAAACTCACTGTTAAATTGTTATCCATAAGGAATTGCAGACTACTTCGATGAAAATACCCACATGAACTTTCAATTATACTTTTTATCCAGCACAAACTTGGAGTTAGGAACACTGAGATTTCCTACAGCTCCCTTTTTTTTTTTAACCTTAGAATCAACCTTTTCTGGGGGGCTATTTTTCTTTGATCCTTCATTTGGTGTCTTGGTAAGGACTTCCACCTTTTTTCCATCTTTGTTACCTCTCCCTTGGTTTGAGTCAATTGTTCTTGCTGATGTTTGGCTTTGATCTGACACTTTGAAATATATTTTAGTACTCACCATGTTTTCAAAAATAGATAGTATTGGTTGACATTTTTGTAACATTTCAACAGCACAAGGATTAATTTGCTGAATTGACACTACGGGTTCCACATTAACCACATAGTTCAATTTTGGAAATAAACTGTGAAGACTGTGGCATTGCATTTTCCAAGCTCAACACATGATCTGAATTTTTGTTCAAAGACTGATGGTTTGGATTAGTCTCAGAATGTAATCTACTCATAAGATTTTCAGGGTTCACCTAATCAGTTTCGCTATTTACCTGCCAGTTGGATAATTGACCTATGCATGCTATGGAATAGAACCAAGAATAATCCGTGTTGATTATCCACTCCGTCATTGGTGATTTTGTTTGCCAAATTATCATTAGTAGCTTCCATTTGGTCAATGATAACTTGTACTCTCTCCTGAAGGATTTGTTACGTAGCAGTGTATTTTCTTGTATAATGCATGGGGTTGATATGCATTTTCTGCAAAAAGTTTTCTCTGATGTACATAGCAACTGATGCAATAAGCCTTAGGTTTGCTTTAAGCCAAGCACTATAAAGCCTGAAATGAGCTCCATTTCCAATTGAGAAACTTGCAGGTTCTTGCGCATTACATTGTGCTATCACGTGTGATGAGACCACAAATGTCATAGAACTAAAATATTCTCTCAAATCTAAATTGGATCCTCAGTAGGATATCCTCGGGCTTTTTTTGTTTTGTTTTGTTTTGGGGAGACTTGCTTGCTGGTAATGGCCTTGTGACAATAATTAGTATTCTTTAATTCCTTGGCGAATTTCCAATTGAGGATTTCATTCATAGGCATTCTTTTCATTTCAAGCAAATGACCAGCTCTCGTTGCAAGGTATGTAGTGTTTTCTGCAAACATCAGTTTCCTTGGTATACCATGCATTTGTATCCCGAAAAAAGCCATAATAAAATTATAGCTTCCCACTGCAGCATCAGGATTGTATTCGTGGAACACTCTGAAAGAGCCATCCAGTCCAAGTTCTTTTCTACGAGACTTTCTTTTTATCCTCCAAAACTTGGAAAGAAAAAATGAAAGTGTTGAAGGAATCTTCCCCTTCTGAGACAAGTCTTCCCAAAAGATGCCAAGAAATTCTAAAAGATATATACACATGAGTTCGATCAACTCTTTCAATGTTACAGATTAGGGGTAATTTCTTATATCCTATCAAAGAATAATTTAATAGTTTTATGGATCAAGCCTAATAAGTATACAGTCATCATAATACTGTATATGCAAGATAGTTATCCTAAATGAATAAAGACTTAATAATTATCCTTTAATTATCTTAAAATATAAAAGTCAAAAAATTATTTTTAATTATTTTAAAGAATAATTAAGGGGATAACTAAAGATAAAAGCCTACAAAGAATAGGCGTCTACAAAGGATAAGTGTTTGTAAATCTACAATATCTCAATCTTATTTCTAAGGAAACATTTATCATATTAATTCTTTCTCCTATATATATTCACATATGCACATGATTATAAAATATGAAATTACAACTAAACATTCTCTTTTCATGTATTATTAGAGTAAGACCGTAGATCTCCTGTGCCCTTCATCTTACAGTTATTGACTTAAGCATTGGAAGGCCAAAAATCACCCCTTACAAGGTGGTTCATGGTCCTTATAGTTTATTCATCTTGCTGATTCATGGAGAATAGTCGTAATTGGTATTGACAAAAATCGTTGTCAACATCTAGTGTCGTTTGTGGAAAAGAAGTATGCTCTACTTAGTTGAAAATTTCAAAGTTGGAGGACTCTAAAAAAAGTTATCCAAGTTCTTAATCTGCCAAGAAATTAAAGATATTTTAGAAGAAACCGTGGATCTTAGCAGTATTGTTTTCTAAAAAGAGAACCATAAAGTCTTCTAATCCATTATTGTTATCTACTTGACTTGTTGGACTCTTAAAAAGAATCATGGATCAGACAGCTAGCTCCATCTCTCAGATATTAACAACTTCTCACGAGGTCTAGCCTACCAACCAGTAGGTCATCCTTCCAACTCATCATCCTAACCAAGAGGTCTAGCCTACCAACCAGTAGGTCATCCTTATAACTAGGCTATCCTAGACCATTCATCATCCCAAAAAACGTCTGTGCAACATCCTCTAATACCCATAGTGTACAATGCTAGAACCATAGCCATTATGGGCTTAGTTGGGAAGGTGACCATCTACAATGAGACCCAAGTCTCATAGTTTACCAGACTTTATCTACCTAGATCGATCATAGTTATCCAACCTTGGACGACATACCATAGTCCTACCAATCGTCTACCTTGGAACATCTAAGGCCAATCTAAGAGGCTCATGCACATCATGAACTATGTGAACATCTTGAGGCATATTCATAAGGATATTTTGTCCAAGCTAACTATGTTGACCAAGCAACCTCATCGGCCAATGGTTGTCCAAAGATCCAGGATAAAGTACCAACTATCCTTCATTCCACTATTAATTGGCTTGTTGAATAGTTACAAGAATTCTAATAGATGTTGAACCAAGGTAGACACCTAGACTTAGCGATATCTATTCAGTCTATCCCACTTTAAGACAAGTGTATGTTGCCAAACACAAGCACATATGATGGTACCAAAGACCCTTTGGAACATCTGAAAAATTTCAAGGATTGGATGGATCTCTATGCCTAAAATGATGTCATGAGGTCTCGGACCTTCTAGCTTACTTTGGAAGATAAGGCTTGGTATCGTACTTTGAAGTTTAACACTATTAATTCCTTCACAAAATTTGGGAAACAATTTTTGTCCCATTTCTTAGAAGACCTTGGCATACCTGCTGACCCTACAATAAGGAAAGAAAGAGTCTTTGAAATACTTATTTGATAGATTTAATTCATAAAAGATACAAGTGGTAGATTGCCCAGACTCTATAACTATTATGGCTTTGCACCAAGCCTTACTTTAGAGAGTCATGTGAAAGGATATGGCCAAATATTTCCTAACAAAATATTACGAGGCTACCCAATTGATTAGTAGATATTGTAATATGGATGAAATGATATCCAATAGAAAGAATCAAGATCCTTGTAAGAAATAGGTGATATAACAAAAGTTTAAGGGAGAGATGAACCCTTATGTGGTGACAATAAGAGATCCAGACTAGATCAAAGAGATGATAAAAAGGCAATGGACAAAAATCTCGTCTATCTTGGACTAAATTTCTAAACTTACGCCCCTCTAAGGGAAACACATGATTCTTTTTATGCAAGTCAAATGCCAATTTTTTGCCCTAACCACTCGATCTAGTTAAAACTGGTTTTATGGTATTTTGATCAAGTCCAATCCAGTCCAATCCATTCCTATTTGTGTTAGTGAACCAGTCCAATATGATTTCTTATTTAAAAAAAATCAAAATGGACTGGACCATGAAATTCCTAAAAGTTACAACTTATCTAAGTTTTGAGCCTAGTATAATAAACATTAATAGAACCATGACCTTTAGATATTAAAATTATCCACCTTTGAAGATCATAAATATGTGGTCCATTGGTCCATTTACCTGTGAGAACCTTTTTTTAAAATCTAGCCAGAGGTTTCTTGCAATTTTTGCATAAAATTCATCTCCAGTTAACTCTGGTGAAAGAGCATTAATTCATTACCTAACGGGGCACAAAATCATCATTAAAAGTTATTGATAATCAATTCTCACAAAAGTTTAAGTTATTGAGAGAATGTTGAATTACAATATTTTTATATATTTATCATTCATCTACAGATGTTGACTCTATGTACTTTGTAAATCAAACACTTGTATTTCAACAATTGGGGATTATTGAACCTTGAACACAAAACCTCTAACTTTGAGACTATGCTTGAAGTTGTTGAGAAATCAACTCTCACAAGAGCTTAACCTATTAAAAGAAGAGACAAGATTGCTTTTATACATTTAAGACTTTCCCATAAGTTTTGGCCTTATGTATCATGTAGGCGAAATATTTGCAAATCAAAAATTAGAGTTATTGGCTCTTGAACACATGACCTCCAGCTTTGATAGTATGTTAAAATTTTATAGTCACTAAATTCCCCAAAATCTTAAGTTATTTAGAACTAAAAATAATTTTATACACTTATCACTCCTCTATTAATGTTAGCTCTATATACCATCTTGCATATCAACAATTGGATTTATTAGGCCTTAAATATATGAGCTCCAGCTCTGATACCATGTTAAAAGTTGTTGGCCATCAACTCTTTCAAAAGCTTAAGTTAATAGGAAAGGACCAACTATACTTTTATGCAATTATCACTCTCTTATAATTATTAGCTCTATGTCTCATGCAGGCCAAATGCTTACAATTAACAATTATGGTTATTAAGGCTTGAACACATGACCTACATTTCTGATACAAAAGATAGAATTTTAATCATGTTTTAATAATTTGACCAAAAATTTGATGGTAGAACATTTAATAACCATTCTAATTTATAATTTATAATTTCTTAGTTTGGAATTGAATTTTCAATTCTAAATTTTTTTTGGAAGGAAAATTTATTTGATTACTAACTTTTAGTTTTAATTTTTAAAAGTGTAAACCAAAAAATGTATATTTTTTGTTTGTTAATCGATTTTTAATTTACACAATTTAATTTTTTAAGTTTTAAAATTTAATTTAAGACTTACTTTTGATATATTTTCATTAAATAAATGTTGGCTCTTTAATTGTTTTTAGTAAAGTTGATTATGAAATTTAATTCTAAAATTAATTTTTTTTAATTTCAAAATTTGATAAATTTAAAATTGATTTAAAATTTAGAAAATAAAAAATGAAAATTAGCCGTCAAACTTACTTAATTTCATAAAATTTAAATTAAAAATTAAGAATTAAAATGTTTATGAAACGATTCCTAAGTAAAAAGAAAAAAATTGAAGTTTAAAATAAAAGGGATTTGAATCCTTATAGCATATAAGCATGCTTTACTTCCTCAATTACTTTTTAGAAAAATAATATATTTTTTTAAGTAATAATTATTTAAAAAAATAATGATTTCAATAATGTATTTTTTTTATGAAAAAATAATCATTAAATGATATTATTTAAATTTTACTAAATATAAAGATATTAAAATAATTTACAATTTTTTTCATTCCATTACAATGGTAAACCAAACATTGTAATACTGGTTCATTCTTTGATTCTAGTGGTCAAACCAAACAACATTATTTTTATTCCATTCTCATTTTCATTCCAATTCTGATTTTATTTTGTGAACCAAACATCATCTTAGAGTCTTAATAACGACACAATATAAGATACATGAAAATAAAAGAGTAGCACAACATAGCTCTTAGTCTGCGGCTGGTAATGTGTTGGACCGAGCCGGCATGCATAGAATAATTCTTTAAAAATCCGAATCAAAGATAATATATTATATATGTAAAGATGTGTTAAAAAATGGTGTGTCCCGGTGTTAAACTATATCTATAATATATGGGGATAAGGGAGTTCGACTCCATGATACACAAATTTGTGATAATATAATTAATTTGATTAATAAGAGACTCCATGATTTTATTATAACAAATACTAAATTTTCAAATAGCTAGCAAATCAAAACTCATTAAGAACATCTTTTATTATAATAAACACTAAACTTTTAAACAGCTAGCAAATCAAAACTCGTTAAGAAATCACGGATTGTGATATAAAATATTTCTCCTTTTCAATCAAGTATGAGAAGTACAACAGAATAAAACTAAATGCACAAGTTTGAACATGTAGTAAATAATTCAGCAATATATATTCTTTTAACCAAAGCTTCAACTATATTCCTCTCGCAAGTGACACAGAATTACTCTAATATATATGCCATTTCTTCATCCGTATCGTATCTACCATTAAAAAAAAAATTGATCAAAATAATATAAAAAAATTAAAAAATATCTTTAAAACTTATAACAACAAAAAATCACCTCAATTAGACTACGTCAAACGTTGACAAATGTTTTGTGTGAACTTTTCTTAATAGTGAAAACATATTATATAGTTACAAGGGTTTCAAATTTTAAGGGTATTTTTTATTTATAATTAAAAATAAAAGAAATATTTTCAATAATAAAAATATGAGCAAATTGGCATTATAAACTTAAAATTACTATAATTTCAAATAAATATGAATTTTCATATTTAATGTAAATAAATTGGTTTACAAATAATCGAGTTAAAATGCTCTATTTTTTTGAAATAAAAATATCTTATAATTCTTGGTCTACAACCCAAAAATGCTCAATAGATTTAACTTTTTTAATACCTTAAATAAATATATGTTTATCACGTTATAAAAAATTATAAATTTAATATATTTATATTATGTTATAAAAAAACATTTATTTAACGCATAAAAATAGGTTAAAAATAAAACTATATTTATAAAATAGTTATGTCATTCATGATCAAAGTTAAATAAATTTGAAAATAACATACCAAGGTCGAGTAGTGCCATAGTGTTTCCGATAGCAAGTTGCTGGACAACCATTCAAAGACCAATAGGTTTGCTTGTAAAATTTTCTCAAGTTAAAAATTCTGCACTCTAAAACAAGGCATATATGTACTTTTATAAATTTCCGCATTGTACTATCAAGTGAAGGGCTAACATTAATAGAAGTTGAAGTAAGTGGACGAGAGAATGAAGAAAATTGGTCTTTCTGAATTGCTTCTACTACTGAAATTAGTGGGCTACATACTATGATTAATCCCATCATCAAAAACATCGCCTTTGTTGCCATGATATTAATCACGCTTTTCCTCACCTCTCTTTTCAAGATTGAAATTGCTTCACTCTAATTTCTCATAGAAGGAGTGTCTAATACCATGCTTTATACTATTAAACTTGGTAAATAATGTAATTTATTAACTATTTTTCTTATGTTATAATTTGTTATCTTTATTTTTTTTGATGATTTTTTTGATCAAATAATAATTATAGTATAATTTGAATATGTGATTAAAAAAAAAAGGGAGGAATACAATATTCTTACCACTAGTGTTATGTCAAAAAAGTTTAGGTATTATTTATATAGTTCATCGAAAAAAAGTAGGTAAATTAAAAACTAAAATCGAAATTGTGAAATTTAAAAATAATTAAACTTTAAGAAGTTGAAAGGCTAAAAGTGTTACGTGAAAAAGTTTAATTATGATTTGTATAGTTCACGGAAAAAACAAATGTAGGGACCCTTTATTAACGTCAAATTTTATAATAATTTTTGGAAACTTTTTCTTCTTTTTTTCTTGAACATTATTTTTTTATAATGCTAGGTGCCTTCTTTATTTTATTTTTTTTATGTTCTGTCACGTTAGCTTTTGAAAGTTGGTTTAAGAGGTTTCTCTTCGCATTCAAACAATTGAAGTTGTAATAATCATATAGTATCGTGACTTTTGGTGTAGCAATGGGACTAACAATCCACCTCTCTCTTAATGTATAAAATCTAGTTAGTTTTATATATCATAATTAAGATGATAATTTTTTATCGGATGATTATGTAAATTTGATTATATTTATCAATAATAATATACCACATCATTTATAATTTACCTTAAATTTATGATAAATAAATTTTTCTTTATATAAATTTAATCATTTTTTAATGAAATTAACTTTTGGTTAATTTAGAAAGTTTAACTAGTTTTTAAATTAGTTAAAAGTATTTTAATAAGAAACACTTCTATGCAATAAAAGAAAGTTAAAAGCCTCTATTTTTTAGAACAAATATTGTAATCTCTTTGTGATATTCATTTAAGAAGTATTGGCTGTAAACCAGTTCACGTAATGTGATGTAATATGAGAGGTCTGAGATAACAAATAACAGTCTAACCTAGTTAGCGCTGAGTCAGTAGATAAATGTCAATGTCAATTAAATATCTAACATGATGTATGATCGGCATTAAAACACTTAATTATCCGATAGTGAGATAATTAGAGAGATAAAGCTCTTACATTTAAAGATAAGCCTATCACTACGGGTAAGGATCATCAATGAGTATATTCTTTCCTATAAATATTCACCATTATTTACCATTAAACACAATCAATCAATTATTACTGCACACTCAATTTCTTCTCTCATTTATAGACACTGAGATCTAAGCTCTATTTTTCTAAATATCTCTCTACATCTCCCTATATCATAAGGAGAGACATCAATCTCATCCTCTTACTCATTACCCATACTTACTTAAGCATCAAAGGGACAAAAACCATTACATCCCGTGGTGGTTCAAGGTCCTAACGATGTGTTCTTTGTTCTTAGGTACACATGAATCGAGAGATGCACCAATCATTGATGTTGACAAAAATAGAACGAATGTATGACACCGTCTGTAAGAATGAGTGTGCTCTACTAGTTGTATCAACTCTAAGATCTATAGTGTCCTTCAATATTCAGAACTAGGTGGTCCTTGAAAAAAGGCCTAGAAAGTTCAACCAAAAACTACTATAGAAGAAGTTCACTATGTATGGTTTCTAAAGGCCATGCCTCTCTATCTTTTTAAGATGAACAAACTTCTTGAATTATATAACCAAGCTTTTATAAAGGGCAATGAGTTCCCACCTCATGTAAAAAAAGGTATGCAATCATGACCTATACAGATGGGGGAGCCAACCCCCAACATAAGACAGAGAGAAATGGTTCACTTCACGAATACACTTGTCACATCATTACTAGTCAAGATATAGTAAGACATGGCCCATCCACCACCACCACCACCTAGAGAGTGGTTGGACAAAGTGTGTCGAACAAACAATGGATGACCAAACTTGGTGGTGACTCGCAAGCATCGTCAATTAGCCTTCTAAGAGCCACAAGCACCTGAACCTAAAGATGTACATGTGGCATCTTCCAATGGCCATCATGCATCAAATCTGATCCATAATCACATAGACTTATATTAGAGACATGACCCATTCAGAAAAGGTCTAAGCCCATGATTCAGAAAAATAGGTTCAGTCCACACGATCCATGAACCAGCACGTGTGCACCATAGCCATTTCGACGAAAATGTGGCTTAGTTTTTGACACCACTAGAGAGTGAGACATCCTAGAATGTTAGACAAAAATCTCAGTTGGTCAGACATGGTAGACCAACCAGAAGGGGCCTACCTTATACTTTTCTATCTTAACGAGTGACATCTATCTAGATCATGAAATTCGTGTATCAACTAAAATATCAAAGACCACCATCCAAATCATTGCGTTATGAATAACATCCCACAATATTTCATGTTGAATAGACATTGTAGGAGGTCGCACGTGCCATCATGCATCTTCAGTGTGAGTGGCCATTTGATTGGCTAGTTCTACATAGGACAAGGAGAAAACTGGCCTGGTTTGCCAGACGAGCATAAAAACTAGTTCGAGGCTAGTTCATCCACTTTCTTACTAGTTCTTGGGGAAGTAAAACCAGTTCTAGAATCCTCTCAATGAGAAGATTCCAACGAATTTACCTTTGACGTTTTTCAATGTATATGTAGAAATAAATTTGCAAATATATGTGAGGGAAGAAACCTTTTACCTATCCAATGCACTCAAAATTATAAGGAAATGATTTTTCATTCATCTAATGCATCAAAATAATATGTGCGAGTCTCTAAAGATTCAATATTTCCTTACCCTAGTAATGTACCAGGTGTCAGACTCTTTATCATGGTTTGTTATGTTATGTATGATTGCATATTGTGAAAGTACAATCATCATTTATCGAATATATTCCCACATATCAAGTCTTAAAGTTATTCAAAATCCTTTATAGCTTTTCAGTATGTATGATTGATTTGCATGTTGTATGATGACTGCTAGCTTGGACAGAAGCCTATGAGGCACATTATCACTACAATGTTTACCATAGTTTGTTCTTTGTTACTACTAGTTGTTTTTGTTATGTTTTTAATTGAGCATTTGCTTTTATATTTCCATGATGTTTTCTTTCCTAATTCACGTTTGTGAGACATGCTTGGCCAAGTTGGAATAGAGCTTGAAAGATTCTAAGAGTTATTGTTTTCACCCCTCATCTAGGTCCCGATTTTCTATTTGGATCAAAAGAAAAATTTACCTTTATGTAATTGTTTGTACGTATGGAACTCTCATAGATTATAGCAAGAAATGGTATCCCTAAAATAATAGGCATTTTTCGATCCACCCAAAAGTCAAGCATAATAAAATCCACCATAAAGATGAATTTATTCACTTTCACCAAGATATCTTAAATTTTTCCTTCCAGATGAGCAATGGATTGATTCACTAATTGTAAAGACACAGTTGTACGCCATTCTTCATCAATTTCCAACTTCTTGAAAATTGACCTAGGCATCAAATTTATACTTTCCTCCAAATCACATAAAGCCTTGTTAAAATATTATTTTCCAATAGTGTATGGAATTTTGCAACTCCCTAGATATTTAAGCTTAGGATGATGTTTGTTTTATGACATAGCACTACCATTCCCTAGCAAAGCAACCGTCTCAAATTCACCAAATCTTCTCTTTTTTGTCAAGATGTCTTTCATGAACTTCACATAATTAAGCATTTTCTCCAAAGCTTCCATTAATGGAACGTTGATATAGAGCTACTTAAGAACATCAAGAATATATTTGAATTGAAGATCTTATTGTTGTTTCTAAAATCTCCGAGAAAATGGTAGAGGTGGTTTGTTCTGCTGCAAATTTTACTACGACAAAGTTATAGCAATTTAAGCACCAAAATTTCTACATTTTTTAGATTCAAATCATTTTATTTCTACATTTTCTCCTTTTTTGTCTTGGATTAAGTGGGCTCTTTTTTATTTTTTTCATGACCTATTGGTGCTTCTAACTCCTTTCCATTTTGAATAGTAATAGCTTTGCAAAATTCCTTCCCTTCCCTCCTTGGGATTTTGGTATCATTTGGACGGGTTCCTTGTGGTTGATTTTTAAGCTCATTAGTTAGCCGACCGACCCACTTGATTTTCCAAGTTCGTAACTGATATAACTTGGATTTGAATTATTTCATCATTCTTGGCCATGTATTCTTTAAGAAAAGACTCCAAAGAGATAGACTGCTCATTGGGTTGGCTTCTTTATTATTGCTAAAATATGGGTGGACTTATAGGTCGGTTAGGAATGGAAGAGCTTACTTGACTAGTACCTTGGTTATTCTTAGAAGAATTCAGATGTTTCCCCTATCCTTGGTTATTTGTATTCGAGTGTGGATTATGGTTTTGATTCACATTACCCACAAACACATGTTGATTTAGAATTATTATTTAGGAAAACTGTTAAACAAATAAGCTCATCTACCAAAAGTGTATGATACCTTGAATCTTGGACTAAATTTATGCATGCTATCAAATTTTGAGCCTTCAAAAGATTCAATAAAGATGAAACCTAAGTTATAAGTTCCATGATATTATTTACTTTATGCATTTCGGCCTCTCTTCTTGCAAAAGCTACTCTATCCATTGGCCATTGATAATTAATGCTAGCCTTTTATAAAGCAAATCATAAGCTTCATTGTAAGACTAAACTATGAGAGCTCTATTAGAGGATGCATCAACAATGGTTCTTGTTTGAGCATTAAGGCCATTGTAGAAAATCTCAATTTGGATACAATGAGGGATACAACGGTAAGGAAAATTCCTTAACAACTCTTTAAATATTTCACATGCTTCATATAAAGATTCCCTATCATTTTATTAGTAAAATGTACTATTGGCCAAAATGCCATTAACTAGGGCCTCACGGCTAGCCTTCACCTAAGTCCATTCATCCACCAACATACATTGTCCATATTGACCCTCATTTTCCTTAGTGTGTACCCATGATGGCCAAACCCCATCTTGTATGTCAAAGAATCCTGTATCTATCACTTCCTATACAGGAAAGTGTGGAATAAGCATAGTGGGTAGTGTTTGGATGATAAAAAATAATTATCCTACACTATATGCAAGATGAATGATGAACAATAAATGGAGAATAATAGATGAAGAAAAATTAATGAAGAATTATCTCGTGCAAATTTCCTTTGCTTTTATTCTCCTCTCAAATTGTAAGGTTTAAGAAAGTATTATGAGTTATGAAAAATGCAAAGGGTGAAGGCTTGTATTTATAGAGGTGGAAAGTTAACCTCATCCATACCTTTACAATTAAAATCAATGGTCAAGATTGCTTAGCTAATCCTAGAGGAATTAGGATTAGGATTTTAATTTTGAGCTTCCCATAAAATTAAAATATGTTTGACTTTTTTGATCAAAACATTGACTTTAGCATAACTTTCTAAACAAATGTTTGATTGGAAATCTGAAGACATCTTCGACAATAGGATGTCGTCATGTATATCTCGAATAGCCAGACATGTCATGAAGTAATTTGCTTTAGTAGGCAAAAAATCATGCAAGGGTAATCTTAGTATCATCATCATAATTGGAAGAGGCATTCAACACAAGTTGAAAGGTTCCATTTAGTTACATATCTAATTAGCTAGGTGTGAATAGATAATCAGTAAAATTATGAAAAATTAAAAATTTTGTAGACTTTCAGGCATGTAATCACATGTAAATAAACTAATGCCAAAATATAAATCAACATATGAGATTTTTAGGTGGAAACAACCTAGGTTATACCAATGACTTAAGTAGAAAACAACCGGTCCACCGGACCACCTAACTATCCACTATGAAAATAATGTTTAATTATAAGCCTAGGACTCAAACTACCTACAAAGTTAATGCTCCTAAGTAATATACTTACAAACCTCCACAATATTTCACAAGAAAGCAAGGTGTTCAGATCCAGACCAACATTCCCATAACTTGACTCACAAAAGTAATCAAACCCGTTCAACTAGTATCTGAAACTTTAGCACAGTAACACAAGTACAAATATGTGTCATAGGATAGATTATATAATAATTAATCCTAACTAGATGATATAATAATATATTAGATAAGTCAAAATCAACTAGCAACCCTAGAACAATCAGTTTAAGTACAATATCACAAATATTGTAAGCTTGTTAATCAATCAAACAAAACCACAAAATGTTTGATAAATTAACTAAATGAAAAACCTATTTGAATAATTTTTTTCAAAAAAAGAGAGAGATTAAGATGAAGAGAATATTTATCTTATGTGATTAATAAATTTGTGTGCCTAGGTTTGTTTAAATAGCATATTTCGAAGCACTACATCTAAGTAATATTACTATTCAATCCATAAAATTAGTTAAAAGAGTTTTAAAGAATGAGGACAATATAGTATTAAACCAATTCAATTTGAGTTAGAAATAAGTTTTAAAATTGAAGGCATGGCTGCTCGATTGATCTAACATATGCTTGATCGATCAAACACATAGTTCAATTAATCAAAACCCTTATTGATCGATCCAATACTACGATTAAAAATGTATAGTCGATCACATTAATTCTTTAGTGATCTAGTATAATACATAATTAATTCTAACTAGGTTAGATCTATTTAAGTAATTAATCGATCGATCTAGTATTCGACTGATCGACCATTAATTACTCACCTAGGTAGTGCTCTAAAGTAACCTACTTATAAGACACTTCTTTCATAATAGTCTCTACAAGAAAGGTGTTCAGATTGGAACCAACGTTCCAAAAAAATTGAGTTCTATGAGTTAATCGAACTTGCATCGCTATCACATGACAATTTAGCACATAAACACAAGTGCAAGTGTGTGTCCTAAAGAAGATTCAATAATGAACAACCATAACTTTTCATTTAAAAAATATATCAGATAAATTGAAAACAACTAGCAACTCTAGAACAATCAGTTAAAAGCACAATAACACAATTATTGTCATAGGTTTGTTCATCCATGAAACACAACTACAAATGTTTGATAAATTAACTTAATGAAGAAACCTCATTGAAAACCATTAAAAAAACAAGAGAGATAATAAAAGGTGAAGAGAATAAGCACAATTAAGCTCTTGTGTGGTTAATTTTAATTGTGTACTTAGATTTATATTTATAGAATAGTTTGAAGCATTTTTTGGTCAAAGTAAAATTACCATCATGTCCATAAAATCAGTTAAATGACTTTTAAAGAATAATGATAATATAGTAAAATGCTAATCCAATTCGTATTAGAAATAGATTATAAAGTCAAAGCCTTAGTTGTTGGATCAATCTAATAAGTACTTGATCGAATGTCTTCTTGATCGATTCAGTGTATCGATTAATTAATTATAAAAAAATGGATCAATCTAGTCATTAATCTTGATCAATATCGTCATATAAATAGTTAATTCAATAGGTAATATATCTCGATTAGTCAAGTAGCCTATTTTCATATTGTTCCTATATATGTAATCTAACAACATGAGAATATAGATTTACCTGAGATGCGATCGTTGAAGCTTGATAGTTTGTTCAGTTCAAAGAATATTCTTCTAAGGCATACCTAGAAACTAAAATTACAATTATATATTTTGTTCATGAATATTTCAACACTCACATATACCTTACAATCCCCCCCTTTGACATATTTGTGTGACAAAACCTCTCTCTCACATCATAACTTTAATAGAAAAATTAAATTTTTGTATAGTGGTGCTATCCTATGATCTAGTGGAACCATCTTTGCTTGAATCTCAAAAGCTCATATTTACATTGAAAAACAAAAAAAAAACATCAACAAACAAACAACTTGTCCCAAAGGACTCTTTTTCAAAATAATTTAGTATATCTAATAATAGAAAATTAAAAACAACTCCTTTTATGTTAAATATCCAAAAATTTAAATTAATTTAAAAATAAATATCTCCTCCCTTTTTGATGTTTCAATTTAAGTTCAAAATTTTGATACCAATTTATCTCACCCTTTTGGTATACGAATAAAAAAACACATATAAAAGATAAATACAGATAGATGAATCAAACATAAAGTGTATTGAGTTATATAATTCTTTCACATTACAAACCATTTCAATTACACTTAAAAAAACTAAATTTATTTCCAAACATAGAAATAAATTAGGAAAAAATATCAAAATATTATAAAATTAAATGAATGTCCTGGAGGAGAAAACCCATAATGTGAACGGATGTCCTTACAAAAAGTATTTCTGCTTGAGATTCATTAATAGTCATCAATCCTTGATCCATTTCGTCCACTTTCAATTCTAAGTTTCTCATTCTTGTGCTCACCTCATTTTCAAATAATTCTTGACTATATTCCACATCTTCATCGCCAAAGTAGTCATATTAAGCTCCTTCGCCACTTATACCAGCTCTGATGCCTCCTCCTATATTGGTATCACCTCCTATACTGGTATCAACATCAGTGGCCCTCTATCTATTTGAAGTCTGAGAAGATGATCTTGAAATGGTTGAATTTTCAATGTCACCCATCAAGTGGATAGTGTAAGAATCCCTTGTTTATTGTACATCCTTAGCCAAAATTAGCGCAGCCATAAGGAAGTCCAATCCTTGGGTTGAGAATGTAATATTTTCTTGTAATTTCATCTTGAATTATTGATCCTACATCAAATGCAATCCCTTTTCCAACACAGTATAATCTTTGCAATGCAATCCCTTTTCCAACGCAGTATAAAATCTTTGCATGTAGGTGACCAATCTCAGTAGAGCTCTTTGAAGGTAGTAGGTTAGCACAAACCATTTTGTTCAACACCCTATAAAAGGTGTGAAATCACTTGATATAAATAGTTGCTTTGCATTAAAGTTGACATTTGGTAAACCATAAAGTTCAATCAATAGATGTTCAGTGGAAACATTAAACCAATCTATCTTAAAATCAGGGTCCCTAGTATTTTTGATGGCTAAAAAAATGTTGATCCTTTGGGCTAAGACATCAATGGTTTTATTTTTGAAAAAAAAATTGTAACTCATTGGCCTGGGTTACGGACACGTAAAAGATTGGATATATTCATTTTAGAGGAATCCAAATTAATAAAAGCATATTTTAGAGAATGAATTTAAACAATCTTAAAATTAGCATTATTAGAAAAAATAAAATAAATTAAAAATATGCCTTACTAGGAATAATCCTTGGAAATTTAATATATCTAAAATTAAAATTTACAACTTATCTTAAGTTTGCTATTAATATTATGATAAAAACTTAAACTAAGTACTAAGCTTAGGAATGAAAGAGGAAATATAATTAAAAATAGAAATCATCCATTTTTTGTACACTGTATAATATAATATTCGCTAACAAACAATCATAATAGTTTGATATATGGATAGATGAACTCATAGAAATTGATAAGACACTTCAACGACTAAACAAAAAAAATGTTTTTATTTATTTATTTTTTTTAAATTTTTACTCCAACAATCTCCACCTTGGCTTTTTTTTATAAAAAAAAGTCAACATCAAGTATTAGTTACGACATGTCCATACATGTCCTCATCGCACCCTATTCATATGTAGGGCGTACCCACCACTTTATTTTATAAAAAAAAGTCAACATCAAGTATTAGTTACGACATGTCCATACATGTCCTCATCGCACCCTATTCATGTGTAGGGCGTACCCACCACTTTATTTTAACTACAAATAATTATATTTGTGCTTGCTCCACCTTGAAAGCAATTCTTTAATACCATATTCTTACCCCCAAAAGCCATTATCTCTTCATTAAACTTGACACATTTTTCTTGCTTCACAATATCATTATTATTGCAAGGTTTAAACTTTGAGTCAATAATCACCTTACCCTTAATGGTCGATGCAACTCCACCTCAAACAGGATTCTCAATCGACTTGTATAAGCATCCCTTCTTCTTTCCTTTCATTATGACCAAGAAACCTTTACTTACCTTTATAGACTCACTTTTTTGCAAAAAAAAACCATAACAAAGAGAATCCAACTTACTCAATGAAACCAAATTCTTTCTCAAACTTGGAACAAATCTTGCATCACCAACAATTCGGATAGCTCTATCATGCATCTTCATCTTTTTTAGTGCCTTTTACAATGACCTTACTCCTTAATCCATTGGTCGTCACAACATCATAATTAGTACAAGAATTGTAACTTGATAGTCAAATTTTGTATTTATAAAAAGCTCACAAGTGCACAAATTACTTGTAATAAGCGATAAGTATACTTGATGCATTTTACCCATTTTAATATTTTACAAGCATAACAACATTACTAATATTATAATGGAGTACTTCAAGTATAATTTATTGATTAATTTTATCTTTTTGAGCTAAAAGACCTGAAAAATAACAAAATATACTCGTGATTCTGAAAAGATAGATTTGTATAAAATATTAGTAAAAATAAGTAAATACAACTCTATTTAATCATTTAACATGCATAAAATCACAATATATTAAGTACTTATGAGCACTCATTATAACCACCAACTAGCTTCTTGTTAGTCTATTAACAAGAATGGCAAAAAAATAAAAACTAAAAATAAAATTTAAACATCCTAATTCATTTCCATAAATCTATGTGGTTGAATTTAGTGTATGAAACAAACCTTTAAACTCCTAGGTTGCCCTAGGATGAGTTTAAGTCTTGTAAGGGTTTTTAGATAAAATACCCATTAACATCAATTTTAAAATAAATATTTTTAAAATAAATAACAAAAAAGAATACAAAATATATAAACGAATAAAATTAAAAAAAAAAGTAAAAACAAAAAACAAAAACAAATTCTCATGCTCTTTAATCTCTTTTAAGATTACAATTAAAACCTATAGCATAAGTTATTTTAATATTCTAAACATTCATGATATACTATAATAATTTTTGAAAATCACTTTAATATTTTGATCATTAATGTATCAATATTAAGTTTGCCCAATATCAATGTAAGGAATCCAAATTAGCTTATACTCTAACCTTACAAGGTATACTCTCAAATTCATTGATCCTATTGGTTCAATCACTCATTCAAAGGTATTCGAATAGAGTTTATGTATAGAAATGAAATAATAGTTTTGCATATGTTTAAAGAACGAAAAGCTCAAAAATAGTGCATAATATTGATCTCATGAAAGAAATCAAATGAAAGGATTTTATATAATAAAAAAATCAAATATCATTTTCTTGCATCAATTAAATTCATCAAATAAAAATCTCAAGTAATATACCTTTAAGAGACGAAGAAAATACAAATGACTTCTTAGAGAATTATTTCCTATATTTTTCCTTTTCTTTTGTTCTTAATCACTTCTCACAACTTTGAAAGATAATGGGTGATAATATTTAGTTTATACTAATAATTTTTTTCTATAGTTTTTACTTTTCTTTCTTTTTGTTTAGAAATATTTTGTTGAGAGAAAAAGCCTATCTACAGATTGTACATTTTTGTATGATAAGTTGAGTGGCTAACTTATGCCTTTTTTTTCTTTTATAATTGTTTATGTAACCCCATATATGTATACTTTTTAGAAGTCCTGTATGAATGAAGAGAATGATATATACTTTCAATTTCTATTTAATTCATTCAATTTAAGTAATAAAAATTAAATATATATAAAAATCCTAACATTCAATGCAAAGCTTATAGAAATCATTTTTCAATTTAAAATTTATTATAAGAGTGTTTAAAAAAGTAGAAACAATATCATCACTCAGAATGAGAAGATAATGACTAAAAATATATTCTCATAAGGTAGTCTCTAATATTTGATTTTTTAGCACCGGTTTTGGGTTTATTGTAATTTCAACATTTTCTCATGAAATACTAATTTTGACAAAAACTCACTAATTATCACATTACTCCAAATATTTTTGAAATTAATCTAACAATAAAAAGACCTAATCATTTTCCTAAATTTAACTAAAAGATATGATAATTTTGTAAGAAAAATTTTAAAATTCTCCTAAAAATTCATAAACAATAAAAATAAATGAATTAAAAGCACACAAAAAGAAAAGTAAAAATAATATAATGTAAATGTGAACATATAGAAATTTCATTTAAGCATAAATTTTTCAATGTAAGTTTTCCCCACCCAAACCTAGAACTTACGTTGTCCTCGATATAACAATTGTAAATTAAAGAAAAAGAGAATAGAAAAGTTATCATGTTTAAGTGTTGGTATGCAACTACATCCATTAATATAAACATTTAAATTATACATAGATAAAAAATGTATACTTCTCACACATATGAACAAATGGTTAAAATATTAATAGTTCTAAATAATGTTCATATCAAAGGAAATAAAATAACACTAAGAAAATCATAAAACAAATAATTATTAAATTTTACAAAAAAAAATAAAATTAAAGTTTCCAACATAAAATAAAATTAAACAAAGAAAAAATAAAAATTGGTGGAAATATTGGCCTAATGAGTTTAAGCTTTGGGAAAATGGAAGGTGTTTTGCTTCTAGAAGAAATTGTGATGACTTCTTCAACTAGGATTGTAAGTATTATCATTAGGGTCATAGTTGGGTCTTGGTTGGTATCCTCCCTATGTATTGACCTACTCTGGTCTAACACTAGTCTCTTTTTAATATTGACAAGTTTCAGTACCATGTCTTAGATTACTACACACACCACATTATTCTGTGTTTGTTGTGGTATGTGTTGTTAGGAGTAAAACTTGCTTGATCAGTTGGAAAAATTGTAATTGAATTTTAGTTTTGGAGTCTACTTTATAGACTTTGTTTGTTCTCACTCTGGAGCTCTTCTATTGGAAATTAGCACTTAACATCTCAAAGAGGTTATAAGTCTTTAAGGTGGTTTTCTCTCCTATATCTCTCCAGTAGCATTGTCAACAATGAACTGACACAATTGTGTCAATCCATCATAGAAAAAGATTTTTTGCAATTATAGAGGATAACTATGATGGTCGCACTAAGTGAGAAAGAGTTTGAACCTATCCCATACTTTATGAAAAGTTTCTCCCTCTATTTGAGAGAAAGGTTCTATCTTAGCTCTCATCTCTCACATTTTTTATGGGAATATAATTTTTTCATAAACTTGTTATAAACATCCTCTCAAGAAGTCAAGGAACATGAAAGAGGTGAAATTAGCCAAGCCTTGGTCCTGTCTTTTAAGATGTAGGGGAAACACTTCATTCTCAATTGATCTTTAGTGAGTACACTGAGAGGGAAAGTTTGGACTGTGGAATAGAAGTCCTTAATGAAAGAAAGTGAGTGTTCATTGGGCATTTTATGAAAAGAAGGTAACATGAGAAAAATGAATATTTCGCAAATTAGTAGCTTCACCCAGTTGGATTGAGGCGATAACAGCATCAATTACTGGCCTTGAAAACTCCTTCATAGTAATTTCCCTAGGTAGATTTTCCCAATAATTAATGGTTCAGGTAAAGGGTGAAGTTCAAGAATTTTCTCAATAAAAGACCATGGGACCTCAAAATCCAGCCTTCTTGACTATCTACTAGTTCTATTTATATTTTCATTATACAGTGTTAAAGGATACCCTATGGACCTTCTACCTTGTATAAACTTATGAAAGTAGAATTTAAAATCACCTATCAAGTAGAAAAAATAAAAAGATAAACTAAATACACAAAAATTATATTACGTATTTGTACATAAAAATAATAAACATGTAGAAATAAATGGAACAATGATATACAAGTTAATAAAAGAAAGTAAATTAAATTTGTACATAGAAATGCTAAACACAAAATAATTAAAAGAAATAAAAAAATGCAACAAAGAAGTTAAATAAAAAAATAAAATTTAAAAGAAACACGATTGGCCAAATAATTAAAATTTAAAATTTAAAATTTTTTTGTTCAAAAGTTAAAATATTTTTATTTAATTTTTTATATTTATTTTTATTTTTTAAAAAGAATTTAAAAGATTTAAAGTATTTATTTTAAAATACTTTTTTTAAAGAAAAATAAAAGAATATTTGAAATTTAAAATTGATAAAATTAGTTGATAACCTAGATAATATTTTAAATAAAAAACATAATATTTACAACACAAAAGGTTTTGATAATTTAAAAACGTTATTCCTCCCTCACAATGGTACTAAAAAATTGATACACAAAAACTAGATTGTCAAATTTTATAAAAGTTATAAAATGCTCACAAGTGTATG
The DNA here is from genome assembly GCA_030763125.1 of Hippophae gyantsensis. Lineage (NCBI taxonomy): Eukaryota > Viridiplantae > Streptophyta > Magnoliopsida > Rosales > Elaeagnaceae > Hippophae > Hippophae gyantsensis. The sequence goes on along the minus strand of CM061033.1, from coordinate 16,872,225 downwards.
AATTATTTAAATAAAATGAGAAGTATACTTCCAAGATCGATCTAAAGAGAAATCATGTAGTTTTTAAATTATTCAACAAATTCTTAAAAGCAAAAATAAAACCTAAACATTTTGTCATAAAGTTTGAGTTTAAAAATCTAATCTAATGACATAAAAATAAAGATGAATTCAATAAACATTAATGCATTTAAACATTTATCATTGTGGAGAATTTATGGGATGTATTAGCTAATTCATTATGCTTGTTTAATATTAAGTATGTTATTAAAGATTTGAATTAAGATTATTGATTCTCCTTTTTTTTGTAAAACAATATCCTATGGTAGAGATCATTCTCGTTATTAATAATAAACCAATAAATATGCTTAGGTGGGGCCTTCTAATTGATCAGTTATTAAATTATGCTTCTTTACTGAGAGATTAATAAACTATTTATTTTGTCTTTTTTAGCTAGGACATGACAATTTGAACTTTATTTAAGTTATCAAAGTTGGATTCAAGATTTTAACTATATGAGAATTGACTTTCAGAATTTAAAACTACTATGAAAGTTATGTTATCAATATATTCTTCAATAATAATTCTTATAAAAATCTATGAAATAGAGTTACACTCTAAGTACATAGTTCAACCAAATCATAGATAAAAGTGTAGTAATTTAAATCAAATTCAAATAATTAGATCTTAAATCTAACTTTCATATTTTAAGTTTATTACGAAAATTCTAACATTACTATATTTTTCTATAATAAACTTTGTATGATTTTTGAATAGAAAATAATACTTAATTTTGTAAAAACTTTTACCCATTTTAATATTTTACAAGCATAATGACATTATTAATATCCTATTATAATTTCAGCCATACAAGCTTAATTTAATAAAAGATCAATAAATTAAATATAACATGTAAAAATAATACATAAATGATAACTTAAAAAATACATTGAAAATATACCTCAATAGAATCTTTGAATTATTATTGGAAAACCCCCAAATAAAATGTTGAATTTGTTTATTTAATTGAAACTACAATTTTTATATAAACTAAAGTTGTTTAGCTCTCAAATGAGAGAAGAAATTTAAACTAATGAAAGAAAAGGTAAAAGATTAAGAGACTGAGAAGAGAAAAACTAAAAATCTATTAAAGTGATGATTAATACAATGAAATAGGGTCCCTATTTATAGGTTTAGAAAATGAGATCAGACTTGTTGGTGTTGCAACACACAATAGTTCACGCCATGGCATGCATGTCACTATCACATACATTGTACTCGATTTGAACATCTAACATCATGGCATACAACATTTCCATGTCATGAACCATGGGGAATTCGGGGCAATTATATTATGTTTGTGTTGCCTCGCATTGCGGCACACAATGTTTCCACTTTGCGCCATGCTCTATTCTGATTCATTTTATACCTATATTTTCTTGTATCACTTTTTTATGGTTTGGAGAATTGTAGTGGAGTGCTATAAGTATAATTCTTCAAGTATTGATCAATTTTATTTTTTTAAGCTAAAATACCTGAAAAACAATAAAATATACCCATGATTTTGAAAAGATAGATTTGTATGAAATAATAGTATAACTAAGTAAATATAAATATATTTAATCAATTAACATGCATAAAATCATGATATATTGACGTCTTATGAGCACTCATCAATACTCTTAAGGTTGGTCTAAAAAACAGACACGAAAACAAAATCAAAATATCCTATCATAATATTTTGGTTTTTGAAAAGATTAAACTTATGACAAAATAATAAAATGATAAAAGATAGATTGGACTCAAAAAAATTCAAGATAGGTAATAATTTAACAATCAATGAAGAATTAATAAAAAAAATTAGTTAGTTGACTATGCTTGGTAGAATTAATTAGAAGTGATGTAGCTCTTGTAGTGTACATTAATACTTGTAGACATCTTTTAATCATATGTATACTTGCAGTACATTAGTGTAGTACAGGTACTTAGTTACTTGTAGTGCAATTGATCTAATAGCTTATACTACATGGTAGTTTGTTTGTTGCTAACTTAGGAATTCAATGGTTAAGGCTTGTATGCTTAAGTGTAGTGCTCGGTACACATACTAGTATATAAGGAAAATCTAAGCTAATTGTAATTATATTTTGTCCATTTTTTCAATCAAGTGATTTATTGATTCTTTCTAGTTTTCATAAATTTTTATGATATCAGATCTAAAGATTCAAGAGGACCTTCAAAGTATTCATTAATGGCAGATAATCTAGCTACTCTTACTATTGAAATTGTTAGTATAAAGAGAAACTCAATATACTCTCCTACTATATCATCTTTTCCAAATAGTCTAGATGTTTCTATGATACTTGATAGGACTAACTTTCTCATTTGGAAAGATCAATTCATGTGTTATGTTAAAGCCTATGGCTTGGACTCAATTCTTGATCCTTGTTCACTTGTTCCTTCTCAATCTCCTACTAAACCAAGTGATACAAGTATCAAGAAATCAAATCAAGAATTTTAATTTGGAATCAATGTAATAATTTGTTGAAGAGTTGGAAATATAATTTAATTTCTTTCGAGATGTTGTATTAAATGAGTGGATCATATTCTTCTTTTACAAGTTAGATATGGATCAATCTTCAAATTCTTTCAACTCTAATTCATGAGCAAGAAAAATGGAGTTGTGTTTGCAATTACAGTAAATAAGAAAAGGCAACATAAGTATTGACCAATACTTCACTCATGTGAAGTCAATTGCTGATCACTTAGCATCAATAGGTGATAAAATACTTGATGAGGAAATTGTTATACATATTTTGAGAGGCTTGGTGCCCGATTATCAAAAGCTTTATCACTTTTGTGAATCTCAGGTCCACTGATCCAACTTTGTTTGAGCTGGAAAGTTTTCTACAGATTAAAGAACAATCAATTCTTACTAGTGCAAAGTTTGAAGAAGATTAGGTTCTACAATCTAATCTAGCAAGATTTAGTTCCTTTGTTCTTCAAGGTAATAACAATTTTTCATCAAACTTGTTTCATCTGGAAACAAGCACTAGAATCTACAAGAATTTATCAAAAATTTATTATCGCCTAACACTTCTCCTTCTCACAAAGGTATTGGCTCAAGAAGTAATTCCTCTATTTAGAAGAAACAAATAGAAAGGCCATATTGTCTAGTATGTGGTAAGATGGGGATACTACCTTTATCTACTTTTCACTTATAGATCTTTTAAATGGAAAAAGTTCATCATACTTCCTGTAAGTGTAACTGCTTTTCAGGCATATGTGCACTCAATAGAGAATAGGCCATAAGATAGTGTTTGGGTGTTAGATAGTGATACTACACATCATCTTATAGGAGATGCTCAACCCTTTTTTCCTTGGTAAAGGAACCCTTTCTTAGCAAGAAATGAGTCACTATAAGTAATGGAACTCAATTTCCTATTAATATTATAGGAACTAACACTATAGTGATTAATGATCATCATATTCGAATTAGAAATATCTTACATGCTCCATAAGCCTCTACTAATATTTTATCAATCCATAGACTTTATGATGATAATGATGTTTTGGTTAAATTTCATCTCGACTCTTTCTACATTAAGAAAATGAAAACCAAGTAGATCATCTTCCATGGCAAATGTGACCATGTCCTTTGCAAATTGCATTAGGTTTTTAGTGCTTTTCTAATAAGGTAACTTGTAAGCCTTCACTTTCTAGTGTTGTGTGTACTAGTACTTCTGATAAGCAATGTAATTGGCATACTAGACTAGGACATCCATCTGAAATAGTCTTAAATAAACTTGCCAAATGTACTAATCCTAATTGTACAATTGATAGTACTTCTTTTAAGTGCTTAGTGTGTCCTCTAGAAAAGGCACAAAAGTTACCTTTCATAGCAAGTGTTTCAAAACTAGTAAAACCTTTTGCTTTAGGGTATGCTGATATTTAGATATTTCCTATAGTCTGAGTACCAATAGCCAAATATTATTTGCTACTTATTGATGATTTTTTAAGTGTATATGGGTGTATTTTATTTCTACTAAAAATAAGACACAAATAGTAGTGGATATGTTTAAAGAAATGTTTGAAAGGAAATTTGAGTGTTGTATCAAGGCAATTCAGAGTGATGGTGGGGGTGAATTTCACTTCCTTAGCTCCTAGTACAAAAAAACCTGGTGTGAACATCGACTTACCTAGCCATATACATATGAGAAAAATAGCTCATTTGAAAGAAGGCTCAAGAGGTTGGCTGAAGGAGGTTTAACTTTACTATTACAAGGTGGAATTTATATCAAATATTGGTCCTATATAAACACGACAGTGTACTTATAGAATAGACTTCCTACATATATGTTTTTTTATAAATCTCCTTATGAAGTGTTGTACAACATAGTGCCAGATTATATTTTTATGAAAATTTTGGTTGCCTGGTGTTTCCTTGCCTAAGAACCTACACAAAACATAAGTTACAACCACGATCTATACATGTTTTTCTTGGTTATGCCTCAGAGTATAAAGGTGCCTATGTCTTAAGTTAGCAACTGGTAAGATTTTCATAAGTAGGAATGTACAATTCCATGAGAATGAGTTTCCTTTTCTTACTGATATAGCAAATGAATCACTTAGTACCAACCAGAAGGAAGTTGTTCATTTACTTCCTATCCCATTGAGTCTCATTAGGCCTTACACCCTTGAACCCTCTCATACCTTAACTCCTCTATCAACCAGTTCCTTTTCATCATCATTCTCCACATCACCTATTTTGGTGTCATCTCAATTACCTTCACTTATTTTAGATATGCTAGTTTCTTCACCATCATCTCAACCCTCTTCTCCAAATTCTTCTTCCTCTAAGCCTAATGACCAATGTTTATAGCCTCTACAAACTATATCATCCATAAACTTTCCCTAGATTTCCCTTGTTGTAGATCTCACAACTCCTCCTTTTCAATCCATCAATTCTACCAACACTCATTCCATGATAACTAGGGCAAATTCTAGGATTATTAAAACTAAATATATTGCTATACACTTGAGCCTTCAGATTTTAAACCTCAAACCTATGCATAAGTAAATATCAGGTCTGGATAGATTTTATGGCTAGTGAATATGCAACATTCATGAAGAATGAAATTGATGAGTGTTTGAAAAACACTAAATATAATATGATTTATATGCATTTTAGTGTCAAAATAGATTTATATTTACATAATTTTATTATTATTTTAACAAAACTATGTTTTTGGAATCAAAATTATTCAACTAGTAAACACTTGAAAAATTATACATGGAAGCACTCAATCACAACCAAAGAAGAATAAAAGAGTAAACAAATATTAGCCTTAAAAATGTATCAATTAAGCTTGTAAGAGGTGAAATTAAAATAAGTTGGAAACATGTCGTTTAACGTGTACCATGGTAGTAGAATTTATGCATCACGATGCGAGTGTATCAGATCAATATTTTCACATGTATGATATCAATGCATGATACAGTAGTGGAAAAATGTGTGTCATGGCACCTAGTCATTGCTCACCATGTGCCTACACCTATAAATACTTGTCACCCCTTTCATATTAATTCATCTCTCAACTCTATAATTCTCTATTTGCCAAAGTTCTTAGTTTTTATGATTTTTCTTTAAGTTAGTTTCTCAATTTGAGAGTGGAACAAGTATAGTCTATGTAGTAATTTTTGATTATATAACTATTTAGAAAGATCTGTTTGGTAATTTTTCATATACAAATCAGTACTAAACTTCTGTACTTTGAAAAGTACGCTTGAGTTATAATTTTAAATATATTATTTTATTTTTTAAATTAAATTTGCAATGTATATCAAGGTACTGACCAAGTTGTTATTCCCAAATATTCTCTAGATGCTTTGTAAGGAATTGACGGTTCAATGATTAGGGAAAAGACATAGGATGAATGAAGCTTTGCAAGGCTTGATTATGGAAGTGCAATACAAAGAGGTTATGCTAGAAGATTCTAAAAGTAAATTCAATGATTCCAAAGCTTCCCCAAGGATGGTCTATTACTTTTTTATGCAATGGATAGATTTGGAAGATCAAGTTGAGAATAATGATTGATTTAAGAATCAAATATTTTGTTTTAGCTAATTATGGGCCTTTTATGTTTAACACTTTTTGCTCTAGTGATTTATGGGCTTTTTTTATGTTTTATTTATCATAAGTATTTTAGTCTTTTATTCTTTATGAATGGATTAGGCCCTATCCATATCTAAATAAGCCCTTTAGGGTTGAATTATGCCTTGGGTTTTTCTTTAGGGTTTGAATTGGCATTTTTCATAAGGAAATTGTTATAAAAGTGCAACAACTATGTGATTTGGAGACACAACGATTATCATTAGTGATTAGTATTTTAGAAAGATTTTTCTTTGCCTTCTTGTGTTCTTTATTGAATTCTTGAATTTGACTTATCAAAGGAAGTGATCATCCTTTATAGCGTTAAGATTGGAGTTTTAAGGATTTTGTTACATTAGGGTTCTAATTTGATCATCTTTAACACGTTCTTAGAAAATCAATCGTTCCTATTCTTTTGAGTTCGTGGGTACCAATGGTTGTTCACCGAGATGGTCTGCATCATTTGATATCAGAGCTTTCATTGATAAAAATAGGTTATCTATCTTCGTTTTGAATTCTTGATTTCAAAATATATATATTTGATCCTTGTTTGTTTCTACGTATTTTCAACAAAAACAAATTATTCCTTTTATGCATTTGATTGTTTTCTCGATTCCAAATTCATAAAAAAAGAAATCTATCTTGATTTCAAATTTGATTTTTTTCTTTCCTTATCTTTGTGGAATGATAATATTCTTATTTTGGGATTTTTATTTTGTGATATTCTTGTTTGGTTTCCTTATTTCCTTTCAGTTTCATGTCATTATCTAAGTCTTTAGATTTTGTTTCATAGTTCTCTTTGAAGTCTTCGTATATTTTCTTGTGTCCATATTTTTGTGTTAAATCTATATTTTTTCTTCAAAAAGAAAAAAAATAAGAGAAGAGGGTTACGCTATTCACAGTTTAAAAAAAATTGATAAATCAGAGTTGCAACTTTATATGGCTATAACTTTTGACTCGGGTACCAGAATGACTATTATAATGTATCAAATTGAAGCTCGTTTCAATTACTATAAGTGGAATGGGCTTAGCATCTATTTCGTGCCATTTTGACTCCAAATTCAATCATTTACACCACTAATAGAGGGGTTAAAGTTTTGTTGCACCTTTTTGCATTATTTTTTGTTCTTGTTCATTAGGGTTGTGAATTTATTTTTTTGAATTTTCTATTCATAGCAACCATAGTAGAAGTAAAAAAAAGAAGAATAAAAGGAGAACAAAGTAGTAGATTGTTCAAGATTTCAATTTTTTTCTTGCTGAGTTTTGTTGTTCTTGTTAAAAGTGGTTTTCTTTTATTTTGTTCTAGTTTTGTCTATTTCATTCTAGAAAATCATCAAACTTGTTGTCCAAGCCTGATTTTAAAATATAAAAGAAGTCATATTGTGGTTAAGATTCTTTCTTTAGAGTCCTCTTTATACTTTCTCTCTATCCTCAATTAAGTCTTTAAAATTCTGATTTTCAAGATCTTGAAAAGATTCTTTTTGGGTCTTTAGAGTCCTATTTGAACTTTCTTTTTGTCATGCTTTATCATTAAGTTTTTAAAATTTTGATTTTTGAATTTATCACCAATAAATCAGTTACTTCTTGAGAATAGTTGAATTCTTTGATTTTGTTAAGAACACAAAATAAGGTTTTCTTGAAGTTTGAGTGGCATAAGGTAGGAGAGATAAAAAAAAGAGTCTGAAATAGTGAAAAAAGAGTGATAACAATCTGATTTGAGAGAAAACATGTGAAGAAGTTTGTGAGAAACACTGCCTTTTTATTTTATTTTATAAATTGAAAACATAAGTAAGAAAGGAGGGGAACTATCAAAGGTTGACTCAAAATTCTTCATCAAAGCTGTTAATGAACAATTTAAGAGGATAAATGTAAGGTTGGATGATTTGGAATCCTCTTCTAGTTCTGAATTACATAGAAGAATACATAAAAGACATAAGTTCAAGGGTGAAGAAGCTGATTCCAATGTGGAGGAGAAAACGTGTTATAAGTGAGGCAAAAAGACTAACTACAAAGACGATAATAATATAGGCAGTATAAAGTTGAAAATTTTGCCTTTTCAAGGAAAAAATGATTCTGAGTTATACTTGGAGTGGGAAAGAAAGGTTGGTCATGTATTTGATTGTCATAATTACTATGAGGAAAAGAAAGTAAAGCTAGTAGCCGTATAATTTACAAATTATGGTGGTATATGGTGGGATCAATTACTGGTCAATAGGTGAAGGAATGTTGAGAGACCTATTTGGTCATAGGAAGAGATGAAATTGGTGATGCGTAAGAGGTTTATACCTAGCCATTACTAAAGGGATCTATATAGAAAGTTGCAAGGGTTGGTTCAAGGCTTCATGAGTGTAAAAGATAGTTATAAGTGTATGGAAATTTCCATGATGAGAGCAAACATAAAAGAAGATAGAGAAGCAACAATGGCTAGATTCATTGCCAAGTTAAATAGGGAAATTACTGATGTGATTGAATTGAAACATTACGTAGAGATGGAAGAACTACTACACAAAGCCATTAAAGTGGAGAAGCAAATCAAGTCCAAAAGGTTCAGATCTAGTTCATCATCTAGTTCTCCATGGAAATCAATTTGGAAGAAGAACAAAGGTACCTTTAGAACAAAAGGTGAAGAAAAGTCAAACAATTTAGTTGATGTTCCTAAAGGTAAACCCGAAACTAAAAATCTTACTAAGTCATGTGATATTAAGTATTTTAGGTGCCAAGGTTTTAGACATATTGCTTCTGAATGCCAAAAAAAAAAGGTTTATGACATATTGCTTCTGAATGCCTAAACAAAAGGTTTATGGTAGTATGGGATAATGGAGAAGTGGAAGAACCTGTGCATGGGGAATTACTTATCACAAGGAGAGCCCTGAATATACAGCCCAATAATGAAGGAGATGAGGAGCAATGTGAGCATATTTTTTACACAAGATGCCATGTGAATGATAAGGTATGTATAGTTATTATTGGTAATGAGAGCTGCACTAATGTCGCTAGTACTTTGTTGGTAGAAAAGTTGAATCTGAATGGCAGAAGCATCCCAAACTGTACAAGCTAAAATGGCTGAATGATTGTGGAGAATTGAATGTTAACAAACAAGTTTGGGTTCCTTTTTCAATTGGAAAGTATGAGGATGAGGTTCTTTATGATGTGGCACCAATGTATGCTACTCATATTTTGCTTGGACAATCGTGGAAGCTAGATATAAGGGTGTCACACAATGGGTATAAAAGTCACTATTCTTTTGAAATGAATAACTGAAAAGTTTTATTAGCCCCTCTCAAATATTTTCAAGCTTATGGGGACCATATTAGGATAGCAAGAAATTGAAATTTGAGAGAGAGAAAAAGTGTGAGCAGGGGGAAAATAAAAAAGGAGAGAAAAGTGAGCACAAAAGAGATAAAAGTGAGCATAAAAGAGAGAAAAGTGAACACAAAGGAGAGAAAAGTGAGCAAAAAAGAGAGAAAAATAAAAGAATGAGTGCATTTGCTAAAAAACATGAGATTAATAGTATAATGATGGCAAGGAAATAAGTACTTGTACTTATTCACAAGGGCATTTATCTTTCTAATATTAACTCATCTTTGCCTAGTGTTATTGTGTCTTTATTGCAGGACTTTGAGGATCTATTTTCTAAAGAAATTCCCCATAGATTACCTCATTTGAGAGGAATTGAGCATCAAATAGAAATATGCAACATGAAGTAGGTGTAGTGATTTTTGAGCTATTAATAAGATAATGATAAAGTACGAAAATCCTATCCCTAGGTTAGATGATATGCTTGATGAGTTTCATGCCTCTCATATGTTTTCTAAAATTGATTTAAAGAATGGCTATTATAAGATTTGCATGAAAGAGTGAGATGAATGGAAAACTACATTTAAGATTGAATATGGATTTTATGAATGGTTAGTGATGCCTTTCGGTACAAATAATGAACCTAGTACATTCTTGAGGTTAATGAACCATTTCTTGTGTGCTTTCATGGGAAAATTTGTGGTAGTTTACTTTGATGATATTTTAGTTTATAGAAAAAATTTGGGTGAACATTTGGAACACTTGCATGCTGTTTTTAGGGTGTTAAGAAAAAATAAATTGTAAGCTAATATTAAGAATTGCATATTTTGCCTGGAATCTATTGTGTTTATTGGATTTATGGTTAGTTTGCAGGGTATTAGTGTCATTGAAGAAAAAGGTAATGGTAATAAAGGAATGGACTACACCTAAGAATGCAAATGAGGTAAGGAGTTTCCATGGCTTAGCGAGTTTTTATCGAGGGTTTGTTAAAATATTTAGTTCTATTGATGCACCTTTGAATGAACTTGTTAAGAAGAATTTTGTTTTCAAATGGGATGATATGCATGATGGATATTTTACAAATTTAAAAGAGAAGATAACTAATGCACCTTTGTTGTGTTTACCTAACTTTGATTAAGCTTTTGAGATAGAATGTTGTGTATCCATAATTGGCATAGGAGCTATTTTGATGCAGGATTCCAAACCAATTATGTATTTTAATGAAAAACTAAGTAGGGCTATGTTGAATTATCCTACTTACAACAAGGAGTTTATGCATTGGTGAGAACTTTACAAATATGGCAACATTACTTATGGTTGAGTGAATTCATCATTCATTCCGATCATGAGAGTTTGGAGTTTTTGAAGACCCAAGGTAAGCTTAATAAAAGACATGCTAAGTGGTTGGAATTCATAGGAATTTTTTCTTATGTAATAAAATACAAGCATAGGAAGGACAAGGTTATGACATATGCATTGTTTAGGAGGTACGTATTACTTACTTCATTGTAAACTAAATTACATGGATTTGAATTTCTTAAGAATTTTTATGCCAATGATTATGATTTTTACCAAGTATGGAATGCATGTGATAAGTGTGCGTTTGGTGATTTTTATAGATAGGGAGGATTTCTATTCTATAAAGATAAATTATGTGTGCCTATTTGTTCCGTTCTTGTTAGGGAAAGTCATGGGGGAGGTTTGATGGGTCACTTTGGTGTTTTAAATACATTATATATTTTACGTGAGTATTTTTATTGACCTAATATGAAGCATGATGTGCAATATGTTTTTTGAAAAGTTCATTACATGCAGGCATGCAAAATCTAAAGTTAAATCGTGTGGCTTGTATACCCTTTTGCTTGTACCTAATCAACCCTGTACTAATATATATTTGGATTTTATTTTAGGATTACCAAGGAAACAAAGTGGTAAGGATAGCATATTTATTGTCGTTGATAGGTTTAGTAAAATGGCTCATTTTATTGCATGTTCAAAAATTAATGATGCAACACATATTGGTGATTTGTTTTCAAAGAAGTGGTTCATTTGCATGGGTTACCTAAGATGATTGTTAGTGATAGGGATGCTAAGTTTCTAAGTCATTTTTGGTGCACTTTATAGAATAAATTAGGAACTAAATTGTTATTTTCTATAGTTATAGATCCTCAAACGGATGGTCAAACTAAAGTAGCTATCATTCAAAAACTTTTTAAGTAGTGGGAGAAGTGTTACCCACATATTGAGTTTGCATATAATAGGAATGTTCATTCTACTTCTTATTTTTCTCCTTTTCAAATTGTTTATGGCTTTAATCCTTTAACACTTATTAATATTTTACCTTTTCCTACTAATAAGCATACTAATCTTGATGGTAAGAAAAAGCCAGATTTTGTGAAAGATTTACATGCCAGGGTTTAGGCCAACATTGAAAGGAAGAATAAGCAATATGCTAAGCAAGCCAATAAGGGGCAATTGAAGGTTGTTTTTCAACCTGGAGATTGGGTTTGGATGCATATGCATAAGGAGAGGTTTCGTACAAAACATAAATCAAAATTGTAGCCTCAAGGAGATGGACCTTTTCATGTCTTGGAAAGGATCAATGATAATGCCTACAAGCTAGATTTGATAAATGACTATGGTAATATTGGTGCAACTTTTAATGTCGTTGATTTATCTTTGTTTGATGTAGGTGATTCGAGGACAAATCTTTTTTGAAGAGGAAAGGAATAATGCATATCAAGGTGCGGACCAAGTTTTTGTTCCCAAATATTCTCAAGATCCTTTGTAAGGAATTAGCGATCCAATGACTAGGGAAAAGGCAAAAATGATGAAGGAAGCTTTGCAAGGCTTGATCACAGATATGCAATACAAAGAGGCTGTGCTAGAAGATTCAAAAACTAAATTCGATGATTCCAAAGCTTCACCAAGGATGGTTTATTACCTTTTTATGCAAGGGATAGATTTGGAAGATCAAGTTGGGAGCAAGGATTGATTTACAAATTATTTTTTTTGTTTTAGTTAATTATAGACCTTTTATGTTTAACAATTTTTTTAAGTGAATTGTGAGCTTTTTTTATGTTTTATTTATCATAAGCCTTTTAGTCATTTATTCTTTAAGAATGGATTAGGCCCAATCAATCCACAACTAAATAATCCCATTAGGGTTGAATTGCGCCTAAGGTATTTCTTTAGGGATTGGAGTGGCATTTTTCATATATGGATTGTTATAAAAATGCATCAACTATTTAATTTGGAGACACAATGAATATCATTAGTGAAAAGTATATTTTATAAAGCTTTTGCTTTGCCTTCTTTTGTTCTTGATTGAATGCTTGAATTCGGTTTATCATAAGGAGTGATCATCCTTTGTTATGTCTCAAGATTAGGGTTTTAAGGACTTTGTTTCCTTAGGGTTCTGATTTGATCATCTTCGACACATTCTTAGCAAATCAATCGTTCATATTCCTTCAATTTCGTGAGTTCCTAGGGTTGTTCGTCTAGAGGGTCTGCATCATTTTGTGTACTCTTTTAATTCTATATTTAATTTACTGGTCATTTATTAAAATAAGCATGTCTGATTAAAAATACTATCGGATATTAATGATGTTGTTATGTATGTAAAATATTAACTTTGGTAAATATTTTTATAAAATAAATTAATTTTTATTTCTTCATTCAAGATTTATACAAAGTTTGTTATAGAAAAGTATATTGATGAAATATTTTTCGTAATAAATTTAAAATATGAAAGTTAAATTTTTAACATCTGGTTATTTAGATTTAATTTAAGGTTATATTCTATTTTAAAGATTTTTATAAGAATTAGTATTTAAAAATATATCGATGATATATTTTTTATAATAGATTTTAAAATCTTAAAGTAAGATTCATATACATCAATCTAAAATTTACTTTATACATCTTAAATAAGAGTTTAAATTGATAGTCCCACTAAAACATCAATTTAAATAGTTTGTTAATTCCTTAGAAATAAAGCATAATTTAATTATCATTAATTACTAATCCTTGCCAAAAGAAGTTAATTGATATTGATTAATAACAACATTGATCCCCGCATAAAGACTTTTTCATACAAAAAAAAGAGAATCAATAATCTTAATTTATATTTTTAATAACCTAGTTAATATTAAGCAATCATGATTAACTAACTAATTTAACCTGAATAACTAAATATTTATCTACCTGATAATTATTGAATAAAATATATTTTTTAATTTTATGTTTTAAGAATAGAATTTTTGAACCTAACTTTGTCACATAATATTCAGGTATATTTTTCTTTTTTAAGAATTTTGTTAAATTATCTAAAAATAGCAGAATTTCTCTCCAAATCAACTTTTAAAATATACTTGTCATTTTTTATAAAATAATTCGTACACTTGTGAGCTATTTAAAAATATATAAAATTAATGTATTAAGTTTTTGTGCATCAAGTTTTTAGCGCCATTAGGAGAGAGGAATAGTATTTTTAAATTTTTATTATCAAAAATCTTAAAAAATATTTTTTGTTGTAAATATTCGTGATGTGTTTTGATTTTAGAAAAAATAAAAAATATCTAGGTTTTAAGTGACTTTACATATTTTAGATTTAAAAAGTAAAAAAAATGTCTCATTTAATAGTTGACTTTAAGATTTAAAAAAAATCTAAAACAATTTCAAAATTTTTTTAAAATAAAAATATATCTAAATTATTAATTTACTTTAAATATTTTATATTTAAAAAAATGTTTCATTTTTAGTTAATTTTATACATTAAATAAAATGTTAAAAAATTTGAAAATATAAAATATAAAAAACCCATCTTATTTGTTAGCTGGGTTTAGATATCAAATAAAAAATTGAAAAATTATTAAAAATATCTTAAATTATTTTTTATTTTAACTTAGATAAAAAAAATTATATAATTATTAACTTACTGTTTTAATATTTTTGTGTCCTAATTTTAATTGAATTTTAATTGTTTTCTTTTATCTATTTTTTTATTTAATTACTAACTTAATTATTTTTTATTTTATTTTCTTTTATTAGCCTTAATTTAATTTAATTTAATTATTTTTGTTTATTATTTTTATTTATTTCTTGTTTTTATTTATTTTTATTTTTATATTATTTTATTTCAACTATTTATTTCATTTGTTATTTATTTTTATTTAGTAATTTTATTTTTTAACTTATATTTCTTATTCTTTTATTTGTTTATTTGTTTATTTTATTCATTTATATTTTTATTGATTTTATTTTTATCTAGTATAATTATATAATATTAATTTTAATTTAGTGTTGGGTATTATATTAAGTTATAGAATTAAAATATGTAGGCCAAAACGTGGTTTTTATGCTCACCACGACATTAGGGTTTTTGGGAAATAATTGGGTTCAAGAAAAACATGTATGCACGTAAGTCTTTTTTTGAATACATTAGATTCTATTTCGGTTGCAATGAATTTTTAAACTAAAAACCCAAAACACATTTCAAATTAGAGGTACATAAATTTTCTTTCTTTTTCTATAAACCTTATTTTTTCTTGACTAAATAATATTTTGAAACTACCTCCAAATATTTCTGAAAGTTTTAATATCAATATCACAATTGATTATGAAAATGAGGTAAATACTAAGTTAAACTTGAGTGTAAGCCTTAATTTATTACCTTATTCAATATACTTGCAGTTAGAAGTGAGTGATATAAAACTCACAACCATGTTCCTAGAATTAGAAGATAAATCTATAATATATAGGTAGATAATATTATTATATATATCTATAAATTATGTAATTATATATGCGCAAGAAATCCTGAAATTAGATAAGGAACACATGTATTTATTGGTAGGTCTCTACCAAAATAGTTATTGGTGTCCATTAAGAGAGTTTATCAATGACAATCTTGGCACAAAGACTATACGTTTTTAAGCACATACTGAACACACTCATTGACAAGGGAGACATTGAGTGAATTAAATTCTACAAATTGAAATCCCCCTAAGAAGTGTCTTGCTAAAATGTTAAAATAACGCTAGATGGGGCAACCAATCATTGTAGGTAATATTATTTTCTTTGTTTTAATTTGATTTCTTTTTTATTTTGCTATTGTAACTTGTTTTATTTTATTTTTCATGCTATGTGAACAATGTTATTTCATTTTAGAAATACTAAAAATTATAACTACTTGTTGATATGTGTAAGAAGTACACAACATTTTGTTTGTATGAATTAAAATGTTTGAAATGATGGATGCAATAGAATTTTCATATCATACTTGATCACAATCATCAAATGAGTAACTTTCTCTTCATTCTTCTTTATCTTTAATTTATATTTGTTAAATTAAGGATAATTTAAATTTTAGTTGGGTGTGGAAAAAGTTATATTTACATAAATTTTTGCAATTTTTAAATTTTTTTATTAAATATATGTTTTAATTTTCACTTATTTTTATTTATATGCTTTTATTTGTCTTTATTGTTTTACAAATAGTTAGGTTCATTTTTTAAGTTTTCTTGCAAAAGCATCATCCTTTTAGTTAATTTCAAGTAAATGATTGAGTCTTTGTATTGTTAAATTAACATTGTAAACATATCATGCACTGATGTGATAATTAGTTTGTTTTTCTCATAGTTTATATTTCATGATAAAATGTTTGAAAAGTTTCTTTTTCTAGTTATTGACCTAATTAGCTAGAAGGCGAGTGAATAGAATATCAGAGAAGTATGACAAATTAAAATTTTATAGAATGACCAAACATACAATCGCGTGTAAATAAAGTAATGTAGAAACATAAAGATTAACCTATGATATTTTTATGTGACCTTAAAAGAAAACCATCAATTCACCGAACCACCTAATTATTCATTATGAAAAATAAGGTCCAATTACACGGCTAGGACTCAAACTACCCACCAAAGTAATTCCCCCAAGTAGTCTACTAACAAGTTGCTACTTTCATCATAGTCTCTATAAAAAAAGTGCTTGGATCTAGACCAACATTTTAATAAATTCGAGTCGCATGAGTTAATCAAAACCGTACAGCTGGTACCTGAATAGTTAGCATAATAACACAAGTACAAATGTGTGTCCTAGAGCATATATAATAATAAATAACCCTAATTATATGATTTAATAAATATTTTTAGATAAATCAAAATCAACTAAAAACCCTAGAACAATTAGTTTAAGACACAATATCATAAATATTGTATGCTTGCTAATTCATCAAACACAATCACAAATGTTTGATAAATTAACTCAATGAAAAAACATACTTGAATAGTTTTTGCAAAACAATGAGAGATATATTATGATGAAGAAAAGAATGCTCTTGTGTGGTTAACAAAATTGTGAGCCAATGGTACGATTACATAGCATGAGTAGAAATCCTAGGTCAAAGGTATATTAAAATCTATCATGGATAATATTTAAAAGAGCCTTAACACATAAGGATAATATAGAATATAAAAAATTGGCTCGAGTAAAATTTTTGTTAAAGTTAAAACCTAACCGTGTGGTCCATCTAGAACTAGTTCGATCAATTGAACATGGCCCTTCGATAATTTTAGTCAAGCTCAATCGATCGACCTTGAATGTTTCAATCAATTTGGTCAATCCTTGACCGATCTAGTGAAATAATTAATTAATTTTAAAATAAGTGGATCAATCTACTAATTAATCTCAATCAATCTAGTGCTTGGTTGATCGATTATTAATTCCTCGATCAATCTAGTCATGTAAAAATTAATTCAGCTAGGTAATTAAGCTTGATTGATCTAAACATGAATCAATCAATCGAGTGACCTATATGCAAAATGTTCCTATATGTCTAATATGAAATATAACGTGCATGAGAATAGATCTATAATTAAGATATATTCATTGAAGCTCATTGGTTTCTTCGGCTTGAAAGACACAACTAGAAATTAAACTAAAATTACACTAAGTTTTTTTTTCATGAATATCACGAACACTTATAAACCTTACAATCTCCCCCTTTGGTATATTTATATAAGAAAGATTCTCTCTTACTACATAACACTCATAGGGAAAAAATTAATTTTATATAGTAGAACTATCCTATGATTTGGTGAAACCATATTCACTCAAATCTTGAAAGCTCATGTATACACTGAAAAATAAAAACATAAATAATCAAACAACTTGGCTTAAAAGACTCATTGTTTATTAGTTTAATATATATAACAATAGAAAAGTGAACAAATAATTATAAGTGATGAGTAACAACAGATAAAATATTTAAATATATCTCATATAGGAATGAAATTTAACACTCAATGTGCTCTCCCCCTGTGTGTAATCTCTCAAAAATATTCAATCAATAATTCCCCTTTTATGTATTTTCAATTAACGCTCAATAACTCTCTCTTTTTTGTCATACGAATAAATTATATAATCATAAAGAAATGACAAATAGGTTGATCAAGCAAGTATTGTATTTAATGATTGAAAAGAGTACACATTCTTAAAATCATAAAACAAAGAGCTAAAAACAATATGTTTTTTAAAAATGAATAAACTCCACCTAAGTTCTACGAATCCTCTAAATAAATTAGAATAAAACAAAATTTATATATATATATATATATATTTGAATCGAGGGTAGTGGACTTAGCTTAACATGACTACAACAACACACACTAATGATGAAGTCAATTTTGTTCAAAGTATGACTATCCATTGACAACATAAATATATGTAGACAAAACACACAGACATACTAACATATATGGTGTTATATCGATAATCACAAAAAGTAAAATACACACGCCATAACTCTGTGATTTCAATGGATATTTTGAGAAGTTTTTGTGGATTTTTGCTTTGATGATTTGTATGACTCTAATAAGCTATATAATACACGTTTATTGTCTCTCGAGACAAAATCCTAAGTGATACTTGGATAGAAAGAGAATTTAGGCCATTATTGATTTGTTTGATCATTTCTTACCACCAATATTTTCTAATCCTTGGTATCCCTTCTTTAAGCCATCATGTTAAGGCTTCTTTTCTTTGCACCTAAACATTGGCTTAGCTATAATGATTATTCGCTCTTACCTTTTACACTTTTTGTTGAGCTTGTATGCTCTACGAATGGCCATTTAACCCTTTTAGTTTCAATTTAAAAAAAAGGAAAAAGAAGGTTGAAAATGGAATTTTAAAAAATGGGGGAAAGATGGAGAAAAGAAAAAGAAAAATGAAGTATTGAGATTCAATTGTTTAAAACAAGGGAGGAACAAAGAAAAGAACAGAAAAGTGAAAGATGATAAGCATATTAAGGAAGTGTTGCTTAATCTTCTGAATTATGTGTTCTATTCTCATAACTTCACTGCTTGAGGTTTGAGAAGCAAAGAGAAAAGAATTGGTTTCTTGGAAATGAACTTATCTATTTGATTGGATCAACAAAGATGTGTTTAAGCCTAAATGTCTTCTCTTTAGCCGAACCTTTACCTATCATTACAAGCTTTGAAAGACCTATGATTTCTCCTAAGCTTGCACTTACATTAGTGGAGAGAGAGGCTAATTGTGGACATATGAAGTTTGGTCCTACTTGAGTCTATATTTCTATTTGCTTTGTTCGTATAAGCAAATCAAGATGGCATATAGAGTAAACAATTTTAGAATATCGCACACTGAGCATGTCTTCATAAATTTAGTTATACCCTTACATAAATGCATCTTGGATTGATGGACATATTCAATGCATTGCTTATTCTCTAAGAACCCTCTAATTTTTTGAACATGCATAGTTTGCTTCCCTTCTTTCTATATTACTTGTCTTCTACTTTGTGTAGATGCTTCTATTTTAGGGGAGTTTTGAGAAAAGAATGCATAAGATGTTTATTGCCCCACATGCATACTTTTAGAGGGAAAGGTATATGTCATTTTCATGGTATCAAAAGGGTCCATTGTTTGTTTAGCATACTTTTTGTTTGTTCTATTTATGAGGTTATATGATGTTGTGTTCTTGTGATGATCTTTTATTCTTTACATCACTTTGTATGGACCATGCGTTAATATGACTATTTACATGACTTGTTGCATGCATTATTTACAATCTTTTGTTTCATATGTCATCCAATGTATTTACCTTAATCCCTATTGTAGTGAATTATTGCATGTTTATCTCTCATAGAGTATAGCCTGGTATTTGTCATTGGAATGCATGACATATGTTTTCTTTGGTAGATTGAGATGTCTTTAAGTATGTGGGTTCATACTATGGGGTAAGGTTACAAGATTGAATACACCCAAGTGTTGTCGGGGGAAGATAGTTGAATCACTAGGAGTGTTCCAACATGGAAGATACTTAGACTCTTAGTTAACTTCTTCTTAGGGATTTGTTGACACATTTAAGTGTCATTGATATTTGGAGGAAGATTGATGAGTTACTAGGGGCGTGCCAACTTGGAAGATAATTGGACTTCTACTCAATTTCTTCTTACATATTCGTTGACACATTTATATGTCATTTGTGTTTGATTGCCCATCCTATCAATGTGTTATATGCACATTATGAATCCCTTTATGCCCTCCCATTACATTATAGATGTAGGGCTTCATGCTATGTATCACATTAGGGAGATGTTTTATGTCTGCATTACTCTTGACTTATCCATGCATTCAGGTTATTGTTCGTTAAATGCTTTTACCTTGTTATTATCTTCATGTTATTCTTTGTGTTTGCTTTAATCTTCTTTGTTATATTGTATGAGTGTTAGGATTATTACATTTCTATTTTACTTATCTCTTTCTTATAGAGGTGTGGTATGTTGCATACCTGTGTGTGGTTGCTTTGACTTTCCATGTCAAAAAAGGGGAGAAGTGTGCACAACTTATGTTTGCTTATGCATTGTGTTTTATTGTTAATATGTTACTTGTTGCATGGGATGGTAAGTGTAGTATGCACTATATTATGTTTATCTAATATTCATACACTTAGAGGGAGTTTGCATATTTGTGTTGCATAAAGATTGCGTAGTTTACATATTTTTATTGCATAAAGATTATGTAGTTTGTGCTATATGTCAACTATGATTAGACTATCTACATGTACCTATATAGAGGTAACACTATAGTATTTGGATAGACTATCATTGTGTACCTGTGTAGAGGTAACACGATAATATTTGGATAGAGTAAACATTGTTTCTCTATGATACATTCACGTGGTATGTGTTTGTTTCATATGTGCAGGCTATAGGTGTATAGTGAAGTCTTCGTGCTTCAGGTGTGATACATGCAGTGATGCTGAGATCCTCATGTCTCAGAGTGACAAAGTGGATGAGATGTTACATAAAGATGGAAGGAGTGCACTAGTAGAATGCACTTGGTTTAGGTGTGTTTTTCTAGTTTGGGTATGCATCAATGTTTTGTTCATGATAACAACATCTTTTGCTCATCATCATGATCATCTCATGATAGATATGGGTAGTATTTACTTGTGTAGTATTTTGACACAGAAAATTGTAAGTTCCATTTTACTTATGTCTGTGTGCTGGCTTCTCGTGTACTAAACATGATGTCTATTTATTTTACTCAGTTTTTTTATCATCCTCCATGTAAGTTTGGTTACTTTAGATTAGTAATATACATATGCACATAATTAAAAACACTTTGTATGCAAGCATTTTTACACACACCATGAGATTAGTTTTCATAATGTGCATGCTGACGTTGTTAGTTGTGTTTTTGGTTCATTTTGAATGCAGGTATTTATGGAAAGTACTCAAAAAAAATTTGGAACAAAAAAATGTCACTTTTTACCACCTCACCACAAGTGGTGGTGAAATGGATAATCTGAGTTCCATAAATACCTCATCACTTCTTCATTTTTGTATTCAAAAAAGAGGTAGCAAGGATTTATCAAATTGACATCTTGTATTTCTATTTCCAGATCACTAATACCTTATATGTTGCTCAATATTAGTGATTCATTATTTTTTGGGAAAAATCGTGCTTTGGTTACTGATCACACCACTATGGGTGGTGTGGGCGTTGGAAGAGAGTTGGGTTCATATGTCAAATCAAGTCATTATGGAAGTAGGAAGGAAGAGTAGTAATAGATAGTTAAGATAGAGGTCCTGATTGATTGAGGTAATGGTGGCTTTATTTCTACTGAGTGTTTTCCTTAAGTAACCTAAGGATGTTACCATATAGATATGGTTTCTATGTAGATTTACCTCATTATATTTGGTGTTCTACATGCTGGACTATATGGCTATTATAATAAGAGTTTAAGTGATGTCTGTCCCTACATACCGAAGTTTAAACTTTGATTGGAAAGCATTCTTTTTTATCATTTGCTTTCCATTTATTGAAATCTATACCTATTGCTATTTATATTGTATATCTTTGATTATATGTAATGTAGCTGTGCTTATTTATTTTATGTTTATCTCCTTGTGATTTGTGCATTTGTCCTTAAGGAGTCAGTATCTCCTTAGCTTGATTGTGTATCAGGTATATGACTCATTCATTGTTGTTATGCATGATCTGTAGGTATGTTAGTATCTTTTGTATTTCCAACATATATGTTATAGCATACTAGATGCATACTCTGATTAGAAAGCATTTTATTATTTGTTGTCATATTCTATATTTCCTTTCTATGTAGTATACATATAAGCTTTCTAATCATTACTTCTTATGATAACTTAATTTTCCTACTCCCTAAATAATTTTTATTGTTTAAGTATGTTATATATGTACATGTGAGTTTGTTGTAAGTCTTTAAGAAGTTTGTATATCCTTTTCCTAGTAGTGTACCAAGCGTTGGACTCTTTTATTGGTTTGCTATGATGTGTATAACAGTATGTTGTGAAAGTACAACCATCATTTATTGAATATGTTCACACATATGAGGTCTTAAAGTGATTGAAAATCATTTATGTCCTTTTAGTCTGTTTGATTGTTTCACATGCTGAGTGTTGATTGCCATATATGCATATTGCTAGCCTAGATAAGAGCTTGTGAGGCACACCATCTCTTGTGTGTTTATTAAAATTTCTTATTTCTTATTGTAGCTAGTTTTTATTATGTGTTGAATTAAGAATGTTGTTTATATACTTCTAATTTGATAATTTCTCAATTCACGTTGTGAAGTCTACTTGGTTGAATTGGTATAGAGTTCGCAAAAATATTTCATGGGTTAGCTTCTCCACCCCTCATCTGGGTTTTGGTTACTTATTTGAGTTGGAAGAATAATTGACCTTCAGTAATTACTTCTATGTATAAGAATCTTCACTATGAATGTTTAGGATATTATTTTAACTTATGCTTTGAATTTTAGTTACAAACTTAAATGATATTAGAAGCATGAGAAGTTTTGTATTTTTATTTTTATTTTGTTATTTTTCATTGAAGATTCCCATAGTAGAAACAATTATACAAAGGTCAATTGTTCTTTCAACTCAAGTAGGTAACTGGGACCTATATGAGGGGTGAAAATTTCAACCCATGGAATCTTTTTGTGGGCTCTATTTCAATTTAGCTAAGCATGCCTCACAATGTGAATTAAGCAATTAACACAATAGAAGTGCAAAATAGCATGCTCAATTCAACACACAACAAAAACAGCCAACAAATACAACATTAAGAATCTACAAAATATACACTAATAACAGTGTTCCTTACAAGCTCCTATCCAGACTAATAATATATGTACAAGGCTAACAATACACAGCTTGTGATATAGGCATACATGTCGCAAAGCTAAAAGGAATCACTTCAAGACCTCGTATGTGAAAACATATTCGATAAATGATGATTGCACTTTCACATCATGGAATCAAGCATACATACAACCCCTAATAAAGAGTTTGACAATTGATACACTTGTAGTGTAAGGAGATACAAACTTCTTAGATACTTATACCAAACTTGTATATAGATAAAAGCCAAATTATACTAACACACAATCTAAACAAGCATGTCTACTAAGAAGGAGTCCAAGACCTATTACACAATTACGTTAAAGAGATGCTGACTCCTTAAGGACTCAACCCAACCTCGTAAACAATGGAGATAAAAGCATCTAATAGATAATCACAATTGTAGTATAAATAAATACATATAAGTAGCATAATGAAGCAGTATATATAGAATTTAGTAAACAGAAAGAAAGTGATAAATATTAAAAGCTTTCTAATTAAAGTTTAAACATTAGTATATGAAGACATACACCATTTAAACTCTGATTATACTAGCCATACATTCGAGCATGCATAATACTGGATATAATGAGATAAACCCATTTAGAAACTCTATCTATATGGTAACATTTTAGGTTTTTTAAGGAAATCATTCAACAGCAAGCAATCCACTAAACAATAAAACATATCTAAAATTATCTATTGACCTAAATAAAAACAAAACATATATATAGGCTGATGTAAAGGCTTCAAGCCAAATTAATTAACACGCATCACTACCCAATTATTCCACTGCTATGGCTCCAGACATGTAAAGTTTTGCCTGATTCTATCCCAAATAGCTCACGTCAGGGCACACTAGTTCTATGTTGTACATAATGAACAACATGCCTAGTGAATATATGTATAGAGAAGTACATTATGGCATACTGTATCTTCACAATGACATGCAAAGCTTTACTTGAATTCTTGCCTTACACCCCGTACATACTGGTTAGTTTATCATATAAGGCTTACATGTCTTATTCCTTTAAGCATTTAAGGTGCAAAAGAGTGCTTCAAGTGTTGTTCTTCATGTATTGATCAATACATATTTTAAGCTAAAAACATCTAAAACACAACAGATAATACCTGTGATTCCAAACATATAGATTTGTATAAATATTCATATAAATATGTTATAATTAAACATATTTATCACATTCATGTGCAATAAAATAACAAATTATTAATGCTTTTTAAGCACTAATCACAACCTATAACCAGCTTTTTGCTAACATCTAGCAAGGAAAGCAATAAAAACAAAAAACAAAAATAAATAAACTAAATTAAACTAAACTAACCCAAATCATTTTTGTATATTAATATAGTTGCACTTAGCATATGCAACAAGCCTTTAAGCCACCTAAGTTGTTTTAGTGATGATGCCAACAAACATCTT
Organism: Hippophae gyantsensis; assembly: GCA_030763125.1. Lineage (NCBI taxonomy): Eukaryota > Viridiplantae > Streptophyta > Magnoliopsida > Rosales > Elaeagnaceae > Hippophae > Hippophae gyantsensis. The sequence goes on along the minus strand of CM061033.1, from coordinate 16,847,657 downwards.
AAAAAGTAAAATTAAAACCAAAAAGAAATAACTAAAGTAAAACAAATAGAAAATTAAGAAAACAAAAACTAAAATTAACAAAATAAAAACTAAACTAAAAATTAAAGTAAATAAACTTTTCATGCTCTAGTTTCTTTTCAATTCATAATCAAAATCTCAAGTATAAGTTAAATAAATATCCTAAAGGATCAAAGTTCATTATTCAAATCAAATACAAATCACAAATTCATATTCCATTAAAATAATATATCCAATTTGACTCATCCAATCTTAGTGTTAGGAATCTAAATTCACTTTGACTCTATTCCTCACAAAACATACTCTTAATATCACACTAATTCTATACATTCAAGCACTCAACAAAGATATATGCAAATAAAAATTATGTAAAGAAATGAACTAATGAGTTCGATTAAATAAGAAAGGGTCAAAAAGTACATAACATTGATCAAATGAAATGAATCAAATGATATGATTCTTGAAGAAATCACATTACTATTCACATATATCAATTAAAATCGTCAAGCAAATATTTCAATTATGTGCCTTGATAAATAAAATGCATTAAGGAGATTTATTTTCTATTTTTATTTTGTAATAATCATCTCACCACTTGAAGAGCTTTAGAGTCATAGTATTTAGTTATACTATTTATTTATTTATTTCTCTTTTTTATACTCTATTTCTTTCTTTTTTTAGAGAGTGGGCCCATGTATTTATATGTATTTGATGAATGGCTAATTTTTATTCTCTTTTTACATTGGCTTTAGGGAATGATAACTGTATTTTATATAGTTATTTTCACCTATTTTATTAATCATAATTGTTATGTTCTCTATTTTTAGTTAATTTTAGTTTAATAAATTAGTATTTACTGTTTTTTATATATTATAAGAAAAATAAATAAATTGTATCGAAAACGTTCTTAATTTCAAATTTTTGTCCACAAATGTAATTTCAAATATTAGAGTTCTTAATTACAATTTTTAAAAGTTGAAAATATAAATTAAATTTAAATTTGGGCTTAATTGTAATTATTAAAAGTTGAAAATTTTAATTTAATATTAGAAAAGGGGTCAACTGTAATTAAAGAAAGTTTAAAATGTAATTTGAATTAAATTTGTGGGTCAAAATATAATTAAATAAAGTTTAATATTCGTGTATGAGAGAAGAATGCACGCGTCATCATCCATGCGTACAACGTGGACCGTCCGATCAAATCATAAACGGTTAGGATTGGCGCGTGTAGATCAAACCCGACCAAAGCGAATGGATGCAGGGAAGATTCCTTCACGCGGCTCGGCGCCCGAGTGGGGCCCACCTGCCGCGCAGGCCGGCGTGCAGAGTGGGACCCACCCGTCTGACGCCGCGCAGACGCTGTCCCCCACGTTCGCGCGCCTCTGATCCCGTGCGCTGATCTCTGCGTGCAACCCGATTTTCCTCCAATAAAGATATGACACGTGTCCCACTCAATTTTGCAGCTAATCATGTTGTGACACGTGGCATGTTACAATGAGCGCGACCGCGCTGGATCAAGCCCGTGTTGTAGCCGTTGGCTCCTGTGCGACCATTTATCGTGCGCCCGTTTCCTCTCAACGAATGAGATGCTGCCACGTGTCCCACTAATTGTGTCCGCGAATCAGAACGCGACACGTGGCAGCGTGGAAGAAAAATTAAACAGAAACACGCAGCGTCCCTCGATTCCATTTTCGATACAATTTTTTGTCCCCCCACGCGTTTAAATTATAATTTTTGCCACAATTTTATGTCCCCCGCGTGGATCTTAATTTAATATTTTATTGATATATTTTTTTGCTATAAATAGGAGATAGTTTTTAGTTGTAAAAAAGTTTGGTTGGAGTAGAGTTTTTGGAGTAGAGTTTTAGTTTTAATTTCGAAAGTTTTTAGAGTGTTTTAGTTTTTTCAGTTTGTAATTTTTATTGTGTTTGTGTGTTGGACGGCAAAACACGTAGAAGCCATTTTTGGCTTTTGTTGTGTTTTGCGTGTGCCAAATATTTGTTTTAAGTGATGTTTTAATTTTATTTCTGCTTCTTCTTATTTTTCTGTAGTTGTTATAATTTTTATTTTAATTCTATGAAGTAATTTAATTTTTCTAGGGTTGCATTTGATCTAAATTTATGAATCTTGATTTTAATTATTTTTGATAGATTTATAAGACGTTCGATTTGTTCGTTCTATTTTGTGCTTAATGCTTTTTGATTATTTACGAATCTTATCAAAACGATCCGTGGCACATGAATAAACTTGAGAAAGGCATTTGTGTGTGTATTGCTCGTAAATAGAATGACATGTACGATGAAGGATAGAAATATACCCTAATTGTATGTGTGGCCATTTGAAAACTTAGAACGTAATGAATCTCGGTAAATTTAATTTTCATAGAGATATAGTAAATTAATTTAACGAGGTGTGTTTATACGGAGCTCGAGAGAGATGTATGAATAATAAAAAAAGAAGTTTTTGGTTGACAAATTAAATGTACTAAAAAATATAAATCAAAAGAAAATAACATGATTTGAGTGGATTAGTTTGGTGAAAAATTGCAATCCTAGATTTCTTTTATTTTCTTATGTTACTTTTTTATTAACCAACGATTGTTTTGGATAAAATCAGAGAGATACAATTTTAGTACTCGACAAACTATAGTAACAAATCCTCGTGGGATCGATCTTTACTTACAAATCTTTATTACTTGTGACCGTGTATGCTTGCACGAGTTCGTGTGTTGAAAAACGCGCAACAGGGAACCACATATATATCTCTTTTTTAGAAAGTCAAGCAAGAATGAAATAGGCACAAAATCTCAATTTTTACTTAAATCATTCAATCTAAGTAATGAAATGAGTATACGATTCTTCATCACATGTTAAAAATCTTAACATTCAATGAAAAATCTATAGAGATCATTTAACAATTTTAAATAATAAGAAAAGTGTTTTGAGTAGTAAAAAAAGTATTATCACATGGAATAAAACTCTTAAAGGCTCAAAATATTCTCACAACGTAGTCAATAGTTGATTCCTAAATACTAATTTTATGTTTATCTCAATCTCAACATCTAATTATGAAAAAATAAACTTTGAATAAATAATTTTATTTTCACAATATTCCATGAATTTGTTTGAGACATCAATCAATCAGTGCAAAGACTCATTCATTCACTTTAAAATAACTAAAGGCATAATAATTTTGCCTTAAAAAATTTAAAATGAACCTAAATATCCCTATATAACTAAATAAATTAAATAAATGTAAACAAAAGTAAACACATGTTTAATAAAAAAAATTAAAATGCCTAAATTCATACGTAACTTTTCTTCCACCCCAAGCTAGACTCTACATTATCATCAATATATCAAATGTAAATTAAATATAAAGAAGAAAAAAAAGTTACCCATTTGCCTTAGCTCAATGTGATCAAGTAGTGATGTGGTAAGTTATGGTGCATCCATAATCTCAAACAGTTTTATCATACAGACAGAATTATGTGTACTTTTTATAAATCACATCTTAACAAATAGCTATAAATTTAACACTTCTAAATAAAATAAAAAATGTTCACATTAATAGGAAATAAAATAAAACAAAAAAATACATTAAATCTAAAATGACATAAAACAAAATAAGAAATAAGAAATAAAAACAAATAAACTAAAAGTTAAAAATAAATAAAAATAATATGGAGCAAAATGGGAGCTCAATCCTCCATGCAGTCTGATACTTCGTCATAACCATATAGATGCTCGAGGGGTCTAAGAATGAACTGATTTCCTGGATTCTCAGGTTCTCTCAAATGACTAGAATCACATGTGAGATGAGAGAGATTTAACCGTTGCATTTCATGGATATTATGCATATATTCACCATAAACTTGATATTGTCCACTTGTGTACTTAGCATGTTAGGTAGTGTATTCTTGGACATAATTTTTCATGTAAGTCGTCTCTTCTCTTAAATGATGAATTTCATCTTTCATGGAAGATTTTGAAGAAGAAGCTACCATTTTGTCTCTTTAAGTGCCTTTAGTACCTTAGTGAGCTCATGCATGTATATTGGATTTAATAATTGACCAAGTCATAATAACAACTCACTCTTTGGATAGTTCACCCCCACTTTTGCACACAAAAGGTAATAAGTTGAGGGAAGCAATAAATCAATAGTAATTGTTTATAGATAATCTTATCATTTGGTTAATTATTGCTTCAAAATCCATGCTTATTGTGGATGTTATTGCAAAGAGTAATATAGCCTGTTCTTTGTCCACAAAATTATAATGTGTGGTGGGCATGAGTTTAGAATAGATAAAATATTACCAAATGTAAGAAAACTTAATTAAATGTTTGGCTTCAAAACCCTTGTGTTTTTGGTTGGAATATTCCCAGTCAACCCCTTCTATAGTTAGGGTTTCTATTATCTCTGTATAGTTCACTTTGTTCAAATAATTTTCATACTCAACTTGGCCCACATCCATTAAACCATAATAAGAATTTATATTTGATGGGATAAATGATACTTATACACCCTAAACCTTTTCCATATGATCAATAGTATTAGAAACATTAGCATAAAATTCCCGAAAAATGGACTCAACAGTGGCTTTTGGGATCTTAACAAACTGTCTCCATCAAAGTGTTGCTATTATGCTCGTAATCCCTTCAAAACGACTATCTTATCTAATTTTCAATTCCATTCCCTTTCCTGCAATAGAGTTTTTGTTAATTTTAATGGCCTTATCAAACCTAAGTTTAGTTGATACATTAGAAAATTTAGCTTTATTGTACTCTATGGGGATCACTTTTTTTCATTTGTATCACTTTTGTTTCTTTTAGGAGCAATTGAATTAATTTCTTAAAAAATAATAGGTTTTCCACAAAAATTTAAGAAATTTAAATAACACAATTCTATATGAAGATTGAAAAATACCTCTTTTAGAAGATGAATCCTTGAAGAACCTTGATGGAGATTTGAAAAAAAAATCTCTCAAGGTTAGAAAACAAGTAAGATTGAAAAGTTTGTGAAGAAATAGGAAGGATTTTAGGAAAAATGTATGAATTTTTTGGGATTTGAGTGTATTTGGGGAGAGAGAAAATGATGGTTTGAGAGAAGAAGAAAAGAAAATGTGAGAAAAAATGGTGTGGAATGCGTAGCACTCATGGTTTTAGTGAATATTTTGATTACGAGTCATGACATGTGGAATGCGTAGCACTCATGGTTTTAGTGAATATTTTGATTACGAGTCATGACAAGATCTTGAGTTCATCCAGGCCAAATGTTTAGTCACTATAGGGCTGCGGCACACAAAAGTTCATGCCATAATGAAAAATCTTATTCTTCACTCCCCACTTTCATCCAATATACCCCATATTGCGGCCAAAAAAAGGCCATATGGTAACTCAATAATAATTGTTTTTAATAAATTAAAATTATAACTAATCTAATACTAAGTAATAAATAAAATTTAAGTACTAAATAATTATAATAAACTAAAAATAATAAAAATTATTATTATTAAATAATAAATAAATAAAAATGAAACAAAAAGAATAATGTGTTACCTCTCATCCAGAACTTAGTTTACCATCTTAGCAAGTTGTTGCTTGGGGGACTTCAATTTTTAATAAACTCAATGTCCCTACGTCATTGAGTTCACTTGTCATTATGATCTGGCAATTGCACTTTTCTTGCTGCTATAAGTGTTCAGCCAATTGCTAAACTTGTATCTCCATCCTTTTCATAGATGCTTCCAACGAGTCCAATTTTTGATTATTTTTGGATTGATTGTACTTGCTTACTTGATTACTTGATTGAAAGAATTCAAGTTATCCTCCAAGTTTTGTTTTTTGGGAGGATTTAGTGGCACTTTTGTGGGTGATATTACTGGCCCTATTGATTAGTGTTTTGCATAAAGGGAGGATTGTTTATCCTCTAGCAAAAATTAGGATGATTTCTCCACCTCGGGTTTTAAGTTTTTGCATTGAGGTTATACCTAAGTCTACGTTGGCTCTCCATTGCATTCATTTTCCTAGGTTCGGTAATAGCTTCTCTTTGATAGGGACAAGTATCAGTACCATATCCCAACATACTATACATTCCACATTGTTCTCTGTTTGGAATGCCTTATATAGCAAGAAGCACAAATTACTTTGTCAGTTGTACAAGTTGCATAGATACTTCAATAATGGAGTCTATTTCATGGACTCTAAATCTTCTCACTCTAGAGATCTTTTTTTGGAAATTAGTACCCAACATTTCAAAAAGACTATAAGTCTCTAAGACGGTTTTTTCTCCCACGATACCATCCATAGTATCATTAATTATGAATTGACACTATTGTGTCAACCCATCATAGAAAAATTGGCTTTATAGCTACATTGGGTAACTATAGCGAAGGCATTGAGTGAGGAATAATTTGAATCTATCCCAAACCTCATGGAATGGTTCACCTTCCATTTGAGAGAAGATAGCAATCTTTTCTCTTAAGCTATAAGTATTTTGATGGCAATATAATTTTCCCATAAATTTACTATAGACTTCATCTGAGGTTATTAGGGGACTTGAGGGAGATACATTACCCAAACATTAGCTCTATCTTTTCATAGTGTAGGGAAAATACCACATTCTAAGATGATCCTTATTAAGTACACTGAAATAAATGTTGGGCTATGTGATGAGTGCCCAAAAATCACTAAATTATCATGATTTTATGCACGTTAATTGATTCACCTACTACGCATTTCCTCCATTTTTAATCATTTTTTCACCCACTTTTTCTTCCTCTCCTCACCTATAAATACCCTTATTCTCTTCATATAAAAAAACACCTCAAAACACATCTTCATCTCTCTTTCTTTCTCTCCATTTCTTAGTTTTTAGCTTTTCTTAATTAGTTTTTCTTAGTTTTAGAGTTCTCTTTTTGAGAAGAATTAATTATGTTTTTGTAATTTATTTGCTTTTTGATTCAATAAATGGAAATGAAAATTCCATTTGGAGGTTTTCCAGTAACAAGAATAACATCAAAGTACTGTAAGTATTTTATTTTCTTTATAGTTATTTTTTATGTTTTATTCTTATATGTTATATTTAATTTATATGTGATTAAATTTAACTTTGCTTGCGAAATATTAAATAGGTAAAAATCTCTAAAATGAATTGATTTTGTTTTTATTCAAGATTTTAAATTAAGAATGTTAGAGATAAATATATTATTTTTCATTACAAACTTAAATTTGAAAATTATATTTTAAGATTTAGTTATCCAGTCTGATTTAGAGTAGTTGTCTTTTATTTGTTGGTACAATCGCCCTGTAGTTAGAGTGAAGCTCTATTTCAAAAGTTTTTATAAGAATTATTATCTGAAAATATATTGACAACGTTATTATTATATCATGTTTCAAACAGTCAGCAAAGTTAAATTTAATCACAGAAAAATTAAATATAACATATAAGAATAAAGCATAAAAAATAACTGTAAGAAAATAAAATTCTTACAGTACTTTGATGTTATTCTTGTTGTTGGAAAACCTCTAAACGGAATTTGTATTTCCATTTATTGAATCAAAAAGAAAATAAATTACAAAAACATAATTAGTTCTTCTCAAAAAGAGAAGAACTCTAAAACTAAGAAAAACTAACTAAAAAAAGCTAAATACTAAGAAATGGAGAGAAAGAAAGAGAGAAGAAGATGTGTTTTGAGGTGTTTTTAGGTGTGTTTTGATATAAAGAGAATGAAGGTATGTATAGGTGAGGAGAGGAAGAAAAAATGGGTGAAAAAATGATTAAAAATGGAGGAAACACGTAGGAGGTGATGATGATGTTAATTGATGTCAGTTGGTAGATGGGGCGCAGCAGCGCACGCAGAATGGAGTAGAGGCGCGCGCAGACTGGGTGTTGATGGGTATAGGCGCACGCGGACTGGGCGTGGGTGCACGCGGGATGGCGAGCGGATTGGGCGTTGTGCGGACGTGGCGCATGCGTTACTTGGCACGATTGGGCGCGCTACGCGCGTTAGCCGGCGCTACTAGGCGGCTACGTGCACAATTTCCTCCTTTTTGACATTTTTGACCCTTTTTGTCCAATTTTTCCATCTTTTTTGACTTTTACTCATTTAATTTATGAATATATTTGTGATGTATTGCCTCTAGTATTTTTCTTTGAGTCTTTAAGTTACTTTTTTAAGCAAAAATACCGGAAAAACAATAAAAATACTCGTGATTCTGAAAGACAGATTTATATAAATATATGATAAAATCATATAAATATATATATATATATATATTTATTTAATCAATTAATGTGCATAAAATCATAGTAATTTTAGTACTTTTTGAGCACTCATCACTGTAGAGTAAAAGTCTCTAATAAAAGACAAATAGTCTTCATTAGGCAATCCAAGGAAATAAGGTAGTATGGAATAGTGTATATTTTTAAGTTCATAGTTTCGTGCTGCCTTACCAAGCTGAATAAGAGTAATAGCAATGATTAACCTTGCATACTCCCTCAAAGTTATTTTCCTTGGTATATTATTGTCCCCCATTTCTACTTGTTCAACTAAAGGTTCTAAAATTGGCTCTAATCATACTCAATTAAAGGTTCTTGGATTTCAATATCCAATCTTCTTAACATTTCTTTTGATTTGTTAACATTGTCTATGAAAGGTTCAAGTGGATTCCCTAAATATCTCCTACCTCACATAAACTACGATAATAACAAATTAAATCAACCCTAAAAAAATAGATAATAAAAATACAATATATAGATACAAGCAAATAAATAAATATTAATATAAATAAATAAACAATTACAAACAAGTTAATAAAATAAAATAAAATATACAAGAAATAAAAGTTAGTACATAAATAGTAAAAGAAAAAATTAAGTTATCTAGTTAGTTAATAAATAACTAAAAACAAGTTAATAAAAAGAAAATAAAGTTAAAATAAAAATAAATTAAAATACACTTTTGAATTTTTCATATTTTTCATATTTTTTAGATTGTTTTTCTAGATTTTTAATTTTTTTTAATTTTAAAAAATTTTACTTTTCTATTTTTTTAATTTTTTTGGATTTTTAATCTAAACAACTAATGAATATTCACAAAAAATTACCAAAAGAAAAATAATAAATATGTAAAAAAATTAAAATTGATGATTATAAAAATTTAAAACGTTATTCCTTTCCAACAACATCTCCACAAATTTGATGCACAAAAACTTCATAGTCAAATTTTATATTTTATAAAAAGCTCGTAAGTGCATAGATTATTTATAATAAATGATAAGTACACTCTTAATGTTAGTCTAAAGATGAACTACGTGATTTTAAATAATTCGATAAATTTCTTAAAAATAGACATGAAAACAAAACCTAAACATCCTATTACTATCTTTTTGGTTTTTAAAAAGATTAAGCTAATGATAAAATGATAAATGATAGATTGGATTCAAACAAATTCAAGATAGATAAGAATTTAACATTCGTTGGAGAATTAATAAAAAATTTAGCTAGTTAACTATGTGTGGTAGAATTAATTAGGTTAATGAAGTATAAATTCAAATTATTGATTCTCCCTTTAAAGTATAAATAATGTGTTCGATGGGTCACCAGTTAATTTGATTAAATTATGCTTAATGTCTAAGGAATTAACAAACTATCTAACTCGATATTTTCGGTCGGATTATCAATTTAAATTCTTATTCAAGGTGTCTAAATTAGACCTAGATGATAATATCTGAAATCTAATTTTTATATCTTAAATCTATTATGAAATATATGTCATTAATATATTATTCAATAATAAAATTTGTAAAAAAAATCATAAAATAGAAAATTATCTATATTTATTAAATGTAAAAATATTTACCTAAATAAAGTACACAAATATAGAAACAAAACTAAATTCTGATTATCACAATCAGCCAAACATACTCAAAGTTAATAAATGACTAGTAAATTAATGTTAACAAATTCAAGAAATGCAAAAGAATTTACTCGAAATAAATAAAAATACATATCATGTTTTAATACCAAAAATAGATTAGATGGATGTGCCCTACTTCACATCTTTGATCTTGATTTTCACATTAATCCTTACTTTCTAGTAACCTTTTTGTATCACTTGATCTAGAAATCTTCATGTTGATGCTTCTTATTTGTTATTGCCTAATCTAAATTGTGTATAAACTACACCTAACCTAAAAACATAAATAACTTTGACGGGTGTAGAGGAAAAATAAAACAAAACTATGTATAAACTATTCAGACTACCTATTTGAAATTGTCTATTGATCTAAACAAAAATAAAACATATACATAGGTTAAGGTTAATGCAAGGGCTTCAGGCCAAATTAACGAACGCACAACATGAAGTAGTTTTTCCACCATCGTGGCCCGAGACAAGTAAAGCTTCGCCTGATTCTATCCCAAACAACTCATGTCGTGGCACACTAGTTTTACGCTACGACACAGAATAAGCAACATGCCTTGTGAATCTATGTAGAAAGGAGTGTACCGCAAAACATTATATATTCTTCGTGACACTCATTGCTTTACTTGAATTCTAGCCTTGCACCCCTTACGCACTGGTTAGTTTTTCATGTAAGGCTTACATGTCTTATTCCTTTAAGCTTTTAAGGTGCAAATGAGTGATTCAAGTATTGTTCTTCATATGTTGATCAATTTATATATTTGAAGCTAAAAAATATAAAGTACAACAAAAAATATCTTTAATTCTGAACTTATAGATTTGCATAAATATTCCCATAAATATGCTCTAATCAAATCTATTTATCATATTTAAATGCAATAAAATCACAAAATACATCATAACTATCAAACAAATTTTGTTTGCACACATATGAAAACAACATGTAGAATCCAAAATCCAATCATTCAAAAAGCCTTCACCTATAGTCGCACATATTATATCAAAATCAGAAGCGTAAGTTTCAATGAAATTTATCTCTTTTTCATCATTCCTTTTATTTTCATCTAGATTTCTTATATCTTTTAGTCTGTCTTCAATAAATCTCTAGATGTGCTCCCTTTATGACAATAAAAACATTCAATGTCATCTCTTGAGCGAGACATGAAATGATTCATATCTATAATAGAATCTCTTCCTTTTGGCCTGCTCTTTCCTCTACTTGATGAACTTTCTCTTGATTCTTCTCGAGTGGTAAGAACATCTCTACATGTAGGAACTAATGATTTGATCACATTACTAGTTTCTAAAAGTGTTGTTAACTCCTCATCCACGTTCAACATAGTCTTCCAAATGAGTAGTGTTTTCACCAATATATCATACAATTTTGGTAACGAGCACAACAAAATCATCACTTGATCTTCACCACCTATCTTCATAGAAACACTTGGAAGTTCAAAAATATATCTATTGAACATGTTTAGATGATTTCTAATGTCATCATCTTCACCCATCCTTAAAGCAAAAAATTGTTTCTTCAAGTAAAGTCTATTTGTAATAGAATTTGATATATATAAATTTTCTAATTTTTTCACAATTTTGATGGAGAAGTTTCATTGATCAGCATATTATATTTGATTTCAAAAACTAAACTCAAACAAATAGTACTAGTGCCTTTGCTTAAATTTCTTACCAATCATCTTCCATCATGATTTCTAGTTTTGTTCCGTATAATGCCTTAAGAAGAACTTGTTGCACCAATATATTCTTCACATTGCTTTGCCAAATCTTGAAATTAATTTTCCCATCAAATTTCTCTATATCAAACTTTGTTATTGCCAAGTTTCTAAATTCAGGACCTCAAAGCTTTGGTTCTGATACCATTTGTTGGGCACAACGAAAATAATTATAAAATCAAGTGAACAAAAAAAATTAAGACAACAAGAAATTTTACGTCATTTGACAAATTAGCTTATTCTAAATCTAAAATCACAATAAATCCACTAATATTATTTCTTAATATAAGACTCTTAACTCAATATCAAATACACCCTATATCTCAACAATAATATTAGGATCCCAAAAATAATACTCAAACTCAAAGCCTCAATATACCCAATATCACTCTTACACACAAAATATAATAAATAGAGAAACTCAAATACAACAAATCACTTTCTCTATTTTAGTTTATATAGTCAAATCATTTACACACATAACACCTTTTTTTTCTTTTTACCATGTGAGTTTGTGTCTGTCTTCTCCTATCTTAGGGCTTGTCTGAATGAGTATATGTATTACCCACAAAGGCCTTTTGGCTTCTCAATCATACGATAAAAACATTAATCATCTTTACATCTAATAACCTATCGCACTAACTTAATACCCATGATGAAGTAATTCACTAACTCATACTTCAGCCAAAAATCTTTAGCTTTTTCTTTCCCACTTCAACAAGTAAACAGTCAAAAAAATAATTTTTGATTTATTTATTTTGTAAAGGCCATTTACTCTAAAATATTATGAGAATAACAATAAATATGATATACTAATGAGTAAAAATATCTTCAAAATGTCAAAAGATAGACTACAGGAAATAAAATTAAAAAACAATGATACCCTAATAAGAATATCAAATAACCAAAGATCTATAATAAAAGCCTTCATTTTTTAGCAAAAAGAATAGAATCTTTACAAAATATAAATGAAACCCAATAAGAAATTCATAGAGAAATAAGAAAAAATAGTTGTGATAAAATATTGCAACTAGACATTCTAAAATGAGATCCATTAGAAGGATTGAATGAAAAATAACCAAGAAGATTTGATGGAATGATCCTTCATAATGAAAAAAGAAAAAAATGAAAAAAAAATCTATAATTACAACTTAATTGAATATAGAAAACAATTACAAGAACAATTCATGAATCTTGAAAATAAAAATATAAGAACATTATTAAGTTTGTTAACATTAACAAATAAGGAATTAAGAAAAAATATGTTTTAATAAAGAATAAGATATAAGAGTAATTAGTGAAATAGATTATGATCTAGAAAATTTCAAAATTACTATGGAAAGAAACACAATAATGCCCCTAATAATCCAGGGTGAAACTTCTAATCCTCCTAGAAATAAAAGGAATAGGAAAAGCCAAACAAACCTAATCCTTCTAATAGGAGAAGCTAACAACTAAAAATGAAAGAAGGATTACACTAGGATACTAAAGGATTTATACCACTAGAATCAAACTTCATGAAAATAATAATAAAATTGCTTTCTTAATCTAGATTGTATTAGGGATATAAAAAAAATACATTAGATGAATATACTAGTGTAATAAGCATACTGATCTAGACATCAAAAATTGTTACTACAAATCCATCAATTTATAGAATATTATTAAACCATAAAATGACTAAAAATGTTAAAGTATAGTTTACTAATTTATCAGATGATATACATCTTAGGATATAGAAGATAATATTTAAATAAAGTAGTAAATGAAATACATAAATAAATCATAGGAGAATATAAAGGAAAACATATTATGGAAACAAGTGACCAATAAATAAATGAGCTAAATTGAATTTAACAAATATGATAGTATGTGATATGTGCTACATAGATTCTTTTATATGTGAATAAAAATATATTACTACAAGATACCTAGAATATAACAACTATTTAAGGAAATGTTTTATCAAAAGTTACCATGAACTCTATATAACTCTTGAAGAAAATTAGAGAAATATAAATACCGTAAAAGTACTAGAAACTTTATGAAGAATAATAAAATAACTGAAAGATTGGATAATTCTACAATGCCAAAGAAGAAATAAATATAATTATGTTAAAAAATATTCTAAAATATGTTGTGATAATAAAAAAATTCAAGAAACATACGAGGATGAATGAAAATATGGATGTAATATGAATCCTTACAAATAAAAATATAAAAGATTCAAAAAATATAAATTCATAAAATAAGACTTTTTTAAAAATAAGAAAAGATATAATTAGGAATCTTATAAGAAAATATATTTTATAAGAAGAAAACTTCATGAAAAATAAAACTATTATCCATCAGGCAAGAAAACTTGTAAATATTGGATATATAATAAGGAATGTCATTATACCAATGAATGATCTAATGGGTTAACCTATGAAAATAAATATAAGAAAAATTTAAAGATATTAAAACAAACTTATAAGATGGAATTAAAACCCATAGAAGAATCATATATTGATGAAACATAATCAGTATACTTAATGAATGAAACTGAAGAAGAAGAAGAATTAAAGTAAACATCTATGGATGAATGATCTATTTAACATAACTAATCATAATAGTACTTACATAAAAATAGGATATAAATTCAAGGGATATAATAATATATACCATTACATGCCTACGTAGATACTATGTGTGTAGCAAGCAAGTATATATTTCTACAAGAACAATGGACTACAATACCAATAGACTTGATAGTAAGAATAGAAAATAATACAATAATTAACCTTCACAAGGTTATAAAAGATTTAATATTATAATAAGAGGAGAAAATTTTCATATTTCTACTATATATCAATAGAAAATAAAAGTAGATTTCATGATAGGAAATAACTTCTTAAATTTATATCAACCATTTATTCAATATACAAATAGGATAAGTTTAACAATAATAGAAAGAGAAACAATATATATTTCAAATGATAGATATGTCAAAAGTGTATCATCATAAAAGTTTATTGAACAACATAAAAAGTAAAAACATGATGAGCTCTTCCAAAAACGCAAACCAAATTTAGAAAATATAAAATAGAAAGAAAAATTATAGATGATGATCTAGAATTTAATAATCAGGAAAATCTTTTTTAAAAAAAATATAGGAAGATAAGAGGTTATCACTAAAAATAAGAAAATTACTTATGCAATAAGCTCAGAAAATCTTGTAGATCAAAAAATTAATAAGCTTGAAAACATGACAAGTATAAAACTAAAAGCCCCTAATAAGGTTATAAGAGTAAAACTTATGGTCTATACTCAAAAATATCGAGAAAAATTTAGTAAATAAATCCAAGAACCTTTGAAACTATGAGTAATTAAACTAAGTATGATTCCACACTCAATCCCAACAATTTTAGTAGAAAAGGTTGAGAAAAGACGATAAAAGAAAATAATGGTGGTAAATTTTAAATCATTGAATAAAAAAACAATAGATGATGAATATTTTATCCCTAAAAGAAGAGTTATTAGCCTTGATCAAATGAAAGAAATATTTTTTTGGTTTTGATTGTAAAAGTGAATTTTGGTAAATTAGATTAGATAAAGAATCTCAATTATTAACAACCATTAGTTGTCCATAAGGAAAATTTTAATGGATTATTGTACCATTGAATTAAAAAAGATTGTTGTGTCATTTGGATTAAAACAGACACCAAAATATATTTCAAAGATATATGAACAATATTTTTAAAGAATAACACCCATATTTGTTATGTCTATATTTATGATATATTAGCCTTTAGTGATAATATCAACCAACATTATCTTGGCATATTAAAAATCATAACAGAATGTAAGAAATAAGGAATAATATTGTCTAAGAAAAAGGCAGTATTAGACTAACAAAAAATCAAGTATTTAGGATTTGAAATAGAAGATGGAAAACACTACCTTTAACCTCATATGCTAGATAATATATAAGGATTTTTCAATGTTGTCATTGATAAAAACCAACTACAAAGGCTTTTAGAATATTTGACATATGCGGAAGCATATATTAGGAAATTAGTAAAAATAAGAAAAACTTTACAAGTAAAACTTAATAAATAATATGTCTAAATATAGAATGATTAAGGTACACAATACATGGAAAAAGTAAAATCACAAGTAAAATTTTTACTGACACTCTACCATCTAGGACCATATGAAAAAATGATAATAGAAGCAGATGTTTTGCATGAATGTTCGAGAGTCATATTAAAAGCAAGAGTAGATGATAGTAATGAATATTTGTGTAGATTTACTTCAATGTCTTTCCAAAGAGCTAAACTAAACTATTATAATAATGAAAAGGAATATCTAGCTGTAAAAAAGGTTAAATTTTTTTTTCTATATTCTCAAGATGTATTATTAGAATAGACAATAAATTTTTTGGATATTTCTTGAGAACTATTACAAAAAATTACAAACAAAGAAGATCAATCAGATGGAAATAGTGGTTCAACCATTACAAATTCCATATTGAACATCTACTACAAAAAGAGAAGTTTAGCCAATTCTTTAACTAAAAAACTAGCCTCATTAACATTTTTTACAATTACATGAAAGATGGACAAACTTAACATAGAAATCAAGATCAAATAAAATGAATTAAGAGTTATAAGAGATCAACAAGAGATTTTATACATCAAAAAGTTGCTCATATGTGACAAACAGGAAGATTCTAGTTCTCCAACAAAGAAAGACATTAAATTCTTGAAGAAAAAGGATAAAACTTCATAACTAACCCAAAAAAAGGGTAACTTCTCAAAAGTTTTATAGTTTGAAATTACAGATGAAGAAGAGCTCAAAGAAAAAATCAAGAAGAAAAATAAAAGTAATATATTGTTTACATTGGACCAACTCTAAGAATATATAAGACATTATCAAAAGAAAGTAGGGTAATAATTACATTCTCCGATATAACACACAAAACATTCACTAATAGAATTAAACAAAAGGAAGTTTTTCCAATTTAAAAACTTCTAAGCTTCTCAGACCCATTGATGTAGTAGCCAACTTAGAAGGCAACTATGCACAAGCATTCAAAAACCAAGCAACTGAAAAAGGAAATATGATAATGCTAGGAAATGTGCCAAAATCATTAATCAATAGGGAATAGATGATATATTTTTTATCTTCAAGGAAGAAAAAGAAAGACAAAGATATTTAAACCCAAATAATGGCTAAATCTTTATAATTTAGCAAGAAAAAAAGGATAAGATCAACTTAAAACTATGAAAATTTTCACAATAGAAAAAGTCCATACACTAGGAAGAAAACCAATCACATGCAACAGATTCAACATTACTGAGGGAGTAATCCAAAAGTTGTTTACCAATTATTTTATTATGGGTTGATTGAAAATTTTACCCAAGCAACAATTTAATGAAATTAATTATTTTCCAGAAAAATTTTAACAAAGCTATTAAAAATTTTAGAAAAAGAGAAAGGAAATTATCGTCTAGTATTTTTGAAGTTCTTTAGTTCTATAATAGATTGACATAAAAAAACCTATTAGTCTTTATCATTTTGTTAAAATTGGAATGACATCTTTAACAAGAACATTAGACCAACCTAAGGGTCTACCAGAAAAATAGTTTGATAAAGAAGCTTGTAATGAGGAAAGAGCAATAATGTTAAGCCAAATATACCATAAAATCAAGAAAATATGAACATCCTTTGAAATCAGGGTAAATTATTCTACAAGTAATGTCATATATTGAGAAAATTGTCAATTATGAAGCACTATTCAACTACAATGAGTTGGACGTGAGTCAAGGTACCAAACAAAAATTTTGCCAACTGGAAAAAAAGTAAACTGAGGACCATAAATATTTTTATTGTATAAAGGATAGAGATGGATCCACATCTCCAAATTCTATAAGAAGTATGTTGGGAACTGACTTTAAATAAATAGGTGTCAACAATAATTTTTAAGAGGAAATAAAAGATAAGATAAGATGTAATTCTAACCCTTCCATTGTATTTTTAAAAAATGAAGGAAGAGATAAGATAAGATGTAATATTTAATCTTTCACTTGTTTTTATGTTAGATCTAAAAAATAAATGTTCTTATATCTATAAAAGGGCAATTATATGAGGGATAAAGGCATAGCAAGTTCTAACTATAGAATTAAAATACCCCTCTTTTCTTAGAAAAATTATGTATAAACATAGTTCTATCGAGTAAATTAGTAGGAAACTAAAATTGTAATGATTTGACTTCCTTAATGAATAAAAGTTTCAATTTCACCAAAACTCAGTATCTCTCTTATATCTTAAACAAAAGTACGAATCCTATCATTTATTGAAGGTAGGAAGCCATTGTTTCTTATTAAGAAGGTGAAGCTTCTAATAGGATAACTAAAGATCATACTAGAAGTAGAAAATGGAGGTAGATCCATATTCATTAAAACAAGGTAAAATCGGATACAATCCTAGATTATGTTTGTTAAGTATCATATTTATTTTTTTTAAATCCTAAAAATTAAAATTAATCAATATTTATTTGTTCAAAATTCTTAAATCAAAAAATTAATCAGAGTTAAAAATTACTTGATATCAGAGTCATAGGAAAGAAAATATATCAATGGATAGAAACTTAACGTCGTTAACCAATAAAGAATATCCTTGATAATATGTATAAACTTCGAAGATATTACAGATATTTTTATAAAAGTCAAGGATATATGTGAAGATATGCGAGTGATTTACCAAACTAGTAAGGCATTTGGGTCTAGTACCAACTAAGAATTCCATACGTAGGAACAATTGCACATAGGTCAATTGTTCTTGCTACCCAAATAGGCAACCATGACCTAAATGAGGGGTAGAACTGTCAACCTATGGAATCTTCTTGAAAGCTTTATTCCAACTAAACCAAGTAGGCCTCACAAGTGTGAATTAAACAAATAACATAGTAAAAGTACAAAACAACACTTAATTTAACACATAACTAAAACAACTAATAGATAAAAAATAACAATATATGGTAAACACACTAGTGACGGTGTGCCTCACATGATCTTATCCAGACTATCAACACACAAAGGAATGGCCAACAACATACAACATACAACATACGAACAAGCATACATACTGAATAGCAATAATGGATTTTCAATCTCTTTAAGTCCTCATATGTGAGAACATATTTGATAAAAGATGATTGTATTCTCACAACATATGGCAATATATAACAAATAAGTTTTTCAATCAAAGTTTACATCTAGTAAGTTGGTACATACGTGATAGAAACTCATACACATAACAATAGTAAGAAAAACACTTTAACAAATAACAATGAAAGCAGTAAATAATAATCACAATCAACTAGTATATTAGGGAGTATAAATAATAATCAGCAATTAGAAAACAGAAGATAAATATTAAAAAAATTCTAATAAGAGTTATACCTCATTATGTTGAAACATACATGATTTAAACTCAAATTGTACTAACTAATCACTACAAGATGCACAACACCAAATATAATGAGATAAATCTACATAGAATCCCTATCTCTATAGTAACATCCTCAAGTAGCTTATGGAAACCTTTCGGCACCAAACAAATCCTCTAAGCAATAAAACAATTACAATACTCATAAAAATAAAAGCAGTAAGACCTCTATCGATCGAGACCTTTGTTCGAACTGTCTATTGCTATTCTCACTTACAACCTCTAGAACAACTTGATCTGACATACAAATCTAACTTTCCTCCAAAACCAACACTACTTGATGTAGTGTAATTAGTAACTGAAGATTATTAAAATGTAGTAATGTCAACTAACGAACGTGAGAGTCACTCTTAATCACTAACTATTAATAACAACGGTAGAAAACATATTCAATCACGTACTAAAATCCACTTACAAATACCGCCTCAAATACATATCACTCAAAAGTACCGTTTTGCTCTCTGGATGATGAATCACAATAACATTCTAGATAATAATGATAGGAAAATAAAAAAAATGAGATATCAATTTAACAAAATTCTATTATAATTTTTGGTGATAAAAAATAAGAAGATTGGGGATATTTTTCTCTCATTACACTATGTAAATTGTTCAAATGCCCGAAGATACTATTGTGGATGCCGCACTCCACGTTGCTCTCGCCAATCAATCAATCCGTTCGCAAATGATTGGTCATTGAAGGAAAAAAAAATCCGTTTACAAAGTTACAGCATGGAAAAAGTTGAATATTTTTTTTTCTTAATCTGATTATATATATATATATAAATTATAATTTGATAATGCTTTATGGTTGAGAAGACGTATTACATTATCTATCGAAATTTCAATTTTGTTTAGGAAAAAAAAACGAAATTCAAACATTCAACACCTCGTCGACTACTTTCATCTTGTGTTCTCATAAAGCTACAGAACTGACACAATTAATTTTCTTTCAACCCTTTCTTAGCATCTAAAGAATGGTTTAATGGAGGAACTACTACACTAAATCCCCCGCTAAAGTGAATTGTTCGTCGATTTGAAGTTTGATTCACCTCGAGACTCTTTCAAGTTTCTAGCAGGCATGTTCGATCAGGGGTTGTCGTTGATTGGAAGAGCATTTGTGTTTCTGCTCTTCGTACAAGGAATTCTGGGTTGGGGAAAGGAAGGTCACTATATGATATGTAAGATAGCAGAGGTAAGCTTACTTGAAGCTCTGTTCTTGAAGGAAAAAAATTAGTAATTTTGTAGTAATTTTTGAAAGTTTAAGTTATGGATGTAATTAAGTTAGAGAGATTAAATAGGTAATTTTATTAATTATTTTTAATTAAATAATTATCAAATGATCAAATATGTAATCGTGTTTAAATAATAAAATGAGAAAATAAAGATAAATATTACACATGATATTTTAAATAAAAACAATTTAGGTTACAATAATAACTTAATGTTATGTTTGGTTGAATGAAATAAAATGAAATCAGAAATAATTTCTTTCATTTTTGTGTTTAGTTGGGCTGAAAAATAAGAATAGAACGAAATTGATTCTTAAAGGAAAAAGAATCACACGAAATTGATTCTTAAAGGAGAAGGAATTTTGATTCCTTCTCTCCCTTAAAGAATCATGATTCCTTTCATATTTCAAATTTTTTTTTTTCTAATTTTATCCCGATCTTAAATATAACCTTAAACCCAAATTTCAAAACCCTAAACCTAAATCCCAAAACCCTAAACCCAAAACCCTAAATCCCAAAACCCAAAACCCAAAACCCTAAACTTTAAATCCCAAAACTTAAAACCTTAAACCTTAAATCCGAAATCCTAAAACCCTAAACTCTAAATCCTAAATCCCAAATCGTAAAACCATAATCCTAAAACCTTAAACCCTATTTATAAAAATAATAATTTTAACCCTAAACTTTAACCCACAAATATAACCTGAAACCCTAAATCCTAAACCTTAACCCAAAAATATAACCCTAAACCTTAAACTCCAAATCCCTAAACCTTAAACCCCAAATCCCAAATCCCTAAACCCTAAATCCCAAATCTCAAACCTCAAAACCCTAAACCTTATTTAGAAAAATAATAATTTAATAATATATTTTTTTAAGGAATAATTATTTAAAAAAATAATAATTTCAATAATGTATTTTGTCTGACAAAAAAAAATTAAATGATATTATTTAAATTTTACTGAATATAAGGGTATTAAGGTAATATACAATATTTTCTATTCAATTTCAGTTGTAAATCAAACACTATAATATTGATTCCTTCTTTGATTCTAGTGATCAGATCAAATAAAATTGTTTCCTTTCCATTCCATTCCCATTCCCATTCTCATTTCGATTATATTCTGTGAACCAAATGTCACCTAAAAGAAAATTCACTGGTTCACTAGAGCACTTAATTATCTACTAGGAAAAATCAGTTCAATTATAAAGTCAGGTTTTAGACTACTTTCCACAAATAAAGCCCTTAAAACAATCTACTTACGATCCTTCGCTTTTCACATTCTTTATAAGATGGTGTATGGATCCAAACCAACGCTTCGATATCTCGAATCACACTAGTAATCGAACTCATTCAACAAGTACCTAAAAAGTTAGCAGAAATAACACAACTACAAAATGTGTCATAAAGTAGATTCAACAATGAAAATCCCTAGTTAGAAGATTCAAGATGTAAATCAGATAAATCAAATCACTTAGTAAATCCTAGAATGAAAATTAAAATCATATTATCAAAAAAATGAATAAGCATACGAATCAATCAAACATAATCATACAATATATTTGATAAATTAAATCAAAAACATGCTTAAAGAAATATGACAAAGCTTTGAGAGAGAAAGTATAAATAATACAAGATGAATAGAATAGATGTAGTGCTTTAAAGTAATGAGCATTAGATTGTTTATATAGGGGAACTAAAAGAAGTTTGCGACGTTAAGAAGTTCACCATTGAGAAGAAAACAGAGTTGGTGCACCCTCATAAAGTCCGCGATGTCTAACAGCCATTATAAGAGGAGAGCAAATAACCAAAATGCCCAAAGTACTCATAAGAGATCAAAATCTTGAAATCACATATTCTTGCCCAAAAATTTGAGGTTTGTGAACGAAGGTATTTGATTAATGTAGAAGAAAAGAGTTTGTGAAGATTGTGGGGGCCAAATGGGGTTGTTTAGACGATGAGAAAATGAAGGAAAGTGAGATGAAAGTGGGTTCAGATTTCTGCACAAAAATGAAAATTTTGTAGTATATGATCTTAGAAAAGTGTTTAGTAATGATTTCTAATTGATTTAAGACCAAAAAGTCAGAGTTTTCGTGAGATTTGGGTAGAAAAACGAGAGGGGAGGCGAGAAAAGTGTTAGGGTTTGGTGGAAGGTAAAGAAAAAATAGAGGGATATTTAAACTGAACGCATTCCATCGATTGAGGATATTGTCGATTGATCAACATTCAAACTTTGATCGATCGAGTTTATTTGGATTGATCAACATTCAACAGTTTCAAAAATTATTTTTACTCCCTCTAAGTCCTATGACTCGACAATTAAATAGGAAAAAAAGAAAAAAATAGAATAAAAATTTATAAAAAGTAATTTTTTGTATTTTTTATTATTTTAAATAGGGTAGTACAATTATTCTTGTTCAATTTTTGACTATCCATTGAACACATAAGTATATTGACAAGACATACAAACACACTAACACTTATATTGATATAATGACAATCACCCAAAATAAGATACATATTTGAACTTTAATAGTATGTCAATTAATGCATTTATGATCAGTAATGAAAGTTCCAAAAGGAGTATCCTATCATATAAAACTGAATTGAGTCCTCAATTTCATAAAATAAAAAATATTTATCGACAGAGAACTTAAAATTTTTATTCCTCCTTTTTTTAAAATGAGGCATTGATTATTTATCTATTTTTTTCTTTAACCTTGTTTGGCTCTTTTTTTGTGTGCATGCAATTGCCTTTTCCTTTTTTTGTTAAATAGAAAACATGCACAAGCCATAGACCTAGTATGATGACTTTCACATTAGTTGTGAGATACCTAGCTCTGCTCACTGCAGTAGTTGCACATATCACAGTAAATAGTCCTCTCAAAACTAGATGTTTCTATAGTATAATTTTGGAAAGTGAAAGAACTCAACACAATTGTGTAATGAAGGTTAGCTCAAGCCTTAGAATCTTACAAGAGTAATCATAAACTTCATGCATGACATACATGTGTGTTCAGTAAGCGTGTGAGCAAGTTCTAGTTAACATCAATAACCACATAAGAAAAAGTATGGAAGTGCACAAGTCGAAATACCCATTTATGCAATGAAGAGTCAATCAAAATAAGTTAAGTCACAACAATAAGTTCGTAAGTGAGTAATATTTGAGTCTATTTCATAGTTAAAACAAATCTACTCCCTTTTATAACCCAAATTTTCTTAAATTTTGGTTTCTCTATATGTTTGGGTTGGAACTCAACTACCTTAATTGTCATTGACATGTTCTTAGACTTACCTTTGCTTTTCACATTCATCCTAAAAGAAGAGACAACATTCATAATGGGATGATAATAATTAGTTCTAGAATTAGGAGCATAGAAAGAATTATTAAAATGGATTCCAATCAATAAGAATATACATTTGGGCCTAATATGACCCTTCTTACTATAATGATGACAGACAGGTACAAAATTAACAGTTTTTCCTACCATAGGTGCAATGGTTCGTTTTGGGTAATTAGTGCCAATAGGAGTAGAGTTAGATTACAAATGTGGTTTTTGATGTTGAAAATGTGGAGCTCTCATCCTTATAACCAAGGCCATGTGTATCACCATGTGACTTCCATAACTTAAAACTTTGTTAAGATTTTCAGCTCCAATTGTTATCGCAACTTCCTTTAGTTTTTCAAGTTCTTACACTAGCTTCTTCTTCTCTTGTTTAAGATCCATAAGATTTAAATTCAAAACATCAACAAATTTAGACAGGTTAATTTTTTCTTTCTCTAAGATGGAGGAATAAAATTCATAGGTTTTAACTTTATCACTTAATTTGGTTACTTCAACTAGTAATCTATCTTTTTCTTTCTTACAACCCACTAAGTCTGTAAATTGTTCATCAAGATTATTAGCATTGAAAGAAATACTCTTGTTTTTTATATATGTTGAAAAGGTCATTTCAAAGGTTTGAAGTAAATCAACAAGTTCCTCAATTTTGATGGTATCTACATCCTTGTTTTCAACAATGACAATGACATTTGCATGGAAGCGATTTGGTAATGAGCGAAAAACCCTCTAAACTAATATGAAATCATTAATTTTCTCTCCAAAATTTGAAGAGGTGTTAGCAATATCACACAATTTAACATAAAATTTAGAAAAAAGGTTTATTTTCTCTTATCCTAAGGTTTTCAAACTTAGTTCCAAGTAGGGTGGCACCATCATGGACAACCTTTAGAGTGTCCCAAGCACACTTAGCAGTTTTAACATTAGAAATATGACAGAACTTATTTGATGATACAACACTAAAGATGACATTAATGCCCTTTTGATTCCAATTATTACCAATTTTGTCCTCAGTGGTCCATTCATTCTTAGGCTCAAGTGACTATATTATCTTTGACAACCATAGGTTGTTCCCAACCATAATGATAGAATTCCAAAGACTCTCATACGAGTCTTTCAGTATGGATAGTTAGACCCATTAAAGAAAGAAGCACGGGTTGCCATAAAAAGGCCCTTGGCAACACACCGCTCTAATACCAATTAAAAGTTTAAGTTACGGATCTAATTAACTTAGGGGTGAATAAGTAATTTTTCTAATTATGTCTAATTAAAATGTTATCAAACGGTTAAACATGCAATTGTATGTAAACAATAGAATGCGGAAATAAAAATAAATATGACACGATATTTTAGATGAAAACAACCTAAGTCACAACAATGACTTAATAGGAAAATCACCGGTCCATCGGACCACCTAATTATCCACTATGAAAAATTAGTTCAATTACAAAGCCAAATCTTAGAATATCCTTCCCAGATAAATCTCCCAAAGTAATCTACTTACGATCCTTCACTTCTTCAAAGTCTCTATAAGGTTCGTGTACGATTACAGACCAACGTTTCGATATCTCGAGTCACACGAGCAATCAAATCCGTTCAACAAGTACCTGAAAAGTTAGCATAAGTACAAAGTGTATCCTAAAACAGATTCAATAATGAAAAACCCTAGCTAGAAGATTCAAATTGTAAATCAGATAAATCAGATCATCTAACAAATCCTAGAAATAAAGTTAAAAGCACATTATCATAAAAACGAATAGGCATATGAAGCAAACGAATAGGCATATAAATCAATCAAACATAACCACACAATATGTTTGATAAATTAAATCAAGAACACGCCTAAATAAATATAATATAGTTAGAAAACGTTTTAAAAAAGAAAGCACAAATAATGCAAGATTAATAGAATAGATGTGGTGCTTTAAAACAATGAGTATTAGGTTGTTTATATAAAGGAATTAAAACACTAATGCTAGGTCAAAATGTAATGACCCTTCTATCCTTAAAAGATTTAATAGAGCAGTATTAAATAAGGACAATATGGTAATCTACAAGTTTGGTTCAAGTAAACAAAAGGATTTTAAGTTGAAAACTTTCACACTCGATCGATCTAAACTAAGCTCAATCGGTTGAACTAATAGGTCGATCAATCGTAACCCTTTTCGATTAATCCATCAATGATTAATAAAAACCCGTGATGAGGTAGATCGAACGTGATCAATATTATACTATTGCTTTAGGTTTACATACAACTACATTGATTTTGGTAAAAGTGGCTAGACTAAGCAACAAAGTGCCTCGTATTTTTCCCTCTGTCTCTGGTTGTCTCTCGATTCCTTCAACAGCTTGGCCCGCAGCAATACTTTGACCAACACCAGGTCCAATAGAAGGAAGCCCAACTGTCAATTCAGTAGCATGATGATCGATCCTCGATCAATCTAGACTCTTGATCGATCGAACATAACTTCTATCGATCTACTCCAATTAGAATTCAACCCAAGAACAACTAAATCGTACACGATCGATCCTCGATCAATTTAACCCTTCGATCGATCAACCAACACATATACCATATTTTCCTATGTGTGCTAACATAAAGAAATGAGTATATACTTGAAGCACATCAAATTGAAGCTTGGACGTTTCTTCGTTATTGAATAACAGACGTGAAAATGCGCTTAGAAACTAATTTACACTTAAACGTTTTGTTCACGAATATCGTCAATACTTATAAACCTTACAATTTTGATTTATATTTACTTTCGTTGACTATAATGTCTTTAAATACATACAAGATTTAAGTATAGTTAAGCCAAAAATAAAGTATGCACAACTGGGATTATATCATTGTGGCTTCATATGGGGAATGATGGGTAGAGTGTTTATGTTTCGTCCAGTGGTGGTATAGTGGATAAGATCTTTTCCTCACATTTTAAGTCACAAGTTCAAATAAACCATTTGTTCTGAAAAGCAAATGAGGGGTGGGAGGTTTGGGTTGTGATTGAGTAGCCTGCTTAGAGGATGACATTGTTGATATTTGGTCTTAGCATCAATTTTGAGAAATAGTGTGAGGATGAGACGTTTCTTTTTTGCATCAGGGATATCTCACTGAAGATGCTTTAGCTGCAGTGAAAATATTGCTTCCTCGTTCTGCTGAAGGTGATTTGGCCGAGGTTTGCTCCTGGGCTGATGAGATAAAACATCACTATCCTTGGCATTGGAGCAGTGCTTTACACTATGTTGACACACCAGATTTTAAATGTAACTACCATTACTGCAGTAAGTGGCCAGATATCTACAGGTACCAACTATGCTAGACTTGTAACAACGTCAGCTGTATTTTCTAAATGTTGCTCTGATGTCCCTAAGCTTCATGTTACTAGGTTTACTGACCAAATTTTACCTGCTGGTTCTTTCTATTGAAGATCTTGGTGATTTTTCTGTTTGCTTTTTGGTGTTTAATTGAAGACTTATTTGGTCTTAAGATTTTTAGGCTGTTAAGGGATCTCCTTTAGGTGGAAAAGGGCTACTGCTTTGAATTCTATGGTTCTTGGAATTGGCAAGAGAATGATCTAAGATAGATACTGTGATTATGAATATAACTGTAACTACAACTACTTTATGAATGCCAGCAACTCAAGCACATGTAGCTTTTAGTATCATACATACATATTTGAAGAAAAATGGATTTAGTGGTCATATCAGGTGTTCTTTTATATGTTTGTAGATGAAACACATAAACCCTTTCAGATATTGGTTGAGTATGAAAGTTGGAGTAAGTTGGGTGTGTAGTGGTGTATGACCATACAAGCGGTTCAATATTTCAGGCATGCTTATTATAATGAACGCTGGCAGTATCCTTTGGCTGCCAATAAGCTTTACAATGTGCTAAATTCTCAAACAAAAGGAAAATACTAATGTTTCATTGTTTCCCGCTTTATAATAGGAGACTGCCATGACAGTGGTAGGCATAAAAATAGGTGTGTAACTGGAGCAATTTACAACTACACAATGCAGCTCACAGCTTATCAAGGCTCCATATCACAGTCACAATGTAAATGCCTTGATACTGTTGAATGACACCTGACTACACTAAATTGTTGTTTTTCTCATTGTTTTAAATTTTCCTTTTGTTGATGACAGACAATTTAACAGAGGCCCTTATGTTTCTTTCTCATTTTGTCGGGGATGTTCATCAGGTATGCTCTTCATACTAGTTGCTCGAAACTTAAAGGATGAAATCCATCAGCGGTGCAGAATTTGTAATTGTAATGAAATTTTGTTCCGATTTTAATATACTTGTAAATTGACTCTTATGTTTTGATAATACAAAATATTTTCGCAAATATATACATCGCATAGGGTATTCTCTTTCCATCTGAGATTTGGATCTATTTGATTAGGTGCTATGAATTAAAAATTGTTAGAAAGGTTGATTCTACGTATTACCATAACAATCTTGAGAAATATTTTTGGTAATTCAACTTTCTAGTTAACGTCATTGTGCTTGTCTTTCTATGCTATAATGCTTGTGCTAAATCATTCTTTAGGAGCCATAATGGTAGTTTAAGTTATTCTTTTCAATATTTTCCTCTTATTTCCTTTATTTGCCTAATTTCTTTTGGATACTATTGAAGAACTCTGTGGAACATTAATAAAATGTTCTCTTACTTTCTAATTTTCTTTGTTGTCAGCCTCTACATGTTGGCTTCATAGGAGATTTAGGGGGGAACAAAATTATAGTTCGGTGGTACCATAGGAAGACAAATCTCCACCATGTGAGTATTGATTCTTTATTATGCGTACATGGGGCTATTGTCGTTTTATACTGTTAATAGTTGCTGAATTGTTAGTTTCAACTCATTTGTTTCTTTACCAGGTATGGGATGATATGATTATTGATTCTGCTCTAAAGAATTTCTATAATTCAGAAATTGCAATCATGACACAGGCCATTCAAAGAAATATTACGGTATTACGCTGTTTTTCCCTTGAGATGCTTAGCATCATACTTTTCTACTCCAAATAAAAGAAAAACTTTAAAGATTAAAAGGGGTTTCATAATTTTAAACTTGATAAATGCTTAGCATCATACATTTCTCCTCCAAATAAAAGAAAAACTTAAAAGATTAAAAGGGGTTTCATAATTGTAAACTTGATAAATAATGTTCAAGTTCCTTCTTCAAATGGTTCTCTTTTAGGATGCTTATATGGTTTTGTTATTTGATTAAAAGTAAACTTCAATCTGATGTTAATTGGTTTGTTTGACCTATAAAGAAACAATTGGAGCTCTTAAGCTTTGTCGCATCTATAAAGATTTTATAGAATAAAGCGATAGTATTTCTAGTATTAGATGATTTTGAGATTTTATAGAATAAAGCGATAGTATTTCTAGTATTAGATGATTTTGACTTTTAAAAGACAAGAGGAAATCATGAGTTATAGGAGATAATTACGCTAAATATAAATTTTCTCTAATAGGAACTATAAGATCTTGCAATAAAGGTCGGACTCTCCAAGGCATACTTGATGTACCGTATTGGATAAGTTAAGAGTAATTGTATTATAACTAATCTGTATGTTATTTGATGATGTTATTTGATGACACCTGAATAATATAGTTGATAAAATTGATGAAAAATATTTACATAAAATGCTTTATATTTAAAATAGTATTTAATTCATTTTATGTAGTTTTCTTACCTATCAAAATAATTTCATTATAAAAATATATTTAAATAAATATTTAATTTATTTTCATATTTTCTTATATTTTGAAAATAAAATATAAAAAATTTCCTTTAATTCAAGATAAAAAAAAATTAAAAACACGTAATTTTAGAATTGAAATTTTAGATAAGTTAAATAAAGTTTCCTATAGTTTAGATTGATATGTACTTGTTGTACTAAATTTTTATATAAACTTACAATTTTTGTTAAGTATAACACGATCACTTTACATCCAAACACATGATTATATAGAAATTATACAGTCAGAATCTTTAATACTGCGTAACAAACATGCTGGTAAGGTTCTGCAAGAGTTATGCCTTATACTCCTACAATTTGTGCATATCACCACTTGAATTAATTTATTTTTTATATTATATTATTCAAACATCCCATAAAAAATGTAGATAATATTGTTTTTTTTCTTTCAAACATCCAGTATTTCTAGTACTGATGTCTTATTTCTCTGTGTTTGTGAATGTCGCTATATATGATCTTAACTTTTTGTCATGCCTTTGTTTTTAAAAAAGTTATCCTTGCTCTTCGTATTTGATTTCCATAGGATAATTGGTTTGATGATGCATCATCATGGGAAACTTGCTCAAAGAATCAAACAGTTTGTCCAGATCTGTAAGTATTGATGTCCTCTTTTGGTCTACTTTTACCCTAAGCTCTCTTTTCGACATGGTAATTTCAGAAACTTCATTCCTCATTCTTAAAGATATGTAAAATTAATGAGGGCTGTTAATGGAGAAATGGAACCTAACATTCGCATTAGTATTCTTGATATATGTACAAGAGGGTACAAATCTTCATTGAGAAATTGAGAAATTCAATCCAATTCAAAAGATTGGATTGGTTTCAAAGTTATGGTCGGATTAGATTCGGATTAAAAATGTACAATATATTTGGATTCGAATTGGATTCAGATAAAATTTAAATTGATAGATTTTATAATCTGTTATAATCCGATCCATACCAATTACTATTAAAATTATAAATAAATACACATTTTATTTTATAATGCATTATATATATAATGTTTTATGTTAGTTATTTAACGGTATATATTGTTCTTAGTATGTTAGTAATCAAGCATAAGCCTGTCACTTATAAGGGTAGCGCATTTAGGAATAAATATAGAGGACTGTAAAAAGCCATGGATGCTTGGCTTTGTGGGAGAAATTTGGCGTTGACTTTTAAAATATTAGAGAGATAAAAGTAAGCTTGCAAGATTTGTGTTTGCCAAAATTGAGATATTTGCTTGACTGATGTGCATAAAAGTTGGTTAGTTAGTCACAATGTTTTTCCTCAAAGTCTGATGGAATTATAGAAATTAACTTGTATCTTATATGTAGCTTATGTTGCTATTCATGATTTTGCAGCTATGCCACTGAAAGCGTTCAGTTGGCATGCAAATTTGCTTATAGGAATGCCACACCAGGAAGCACTTTACAAGGTATCCTCTCCGTTCTGTTGAACTTTTGTACTTGTTAAACATTTCCATCCATCGCCACTATTAGAACGAATTTGAACCATATAAGAGGTACCTGAATGACAATGAATTTCGTACTGTTTTTCAATAAATTATCTAAACCAGGCATGAATTGAACTTTTATGCACTGTTTAAAACTAAAACCCGAAAGTTATTACTATAAATATGAGGAATACAAAATATCTAGTGCATTGATGGAAACACGTATATTTGCTTATAAGACTTCTCTCTATCTGTCTGACTTGAGTCAATGCTTGAATCTGAATTATCAAATTACTTACAGCTTACAATTTTATCACATGTTGGATTATTTTAAACGCTCCACCTTAGCAACTACCAATTTGATTACAAAAATCATATATCCAACTCCAACATTATTATCTTATGGGTTCTGACTCAAAGCATCTGTTTTTCACATGGCCAACACAACCCAGCATGTTAGCAAACTAACATAATTGAAACAAAGGCATCCAAATATTACAAAATAGTGCCCTTGTTCTAGAACACAATTATTTTTCTACATGATTTTTTCTTCCTAAATGTTTAAAAAATAAGATCATTTTTATCTATTCCAAGTTTTCGATTACATCGTTGCTTTGTTATGGCTGTAGATGAATACTTCCTTTCGCGGCGTCCAGTTGTGGAGAAGAGGCTAGCACAAAGTGGGGTTCGTTTGGCTGCTACACTTAATCGAATCTTTGCTACCAAAGCAAAAGTTGCTGAAGCCAGAAGATAGGAAATGTTGATAGAGATGCATCTCCATAAGATTATAAATAATAATAGACTCCATTTATCCTGTTAAGCTGATTAAAGCTTGAAGTTTCCCTCACGCAAGTCTTTCTTTACCAATAATATTAAGAGTTGGAGCAGTTAGAGATTAATTTAATGTCTTTACGTCTTGACTTGGTTGTCGTATATTTTTATGCCTCCAAAAATGCGAGAATATGCCATCATGTTGCTTATGTTAAAGGTCAACTTTTGGGGTACTTAAAATACTGGAAATCTTAAACTTGCACTCAATAATAACCTCTTATGAGTTGTATATATATGTATAATATATGCATAAGCAAATATCTTATGTTAGTGTATGTTATCTATCTTGTTATATCCAATTAGCCAGAGATTAATAACAGAGCATTTGTGTCGATGGAAAGCAATAGAGGCTCAAGAGTGTTAGTCTCATTTGGGTTTGTTTTGTTTCTGGGTTTTACTTCTACTTTGTTGCCTATAACAGATGGGTGGAGTAAAGAAGGTCATGTTATGACATGTCAAATTGCGCAGGTAATATAAAAGAGGTGATTTTATGTAAATTTTTTTAAATTAAGACTTATTTAATAGTTGATTAGTTGTTTGTTATAAAATAGTTTGATTAATGAAAGAGCTAAATAAATTATTTTTATAATGAAATAACCTACCCATTATAGCAATGACGTGTGAGTCGTTGGTGGTTCTAGGAAAAGGGATCTCAATGTGTGAAAATACGTGAACGAGTCCCTATATTAAAAAAATTATAAATAATCGATGAATAAATTTTATATTAGTTTATTTTTTTAACATTTTATATTGAAATTCGATTTTAACTGAAAAATTCTCACTCAAATACAATTCTTTAAATTTCAACAACTTTATTTTTTTTTCAATTAAAATCTATCAAATTAATTGAAAAAAGCATTTTTTTCATGTCAAATTTAAAAAAAAAACAAATTATACGGTGCATATATAAAACTACTTGTAAATTTGAGAAAAGTTCATAACTTAACTTAACGGTAACATCTTAATCAAAAGACACATGTTTTGCGTGGATATAGGAGTGATGTGGTTTGATTTGGGAGGTATTTTAAGTTTTATACACGTTATAACGTTAATTCTCGTTAAGAATCAAGGTTGATAATATATTTGTTAAAAATTAAATTTGATAATATAAAAATAATAAATAAAAATTTCGGTAATAATTTTAAAATTGAATGATTTAATTAAAATAGATATTATTAATATATCAAACCCATTTGGGAGAGGAGATGTATCTTCACAAACCTAGTACCTTGAAAATAAAAAGGAAAAAAGATAGTTGAACTTTCAATATCAGAATATGATGCAAAATTGTAAATATTTCAAAATATAGATGACCTAAAAGTCTAAATATTACTAGTTAGAATATATATTTTTTAATTGTATGGTATTTTTTTATACATAAATTTTGATTTTTAATCCCAATATATATATATATATATATATATATATATATATATATTCATTTTTTTACAACAAAACGTATGTTTTTTTAATATTGTATAAAAAAAAGTAAAATAATGTTAATTTTTTTTAAAAGTAAATTTCATTCCTTAAATATTAATTCAAATATGAATGAACAGTCACTCCTGGAGCCAGACGCAGCAGAAGCAGTCCAAAATCTATTACCACACCATGTGAATGGTAACTTGTCAGCACTCTGCGTATGGCCTGACCAAATAAGGCATTGGTACAAATATAGATGGACCAGCCCACTTCACTTCATTGATACTCCAGATGATCTTTGTGGCTTTGATTATTCAAGTAAGCTCAGCCCAATCCTTAATAATTGACACAAATTTCGTACCTAATGTTAATTGGTAATAACTATAATATATATTAATCAAAAACACGTGAATCATTATATTTTAATTTTATATTTATTTTATTATACAACATGTTTTAAATTTATGTAATATAAATATAAATAATAAAAAATTAATCATAATTTTTTGAATTAATTAAAATATACATAAATTAATACGATAAAAAAATTATTTTTTATTTAAAATATTTGATTTAATTTTTAAAAAAATTTAAAATATAATATAATGATAATTTTATTTAAAATTATTTGAGGTTGAGTAATACTTTTATGTATAATATATATATATATATTAATTTAATGAGTAAATTTACTATCTAAGTTGAGTTAATCTTATTTGTAAATATATTTTGATTATTATATATCTACTTTTTTAATCTTCATTTCTATCTAGATCGTAACATATTATAAATTTATATGAAATTTTAGCACGTATAATGTTATAAATCCATTTGTTTTTCTTTTTATATGAAAACTTCACATATTTATATTAAATAATTCGTTTAATTCATCATTATTTATGAAATATTTTTTTTGGATAATTAACAGGAGATTGTCACGATGAACATGGCAAGAAGAACATGTGTGTCGCCGGTGCAATCCACAATTTCACCTCCCAACTTTCTCACTATAGAGATGGAACCTCCGATCGTCGATGTAATCAACACATATATTTTACTAACTCATTAATTAATCTTATATTAACAACTTTTAATTCCATAAACATTTTTTTTCCAAATAAATAAACATATCCAACAAATATACCATCCAATAATTACTTTTGTTTCGTTTTTATTACATACATACCATCAAATTATGAAAAAATTCCAGATGTATCGTTCTTTCTTTTTTTGAACCTTAATTTTGTTAAATTTTATGGATTTAAATTTTTTTAAAAATATATCTAATTTTTTAGCTGTTCATATTCCTCAGCTTAAACTCACCTCAGCAGGCCACCATTAAATTATTACTATTATACCCCACGTACGCATCACCCCCCACACCACCATGCAAACCAGATTCGTCTCGCACAATCTATACGTACATAGACACAGTCTGCCTAATTGATAAATTTTGTTTGTCTCATAATTATGCAGATAATATGACAGAGGCCTTGTTGTTCTTGTCACACTTTATGGGAGATATCCACCAGGTTACATTTCTATATAGCTACCTCTCTTACACTTTGCTTCAAAATCATATTATTCCTTTTTCATTTCAATTAAGAATTGTATTAATAAAATGTTTGAATTTTTATTTTAAAATGCTCTCAATTACTTTGGTTTTGTAGCCAATGCATTGCTCATTCACAAGCGATAGAGGAGGAAACACGATTAATCTACGCTGGTATAGGCATAAATCAAATTTACACCATGTAAGTAATTAATGTTTAATCAAAATAATTTAATATCCGTTACATTAGAATAAGAGTAACTTTAATATGAAAAATTCAAAATGTTTTTATTATTATTATTATTATTATTGTTTTTGTTAAAAATAATTTTGTATTGGAAACATAATAGAGTATGTGACCATTTGTTGAATGTGTAGGTATGGGATAGAGAGATTATACTCCAAGCTCTTAAAGATTATTATGACAAAGATGCCGACCTCCTCTTACAAGACATTGAGGGAAACTTCACTGAGGTAATTAATTAGCTAGTAACCAAATTAACAACTATTTCTTTTTTTTTATTTTAGAAAATCAAATTATAATCATATACAATATTTACATGACAATTAATAGTTTTTAGTGTATAGATCAAAAATAACAATTGTGTAGTATTTTTATATTTTCATTAAATCAATTAAGCTAGCTAGCTAGCTTTTGATAACTGTTTATATAATTATTTGGGCATGTTCTTAATTACAGGGAGTATGGTCGGATGATGTTTTGTCATGGAAGCATTGTGATGATCTTGTTTCATGTGTTAACAAGTTCGTTCTCTATCTTCCTAATTACTCCATCTTTTTATCTGCTTCAAAATTATAAGAATCTTTTTTACCCATAATATTCTTTAATTTTTAGCATGCAGATCTTGAAAGGGGGAAACTTTATCTTATTAATCTTTGAATTTGTTTAATTAAATTAAATAGGTATGCTGCTGAAAGCATACAAATAGCTTGCAAATGGGGTTACAAAGACGTTGAGCCTGGTGTTACTCTTGGAGGTACGTACCATAAGAAAGTACTCAATTTCACAGCCTAGATTTACATGTTATGTTGGGCGATAAAGATACGAGAAGTTAGGAAAACAATTTTCAAACTTAAGTTATTGGAGA
The DNA here is from genome assembly GCA_030763125.1 of Hippophae gyantsensis. NCBI lineage: Eukaryota > Viridiplantae > Streptophyta > Magnoliopsida > Rosales > Elaeagnaceae > Hippophae > Hippophae gyantsensis. Next base: position 16,811,789 of record CM061033.1, on the reverse strand, counting down.
AATAATTAAAAATATATTTATACATCGAATATTTTCTCACAAGTAATTCTACGTGACATTTAAATCAAACACTTATAATTTAACATGATAATAAATTTTGAATATAAGATCTTCATTTTTTATAGACAAATTAATTCTTCTTAAAACTTAAAATTTATTGAGAAAAAAACTCTCTTAAAAATTTAATTTATCGAAAAAATGATTAAAGGAGAACTAATAATGTTGTCTTACATTGTATATATGTATTATGCAGAGGAATACTTCAATTCAAGGATGCCAATTGTAATGAAAAGGATTGCTCAAGGTGGAGTCCGATTAGCCATGATTTTGAACCAGGTTTTCGGTGACTCTGAAGCTGAATTTGTAGCTACACCAACTTAAGTAAACTATATAACAGCTTTTATTTTAAGTAGAATTTAATTAGGAGTTAGATACTGTTCTCTAATTCCATCAATGCCCAATAAGCAACTTTATGTTAATTATATTGGTTAAGAAGATGTAATAATTTAACAATTTAGTACTAGTGGAATTAACAGTAGGCCGATACGCTATTAATTTGTCCAGGTCATGTTAGTCATTTATATTATTTTCTTTGAGTTCGTCATTTTAGCTCTTACTTTTTTTTTTAATTTGCCAACTATATCTATAATTCTTAAATTGTTAGTGGATTGGTTAAAAATTCTAAAATCAATTATTATCAAAAGAAAAAAGTCACAAACAAGTTAAAAGTAGGGATTGGACTAGGATAATCTCTTTTTTTTTCCGATATGTTTGTAGATATTTTTAAATCTCAATTATATATTTTACATCCGTACTGATTTGAAAGCTATTAACAAGTTATTTAAATTTTTAACCTTTTTGTATGGTTTAGATTTGACAAGTATCATATTTTATGAAAAATTAAATTCAAAATAGTCCTATGATACTTGCATAAAGGCACTTGAATCATGATACTTTTAAGTTAATTAGTTTTAGTTCATACAATTGAGTCAATTGAGTTTAATATTTTAAAAACTCTTAATTTTTTAAGGGGTAAAATTAAATTTATCTTAAAAGTAAAATACTATATATCATCTTTTAAAGTCTTAATTCATCTTATTTTCTCGGCATGTGAGTCTCTTTGTCATCTTTTTCTCTCTCATTTTATTTTATTTGTATATATATAATTTACTTATATAAGTATTGTAAATTTTATTTTTATATCTAAAGTTATTTAAAATTTTAAATTATAAGAATTTTTATTAAATGTAGAGTGATTGCAAGAGACTCAAATAACAAAAAATATTTATATTTAAGAATAATACAGAGAATATTCTTTTAAGTTTTTGATATTATTTTTATTTTTATAGATATTATAAACAAAATGTCATTTTTAATAAAAAATCTTATTTGGTTTTAAAACAGGATTCAAGGACATTTGTATATATCGTGTTTTATATATGATAATAATTCGTAAATAAATTTCAATATCAATATGCTCTTATTCGATTCAAAAAAATCAAATCTATTTGGATTCAGATTGGTTTGAATTGATTATATCATCAGATTAAATTCAGATTGAAAATTTTCAAATTCGTTCGTATCGAATCAAATTCGAATGAACCAAAAATAGATAATTTCGATCTACTCATCGGAATTTAACATAATTTTCGATGAATTTGATTGTTGTCGACATCTAAACCATTTAAATGCTATAACTTAGATTATCAATTTGCAAATTTTTTTTTTACAAATTGACTCCATTGTGATATTATAAAATAAATAACTAACACCCTAAAAATAATAAGTTGGTTATAATATGATGTCAAAAATATCGATTGTGATTACTAACATTTTAAACCATAAGATATTTAGTTTTAAGCATTATAAATTTTTTTTATATCTAAAGTTATTTGAATTTATAAATTATGAAAAAAATAGAGTAATCGAGAGAGACTCAAATGAGAAAAAATATTTATATTTGAAAACAAGATGATGAATTTTTTTTGTTTTTAATATTATTTTTATGAGTATTATAAACAAAATGATATTTTTAATAAAAATCCAATTTTCTCTTTAAAAAGGAGTAGAAGACATTTGGCCTTTAACTAAACTTTTATAAATTGATTGAATTCATTTAGTAATATAATCTAAAAATATGATTATTTAATTCAAAATTTTTAAATAAATTAAATTTTTTATAATTTATTAATAAAAAATACTAAAAAGTCAACGTCACTCTTTTGTTCCCATATTCAAATTCCAGTATGTATGTGTAAATGTATGAATGTATATATGTTATTAAAAAAAAATCGCTAAAATTCATTTCACGTTATAGTCTTCCACATTTGCTATTGGTAACAACCTTCATTTTTGTATTTTGTATTTTGTCTTTAGTCATTCCATTGTAATCAATTTAACTCATTATCATGTTATTGTTAGAATTTTATATGAATTAGTATATAATGAGATTGAAAAATGAATATAAATAGAATGAATTAAATTTTTCATGTATTATTCATATCTTATTGGATCATGCATAATGATATTCACCAATTATTATTATATATACAATTAATGGGTTTGCAAACAAGCAGTACATGAATACACGTATATAACCTATAGATTGCCACTCCTAATTGAAACTTACATTAATTACTAAATTTTTTTAAATGAAAATTAAAAATATAGACACTTATAATAAATTAAATTGTATACTAAGATTGAAAAATGAATATAAATATAATGAATTAAATTTTGCATGTATTATTCATATCTTATTGGATCATAATGAGATTGACCAATTATTATTGTATATACAATTAATGGGTATACGAACACACAGTACATGAATACACCTAACTTATAAATTGCCACCCTAATTTAAGCAATAAGTCTTTTGATGGTAATAAATTTTTTCTATAAATTTACTATAGACATTATCTGAGGTCATTAAGGGACCCAAGGGAGAAACATTAGTCAAGTCTTGATCTTATCTTTTCATAGTGTTGAAACACTACATTTTGGACCTTAGAGTAAAAGTCTCTAATCAAAGACAAATAGTCTTCATAGTTATGTGTTAGCTCAACTAGTTGAATAAGAATAGTATCAATATTAATGGCTGACTTTACATACTCTTTCATAGTTATTTTCTTAGGTATATTATTGTCCTAATTTCTACTTTTCAACTTAAGGGTCTAACATTGGTAAAGGTAGACTTCTTTGATTTTAATATTCAATCTTCTTAACAATTCTTTTTATTTGTTAACATTGTTTATGGAAAGTTCAAATGTATTCCTTAAAGATATCCTACCTCGTATAAATTACAAAAACAATAAATTAAATCACATGTAAAAAAGATAAAATAAATAGACAATAAAAATACAATATATGAATATAAGTAAATAAATAAATATTAATAAAAATAAATAACAATTATAAATAAGTAAATAAAATAAAATACACAAGAAATAAAAGTTAGTACATAAAAATACTAAACAAAAAAGAAATAACAATTAATAATAGTAATTAGAAAATAAATTAAGTTAGTAAATTGATAAACAAAAATGTATAAGGAAAATAAAATAAAATAATGTTAAAATAAAATTAGTATAGAAAAATGCTAAAAGAAAAAATTAAGTTAGTTAGTTAGTAAATAAATAACTAAAAACAAGTTAATAAAAAGAAAATAAAGTTAAAATAAAAAATAAAAATAAAAATGAATTAAAATATTTTTTGAATTTTTAATTATTTTTAGATTTTTTCTAGATTTTTAATTTTTCTATTTTTTACTTTTTTTTTAATTTTAATTTAAGCAACTAACAAATATTCACAAAAAAATTACAAAAAGAAAAAAAACATGAATATTTAAAAAAAAATAAAAATTTTGATAATAAAAAATTAAAACGTTATTCCTCTCCCACAACGGCTCCCAAAATTTGTTGTACAAAAACTTCATAGTCAAATTTTATATTTTATAAAAACTCGTAAATACGTAGATCATTTATAATAAATGATAAGCACACTCTCAAGATCGATCTAAAGATGAACTACGTGATTTTAAAAATTCGATAAATTTCTTAAAAGTAGACATGAAAACAAAACCTAAACATCTTATCAATATATTTTGGTTTTAAAAAAGATTAAACCAATGATAAAAAAATACATTGGATTCAAAAAATTCAAGGCAGATAAGAATTTAACATTTAAAGGAAAATTATTAAAAAAAAATAGCTAGTTAACTATATATGATAGAATTAATTAGGTTAATGAATTATAAATTCAGATTATTGATTCTCTTTTATATGTATAAATAATGTTTTTTATCGAATCACTAATTAATTTGATTAAATTATGTTTAATGTCTAAAAAATTAACAAACTATCTAACTTGATATTTTTGATCGAGTTACCAAATTAAACTCTTATTCAAACTGTCTAAATTAGATCTAGATAACATATATGAAACCTAATTTTTATATCTTAAATCTATTACAAAAAATATTTCGTTAATATATTATTCAATAATAAAATTTGTAAAAAAAATCTTGAAATAAAAAATAATCTGTATTTATTATATGTAAAAAATATTCGCCTAAATAATGTACACAAATATAGCAAAAAAACTAATTCTCATTATCACAATTACTTAAACATACTCACAGTTAGTAAATTAATTTCAAAAAATTCAAGAAATACAAAAAGAATTTACTGGAAAGAAATAAGAATACATATCAGATTTTAATACCAAAAGTAGATAGATAGATGTGCCCTATTCCACAACTTTGATCTTGATCTTCATATTAATCCTTACTTTCCAACAACATTTTTGTATCACTTGATCTAGAAATCTTCATGTTGATGCTTCTTATTATTTGTTTTTTTTTGCCTAATCTAAATTGTGTATAAGCTACACCTAACCTTAAAACATAAAATAACTCTGACGACTACAGAGGAAAAATATAACAAAATTACCTATAAACTATTCTGACTACCTATATAAAATTGTCTACTGACCTAAACAAAAAAAAAACATATTCATAGGCTAAGACTAACACAAAGGCTTCCAACCAAATTAATGAACATGCACCGTGGCCCAATTATTCCACCATCATGGCGTGAGACAAGTAAAGCTTTGCCTAATTCTATGTAGAGAAGAGTGTACCACATCACATTATATCTTTATCACGTCACTCATTGCTTTTCTTGAATTCTAGCCCTACACCCCTTACATACTGGTTTGTTCTTCATATAAGGCTTACATGTCTTATTCTTTTAAGCTTTTAAAATGCAAATGATTGCTACAAGTGTTGTTCTTTATGTGTTGATCAATTTATATATTTGAAGCAAAAACATTTGAAATACAACAAAAAATATCTTTGATTTTGAACTTATAAATATACATAAATATGTTATAATCAAATCTATTTATCACATTTAAGTACAATAAAATAATGAAATACATAATAACTATCAAACAATTTTTTGTTTTCACACAAATGAAAACAACATGTAGAATCCAAAATCCAATCATTCATAGAGCCTTCACCTATAGTCACACATATGACATCAAAATTAGAATCGTAAGTTTCATTGACATTTATGTCTTTTTCATATTTCCTTATCTTTTTATCTAAATTTCTTAGATATTTTAGTCCGTCTTCACCAAATCTCTAGATGTGGTCCCTTTATGATGATAAAAACATTCAATGTCATCTCTTGAACGAGACATGAAACGATTTGTATCTCTACTAGAATATCTTCTCTTTAGTATGCTTTTTCCTCTACTTGATAAACTTTTTGTTGAATCTTCTCGAGTGGTATGAACATCTCTATGTGTAGGAACTAATGATTTGATCGCATTATTAGTTTATAAAAGTGTTGTTAACTCCTCATCTACAGTCAACATAGTCTTTCAAACGAGTAATGTTTTCACCAATATATCATATGATCTTGGTAATGAGAACAACAAAATCATCACTTGATCTTCACCATCTATCTTTATAGCAACACTTGGAAATTTAGAAATATATCTATTGAACATGTTTAGATGGTTTCTAATGTTATCATCTTTACTCATCCTTAAAGCAAACAATGGTTTCTTCAAATAAGGTCTATTTGTAATAGAATTTGATATATATAATTTTTTGAATTTTTTTTCATAATTTTGATGGAGAATTCTCATTCATCACACTATATTTGATTTCAAAAACTAAACTCAAACGAATAGTACTCACTACCTCTGCTTCCATTTTTTTTCCAAATCATCTTCCTTTATGTTTTCTGACTTCGTTCCCTTCAATTCAATCACATTACTTTGCCAAATTTTGAAATTAATTTTTCCATCAAATTTCTCTATATCAAATTTGTTGTCAAGTTTTTCAATTAGGACCTCAAACCTTTGGTTTTGATACCACTTGTTTGGCACAACAAAAATAATTATAAAATCAAGTGAACAAAAAATAATAAGACAACAAGAAATTTTATATGGTTTGACAAATTAATCTATTCTACACCTAAAGTCACAAATAAATCAACTAATATTATTTTTTGATACAAGAATCTTAACACAATTCTAAATACACCTGTATCTTAAGAATAATATTAGGATCCCAAAAATAATACTCAAACTCAAAACCCCAATATACCCAATATCATTCTCACATACAAAATATAATAAATAGAAAAATTCAAATAAACTAAAATCACTTTCTCTATTTTAGTTTATATAGTCAAATCATATACACAAGTAACACCTTTTTTTTCTTTTTATCAAGTGAGTCTGTGTCTATCTTCTGCTATCTTGGGGCTTGTCTAAATGAGTATAAGTATTACCCATAAAAGGCCTTTTGGCTTCTCACTCATAAGATAAAAACATGAATCATCTTGACATCTAATAACCTATCATACCAACTTAATACCCATGATGAAGTAATTCACTAATTCACTACTTCATCCAAAAATCTTTGGCTTTTTCTTTCCCACTTCAACAACTGAAATAATAAAAAAAACATGTTTTGATTTATTTATTTTTTAAATACCATTTACTCTAACATATTACAAGAATAACAAGAAATATCATAAACTAATGAGTAAAAATCTCTTCAAAATGTCCAAAGATAAACTACAATAAATAGAATTAAAAAATAATGATAACCTAATAAGAATATCAAATATCGAAAGATCTATAATGAAAGCTTTGATCTTTTTAGCAAAAAGAAAAACTCTTTACAAAATATAAATGGAACCCAATAAGAATTTCTTAGAGAAATAAGAAAACTAGTTGTTATAAAATATTTCAACTAGACATTCTAAAATGAGATCGATTAGAATGATTGAAAGACGAATAATCAAAAAGATTTCATGAAATGATCCTATATAATGAAAAAAGAAAAAAAAAGAACAAAAATCTATAATTAAAACTTAATTAAATATATAAAACAATTAAAAGAACAATTCATGAATCTTGAAAATAAGGATATAAGAACATTATTAAGTTTGTTAACATTAATAGATGAGGAATTAAAAAAACATTATAAAAAAAATATATTCTCTAATAAAAAAGACGATGATATCAAATTAATTAGTAAAACAGATTCTGAACTAGAAAATTCTAAAATTATTATGGAAAGATACACAATACTACCCCGATAATCTAAATAGAAACTTCTGATTCTCATAAAAATAAAAAGAATAGGAAAAGACCAAACAAACTTAATCCTTCGTATAGGAGAAGCTAACAACTAAAAATGGAAGTAGGATTACATCGACCCACTAAAGGATTTATACTACTAGAATCAAACTTCATGAAAATAATAATAAAACTAATTTTCTTGACCTAGATTATATTAGATGAATGTGCTAGGATAACGAGGGTACTAATCTAGACATCAAAAATTGTTAGTATAAATCTATCAATTTGTAGAGTATTATTAAATCATAAAATGACCAACAATGTTAAAGTATGGTTTAGTAATTTACCAAATGACATACATATTAAGATGCAAGAAGATTCTACAACAATAAGACTATATTTAAATAAAGTAGTAAATGAAATATATAAATAGGTCATAAGAGAATATAAAGAAAACCATATTATCAAAACAAATGAACTAGAAATAAATAAGTTAAATGACATTTAGCAAATATGACAATATGTGATATGTGCTACATAGATTCTTTTATATGTGAATATAAAATGTATTACTAAAAGATACCTAGAATACAACAACTTAAGGAAATATTTTATCAAAAGTTAGCATGAATTCTATGTAACTCTTGAAAGAAATTAGAGAAATATAATACCGTAAAAGTACCAGATACTTTATGAAGAATAATAAAATAACTAAAAGATTGGATAATTCTACAATATCAAAGAAGAAATGAATATAATTATGCTAAAAAATTCTAAAATATGTTGTAATAGTAAAAAATTTCAAATACTAGAAAAATATGGATGTAATATGAAGCCTTACAAACAAAAATATAAAAGATTCAAAAAATATAAATTCATAAAACAAGAATTTTCAAAAATAGGAAACTAGGAATCTTATAAGAAAATATATTTTATAAGAAGAAAACTTCATAGAAAATAAAATTATTGTCTATCAAGCAAGAAAACTTGCAAATGGTGGATATGTAATAAGGACTGTCGTTATGCCAATGAATGCTCTAATAGGTTAATCTATGAAAAGAAATATAAGAAAATTTTAAAAATATTAAAATAAGCTTATAAGATGGAATTAGAACCCATAGAAGAATCATATATTGATGAAACAGAATCAGTATACTTAATGAGTGAAACTGAAGAAGAAGAAGAAGAAGAAAATTTAGAGGAAACATCTGAAGATGAATAATCTATATAGCATAACTAATCCTAATAGTACTTACATAAAAATAAGATATAAACTCAAGGGATATAATATATACTATTAAATGCCTACGTAGATACTAGAGTCATTATGTGTGTAGCAAGAAAATATATATTTTCGCAAGAACAATGGACTACAATACCAATATACTTGATAGTAAGAATAGAAAATAATACAATAATTAACCTTAACAAAGTTATAAAAGATATTGATATTATAATAAGAGGAGAAAATTTTATATTTCTACTCTATATCAACATGAAACAAGAGTAGATTTCTTGATAGGAGAAAACTTCTTAAATTTATATCAATCATTTATTCAATATACAAATAGGATAAGTTTAACAAGATTAGAAAGAGAAACAATATATATTTCAAATGTTAGATATGTAAAAAGTGTCTCATCAGAAAGGTATATTGAACAACATAAAAAGTAATAATGTGGTGATCTGTAGCAAAAACACAAACCAAATATAGAAAATATCAAATAGAAAGAAAAATTACTAGATGATGATCTTGAATTTAATAATAAGGAAAATCTTATTTTAAAATAAAATACAAGAAGATAAGAGGTTATCACTAAAAATAAGAAAATTACTTAAGTAATAAGCTCAGAAAATCTTTTAGATCAAAAACTTAATAAGCTTGAAAACGTGGCGAGTATAAAACTAAAAAACCCTAATAAAGTTATAAGAGCTAAACTTATGGTCTATACTCAAAAATATCGAGAAAAAATTAGTAAACAATCCAAGAACCTTTGAAACTAGGAGTAATTGAATTAACATAAGTTCACACTCAAACCCAACCTTTTTAGTAGAAAAAAGTAGAGAAAAGATGTTAAAAGAAAAGAATGGTGGTAATTTTTAAATCAATGAATAAAAAAATAATAGATGATGAATACTTTATCCCTGAAAAGGAAGAGTTATTTTCCTTGATCAAAGGAAAGAAATATTTTCTCTGGTTTTGATTGTAAAAGTGAATTTTGAAAAATTAGATTAGATACAGAATCTCAACTATTAACAGCCTTTAGTTTTCCATAAGGACAATTTTAAGGGATTGTTGTACCATTTGAATTAAAAAATATTGTTGTGACATTTGGATTAAAACAGACACCAAAAATATTTCAAAGATATATGAACAATATTTTTAAAGAATAATACCCATATTTTTATGTCTACATTGATGATAGATTATCCTTTATTGATAATATCAACCAGCATTATCTTGACATATTAAAAATCATAACAAAATGTAAGAAATAAGGAATAATATTCTCTAAGAAAAAGGCAGTATTAGAATAACAAAAGATCAAGTATTTAGGGCTTGAGATAGAAGATGGAAAACACTACCTTCAACCTCTTATTCTAGATAATATACAAGAATTTTTCAATGTTATCATTGATAAAAACCAACTACAAAGGCTTTTAGAATGTTTGACATATGCAGAAGCATATATTAGAAAATTAGTAAAAATAAGAAAACTTTTACAAGTAAAACTTAAGAAAGATTATGTCTGAAAATGGACTGATTAAGATACAAAGTACATGGAAAAAGTAAAATCAAAAGTAACACTTTACCATCAAGGACCAAATAAAAAAATGATAATAAAAGCAGATGTTTTACATGAATTTTGGGGAGCCATATTAAAAGAAAGAGTATATGATAGTAATGGATATTTGTGTAGGTTTACTTCAGTAGTTTTCCAAAGAGCTAAACTAAACTATGATAATAATGAAAAGGAATATCTAGCTGTAAAAAAGGTAAAAACAATTTCTATACTCTCAAGATGTATTGTTAGAACATACAATAAATTTTTTGGATATTTCTTAAGAACTAATATTTCAGAAAATTATAAACAAGGAAGATCAATCAGATAAAAAAAGTGGTTCAACCATTACAAATTCCATGTTGAACATCTACTATAAAAAGAGAAGTTTAGCCAATTCTTTAACTAAAAAACTAGCCCCATTAATATTTTTTACAATTACAGGAAATATGGACAAACTTAACATAGAAATCAAGATCAAAGAAATTGAATTAAGAGTTATAAAAGATCAATTAGAGATTTTATACATCAAAAAGTTACTCATATGTGACAAATAGGAAGATTCTAGTTCTCCAACAAAGAAAGACATTAAATTCTTGAAGGAAAATGATAAAACTTCATAACTAACCAAAAAAAGGGTAACTTCTAAAAAGTTTAATGGTTTGAATTGTAGATGAGGAAGAGCTCAAATAAAAAATCAAGAAGAAATATAAAGTATTATGTTGTTTACATAGGAATATATGTAACACACAAAGCATTCACTAATAGAATTGAAACAAAAGAAAGTTTTGCCAATTTAAAAACTCTTAAGCTTCTCAAACTCATTGATGTAGTAGCAAGCTTAGAAGGCAACTATAGACAAGCATTCAAAAACCAAGCAATTGTAAAAGGAAATATGATAATGGTAGGAAATGTACCAAAATCAGTATTATTTTGGGAAACAGATAATATATTTCTTATCTTAGAGGGAAAAAAGGAAAGACAAGGAAATTTAAACCCAAATGAATGGCTAAATCTTTGTAATTTATCTAGAAAATAGGAAAAGATCAACTTAAAACTATGAAATTTTTCACAATAGAAAATTTTATTGTGATTTGATTGAAAATATTTACCCAAGAAACAATTTAATGAAATTAATTATTTTCCTAAATTTTTTAACAAAGACATTAGATTTTTTAGAACAAGAGAAAGAAAATGATCGTCTAGTATTTTTATGTTCTTTAGTTCCATAATTTATTGAAATAAAGAAAACCTATTAATACTTATCATTTTTTTAAAATTGGAATGACCTCTTTAGCAAGAACAGAACCTAAGCTCTTAATCAGGAAAGAACAATAATGTTGAACAAAATATTCCATGAAACCAAGAAAATATGAACATCCTTTGAAATCAGGGTAAATTATTCTACAAGCAATGTCATAATGATCTGACACGGTAACTTGAGCTTGATTCAAGAAGATATTGAAAAAATTATCAATTATGAAGCACCATTCAACTATAATAAGTTATACGTGAATAAAGGTACCAAACAAGAAATTTTCCAACTGTCAAAAAAGTAAACTGACGACCATAAGTGATTTTATTGTATAAAGGATAGAGATGGATCCATATCTCTTGATTCTAGAGGAAACATGTTGGCAACCGACTTTAAATAAATAGGTGTCAGTAATAATTTTCAAGAGGAAATAAGAGATAAGATAAGATGTAATTCTTATCCTTCCACGTATATTTATTTTTGAAAAAGGAAGGAAGAGATAAGATATGATGTAATACTTAATCTTTCATGTGTTATTATATTAGGTCTCAAAAATAAATGCTCTTATATCTATAAAAGGGCAATTATATGAGGGATAAAGGCATAGTAAGTTCTAACTATAGAATTAAAAGACCCTCATTTTCTTAGAAATTACGTATAAACATTGTCCTATGGAGTATATTAGCAAGAAATTAAAGTTGCAATGATCTCACTTTCTTACTAAATAAAAGTATCAATTTCACCAAAACTTAGTATCTCTCTTATATCTTACACAAAAGTATGGATTCTATTATTGATTGAAGGCAAGAAGATTGTTTTTGATTAAGAAGGTAATTAAGGTAACTAAAGATCAGACTCGAAGTAGCACAAAACAGAGGTAGACTCATATTCATTAAAACTCTAGATTCTATTTTTTAAGTATAATATTTATTTGTTCAAAATCCTAAAAACAAATTAATCAATATTTATTTGTTCAAAATTCTTAAATCAAAAAATTAATCAGAATTGAGAATTACTTGGTATCAAAGCAATAGGAAAGAAAATATATCAAGGGATAGAAACTTAACGTCGTTAACCAATATAGGATATCCTTGATAATAAGTATAAACCTCGAAAGTATTAGATATATTTTTATAAAAGTCAAAGACATATGTGAAGATATACGAGTGATTTACCAAACTAGTTGGGCATGCCCAACACCTGATATAATGAGGTAAACCCACATATAATCCCTACATATATACTAGCATCCTCAGATTTCTTATGGAAACCTTTTGGTAGCAAAAAATATACTAAACGATAAAACAATTACAACACTAATAGAAATAACTGACAATACCTCAATCAGTCGGGACTTTTTTCGAACTGTCTATTGCTACCTTCACTTGCTGCCTCCGCAACGACTTAATCTAATATACAAACCTAACTTTTCTCCAAAACCAACACTACTCAATGTAGTGTGATCAGTAACAGAATATGAGTAAAGTGTAGTGATCTGAACAAATGAACATGAGAGCCATTCGCAATCAATAACTACCAACAACTATGGGAAACACATTCAACTATGTATTACACACAACTAAAATCCACTTGCAAACACCGCCTTGAGTACACATCACTCAAAAGCAATGTTTTTCTCTCTCATTCACGAATCGCTAATTTTGAAAAGCATTCAAAGTAATAGTGATCCGAAAACATAAAAATGAGATATCAATTTAACAAAGCTCTATTACAAAATTTTTTATGGTTATTTTTCTCGCCTTACACTTTGTAAATTTTCCAAATGCACAAAGATGCTATCGTGGATACCGCACTCCACGTTGCTCTCTATGGGGTCAATCAATCAATCCGTTCGTAAATGATTGGTCATTGAAGGAAAAAAATTCGTTTACAAAGTTACAGCATGAAAAAAGTTGAATATTAATTTTTTTCTTATTCTAATTATATATTACAATTTGATAATGCTTTGTGGTTGAAAAGAAGTATGACATCATCTATCAAAATTTTAATTTTGTTTATGGAAAAAACAAAATTCAAAAATTCAACCCCTTGTCGACTACTTTCATCTTTGTATTTGATTTCCATAGGATGATTGGCTTAACGATGCATCATTGTGGAAAACTTGCTCAAAGAATCAAACAGTCTATCCAAATCCATACATAATGATGTCCTCTTTTGGTCTATTTTATCCAAAACTCTCTTTTCTGCATGGTAATTTCAAAAACTGCATTCCTCATTCTTAAAGTTATGTAAAATTAATGAAGGTTGTTAATGGAGCAATGGAACTTAACATTCACATTAGTACCCTTGATATATGTACTAGAGGGTACAAATCTTCGTTGATTGAGACTAGATGTAAGCAAAAATCCTATCGATCTGCCTAAATTAAGAAATTCAATCCAATTTGAGAGATTGGATTGGTTTCAAAGTTATGGTGGATCGAATTCAGATTGAAAATATATAATATGTTCAGATTCAGATTGGATTCATATTAGATTCGAATTAACAGATTTTATAATCTACTACAATCTAATTCATACCAATTACTATTAAAATTATAAATAAATACACATTTTATTTTAGAATGCATTATATATTTAAATATTATATATACCATAATAACATTAAATTACTATTCTTATATAAACAATAAAATATAAATTTTAAATCTCTATAATAGTTTAATATGTCTTCAAGCGTACTTTTTATTCTTGTGATTCTCTTTTAGTTAAGACTATGAATAATAATTTCTTTTTAGAGATACATTAATTTAAAATTAAAATATTGAATATATTATGTTTTATTTATGACAGTAATTCATATATGCGTTCGAAGGTCAATGCAACCTTTTCTATTTGAAAATTTTGATGTGTTCGAATTCAGATTAGTTCGAATTAATTACATCATAAGATCAGTTTCAGATTGGAAATCTTTGAGTCTAATTTGGATTAGATCAGATTAATATTTGTGAAAAACATACGATTTTGAATAGTTGCTCAACTCCAACTGAGACACATTGAAGTTGGACAAAGCAACTAATAATACTCAAACAACTAAATCCTAGTTTTATCTCTCAAGACCTTTATCTTCTGACTCTCTCATTACTTATGCATATTCATTCACCTAAGATATAGTTATGTGTTGCAAAATGATTTAATTAGGATGTCACTTTATAAGGAATGTTATAACTTTCATCTATCATGATAAGTGTGTGTGAGAGAGAGAGGATGATTTGGGCGAAAGGAAGGGGAGTGGGTGAATAGAACATTAATGTTCTTAGGTGAATAATTAATGTAGTATACTAAATAAAGCCGATCAATTAAATAAAATGTCTTACAGTTAAGACCTATACCCACTAATTGTACTAAAATTCTATATAATCATACAATTTTTATTAAGTGTAATACGATCACTTCACATCTAAATATATGATTATACATAAATTATACAATTAGAATCTTTAATACTATGTAACAAACATGTTGTAAGGTTCTGCAAGAGTTATGCCTCGTACTCTTACAATCTATGCATTTCACCAGTTAAATTGATTAGTTAAATTGATTAACAAACATGTTGGTAAGGTTCTGTAAGAGTTATGCCTCTTACTCTTACAATCTATGCATTTCACCATTTGAATTGATTAATTCTCTATATTATATTATTCAAACACCCATAAGAAATGTAGATAATATTGTTTTTTTTTCTTTTAAACATCCAGTATTTCTAGTACTCATATCTTATTTCGCTCTGTGTTTCTGAATGTCGTTATATATGATCTTGACTTTTTGTCATTCCTTTTTTTTAAATTACCCTTTCTCTTCGTATTTGATTTCCATAGGATGATTGGCTTAACGATGCATCATCGTGGAAAACTTGTTCAAAGAATCAAACAGTCTGTCCAGATCCATACGTAATGATGTCCTCTTTTGGTCTACTTTTATCCAAAACTCTCTTTTCCGCATGGTAATTTCAAAAACTGTGTAAGAATTGGATTTATTGATGATGAATAAACGAATGTTTACAACATATTTATACAAAAGAAAAGCAAAATTGTAATAATTAAAAATAAACACAATTATGGAGATGCATGTTCTTGGACAGCCTATCCTTCCCCACCAAGTTGTTGGTGGCTGCTTCCAGCTAGTGTGTTGGTTGTCACAAGCTGGATATCATGTTCTTTAACATTCCCCCTCAAGTTAGAATATATGTTAATTATTCCTAACTTGTTAAGTAAGCTTGAGAACTGTGGAAAACTCAGAGATTTGGTAAATATATCTGCTGGTTGCTCTAATGTAGAGATATGATAAGTTTTGATCATTCCAGCTTGAATCTTTTCTCTTACTAGATGGCAATCGATCTCTATGTGTTTGGTTCGCTCATGAAACACTGGATTTGATGCAATGTGAAGAGCTGCTTGATTGTCACAGTATAACTTGGTCGGTTGGGAGTGTTTGATACCCAAATCATCCAAAATATATCGTAACCAGGTTACTTCGCAACATGCTGCTGCCATAGAGCGGTATTCTGCTTCTGCACTTGATCGCGAGACTGTATTTTGTTTCTTAGTATTCCAAGAAATTAGCGAGTTTCCAAGAAACATACAATATCCTGTGGTTGATCGTCGTGTATCTGTGCATTTTGCCCAATCTGCATCACAAAAAGCATTTAGTTGTAATGAACTAGTTGCTGAGAAAAAGAGACCTTGTCCTGGTGTCTTCTTGACATATCTTAGCACTCGTTGAGCTGCTTCCAAATGTGGTTGTCGTGGTTTATCCATATATTGACTGAGAATGTGCACGGCATACACTAAGTCGGGCCTTGTGATGGTCAAGTATATTAATCTCCCAACAAGTCTTCGATAGGATGTGGGATTACTGATGAATTCCCCTTCAACCTTGTTGAGGGATAAATTTTGTTCCATAGGTGAGTTGGCAGATTTGGCACCAAGATAACCCATGTCCTCCAATATTTCAAGTGCGTACTTGCGTTGTGACAAAACAATTCCCTTCCTGGAACGTGAAACTTCTATGCCCAAAAAATACTTTAATTCACCGAGATCTTTAAGCTTGAATTGTCTCATGAGATGATTCTTAGTTTCTTCAATGTCTTGTATATTGTTTCCTGTTATGATTATATCATCTATATATACAAGAAGAGCAGAGAAGGAATTACCACGGGTTCGGACGAACAGTGAGTGATCATAGTTGGATTGGTTAAAGCCAGGTAGCTTAAGTGTTGTTGATAGCTTGATGAACCACTGTCGTGAGGCTTGTTTGAGTCCATACAAGGATTTGTGTAGCTTACATACTCGTGTTTCCCCCTTTCGTCCGAATCCAGGTGGAAGGGACATGTAGACATCTTCATGAAGATCACCATAGAGAAAAGCATTGTTGACATCGAGTTGTCGAAGATGCCAATTTTGAATAGCAGCAACAGCAAGAAGAAGCCGAACAGTGACAAGTTTGGCTACTGGTGCAAAAGTTTCTTGGTAGTCAAAACCTTCAATCTGACTGTATCCTTTGGCCACTAACCGTGCTTTATATCGTTCCACAGAGCCATCAGGATTATACTTGATTTTGTAGACCCATTTACAACCAACTGGTTTCTTGTGTGGAGGAAGCTGTTGAAGCGTCCATGTGCCATTAGTTTCAAGAGCATCCAGTTCATGTTTCATGGCAAGCCGCCATTTTGGATCATTGAAAGCTTCAGCAAAGGTGGTTGGTTCCCTGAGAATGGAAATAGAAGTAGCAAAAGCACGATGTGCAGGTGATAATTGGTCATAGGTAAGTACATGAGATAAAGAATGAGAAGTACCTTTGTCTTTGGACGATGCTGAGTGAGACGAAGGGAAGGATCGAGAAGGCAAGGAAGCTTCTACATGATATTTTTGAAGGTAGCTCGGAACATTGGTGGATCGACGAAGCCTATGTGTGACTGGTGTTGGAGGAGTTATGTGTGGTGGAGAAGTTGATGATGATATTTCTGGAGATGAATTTTGAAGATGAAGAGTGTCTGAGTTGATTGTTGGGAGGAGAGATGGTGTATGATCAAGTGATATATTTGGATTGGTTGATTGACGAATGTTGGGTATGTCATCATAAATAGTATCATCTGATGGAGGAAATAGAGTTGGAGTGTTGACAGCGGAAGTGAAATAAGGAAATACATGTTCATGAAAGATAACATCACGAGACACTAAAGTCTTGCTTGTTTCCAGATTGTAGACACGATAACCTTTGATCCCAGATGGATACCCAATGAATATGCATTTATGTGACCTAGCATCAAACTTGGTGAGTCAATCATGATGTGTAGACACAAAACAAAGGGAACCAAAAACACGAAGATGTTCATACCTAGGAGTTTTGTGAAAAAGGACTTCAAATGGTTTTTTACCCTTGAGAACAGGTGTTGGAGTACGATTTATGAGGTATGTGGCTGTAAGAATGGCATCTCCCCAGAATTGTTTAGGAAGATTGGCTTGGAAGAGCAATGAACGAGCGACATTGAGAAGATGATGGTGTTTGCATTCAGCAACACCATTTTGTTGAGGAGTAGAGACACAACTAGTTTGATGAAGGATTCCCTTGGTAGAAAAGAACTGGGTCATAAAGAATTCTGGTCCATTGTCACTACGAATGATTTTAACTCTAGATGAAAATTGGGTTTCAACAAGATTGATGAAGGTGGTAAGAAATGTGCGTGTATTAGATTTAGTATGTAAGAGATAGACCCATGTGCATCTTGAGTAATCATCAACAATAGTGAGAAAATAACGTGCTCCATTAAGTGCTGGAATGTGATAACCACCCCAAATATCGACATGAATCATTTCAAAAGGTGCTTTTGTATTGATGGAACTTAAAGGAAATGGATTACGTGTTTGCTTATCTAATGGACAAATAGAACAATCACTAATGGAACAAAAAGGTGTGTTGATGGAAAGAGAAATTACACGCAAACTATTATTAGATAAATGACCAAGTCGTTGATGCCATAGATGAGAGTTGGTGGAAGTAGTGTTTGAAACAGAGAAACATCCAGCCTCTTCAGAAATAGTCAGGTAGTAGAGTCCTGCTTTCTCAGTTCCCTTCCCAATCGTCTTCCCTGAGCATTTTTCCTGAACAAAGCACATACTATTAGTGAAGGTGACATGGAAAAATGAGGTTTGAGTTAGTTTGGCTACTGAAACTAAGTTTAATTTGAAGGAGGGAACACACAAGACATTATGGAGTATGAAATTATTTGAGAAATGTACAGTGCCAATATGTGTGACACGGGCAAGGGGAATGATCGTGTAAATGCACATGTCGATTAGTGACCGGAATGTCGGAGCTCATAAGGTTTTGGGGAATGCACCATGTGATCGCTGCTCTCGTATCAAAAATCCAACGAAGTTTCGAATGGAAAACAGTTGCACATAATGTGTTACCTGAAGAAGTAGTCACTTGACTTGCCATGCTACCTGATTTGGATTGATTGAGAAGTGTAAGAAGCTCTTGATATTGAGCAGATGTAAGGTTGTGGGATGGTGTCTTTGTGTCGGAGCAGCTTTCCTGAAAGTCAGTATGATGAGCTTTGGAAGGGAAGCCATAACTTGTGTTTCTTTTATCTTGAATTGCTCCTTTCTTCCGACACATATTGATGTCATGTCCATTCAAACCACAGAAATTACATTTGAGACGCTTTCGGCAGTTTTCAAAATTGTGTCCATTGAGACCACAAAAATCACATTTGAGGTGACTTCGACAATTCTCAGAATTATGGCCTATATTGTTGCATCTATTGCACTTGAGATGTGGGTTCCTTGGTGGGTAATTTCTGTGAGGATATTGTGGACGACTATCTCTAGCAACAAGTGCGGCAGCTTCTGGCATCCTTCCTATGCTTTGAGTGGAGACAGCTCTTTGCTTTTCATCTTGAACAATAAGTGAATATACCTTATTTACTGTAGGTAATGGTTCCATGAGCAAGATTTGTCCACGTGCTGATGTGTAAACCGTGTTAAGGCCCATGAGAAACTTTATGGTTCGCTGCTTTTGTTGATATTCTTGTAATTCTCTTCCGACATTTCCTCCACAATGTGGAAGAGGACATAGTGCATCGCGACTATCCCATAAACTTTTCAATTTGGTATAGTATTCTCCAATGCTTACACCTTCTTGCATGCAATCATGGATCTCTTGCTCAATGTGGAATAGGTGCACGCTGTTGGTGTGTGAAAAACGTTCCTTTAATTCTTCCCATAGCTCATATGCAGTATCACTATACATGACACTTTCTGCAATTTTGGGTGATATGGTGTTGAGGATCCATCCTTTGACAAGAATGTTGCAGCGAGTCCATTGTTTTATTTCTGCTTCAAGGTTTGTTGATGGCCTTTTGATTGTGCCGTCAATGAATCCTTCTTTGTTTTTGGTTATTAGAGCCATGAGCATTGCATGACTCCAAATGTGATAGTTTTCTTGGTTTAAGGATTGAGCTACGAGAACCATGCCTGGTTGGTCTGAGTGGTGTAGATATAATGAATGGCTAGGGTCATCATACCATTTTGGTAAAGTAGGATTGGTATTGGTAGTTATAGACATTTTTTTTTGTTGAATAAATTCTAAAGAACGGGATAGTTCAAGTATATTTTAGACAATAATGACTATTTATGAAATAAATAATGTACTGAAATATGCTTAATCTTATAGAAAATGAGTCAAGGATTACAGAACCGGAAATTTTAGCCGCAGAACCGGTCGGAAAGTGGGTGAACCGGCGTCTGGAATGGCTGAAACGGCGGCTGCAACGGTGAAGGGCTGAACCGGATGAAGACCGAACCGGACCGGACCGGATGGAAGACCGAACCGAGGGAACGACGCGTCGTTTGCTTCAGCGGCGTGCGAACGACGTGTCGTTGGAGTCGTCTTCTTCAGCAGCTGGCGCGTGTTGGCGCGTGTGTCTCCGGCGAGGCGCGTGGAACGCCGGTGGGATTAAACAAGGCGCGTGTGAGCGCGTGGAGGGTTATTTTGGCTTGATTTTAATTGCAGATTGCTCGGATTCTTCTGAATAATATGATGGGATGAAATTGGAATTATTTTGTGAATCGAAATTGGTTTTGAAAAAAAAACAGATTGAGGAAAAAATGGAAAAATTTCTATGAGCTGAATTTTCTGGGAATTGTTTCCTAAGCTCTGATACCATGTAAGAATTGGATTTATTGATGATGAATAAACGAATGTTTACAACCTATTTATACAAAAGAAAAGCAAAATTGTAATAATTAAAAATAAACACAATTATGGAGATGCATGTTCTTGGACAGCCTATCCTTCCCCACCAAGTTGTTGGTGGCTGCTTCCAGCTAGTGTGTTGGTTGTCACAAGCTGGATATCATGTTCTTTAACAAACTGCATTCCTCATTCTTGAAGTTACGTAAAATTAATGAAGGTTGTTAATGGAGCAATGGAACTTAACATTCACATTAGTATTCTTGATATATGTACTAAAGGGTACGAATCTTCGTTGACTGAGACTAGATGTAAGTAAAAATCCTATTGATATGCCTAAATTGAGAAAATCAATCTGGGAGATTGGATTGATTTCGAAGTTACGGTGGATCGGATTCAGATTAAAAATATATAATATGTTTGGATTCGGATTAGATTCAGATTAAATTTGAATTAACAAATTTTATAATCAATTACGATCCAATTCATATCAATTATTATTAAAATTATAAATAAATATACATTTTATTTTATAATGTATTATATATTTAAATATTATATATATCATAATAACATTAAATTACTATTCTTATATAAACAATAAAATATAACTTTTAAATTTCTATAATAGTTTAATATGTCTTCAAGTGTATTTTTTATTCTTGTGATTCCCTTTTAATTAAGAATAATAATTTTTTTTAAAGATACATTAATTTAAGATAAAAATATTAAATATATTATGATTTATTTACGACAATAATTCATATATGTGTTCGAAGCTCAATCCAACATTGTCTTATCTGAAAAAATTTGATGTATTTGAATTTAGATTAATTTAAATTAATTACAGTGTAAGATCAATTTTAAATTAAAAATCTTCAAATTTAATTTAGATAAGATCGGATTAATATTTGTGAAAAACATACAGTTTCGAATAGTTGCTCAACTCCGACTGAAACACATTGAAGTTGGACAAAGCTAATAATAATACTCAAACAACTAAATCCTGGTTTTATCTCTCAAGACCTTCATCTTCTTACTCTCTCGTTACTTATGCACATTCATTCACCTAAGATATAGTTATGTGCTGCAAAATGATTTAATTAGGATGTCAACTTTATAAGCAATATGTAATAACTTTCATCTATCATGATAAGTGTGTGTGTGAGAGAGAGGACGGTTTGGGTGAAAGGAAGGAGAGTGGGTGAATAGAACGTTAATGTTCTTAGGTAAATAATTAATGTAGTTTACTAACATTATGTTTAATAATTTATAAAACACTTCTATGTACATAATTACTGAAGATCATACTTCTCTACGCACTACTCTAACCTCATTCTAAGACAATCAATGGCACACCCTACACTTTTATTCTCATTCTCCTCCACCTCATGACCCCACTTCTTAAGTTCATTAGAGAGATAAAAGTAAGCTTGCAAGATTTGTGTTTGCCAAAATTGAGATATTTGCTTGACTGATGACATTGTTAATGTGCATAAAAGTTGGTTTGTTAGTCACAATGTTTTTCCTCAAAGTGTGATGGAATTATAGAAATTAACTTGTATCTTATATGTAGCTTAATTATGTTGCTATTCATGATTTTGCAGCTATGCCACTGAAGTCGTTCAGTTGGCATGCAAATTTGCTTATAGGAATGCCACACCAGGAAGCACTTTACAAGGTATCCTCTCCGTTCTTTTGAACTTAATTTTGTATTTGTTAAACATTTCCATCCATCGCCACTATAAGAGGCACCTGAGTGACAATGAATTTTGTACTGTTTCTTTATAAATTATCTAAATCAGGCATGAATTGAACTTTTATGCACTGTTTAAAACTAAAACCGGAAAGTTATTACTATAAATATGAGGAATACAAAATGTCTAGTGCATTTATGGAAACACATGTATTTGCTCATAAGACTTCTCTCCATCTCTCTTATTTGTTGGATATAAATTTTAATAAAAACAAATGATGAGAATAAGTACCAAATTTTATCGTATATTATTATTTTACATCACTTAACAAATGTATAAATAAAAAATGATTTATTATTAAGTTTGGACCTTAAAGAGAAACTCATTTTGTGGAAGGGAGAAGATTTTAGGAAATGTGATTCCACACGCACGCGTCATTATCAACTGTGGTGAGCCAAGTGTATGTGAGGTGAAATTTTATTTTTTTAAAAATGTTTTTTGATTAAAATTACTTTTTTACTTTTAACATTACTTTTACTTTTTTATTTAGATTGATCGTTACTCTTTCAATCAGATATGTCTGTTATTTTTTCTACCTAAACATGAATGTTATTTTTTAGAATTTTCTAAGCAACGTAAACTATAGAAATGTAGCATTCTGGACTTCATCATGCTGTGAAGTTCTTAAACAGAAAACAAAGATTTTGTACTATTTTATTTTAGAGACAACGAGACTTTGTTTTTACATCATTTTTCATATACTTATTCCACTTAATTCAACGCTTGAATATGAAATATCAAATTTCTTACGGCTTACAATTTTATCACAGGTTGGATTATTTTAAACGCTCCACCTCAGCAACTACCAATTTGATTACAAAAATCATATATCCAACTCCAACATTATTATCTTATGGAATATTCTTTGACTCAAAGCATCTGTTTTTCACATGACCAACACAACTCAGTATGTTAGCAAACTAACATAATTGAAACAAAGGTATCCAAATATGACAAAATAGTGCCCTTGTTCTAGAACACAATTGTTTTTCTACATGATTTTTTCTTCCTAAATTTTTAAAAAATAAGATCATTTTATCTATTCCAAGTTTTCGATTACATCATCGCTCTGTTATGGCTGTAGATGAATACTTCCTTTCGCGGCGTCCAGTTGTGGAGAAGAGGCTAGCACAAAGTGGGGTTCGTTTGGCTGCTACCATTAATCGAATCTTTGCTACCAAAGCAAAAAGTTGCTGAATCCAGAAGATAGGAAGAGTCGATAGGGATGCATCTCCAGAAGATTATACATAATAATGGACCCCATTTATCCTATTAAGTTGATTAAAGGTTGAAGTTCACCTTACGCGAGTCTTTCTTTACCAATAATATTAAGAGCTGGAAAAGTTAGATCGAGATTAGTTTAATGTCTTTACGTCTTGTACGTCTTGACTTGGTTGTCATATATTTGTTAGGTCTCCAAAATGCGAGAATATGTCGTCTTGTTGCTTGTGTTAAAGGTCAATTTTGGGGTACTTAAAAATACTGGAAATCTTAAACTTGCACTCAATAATAACCTCTTATCAGTTGTATATATATAATACATACGTAAGCAAATATATATATATATTATATTTTGTTACTTAAATAAATATATATTTTTAATATTTTATCAAAAATTAAAAATTAAACCACATTAAATAACTAGAGTATGAGATAAACATTACCAACGGTTTCAGAACGGAAATTCTCTTATTAAATAACTACAAAGTTTTATTAGATAGTTGATTAGTTGTTTGTTATAAAATAGTTTGATTAGTTAAAAGAGATAAACAAATTCTTTTTATAATGAAATAACCTACCCATTATAGCAATAATGTGTGTGTCGTTATTTCCATTTAAAAAAAAAAAGAGAATCGAAAAAGTAACAGAAAAGTGTACACATCATCGAATAGTTTCACAAAGGGTGGGGAAGGATAATATCTAAAATACTCTTTAGGTTCAACCTATTTTTACTTATGTTTTTTATATTTATAAAAATGTTTAAAATGTACCTAAAATTTTTAATTAATATAATCGATGTTCTCAAAACCTAATAATGTTACTTTTTCTATTCATTACTATTCATAGGGTTCTGATATCAATTTAGGGTTTGATTGTGTTATGGCAGAATTATAGTCAATTTGACTTTAATGTACTAGCTAAGTTATTACTTTGATAAGTCATATGGATTGAATGTTTATTTTTTTCTATTCATAATATACAAATAGATTTTTTTTTGTACACACAGTGTATTTATAATCTTCAAAGAAATAATATCTAAACATTAAGTTAATGAATTCTTCTTCTTTTATCTTTACATATTTTTGATTAAAATAGTCTCTTAATATTCTTGAAACATAATGGTCTATTATACTTGTGATAACTTTTACATAATCTGTAAAAATATCTAATAATATGTAAAACTTCTTAAAATTTTCAAAACAAGTTTCATAATCTTCATCTTTAAAAGATTCATTTAGAGCTAAAAGATAGCCTTTATAAATTTTTCTAAAAAAATTAGATTTTTATTTTTCATTTTCATTTTAATTTCTTGTTTATTCCTATAATAATTTTCATTTTCTTGTTTATCAGTATTATAACTTGATGTAAGCAAGTATTTAAACATTCAAGATTCTTATCTGGCTTAAATTTATAATTATTATACCTTAATTTAATGGGTTCACCATGGTCTTCTTATATGTTCGTCTCCTTTTGCTACACTGGTTATGTATCAGCTTTGCTCAAACATTGATGCCTTCCTAGCAATGGTGAGTCTTCTACATTTGTGCATAGATGGTGTCCAAATTTTAACTTACTAGGAAGGAGTGATTGAACTCATTTTATTCATAAGAACCATGAAGGGATTCTTAGCCACTCATAATTATTGGGTATATCTTTACTGGTTTTGGATTTCAAGATAAAGGAGATTTCTATGCTAGAGTTTTAGTGTTTTTCAGAGTAGTGTGCTTTGGATCTCTATGTGTTCTGAAATGAAAATAAGGGCTCCTTTTATAACACAAAGAATCTCTGTTTACAATAATAAAATTATTTTTTTCTCATTACTTTAATAATTCGTCTACTTTTTTGCTTTTCATAATAGCTATTGTTTTTTCCTAGGATCATGTTGCTGATTAAGATGTGGGACT
Source organism: Hippophae gyantsensis (assembly GCA_030763125.1). Lineage (NCBI taxonomy): Eukaryota > Viridiplantae > Streptophyta > Magnoliopsida > Rosales > Elaeagnaceae > Hippophae > Hippophae gyantsensis. The sequence continues at coordinate 16,786,043 of CM061033.1, read as the reverse complement.
ACATCATTATTTTCTTTGTCATCATCTGCCAATAATTCCTTTCTTTATTATTCTTTGTCATTTTTTGTCGACAGTTCTTTTGATGACGTTAATGATGATGCATCTTCATCTTCTCAATCTTTGATGCAATAGATGCATCTGTGATATTTGGTGGCTTTTCTAGCATAGAAGCAGAATATCTTCCTTGTTTCTTGACCAATTTTTAGGTTGTTGCTATTAAAATTGGCTTCATATTTGGGAAAAGTTTCACCATCTTCCTCTGAAAGAGCCATGCTACTATGAGAAATAATGATGATTTATTAGTTGAATAATTTACTTTACTTCAATAAAGTTGTCAATCTTTTTGAGTTCATAGTAAATTTGTCCTAACATTTGACTCCTTAGTACACAAAGTTCTTTTGTGTTGATGCCTTTTCTAGAAGCACCGTTGGTTTGGGAACTTCTTTGTTTGTATTAGAAATCCCTATCTTGATGAAGTGGTAGAGATTGATACATATTTCCTCATTCCAGTCCATTAGTGAATTAAAAAATCGAATATAAATAGGCTTGTCACCTACTTTGATCTTTTTTCTAAAATTCTTGATTGTTTTTTTGAAGTTTTCTAGGAAATAATTTAATTCACTTAAATTAATTCTTGGATATATGTTTTCTATTAGTCCTACATGGAAAACTTTGTAAACAAATATTGGATTAACTCCTTCCAATATATTGAATTTACTTCCAGTAGGGAATTCCTTGCCTATAGTGTAGAATTTCATATCTTCAATATGTTCCTTAGTAGATTCTCTAGCCAAGTTGTAGAGACTCAACCATTATGGTTTACTAAGGTTTCTATATTGATCTTTCTCATCTTTAATGATTGGTGAATTTTTAAAGGATGTCTCCCTGAATAACACTAAATGCTTTACTGACTTTGATGTCTCTAGAAGAAATGCTTCTCTAAATAGTATTGGAGAACTTACTATATTTCCTAGATTTATCAATCTACTTAGTGTTGTTGGTTGTTATTGTAATGATGTAGAATTATTTCTTACTATCTCCTCTGGGGTTATCAGTTTTGATGTTTTGTAATTGGCATAATTGTCTTCTGTTTTTATTCTATTAGTGAAGGCTCTATGAGTTACTCTACTTATTCCTATAATAGATTTACTAGCTTTTTCCTAGTTGTTATAGATTCCTAGTTTTAGGTCATTATAGACCACATAATTCGTTTTCTATTTCTCTTTTTTTTACTTCATCTGCCTAATTGAGCTTTTTTATTTAAGATATTTTACTCTCTTTTGAACTGTTATGTTCTTGCTTTTCATTTTGAATTCTTTCTTTAGAAGTTTCATCTTCTTTAGATTGAATTTTTAATGAAGATTCCTCTTTTGAGTTTTTTAGAATCTAAGGATTGTTTTGAACAATTAAGTTCTTCCTGTTTATTTCCCACCTCTATAAGAGATTTCTCGATGTATAATAACTCGAGTTATTCCTGTAGAATTTTTATCTCCTTTTCCTTTATCTTGATCTTTATATCAAGATGTTCCATTCCTGAAAGTATAAAAATAATTAGATGTGTCAATTCTCTGATAAGAGTATCTGCTAAACTATTCTTATTTCCTGGAAGATATTCAACATCAAAACTGTACCACATGACTAATTTTCCTTATTTGTAATCACCTGCAATATTAGTTCTTAAGAAATAATCAAAAAAATTGTTATATGTTCTAACAATGAATATGGAACTTATAACATATATTACAAATTTCTTAATAAATATTTTAACAGCTATATATCATTTTTCATTACTGTGATAATTTAACTCTAAACCCTAGAAAGATTCTGATGTATACCTACAAAGATATTCATCTTTGTCATCTATTTTTGTTTTCAGAACTACTTCCCAATATTCTTGTAAAACATCTGTTTTAATTATCATTTTATCATCTGGCCCTAGATGGTATAACCTTTGCTTTTACTTTATCCATATACAAAGTATTTTCTTCTGTATATTTCTAAATATGGTTTTTTTTTCAATTTTGACTGTAAAGGTTTTCGAATTTTTGCAAGTTTCTTTATATATGCCTCTACATATGTCAAATATCCTAAAAATCTTTATAATTGATTTTTATCCTTTAATTAACTAGGAAATCCTTGGATGTTATTTAGTATATGAGATTGTAGATTATGTTTTCCATCTTTAATTTTCAACCCTAAATAATTAATTTTCTACTAAGCAAGTACTTATTTCTTTTCAAATAGTACAATGCATGTTTCCTTATATTCTTGTAGAATATTAATAATATCAAATAATATTTATTTAATTCATTGTTAAAAACCAAAATATAATCTATGTAAACATATCAAATATTTTATAATTTTTTAAAGATGTTATCCATATATCTTTGAAAAGTACATGGAGCTTGTTTTAGACCAAATAGTATGACAGTCCATTGAAATTGTCCTTGAGGAAAACTAAATGACGATAATTTTTGAGATTCTTTATTTAATCTTATTTATCAAAATTCGCTTTTACAATCAAAACTTCAGAAGTATTTCTTTCATTTTATTAATGATAATAATTCTTTATTCTTTAGAATAAAGTATCCATTATCAATGGTTTCTTTATTCAATGTTTTGAAGTTTATTACCATTCTCTTTTTTCCTCTTCTTCTCTCAACTTCCTTTTCTACTAGGAATATTGGACTGGAGTGAGGTGAATTACTTGGTATTATGACTTTCAGCTCCAAGAGTTCTTGAATTTGTTTTTTAAGTTCAATTATGTCTTCTGAAGTATAAATCATTAGTTTTACTCTTATAACCTTGTTAAAGTCTTTTAATTTTATGTTGACAATTTTTTTTAGATTTATTTATTTTGGGATCCAAAGAATTTTCTAAGCTTACCATCTTTAGTAGTCTTCTAATGCCTATTAAAGTTATATCTTCCTGTGTTTCATTAAGAAAAGAGTTTTGTTTCTCTTTTATATCTAAAGAAATATTTTCTAAATAAGGTTTTTACTGTTTTATTTCATGATATTTTTACTTTTTATGTTGGTGCATAAAAGTTAGGTTTGATACAACTAAAATTTTTCTTATTTTTGATACATAAGTGGTACACCTTCTAGTGTTGTTAAACTTATTTTGTCTAAATATTGTGTAAAATATTGATATAAGTTTAGAAAATTATTTTCTATTAGTAAATCAACTCTTATTTGCTATTGATATATGGTAAGAATATGAAACTTTTCTTCTCCTATCATTATATCTATATTTTTTAAAACCTTATTAAGATTTATTGTAGTATTATTAGCAACTATTACAATTAAATCTTTTGGTTCCTATTTTCAATGTTCTTCTAGAAATACATATTTACTTGCTACACACATACTAGCTCATGTATCTATATATGCATGTAAATAATAGTTGACATAGCCTTTAAATTTAAGTCCTGCCTTTATGTAGGTACTATTTAGATTTGTAATACTACATAATTCATTCATCTTCTGATGAAGAGTATTCATAATCTGAATGTTCATATTTTGAATCAGTTATTTTCTCCTTAATTTCTTCTAATAGATAAATATTGTAAATATTATCTATATCTGATTCCTCAATTGACTCTAGTTTAATCTTAAAAGCTTCTTCTAAGATCTTTCCTATGTTGAAGCATGTTTGGACATTTGTTGGCATAATATTTTTCTTCATTACAGATCCAATATCTTCATTTTTCTTTCCTGAAGGACAATAGTTCTTGTTTTCAGGGGGTTTATACCTCTTCTTTCTAAAATATCTTTTCTTATAGGTTTTTCTATTAAATCTTCTTTTATATTTTTGAAAATCTTGTTTTCTTAATTTATATCTTTTAAATCTCTTGTATTTTTTATATTTTTTGTATTTTTGTTTGTAAGGTTTTATATTATATCCATATTTTTTGATACTCTAAAATCTCTTGTATCACAACAGATTCTATCATTTCTTCTTATTTTTTATAATTCTTTTTTTCTTAACATTTAATAATTATCCAAGTTTTAAGGCTTCTTATTCCTCCTCCTAGGATGTTTGGTATAGTTTATCTATTTCTCTATTCCTAACTTTCTGTTAAAGTCTTATGTAATGTTCCAGGTAATTTTTGGAAAAACATTTCTTTATAAATTGTTTGCATAAATGGTAGTAATTTATGATAATACATTTCATATTAACAAATAAAGGAATCTATGTAACACATGCTACAAATTTCCATATTTGTTAGATGTCATTTGGCTTCATTGATTTCATTTTCATTTGATTCAGTGATAGTTTTTCCTTTATCATTTTCAATAAATTCCTTGTATATTTCATTTATTACTATGTCTACGTATTCTCTTCTTGTGGGGGCATTCCTTTGCATTAATAAATGTTGTTAGTTTTCTAAATTTGAAAATCAAACTTTAACATTTTGTGTCATTTTATGAGCTACTAATACCCTATAGATTTAAGGGTTTATTTATGTAGTTTGAGATGTTTGTATAAGCACACTTATACCACTAGCTCATTCATCTAAGGCTTTTTTCCTATCTCTTATACAGTCTAAATCTAAAAAACCATACTTATAATTTTCCTAAAGTTTGAATTATGGTGGGATACTACCTCTAGTTCCCTAATACAACTCTTTCTCCATTTTGGGTGGTTGTTTTCTTCTATCTGTGGTGTCAGGTTCCTCTATCCTTTGCCTATTTCTTTCTCCCCTGTGCGGGTCAGATGTTCTTTCTTGATAAAGAATTGATAATGAAATTGGTTTCATATGACCTTTTAAGGTCATGATTTCTATTTTAGAATCAACATTGTTGATTACTATCATATCATCTTCTTCTTTGTTTATACAAAGTTTTTCATTATAATGTTCTTCTATTTCTTCATTAGTTAGTGCTAACAAACTAACTAATTTTTCTATATCCCTATTTTGAGGGTTCATAAATATTTTCTCTAATTATTTTCCATGCTCCATTAAATTGAAATTATATCTTTTTCATTAGATTTTTCTTCATTTTTTCTTCTCTCATTTTTAGGAATCAAAATATCTCATCTCTTAGGTGGTTCTTCTTTTAGTCCTTCTAGAGGATCATATTTACGACTTGCAATTTCATTGTTTCTATGTATATTATTTATATATTTTCTTAATTCTGTAAATTTCATATGTATATTTTGTTGTAACTTATTATAATCACATTCATTTATTTTCTTTAACGATTTTTTTTATGTTTCAATTATATCATATAGGTACTTTGTGTCTGATTCTTAGACTAAATCCATTTTCTCTGTTAAAAGTTTCAAAGTTTCAAATGATGTTGCTTGCCTACTAGGTTTCTATTTATTTCTAACTGTATATTTTTTATTTTTTCTTTAAATATTATTATTTTCCTAATATAACATCATGAGTTAATGTCTTCATTACTTGGATTTTATTTTTTAGTTTTTTAACTTCTTCTTGGTTAGAGGTTTATTCTTCATGGTTTATAAAAGTAAATTTTTACATATTATTATTTTTAACAATATTACTTTTTCTTCCTATTATCAGGGATTTTTTCTTGATATCTAAGTGATATTACTCTAGTACTTCAAAGTATATTAGTATTTCTGTTTTTATTATTTGTCCAAGTTCCTTAATTGTTTTTTCTATTTGTATAAATTCATTATGTTCATATATTGAACTATTATAACTATTTGTTAAAAAAATATGCTACTAAATAATTTATTAGAAATGAATGATTTTCTTCTTTCATTAAATCTTCTTTTTTTAAAATTTATAAGCTAGACTTAATAATTGGTTTAGGTTTTTATTATACATATTAATAGTAAACCTAGGATATGCTGTAAATTTAAGTTTTTGGTATTCTAAGTTATTATTGATCATTTCTAATAAAACATCTTTTCTATTTATTATTATGTTATATAATAATACTATTTTTATTAGTGTATTTATTCTTTTTCTAGAATGAGTCTTTGTTAATATTTGAAATCCTCCTAAATGATATATCCAATTTTTTTCTTTATCTTTTTAGAGAATTTTTGATAGTTTATTTAATATAGTTTTTTGTCATTTAATGTTATATTATACTTTTCTTTTATATTTATAGTATTAATGCTCATTTTTTTATTACTTATTCTATAATAAATTATATCTTTTATGGAGAATATTTTTTTTAGAGATGAAAATGATGAATCTTTAAACTCATCTTCTTTAATATTTCATTTTGTTTTTTGAATTTTTCCAATTTCTTTTTACTTATTATCATTTCTTGTGAAAAGTATCATGAGATGTCTTCTATTTCTAATTATATTATTTATTGGTTTATTATTTCTTCTTCCACTTTATGAATGTCATTATTTATTTTCGTTAGATTAAACTTTCGTTATGTTCGAGGGATATTTTTGAATTTTTTAAAACTTTAAGGGTATTTTTAAATATATCTCAAAACTTAAGGATATTTTTTATAATAATCTGAGTGAGGAAGAAAAAACAATATTCTTTCTAAGTTTATACTTTTTTAATACCAGAGAACGAGTCCCAATATTAAAAAAAATATAAACAATAAATGAATAAATTTTATATTAGGTTGTTTTTTCTAATATGTTAACATTTTATAGTGAAATTTGATTTTAATTTGTAACAAATTCTCACTCAAAAATAATTCTTTTAAGTCTTAATGATTTTTTTTTCTTTTCAATCAAAATCTACCACATCAGTTGAAAAAAAAACATTTTTCATATCAAATTATAGAAGAAAACAAATTGACATAATGACATGTATAAAATTGCTTAGCGATTTGAGATAGGTTCGATACCTTAATGGTACCATCTTAATCAAAAGATATATATATGGTTTGCGTGGATATAAGAGTGATATGATTTGATTTGGGAGGTATTTTAAGTATCATTTCATAGAAGTTCATTAATATCTTTTTTTTATAAAACAAATCTATTTCGATTTTTGAATAATCCACCTCATTTTTGTTTCTATTGTAACAAAAAATTTCTTTTTTATGTGAAAAACGTCCGTAACTTTCATTAATTATAATTAACGTCGATATTATACTTGTTATAAATTAAGTTTAATAATATAAAAATAATAAATAAAATTTGATGATATATTTATAATAATTTTAAACTTGCATGATTTGATTAAAATGAATATTATTAATATACCAAAACCGGTTGGGAGAGGAGATGTCTCTTCACAAACCTAATGCGCTGAAAATGAAAAAGGAAAAAAGAACGTTGAGCTTTCAATATATGATGCAGAATTGCATATAGTACAAAATATAGATTAATAAATATTATTAATTAAAATATGTTATTTTTTTACTTAGATGATATCACTTTTTTATATGGATTTTGATTTTTAATTTTATAAAAAAATATATGTTTATTTTTCTTATAATAAACATATATATTTTACTTAAAAGGATTAAAACTGAAAATATGTTAATTTTTTTTTAAAAAATAATTTCATTCCTTAAATATTAATTTGAATATGAATGAACAGTCACTCCTGGAGCCAGACGCAGCAGAAGCAATCCAAAATGTATTACCACAACCATTTGCATGGTAACTTGTCAGCACCCCTGCGTATGGGCTGACCAAATAAGGTATTGGTACAAATATAGATGGACTAGCCCACTTCACTTCATTGATACTCTAGATGATCTTTGTGACTTTGATTATTCAAGTAAGCCCAACCCAATCCATAATGCTTGACACAAGTTTCGTACCTAATGTTAATTGATAATAACTATTATACATATTAATCAAAAAGAAAAGTGAATAATTATATTTTAATTTTATATTTATTTTCTTAAACAGCATGTTTTAAATTTATGTAATATAAATATATATAATAAAAAATTAATCATGAATTTTTGAATTAATTAAAAAAAATTGTTAATTAAACTTCTTAATACTATATAATTTTTTTATTTAAGGTGTTTGATTTAATTTTTTTAAAATTTAAAATAAAATATAAAGAGTAATATATATTATTATTTAAAAATATAAGTATATTTATATATACAATTATTTTAGGTTGATTTATACTTTTATACATAATATATATATTTTCTTAATTTAACGAGTAAACTCATAATCAAGTTTGAATTAATCTTATTTTTAAATATATTTTGATCATTACATATGTTATTATGCTTTTTTAACCTTTACTTCTACACAAATTGATAAGGTATTATAAATTTATGTGGAACCAATTTGTCTTTTTTCTTTTTATACCAAAATTTTAAATATTAATTTAACTCTATATTAAATAATTTGCTTAATTCATCGTAATTTATGAAATATGTTATAATGGTACCCTAAGGTGATTTGTGTAACTTATTTTAATATGTTATAAATTACAATAATCTTCTTTTAGATATTTAACAAAGAACTTTCATGACGAACATATCAAGAAAAATATGTTTTATTGGGGAATTTATAATTTCAACCACCGCCCCCCCCCCCCGAACTTTATGGAGAAAAAATCTTCCATCCTCAATCTAATTAACACATTCATTAATTAATATTAGATTAATAACTTTTATTTTCATAAACATATTATTTTTTATCCAAATAAATATATTTATGAAAATATATCATCGAATAATTACATCTGATGAAAAAAACCAATATAGAAATCTCAACATGTCATAATAGTTAAGCCTTTATAACTTAGCTAGAAAATCTATCCAAAAACTCACAGAAGATATGAAGTTCTATACTATAAAAAATAAATTTATTGTATAAAGTAAATTCAATATTTTAGAAGGTGATCCAATATTTGTTTACAAAACTTTTCATGCGGAACTAATAAAAAACATATATTTAGGAATTAATTTAAGTGAATTAATTACTTCCTAAGAAATCGTAAAAAAGCAATCAAGAATTTAAGAAAAAATATAAAAGTACGTGACAAGTCTATTTATCTTAGATTTTTCAGTTTATTAATGAATTGGAATACAGATGAATGTATCAATCCCTATCAATTCATCAAGTTAAGGATTTCCAATATAAATAGAGAAGTTTCCAAACCAATCAAGAAAAGGGATTCAATACAAATGAACTATGTATATTAAGAGGTCAAATGTTAGGTCAAATTTACTATGAACTTAGAAAAATTGATAATTCTACTGAGATCAAAGTAAATTACTCAACCAATAAAGTTATCATCACTCAACCAGTGATTCTTATCATGTAAACATGGATTCTTTATGCTATAAAAAGAAACTTATTTTCATTTGAGAACACACAACTTTGAAAATACATAACTTCTAGTATATCAATCTCCTCTATCTAGAAATCCAAACTAGTAATTATGTATCCAGTAATTATGAGTGGCTAAAAGTTTCTTCAAGGTTCTTTGTTGACCTTAGAATTTTAATAATTATTATATTATGAATAAAATGAAGTATAGTCACTCTTTAATAGTAAATCTAAATTGAACACCGTCTATGTATAGATACAGAAGACTCACCATTACCAAGAGGGTATTAAAGATTGAGTAAAGTTGATGTATAATCAGTGTAACAAAAGACAACAAATAAGAGGGAAGACCGTGGTGTATCCATTAAATTTAGGTATAAGAAGTATCTCTTAAGCCAATTAAGAATATTAAATGTTTAAATATTTACTTATATCAATTTATAATATTGATAAACAAGAAATTGAAGATAAAAATAACACAATATTATGATAAAAAAATTAAAGAATTATCATCAATCAATAATATACAAAAAAATTAAAGATTTATCTTTAATCAATAATATGCAAAAATTAACAAATAATATTAAACAACTACTCTGAATTTGATATCATAACCCTAGACTTAAGGGTATCAATGTAATATGGATGAAAAGTTAACATTATTAGATTTAAGGATATCAAATTTATTAAAATCTAGATGCATTATAATAATTTTTTTACAAATCTCAAGGTATAAATGAAATATATTAAACGCAAAGGATATTTTAGATAAATTTTCTACATTTAAGTTGGACAAGCAATTATTGAAAATGGAATCTCATATAGAAATTCATCTCCAAATTGGATATTTAGTCTTATATCAAGCTGATTTTAGAGCCACCAAAAACCTTATTTCCTGGTAACACCTAAAAGCATGAATTCATTTTAATTGTAATGATTATGCTTGAAACAATTTGGCAGACAAGAAGCAAGGTAATTTTTCAAACTCTTATACCATAATGATTACCCTTGGCAACAAAATCATAGAATTATCTTAGTACATTGAAAGGATCATAACCGAAGTATTAAAGTAGTGGACAAATATATCCAGGTATACATCCTATCAATTTGGTAGACCTCCATCCCCTTTTCCTAAAAAAATTCCTATAAATTTCTTTTATGCCAATTATTGATCCATGGATCAATAAATATCCATAACTTGATTCGAATTGGTCCAAATATTTTTTCATTCTTTTGAAAACTAAAACATTATTTTCTTGTTTTAGAAGCTTTCTTGTAAAAATTATAGTTTTAAAATAAATTTAGTTTTGAATTGATCCAAAAATGGATCTAATCTAGCCCAATCCATGAATGAATTCGTCTTGATCTATCATTAAATAATAATTACTGTACAATCTATTTTAGGTAATAATATATACACAACTAATACATTAATTATCGTAAAGTAAATCTTACACTCTTATCCATAATCTCTACCATTGATATTCTCCCTCAAATTGATGTGGGATGATCAAAAAACATCAATTTGTCAATAACAAATTAATGTCGATGCCAGAAGATAGCCTTAGTAAACACATCAGTAGTCTAGAGATCGGTGGTAATATGAGGCAGAGAGATGATGTGAGCATCATATGCTTGACGAATAGAGTGGTAATCCACTTTAATATGCTTGGTACGCTCATGAAATACTAGGTTAGTAGTAATTTGAATAGCACTATTATTATTTGCATGGAATGGAGTAGACTAAGGTTATGGAAACCCTAGATCAACCAACAGTCCCTGAAGCCAAACAATCTCAGAACATGCAAAAGGCATAGTACGATACTCAGACTCAGTGGAGGACTTCAACACACGTTCTTGCTTCTTGCTTTTCCAAGAAACAATAGAGGCACCAAGAAAAATACACCAACTAGTAATTGACCATCCAATATCAAAAAAACTAGCCCAATTAGCATCACTATATGCAACCAAACAAATAGGAAAGTCCATAGGGAAAAAAGACCACGGGTGGAAGTGCCTTGCAAATAGCGAACAATGTGATGGAAAATAGCCAGGTGGAAGTGCTTAGGTGCCTACATAAACTGACTAACTTGTTGAACAACAAAGGAAATATTTGGCTGAGTGATAGTCAAATAGTTCAAGCTCCTTACCAATTGTTTATATAAAGAAGGATCAGAGACAAAATCTCCCTCATCACGACGATATTTAACATTAACTTTTAAGGAAGTATCAACAAAACAACCATCCTACAGGCCAACCAAAGTAATTAATTCTTGGGTGTACTTATGCTGGTGTAAGAAAATACCAACTGAGATAGAGTGTACCTTAAGGCTTAAAAAATATTGTAAAGGACCCAAGTCCTTCATATGAAAGTAACCCTGATGGCATTCCTGAAGTTGAGAAATCAATGTAGAGTCAGTCCTTGTAATAATAATATCATAAACATATACCAGAAGCAAGATGATTCCCTTAGCAGTCTGCAAAGAAACAAAGAGGAATCATACTGACTTTGAACAAAAGAGAAGCTAAGAAGTGTAGATCAAAACTTATCAAACCAAGCACGTAGAGCCTGTTTTAAACCATAGAGTGATCGTTTAAGCTTACAAACATCGATAAAAGGGTGCAGAAAATAACACTATTGGTGGAGTCATAAAAAATTCTTCCTTAAGATCCCCATGCAAAAATATGTTCTTAACATCCATTTGTCGTAATGACCATCCCTTGGATGTAGTAATAGCAAGAATAAGTCACATCATCATCATCTTTGCTACAAGGGCAAATGTCTCCTCATAATCGATACCATATTCCTGTTGATTACCGAGTGCCACAAATCGCACCTTATATCTATCAAGTGATCCATCAGACCGCATCTTAATGGAATATACCCATTTATAACCAATGGGCTTAACACTAGTAGGAAAGGGAACAATATCCCAAGTATGATTCTCCTGAAGAGCTTGAAGTTCTTCTTACATAGCTTTCACCCAACTCGCATGTTTAGCTGCCTGAGAATTAGAGGTAGGAAGTATAGTATTAGCTAAAGTGGAAGAGAAACCATACCTATCGAAAGGATGAATAGTATGAAAAGATCTCCAAGGAGCCACTAAATCAGGTACTGGATTAAGGTCGGGAAGGATTTGTGATGATTGGGGCCATCATCTTTGATAGACAATATTGGGTTGAAAATGCTCAATTGATGGAAAGATATCATTAAAGCTAGGAAAAAAGGGCACCGTCAAAAGAGGAAACATGTTGCTAAATATAGTACTCATGTTCAAAGAAAATCACATTTCTATAAGTATGTAGATGATTAGTAACATCATCATAACATAAAAATCCCTTGTAAGATGTGCTATAACCCATAAAAGCACATCATATTGATTGAGCTGTAAGCTTGTGACGCTCATGAGGAGGCAACTGAACAAAGCAAACACATCCAAACGTGTGTAGCATATGATAATCTGGATGCATACCAAAAAGATGATAGTAAGGAGTATCAAAATTCAATTGTTGGGAAGGTAGACGATTAATCAAATAGACTGTAGTGGATAAAGCTTCCATCCAAAATTTAGGTGAAATTGAAGACTCCAAGAGTAACATTCGAACCATATCCAACAAGTGACAATTTTTACATTCATCCACCCCATTCTATTGAGGTGTATAAGGATAGGATCGTTGAGATACAATGCCTTTATATTGCAAAAAGACTTGAAAGTCATGCGACATATATTTGCTACCATTATCAAATCATAAAACCTTAATACAAGTGGAAAATTGTGTCTCGATATAAGCCATAAAATTTTGGAAAAAAGTGAACACCTCAGATTTTGAATGCAAAAAATATATCCATGTGAAACGACTATAGTCATCAATGAACGTTAAAAAATATTTATACTGTGCATGTGAAATGACAGGAGTAATACCTCAAACATCAGTATGTATAATCTTAAAACATGTATAAGAACGACTACCATAAGTAGGGAAAGGTAAAGTTTTACTTTTCCCTAGTTTACAAGTAGAGCAATCAAAAAGCAACCGATGAGTATAACACTGATCTTTATTACCAAGAAAACCATGTTTCATCAAATTAGAAAAAATCACATTATTTGGATGCCTTAATCGTCTATGCCAAACGTCAACCTTATTTTCAATAATAATAGAAGTTAAAGACAAAGTTTGAGGAATAGCAAATTGCCATAGAAATAATCTTACCACTTTAGGCCCCTTCACGATCACCTTCTCCGACACCCAATCCTACACAACATAACCACCATGAGAAAAATGTACATCATAGTTATTATCCACCATCTGACCAATAAAAATTAAACTAGTAAATAATCTAGGAGAGACAAATATATGGCAAAAAGAAGGTCCAATATCACCAATGGATGTAATTGGAAGATTACTTCCATTATCAACCTGAATATTTTCTATAACAGTATACTTTCATATATTATGTAACAAATTAGGGGAGCTATTCATATGGTTGGATGCTCCAGAATCAACAAACTAAGGAAGAGAAACAGTTTTACCTTAACCCTGAAGTCCAAGGGTAGGAAATGCTGAGATAATCATTTGTTAGACCATTTATGGAGTAATGACAGGCTGAGTTGTGTTAGCAGTTGTAGATGTAGGACCAATAATGTTAGGAGCTGGAATAATAGCTTCAAAAACTTGTACTCTTCGATTTTCTGGACGTGTAGGACATTCCTTGATAAGTGTCCATTTTGCTTATAGTATTTGCAAAATTTATTACCACAATTGCAGGAAATATGTCCAAAATCCTTGCAACTATAGCACTGCATTTGTCCCTTTCCTCGATTCCTCCCTTGAGTGGCATAAGCAATATTGACAACTTCAGATGTTTCCCTGGACACACCTATAACAACTTGTGTTTTCATTCTCTGTTCCTCGTGCAACATTTCACCAAGACATACATCCAAAGAAGCAACCAGATCTCTATTCAGCAATCTAGCTCTAGGAACTTCAAATTCTGGTCTCAGCTTCATCAAAAATTGATCACGTCTACTATCTTCATAAATCGCTTGAAGGCTGGCTAAGACCTCTTTAGGTACCTTTGTGTAGATAATACTAGAATATTCGCTCCATAGATTAAGAAATCCAGAATAATACTACTCAATAGAGAGATTACCTTGGCTGAAGGTACTAATCTCGAGTTTTAGTTAAAATCATCTCACAGTATTATCTTGATGATATATGCGCTTAAGATAATCCTATATCTCTTTAGCTGTACCAAAATAGAGTAAATTGTTCACCATATGAACTTCAATAGATCCTAAAATCCAAGAGATAATTCGAGCATCCTTTGCATCCTATTGGCTAAGTTCCTTACTGTCTCGAGGCGTAGGAGAATACCCATTAATATGACCCCAAAGCTCCTTTCCTTTCAGAAACATTTTGAATTGGAATTCTTATGCCACATAATTCTTTCCTGTAAATTTGATAGCCAAGGTTTCTACAGACATTCTTCCCAAAAAAGAAATCTTAATGTAAAGTTGTTCAACCTAGAATCACAAAACGAAGTTGTTGATAAGAAATTATCAACCCAAAATCAAAAACAGGAGCAAAAATTCAAAAAACTAAAGCAAAACTCGAAGAAAACTGAAGATTCAGCTATATATTCAAGAGGTAGTTTCTGATACCATGACAATTTTTAGTAAATAGCTAAATGACCTCTTCTTGAGGATCCTTTTCATTAAATAAGAATTACTGTACAATCTATTTTAGGTAAGAATATATATGATATTCTATTACCTAAATATACAATATTCTTTTTATATATTTTAGGTAAGAATATACAATATTTTATTACCTAAATATACAATATTATGTTTATCTATTTTAGGTAATAACATATACATAACTAATACACTAATTATGGTAAAATAAATCTTGTAATATTTTTCATAATCTCTTCCATTGATACAAATATCTGTAAAGTCCCAATAAAATGGATTTTTTGCTATCCTTATCATCATTTATGTTGCTAAGCACTAACACTAAAATCAGCCATAACACATGCATTCCTCCAGAAAGAAAAAGCTACATATATTGGAAATGCTAAACTCATTTTTCCAACATTAATGAAAAATAAATTACATAATCTGTTGGAGATGACAAGAGGAAATTATAGTGGACATCCAAAATTTCCTCTCTCACTTTTCTATGATTTCAGTTCGATGAATTCCTACAAATGTAGGTCCCTTTCACATGGAAGAGGAAGAAATAAAAATATTAGGTGTAACCACATTTTGAAAATAAAAATGTTAGGTGCAACCATAAATGTTAGGTACAACCACAAATATTAGGTACAACTATAAATGTTAGGTGCAACTATATTTGACAAATGCATCTAATATTTTTGTAGCTAAAATTTGGTTAGCTATGTGGCCAATTTATGGCCACATAAGAGATAAGCAATGTTTTTACCTTAAAGATACACATCAACACCCCAAGATAAGAGAAGTAAAGTAAAGCCAAAGGAACATTTTCCTTTGAAGAAAAATAGTTTGTCCCATGGACTTAGCTCAAATTAAAGGGTGAACCACGTTAAATTGTCTGTGTTATTATTTTACTCTGTTGAATATATTTTATTTGTACCTAATGTGCCCAACAACTGGTATCAAAGCAAGGTCTAGTAAAATTCTTAATATGCTATATGGTTGCAGCATAGAATGATCTGCCACATGAGAAAAGATTTTGTAGAAAAGAAACACTGAAAAAAACAAATGTCAAACCAAAAAGTAGATATTGATAAATTTAATGGCAATAACAATTTCTCTTTATGGTAAAGGAGGATGAAGGATATTCTCATTCAATAGAAGGTCCATAAGGCATTGTTGGGGAAATAAAAGAAGGCAACAACCGTCACCAAGGAACAGTGGGAGGAGATAGATGAGATTGTTGTTAGTACAATCCGTCTAAATCTCTCAGACAATGTCTTGTAAAATATTGAATCAAAAAATTACAAGACTGCAAAAGAAACATGGGAGACTCTAGAAAATGTGTACATGTCAAAGAACCTTGCCAATATATTTTATTTGTAGAAGAAGCTATATCATATGAGGAAGGAAGATAATGTAAGCATGATGCAACACGTTAGCGATTTCAATATCAAGCTTTCTTACTTAGAAAGATTCAATATGAGTTTTGGCAATGAAGAGAAATCTATGATGTTGCTGGAATCACTACCCTCATCATATAATAATCTCGCCATAACTTTGACTTATGCAAAATGCAAGATAGAGTTTGAAGTTGTTATAGAAGTCATGTTGTCATATGAGAAACAGAACAAGGAGAGAGATTCAGAAGCACAAGCCTTTATCATAAAGTCCAGAGGAAGCAGACAGTATAGGAAAGAAAAACCCAAAGGCAAGAAAAGAGGCAAATAAAAAAATTCCAATGTTGAATGCCATCACTATTAGAAAAAAGGTCACATCAAGAAATTTTGTTGGGCGTTCAAGAAGGAACGGGAAATGAACAAAGGAAATATAGTGAATAAAGACAAAAAAAATGATGATGAGCAAACAAATACCATAGATGAGTTCAATATCGTTTATGATGAAGATTTTTTCAATCTTGCATCACACAAGACCAGTTGGGTGATTGATAGTGGTGATACAATTCACACTACATCGCATAGAGAAATTTTCTCATCATATACACCTAGAAATTTTGGTATTATTAGAATCGAAAATGAAGGCTTGATAAAGGTTATTGGAAATAGAGAATGGAACCATACTATTTCTAAAGGATTTCAAACATATTCTAGATATGCGCCTGAATTTAATCTCTATACGTAAACTTGCAAATGAAGGATATTGCAGCTCACTCACTTATGACAAATGGAAACTTACAAAAGGATCCTTAGTAGTGGCTAGAGGTGATAAGCATACAACTATGTATATAATGCAAGCGAAGCTCTCCACCGACACAGTAAATGTCATGGAGAAAGACAAAGCAACTGAATTATGACATAGGAGACTCAGTCACATGGGTGAAAAAGGTATGACAAGTCTATCCAAGAAGAATATATTTCCTAAAACAAATGAAGTATATTTGGAAAAATGTGTTGATTTTCTAAAAGGAAAGCAAAACAGAGTTGCTTTCAAGAGTTTCCCTCCTTTCAGAATGAATAATATTTTAGATCTGATCCATTCATATTTGTATGGACTAATGCTAAAGTCACTTGGTGGTGCTCAATACTTTGTGACTTTCATTGATGATCATTCAAGGAAGATGTGGGTATATCTTCTAAAGACAAAGGATCAGGTGCTAGATGTCTTCAAAGAATTTCATGCCTCAGTTGAGAGATAGATTGGAAAGAAGCTGAAGTGTATCCGAACATAAAATGGTGGAGAATACACTAGATCTTTACATGGTTATTGCAAAAATCATGGTATTCGACATCAGATAAAACCTCTAAAGACACCGCAGTTGAATGGCTTAGCTAAGAGAATAAATAGAACTTTAATAGAGAGAGTTAGATGTCTATTCTCACATGAAAAATTGCCTAAAACTTTATGAGGTAAAGTCATACTCACAGTTGCACATGTGTTGAATCTTTCACCCTGTACTCCTCTCAAGATGGATGTTCTAGATAAAGTTTGGTCAGGAAATGATGTTTCCTATGATCATTTACGGGTGTTTGGCTACAAAGTATTTTTTCATATCCCCAAGGATGAAAGATACAAACTTGATGCCAAAACAAGATAGTGTATTTTTATTGACTATAGTCAAGATTAATTTGGCTATAGATTTTATGATCCGGTTGCAAAAAGACTTGTCAGGAGCTGTGATGCTATATTTGTTGAAGATGAGACCATTGAAGATATTGTAAAAATGATGGATGTTCCTAATTCCAATGGTGACTTATCATATTTGGAATTAATTCCTCTTACATCATTACCAAGACAAGTTGGAGGTGAAGACTAGGTTTATCCACCTGATGAAGATGATGCTCCTATAGAAGTTGGTTTTGAAGATGAGGGAAATGATGATGTTCATTATCCAGTACGAACACATGTGGCTTCTCTTGTTCCACTAAGAAGAAGTGATAAAGTGAGATGATCATCTACCTCATATCCTCCAAATGAGTATGTAACTTTCACTGATGGGAGAGAACCTGAGAGTTATGAAGAAGCTATGGATGACGAATCCAAAAAAAAATGGATTGAAGCCATGCAAGATGAGAATGAAGTCCTTGCATGAGAACAAAAATTTTGATCTGATGAAGTTGCCCAAAGGGAAGAGGGCTTTGAAAAATAAACGGGTGTTTAGGGTGAAGCATGAAGAACACAGTTCTAGTTCATGATACAAAGCCAGACTAGTTGTTAAGGGATTCAACGAAAGAAAAGGAGTTGATTTTGACAATATTTTCTCACTAGTTGTGAAAATGACACCATCTGTATTGTGCTGAGGTTAGTAGTAAGTCTTGATTTGGAGGTTGATCAAATGTATGTCAAAATTGTTTTCTTACATGGTGACTTGGAAGAATAGATGTACATGGAGCAGCTAGAGGGTTTTAAGCAAAAGGGAAAAGAGGATTATGTTTGAAAATTGAATAAAATCCTCTACGGCTTAAAATAGACACTGAGTCAATGGTACAAAAAGTTTGAGTCTGTTATGGGGGAGCAAGGCTACAAAAAGACTACTTCATACCATTGTGTTTTTGTGTAAAAATTCTCTGATTATGATTTCATTATTCTTTTACTCTATATGGATGATATGTTGATTGTTGGCCAAAAATTTCTAGAATCAAAAACTTGAAAAAACAATTGAGTAAGTCTTTTGTCATGAAAGACTTGAGGCCAAAAAAGTATATTTTTGGCATAGGTATTATTAGAGACAAAGGTGCCCAGAAATTATTGTTTTCATAGGAAAAGTACATTGAGAAAGTACTTCAGAGATTTCATATGGACAAAGCTAAAGCGATTAGTTGTCCTTTTGCTAATCACTTTAAACTATGTTCTAAGCAGAGCCCTTCTATAGACAAAGAGAAGGAAGAGATGGAAAAGGTTCCATATGCTTCAACAATTGGAAGTCTGATGTATGCCATGATTTTTACACCGCCAGATATTGCTCTTGCAGTTAGAATTGTGAGTAGATTCCTTTCAAATCCTGGAAAGGAACATTGGGCTGTAGTGAAATGGATTTTCAGGTATCTTCGAGGTTCTTTCAAAATATGCATATGTTTTGGAAATGAAAAACCTATGTTAGTTGGATACACATATGCAAATATAGCTGGCTATGTGGATTCCAAAAAATCCACTTCAGGTTACTTGATTACATTTACAAGGGGAGCTATGTCATGGCAGTAAAAATTACAAAAATATGTTGCACTATCCACTATAAAAGTAGAGTTTATAGCAATAACGGAAGCATGTAAAGAGTTATTATGGATGAAAAACTTCTTGAAAGAACTTGATTTACAACAAGATAGTTACCAGTTATTTTGTGATAGTTAGAGTGATATCCATCTTGGAAAAAATGTCTCCTTTCATTCGAGATCAAAACATATTAATATGAGATATAACTGGATTAGGGATGTAATGGAGAAAAAGCTACCACAGCTTGAGAAGATCCATACAAAAGAAAATGGAAGAGACATGATGAAAATTCTTCCAAGACAAAATTTTAAATACTGTTGTTTAACTGTTGGATTAGTAGAGCCCTTCATATAGTCGAAAGGGGGACATTTGGAGGTCCCTTCTACATGGAAGAGGAAGAAAATAAAAATGTTAGGCACAACCATAAATGTTAGGTGTAACCACATCTGACAAATGTATCTAATATTTTTGTGGCTAAAATTTGGTTAGCTATATGGTTAATTTATGGCCACGTAAGAGATAAACAATGTTTTTACCTTAAAGATACACATCAATACACTAAAAGAAGAGAAGCAAAGCAAAGCCAAGCCAAATGAACAATTTTCTTTAAAGAAAAATAGTGTTGTGTGTGTAAGAGAGTGGGAGAGAATTTTTCTAAAAAAAAAGTGACAAAATAATGAATTTGGAAAACATTCGTATGATATTATTTTAGATTTATCTCAATTTATTGTATTACCTCTCATTTTGTACATATTAATTTTATTAGTGAAAAAAATATTTTTTTGAATTTATCCCGTGAACTTAAATCAAATTAAAGAGTAAACTACTCTATTAAATTTATTTTATTTGTGCGAAAAAATATTTTTTTGAATTTATCCCGTAAATTTAAACCAAATTAAAGAATAAATATTTCTATTAAATTTATTTTATTTGTAACTACTGTGTCCAACAAAAAATCCAAATTATAAAGCTAATGATCTTATGTCTAAAGCTCGTTACACTCGACACAATAAGTTGATGATTAATACCTTTGTACATTTAGAAGAATTGTTCCCATTAAACAAATAAGCCGAAGGCCTTCCTTCTTAGAAAAAAATACATTTAAAATTCATATACTATGTTGAGAAATATATAAAAAAGATATACACATGGTAATAAGAAGATCAAGGATATTTTAGCATATATAAACACAACGTATAAGTTTTGTGTTTTTTATTATTATTTTCATAAAATTAATATTTAAATTATTGATTAAAAAATTAGATACAATTTTATTATGTAATCACATTTATAAAGTTATTTATAATTATTTATCATTAAAATACCCTTATAAATTCAATAATATAATCAATAAATGATAAATTATCTCAATTTCTTAATGAACAAATACATTAAAATTATAGTATTCTTATTTTATTTTATTTTTATGAGCAAATAAAATTATGATATTAATTTTATAAAAATATCACCATTTATATAATTTACTAAAAACAATTTATAAAACTTACGTTACCTTTATATTAAATTAGTAATGATGGTCCCAATATCGTGAGAGACCAGACCACCTCCGATAGTAGTCAATAACGGACGCCTGATAGAGAATACACCTATATATAACCTGAGTTAAGCAATAAAAACACAGAATTTGGGCCTTTGAGCATATAAATCTTTATAAAACTAAAGAATTCACCTTTTTCTCATGTTTTATTGGGGAATGACTTTTTGGTATGTTGGTATTGTGGCTTGTTGTACAACACACTTTCTAATTAACTAATTGACCTTAATAAATAAAAACATATTTTATAAAAAAATTTAAAAAAATCAAATTTAATTTTTAACAATTATGACATTATCTAAACACATAAAAAAAATTAAAATATACACTAACTTTAAAACATATGATTTGATCTTTAAATATTTAAAACTTCACGTATAGATTTTTAAAATTTTAAATTATATAATTTCGTTTTAAATTTTTAAAACTTTGTGTGTATGACTTAAATTTTTTGTTCTCAAATATGTATTTTAATAAACAAGTTAATATTTATGAGTAAAATTTTAAAAATTTGATAATTAAATTATATAATTTAAAAATTTAAGGATTCATCTATAAATTTTTAGAATCAAATTTTATATTTTAATCAAATCTTATATTTTAAAAAATTATAGATTTATAAGTAAATTTAATTTTTAAAACTTATAACTACGAATTTATATCGAATTAAATTTTATTTAATATTATTTAAATATTGTTTTTGTTATTAAAGTCATCAACGACTGATTTACATCGTTGTTTGAAGTCGTTAGCTTTACTGATTTACATCATTGAATGAGGATCGTCAATTGCGTTTCATCATAGCACAAGTCGGTCGGACTTCTCAGGATGGAAAATGACAAGAAAGAAAGGGAAGCTCTGACTAGGGTTTTTGGACAGCGCTGCCAATATAACCACAAATTAATTGGTCACTATTCATAAGAATGAAACAAAAAATAAAATAAAAAAATAAAAATTGGTCACCGTTCGATCAATTATAAAAAAAATGAATATTCAGACGAAAAGTCATATTTACCCCACTACTAAAACTTCAAGTATATTAATGCTTTAACAACATTTTTGTCTTTGACCTCACCATCTAGATTCTAGAGGAGGCATAGTCTTTCCATTTTTTGCGCATGTGCTTTTTGCATTTGGCCAACCATAAACGAATATATGGAGACTATTTCCTTCCAATCTTTCCTCGAACAAGGGTTTTTGTTTATAGTCCAAATTCATTCAATAATTTCCCCCAATTAATGAATAATTAATATTTTAGCAAGATCTCAACTGATTTCCTTCCGTATCAAGTTTGCACCTTTGATCAAACCCCATTTTACCTACCGTTATATATTTAGTAAGAATTGGTAAAAAAAAAAACTACGAGTTTAATTATCTACGGTTATTTTTATTATCAATTTAATTTTTATCCAAAAAATTTAAGAAATAAATATAATTTCAGATAAAAATTAAACATGAAACAACAGATACGATTTAGATACGATTATATGAATAATTATAACCGTATATACTCAAAATTAATTATATTTATTTAATTAATTTATATATTAATAATAATTAGAGTTTATTAAGAATGTTTTTAAAAATTTTTAAAAAATGATTTTTTTTTGGATATTTTTTAGTAACCGTCTCAAATCGTACCCAGGGTAAAAAATTATCTCCTAATCGTAACATTTTTTAGACTATTTTGAATACAGATTTTATAATTCAATTTAGAGATTATTATATCAAAAACAATCATCATTTATGCGCGTATTCATTCTTAATATTTAATATTATTATTTTATTTTTTATTTTTTTAATTAATTACTTTTTATATCTATAATGAATTGGATTATTGTAAATAATCGATAACATTTATAAAATTATATTTATTCAAATATATATATATATATATAATTAACCATTTTCTCTTTATTAAATGATTTTGAAGGGTTAGATAGCTAAAATATCTAATGCAAAGAACTTTCGCGTTTCGCTATCTACAGTCATACTCGAGCGTATAAAAACATAAAATTTTGTCATAAAGAAAAAACAAACCGAAGTCCATAATATTTGGAAAGTACTTTGGGCTCTCTTCTTCCATTAAAGAGTACGCTCCAGAACTTTCTCTGCTCCACAAAATCATGTTTCAATTCTTTGCTATTGTTCATTTATTTTCAGAATTCTTTCCTTTTTTTTCTTTCCATATTAATGCTGTTACAAATATTGTTGTGTTCATGGCGTTTGATATTACATTGTAGTAATTCTTTTGAGTATAAAATGTTTTATTTTTTATTTTCCTGTAATAGTAATTGGTGTTTATTTGAGAAAACCAGTCTCCAGTGAATATTATTCAGAGGGCTGTTTCGACCTCTTTTTTAATTTTCTAATTCTCGGAATGAATGAGTTTTGGCTCTTTCATTCAGAGGCAAAAAGGTTTCAGTTCTATAAACGAAAAGGTATTATTTCATTGTTTCTTTCGCCGTGTTTGATTGAAACAATGACAGCCTAATAATAATTTGTTTGGCATTTGTATTTTTCTGTGGTCTTCTTTGATGAATTAGTATTTGTAAGATTTGTTTTCTACTTCATTTTGGGATGTTTCGACTGCCATTTTCGAATAAATTCTTTGGCATTCCTTTTGATTCATCTTTAAGGAAAAAGATAGGTTAAATCTTAATTCGTAAACCAGGTAATACTCGTCAAATTTTGCCATCGATTTTTATTTAGTTTCTGAATTTGATGTGCAATTGAGTTGCAGCTACCAGGTGTTTGATAAATGCATGAATGAAAGCTTTCTTTCTTTTGGTTCCTTACAAAGTGTTTGCTCTTTGTATTTGTCGTCATAAGATTGCAGATCTAAGTTGGATCTTATTTTTACCTTATAACGAAGTTCTTAGGAAGAAGGATCGTTGCCATACATTAACCAATAATTCCTCTTTGTTTGGAGAAGTGTCTTTTTCTACTATTGTCATTGACTTTGCTGTTGGAAAATTGTTTTCTTTTGTGACCACATATGTATATATACAACTTTGGCCCTTAATATTTCTTATGCATTAGTTTTACCAATTTTACTTTGCTTACTCTCTCAATTTCCCAGATAGAAGTTCAACAGCTTCAGCCAACTATTTTCATTATAAAAAAGGGGCAGGCTGCTAAATTTGGATTGAAGAACTGGTGCTTTTGAACATGGCATTAGCCAGAATCAGTAGGAATTCTCTAAGAAGGTCAATTGGTGGTACTCTCAGCCGCAACGAGGCAGTAACAACTCCAAAGTGTTTCTTACCTTCTCTTGAAAATGTGAAAGAAAATAGCTACTTTTCACACATATCTAGCATTAAAAATGTGAATTACATGAGTTTCTGGAGCAGGGGAATAAGAGTTAGCCCACATTATCAATCTCCTGCTGTGGAGAGGATAGTAGAAGAATCTGATTCAGAGTCTGAGCAAAACAACTATCCAGGACTAGAAGCAACAAAACCAGGTGATAAGCCTAGAGTAGTTGTTCTAGGTACTGGATGGGCTGCTTGTCGATTCCTTAAGGGTCTAGACACCAAAATTTATGATGCTGTTTGCATATCACCTAGAAACCACATGGTCTTCACTCCTTTGCTTGCTTCAACATGTGTTGGAACTCTTGAGTTTCGCTCTGTAGCCGAGCCCATTAACAGTATTCAATCTGCATTGTCAACCAGTCCTAATTCATATTTTTATTTGGCTTCCTGCATTGGCATGGACAC
The DNA here is from genome assembly GCA_030763125.1 of Hippophae gyantsensis. Taxonomy (NCBI): domain Eukaryota; kingdom Viridiplantae; phylum Streptophyta; class Magnoliopsida; order Rosales; family Elaeagnaceae; genus Hippophae; species Hippophae gyantsensis. The sequence continues at coordinate 16,761,207 of CM061033.1, read as the reverse complement.
GGACAAGCATGAGGTGAGTCATTTTACCTACATTGATCATAACAAAGCATAATGAAGCTGATTAACCAATTAGTTAATCTAGTTTCCTTCCACAGGTGTATTGTGAAGCAGTGAGCAATGGTGGATTGCCTCATGAGCCATACCGGTTCAAAGTTGCATATGACAAGCTAGTGATTGCTGCTGGATCTGAGCCCTTGACATTTGGCATCAAGGGTGTGAAGGAACATGCTTATTTTCTTCGAGAAGTTTATCATGCCCAAGAAATTAGGAAAAAGCTTCTTTTAAACCTCATGCTCTCTGAAAAGCCAGGTTGGTACTATCCATAAGAAGATTTTAGATGTTTATTTTTTTTATTTTTTTTATTTTATTATTATTATTATTATTTATTATTTTTTTTTGGGAGGAGAATATGTTGAGAGAAACGTTGCATCAGCGTTACATGGAATCTATGTAGTTAGGTTGAAACTAGAAGGACTATTGATGTCATAATCTGATATTTATGATTTTATGAATTTGATTTTCCATTGCAGGAATATCAGAAGAAGAAAGGAAACAACTGTTACACTGTGTTGTCATTGGTGGTGGCCCTACAGGGGTAGAGTTTAGTGGTGAGCTCAGTGATTTTATCATGAAAGATGTTCGTGAAAGATACACCCACGTTAAAGATTACATTAAAGTAACCCTAATTGAGGTAATTCTCTTATTAACATATATATAGCCTTGTAAAAGAAGATGAATAGTGACTGTTATGATTATTTCATGCACAGGCAAATGAAATTTTGTCATCCTTTGATGTCGGTCTGAGGCAGTATGCAACAAAACATTTAACCAAGGTATGTTCATATGTTGTTTTTCTGTATATTAACTTGGAGATTCTTGTTCGTGATTTTCTTAACTGGGACATAATATTTACTATATATTTGACCTTATTTGCTTTAGTCTGGTGTACGTTTAATGCGTGGAGTTGTGAAAGAAGTGCACTCCACAAAGATAGTACTAAATGATGGGACTGATGTTCCATATGGACTCTTGGTCTGGTCTACTGGAGTTGGGCCATCCGAGTTTGTAAAATCTATTAATCTTCCCAAGTCCCCTGGTGGAAGGTATTATTATATATTACCATCATTTCTTTCACAATAAATTCTTTTTACAAAGAACTGAAGTGATTAATAAATCCTGTTGGTTTAATAGGATTGGTGTTGATGGATGGTTGCGAGTACCTTCTGTAGAAGATGTGTTTGCACTTGGTGATTGTGCTGGTTTTCTTGAACAAACTGGAAGGCCAGTTCTTCCAGCCTTAGCTCAGGTTAGCATTCTCCTTGTTCTTTGAAATTGTACATTCCTTTCAGATGAACTTACAATATAATGGTTGGTGTGTTAAATAACTGTTTGAATTTTATGAGAATTAATTGTTAATAATCTTCTAATCTAATACTATCATAGGGTAAGGTCTACGTTCAAACTTTTTCTAACTCCATTTGCATGAATTAATATATTTGGTCTCACTAACCTATGGGAGTGTTAAAAAAAAACCTACATGTGAAAAGCCCTTTAAGTGAGGAGATTGTTAAGACCATATAAGAAGAAAGTTAGCGCGACTCCTTTTTGTTAAGGGTAGTCCAAAAAATTAGCATATTAGAACCTTTAGCTATTTAGGACAAACCATCTTCTGAAGGATTGTGGAGAGATTAGTACTTAATTGGTGCAAGTTTAGTAATGTAACATGAAAAAGACAATTTCTACCACCAAGAAAACGTTGACAAATCGCCAAGTGTCTAAATAAAGGTGAAAATGTTATTAATCCAAAGTAAAGTTGTAGCATTTTCAACCTGAATATACTTAACTCTGTAGAAAGGCAATAGGAACTGTGTTTACTCGGATTACAAAATATCTTCCAGCCATTCTAGTAGGTAAATCTGAACAAAGCTTGTTTGATATTATTATCATATAATTAGGTTGCAGAAAGAGAGGGAAAGTACATGGTAGGGTTGTTCAACAAAATAGGGAAGCAAAATGGTGGCAAGGCTTATAGCGCAAAAGATATAGGTTTAGGTGATCCTTTTGTGTACAAGCACCTTGGAAGCATGGCAACAGTTGGACGTTATAAGGCACTTGTTGATTTACGCCAGTCTAAGGTAATGCTTATATGTTCTTTTCCATAGCTTTCTTTAGAAGGAAGGCATTATATTTGTCCCTGACCTGAAAGCCTCTACTTTCGCAGGATGCAAAAGGACTATCCTTTGCTGGGTTTGTTAGTTGGCTAATTTGGCGCTCTGCCTACCTTACACGTGTTGTCAGCTGGAGGAACAGGTTTTACGTGGCAGTGAATTGGGCAACCACGCTTGTCTTTGGCAGAGACAATGCCAGAATTGGTTGATAATTTTGATGTTATATTGCAGAGATTATTAGCTCACGTTCCAGTCTCGTAGAAAATTCGGTGAAATGATTCAATTGAAGATTTAATGTTGTAAAAAAACAGAGTAAGCTCCGTCAATGTTTTGTACTAGTGATCCAAAATATCATTCATTTAACTTATAGAACTTCTGATGTTATTAATTGATTGCTAAGAGTTTAATATTTGTTCATGATCTTTTCTTCTAATTTATTGTCTTATAGAAACTTTGGGTAGTTATGTACATAAATCATATGGTACAAATAAAGAAAACTAGCAATATAAATATCATTCACAATTTGAAAAATAATACAAGCAATAAAAAAAAACACAGAACTCACAGCTTACCTTCTAAGAAGACCTATTAATAAAAGCTATTTATATTTCTCATTATATAATCTACTTTACATAAATATAAAATTATATAAAATTATATGAAATAATTTTAACCGTAAATTATTCCAACTTTATACAGAAAATATATACACCTTCTTAATTCAAAGAGCTTGAAGTTTTAGAAAGAAAATATATACACAGAAACCTAGTTTATTTTACTAGGTCTCACCCTATTTAAAGCTCAACTCAAAAGAAGAATCACACTGATAAAGTATCAGAAACACAGATTTATTAATCAAAATCATCTATTCAAAACACACCCAAAATTTCCACTGAAAAATAGAAGTATCCAGTGACGAACAAAAAGGAAAGATGAAGACAGATCTACAAAACTAGAATCCTTATTCTTCTGTTGACCAAAGTGTATAGAATGGAGAAAAGCTACACTAAGAGAAGAGAGCGCCAGTGCAATTGCTTGTGGAGGAGAAAACAGAAGAGAAAGAGTGAAGCAGACACACCACAATGGCTTGCTTCACCTGTCCTCTCTTTGGGATCAAACGACCAGAAAACCTATGGGATGATAAATTACCGCCTTTCATAATAGAGACCTTCGTCTTTATAGTTATAGCAGTAGCCATTTCTTCTATTATCTTCCCTGTTTTAAAACCTTCAACTATTTGAACCGTGATTAGTGGGTTTATCATCTATGTGGGTTTTATATGTATATATATAGGAGCAAAAGTTAAATACATCTTCTTCTTCTTCTTTTTTCCCTTTCTGTTGTATCTTTTTTTCACATTGCTAGTGGCACTGGCACTGGCCCTGGCCCTGGCCCTAAGTTTCTTGCTCGTATTATTTGACCTTTTGACTTCTTTTTTGGCGGCGCCTTGACGCTCATAACTTTCGTTAGTACGTTTGGCGGCTTTTTATTATTTTTTTGAAAAAATTATTAATTACTGTAATAATTTATATTAATATCATATTTTAAAAAAATTAATATTAAATAAGATGTAAAAAAGAAAGAAATTTTATTAATAAGAAATATACTTTCAAAAATAATAAATAGTAATTCATATTTTTTTATTTTAAATATAATTATACTAATGTTATTAGCATGTTCCATACTTATTAGAAGAAGAAAAAAAAGTATTAATTGGTTATTAGTAAAAAAAAAATAAGCTACAAAATATGGATGACAAGAGTCGAGCTCTAAATATAATTAATTGATTATTAGTAGTAAAAAAAATAAGCATTTTTAATGGAAGAAAAAAAAGAAAGAAATTAATTACATTAGTATTATTACTGGAGCAGCTTTGTCTCATTAAAATCACATGGCGATATTGTACCCACTAGTCAAAGGAACTTAAGAAGCATCACGATTTATTAAAGAACCCCACGGCGGCTTTAATTTGTCCATTTTTGCTTTTTTTTTTAAATTAAAAAAATTAATATTTTTAAAATTTATAAAAATAATACATAATAATATTAAATAAAATTTAATATTAAAAATTTAATTTTAATATTATTTAATTAATTAATATTTATAATAAAATAATATGTTATATTTTTTAATAAAAAATATATAAAATAAATATAAAAAATACTATTTATTTTATTTGTATTAAGTTTTTTTTTAAACAATCCTATCAAGTGCAATTACTATGTGCTTTACAGCTATATTCACCTAACTCTTAATCACATAATTGAGCTAGACAATTAATACACGCATAAATTAAAAAAATACCCTATTTAAAATTTATAATTATAAAATAATCTTATCAATTGAATAATATTAAATTTTTTTAATTAGATATCAACGAAATTTATTTAATATTTAAAATAATTTAATTAAAATATGTTTAATATTATTGGATATTATTTTATTATTATAGATTTTAAAAATATTATTTTATTATTTTTTAATATTTTTTAAAAAATTAATATAAAAATAATTTAAAATTTAATGATTAAATATTTTTAAAAATAAAAAATTTACTTAATAATAACAAAAATAACTATATAAATTACACATCATTAATTAGATTTTTTATTTGAATCATGTATATTCATTAAAACCTTTTCAATTAGTAAGTAGTCACGGCATCTCGTTTTCTTTTGAATGGGTGAATATATTGATATTATTAGGTGATGTAAAAGTTTCGGGTAATATGGATTGGCAATCTAGAGGTATGGGTTAATATATTGTTACTTTAAATATTAATATCCTTAATTAATAAATTTATGTATTTTATTTATATTATATTAAATATCTATTATTATTATTTTTGTAATGAAATATCATAGAATAAAAATAATTATCAATTACATTAAAATTATAACTTCAATACTTTATTAAAATATTAAAATTTTCCTTTCCATTCATAAAAATAAATACTTTTTTTACTATACTTTATTATAAATATTTAAATTAAATATTTATAATAAAATTATTAAGTATAATACATATATTAAAAACTAAAGAAGTTAAATATGAATTTTTAATATAAATTATAATAATGGATGTATTTCAACTTAATGAGTGAGATAAATATTATTAGTCAAACCATTAAAAAAATGCGATTAAAATTAAATTAAATTTAGTATTAATATCTAATTTATCTTTATTATTATGATATATTTATATTAAATATGATATTTTATATTATTATGAAAAATCAAATAATATCTTATTATTATTATTATTATTATTATTATTATATATATCTTATTATCATCGTATATTATTATTATTATTATTGTTGTTATTATTATTATATATATATCTTATTATCGTATTTTTATGAATATATTTTTTAAAATTGAACGAATCATAATTGTATTTTTATATTTCTACTATGTATGTATTTTATACTAATTTTTTTTAACGTATTTTTATGTAAAAAGAAACGTTTCACATTCATACTTACGTTTATCTGAATAATACTTGTCCCATATTTTACTATGTAGGTATCTTTTATATCATTTTTGATTATTAACTAATTTTTTTCTAAAAATACAATTTTTGGCCTTTTAGTGAAATGTTTTTTCTTTCTAATTTTTTTTCAAATTAACTAAAGCTAAAAAAATCCTAAAGTTTGGGTTTAACACTTTCTACTAAAAATTATAAAAAATAATAATATTTAATTTCTTGTCTTTAAAAAACAATAATAAATAAGTATTAAAAAATATTAATTTAAGAACTTAAAATTAATCAAAAACATTAAAAATATAGGAATTATAATTAATAATTTGGACAAAATAACTATAAAACGTACAATTATCGTATTGTTCTATAAGTGTCATGTTATTTGAGGATATTCATTTTTAGTAGAGGTTTGTAATTTTAAATGTTTCTTTGATATAAAATATTTTCAGTTATTTTAATTTATAGATATTTTGATGTTATTTTTTACAGAAATAATTTTTTTGATTTATTTACATTTTGATTTTGATATAGTTTGATCTTATTAAGGTTTAAGGTTTGATTAATTGAAAATATGTTTTTTGATATCATATTGTATGAAATTTTCATGTTATACATCTACATCATAATCTATATCATTCAATTATATCAATATGTGTGATCATTAATAGATCGAGTTATGATAAATGTAGCAAATATTACTTTAATTTTATATTAGTATAATTGAGGAATTAAATTGATTACATATAACTTTCTTTAATAACATCAAAATTGAGTTTATATAATGCATAATTATAAGGTTAAATATAGTTTAAATAGGAGATTATTACATCCTTAATTCAACCTTGGTCACACATATTATTTTAGTTTTATCTTATATCTTATCGTCATATAGAAGATAAAAAAATTAAAAAAATTCTTAAAGAATGTATAAATTTAAAAGATTAATCACTATAAATTTAAATAAATTTAAGTATAATTATTTTTACTTTTTATTAATATAATATAAATATTTTTAAATTATTTTTAGATGATTTTGTTAGCAGGTTATTTTATTCTGTGAAGAATACACGATAGACTCAAGAAGATGTGACATATGATGAAAAATACCTGCACCATTGTCGGAAACACAGGAGAAACCAACAAGCAACAGTGACGCAAAGCTATTACTGGCATACGTCGCTAGCGGTTGAGAAAGCAAAGCAGTGCAGATTATGAAGAAGCTGACGCGACTGGAAAAGTGGAGACGATAATAAAGAATACTTTACAAGCAACTAGAAGTAGAACTTCGAATTTTATGGATCATATATATAGAATTTCTCTTTTTCTTTTTAAATTTAATTAAAAAATTTATTAATTTTTTAATTAAAAATTACTTCCTACTATATATATATATATATACATAAAAAAAAATACATACAAATATTACACATGTTAATTTTATTCTTATCTCACATATATATGTTTTACAAACAAAAAATATAAAAACCCATAAAACCTAAAAAATAATCTCGATCTATATAAATATACTAATATATATTTAAAATTATTAATTAAAAATATATTTTAATCTCATATAAAAATGTATAATTTAAATTTAATTGAGTTCATTTTATTAAAAATGGTGGATTAAATCTGCGCATATTACCCGACAACAAAAGGAAAACATAATTTGTTTACGAAGAGAAGCCAAATTCTTAGTATTTCCAATTGGAAACATATTATTTTTAATTGAAGAGACCACCAAATTGAGTTGATGAAGCGTACGTATGAAAGAACAGTAGTAGCATTTCATTAACATGCCCAAACCTAAATCCTTCAAGTACTGTACAAAATACTCTCTCATACATGTTCATAAAAAGTAGAAAGAAACCATTTAATATCACTAAATTAAATTCAAAAAAAAAAAAAAACAAATCTACATCAATATTTAGGCATGCAACCCCTAGCTTCTACGAGTTTGAGAAAATATGGAAGTAAGAGAATGAGCTAATCCAATCACTATCCCCATCTTCACTCGACCTCTCTTTGGAATCGGACGGCTAAAACACCTCGGCGACAAACTCCCACCGTTGATCATGCTCCTTCTTGTACTTTTATCCATCTTCTTTTTTAATTCTCAGTTAAAACTTTTTAGAGCAGATCGATTTGCTTGAGAGTCGATCAGTCTCCTTACTTGGTTTGGTGTTGGAGTTGGTATGCAGACTGAGAAGCTTCTTATATATATAGAGCTGAGCTTTGCAAAAATACCCTTTAACTTTATGCAATTAACTAATAAAGCTTGCCCCAAAAAAGACCCAAAATAATTCAGAAAAAGTTGGACATGGGTTGCATAATTGAAAACCGGCCATCTCAATTTTTTTAGGTAAGAATAAAGTGTCGGGGAGTGTGCATAATTAAAAGTGAGACCAATAATGTTAATTAAAAGACAAATATTGTTTAAGACGAGTTGCATGAGGTTCACGTGGGTAAATTTGTTTATATTATTTTATTATTGGGATTTAAAGTAGTCAGTCAAGAATCTACAAAAGAGAAGGTTTTTCCCGATGCTACCGTTTCGTAAAGCTAATGCTTCACTGAAATAGTAAAAATAATACCGTCTGCGTGGTAATATTTCGATCGCAAGTTGTTTTTGATGTTGTAATTCAATTTTAATAATTATATTATTTATATATTTTAATATCAATTTTTTTTAATTTAATTCATTAATTTTTAAGATTAAACTTTTTTAAATACAAAATTAAAAAAATTAATTCATCTTTTTTTTTCTTCTTATTACTTTTTTTCTCTTTCCTACTCACTCTTTTTCTCTTTATTTTATTTTATTTTAATAAAAAAAAAAATAGAACGAGAAAAAAAAATAAAAGAATAAGAAATAGAAGCAATAAAGGAGGAATAGAAAAGAGATAAGGGTTTTTTTAAAATATTTTTTTATTAATAAAATACATCATTCTTATTGTATTTTTAAAAATTTATATTTTTGAAAACATAATTTAAATTACAGAATTAATAAAAATAATCTAAAAAGTTACAAGATTAAAAGTGTATAAATTACATAATTATAAGATTAAAATAATCATGTACATTTCTTTCTCTGTGTAAGGTTTATGTGAGTATTGATGATATTTGTGAACAAAATTATAATTGTAATTTTAGTTTTTAGGTGTGTCTTAGAAGAATATTTTCAAACAAAAAAATTTATTGTGCTTCAACGATTACATATTAGTTATATTTATGTTCTCATGCACGTTAGATTACATATTAGACACAATAAAAATAATGTGAAAATAAGCTATTCGATCGATCGAGTAGTGACTGAATAGATCAAGTAATATTTCCTGAATAAATTAATTTCAATACATTACTAGATTGATTGAGAGATGTACTTGATTGATCGAGAGGACTAGATCATCAAGTTTAATTAATAGATCGATCCATCTTTTTTGAATATTAATTAAATGATCACTAGATCGATCGACCTATGTACTCGATCAATCAAGCACTTGGTAAGATCAATCGAGTAGTCAGGTTTTTGAATTTAATATCTATTTCTATTACGAGTTAGATTGACTTTTTATAGTATTACCCTTATTTCTTAATAGTTTTTTTAAACTAATTTTTATGGAAAATATGGTAATTCTACTTTAACTTAATGTGCTTCAAAATATTCTATAAATACAAATCTTAGCACACATTTGAAACTAAATGCACAAGACCTATTATGCTTATTCTCTTCATATTTTTTCTCACTTGTTTGGCTAAAAGTTTTCAAGTAGTCATTTTCATTAAGTTAATTTATCAAACATTTGTGGTTGTATTTGATGACTTAACAAAACTACAATAATAATTGTGTTATTGTGCTTTTAACTTATTGTTCTAGAATTGCTAATTTGTTTTGAAATATATGATATATTTTTTAAATTAACTAGTTAGGGTTATTCATTATTGAATTTGTTCTAACACATACACTTGTACTTGTGTTTATGTGCTAACTTTCAGGTGATAGTGGTGCGGGTTTGATTAACTTATGGAACTCGAGTTTGTCAAAACGTTGGTCCAGATCCATATGTCTATCTTGTAGAGACTATAATGAAAGTAAAGGCTTATAAGTAGGTTACTTGGGTGGGTAGTTTGAGTCCTAGCCTTATAACTAGATAATTATTTTTTAAAGTGGATAGTTAGGTAGTCCGATGGAATGATAGTTTTTATCTTAGGTTATTAGTGTGACCTACATTGTTTCCACCTACAAATCTCGTATGTTATTCTTATTTATGCATTATTTTATGTACACGTGATTAGTTATTTGGCCACTTACGAAATTTTAATTTATCATATTTATACTGACTAGATATTTAGATTCATAGCTAAACGAACTTTCATTTGGTATCAGAGCCACCTCTAGATGTACTTAGTGTGCCTAGAACCTTGTTATGAATCACTTGAGAAACAGTTCGTTTATAACCTTTACACTTTACATTGATGGTTCTAATTATCTATGTTGGAAGGATTGTATGAAAGCCTTTCTATGGTCTATAGATGAAAGTGTCTGGAACACTAGATACACTTAGTATGCCTAAAACCTTGTTATGGATCACTTGAGAGATGATTCGTCTACAACCTGTACACCTTCCTTTGATGGGTCTAATTATCTATATTGGAAGGCTTGTATGAAAGCCTTTCTATGGTCTATAGATGAAAGCATCTGGAACTCTATGCTTTATGGTTGGGAACCACCTATAGTTACTAAAGATAATGTATTCACTCCTAAGTCTAGGAACGAAGTGACCAATCAAGATATAATTGGGATTAAAAAGGTATTGACGTTATTTTCAATGTTGTGTATGCTAATGAGTTTTGTCATATTTTGAATGTTAAAAATATAAGCATACTTAGGATATTTTGGAGATTTTCAATGATAGAATCACATAAGTTAAACGAGCTAAACTTTGTATTTTTAGTAGTTAATTTGAAAATCTTAGGATGAAATTTTCTCTGAATTTTATATTAGATTATATGATATTACTAACACATTTGCCAATCTTGGAGAGGAAATTGACAATTTCAGGATAGTTTGAAAGATTTTTTACTTATTACTAAATCGCTTCCATGCAAAGGTCACTACCCTTGATGAAAGAAAGGATATGGATACCATCAAAATAGAAGAACTTGTTGGATCACTTTAAGCCTTTGAGATGAGCTTTTGAACACCTTTAAAGAACATAGGTATCATTTTCAAAACTAGCATGACTAATGATGGTGATAAAGATAATGATAATGATGATGAAGAACCAGTACTCTTAACTAGAAGAATGAACAAAATCCTCAACAAAAAGAATCCTTGAAACAAAGGACAATCAAGTTGTCAAAATGATCATAATATAAGAGAACTCAAATATGTGAATTTTGATGGTAAGAAATCTAAATCCATTAAACTTCAATGTTTTGAATGTATGGGTTTTGATCACTTCGTATTTGATTGTGCAAACAAGAAGAACCAGACTAGAATAGTTTTCAATACTACACTTACTAACTCTGAAAGTGATAACGATAATCCAGTTGAATCTAGCACCAAATACTTAGCATTTATTACAACTGTTGGTAAACAATCCAATAAGTCTAACATTGATTCAAATGATGAGAAAAGTGATGTTGAATTTATACTCAATAATTTAATATCACTAGTATTGATGATGTGTTCATAGATTATGTAAAATGCAAAAGAAAAATAGATAAACTAAATGACAAACTTAAATCCTTTGAAATAAATACCTCAGTTATAAAAAAAAGATGAACTATCTAAACATGCTAATGTTTTGAATTCAAGTCTTGCAGATGTTAAACAAAAAAAATAGGAATCTTATGTAAGAACTTGAACAATCAAAGAAAGCTATAAAGAGGTTAACAATTAGAACTGAAAGGTTAAACAAAGTTATGGATCATGGAAAGCCAGTTGGAAATAAGAGAAGGTTAGAATATGTAAACGACTACAGTACTCCATCTTTGTTAAAATCAACTAAACTTATCAAACCTTCAAACATGCCATCCTCACATGATACACATGACATTGGTAATATGGATCAGAGCTTCGCTCCTTCAACATCAAAAGCCAATCCTATAAGGCTTTCTATCCCTCCTCCTAATGTTACTCATTATACACAAAGAAAAGTTGCATATGTAATTAAAAAATCTATTAAGTTTGTACTTGTTTGTCATCATTGTGGTAGGAAATGTCATATTAGGTCAAATTATAGTTTTTTGATGAATGTTTCTAAATTTAATAATTTCTTCGCATAGTAGGATCCATAACCATCATCCATCTATGTATGTTTCATCATATTCTAAGATGAATGAAAATTATAATAACATGTTCAAAATTTTTACTGAAAAGCATGAAGTTGTTGGTTCAAAGATCATGTAAAATTCAATACTTGCAATTCTAGGACTAATTATCATCATCCTATCATGCGTGTTATATTTTCATTTAAGATGAATGAGAAATCTAAAAGTAAGTCCAAGAATATCCTATGATAACTAAAGCAATTGATTTCAAGAAAGTGTGGGTTAGGAAAAAGTATCTCTTTCCGGTCACCTAACCGTCATTCTTTAATGTTTCATCTATTTACTTTTGTTTGAATGCTTAATTGACCCTATGTGAACATATTTTGTTTATTTTTATTTTTATTTTTATTGATGTTTCTTTAGTTTTAAAAAAATAATATAAAAAATTAAAAATTACAAATGAGAGAAGTAGACATGCTTTAACATTGACATGATCATTACATACTCCACTTATATTTATTTTTTTGACCATGCATTATGCAAATGGATATTGTAACTTATGTATTTACATATTTCTCATATCTAGTGATCAATATAAATTTGAACCTATTCACATACTCACTAGACACATAAGTATGTCATGCTAGAAGTTTATAATTAATTATGTGAGATTTTAGGGGCATAAGATAACCTTGATTGTGAAAATTGTGGTTGAACTCTGTCTTTCACTATATAAAATACTGCTATAGAAAGACACTTAATTTTGAAAGGGTTACATACTATGATATGTAAAAGCTACTGCATTGAACGAAGAGTGTTACCTCACAACTAGTGTGAAAGTTATTATATTAGTTATATTGACTTGTGCATATTTTCTTTGCAAAAGAAAAATAATATGATAAAGAAAATAGTTATAAAAAATACAAAAAACTTTTGCATGCACAAAAAAAGAGAGCAATAAATGGTTATACAAAAGTAAAATAAATAACCAATTCCTTGCAAAAAATCATTAACAAAATAGGAAAATACAAAAAAATAGATTAAATTTCTCTCTTAGTAAATAAATTTTATTCTGTGCAAGTATGAATTCAAATATAATTTTTTTATAATAGGTGGTGTTCCTTCATTTAAATCTTTCATAACTGATTATAAAAAAATTGACATCTTATTGTAGTTCCAACATATATTTTACTTTTTATGAACGTTGATGTGTCACCATATGTATTAGTATGTTTGTGTGTCTTGTCTACTTATATTTATATTGTTAATGGATAGTCACACTTTAAATAAAATGAATTTCATCATTTATGTATACTATTGTAGTCATATTAAGTTAAGTCTACTATCCTTAATTCAAGAAAATTATATGTAAATCAATTTTTATAAATGTTTTTAGTCTAATTTATTTAGATGAGTCATATAACTTAGGAATATTTTATTCATTTTTGAAAAACATATTATTTGTAGCTTTATGTTTTGATTGTTCTGAGCTTTTCAAAATGTATACTCTTCTTTTTAGTCATTAAAAACATTTTTTGGTTACTGAATCTGTTATCATTTTTTCATGATTATATTGTTTATTCATATGACAAAAAGAGAAAGAAAAATTGAAACATTAATTGAAAAATCTATAAAAAGGGAGAAAATTATTTTGAAAATCCGATTTTGAGATATTGCACATAGGAAGCATACTTTAATTTTCTATATGATTGTTACTCACTCATACGAATAGACTTTACTTTATATTAGTATATTATATTGAACTAATAAACAATAAGTCTTTTGAGAAAAAAATGTTTGGTTGTTTATATTTTTGTTTCTTAGTGTTCACGTGAGCTTTTGAGAATCAAGCAAAGATGGTTTTATCGGATCATAAGGTAGTTTCACTATGGAAAATGTATTTTTTTATGAACGTTATATAGTGAGAAAGAGATTTTGTCACATGAATATGCTAAAGGAAGAGATTGTAAGATTTATATGAATGTTGGCGATATTCGTGAACAAAACATATAATTGTAATTTAGTTTCTAGGTTTGTCTTAGACAAATATTTTCAAGTCTAAAAAACTATCGAGCCTCAAAAATTACATATTAGGTATATTTTTGTTCCCGTGCATATTAAACACAAAAGAGACAATGTGAAAATAGACTACTTGATCGATTGAGTAGTGACTGAATCGATTGAGAAATATTACCTGAATAAATTGATTTTAATAAATGATTAGATTGATTGAGAAATATTACCTGAATAAATTGATTTTAATAAATGATTAGATCTATCGATAACTAGATCTATTAAGTTAAATCACTAGATTGATCCACCTTTTTCGAATATTAATTAAATGATCATTGGATCGATCGATCGACCTATGTACTCAATCGATCGAGCACTTGGTTAGATTGATCGAACCAACAGATCTTTGAATTTAATATTTATTTCTATTATGAGTTAAATTAGCTTTTTATATTATTGTCCTTATTTCTTAATAGTATTTTAACTAATATTATGGAAAATATGATAATTTCACTTTAACCTAGTAAGGTTTAAAATATTCTATAAATACAGACCTAAGCACACATTTAAAGCTAATCACACAAGAACTATTGTCCTTATTTTCTATTATTTTGCTTAAAATTTTCATATAGGCATTTTCATTAAGTTGATTTATTAAAAATTTATGGTTGTATTTGATAGATTAACAAGTCTACAATAATAATTGTATTATTGTGCTTTTAACTGGTTATTTTAGAGTTACTAGTTATTTTCGATTTATCTGATATATTATTTAAATCAACTAGTCTGAATCTGCTCTAAGACACGTAATTACACTCGTATTTATGTGCTAACTTTTCAGGTAACAACAGTATGTGATCGATTAACTTATAGGACTCGAGTTTGTCGAAATGCTAATCCAGATTCGAATGCCTTTCTTGTAGAGTTTACGATGAAAACAATGGCTTTTAAGTATGTTATTTGGGGATATTTCGTGGGTGAATAGTTTGAATCTTAACCTTGGAATTAGATACTTATTTTTTTTATAATAGATAGTTACGTGATTCGATAAAATGATGATTTTTCTCTTAAATCATTGATATATTTTAAGTTGTTTTTACATAAAAATCTCGTATATTGATATTTTTATTTTCGTATTATTTTACTTACACGTGATTGATTATTTTACAACTTATAATATTTAAATTTATTATATTTTTATTGACTAGACATTTAAATCTATAACTAAATAAACTTTCACTTCTTATATTATTTGAAAGCTTTTTATCATGTTACTTCGTTTGTGATTAATAATAAAATTATAACATAATATTTTAAATTTAAAATAAAATAATTTTTTTTTTCATTTTTCTACTTGTCATGCTTTAAAGAAAAGAGTTACGTGTTTATATTTAAATCAAATAATTAAAAATAAATTACTTTGCTAATAAGTTTCTCGTATTCTAATTGTTCTAGGATGGTTCTATTTTTATGTGTTTTGAAAAGTTACATCTTGGCCAACAACAAATTTATCACGTTCATAGGTTGTTATACAATTAAGTAATGGGTTAGTACACGAAACTCAATTCGAAAACAACAATAACAACGCAGCATACACACCAATTGATCAATATAGAAATTAACGAGTAATCAACTTTAAATGAATATATAAAATTTAACGTGATTCATCGATAAAATTATGAAATTTACATACTTACTTAAACATCTAATCAGCATTTTACTATAAATCAAAGAAGATTACAATCAATACTCTCGCTTTATCATACAAGTATCATCCGGTTTCATTTTACTAAAACTTGTGTGCCCTAGCTTCTACGAGTTTGAGAAAATATGGAAGTAAGAGAATGAGCTAATCCAATCACTATCCCCATCTTCACTCGACCTCTCTTTGGAATCGGACGGCTAAAACACCTCGGCGACAAACTCCCACCGTTGATCATGCTCCTTCTTGCACTTTTATCCATCTTCTTTTTTAATTCTCAGTTGAAACTTTTTAGAGCAGATTTGCTTGAGAGTCGATCAATCTCCTTACTTGGTTTGGTGTTGGAGTTGGTAGGCAGACTGAGAAGCTTCTTATATAGAGCTGAGCTTTGCAAAAATGCCCTTTAACTTTATGCAATTAACTAATAAAGCTTGCCCCAAAAAAGACCCAAAATAATTCAGAAAAAGTTGGACATGGGTTGCATAATTGAAAACCGGCCATCTCAATTTTTTTAGGTAAGAATAAAGTGTCGGGGAGTGTGCATAATTAAAAGTGAGACCAATAATGTTAATTAAAAGACAAATATTGTTTAAGACGAGTTGCATAAGGTTCACATGGCTAAATTTGTTTATATTATTTTATTATGGGGATTTAAAGTAGTCAGTCAGGAATCTACAAAAGAGAAGGTTTTTCCCGATGCTACCGTTTCGTAAAGCTAATGCTTCACTGAAATAGTATAAATAATACCGTCTACGTGGTAATATTGCGATCGCAAGTTGTTTTTGATGTTGTAATTCAATTTTAATAACTATATTATTTATATATTTTAATATCAATTTTTTTTAATTTAATTCATTAATTTTATAATTTAAAATATAATCGATGAAATTATAATTTTTAAGATTAAACTTTTTTAAATATAAAATTAAAAAAATTAATTCATCTTTTTTTTCTTCTTATTACTTTTTTTTTTCTTTCTTACTCACTCTTTTTCTCTTTATTTTATTTTATTTTAATAAAAAAAAAAATAGAACGAGAAAAAAAAATAAAAGAATAAGAGATAGAAGCAATAAAGCAGGGATAGAAAAGAGATAAGGGTTTTTTTTAAAATATTTTTTTATTAATAAAATACATCATTCTTATTGTATTTTTAAAAATTTATATTTTTGAAAACATAATTTAAATTACAGAATTAATGAAAATAATCTAAAAAGTTACAAGATTAAAAGTGTATAAATTACATAATTATAAGATTAAAATAATCATGCACATTTCTTTCTCTGTGTAAGGTTTATGTGAGTATTGATGATATTCGTGAACAAAATTATAATTGTAATTTTAGTTTTTAGGTGTGTCTTAGAAGAATATTTTCAAACAAAAAAAAACTATCGTGCTTCAACGATTACATATTAGTTATATTTATATTCTCATGCACGTTAGATTACATATTATACACAATAGAAATAATGTGAAAATAAGTTATTCGATCGATCGAGTAGTGACTGAATAGATCAAGTAATATTTACTGAATAAATTAATTTCAATACATTACTAGATTGATTGAGAGATGTACTTGATTGATCGAGGGGACTAGATCATCAAGTTTAATCAATAGATCGATCTTTTTTTAAATATTAATTAAATGATCACTAGATCGATCAAGAGGACATTCGATCGATTGACCTATGTACTCGATCAATCAAGCACTTGGTAAGATCAATCGAGTAGTCAAGTCTTTGAATTTAATATTTATTTCTATTACGAGTTAGATTGATTTTTTATAGTATTGCCCTTATTTCTTAATAGTTTTTTAACTAATTTTATGGAAAATATGGTAATTCTATTTTAACTTAATGTGCTTCAAAATATTCTATAAATACAAATCTTAGCACACATTTGAAACTAAATGCACAAGACCTATTATGCTTATTCTCTTCATATTTTTTCTCACTTGTTTGGCTAAAAGTTTTCAAGTAGTCATTTTCATTAAGTTAATTTATCAAACATTTGTGGTTGTATTTGATGACTTAACAAAATTACAATAATAATTGTGTTATTGTGCTTTTAACTTATTGTTCTAGAATTGCTAATTTGTTTTGAAATATATGATATATTTTTTAAATTAACTAGTTAGGGTTATTCATTATTGAATTTGTTCTAACACATACACTTGTACTTGTGTTTATGTGCTAACTTTCAGGTGATAATGGTGCGGGTTTGATTAACTTATGGAACTCGAGTTTGTCAAAACGTTGGTCCAGATCCATATGTCTATCTTGTAGAGACTATAATGAAAGTAAAGGCTTATAAGTAGGTTATTTGGGTGGATAGTAGTTTGAGTCCTAGCCTTCAAGTACTGTACAAAATACTCTCTCATACATGTTCATAAAAAGTAGAAAGAAACCATTTAATATCACTAAATTAAATTTAAAAAAAAAAAACAAATCTACATCAATATTTAGGCATGCAACCCCTAGCTTCTACGAGTTTGAGAAAATATGGAAGTAAGAGAATGAGCTAATCCAATCACTATCCCCATCTTCACTCGACCTCTCTTTGGAATCGGACGGCTAAAACACCTCGGCGACAAACTCCCACCGTTGATCACGCTCCTTCTTGCACTTTCCATTTCATTCATCTTCTTTTTAATACTCAGGTCTGCTTTAGAGTTGAAGAGTCCCCTGTTTTGTTTATGTGATTGTACTTTGTATGTTGTTTGAAAGGCAAACTGAAAAGCATCTTATATAGAGTTGAGCTTTGCCCAAAGGTCCTTAATTTTATGCAATTTACTAAAGCTTGCCCCAAAATAGAGCTAAAATTAATACTAATTCATAACAAGTTTGAGATGGGTTGTTGGATAAACCCCTCACTTTTTTTTTTAGGGAACAATAAAGTATGGGGGTGGTGTGAATAATTAAAAGTGAGAGACCAATTATGTTAAAAAGACAAATATTGCTTAAGACATGTCGCATAAGGTTCACATGGGTAATTTTTTATTTTTTTTATAGGGATTTAATGGAGTCAGGAATCTGCAAAAGAAAGAATGCTCTCTGTGAGTCTGTATAAGGTTTTTCCGAATACTGCCGTTTGGTAAAGCAAATGCTTCACTGAAATAAGGGACGGTAAAATGGAAATTTTATAAAAATGAGAATATTAATATAAGAATAAAATTTAATAGAATTATTATTATTATTATTATATTTGTTTAATTAGTAAAATTAAAATAATAATAAATATTAAAATAAAATTTATAAAATAATAAATTAAAAAAATTAGATTTTTTTATTTTTAAATTAGATAAAATAATATACATATATATATGAAAAAAAATAAAGTATTTTAACTTATTTTTGAAATATATGAAAAAATGAATATCATTATTACTATTAAATTATTTAATCCACATTTCTATTAAACAAAATATAACATAATATAGATAATACCATCTGTTGGGGTTGGGTACCAAGAGGTCTTTTATTTTGTTATTTTCTTTTGTGCGAGAATCGAGATAATATTGCTCTCACGTGCTGTGTTTTCATCGATTATTGATCTTTCTCTCTCTATATTATTGGAAGTTTTTTTTATTATAATTGTATGTAAATTAACAATAATATTATAATAATATTTAAAAAATTTCTTAAATTAAATATATAATAGCTTTTTTTTGGATACATGATTATTTTAGTTAAATAATTATATAATTTTTAAGTAAATTTTATTAATTTTAATATTTAAAAATATAATCTAAGTCAAAACATTTAAAAATTAAATTTTTTAAAATAAAATAAAAATTATATATTTTATTAATAAAAAAATAACTCATTCTTTCTCATTTTCTCTCTCATTTTTTTCGTAATTATTTTATTAATGAAAAATAAAAAATAAAATTAATAGAGATAAAAAAAGAGTAGGAGAGAGAAAAATGTAGAGAAAGAAAAATAGTAAAAAGAGATAGAGAAAGGGTTATTTTATTAATAAAAATAAAAAATAAAATTAAAAGATATAAAATGAGTAGAAAAGAGAAAATAAGTAAGAGGAAAATAAAGAGAAAGAGGAGGAAGAATTAATGAGTGAAAGAGAGAGAAATAGTAGAAAGTGAGAGAAAGAGAAAGAAAGAGATAGAAAGAAGGAGAGAGATAATGTGTATTTTTATTACTATTAATAAAATATATAATTCTTATTTTATTTCTAAAATAATTTTAATTTTTTAATTTTTTAATTTTTTGATTTAATTAATCATATTTTTAAATTATATAACTAATTTATCTCTTGTAAAATATTATATGATCAAAGTGTATAAAAATTATAATTATAATATATAAATGACTCAATACCCTTTCTTATTCTATTTATTAAAAGAGTTACATGTATCTATTCGAATGAAATAATTAAAAATAAATAAATATAAAAATTATTCATAAATATTTTTGTAAATAAGTTGTTCATGTTCTAATTAATGGAAAATGATTCTATTTTTATAAGTGTTGTGAAAAGTTAAGTCTTGTAAACAATAAAAATATGATGAATAAATTGTTATCCAATTAAATAATAAATAAAAAGAATCAAAATTAAATGGAATTCCATCCAAAAACAACAATAACAACAATAACAACACAACACATACTAATTAACCTATCCTATAACCTGGTTCATTTATAAAAATATGGAGCTTATGTTTACACCCTACCATCTAATTAATTATCTTTCATTATGAATCAAGGAGGATTACAATCTATATCACTCAATAAAAATATCTCTTTTCATCATATAAATATCACGCAATTTCTTTTTAATCCTTAAGAATTTCTCTAAGCCTCACACCTCTTTAATAGAGATACACTTAGATTTTAATGTCAACAATGAATTAAAAATGAAAGAATCGACAATACCTTAGAGTAGCTTAAGTCAAAAGAGTTGTCCAAGATTACCGAGATTAATTTCTACCTTTAATGGAGTCAATTAGCTATATTCTCATATATGCTTCTTTTCTCCCTCTAAACTCTCTAATATTTTATTTCTTTCACAAATGATTCTAAGACACAAATCAATGCTTATACACACCTCTATTGTCAATTACAAAAAAAGTCTATTCATTTTCAAGCCTCTTAGCTTAAAACACGTGCCTATTTTCTATAATTTTTGAAAGTAATTTGATAGACTTGATTGATCGACTCCTTTCTCTTGATCAATGGAGCTTGTAAACCTAAAAAAAATAAAAACTATATAAAAAAGAGAGATTAGAGCCCACTCAAAGGGAGATCAGTTCATAGGGGGATTGATCCCTTTCTAAGGGGGATCAATCCCTCTATATATGTAAATCGAGTTATGATAATCTAATTTACGTCTTGAATCTTCTAGTTAAGATTTTTCATTGTTGAATCTACTCTAGGACACGCTTTGCACTTTTTCCATTTGTGCTAACTTTTTAAGTGCTTACTGAATATGTTTGATTGCTTGTGTGACTTAAGATATCGAAACGTTGGTCCAGATTCATCATTTATTTATTAAGGATAGTCTAAAACCCGGCTTTGTAATTGAAAATTTATTTTCCTAGTAGATACTTGGGTGGTTCAGTAGATTGGTGATTTTTCTCTTAGGTCATTGTTGTAGCCTACATTATTTTTACCTAAAATATCTTGTGTCAAATATACCTTTATTTTTGCTTTATCTTATTTACATATGATTGCTTGTCTGACCGCTTGATAATTTTTAATTAGATATATTTAACAAAAGTATCTATTTACCCCTTCTAAGTTGATTATATCCGTAACTTTAAACTTTTAATTGATATCAGAGTAGATCGTTGGATATGATTAGTGTTGCCTAGGACCTTGTTATAAATTATTTGAGAGAGGGTTTTTCTTCAACTCGTGCTTTCATATTTGATGAGTTTAATTACCTATATTGGAACGCTCGTATAAGAACCTTTTTACATTCTCTAGATAAGAGTGTGTGGAATTATATTATTTATGACTGGAAACCAACTAAGGTACCAAAGATAATATTGTCATATTTAATTTTAGGAACGAATAGACCATTGAGGATAAAATTGGTAGTAACTAAAATCTAATGAGAATTAATGTTATCCTTAGTGTTGTGTCTACTGATAAGTTTTGTTGTATTTCTAATATTAATACTACTAAGCATACTTAGCATACTTTAAAGGTTACTCATAAGGGCACCACTCAAGTTAAATGAATCAAACTTCGCATGCTAATCACTATGTTTGAAAACCTTATGATGGAAGAAAATAAGACATTCTCTAAATTTTATGTTAAACTATGTAATATTACTAACATTTCTTCAAATATTGGAGAGAAAATTGATGAATTTAGGTTAATTTGGAAGATTCTTTACCCACTACCAGATCACTTCCATGCAAAGGGCATTTCCATTGATGAAAGCAAGAATGTAGACAACATCAAAATTGAATAACTTGTTAGTTCACTCCAAACCTTTGAGATGATCTTTCAAAGACCTACAATGAACAAAGGTGTTTCATTCAAAACTATCATGACTAATGGTGATGATAATGATAATGATAAGGGTTGTGAAGAATTGATACTAATAATCAAAAGCCTCAAGAAAATCTTTAGCCAAAATAATTTGTAGTCTAACTAGCAACCAAGCCGTACAAGAGATCAAAATTTAAGAGAAATCAAATGTATGAGTTTAGAAGGTAACAAAATGAAACCCATTGGACCATAATGTTTTGAATGCAATGCGATTGGTTATTTTGTAGTTGAGTGTGTTAACAAACAGAAGAGAACTAGAAGAGCCTTCAATACTACCCTTAGTGACTCAGAAAGTGACAACGATAATCAAAATGACTCAGAAAATTATGGTACCAACTACATAGCATTTATTGCAACTGTTAGTAGACACTCCAATAAGTCCGACATTTGCTTAGGTAGTGAGAAAGTGATACTAAATCTCTACTTACGAAATGAAGTCTTACAGATCTTAAATAAGAAAACAAGAAGTTAGTGCAGGAACTGGATCAATCAAAGAGAGCAAAAAAGAGTTTAACACTTTATGGAAAATTCACATGGTGATACACATAGCCTTAGTTACAAGGATGAGAGCTCAACACCTTTAACATCAAACATCAATTTTGTAATGCCTCTTAACTCCTCACCCATTGTCAATAATTACTCAAAAAGAGCCATTGCACATGTAGTAGGAAATATTGTTAAGTTTGTATATGTCGTTCAACATTATGGTAGGAAATGTCATATTATGCATAATTGAAGATTCTATTTGAGAGCTACTCACGTTAATAATTCCTTTGATGCTCCAAATTCTTGGATTAATTATCATAATCCTAACATATATGTTGCATCTTCATTTATGATGAATGAGAAAAGTAAAGGTAAGTCTAAGAACATACCAATATTTTAACCTAAAGATATAAAAAAATCAAAATTCAAGAAAATTTAGTTAGGAAAGATTGTTTTTTTGGGTCACCTGACCGTCCTTTATTATTGAACCAAGTAACCTATGTGAGCACTTTAGTAAGATTTTTTTGTTTCTTGTTTTTATTTCTATTGTTGTTTCTTTAGTTTTTTTTAAAATATAAAAATATAAAAAAGGAGTAGATTTATTTTAATAATGAAATGGACTTCAAAAATTACTTGTTCCTACAAACTTATTCTTGTGACTTGACTTATTCTAATTGACTCTTTATTGTGTAAACATATATTTCAACTTATGCATTTACGTAATTTTTCACATGTGATGATTAGTGTTGAAAAAAACTTACTCATGCACTCATTGAATACAAATGTATGTCATGATTGAAATTTATGATTGTTCTTATAAGATTCTAGGGCTTGAGCTAACCTTGACTGTAAAATTGTATTTGAGCTCTATTTTTCACTTTTTAAAACTTTTTACTGTAGAAAGACACCTATTTTTGCGAGGACCACCTATTGTGATGTGTGTAACTATTACAGTCAGCAGAGAGAAGTTACCTCACAACTAATATGAAAGTTATTAAACTAAGTTTCTAGCTCGTGCATGTTTCATTAAATGAAAAAAAAGGGGGAAGAAAAAACAAAAGCTTTTGCATTCACAAAAAGAAAGAACTAAAAGTCATTATACAAAAAAAGGGAGCCAAAAGTTGTTATACAACAAGAAAGTAAAAAAATATATAATCAATCTCTCATAAATGCATAAAAGGGAATAAACATTTTAAGTTCTCTCACAATAGATATTTTTTATTTTGTGAGATTAAAAACTTAATTGCAATTTTTACATGATATGTGATACTTCTTCTTTTAGATTTTTCATGACTAATCATAAATGAATTAATTGGTATATTATTAAAATTCAAACATGTATTTTATTTTGGATGATTGTCATTATGTCACTGTATGTGTCCAATATGTCTATATGTCTTGTCAAAATTTGAATAACAAAAAATTTTCAATTGGGTTTTATATTTTAATCATGTTTAAATAAGTTTACTACCCTTAATTATATACACACACCATACTTCATAATTTTTTCTTATTTTTTTCTATTTGTTTTGGAGTCATAAAACTTAGGGAGGGTTCATTCATTGAATAATTACATGTTTTCTCATATTGAATAATTATGCTTCAAATTTAAATTACTTTTTCGTATAATAAAAAGGGAGAGAATAGTTAATAATGGGAGAGGTATTTCATATAGGGGATAATTTTACTTTTAAACATATTGCACGTAGAGGAGTACTTTTAAACATTAAAAGTTTACATTGTATTACTCACTGATTGTATTTTTCTTTGCTTTCCTATTACTATGTACACTGAACTAATGAACAATGAGTCTTTTGAGACTAGTTGTATGCCTATTTTTCTATGAGATTTTTAGTGTACATATGAGCTATCAAGATTGAAATAAAGATAGTTTCACCTAGGATAGTACTACTATGTAAATTTACTTTTCTTATGAATGTTATGTAGTGAGAAAGAGGTTTTGTCACATGAATAAGCTAAAGGGAGGAGATTGTAAGGTTTATAAGTATCTACAGTATTCGTGAATAAAATATTTAAGTATAAACTAGTTTCTAGGCAAGTTTACTTGTTCGTTATTCAAAGCCGAAGAAATATTTGAGCTTCAATTTGATGTACTTCAGGTATACATTCTTTACTTAACACATTAGAATTGAGTTTACACATATAGAAAATATATGGTATATATGTTGGTTGATCGATCGAGATCAAGTATTAGGTCGATCTATTGAAGTGTTAGAACAAATGGGGATTGATCGTGTACGATCTTGTTACTCTCGAGTTGATTTTTAGTTGGAGTAGATTGATCGAAATTAGGTTTGATAGATTGAAAGATTAGATCGATCGAGGATTGATCGTGTTTGATCTACTTACTTTCAAGTTTTTTATTAATCGTTACTCAATTGATCAAAAAGAGTTTTGATCGATCAACTTATTGGTCTGATTGATCAAGCCTATTTTGAATCAATCGAGCGTGTAACTTTTTAACCTAAAATATTTTTGTTTACTTGAGCCACTATGATAGATTATCATATTGCTCTTATTTATTACTGTTCTATGAATACTTTTATGGATAATCAATCATTGTCTTTGACCTATAATTAGGGTTTCCATTCTCCTATTTAAACAACCTAGTGCTCTTTATTTCAAATAACCACACCTATTCTATTCATTTTGAATATTTTGTACTTTCTTTCTCAAAACATTTTATAAAAAATATAACATATTTCATTATGTGTGTTCTTGATTTAATCTATCAAACATATGTATGTTTATGTTTGATTGGCTTATATGCTTATTTGTTTTTATAATATTGTGCTTATAGTTTTCTTTCTAGGGTTTACTAGATGATTTTATTTATTTGATTTAAATCTTAAATCTTCTAGTTAGGGTTTTTTATTGTTGAAACTGCTTTAGGATACACTTTGTACTTGTGCTATTTGTATTAACTTTTCAAGTATTTGTTGAACGAGTTTGATTACTCGTGTGACTCGAGATATCAAAATGTTGGTCCAGATCCATACACCTATTTTGTAGAGATTGTGAAAGAAGCGACGGCTTGTAAGTAGATTACATTGGGGACTTTATCAGTGAAGGGTAGTCTAAGACTTGACTTTGTAATTGAACATTAATTTTCATATTGGATAGTTAGATGATCTGATGGACTAGTGATTTTCTTCTTATTAATTTTCATATTAATTTTATCTTATTTAAACACTATTGTTTATCTAGTCACTTGATAATTTTTAATTAGAAATATTTAACAAAATTATCTGTTCACCATCCTTTTAAGTTAATTAAATATATAACTTTAAACTTTCATTATATATTAATTAATTTAACCGATATTAGTTATTTACAATTATGCTATCCAATAAAACCTTTAAATAGATCCTCATAATTAGAAAACGTATGCATACGCTTATATTATAAATCTCTCAAATTTTTTAATATTATATTTTTTCTAAGAAACTGAATTAAATATCAGAATAGATGTGACACTCCAGGTGTAATTTCTTATGTGATTTTTTAATAATTTACTATGTTAAGAAACGATTAATAGAAATCAACTTTAACAACATTGTCGTGTAGTAAAAGAATAATAAAAACACTCTTATTTACAATGATATATACTTATTTTTCATCAATTAATTTCAAACTTAAAAGTATAACAATCTTGAAAAAATTTCAAAGGAAGAAAATGGAAAGTTTTATGTTGAATATTTTTTAAAGGATAAACATATACGACCTAAATTTCACGAGAGTAACAAACACAAATAACGTCGATTTTACGTTACAATTAGTGATGATAAAACTTTTATATATGTATTTTGAAGTGCATCATATTTACGATATAATTAATGCAAATAAACATCAATTATATACTATTTTAAAAAAATATATAACCTATTAAAAAAATAATGTAAATCGGTTATATTGTTGATTAATAACATTAATAAATTATTGATTGTTATTCAAGTATTCAATGATATAGTATTTCAATTTAATAAAATTTAAAATTAATATTAATTTATAAAAAAATAAACACATAATAAGAGACAATAAAAGAAAAAAATTTAATTAATAAAAAAATATATTCTAAAAATAATAAATAACATTACCTCAATATAATAATAATTTGCATCACAACTTACATAATAAATAAGAATTTCACAGAATATATATTTGTTTTAATTTCTTTTTGACTCAACAAGCAATCAAATTATATGTTCCAATAATGCATCTTAAATTCTTAATCAAAGATTTGCAGATTATGCTTTCGCTTAAATCCCTATCCTCCAACCAGAAGACAGTAGCTTTGATCATTAAGATTATGCGCTCTCTGATGCATGTCTCTCAAATTATTCTTTTCGTACTAATCCAGCAAAATGATTCTATTAACAAAGTGAGCACTGAGAGCAATTTATTAAAGTGAAAACTTCAGTACTACCTACCAAGCATTACCTATAGTTATATAAAATGCATATGTTTAAAAAATAAATTAATCATTTTAAATTAATATAATTAATTAAATATAAAATACATACAAAGGTACAATGAATCTTATAATTAATAGTGGAAGCAATTGGTTCATGTACTTAAACAAAATCTTTGAAACATTTTTTTTAATGGTAGATTTTGTCAATTAATCTTCGGAAACATATTTTTTTAAAATGTTAGATTGTGTCGGGAACATGAGTTTATAATTTATTAACATTTAATTTTTGATACTATGATTTAGCAAATTAGTGCTGTGCCACCTCTCCATGCATGTCCCTGTCTAATATTGATCGAAATCAGGAGAAATTGTTTTCATAAATTAAATATATATTTAATTTATTTATTATATTAAAATTTTAATTATTTTTTTATATTTTATTTCAATTATATAAAATTTAATTTTAAAGTAAGTATATTATAAGAAACTTAAATGTATCATTTTTATAAACATTAAGTTAATATTTTATTATAAAAATAATTTTAATAAATTTATGAAAAAAAATACTATTATTTTCTCACTAAGTTGATGATACATATCTAGATTTCGAAGTTTCATTAGTTTCCTTTATAGACTATCATTGTTTGTTTTATTAATTATTTTTTTATTATTTCACTAATAAATAAAGTTATGTTATTTAATAAAGTTGTTAACTTAGACAAACATATATAATATTGGGGTAATTTTCATGACATTAAAAGAGTGGATTTAATAGGAAAATAGTAGTATGGGTTATGTAAAATAAATGTAGCAATATAATTATCTTAAGAAAATAAAAGTTTAATAATTATCTTAAAGAGATAAATAATAAAAGAATATATTTATTTATTTTAAAAGATAATTTAATACATAATTAAAGATTTTGATGAAATAACAATACACAAGTTACATATTTATTTACATTTACAGTTTGGTCATACCTCTCTCAACTAAAAGAAGCAAAGATCACACTTTTAAAAAGTGTAGACTCTTACATATGAAAAGTATTAGAGTAAGTTAAGGATATTATATTGAAAAGAAATTATAGGGAATTAGGTCATTATGATCAAAGTATAAATATTTGAGATGATCTTTATATTTTAGATTTTGATAAATATTATCATTTATGTTAATTATTAATTATTTCATATATTTTTGTTCTCATTTTTTGTACAAGAATATTGATTATTTATACTAAGGAAAAACAAAAATAAAACCCTAACCCTAGTAGCTGCTGCATACTCATATTTTCCGCTCTACTAAACATTGTTGTTTGTCATTTCCTTACTCCACCAACATTGTTGTCTGTCATTGTCACAACACACGCTAATACTCCCCCTCAAGTTGGTGCATATATGTATCTTATGCCCAACTTGTCAAGTGAGTTGTAGAAGTACTTTGCAGACACAGATTTTGTGGGTATATCAGCCAATTGATCTTCTCATTTAACAAATGAAAGCTGAATAATCTTTTCTTCAAGATTCTGTTTGATAAAGTTCTGATCCACATCAACATGCTTTGGGCAATCATGTTGAACTGGATTGTGGGAGATGACAATGGCTACTTTGTTATCACAAAATAAGATCATTTCAGAGTTAGGGGCAATACCAATGTCAGTTAGAGGTTTTTTCAACCAAAGGAGTTCACATATTCCCTTAACCATTCCTCGAAATTCAGTTTCAATACTAGATAAGACAACTACCTTTTGCTTCTTGCTCCTCCATGTAACAAGATTGCCCCCACAAAAGTAAAGTACCTAGCATTAGATTTCCTATCCTTGATATTCCCTGCTCAGTCTGAATCTGTATATCCAACGACTTCCAATTGACCATTCTTTGAAAACATAAGTCCTTTCCCAGGAGAGGATTTTAAATAACGAAGTATTCGCATGACGACATCCATATGGTTTTCACTTAGGCAGTGCATGAACTGAATCACGACACTCACAGCATAAGCAATATCAGGTCGAGTATGAGATAAATATATGAGTTTACCTACTAATCGTTGATATCTCTATTTGAACCATTGGAATATCGACAGGTTTACAATCTAGTAATCCTGCCTCTGCCAGTAGGTCTAGAGTATATTTCCTTTGGGAAAGACATATGCCTTGTTTTGATCTTGTTACCTCAATGCCTAAGAAGTATTTGAGCCCTCCCAAGTTCTTCATTTCAAACTCATTTGACAGTTGTTCTTGAAGCTTAGAGATTTCTTCTTTATCATCCCTTGTAATGATCATGTCATCTACATAGACTATAAGAGCTGTTATTTTTTCCAATCGATGTTTTAGGAAAAAAGTGTGGTCAGAGTTGCTTTATTGAAACCC
This sequence comes from Hippophae gyantsensis, assembly GCA_030763125.1. Classification (NCBI taxonomy): domain Eukaryota; kingdom Viridiplantae; phylum Streptophyta; class Magnoliopsida; order Rosales; family Elaeagnaceae; genus Hippophae; species Hippophae gyantsensis. Next base: position 16,731,761 of record CM061033.1, on the reverse strand, counting down.
ATATTTCTTCATTGCTGAACTCAACCTGCCAAACCATGCTCGAGGTGATTGTTTTAGTCCATACAATGCTCGTTGTAATCTACATGTAGTTTCTTTTCATGATGTAACAATATATCTTGGTGAGATATCCATGTAAATCTCTTCTTCAAGATCACCATGAAGGAAGACATTTTTCACGTCAAGTTGGTGTAATAGTCAATCTAAATTTGTTGTAAGAGATAACAAAAGTCTAATAATTTTTAGTTTAGCCACAGGTGAGAAGGTTTCCTGATAATCTATACCATGTTTCTGTGTATACCCTTTTGCTACTAGCCTCGCCTTGTATCGATCAACTAACCCATCTGCTTTATACTTAATGGAGAAAATCCACTTGCATCCTACCATCTTCCTCCCTTGAGGCAACTCGCTTAACATCCATGTGTTATTCTTCTACAATGCCTCAAATTCTTCTTTTATAGCTTGAGCCCAGTTTGGATCAGATAGGGCTTCTTCAACGCTACTTGGAATTTGACATGAGGAGAATGTTTATGAAAATGCACTTATAGGTTCTGATAACCCTTGAGTAGATACATAATTGGCTATTGGATACTTGGATTTTCGTTCTTCTCTGTTTGGAGAGTATCGATTTGAAGGTTTGCCTCAATTATGTCTGAAAGGTAGAACATAACCAACAAATGTATCTATAGCATTAGTTTGTAAAGGTGTGATAGGAGAACTTACCTCAAGAGTATTATCAGCAGGAGGATCATCCTACCATCTTCTGGAGATTCAGTCACTAATTCAGATTCAATTCTTAGAAGTTCGGGTCTAGGTACTTGCTCATCCATATTGTTGGCATTATCCAAGTATGTTAGATTGTTACTAATGTCTAACACTTCAACATCAAGACAATTTCGTTCTTCATCATAACTCTCCCCTTGAAGAGGGTAATTGGATACTGGTGATGGGAAAAAACATTCAGATTCTAAGAAAGTGACATCCATGGTAATGTAGGTTCTTTTAGTGATAGGATCGTAGCATCGGTATCTCTTTTTTTGTATGCCATACCCCAAGAATACACATCAGACATCACATGGATCCAACTTAGTTCGTTGATTTTTATGGAGGCGGACAAAAACAACACATTCAATAATTCAGGGCGAAAGCATCAAAATAGTAGGCAAGGGAACATGATCAGATAGCACATTTAATGGAGTCTCAAATTGTAAGGTTTTTGTGGGCATACGGTTCAATAGATACATAGTTGTAGTAACAGCATCACTCCAGTATCTACTAGGCATATGTGCACCGATTAGTAAGGCCCAGATAGTTTTTAAAATATGCCTATTTTTCCTCTCTGTAGTCCCATTCTATTGTAGGGTTTATGAACACAAGTTTTCATAGAGAATACCATGGTTGTCGAAGTATGTCTGAAATTGTTGATTAATATACTCCCTCTCATTATCAGACCTAAGGATCTTAATTTTTTTAGAAAATTGTGTCTGAATAATAGTGTGAAATGAGTGAAACGTAGAAAATACTTCATCTTTATGTTTGAGAAGGTAAAGTCATGTCATTCGTGTACAATCATCAACAAAAATTACAAACCAACGATGACCCGACGACCTAGTGACCAGGGAAGGTCCCCAAACATCAGAATGTACTAAAGCAAATGGAATGATACTTTTATGCATGCTCATAGGATAACACGCCCTAAGAATTAAGGTACAAGTATCACATTTGAAATCTGAGTACGTGAAATTTGAAAATAAACTAGGTAGTAGGTGCTTTAAATACCCAAATGATGGATGCCCAAATCGACGGTGACAAAACCAAATTTGTCATTCCTTGTTACTAGCCATGTGTTGCATGTGATTGGCTCTTCTTGAACTGAGGTCATCCACATAATATAAACCTCCTCTCTTAGTACCACACCCAATGATCTCCTTGGTGAGAATATCATGTAGAAGACAAAAGGTAGAATACATCAATACTACACAGTTAAGATCTGAAGTAACTTGACTTACAAACATTAGTCTGTTTGAAAGAGAGGATACAAGTAGTGTATTAGATAATGATAATGAAGGAGATAAAGTCACTGTTCCAACCCCTGTAACTGGATAAGTGACCCCATTGGCATTGGCAACACGACTCCGTCTCAACTGGGTTGTATTGGAGAAATCTTTTGGGTCAAATGTCATATGATCTGTAGCTCCAGAATCGAGAATCCAATCCTTATTATCACTACGAGTAGAGATGTGAAATGCTTTACTTAAAATACCTAGATCTTGGGAAGATTCGCCCTGAGGAATAAGGGATAGTGATGCATTATTGGTAGCCACAACGGCTCTTCCAATGGTTTCCCATTTCTTCCGTGCTTGAAGATCATTCCGCCACTCTTGATACCCATGTAGTTTGAAGCAATTTTCACGAGTGTGTTTGGAGTTTCTACAATGGCCATATTTTATGTCAATAGAAGGTGGATTTCCCATGAATTTCTTGCTACCCAAAAAAGGAGTTCTTGATTTTGGTGGCATCAAATTATGGTGTCCCTTGATCCTTTTGAAAGCCATAATTGCTCCGGGAATCATATATGAACCCGTGATCATCACGGTCTACCTAACCTCTTCCCTATGGATGAATCCATAGGATTGCTCCATTGTAGGGAATGGTTTTATTTGAAGCACATCACTTCGAGTTTTATCTAGTCTATCATCAAGTCCATCGAGGAAGGTATACACTCGATCTTCCAATACGATGGAGTTGTATTTTTGTATGTCATTCGCACACTCCATTGGGTTAGGACGACGGAAATTAATATCTCGCCATAACCCTTGAAGGTCATTGTAGTATTTTTCAATGGATCTACCCGCCTGCTTCATACGCTTGAGATGTGTCTGTTTCATCATAGTAGGTTGTAGTATTAGAATTCCAAACCTGTTTCGCAGTTAGGAATTATATAAAATTTACAATCAAAGAGGGGTCCATCGAATTGATCAACCATCCCTTGACAATGGCATTTTCAGTGCGCCATCTCTTGAATGAGGGGTTGGTTTTAACAGGTTGAGGAAAATTCTCATTAATATATCAAAGTTTGTCTTTGCCAGAGATATACATCTCTACCATCTGGGACCACAAGGCATAGTTGGATCCCCCCAATTTGATACTAATGGGAGTAGTCGACGCTTTAGTTAGCAGAGGTTGTGAGGCGGTCTGAGCTCTAGTTAGAACTTTAGTCATTTTTGTAGTCAAATCGTTCAATATGGAATTTTAGTGGTTAAATCTCTAGATTCTGCCATGAATCTATCAATTTTGTTTTTTTTTTTCCTTTTTTTTCCTCGTACACCAGCTAATATATATAGAAAAATTCAGAACTGTAACCCTAATTTAATTTCTCTATTCGCACAACCCTCTTGTGGAGCGGCGCCTTTCTTTTGTTGCACTTTTCTGAACTACTTCCACCATGGGTATGGGAACTGGAAGTGTGGTCGTCGCAGCTTCCACCTTCAGAAGAGCCGTTGTTCGGCTTATGCTTTCCTAGATTCACAATGTTCCTGGTAGATTCAAGAGGGATTCAGAGAGGGTACTCAAGCGCCACCAAGGAACAAAGGAATAACAACTACTGCTTAAGCGCCACCAATGGAACAACTTCAGATATCCATGAAGACCATAGAAGATTTAACACATCAGCTCAACTCTGAAGGACAACAACTAAAATCTCATATATCTTCAATAACGACTGAGAACAAACTGATTTGTGAAACATATCAAAATGTCAAAAATGAACTATAGTCTGTGATTTCTAAACTTGAAGAGCAGCTCACAGAAAGTAAAACTTGAAGATGTTTTTTTTAGTTTATAGGAACCAATGCATGAAGATGGTAAAGTCTTTCATTAAGTTTTTTCCTTCTATTCCTCTCTACAAAAAAGTTCTTATAGTGAGACCCTTTACCAGTTCTTCGTCGATACTTGAAACCATCCTCATCATCAATCCGATCACTGTAATTTTTTTTTAATTTATAGAATTGTAGGGCTGAAGAACAGTACGACTACCCCAGATCAGTCACACTAGATCAACCAAACCAACCAAACTAACATACCAGATCAACTGGTGTCGAGAAGAACATAAATAACTTGCTCAACAGGTAGCTATCTAGGCAGCAATAACTTGCTCTCATACCATGACAAATATTATCATTTTTGTTAATTATCAATTATTTAATATATTTCTGATATCATTTTTTGTACAAAAATATTGATTATTTATACTAAAGAAAAACAAAAATAAAACTCTAACCTTAATTGCTATTCACTCATATTTTTTATTCTACTAAACATTGTTTTCTATCATTTCACTATTTCACTAACATTATTATCTGACATTGTTACAACACACGCAAAAAGATTTACCTTCTCAAAAACTACCAATTTTTTATATAAAAAAACTCATAATTCCAAACTTAAGGTCTCGATGTTTAGATAGGAAATTAGATTCCTTCAAATAGTTTGGTACAACTGGAAAAAAATTCTCAGTCAAGATGCCTATCTCACTCCTATTAAGCAACAAGATAATTATAATCATGCGAGTTTCTTAAAAAAACTTAAGAAAGCCAAACTCCTTCAACATCAAAAAACTTTTCCTCTAAAAGCTTTTAAAAGGCACTCTTTTTCTTGAAAGTGTTCTAAGCAAAGTCATACACATAAATCCTATAAGCTATCCATTATGTCACAAAAAGATATTGAACCCCTCTTCATTAGATGTAAAATTCTTTAGTCTCGATGGTTTCACTGAAAATGAAACATTACTTGACGCTTCACAACAAAATTGAACATTTATGTCAACTTTATATTAGTTGTTCTCATGCTTGAGTAGATATGATTCCTTCACAATCATATTATTTTCAATAATAACAAATTAGACACTAAATCCCGATTGGCATTCATAAACTCCAGATTTGAAGAGTTAAGAAAAATCTAATCAATGATAAATATGATAGTATTTCCTTGAAAGAGGTGCTAATTTTACAAAGACAAGACAAGTTGCATCTTTTAAATATAATCTCAATCCATTGAATTCTTCTAGAATCGAATACAAGAACTCAGAACCTTATTACACTTTACAAGTCAATTTTTATTAAGTGACTCAAAATAATTGCATCTCAAACACTTTCACTTCCCTTCCTTTATGGGCATCTTCTGCCTATATTTGTAAAAATTAAAAAGATTAATTGATTAAATTCAACTTAAAAAAAAATTAGGAAATCAATAAAATTGATAAAAGTTGATGAACAAGATAATAAGAAAAGAAAGAAAAAAAAATTTGTAAGCAAGGGTTGATAGATTTGTTTAGCCTTATTATTAATTTGTTGGATAGGATCTTCGAATTTTCAGTATTCATCACTAAGCAGAATCCATAGAAAGATATAAAAAAAATATAATCCCCATGCTTAATCCTAACTCCTAAACTGATCCAAATTAAAGGATAGTAATTAAGACAAATATTTAATTTGAAGCCATCATCAGAAGATCACTCGCAGAAGATCCTAAACGGATTCATGGATTTGAGAAATCAAATCAAATAATAGTAGAATTTCATTTCAAAGTAGAGTCTTAACTGTACAGGTAGATTCTTTTACATAAAAAAATATATATATTTTTGATCTTCACAAACTCGAATCAAAATTTAGTTGTAACTAAATTAAGTAGAAGCAGTTGGAGGAGTATTAACAGAGAAGATGGAAGTAAAAGAGTGAGCTAATCCCACAACTATCCCTGTCTTCACTTGACCTCTCTTTGGAATCAGACGGCCAGATGACCCAGTTGATGAATTTCCACTATTCATCTTTCTCATCTTTGCACCTTCCATATCTCTTCTTCTGACTATATCAGTTCAGATCTCCTCCACTAAACTTAAATTCAAATTTTCTTGTGTTGGAGTTTTCTTTTTTAGATTTCTGGGTATATCACTGATACTACTGAGTTTCTTATATAAGGATATAGGGAATGGGAAAATGACCTTGATTTGAACAATAATTACAAGCTTATCCTAGAGTTGGAGTATAATTAATTTGACAAAATTGACCCCCACAATCTTGAAATAAGCGATGGTATCTCAGGTACTGATAATAGCATTAAAAGTAAAATTGTAAATTACTGCAAGTTGGGTTGGTATCATAAATAGTTAAAGCCACCTGGGGGTCTGCAGTTCAACACATGTATAATGGAGATGAAAGCATTTCAAATAGAATATAAAATTTAATTTTGTGGTGGCATATTAATTCTAGCATATGGATCACGTGGTTAAATGTTTAGCATTGATTGAAGAGTGAAATCCATAGTAAATCCCACGTCACCAAATTTTAGGTTCATGTCATTGATTGAAGAGTGGGAGTCCACAGAAAATCCCACGTCACCAAATTTTAGGTTCTCAGTATTTTATAAGTAGATAATTAAAATTATATTAAATTATAATATTTTGTATTTATTAAAATAATTAATAAGATATAAAATAAAAATCATTATTATTATATTAAATTATAATTAATAGAAATTAAATTATATATTAATATTTTTTTATACATATAATTATATAAAATATATTTTTAATAATAAAATATACAATATTTATAATAGTTAAATTAATTTTTATTTTACTTAAAAATATATAATAAATAATTAAAAATAAAAATTAATAAATATATTTTAAACAATATAATAAAATAAATATTATATTAATATGTATGTTTATATATATATATTAAAAAACTTTCTTAATAAAATAAATATATTTATGTTAAATTTTATTTATTTTTACATATATATATAATTATGTAATAAATAATTAAATAATAAAAATTCATATAAAAATTTTAAATTATGTAAATATTTTATTTTTAAAATATATGTGATTAAATAGTAAAAAAATATGATTTCTTCGTAACAAATGATTATTATTTAAATATATTTAAAATTAATATAAAATAATTATAATTATTAACATAATTTTTTTATATCGGATAACCTCAATTATATGCTCCTATCTTCTATCTAAAAATTCTCTCCTCAACTATATGCTCACATCTTCTATCTAAAAATTCTCTCCTCAACTATATGAGGTAGGTTGTCTTTCGTGGATCTACGAGATGAACAAACTGTTAGGATCTCAGACCATTATATGGGAGGTAGTCTTTAGCCCTTCGATTCTTATGTCAGTAGTAAAATGATGAAGATTAGAAAAGATATTCAGTTTCTCTATATGATTATTAAAAATATAGTGGTTGATTGTGATTCTCTTTTATGTGATAGAAAATCTATTCCAAGTTCTTGTGTTTGTGAACATATGTGAGTATATATAGGGAAAAAAGTTACATGATGGGTATTTCTTATTAGAGACATCTATTCATAATTATTTATTCAAGATAATTAAGAGATAATTATTGGACATTTATCTCTTTATTCAGATTATCTTGCAGTTATGTTTATTGATGACTCACACTTATTGGGCTTGACCCATAAGGATATTTCCTTATTGGGACTACTCTTTGTTTGCTACATAGGATGTACAAAAATACACACAACATCAATCCCTATAATTTTTGGTCCTAGGGTGAAAAGGTCTTAATGTAAATTTTGTCAATATTCGAGTTCATGACCCTTTTCAATCACACTGATGACACTATGCTCATGTTCATTTGGTTTTTCACTAGTCCAAATGAGGGACTTCATACCATGTTTGACCAATCAAAATGTAAGCGACGACATTCTATTGCTAGCAGTGGTTTCAAATTTCCAATCAGACTCTCGGTTAGGGAGTTATATGGGTTAGTTATGTTTTAGACTCACGATGTATACAAAATTTATAAAAATACCAAAAATGTTTACTTTGTTATAGTTATGGTAAAAACAAATGGGTAATGATAAAAATATGTCCAACTTTAGGCATAATTGCATCATTATTCATATGTTATGGACATAATAGTAATTTTAAAAATGTACATTGTTGGGCATGTTTTTATCGTTACCCATATGTTATGGGTATAATTGTAACAAAGTAAACATTTTAAATTTTTTACAAATTATCTCATATGTTGTGGGTATAAAAAGTAATTAATCATGAGTTATGTTGAAGTCAATGTTTGTGCTTTGTAAGTTAACCTTTCCTTATTTATGAAGGGAAATTTGAGATTTAAATCCTTGGCTTGGAGCCCTTGGACTCAGCCAAGAAATCATAGCCACTGGATGTGTTCTTGAAAGGGTGGATGAGATCACTTTTTCACCTCTATATATACAAGCTTTCCATTCTTTTGGACTCTTTGCAATTCATAATTATTTCTTCGAGCTCATATCTTGAGAGAGGAAAATGAGTGAAAATAAGTGAGAGAACATTCTTCAAGATAATTTCTTCCATTATTCTAATTTACTTTTCTTCATTTTGGTTGCATGTAGTATAAAGTAATTATTTTCCCATTATTTAAACAATTTTCACCCTACAACACTTATACCAACCTTTCTACATAGAAAGTGATGGATACTAGATCTATGGATGTTCAAGACCAAGTTTGGCCACCGTGGATATGCACCGAGGTAGATAAGAGTCGAAGTGGGTAGTATGCATTAGTCATGGAATAGAGGTTAGGAAGATGCATGGTCGACAAAGCCATGGTTGGTGGGACTTGAGCCGACAACATTCTAGCTGGCTCTTCTCTGGCCAATAGTGGCTTAGATGGTGGTGACCAGGAGTTGGTCACACTGGGTGATGAGCCTGAGTCATCGTGATGTCATAGTTCCTCTGGTGTTGTTAATTTGGGTTGTTTGGGCATTCATTTGGTACAAGTTATGTCTTTGAGTAATGATGACTTGAGTTCTATCATAACCATAATACCTTTGTGCGAGATAGGTACTGATTGGGGTGATGTTGAGTTTTTTGCTATGAACCTTAATGGTTCAAAGATGATGGATCATTACTTGGATATGATGAGGGATATGTTCTAGATCCTTGAGTCTATTACTTTGATGCCTTAGGTTTTGAGCACATTTTAGAGCAACCTTCTCCCTAGCAAAGTTACTTTGTTTGTTGGTCACTTTTTTTGCCTACAGTGTGCAAATTATTGGTCAATGTTGGCATAACACTAGGAAAATTTCCACCAAACTGTTATAGGTTGCTACTTAGTTTTTGGGTGCTCCAGGAGAAGCACGTTAGAGGATTGATTATTGAAAAGTTTAGGTACAGTTACCACTCATACCTATAAGGAGGTAGTAGGCCTGACTCCATTTTAAGCACTGTGGCAACTACATCATGCTTAACAACTTGTCGAATACCAATAAAGGGTTAAAGGATGACTTCTTTACTATTGTGGACGATTTTGAGATTCCATCCCTTAACATTACTCCCACGCTTACCTAATTCAAAAGAAATGGTAGGGTATTTGAGACTTAATCTTTTATTGTATGTTTTTTTATGTTCTCTCCTGTTTATTTGCAGTGCACTAGAAACGAGGTGATATCACTCCTAAACATAAGGATTTTATTGACTCACTTTACTATTTTCCTGTGTTAAGATGGCATAGCAACTAGCTTATCCTTTCTGATGCGATCGCTTACTGAGACTTGGACCTAATTGTAGTTAATTTAGTGGGCGATAACCCCTAGACTTGGATAGTAAGTGCCTCTTATAATTAATATTCTTGTGTTGTTAGTTTTGGGTGATTAGATCACTGTACTAACTTTTAATTTCTTATAGATATGACTTCTAGACATCCTTTTGGGAAGAAGAGAAGGATGTAGATGGTGATTCATTTCTTGAAATACTCTAGTTCAAATGATGCTCTTAAAAAGATAAATATTGTACTAAAGCTAGGGGCTTTCAAGGGGAAGAGAGCCCTCAGCTTTGGGGTGACCATTACTAAGTCATGTTTTAGAAGGGTAGAGTTCCCTCCAAAAACTAGTGACACTTTATCTAGCCGAGTAGTGGGTGAGTCTTATCTAGGACCTATTGGCCTGGATAAGGATACTATGGACCCATCTGAGCCCTATCTGTTTCAAATGTTCCAAGGTTTACTAGGCTTGAGAATAAGGAGATATATGCCTTAGTAAGTAAAATGTATTAGATTGTTCAAGACTTGGAATAGGCTATCATGGTACGTGCAAGTATGGAGTGGAACTTGGTAATCACTGAAGAGGTACTATGTCAGGTTGTTAGTGATAAAGATACTTCTTAGGTTATCCATTGCGAGTTAAAGACTCAGTTGATTGAGTCAAGATTGGTAGTTTCTATAGCTGTGAAGATACATACCAATGTAGTAGCAACCAATGAAGCAATTGGGAGAGACATTAGCCAATTAGATACTCTTTTGATGGAGGAACATGATGCTTAAGTGAAGAAGGGGAGTATACCAACGAGTTATTTGAAAGCCTACACTCAATACAAGAGAAATTATGGGTATTCACTACTGAGGTAGGGGAAGGTAGATTCTAGGTTGTTCTTGAGTACTAATTCTCTACTAGATATGTCAAGGATACCTTGGATTTTAGGCTTATGGCTTACAAACTATGAGGAGGTGGTTTAGATGAGTCTACCTAAAGATTATCCTTTATGAGACTATTTGCCCCTCCTTAGAGAGATGTATTTCTCAATATCGTATGGTCACTACTAGGTATAGATACTAGCATAATGTAGTCTTTTACATCTTTTAGTCCTAGGTTAGTCTAGACTTGATGCATCCTTCTATTAAAGTGTATGTACTTATTGGTTTTACTTTTATTCTAAGACTAGACTTTTTGTATAAACTTTCTAGGCATGACTATGCTTGCATTATTTCATTGCCTCTTGTATTACTTTTTGCACTTTATTTTTTGCACTTTATTTTTTGCTTATACTTGTAGTATTATTTATGAACCTAATTGTTGTCTCATATATTTTTGAGATCTTTGACTTTTGAGTCGATGTGTTGAAAGGAATTTCTTAGACCTAGAATGGTGTGGCTTTTAAGCCATGGCCTTCTTTCAAGGTCTATGGCCAACTATAGAGCAATAGGAACCCACTTAAGCTATTCTTTATATTAGTTGTTGTCTAGATCGTAGAGCCTATGTTTAAGGTGCATCCGATTTGTAACTTAACGTGTTTAACTTCTATGGATTATTTGATGGCCTTGCCCTAAAAGTGAGAGCTCACCTATTGAGATGATTCTTATTCACTTCTTTAGCAGGGATGCATGCCATGGTAGGTTGTTGTCTCTTTTAGGAGAACATAAAACGTGCAAGTATATACGATCATAAGTAATAAAATTTGATAAGTAAAGTATCGTTCCCACGGAGATTTGTTACTATAGTTTGTTGAGTACTAAAATTATTTAACTCTAATTTTATTCAAATAATCGTTAATTGGAGCAGGTTAACTAAAAAGTTTAATAACAAAATAAAAGAAATCTAGGATTGCAGTTTTTCACCAAATTAATCCACTCGAGTCATATTATTTTCTCTTGATTTATATTTTTATAGTACATTTAATTTGTCAACCGAAAACTTCTAATTTTATCCATACATCTCTTCCGAGCTCCGTATAGACACACCTTGCTAAATTAATTCACTATATTTCTATGAGAATTAAATTCACCAAGATTCATTACGTTCTAAGTTCTCAAATGGCCACACATACAATTAAGGTATATTCCAATCCTTCATACATACATGTTATTCTATCCATGAGTAATATACACAAAAATGTCTCTTCCAAGTTTATTTAAGTGTCACATATCATTTGATAAATTTTCCAATAATCAAAAACATTAAGCACAAATAGAATAAACAAATCAAACGTCTTATAAATCTTTCAAAAATAATTAAATCCAAGCTTCATAAATTTAGATAAAATGCAACCCTAAAAAAATTAAATTACTTCATAAATTAAAATTAAAATTAGAACAGTTAAGGATATACAGAAATGTAATCCTAATTCGTTCTCTATTCGCACAACCCTCACTTCACTATGGAGTGGCGCTTTTATTCTACTGCGTTCCACATTTCTCTGAGCCAGAAGAACAGTATGGCTGCCCATGACGACAGATAGAATGGTGCGGCTCCAATCAAACAACCACAATAAACATTGTAAGAGTCCGTACCAGCCAAATGAACACAGGTAAACAATCTGTGACCTCACACGTAGATACAAAAAAATGCAACCTCAATGTCGTTCATCGTTGTGATAACCTTAAGTAGGTATGCTCAAGCTTATGCCTCGCTCAACTTCTCATATTCCCAATTTCATTTATCAAGAAATGGGGTTCCAATTTCTTTTCTCTTATTCGCAATAACCCTCGCTTAAATGGAAAATTGAACTTTCTCGCTCTACTTGTATGCTCAAGGGTGGTCAGACAGATTCTCTAATTTGAGAAGTGATAAGCGAAGAGAAGGTTAGGGCAAAGTTATTTTCCTTGTTTTCTTGCTCATATTTTCTACGTATGGGGTTTCTTTGGAAAATAGGTATTTCTGGTGGATTATGAGGTCGACCCACAGTGGCAACTAGAATGGTATGGCTCCAACGAGCAAGCTGCGTTGGACCCAATAAGCTACGGTAGACAGAACTGGAATGTAGAGACTACGACGACTCCAATAAGTAAACCAAAACAGCCACCTCATATCAGCCACACCAGATCAGCCAAACAAGCCAAACTAGCACACTAGATCAACCGGTGTTGAGAAGAATAGAAACCAGCTCAGCAGGTAGTTATCTTGTTCCATTAGGCAGTAATAACTTGCTCTGATACCATGAAAAATATTGTCATTTCTACTAATTATTAATTGTTTCATATATTTCTGATCTATTTTTTTCTATACAAGAGTGATTGTATTTGTATACTAAGAAAAAGAAAGGAAAAAACCCTAAACATTGTTGTCTGCCACTAAACATTATTGTTTGCCACACTGCTATATTTTTGTCTACCACACTTTCCTGCTCCACTAACACACGCCAACACTTGAGAGTTTGGAGCATAATGAGCTTGAAGATCACAAAAGTTCTCATTGTAATCCTAGGAAAAAGTTAAGAAAGTTTTTTCATGGAAACAGAAAAGGAATTGTATCCTAATTCTATAACACTGTTGGTATTTAAAATTCTTTTAAGGCTAATGAACATAAAGGTCTTAAATTATTTGAGCAATAAATTGTTTGATATGTTGTTACAATTATTAAAAGAAGCATTCTATGAAAATATCTCTATTTCTTATTATGAGGCAAGAAAAAGTTGTGACAACTAAGTTCAGGCTATGAATCAATTCATGCTTGTAAATATGATTGTTCTTTGTTTTGGGGTGAAAAATAAGATTTTGAAAGTTGTCCTATATGTGGTGAACCTCAATATAAGTTTGTTGGTTATAAGAAAAATAAGATCCCTTATAAACTTTTATGTTATTTTTCCTTAAAATAATGATTATAGAGGTTGTTGTTCTTATAGACATATAGCCTCTAACATGAAATTGCATAAGGAGAAAAGGCTTGAAACTTAAGGTGTATTAAGATAACAATTGATCTGAATCTTTGAAGTCGTTTAATGAACAACATCATTATTTTTCTTTCGATTCGAGAAATGTTAGATTTGGTTTTTCCACTGATGGATTTAATCCTTTTGGAAACATGAGTAATGCATATAGCATGTGGTTTGTGATATTAGTTTCTTACAATTTGTCACCATGGAAGATGATGAAAGAACCATATTTAATTTTATTGATGCTTATTTCTGGACCCAAGTCATTAGGAAAGGAGATTGATGTTTAATTAAAACCATTAATAATGAAAATTTTCATTTGTGTGTAGTTATTATGTTAGAAATTTATGACTTTCTAGCTTATAAAATGATATCAGGGTGGAGTACTAAAGTTAAAATGGCATGTCTTCTTTGTAATAAAAACATATTCTCCATTTTTTTAAGAGGCAAAATTCATTAAATGAGGCATTGTTAATTTTTATCATCAAACCATAGATGGAGTAAGAATAAAGAATTTGATGGGACTCTAGAAAAAAACTAAGCTCCAAAAGTATTGTCAGGTGAAGAGATTTTGTTACAATTGGACAATGTGCATAATATGAGTTTTGGTAACAATCCAATAAATGGATGTAGGAAAAGAAAAAGAGGTGTCGTGGAGCTCAATTGGACAATGGGGAGCATATTCTTTGAATTAGTATCTTGGTTGTCTAATAAATCATGCCATAATCTTGATGTTATCTACATAGGAAAAAAAATATATGACAATATACTTGGAACTTTATTGAACATAGACTTACAAGACTTAAATATTAAAAAGGACTTGAATATATTAGAGAGAGGTGGGAAAATATACAAACCCTTGACATTTTACACTTTGACAAATGATGAAAGAAAGAAATTTTAACAATTAGTTAAGTTTCAAGATGGCTTTGCTTCAAACATATCTCATGTTATAAATGATAGAAAAATTTCAGGATTAAAAAATGATGATTGTCATGTTTTATTACAAAGGTTGATTCCAATTGAAATTCAAGGTTATGTGCAAAAGGATGTGTGCTCCCCATTGGTTGAATTAGTTAACATTTTTAAGCAATTATGTTCAAAATTACTAAATGTGAATGATTTGGATGAGTTGCAAGAAGACAATATTCTTATTTTATGTAAGTTTGAGCTAATGTTTCCACCAGTCTCTTTTTTATGCTATGGTACATTTGGCAGTGCATTTGCCGTATGAAGCAAAACCTGTGGTATCTGTTAACTTTAGATGAATGTATCTTAAAGAAAGATATCTAAGAACCTTGAAAAAAATATGTCAAAAATAAAGCCAAACCTGAAGGTTGCATTGCTAAAAGGTATTTGGTTAATGAAGCAGTGCCATTCTCTTCTATGTATATGCGAGGTATTAAAACAAAATTCACTCAGCATGAAAGAAATGTCGATGATTCTAAGAGAACAATCAAAGAAAGTTTGCAAGTGTTTTGAAGCATAAGAACTATTGATGCAAGTAGATATGAAATGTTTCCATAAGAAAGAAAAATAAGAAGATTACACTAGTATGTGCTTAACAGTGGTGAAGAGTTGGAGCCTTATCTGAGTAAATATTCATATTACGTAGGCTTAAATTTATAATCTTCAATTATTAATTCTAACATATAATTAATGTTCTAGGGAAAACATCAAGCTTAAGACCAAAAGTGGCAATAATTTAATTTTCCAAAATTGTTTTAAAACAAGGTTAGTCTTTAGACACCAATTGAGTTACTTTTTTACTTGGAAACATCTTTAATATTTTATATGTGAAAACTTTATATAATGAAGCAGGAAACACAACTTTTGAAGCTTTATACCCATTTGAAAGAAAACCTGATAAACCAATAACTTTATACAATGGTTGCATTGTCAATGGTGTTCGGTTCCTTACAAGGAGTAAGGACAAAAATCATACCACAAAGAACTTTGACTAATGAAAGTGAACAGTTAACACCAGAACCAAAGCGACATGGTGGGAATCGTGGACTTTGATTAAGGAAAAATAGAGCTCTAGCTGATGGTCGTCCAAAGACATACATTAAACTTGGTGATAATCTGCCTACAGTTCAAATGCACATTGGTTCTCAATTGAAGCAGGTTGCATTGTTTGTCAATGTGCTCCTGCAAGATGTATGAAGTGGAAAAAAGTTATAGAAGAAGAAAGACTTGCAATACTTCAATATTTGACTTTTTTTTTAAATTTATTGAGATATTGGGAGAGTACTGATGATCTGCCTACATCTTTATCTATGTTCATGATGCTAATTAGAAATATGTTCCTTTTAGGCTACAGGAAAAAATCAATAATAAATAAAATTACTCTTGGCATGTTGATGTAATGTAAGATGGTTAAATCTATGTTAGAAGAGAATAAATTATGTACATGGTTTTAATACCAAAAAATCATTGATATTCATGATTGGATGTATATTGAGACTTATTTTTCTATTAGAATAATGTGTTTCTTTGGTTGTTTTTAATAAAAGAATGTTCTATTATCAATGACCTTGTTTAGGGTTTAATTAATGAAAACAAATGGGTGTTATGATTTCCTTATCTTGTTCTACCATATATATCACTATATCTTTTTTGAGTTTTACACCATTTTGAGTGAGTTGTATAAAGTTTATAAGTGTGCAAAATTGTTATTATTAGCAATACTTAAACTCTATTTCCCTAAACTTATGCGATTGTAATAATAAACTTTACTGCTATTATTATATTAATTGACTTGGGTTCTTATATGTATTAGAATTTATTTGATATTGACTTGGAGCACAATCATGTCTATAGTTGGCGTGTATTGCATATGTTAAGGAATTCCTTCCTTTTGTTTTTGAGGAACATTGCAGCATAGTCACTATAAATATAATACATTTGCTAAGGAGCCAATGGAGGTTCATAAGGCCAATCTACCTACGAGGATTACAAATTCAAGGTTAAATTAAATTTAGTAAACTATTTATACATGAGAATTTGATAAGTTTCCTAATTAAGTTTATAACTTTGCTTTCTCTTTTAAAACAGAATCAGTCAAAGAAAAATGCTACAAATAGAAAGAAGCTGAGAAATCCACATCGTTGTGGATCAAAAATATTATGAAAGATATGTAGATGACAATGTCAGTTTATATATATTACTATTTTACTATTATGTTGGTTCATTTTTTTTTTAAATATTAGCACATGTTTTATTTTTATAAAATTGTTATATTGTACTTTACATTCAGCTTGTTGGTTTTAATATGGTCACTTCCATGCCTTAATATTATCTTTAATTTTTTGAATTTTTGACTTTATCTAACATAGCTTAAATAAGTTTTGTTTAGAATATGAATGCAAGTGATCCAAATCACCATGTTAGTCATGATGTTAGGACTTGTTTCATTATACATTTTTAATTGTTTTACTTAGAAACTCAGGCTTAACTTTGAACCCAAAAGCCAGCTTATGAGTTAGAGGATTGCCCAGACTTATAAACAGCACTGTTGTCTTCTTACTCTTAGCCAATGTGGGACTTAACATCCCCCTCCACATCGGCTAGAGTCCGGATTTACGGCACGGTCCGGATTTACGGCACGAGGGCCAATGGGAGTACGAGGAAGCCAAGAGCCTAGCTCTGATACCAACTTAGAAACCCAGACCTAACTCTGAACCCAAAAGCCAGCTTGTGAGTTAGAGGATTACCCAGACTTATAAACAGCACTGTTGTCTTACTCTTAGCCAATGTGGGACTTAATAGTTTTAATATTAGTAACATTTTATGTTCAACTATTTGGATGCATATATTAGAGATCGGCACCTAGTATGAGATAAGCACCGATTGAGTTATATCAAGATACACATTGTGACACAAAGTAAGGGAAGGGTTGGATCAATGAGACAAGGAAGGAAAGTTATGTGAGTAAATTTCTTCCTTTACAATTTCTCTTCGTTACTTAGATTCTTGGGGGAAAATAAAAGCAACTTATATTTTTATTATTGCATTTGTTTTACTTTTTACAAAGATGTTATCTTGTTTTGTGATTGCTTATTGTTCAGCTTAAAATATAAAAGCATGGTTTAACATACTCTTGGTTGTGAGATTAGCTAATCATGTTTTTGGTTATGGTATATGCTTAAACCTATTAGTTTTAGGTACTTGTCATGCTTCACTTGTTAAATATAACCAATCCTTGCTTCTATGCATTTGAATAATTAAAGAGATGGATTAAATTCTAATATACGTGGTTTATGAAATAAGATCATAATTTATAGCATTGTTCTCTCATGTATTTGTTAGTAATCTATTTAATATTTTAAAGGATGGTTCAAATATTCAATGAACAAGAGAATATAGAGCAAGTAAATGGTGAAGATGGGAAAAATAAGGATTCACCCCTCCTTTGACACAAGAAGAGACCTATAAGTTTGAGACTGAAATTAAATTTGGATAATTGATTAGTAGATATGAAAATAAGTTATCTCGATTCACTGTTGATACAAAAAATTTAGAAGAGACACGAGAGTTGCGTCAGCTTGTATAAGCACAACAAGATGAACTGGAATAATTTCGTGCACATAACCAGCAAATCCTATAACTATTGTAGTAACTTCATCCAAAAGGATCTATGCCTATGCCTACCATTTCGACAACTCATAACCCTCATCTTTCAACTTGAGACCTTGATATAGTATAACCTATAAGTCTTAGGTATTTAGCTTTATTATGTTTTAGTATTATATTGGGAATCATTGACTGTTGATGATTATATGAAAGTAGAGTAACCAGTATACTTTTTACTTAATATTTGCTCGTTTTATTTAATAAGTAGTATTTTTTGTATTAAAAATATTAAAATATGAACTTTTTAGTGAAAGCGGTGCCACACACACAAATAAATTCATCAAAAACTTAGCATATTCTTGTAATGATATAATGTTGATTGATGAATATGTGAAAGTGATGAAAATATAATTCTTTGAAACTTTTGGGATTTTTATGGATTTTTATTAATTTTTAACGTAAGATCAATCAAGAGCTATCACGTGGATGCCACATATGCAGAGGAGCTAACATAATAACCCATGTGGCTACCACATAGTGGATAGGGAAAATCATATAACGTCGTGTGTACATAGTGATATAGGACCTTGACACGTGTCAGAACAACGTTTATTTTGATTTTCTTTACTTGGTAATTGCTTACAACATGTTTAGGCACGCTACTCATCCTTTCCTTCCAACTGTGTGTCATGCAAGCCGTATTCGTGAATCACATATCGTCACATGGTGTCGAGTTAGAACCATTGACTCAAATCTCGCATGCCACGTGTCTCTCTCATATTTACCAACACTGTTAATTTTGCTTGTTTTGATCTCAGCCCTTGATCTGAAGCTGATCTAACTGTCTAAATTCCACCTGAGTTATATTTAAACCCCTAATTACCCCATAAACTCTAAGAAGCCATAATTAACATAATTTTTATCAATTTTTGGAGCTAAGAGGAGAGAAAAATACAAAAAAAAATCAAAAATAGATACAATTTTGGTGGAGATTCAAGAGGAGATTGGTATTACAATTCAAGAGATTGATTGTATTTCTTCTTCTTCTTTTCCTTTCTTTATCAATTTTTATGTCTTTCTTTATGAGAAATATGAGTTTTATGAGCAAAATTATGTCTAGTTAATTTATTAATCTAGGGGTCTTATAAATTCAATTTTCAACATGTAATGATCTAATATTTTATCCCAATTATGATTTTAATTTAATTATATTATTTAATCTGATTTTTATGCTATGAATGTTTTGGCCAAAAATTGATCTATATAGACAATTAAATAGATTTGAGAAAATTATTTAACTGTCTGTCTTTATTAAATAATATGAATAGTTTATAGGTAGAGATGTATCATTCTTATGTATGTGATCCATAATTGATAGACTTAATTAGTATGCAATTTGATTGACATAAAAGTTTGATTAGGTTAATTACTAAATTAGATTCAACTGATCACGTAATTAATTGATAATTATATTGAGAGAATTTTAGTGATTCACGTGTTTAAAAAATTGGGAGATTAAGTATTCCTAGATATTTTTTCATTTATCTTATTAGTTATCAAATATTATTTAATTAATTATTGTTTTTTATTTTTAGTTATTTTAATTTTGCCTTCTTAAAATATAAAAACACAAAAAATTGATTTTTTTTTTAAATTAGTTTCTAATAACATTATCTTCATTTGAACAATATTTTCTTATTATTATATTACTTGTTACGATATGTATACTTGCGTATTTATTGAACACAATTTGTATCTGATCAGTCGCACATGCAAAGTTTAAGAGGCATAAATATTTTTGGGATTTGGGTAGCAAGAATTTTTTATGAACTTTAGGTGTCAATTATTAGCTATTTGTTTGGGACATATGCAAAGTACAAATATTTTTTTGGATTTTGCCTTTAGATTTAGAAATTGCACACTTTGAGATTAGTAAGAAAACAAGTTATCACCAAAGTGAAAAAAATGCTAATCCATTATAAATAAACAATAATGAGCTAAATTTAAACAAATGGATGCTTTTAATGGATGATAGAGATAGAGAAATAAATAAATATGCAAGATCTATGTTGGAATGGCTAAACCCAAATATTATAAGGCCAAACATTCAAGCTAATCAGTTTGAATTAAAGTTAGTTATGTTTCAAATGATACAAACGATTGGTTGATAAGTGCTTAAAAAGTACTAAAATTATCATGATTTAATGTAATTTAATTTATTAAATAGATTTATATTTGTATGATTTTATCATATTTTTATATAAATTTGTCTTTCGGAATCACATGTATTTTTATTATTTTTCAAGTATTTTCGTTCAAAAATAACTTAAAGACTCAAAGAAAAATATTGGAGGCAATACATCATAAATATATTGAGAAATGAAATGACGAAGAGTCAAAAATATGAAAATATTAGACAAAATAGGTCAAAATGGTCAAAAATGTTAAAAAAGGCTAAAATCCCGCATGCAATCACCCATTCATGATGAGTCCCACACACATGCCCAACACACGCCTGCACGCAACCAGCACATGTCGGCGCACATATAGAACACGCCCAGCCCACGTCGCATTGATTTTCATGAGCGCCGTCACACGGCTACGTCATGTCCGTGGGTGCCCATATGCGCCAAACACCAGTTTGCCTCAACTTTCGTGCCCTACACGCGTGCTAGTCTATCCAAACGTGTCCAAATTTAATTTTTGAAATATGTTTTCATCTTTTTTGTACTTTTCCTAACCTATAAAATGACCCTTTCCCCTATTGTAAAACACATAATTTTCTTAGTTTTTTCTCTCTCTAGAAAGTTTTCTTAGTGTTTTTAGTTTTTAATTTTAAAGTTCTTCTCTTTTTGAGAAGAACTAGCTATACTTTTATATATTTTTAGTTTTTGATTCAATAAATGAAAATACAAATCCTTTTGGAGGTTTTTCAACAACAGAATTAACATCAAAGTTCTATAAGGATTCTTTTGAGTTATAATTTTGAAATGAATTCTTTACATTTATTTTTTATGTTTTATTCTTATATGTTATGTTTAATTTTTCTGTTATTGAATTTAACATGGTTGGTTTTTTGTAAGTATGATATAATAATAATGTTGTCAAGCTTGCGAAATATTAAATAGGTTAAACATTTCTCTAAAATAAATTGATTTTATTTTTATTCAAGATTTTATATTAAAGATGTTAGAGAGAAATATATTATTTTTTATTACAAAATTAAATCTAAAAATTAGATTTTAAGGTTTAATTATTCGGTATGATTTAGAGCAGTGCTCTTTTATTTGTTGGTACAATCGCTTGGTAGCTAGAGTGAAGCTCTATTTCAATTTTTTTTATAAGAACTATTATTCGAAAATGTATTGATGACATATTTTTAATAATGATTTTAAAACTTGAAAGTTAGTACTCGGATAATTAAATTCTTAGGTTTAATTTAGACACCTTAAATAAAATCTAATTAACTAACTCCCCCTAAAACTGTGATTAGATGATTTTTTATTTTCATAGAAATAAAGCTAAAATTTAATATTTAATTAATTAATAGGCTCTGACTAAGAATATTAGTTAATTAATATTAAACAAAATAATTTGGGCCCTACCTAAGGATACTTTTATACTAAAAAGAGAAAATCAACAAATATCAATTTATATTTTTAATAATCTAAATAATATGAGTAAGCATAATTAACTTAATTACTATATCAATAAATACTCCGCTGTTATGAATGATAAATTTTTTTATTATTGTTTATTGAATCATATCTATGTTTATTTTATTATGTTGTTAGATTAGAACACAAATACCAAAATATCGTGACAAAATGTTTAGGATTTAATTTTTTTTAAAAGTTTGAATATTAATTAAAAACCACATATATTCTTTCCGTAGATCGACTTTGAGAGTATACTTATCATTTACTAGAAAATTATTCGTGCACTTGTAAGAGTTATATAATTTCTTGGCACTGTTGTCGAGAAAAGAATAACGTTTTCAAATTATTTATCAAAATTTTGAAAACATTTTGTGTTGTAAATAATTGTGATATTTTTATTTATTATGTTAAAAAAATGAAAATTGTTTTTAAAAATAATTAAACTTCATTTTATTTAATTATTTTCTTTTAAAAAAATAAAATAAAATTTACAAAAACAAAAAAAACTTAACTTTTAATTTTCTTTTAATTTATAATTTTAATTTTATATTTGTTTTTTAAAAAAATTAAAAATATTTAGAAAACAAAAAAAAATTAATTTTTAACTTTCACTTTATTTTTAATTTTAATGTAAAAGATACTTAACTAACTTACATTTTCACTTAACCTAATTTATTAATTTAGATTTTTACTTAATCTAATTTATTAATTTAATTAACTTAAATTTTTACTTAATTTAATTTATTGACTTATTTAATTTAGATTTTCACTTAAATTAATTTATTGACTTAATTAACTTAGATTTTCACTTAACCTAATTTATTGACTTAATTAACTTAGATTTTTACTTAACCTAATTTATTAATTTAATTAACTTAGATTTTCACTTAACCTAATTTATTGACTTAATTAACTTAGATTGTAATAGCATGAAAAGTAAAGATCTAAGTGAGTTATGTCTAGAAGACTAGTTCTTAGAAGCCTTTGTACCACTAATCTTTCGTGGGAACGTTGCTTTGTCTAGGAGGATGATTTTTAAGCAGGTCTTACCCCACTATTTTTTCTTGTGAGCATTTTTGGATAATATTGATTATGTTATTTAACTTAGAGATTATAATAAAAAATAAAAAAAATTGCTGAAGCTATCTCCAAAATTTCAAACTTTTTAATTACAATTTGTGATACAAGAAGATAGTTGCTTTATTAGATCTAGGTACAAATGTGTTTTGATGTTTTAGTTATTTGACTTGAACCTAGAAGTAGTTTATCTAAAACCTATAATCGTGTCCTTAGTTTTAAGCATAGGTAGACAAACTAGTTGGTTTGATTGACTTAATGATATATGGACATTGAGTTTACTTAAAATGAAATCTCACAAGTTACGTCTTGCTAAGACGTTAAACTAAGCGTTGAATGGAAGACAACCCATTATTTTAGGTAATTGTTTTTTTATTTTATTTTGTTTATTTTAGTTTAATGACATGTGAATAATTTTAGAATTGTTAAAACTAATTTTTTTTGAGATATTAGAAGGTTACAGCGATATGTTTGTGTGAACTTTAATGATAAATATGATAAATGCACCTGTATTTTTCCATCACTACTTACAGATTCTCAAGAAATAGATGACTTTTCTTCTCTTTTTTGTTTTTTGTTTTCTCTTTATCTTTAATTTACAACTGTTACGTTGAGCAGAATATAAGTTATAGGTTGGGATGGTAAAAAGTTACCACGCTTAATTTCAAATTTTTTAACAATTTAAAAAAAAATTATGTTGTTTTCAATTTCATTTTTATTGTGTTTGGTTTTATTTTCTTTGTGTGGTTTAGTAATTTAAAATTTTAGGATTAATTTTTAAAAAAAATTCACAAAAATTGATCATATCTTAGAATTAAACATAAACGATGATTAAGTCTTTTTGCACTATTATATTAATTTCCAAAAATATATCATGAAATAATGTGATAATTAGTTAGTTTTTGTCATGACTAGTATTTTTTGATAAGGTATGAAAGTTATATTAAATCCAAAATTGGCGTTTAGGAATCAAATATTGGAGACTACCCTAGTGAAAAATATTTTTAGCCTATTATCCTTTATTCTGAGTGATAAATATTATTTTTTCTACTCTAAACAGTTTTCTTATTTTTTCAGCATTATTAGATGATCTCTATAGGACTTCGCTTTTACATCTTAATGAAATGTTATATATTTATTTTTCATTTGCTTAGATTAAATTATTTAAGTAGAAATTGATAGTATATGTCTTTCTTCATTTATGCATGACTTCTATTAAAAAAGAGATATATCTAAGGTTACCTATACAAATACAAACAAAAAAGCCAAATATTAATCACTCACCTTACCAAATAAAAAATGTACAATCTGTACATGGGTCCATTCTCTAAAAAATTGGGTTATCTTATAAAAAAGAAGAATATAAGAGAAAGAAAAAAATATAGAAAGAAAGAGAGGAAAATAAATAGTATAATCTATATACTATGATCCCAAAAAGTCATTGCATTTTCTTACATTTTCTAATAGACATATCACTTGATATTTTTATTTGATGATTTTGATTGATTCATAAAAGTAATGTATAATATTTTATAAATCCTTACATTTATTTCATTTTATGAGATTAACGTTAAAATAACACTTTGAGCCTTTTTTTTTCTTTATACAAATGCAAACATATTAGTTCATTTCTATACATCAACTCTTTTGCATATAAATTAGTATGAGTGTTTGAACTCATAGGATTCAGTGTTTTTGAGAGTATTGACTTGTGATGAATATAGTCGAAGCGAATTTGGATTCCTAACATTGATACACTTTTGATATGAATTATGAAAATGATTTTCAACTAATTATTATAATAAATTATGAATGTTTAGGAAATTGAAATAATCTATGCTTAAGATTTTAATTATGAAATTTACAAGAGATTATAAGCATGATATATTTTTGTATTTCATTTCTTTATTTTATTTTAGTCTTTTTACTTTATTTATTTTTTAGTTAACTTCTTATTTTATTTGTTTTTTTTTTCATTTTTTGTTAATGTTTGTGAGTATCATTATTGAAAACTCTCACGAGACTTAAACTCGTCCCCTAGGACAACCTAAGGGTTTAATGGTTTGTTGCATATTCTAAATGCAACCGTGTCAATCCATAGAAGTGATTTAGGTTAGTTTGATTTTTAGTTTTTTAGTTTTAACCTCATTGTATGCTAAGAGACTAGCAAAACGTTGGTTAGAGGTTGTGATAAATGCTTAAAAAACATTAAATATACCATATTTTAATGTCATTTAATTGATAAAATTTATTTGTATTTTCTTTATTATATTGTATTTTAGACAAATCTATTTGTTTAGAGTAATGAGTATATTGTAATTTTTTAAAGGTATTCTAATATATAAATATTAAAATAAAGAAAAATACTTGAAGCATGTTTATCACATTTTTGGGAACTTAAATAAATAGCATTTATTTGAAATTATCTAAAGTGAAGAAAAGAGATAATGAAAAATAAAGAGGTTTGAACTAGTCAAAAATTAGGTTGCGATTAGATTGTGCCGTGGTGAAAACACAAGTTTTTCTCACATTCTTTCCTATAAATAAGATCCCTTGTATACCAAGAAAATAGGCTTCCAAGTTGCGTTTTCAGCAACTTTCTCTCCTCATTTTCTGTAGATTTTTATATTTTTAGCTTTTAGAATTTATTTAGTTATTCCCTCAATTTTGAGGAACATGTATATGTTTTAGTAGTTTTTAGTTTTTAATTCAACAAATTATGGAGTACAATTACTATCGGATTTTTTCTAGTCTTAGAATCAACTCTTCAAAGTTATGTAAGGATATTGTTAAGGTATTAACTGTATTTCTTTTGCAGTCTATATATTTGTATTGCTTCTTCTGTGTCATTCTTGATTTGTCTATGATCAATTATAAATGTCTCACTAATTTTGAATATGATATAATAATAACATTGTTATGCTTACAAAATATTGAATAGATAAAATATTTTCTTATAATAAATTGATTTTATTTTTATTCAATATTTTTATAAAGAATGTTATTTGAAGGAGTACATTACTCTTAATAACAAACTTAATATGAAATTTAAAATTAAGATTTAATTACTTGAACTTAATTTGGAGTAATACTCTTTTATTTTAGATTTAATTATTTGAATATTTAAAATGAAGCTCTATTTATAATGTTTTTTTAAAGAATTATTATTTGAAAATATATTAACAACATATTTTCTTAAATAGTTTTAAAACCTGAAAGTTATTTTACAGATAGTTAAATTCTTAAGTTTAATTTAGACACCTTGAATAAAGTCTAATTAAATGATTCTTTCTAAATCTATGACTAGATGGTTTATTATTTTCTTAAAAATAAAACTGAAATTTAATATTTAATTAATTAATAGATCTCATTTAAGGATATTAGTTGATTAATATTAAAAAAAGAATTTAGGCCTCACCTAAAGAAACTTTCATACCAAAAAAAGAAAAAAAACAATAAATATCAATTTATATATTTAATAACATAAAAAATATAAGTAAGTACAATTATCGAATTATTATATCCATTATTCTCCATTATTTATGAATGTATTAAATTGCATGATTATTTGTTGAATTCATATCAATCTTTATCTTTATGCATTAGATTAGTTTTTTCAAAAACCAAATTATTTTGACAGAATGTTTAGGTTTAATTTTTTAAAAAAATTTGAATAATATTTAAAAATCACATAATATTATTTCCTTGAATTGACCTTGGGATTATACTTATCATTTCTATAAATGATTTTTACACTTGCGAGTATGGTATGTATTGTCCTAATGTTGGGTTCATTGAGGTGCTCTCTTCCACTGCTCGATGGGTCTGCTGGCTTTGGCACCTCTTGTCTATTTTGACGGTTTCCTCTATCTCATTTTTGAGGTGTCTACAGTCTCTTATTTTGTTGCCCACATCTTTATGGAAGGCATACCATTTAGAGGTGTCTCTGAGCGGGGATTTCATCTTTGAAATGAATTTTTTACAGTTATTTTTTTATGTTTTATTCTTATATGTTATGTTTAATTTTTTTGTGATTTAATTTAAAATGGCTATCTGTTTGTAAATATGATATAATAATAATATTTATATGCTTGAAAAATAGTAAATTGGTAAAACATTTTTCTAAAATAAATTGATTTTGTTTTTATTCAAGATTTTATATTAAAGATGATGAGAGAAATATATTATTTTTCATTACAAACTTAAATATGAAAATTAGATTTTAATATTTAATTATCCAGTCTGATTTAAAGTAGTGCTCTTTTATTTGTTGGTACAATCGCCCAGTAGTTAGAGTTAAGCTCTATTTCAATTTTTTTTTATAAGAACTATTATTCAAAAATGTATTGACGATATATTTTTAGTAATGGTTTTAAAACTTGAAAGTTAGTATTTAGATAATTAAATTCTTAGGTTTAATTTGGACATCTTGAATAAAGTCTAATTAACTGACTCTGCCTAAAGTTGTGATTAAATGGTTTGTTATTTTCTTAGAAATAAAACTGAAATTTAATACTTAATTAATTAGTAGGCCCCTCCTAAAGATATTAATTAATTAGTAGGCCCCTCCTAAAGATATTAATTAATTAATATTAAACAAAAGAATTTGGGCTCTGCCTAAGGACACTTTCATACCAAAAAGAGAAAATCAATAAATATAAATTTGTATCTTTAATAATATAAATAATATGAGCAAGCATAATTAACTTAATTATTATATCCATAAATATTCTACTATTATGAATGATAAAAATTTGCATTATTGTTTATTGAATCAGAACTATGTTTACTTTTATTATGTCATTAGATTAGAATACAAAAACCAAAATATCGTAACAAGATATTTAGGATTTAATTTTTTTTTTTTGAAAAGTTTGAATAATAAATTAAAACACACTTATATTCTTTCCTTAGAATGACCTTGGGAGTATACTTATCATTTGTTATAAAATAATTTGTGCACTTGTGAGACCGTGCTCAAGCTTGGTTAAACTGTTTGCCACTTGATTCCATTACAATTTGGAATGATTTGGCGAAGAAATTCTTGATGAAATATTGCCCACTTATAAAGAATATCAAGCCAAGGAATGACATTACCTTCTACCAATAATATGAAGGAGAATGTTTATACGAAGCATGGGAAATATTCAAAGAATTGAAAAGGAAGTGTCCTTACCATAATATCTCTCATTGGATCCAAATGGAGACTTTCTACAATGTTCTCAATGCTCAAACAAGAACCATTGTTGACACATCCACTAATGGAGATCTGCTATCCAAATCTTACAATCAAGCTTATGACTTACTTGAAAAAATGGCTAACAATAATTATCAATATCCAATGGACAAATGACAGCCATAATAAGTGTAGTTGGAGTGCATGAGGTAAATGATATCACAACACTTATAGCTCAAGTGTCATATTTTGTAGGCTCAAAACCCGACAGTAAGTATAAACTAGATCTTAAGTTCATGGGTGTGTTGTGTATTTTGTAGGAGAGCTCATTTATTTGATAATTTTACAAATAATCATGAATCGATATTCTATGTGGGTAATGTGAACCAAAACAATAATCCATACTCAAACACATATAATAGAGGATGGAGACAACATCCTAATTTCTCTAGGAATAACAACAATGAAAGTGGTAATCAATTAAGCTGTCAATCATTTCCACCATTAGATTTTCAAAAATCATAACAATCACAAGTCTAAGAAAAGAAGTCATATATGGAGGAAATTACAAATGCGTTAATAGGAATGATGAAAGACTTCATCCAATTAGTAATACAAAAGTTTCCACCCAAGAGACTCCAATTCAAAATTTAGAGACACAAATGGGGCAACTTGCCCAGGCCACGAGTCAAAGACCTCAAGGTAACCTTCCAAATGACACAATTTTAAACTCAAGAAGATAAGGTAAGGAGCATTGCAATTCCATAGCCTTAAGGAGTGGTAAAACTCTATAGAAGGAAGGTGAGACTCCAAAGGATGAGGGCGCCCATGAGACTAAAAAGAATAAGAAGGAACCAAAAACTAAAAAAAGATAAGGAGGAATTAGTAGATAAGGAGAGTAATGGAAAAGAAATAGCTTAACCAAAAAAGAGCAAGCTCTACAAAACTACTATTCCATTCCCTCAAAGATTGCAAAAACAAAAGTTAGACATGTAGTTTTTAAAATTTTGGAATGTCTTCAAGAAGCTACACATAAATATACCTTTTGCATATGCATTTGAACAAACACCTTCTTATGCCAAATTTCTAAAGTACATCTTGTCTAAGAAAAGGAGGCTTGGAGATAATGAAACCATAACCCAAAATGGAGGTTGTATTGCCATTCTTGCTAAAAAAAACTACCCCAAAAATTCAAATATTCAAGTAGTTTTGAAATCTCTTACACTATTAGGAACATCCATTTTCATGAGGCATTGTGTTACTTGGGTTCCAGCATTAACCTTATGTCATTATCGATTTTCAAATGATTATGGGTTGGTAAAGCCAAACCCACTTCAGTAACATTAAAAATGGTACATAGATCAATTATGAGACCTCGAGGTATGGTAGAAGATGTGCTAGTAAAAACAGACAAGTTCATCTTTTCGGTGGATTTCATTGTACTAGACATGGAAGAGGACCGTCACATTCCTATCATAAAACCAAAAAAACACTCATTGATGTAAAATGGGTGAGCTTATAATGAGAGTACAAGATGAACGAGTAATGTTTAAAGTTTTTAAAGCATCTGAACCCCCTAATATTGATAATGCTAATGAATCCTTGAAGATAAATGCTACTGATTGTGAGGATAACTTAAATGAATCTGTTGAGTTGTCCACACTTAAGACTATCACATATGATGTTATGAACAAGGACATAAACTCACCAGAAAAAAAATCAACATATTTTAACTTTGAAAGTATGGAATCAAAGGTTTGATATTGTGAATTGTGTGGACTTTTTGGAGGATATGCCTCTCATGTGTGTATCAAAGGTGTTTTTGGAAAATTTTAAGATATGATCTAAGCTCAAACCATCAATTGAAGGATACTGGAAATACATAAATTGGATGAGCTATGCTGGAATGCATATAAGAATGCCAAAAGTACAAAAAGAAAAAAAATGGCATGATAAGAAAATTAAGCATTATATTTGCACGTTGGGGACAATGTGAAATTTAGGTTTGGGGGAGGGAACTTCATTCTCTACATTAGAATTTAGTATGCTTTTTCAATTTTTAGGAAATTTTGTTTTTATTATTTTTAGGATATATTTAATCATGATTTAGGTATAAATTGATAAATATATGGAAATTAAATGCATGCATTATTAATATAACACATATGAACTCAATGATAAAAATTGGTTTTCACAACTAGGATAAGAAATATAACATGCTCGTTAAGATACTTACATTAATCATGTGATATGCTTGCTAGTTTTGATTGGATTGATTCAAATTTTTATGCACATATTCATGATTGATTTTGGTGTTCTTAATAAGAGAAAATTTGTAATCAGTTATGCAAATTGATGAGATTTACCATGTTTTAGAATCTATTTGACCATCCCTTAAGGCAAAATTCTAAATAGCATATAGCTAGAGAGATGATAGGCCTTATTTAGATCAATTAAGCATTTCAAGATAACCATTGTTAATATTCATAGTCACCCATTTGAGCCTAACAAAGAACTTTTCATATCTTTAAGCCATATTTTATACCTAACCAAAAATCATTACCTTTACCCTTGCACCTTTAGCTTGTATGAAAAGAAAAAAATGCAATCATATGTTATGCTACAAATTAAGGTGAAATGCAATGCACCTTATAAAAAAACTCATAACAATTATCTCTCTAAAGAAAAAGAAAATAAAATTAAAAATAAGTTTGGGGGTGTTTTGAAGTTACAAAAAGAAAAATAAAAAAAGGATGTGGAATAAAAGAATACGAAAAAAATGATAAGAGATGATATGCTGATAAATCAAGTTAAAGCTCAATTGTAGTTAAAAAGTGCATGATGAACAAAAAGAAAGCTAAGGTATCAAAAGAGCCTAAATGTATTCATTTATCGACCCCCCGCCTAAGCCTTACATTACAACCATGTGAAGTCCTTATTAATCTTTAGCTAAGTGCATATTTATATTAGTTGAAAGGGATGTTAAAAATAGACTTATGAGACTTTTTCTAAGATTGAATTGAATAACATGCTCATATAGGTTGATTTCATGAGTACTTTGGATGATATCATGTGCCACGCACACAAATCAATTCATCAAAAACTTAGCATATTTTTGTATTGATGGAACGATGATTGATGAATATATGAACCTTTTTGTCATGGGGTTATATAACTTTTGAAGGGGATAGTTTTCACTAATTATGCATATATTAATAGATATATATTTATGAATATATTATCCATGTCATTTTGTTTAGTTATACTTGAACAAATAAAGAGTTATGTTTGGAGATGTTATGACTCTATGAAAGTAGAGTCATCAGTGTAATTTTCTACTTAATATTTACTCATTTTATTCAATAAGTAGTATTTTTGGGCTAAAAATATTAAAATATAATTTTTTTAATAAAAATGGGTGAAAATACAATTTTTGAATTTTTATGAATTTTTAACGTAAAATCAATTAGGAGCGGCCATATGAATGCCACATATGCAGAGGAGCTGACACAGTAACCCAAGTGGATGCCACGTAGTGGATAGGGCTAATTGCACAACATCGTGTGTACGTGGTGATGTAGGGCCTTGACATGTGTCGGCATAACATTCATTTCGATTTTCTCAGCTTGATTAATGCTTATGCCACATGTCATCATGCTACTCGTCATCTCCTTCCAATTGTGCACCACACAAGCCATATCTATGAATCACAGATCGCCACATAGTGCCAAGTTAGCACCATTAACCTAAACCCATCTACCCATTCTATGCGTCGCTCTCTAATTTGCCTAATACATCCCACATCTTAATATAGCTCTCTTATTTTTCAACACAGTTAATTTTACTTGTTTTGATCTCAACCCTTGATCTGAAACTAATTTGATGATCTAAATTACACCTGAGTTATATTTAACTCTCTAATTACCCCATAAACCCTAAGGAACTATAGTTAACATAATTTTTATCAGTTTTTGAAGCTAAAAATACAGAAAATTAGAATGAGATATAATTTTGGTAGAGATTCAAGAGGAGATTGGTACTACAATTCAAGAGATTGGTACTACAATTCAAGAGATTGATTGCATTTCTTCTTCTTCTCCTTCCTTCATCAATTTTTATGTCTTTCTTTATGTGAAACATTAACTTTATGAACAAAATTATATCTAGTTAATTTATTAATCTAGGGGTCTTATGAACCCAATTTTCAATATGTGATAATCTAATATTTTACCCTAAATTATGATTTCAATTTAATTATATTATTTAATCTAATTTTTATGTTATGAATTTTTTGGCCAACAATTGATCTATATAGACAATTAAATAGATTTGAGAAAATTATTTAATTGTTTATTTTGATTAAATAACATTCATAGTTTCTAGGCAGAGATATATGATTCTTATTAATGTGATCCATAATTGATGAACTTAATAAGTAGTATGTAATTTAATTGACATAAGAGTGTGATTAGATTAATTACTATATGATGTGTAGTTTGCTTTAGAGAGGAATACCTACTATATTGGAGGATTTTAGTGATTATCATGTTTAGAAAAAATAGGGGATTAAGTATTTCTATACATTTTCTCTTTATCTTCTTGGTTACAAAATTTTATTTAATTAGTTATTGTTATTTATTTTAATTTTTTTAATTTTTTTTCTTAATATATAAAAATATAAAAAAATTGATTTTTATTTTTTTAAAAAAATTAATTTTTAATAACATAAACTCTAAAGGTACGATTTTTTTTATCATTATATTATTTGTTGTGATTCGTGTACTTGCATATTCATTAAACAAAATTAATTATTATAAGTGTACTTACATATTTATTAAACAAAATTAATGTCTGATTATCTGCACCTGCAAAGTATAAGAAACACATATATTTTTGGGATTTGGATAGCAAATATTTAAATACAGTTTTAGAAAGCCAAATGTTATGTATTTTGGGATTTGAGTATGGATTACCATTTATGTTGGAAAGATATATGATATTGAAAGCTTCGTTAATTACCTGATATATTTTTCAATTGCATGAGTATCTACGTAATTAATATTTAATTATGTTGAGATCATAATAGGCAACAATAAAAACCAATTTAAATTTGACTTTTAATATAAAAAAATAAAATTAAGAGACTTTAGAGGAAAAATTTGACACAAAGTATATTAGATTAGTTCCAACGAGTTTAGTAAAGAATTTGTCACTAATATAATTATCAAAAATATCTCTAAATTATGAAATAATATCATAAATATTCTTAAATTTTGAAGTGATATTATAAATATCCTTAGGGTTTCAAAAATATCACAAATATCTCCAAAACTTAACAGAAGTTAAAGTCAACATAATTGAATAGCAATCTTTTATAAATTAAAATAAAAAAAAGTAAAAAATTCAAGAAATAATATAAATAGAAACATAAGACATCTTAAGATGTTTTTCACAATAAATTGTAATTAGTAAAAACAATTGAAGAAATACAAAAGACAAAATCAAATCTTAAAGAAGAAGATGAATTTAAAGATTCATTATTCTTAAAAATAAAGAAAATATTTTCAAGAAAAAATATAGAATAAGTAATAAAAATTAATTTTAATATTATAGATACAAAACAAATGTATAATATACCATTAATTGATAAAGAAATCATTGTAAATAAACTATCAAAAATCTCTCAAATGAACAAAAATAAATTGGATACATCTATTTAAGAAGAATCCAAATATTAATAAAAGTACATTTTAAAAAAAATTCATATACCAATAAAACTAGGAACGCTAGATAGTAGAATAATAAATAGAAATTATACTTTATTAGGAATGATCCATGAAAACCTAAGATACCAAAAATTAAAATTCACGACATACTCTAGGTTTTTTATTATTATTAATGATAAAAACTTTAATCAAGTACTAAGTTTAGCCTATAAATTTGAAAGATTAGATTAAATGAAAGAAGAAAATCATTCATTTTCAATACACTACATAGTAGAATATTCATTAATAAACATCTATAATAGTTTAATATATGGACAAAATGAATTCATAGAAATAGATAAAACTTTGCAAAAAATTAGACTAATAATAAAACCATAAATATTAACAGACTTCGAAATACCAAAAGAATAGAGCTTAGATGTTAAAAAAAATCTAATACTAGAAATAAATAGTAATATTTTAAGGTTTACGTTTATAAATCCTGAAGGAGAAATCTCTAATAAAGAAAGAGATATTGCAGATCTAAAATAAGAAGTTAAAATAATAAAATCATTAATCCTTTACATAACATTAGGAAGAAAATGATACTATTGTTATCCCAATAATCTTCAAAACAAACTACAGAATATAGAATTAGAAGCATATAAAAAAACCAAATAACAATAATAAAAGTTTTAATTCTTTTAGTAGAAGAAATAGATATAATATAATAATCAAACATCAAGTCCTTGCAAAACATAAATGAAACACAAAAAGAACTCCTAAAGGAAATAAAAGAATATGTTTATAATAAGAATTATAACAAGACATACATAAGGAATTTATAGAGTTAAGAAATGATGTAAATAAGATACCAAGAGACAATGAAATCATAGGTTACAAGTTTAATCCATTTTTAGGATTAGAAGAAGAACCACCTAGAAGATAAGATGCATTGATATCTAAGAATGAGAAAAGAAAGAATGAGGAAGAATCCAAAGATTAAGAAAAATCTCATTTTAATGGAATATAGAAAATAATTAGAAATACAGTTTATGAACCTTGAGAAAAAGAACATAGCAAAATTAATTAGTTTTTTAATCCTAAAAGATAAAGAGCTAGGAAGATTTTATGATGAAAAAAATTTGTACAAACAAAGAGGAAGATGATATGACAATAATCAATGAAACTAATTTTAAACTAGAAAATAAGATCCCAAAAATATTATATGAAACCAATTTCATTTACAGTTTCTTATCAAGAAGGAACATCTAACTCACATAGAGAAAAAAATAAATACGCAAAGAACATAAGAACTTGACCTTCCTTATAGAAGAAAAAAACAACCCAAATATGAAGAATGATTACATTGGAGAATTAGAGGTAGTATCCCACCAGATTTCATACTTTATGAAAATTATAGATAAAATCTTTTAGATTTATATTGTATAAGAGATAGAAAAAATCCTTAGATGAATGGTCTTTTGGTATAAGTGTAATCACATAAACTTCTTCAATCACATAATCGAACCTTTAAACTTGTAGAGTCTTAGTAGCTCACAAAATGACGTGAAATGTAAAACAAGTAAGGAATACTTAGATACTATAATAAATGAAATATACAAGGAATTTATTAGAAAAGACAAAAGTAGACATATTACTGATTCTAGTAAAAATGAAATTGAGGAAGCCAAATGACATTTAACAAATATGAAAATATGTGACATGTGCTATATAGATTCCTATATTTGCGAATATAAAATTTATTATCATAAATTACCACCCACCTTGTAAGAAACTTATAATGAAATTGTTTTTCAAAAATTACTTGGAATATTATATAAAATTATAATAGAATGATAGAATAAAAGAAACAAAAAAACTATACATACATATACCTTATGAGGAAGAATAAGAAGTCTTAAAAATTAGATAATCATTAAATTTTAACAAAGACATATATATAAACAAATAAAAGGAAATAATAAAATTTGTTGTAATACAGAGATTTTAAAATGCCAAAAAATTATGTATGTAACATAAAATCTTACAGGTAAAAGTATAAAAATTATAAAAATACAAAACATTAAAAAGGTATAAATTTAGAAAACAAAGCTTTCAAAAATATAAGAGAATGTATAACAAATAAACTTATAGAAAAAATATTTTAGAAGAAAAAAACTATAAGCCATCAGAAAACAAAAATTATTGCCTATTAAGGAAAAATAAATGTAGATATTGGATCTGTAATGAGGAAGAATATTATGTTAATGAATACCCTAACAGGCTTCAACATAATAAAAAAATTTAAAGAGGAATTTTTACATAAAGCAAAAATTTTAGAATAATCTTTTAATATGAAATTAAAACCAATAGAGAAATTAGAAGAAATTGAGGAAGAAATGACTGACTAAAAATATGAATATTCTTCAATAGAAGATGAATGATTTGCATAGTATTATAAATCCAAATAGTATTTATATTGATGTAGGATTAAGATTTAAAGATTAAAAAATTTACCATCTACATGCATATATAGATACATGAGCTAGTATATGTGTAGCTAGTAAATATGTATTCCTTCCTAGAGGAACTCTAGACACAAGCACCAAAAGATTTAATTGTAAGAATTGCTAACAATACTATAATAAATCTTAATAAAGTCTTAAAAGATACAAATGTAATGATAAGAGGAGAGAAACTTTATATTATTACCATATATCAACCAAAAATGAGAGTTGATTTATTAATATGAAATTGTTTTCTAAACTTATATCAACCTTTTACAAAATATTTAGACAAAATAAGTTTAACAACACTAGATTGTGAATCATTTGTGTCAAAAATAAGAAAAGTTTTGACTATATCAAACCCAACTTTCATGCAATAACATAAAAAATAAAAATGTGTTGAGATAGATACAAAACAGCAACAAAATCTTATTTAGAAAACATTTTATTAGATATAGAAGAGAAACAAAACTCTTTTCTTAGTGAAACCTAGAAAGATAAGTCCTTAATAGGTATCACAAAATTATTAAAAGTAGTAAGCTTAAAAAATCCTTTAGATCTAAAAGTAAATAAATCTAAAATGATTGCTAACATAAAACTAAGAGACCCTAACATAGTTATTACAGTAAAACTTATGATTTAAACACCATAAGACATGATTGAGTTTAAAAAACAAATTCAAGAACTTTTGGAACTAAAAGTCATAATACTAAGTAATTCACCTCATTCTAGTCCAACATTCTTAGTAAAAAAAAGCTAAGAGAAAAAAAAAGAATGGTAATAAATTTCAAAGCATTGAAGTTCAAAACCAACTCTAGAGTCTAAAAATTCTAAAGA
Source organism: Hippophae gyantsensis (assembly GCA_030763125.1). NCBI lineage: Eukaryota > Viridiplantae > Streptophyta > Magnoliopsida > Rosales > Elaeagnaceae > Hippophae > Hippophae gyantsensis. Next base: position 16,694,766 of record CM061033.1, on the reverse strand, counting down.
GGAATCCACCTAAGAGATTCATTCTAAGGAAGTAAAACTTCTAAAGTTGGAATTCAAAATAAAAAAGAAGAACTTAACAATTCATAAGAAAGTAATACCTTTCAATAGAAAAAAAGCTCAATTGGGATGAAGAAGCAAAAAAAGATCAAAAAACAAAACTTATGTGATCAATAATGGTCTAAAACCAAGAATTTACAACAATTGTCTTAAAGCAAGCAAAGCTATTATCAAATTTAGTGGAATAACTCACAGATATTTCACTAATAAAATAAAAACTAAACCAAATTATGCTAACATAAAGTGCCAAAACTAATAACTATAGAAGATATAGTTTATAATTACTCTACATCATCACAACAACAATCATCACCACCAAACAGGTTGAAGGTGCTAGAAACAATAGTACGACCACTAGTACTATTCAGAGAAATTCCTCTCTTAGAGATAGTAAAAAATAATATGATCATCAATACTATTTAGGGAAATTTCCCACAAGAATAAAATGGTATTTGAAGACAAAAAATCCAATACAAAAATTTAAATAAACCATAATGATTGAGTCTTTATAAGTTAGCCATAAAATCTACTTAGGAACATATCGAATATATGAAATTTAATATTCTTGGAGGATTCCCTATAGGCAGTAAATTTAATGTCCTTGAAGAAGCTAATCTAATTTTTGTTTATAAAGCTTTCTATACAAGTTTAATTGAGAATCTAGATCAAGGAATTAACTTAAATGAATTAAATTATTTACTTGAAAATTTCAAGAAGGTTATCGAGAACTTCATGAAGAATATCAAAGCAGGTTTATATCAAATTTTTCAATTCACTTATGGAATGGAATGAAGAAGGTTGTGTTAATCTCTACCATATAATCAAATTAGGAATTTCCAAAAATAATAAGGAAGTCAAAAAAACCAAGGCATTTCCAAAAAAGAAATTCAATATAGATGAACTTTGTATTCTAAGATGACACATGCTAAATTCAATTTACCATGAACTCAAGAAATTGATAATTCTTTTGAAGATAAAGAAAATTACTCGACTAGTAAGGTTATAATCAATTCTTATAGCAATAAGACTCTCACTGAAGAAGATGGTGAGAAAATCAAAAAAATTGAAACAAATTTTAATAGTAATAATCTGAAAATTTGTCAAGAAACAAGAAATGAGTTTTGTTTTTATATCAAGAAAGTCACTAAGGATCATAAATGCATTTACTACATTAGACCGAGAAGATGAAGATACAATATTGTCTACGTCCTCAAAAGAATTATTGGTAGAAAACAACAAAGAGGAATAAAGATGTAAAACTCATATCATCGATCGATAAATCATGTCAAGGAAATGAAAGCCTTAGATTTAAAAGAAAAAAACATAAAGTTAGGCAAATTATTAATGTAGGGATAAAACAATGATTTCTCACTACTATAAACAAGAATTACTTGTCCTAAAAAAATGAACCCTTATTTTCATTAGTTGGATAAAACTTCAGTAATAACAATCTCTCTACTCTAAAAATTATTCATCTAGCAACTATATATTTAGAAAATATGAGTGACTAAGAATCTCTTCAAGGCTCTTTATTAGCTTTTATAATTGTAATAATTATTAATTTTATGAATAAAATGGAGTATAATCACTCCTTTGTTTTCTCTAGTAATTCTAATTTGGACACCACACCATGTACGGATGCAAGAGTTTCACCATTACTAGGAGGGTATTGAGTCTTAAACAAGCAGAGGTATATTAAATGTAAAATAAGAAGACAAATAACAGAAGGGGAAAATGTGATGGATCTATTAAATTCAAGTATGATAATTATAATTCTTAGTCAATCAAGGATCTTGAATGATTAGATACTGGTTTATAATATTTATAAAACCAACAAAGAAGAAAATAAAGACAAAGAAACTAGCCACAAGTCTTTATGAAAAGAAATATAAGGAAAACATAAAGTTCAAATAATGTTTTAATAAGAGTTTTAAAGGTTTGCATTCATAATCATATGCAATAATTAACAACTAACGTTGTAAATAGCTAGCTATAATTTGGTATCAAAGTCATAGAAAATAAAAATACATAATTAGATGGAAAGTTAACATCGTTAATCATTAAGGGTATTAGTGATATTAACTATAAATCTCATAGACATTAGAGCTCTTTTTACTAATTTTAAGCACATAAATAAATATATGCTAAACCTCAAGGACATTAGTGATAAAATTCCCTAATAATAAGTAAAATGATTTCAAAAATGTTTGTCACCAAATTATATTTAAAGATAAATAAGTTTGTCACTACAAAATAATATGTTAGGAAGTTGATATTAAAGACAAATAATTGTCTCTAATAAATAATCTAGAAAAAAATATTTTGTTAGGGAGATATTATTAAAGACAAATGAGTTTTCTCTAATGAATGACTTGACAATAAAATAATTTGTCAAGAAGTTGATATCAAAGATAAATAAGTTTGTCACTAATAGATAAATCAATGATAAAAATCAAAGTTAAAATGTTTTGTCAATAAATTCGCAACAAAAATAAATTTTTGCTACGAAATGGTATCCCCAATAAGGCAACCCTAGCAAAGTAGCAACAAATTTATTTTGTTTCGAAAATGCATTTAGTGACAAAATATAACTTTTTGAGATAATTTTTTTTCATTGAAAGTCTTAATTCTTATAGTGATTACTCTGACCTCACTAACTTCCTATCCTTGTGGTTGTTCCCTTTCTCTATTTAGGGAGCCCCGCTATGGTGGCTGTTGATTTTGTGCCCTTGGGTTGTTCACAAATTCTTCTAAGCACTATTTTCTAACAAAGTACTCGAATTCATTCTTAAACTCCATGTGCTTCTCAATTGAATAGTCGTTATCCTTATGAAATCTACAACATTTAGGTTTGTCCAAACCAAGGTTTCTTTATTTTTTTGGCCTAGTATATACTATTGTTGTACTCAACTTACATCTCTCTTATTGCATCGAAGGTTGTAAGTCTTGAAACATTACCCAAGATAGGCAATATTTATGTCCCTAGTCTTCCTATTTTCCTTCTGGTTTGGCTTGGACCTTTTGTTTTCATGGCACATATGCTCATCTTTACCCCTATGCTTCTATTCCCCAACCTTCTTATGGGAGGGCTCTTGATTCTTATTATTGAAGACCATATCTTATATGTTGATATATGTACTAACTAGTTGGGTGGTCTTAGAATAAGTCATAGGGAAGTCTTTTTCCATGTCCCTCCATAAGGTTTCCTAGCATAGGGATTAATGTAAGGCTTTAATGGCTAATAAGTTTGGGAAATTGTCACTTATATTTTTCTAAATTGAATCTGCCAAAAAATCCTTTTTGGGACTTGCCTCTTCCTTATTACAAGGTCAATAGATGCGCCAAGGTCTTCATCCTTCTTCTCTTGGCCAAGAAGTGTGAAATAAATTATATTTGGTACTCTAAGGAGGAATTAATTGTGTTTGACTTTAGGGTACTTTACCAAGCTCTAATCTTGTCAATGTGAGTTGAAATGCATTGTACCTGATCGTATCATTGTAGGCATAGAGATCCATCCATCCCTTGAAGTTTTCAAGATGTTTTAGGGTCTTTTAGTGCCATCATGCATGCCTAAATTGAGAAACAAAAAGTGGGATAGGCATGATCTTTGACATGAAGAGGAACTTCATAAAGACTGTTAGGTCTAGGTGTTTACCATAGTTTAGTCTCTATTGCACCTTTTACAATTGTTCAACAAGTTAGTCAATGATTAGATGAAGGGCAGTTGGTACTTCATCTAGATGATGATTTATATGGCAATTATTAACCATTGAAGTCACATGGTCACCATAACTATCTTGGACAGAGTGTCCCTACTTACGAGCCTCAAGATGAACCTGTAGATCACGATGGATAGAAATGACTCAAGCTAGTCCTAATTGGTTTAGGATGGATGGTTAGAGGGACGATGTTTAGGGATATGATGTATAACTTTGGATAATATAAGGGAACCCTGTCCGGCTAACCTTGGGACTTAGGTCCTTTTGTGGTTGGTCACCGTATCGGTCAAATCCCTACTTGGCTATAGATCTGACCATATGCACTCTTGGCATTAAAGGATGCCACATGGACTTTGGCTCTCCGATACTTAAGTCATTATGGGATTTAATAAAGTTAGAGAAGATCTAAATCTCACTCTATAATGATTAGAAAAGAGTGGCTGGTTGTTATTCTGTATTATGTGAGACAAGTTTATTATGTTATGAGATATATGCTTGAATTTGTACAGTAGTGAATATATATAGGAAGCAGAACTATCCGGATACATATCATTTACTTTATAAATAAATTTATTATAACATCATGATTATCTCTTTAAAATAATTAAAATATAATTATTAATCTTTTATCTTTTTCTTAAGATTATCTTGTAGTTATACTTATTAATGACTTAACACTTACCACTTATAAAAGAGTTTATTTCTGTTAAAATTATTAGTGCTTTTTATTACTCATGTGGGAAAATTGGTTCAAGTTAAATACCATATTTATCCCATTAAAATATTAGACTAAATTGTTCCAATTGAAATGATTAGGAGTAATTCAATCTAATTAAACGTTGATAAATTGATTAAATAAAAAATAAAAAAATTATATGAAATAAATTTTTAAAATTTATAAAAATAAAAATAATATCTAATAATATTAAATTGAATTAGATGAAGTTAAATATTAAATAAGTCTAAATTATTGTGTTAAATGGTTCAAAATTAAATGATAAGGTAAATTTTTTTTATTTAATAAAAATATATTAGCTAATCTAATCATAATAGATATTATTTTTATCTTTAAAAATTTTAAAAATATTTTTTTTTTAAATTATAATCTTAAAGTATATTCATAATAAATTAAATAAATAAAAGTTAAAAGGGTGACCACATCCATGTAATTTTTTACAAATAAGAACAAAAATTCTATAATTTTAAAATAGTTTGGAGAAATCCTCTAACTTCAAAAATATTACAAAAGCTATACACAAATTAAAATAATATATATATACTAAAGTTTTGCACAATTTTTGACGCAAAAATTTGGTTCACATACTGATTTTTAATCAAAAATATGATAAACAGTAAACGCAAATATGCTATAATTATAAAAGTGAAATTATTTATCTATCACTTTAAAGTTACACTTTTTGTTCTTTTATGAAATCCTACATTTTTGTCGTCATACTTCCACCATAAATAAAAAAGGTGAAAGCATAACATGAGTAGAAATTGGACCATCACCCAAAACAAAGATAACAACCAAAGCCCATCGTACAGTACAGACTCACGGTGGAGGAATTGGATTCCAAATGTGGGATTGAAAAAAAAATTTAGCCTTTTTTTTGACACAGGTAATTAGGTATTTCAATGCGTACACTAGTCTATCAAGTTCAGTTTACTACGTTGTTCTACATGAACGCACACTCGGGCAAAACAAAGTTTCAACCTGATCGATTTCTCCTCAAATTTGTCTTTTAATCGCCACAATACAGCCTTCATTTACGACCCTTTTAATCTCACCAGTCACTTTCTGTTATTTTCTTCATTACTAAACCTTTAACATCACTAACCCACATAATCCATATTAGCCCGGGGGGGAGAGAGAGAGAGAGAGAGAGAGAGATAAAGAGAAGGATAGTAAGAAAGATTTTTTTCTCCTTTTTCTTTTTTCTATCTTTCGTTGATGATATGCCTTTATATTGTTCAAGTCTGGCTATAAAACTCCCACATGGCTTGGGACTGAGGAAAAGGAACAACAGCCAATTCATACCCAATAATGTAACAGCCTTCTTAAAATCTTTCCTACGTAAGAAGAACCCCTGTAATTTGTCAGAAAACATGGGTTGTTTGTCAAAATTCAAACAAACCAGCTTTGCATCTTCCTCAGTAATGGAAGACCAGAAAAGGGAGGGGCTTTTCTCTTCAGAAACAGAAGAGTATTCCCTTGAATTGGATGTTGCTGTTAGAGCTGTACAAATGGCATGCTCTCTCTGTCAAAGGGTTCAAGAGGGTTTAATTTCTAAAAGCAGCAATATTGTTCAATCCAAAGATGACAATTCTCCTGTAACCATTGCAGGTTAGTCTGTTCTGTTTCTCACTCTTTTATTGTATCCTTTTATCTTTTCCTGAATTGGGTCTTTTTCATAATGGTGGTTTTTGTGGGTTTTATTGGTAATTCATGTTCTTGTCTGAATCGGGAATTATTGTTTGAAGATAGGTCCTGTCGGTGATTGGGTAGAGGCTTAGAGGTTTTGTATTGTTTTGCTCATTTTGGATTATATCTTTCTTCTTTTTTGGGTCAAATAAGAGATTATTTTGGATTATATCTTGGTTGACTTTATTTGGTTAAGGTAAATGACATTGATTAATAATTTTGGAATTAAAAGTTGATGATGTTAGTTGTTTTAAAATAATTAAAATGTTGAATGTGGTCAAATTATTTTTGACTGCATGTGTTTGAATGGTGGAATATTCAAACATAGAGAAATGATTCCATCATTTTACGATTAAGAAAATATATGCATATTAAAAGTCTAAATGTCTCTAATTATATAATTTCATGGCTATTTATAGAGCAGGTATGACTTTGTTTTATTTGTTTTTGATTCTTAGCATTCATCACATGTAAGTTATAACCCAGAAAACATAAATTTAAATGACAACATTCATCTTGTGGGGAAAAGCAGTGAATCAGTATTATCATTTGAGTTTACTTTCCTGATACATAATGGATGCTATTTCTTGAGTCCTTTTTTTTATAATTGTTTTTAGATTGATATTTTTATTGTCAAAGGGCATATCCAATTTGGTTTTTCTGCTAAACCAACTTCTACTGATAGGTGAGACCTGATTTCTCGATCTTACTTTCGCATTTCCTTTCGAAATACTGTTGGTGTTCCAAATTATGCTTCTGAGAGGATCCTTGTAGGCAATCTATCAAGCAGCGAAATAGTTACTGAGCAATAAGCATATCCTCTTTAGAGTTGGTCTTTCCAGGTGTACCTAGTCATTCCGAGTTAACCTCCATAAAATCATGGTACAACTCTAAAACTAAGATTTTTAACCAACAGCCAAATGTTTTTGGAGCTGATTCCTCTCGAGGTAGGTTTGTAATTCATGACCGCAACTGTTAAAGTAAAACTTTAGAAGTTATCTGGGGCAACATTGTGGTCAATATTCAATTTCTGAAGCTATATCCTAGTTTCTTGTTTGCTTTCCCTGGTATTCTGTCTACCATTTTAGTATAAACTGGTTTATCTCTTTGTCAAACCATGTAAACAGATTGGAGTGTCCAAGCAACTGTGAGCTGGGTACTCTCCAAGTCCTTTGGGAGCAGCAATATATCCATTGTTGCTGAAGAAGATGTTCAAACCCTTTCCAAGGCTAGTGCTGCTGGACTATTGGAAATTGTAACTGAAACTGTGAACAAGACTTTAGCTGAAGCTCCACGTTTTGGACTTAAATCTCCAGAGATGCCCCTTGGAACTCTAGAAGTTCTTGAAGCAATTAGCCGATGCAACTCAAGTGGAGGACCTGAAGGAAGATTTTGGGCACTTGACCCTGTTGATGGCACATTAGGTTTTGTTCGAGGGGATCAATATGCTATAGCTCTAGCACTTGTACAGGATGGAGAAGTGAAGCTTGGAGTTCTTGGTTGTCCTAATTACCCAATGAGAAAGGAGTGGCTTAGCTATCAACACCGTTATCACAGGATTGTATCAAAATTGATCCCTCCAACATCAGAATCATGGGATAAAGGCTGTGTTATCTATGCAAGGAAAGGTAGTGGCAAGGCTTGGATGCAACCCCTTCTCCCTGTAAGTAAGACATTAGTGTGGCCGAACTTTGCAAGGCCAGTTCAAGTTTCCTCTATTGATGATCCCTCATTGGCAACCTTTTGTGAGCCAGTAGAGAAGGCAAATTCCAGTCATTCGTTCACAGCTGGACTAGCTCAGAGCGTCGGGCTTAGGTAGATATATTTGTTTTCCATCTTATTTTTAACTGTAATGTTAACTGTAATGCTTTCCAAATTCAACTGAGGGTTTTATTCCCTCCCTTTCCTTAACTAGAACTAAAAGTTGTTTGTGCAATCTACTTGCATAACCAAAATAACTCTCTCAAGTGTTTCTATAATCAAGTATGATATTTGTTTCAAAAACTATGATGACTGGCTTGGGAAAACTCACCATCTTTATTCCGACTGCAGGAAGCGACCACTAAGAGTATATAGTATGGTGAAGTATGCAGCGATAGCACGTGGCGATGCTGAGATTTTTATGAAGTTTGCAAGAGCTGGTTACAAGGAGAAAATATGGGATCATGCAGCTGGTGCTGTCATCATACAAGAGGCTGGTGGTGTGGTAACTGATGCTGGAGGAAGTCCACTAAATTTTTCAAAAGGTATTTACTTAGAAGATCTAGATCGAGGCATAATTGCAAGTGCTGGACTGGTTTTACATGACAAGATCATCAAGGCTGTTGATGCTAGCTGGGGCTCCTCTAGTCTGTAGTGCCCTGCTCGCTTAGCGTCACACAGCATCGGATTTCTATACAGGGTAAAGAAAATGTATATATTTTCCAATTCTTGATTAAAACCTACAATGCTCATCACTATATCAGTCATTTTAAGCTAGTATGGGATGCATATAAGAGTAACAGAGCAACTGTCTGCTCTTTATAAAGTATATTATGTTTGAAAATTTTCAGCACCTTGGAAGAAATGCTTTTTCTTTCTCAGTACCAACTATAAAGATGGCTCTATTTTTTTTCCCCTCAGAATTATCTGTAACTACATTTATATACAACTTGATTTTGATAGAAGATGAAACCCTCAGGAGGTTGAGTCCCAAAATGATTTTGTCAAAATTGAACTTTACAACTTCTTGTAAGAGATTACAATTACAGCAGATATATGGTTGTAAGGTTTTCAGTTGAGCCTTATAGCATGTATTACCTCTGTTTACGTTCATAATTCTTTTTAACAAGTACAATAGATAGAACTAGATATGAATGTGAATAATGGCGGATGTGACTGTTCATGAGGATGCTTCAAATAAATACATTTAATTTGGTTGTTGATCTATTCTGCACTCTTAACATTTTTTTGTTTTTGTTGGTCAGTGCACTGTCACATATTACGGTTAGAGTGATAGGTCTATTTGATGTTTTTTTTTTTGTCAGTTTATTTCATTATTTTTGAAAAAAATGATCACTTACTAGTTCCTTTTTTATGATTTTAAAAAAGTTATTATTTTTTATTTGTTAAAATATATTTGAAAAAGAAAATTTTAATATGAATAATTATTAAAATAGTTTTTTAAAATAAAAAAGGAAAATAAAAGAAATTGTGACTTTTTTGAAGTGGAAGATTAAATTGTAAAAAAAGAAAATTTAATAAATCTAAGTATTCTATTTTGAAAAGGTAAGTTTACTTCGTATGTTATGTTAATTAAAAATATCTGGTATCCTTAGTTTGGTATATTATGGCATCTAATAGGTGGTTACATAGTTATATACTATGTTAAAATGGAGTTAGTTGATTTTCTAAGTAGCCGTCGGTGTCATATCATAACGATCGTAGGTACCAAATTAGTACTCTATTGTTAATAGAAACCTACAAGTCTTGTCTGTATTTATTGTACTTTTATTTCAAGTTTGACTTAGCTGAAATGTATTAGAAAATGAAATAACAAAGGAGTGCTCCCGAAGATACAGAGAAGCATGGTCCTAATTAAAAACAAGATTTAAAGCAAGTGGTTGTGGTGTTAGGAGAGGTAGAGATTATATTAAAAATGTAAGCAAGTGGTTTTAAAAAAATTTAAATTTTAATTGGTTTATGATTTTTAAAAATTCAATCTTCAAACCAATGAATGAGTTCGTTTTTAATAAAGTTAGCTTAACAGTTTGGATTTATAATTATAATACGATAAAAAAATCTCTATAATTAAAACATAAAAAAATATATCATATAATTTAACTTGAAAATTATTATTATTACATATTCTATTTATTTGATCTCTGATTATTAAGAATAGATAAGATGGTTTTAATAGATATTATATAAATATATAATCGTGACTGTTTTTAAAATTAATCATCAGAAAATTTCTTACAGAATAATTATAAAAATATAAAAAAAATAGAACTAGCTTACCAAATATCAAATATAGTTATGGATTCATGTGAAGTATTATATTAGTAATCAAAAATATGTAGTCTATATAATAATGTAATTATTAATTTGAAGATTTTGGATCAATTGTCGTGAGTAATGTGAGTGATTTAATATTTGAGTGAGAGTCCTTAGTGATTAGGTTTAAATTTGACAACGTTATATAGATTCAAAATTATAATTATAATATATAAAGTAATAATTAAAAATATATTTTAAAAAATCAGTATATATTAGTATTAGGAGTGAGCAAATAAGCCTATTAATCAACTTAAATTGAGAAATCCGATCTGATTGGTCGGATTCAAATCAGATTAGATTGATAAATTTTATAGTTGGATCGGATTCAGATTGAAAACTATATAATCCGTTTGGATTTAGATTGATAGATGTTATAATCCGATCCGATCTAGACTGAATTACTATTAAATTATAAATAAATTTATATTTTTATTTTATAATATGTTATATTTAAATATTATATGTGTCATAATTTTATTAGATTGTGATTTTACCTTAAAAATAAATATAAATGTTTATAATAATTTAATAATTGTACAAATATACTTCTTATTATTTTGTTTATTTAGTTGTGACTATAAATAATAATATTTGTTACAAAAGTATCAATTTAAAATTTTAATTTGTATATGTCATGTTTTATATATTGCAATAATTTATTAATAAATTTTAATATTAATCTATCTTATCCGATCAAAAAAATTCAATTTGTTCATATTCATATTGGTTTAGATTGATTATATTCGGATTGAAAATCTTCAAATATGTTCGGATTAGATAGGATTCAAATTTGTCAAAAAAAGAAAATTTAAATCCTCCCTCCTAATTAATATTATAGGTTCCATTTGATTTTCATAATTTCTAACCTAAAAAAATAGATTTGGCTCGATCTTGAATTCAAATTGGTTGGTTAGTTTGTGAAAAAAAACACCCACCCTTATACTATATATTAAATGACATGTTTATACCAACAACAATATCAACGATAAATAGTGAGACTATGGGCGGTACTCTATTTTCAATATTTTAGCTCCTTTTTAGACAACTTGTTTATTGGTATGATCATAGAGTTAATTATACTTGAGAAATTTCAACATTGTTAATGTTTAAAAGTGGTATGACTTTGCAGATAGAGATTGCAATGGGTAGTTTCAGGTTGTATTATATTTGAACCGGATTGACCCATAATAGACTATTCAACTTGATTAAAATATTATCTGTGGGTCAATGGCCTAAATGTTTAGCCTGTTTTGAATCATAATTTAATTTAAATTAAAGTTAGAAAATAAATGTAAAATAATTAAAATATGACTCAAAATTGTATTCTAAAAAAGGTCATGCATGGAACCGTTTGTGATCCAAAATGACAGGTATAGGTAAGGGTGTGCAAAAAATCCAATCATCCATTTAATCCAAACAATTTAATTTGATCTGTTAATTTTTTGATGATTTTGATCGGATCATCGTATTGGATCACATGAAAGTTTTTTCAATCTGTTAAGTTCAGATCGAATGGCAGATTTTACTATGTATTATCCGATCCGATAAAAATTAACTATATTTATTAAATTATATATATATATATACATATATATATTAATTAGGGTTATGTCTCCATTGCATTCACCAGTGCCTCAAGATATTCGGCTATTCACAATTTGGCATTATCTTCATCATCTTCAACGGTTGTTCGTCTACACAACTTTAGTTAGCTTTTCCATTTCCTCCACTAATTCAATAACCCATCTATTCCTCATCTTTCACTGAGAATCAAAATCCCTAACAAAAATTTTAGTGAGATTTAACACTAGGTATTGCTTCATATATTTTTTTCAACGATAACAAGAAGAACCATCATGTTTTTAGAGGTTCCATCTTTATAATATTTCTCTTTTTATTAAATACTTTAACAAGTCATTAAAATCATTTGCTTCACCTTCAGCTCTAACAAGATTTTGTGTTCTTTTTTTAGCCCCAAATACTTTTACGAGTCATTATTCTTGTTAGTCAAGTTATTTTACGAGTCAAGTTTTTTTTCTTATTTTACAATTCATTAATGGAGTAATATGTTTTTCTTATTCTTCTTATTTTTTTCCTTTATTTTTATTCTTTGTTTTCTTTTATAAATCTATGTTTTTATTTACCTAATCATCTCTCTGTTCTAATTTTTTGTTTCTTTTTCTAAAAGGAAATTGGCCAAAGTGAAGAACCCGATTTCCCACTGATTCAGTAAAAGAATAGCGACTTTGGGTGATTCTCATATCTCTCTATTTTACATTTAAACTAAGCATTACCTTGTAATATTCAAGAAAAAATGTGAATCAATTTGTATCACTAACAAATGATTACTATTTTGACTTTGGGTGAGTCTCATGCATACTTAGCTGCTTACTATCTCAACTTTAGGGTAAGTATCATACATAACATGTATTTTATTAAATGGATTTTGTTTCATGAGTTGTTCTCTTTTTTTGTATCCAGTTTATTATGTGAATCAGATCCTTAGGAAATACATCTAATGTTGCAAGTATTGTTTTCACACAAAAATTCATTAAATCACAATATTATAAAATCCTTTAAATCAATGACTTTTTTATGAATATACAAAATTTTACAAACTTTTTAAAAGTACAAATTGAATAAACCAAGTGTAAGTAGGCATAACTACATCTCTTTAGATGACACATTTTCTTGAGGTTTATTACTATCACCTGCATCTTCATCATTAATTGTTGTATGGTAGTGAACTCTGCTCATGTTTGTTCTTGACTTAATATTGGAATTGTTTCAAATGTAGTCTTAAATAGGTGCATTTAGTTAGCTAATTGATACAAAAAACAACAATAATAGATTCATATTCGATGTCATCATCTAATGTATGAATGTTTTTTAACTACTTATTTTAGAATTATAGATTTTACCATTATACACTTATACTTATGTTTTTTTTGAATTATTTATTTATTTTTATAATTTATCTTAGATGGAAAAAAACACCCCTATTACGGATAGTCCATTTGCAACCACCGAAAGTACAAGCGTTGCATAAGATGTTGAAAATCAAGATAATAATCCACAAAATGTTCCACTAGAAACTACAAATCTACCATTGAATGACAAACCTGAACCTTCCATAGATAACTATGATGGAAAAGATAAACGAAAGCCTTCTAAACCTCTTTCTCTTGCCTGGAAACATTTTGATATAGTAGGTAAAGGCTTAGATCGTAAGGCGAGATGTAAATATTATTCAAAGAAGTGTGTGTATGTAACCAGCAAGTCTGGTACATCAAACTTAAATGCTCATATTGCTATACAATGTAAATTATTTCCTGGTAGATCTGAGAAGAAGTAAAAGACTCTAGCTTTTGAAAATGTCACAAAAAATAAAGAAGGTGTACTTTTTGCACACAGATTTAGCATTGAGTCTTGTAGGCTTGTACTTACAGAAATGATTATAGTTGATGAATTATCATTTAGTCATGTTGAGAATGAAGGATTTAAGAAGTAGAGTAGAGTTTTGGAACCAAGGTTCCAAGTTCCTTCTCATACCACTATTGCACGAGATTGCTTGAGTCTTTTCTTAAAGGAAAAAGATAAATTAAAATATTTTTTCTCTAAGTCACTTCAAAGAGTTTGTTTAACCACTGACACATGGACTTCTACTCAAAATTTGAATTATATGTGTCTCATTGCTTACTTCATCGATGATAGTTGGAAACTCCAAAAAAGACATTTTTGTGTAGTTCCTAGCTATAAAGGTGATATCCTTGGGAAATAAATTGAGAAATGCTTGTTAGATTGGGGAATTGATAAGGTATTTACTGTTATTGTGGATAATGCTAACTCAAATAATACATTAGTTTCATACTCGTGTAAAAAAATGCACAATTGAGGAGGTGCAATACTAGATGGTCAACATATGCATATGACGTATGTAACTCATATTCTGAATTTGGTTGTGAAAGAGGCCTTGAAAGAACATGATTCAAGCATAAGTAAAATAAGAGAAGTTGTAAAATATGTCAAAGGATCACCTTCAAGGTTGTTAAAATTTAAGGATTGTGCGGACTATTCGTATTAATATAATTTCATGTTTGGATGTAGTAACAAGGTAAAATTTCACCTAATTAATGTTAGAAGCTACAATAAGATTTCATAAGGCTTTTGAGCATTTAGAAGATGATGATGTGCTATTTAAACAAGAGTTCAACATTGGAAATGATAGTTACAAAACTCCTGATATGTTTGATTGGTCTAATACTCAAGTATTTGTGAAGTTTTTGAAAATATTCTATGATGCAATATTCAGATTTTCTAGTTCTGTGTATGTTACTTCAAATTTATTTTTGGATCAAATTTGCTTCATATACAACCAATTGAGTTTTTGGTGTGAAAATACAATTTTTTTGTTAAGCAAAATAGGGAAAGAAATGAAAACAAAATTCAATAAATATTGGGGAGGTGTAGAAAAGATGAATGATTTTTTATTTATTACAACTTTGCTTGATCCAAGACGTAAGGAACAAGGTTTGAGAATTTGTTTGGATCTTTTGTGTGATGAAGATGATGAAAAAATTTAGACAAACTTTGGATAATATGTTTGATTAATATTTAGTTTTATATTCTGCACATGTGCAAGCTATATGCTCACAACCTTTAGACACAAAAGAAGTGGATAGTTGTAGCATTGATTTATTTTCACTATGGATGAATCGTTATAAAAAGCGTGTCAAAAATGAAAAAAAGATAGATAACCAAACTGAAGTGGATAATTATTTGGGTGAGACATGTGAGGATGTGGATGATGAGTCTTTTGATCTTTTAGGTTGGTGGAAGGTGAACTTATCGAGGTACAAGGTTCTTTCTAAGGTTGCCAAAAATGTTTTAGCTATACCTATATCAATTGTAGCTTCTAAGTTCGTATTTTGTATTAGAAGAAGAGTTATTGATCATTTTAGAAGCTCATTGTCCCCAAAAATTATCCAAGCACTTATTTGTAATCAAAATTGGATTCAACCATCACCAATAATTAACATTCGTGGGTCGCTTGAGGATATTAAAGTAATTGAAGAAGGTAATATTATTTTAATTTTCATTATTAATTGATAATATTCTTTTATGATTGATGTTTTAATATTTTCATTGCTTTCTTTTGTCTTCTATTTTGTAGATATGTTGAAAGATATTAAAGATATTACTCTTGATTGAGTATGATATATAATTATTTTATTTCATATGCATTTTATATTATATATATATATATATATATATATATATTTAATTATCAATTTACTAATATTTTTTAAATTATGACTAATAGGTAATGAAATATTGAAGTTTTTTGTTATTGCTCTCAAGATACACGATCCAAGATTATTTTTAAGATGATCAATGGATGTTAAAGAATAAAATGATCAACTTAATTTAGCTTTAGATTATTGTGAATTATCTTTTTGTTTATTGTTTGAATGAATTGTTAACTTTATTAAAATGACTATTGTAATTGATAGTGTATTATTTTTGTTTTATATAGGTTTGACTATTTGAGTCATATTTTAACCTTTTTATTTTAGTTCAAATAAGTTTATGTTATATTAAAATTTAAATTTTTTATTCAAAAAATATCAAAAATAGAGTTAATTAAGTTAATTGATCGGATTCAACCAATCCAATTCGAATAGGTTACGGATTGATCAAATTCAACCGATTCAATATGAATAAATTACGAATCGAATTTGAAATGTGATCGGATTGATTACGGATTATGATGCTTTGATTTGATTGAAAGATCGAATCGAATCAAATAAGTATAAAATTAATGGGTTCGATCCGATGTATACCCCTAAGTACAAGAAAGCTTCGAGTGACAGGATATTTGCATAAAGGGTTGGTGAATGAAATATAGCAATTAAATCTAATAATTTTTTTATGATAATTTAGTGTATTAATTTAAAAAAAATGACACCATATATTTAAATAATTAATTTTTTATATTTTTTTAATTTTTTTTAATTTTATTTCAATAATTATTTATATTAAATCTACATTTTTCAAATACTATAAATCATAGTTAATTTTATTTAACTAAATGGAAAGTAACAAGACTTACCCGAAAGAAATAGCAATGTCAACAAGAGAATAACTCTACTAATAGATAAAATTTAAAAGACTAATACAACTCAAGAAAGACAATATCTTAGGTTGTTTGGTTATCTTAATAATATCATAATTTTATTTTTGAGATAATATTTTAGTAGTATCTTCGTATAAAAATGTACTAATTTAATATAATTTATCATTTAATTGAAATTTTTTTACACACATATTAATACATGTATAATATTTAGAGAATATTTTTGAATAATGAATTAATTAATGATATTTATATGATATTTTGAGATAATTAATTAATTATTTAAAATTATTATTTAAATATCGTACATTGTATTATTACACATGTAAAAAATCTTTCAATAAATTATATTAAATTATATATTTTTAAATAATAATATTATTAAAATATTTTTTTAAAAATAAAATTATGATATTATTAATATAAGGGTTATAGAGTAAAGATGAAAGAGACGGCTTTACTTTTTAACCCATAATCTCGACATAAATATCTCAAATCTTAATGTAACAGGATGATTGATAGTAATTATGGGTGAGCTAATTTGGGGTATTGAAAAGATTGCAATTTCTTTTTTCTTTTTTCTTTTTAAGCGTGTAAGTGTATCTATCATTAATATATAATAAATAGAAGAGATAGGTACTTATTATATAAAAAATAGACGTATATTATAATTATTAATAGCATATAAAATAATATATTAAAAATAATAATGTTGATTTGCTTCCCATTGAAAAATTATTGTTAACATATAAAGTAATATATCAAAAATAATAATCGTAATTTGCCTCCAATTGAAAAATTATTGGGATATATGGCATCGCTAATAACACAATATTTTGTATATGAATTTTTTTTTATAATAAATATAATATTTTATATTTTATAATATAATTATTTTTTTATTAATAAGAGAATAAATAATTAGTTCAACATCTAACTTTTTTTAATTTAAGTGATTTAAAAATTATTAAGTATCTATATTTGATTGATATCCTTGATTTAAAAAACCAAATGGATACAATTAAGCATAATTATATTTTTTTATTATTTAATTTAAAATAAATATAAATATTTTATTTTAAATTTATGAAAAATAATTAATATTTTAAAAAATTTAATATTTAAATATTAATAAATTAATATTTTCTTTATTTATCAATAAGATAAAATACGATAAAATAATATTATTTTATTCAAAATATAAATATTATTTTTTTATTTTTTTACTAAAAATAAAATATCAAATCATATTTTTTAAATATAATTAAATAATACCTTTAACTTAATATAAGGTAAGTGTGATATTTTTATTCTCACCTTTAAATCATATTTTTTTTCTTATTTTAAATAATATAGTATAATTACACCAATAAATATTATTTAAATTATCTTATATTAATCTAATTTAAATTAATTCAAGTACAACTCAATTTAAATCAATTCAACTAATTTAATTCAAGATTCAAGCCATCAATCCTGATTAAATTAACTAGAATTATTAATTGTATATTTTTTAATAAATAATATTTTTTAAATAATATTAACGTTAATTATTACAAATAGTATTACATGAAACAATAAAAAAGAAAAAAATAATATTACAATAAATAATCAATAATACAAAAAAAAAACCTACATTAATAACATCTTATTACATCATTATTTAAACATTAAAATTTAAAACAATCTATAACATATTTAATATTTCAATAATTTCATATCATTATATCATCTATAATATTTTAAATTTGACGAATCAAACTCCGTTGTATTTTTTAATTTATTTAAATTGATTTAAATTTAAATTAAATTAAATTAAATTCTTATTCAATTTAAACTATTCAATTACAAAATAAATTATGACTTATTAGAATGTAATTTCACAAGGTATAGTTGTACTTTTTTATCATCGATGGTAAAAGGGCAATTTCGCAAAAATGACACCGTCTATATCAATCATAAAAGTCTTCCAACTGACCCATCATTCATCCGACCCATCAGACCCAATTACATGTGCAATAATTGATGCCATGTTTCTTTAAATCGGGACGAGAAGAAAACTTGCTCTATTTTGCCTTAACATATCTCCTTGATGCCCTTGAGCAAATTCACTACTTACTAAAAGACAAAGGCACTTTTTGTCAAGCTTACGAACAATTATCTACTTCTCATTTTGCATTAATAGTATTTAAGTTATATATTATATTTTTATTATTAATTATACCTGATAACATGTTATTCATTAATAATAATTATGACATTAATTATTTTCAATTTAATTACATCTTATAATCTACTTAATAAATTAAGCTTTATTTTTATTTTTTATTTTTTTATAACATAAATCAACTTATATTAAAAAATATTAATGTATTAATACCACCATAAGCCTTAAGAAAAGCAGCGTATATAATAATTGCACTCAACCTATCATATAGCCCTCTCAACTGTCCTCATCTCTCTTTCCATAAATGCCTTTTTATGCCCACTATCACCCTTTTGTTTATAAAGTCCTACAAATACACTATCTTCTTTCCCATCATAACATTCTCACACAAGCACAAATCCCATATATTCCGAAAAAACCCAAAAAATGAATCCTATAACAAGTTTAATCTTACCCATTTTGCTCCTCTTCATCACAGTTTCAGTTTGTTCTTCTGCCCGACCCGAGTCCACCGCCGAACTCAAACACTCTAGCAATGACAAACCCAACAACCAAAACAACAAAGGTGGTGGAACTGAAGGTGGACCTGGTGGCTTCTTCGGTCCCGGAGGTGGATTTGGCATACCCGGCTTTGGCAGTGGCAACGGAAATGGAAATGGGATCATTGGTGGAGGATACGGATCCGGGTTTGGTGGTCCAAATGGAGGGTACTCTAAAGGAGGTATAAATAGGCCTAGTGTGGTTTGCAAAGAGAAGGGTCCATGTTACAAGAAAAAACTGACTTGTCCAACCAAGTGCTTCACCTCATATAGGCGGTCGGGGAAGGGCTACGGTGGAGGTGGCGGTGGCGGTGGATGCACCATGGACTGTAAGAAGAAGTGCACTGCTTATTGTTGAAGGGATGAACTACGTTGTTGGCAAACAGTTGGAGCCGAAGTAAGAGTCCTTACAACTAGTAGGAACAAGCAGGATATGCATCAAGCATATATGCATGTAAGCCCATAACATATGTAGTACTATCTCTTTTTTTAAGCTTGTGTACTCTCTCCGACTATTTTGGTTGAATGAATTGCTGCCTCTTGAGAAGGTAAGCATAAAAACTTAAACTAGATGGCAGGAATTGGCTTACAGAGTGGTGGTGGATTTGTTCTGCTAGGGATCACGATTGGGAGTTAAAAGCCTGTCCAACCTAAAGCATAAAATCTGTTTGGAACTGCTTCTCCTTTTAGTTAACAAAGCTTTCAGTTCAATCAAAGCACATTTCAAATATGTGTGGCAATTTTTACGAAAATTGCTTTCAAAAGTTGAAAAGCATTATTTATACTTTTAAGAGGAGTAATTAATTTTTATTTTTTAAAAAATAGTTTTAAATGCATAATGTCATGTTAAAATAATTATTCAAGTGTTACTAAAACCACTTCTAACTTTTTCATTCCAAACATCAAAATATTTCTCTTAAACTATTTTAACCAAACTCCGTTTTAAACCATTTATAAGATAATTACAAACCCATAGTCTCATATTTGGTTATTATAATTTTGATTTGCTGTTAGTGTTTACAAGCAAACAACCTTAGTATCAAAAGAGAATGAGTTCATTCAGGTAGCAGTAGCATAAGGACTAAAGGCACAATCAAGACTGACCAATCACTCAAAAAGATTAGTTACCATTCTCTTACATTGTCGATTCTCGGATCTATCCATAGGATGATCAGTACAGAAATATAACCCTACCATGATTATGTATCCAAAAATCCAATCATACACAGATTAAACAAAGAACAGTAGTGATAATTACAAACGGAAGAAAGACAAGCTACGTATGTACATAATTAAATTTATTCCAAAATATCATGGTAATTATATATATTTAATTTATGTATATTTTGTACATAAATGAATGTTATATGTATACATTATCTATAATTAAACATATTATCTTGGGGGAAATTCAATTATGTATAGCCTATTCGTACTGTTAAACTCTACAAACTACTAAATGAAAGTGGGAATAGCAAATATAAGAGTCGTATAAATATATATCTATCACTATCAGCAATTTCAGTGACTAAGGACATATACAACCTAAATTCATACAAAAACAATAAAAACATTCACCAGCTTTTCCTTCTCTGCATGATCGAGGGCAATATCACAGTGCTGCTCTCATAGCTCCCCTTGCAGCGTCATGCTTCAACTCGGCAGCCTTACCACTGCCGCGGAAATACATATATACTTGCTGCACATCAAGAAATAAATGGAGAAAAAGGTGAGAAATAGAATAGGAAATTATCTCTGAAGAGTAGAAAATATTCGTCTTTCTATTGAGCTTGTATCGGTTTAGACCTGAATGACCCAGATGCTGACAAGTGATTCCAGACAGAAGAGTCCAAAACCAATGAAGTAGAAGATCTTTAAAAAAGAAAAAGAAAAATAAACAAGAGTCAATATGGTTAACTTAAGCATGTAGCAATGAAAGCAAAAGTATTCGACAACTCCGATCTACATCTTATTTAATTCAGTCTGAACTTGCTTTACAGTAGATGATATTGACATCTTGTTTAATAGGTGAAGGGAATTTGTGTGGTGTGACTCAGATGATTAAGATACACTAAGAAGTAAAGATATGCTCGTTACATTACAATCAGTGAAGCAATTGTATTGGTGGCATACGTGCTTGCGATAAGGCTTTCATAGTGAATCCTAAACTGTTGTAAATCTGTCTTGCTATGTGCTATTATTATAAATTAACAAATGCTAAAACCGAAGTAGGAAGTCAGGTCTTAATTTAAATTTTATAAATAAATAATAATGAATTAAAGTAAAATAATAGACAATAAGAAAATAAATGACATAAGATTTAAATGATTTAATTTTTCAATATAAAAAAAAATTCAAAGATAACCAAATGAAGATTACAAATACTAATATTTAAAAACCACTTAAAATCAAACCTCAAATAAATATTAATCTTTCTTAACAAAGTTAGTCATACAAAGTAGTAAGAATACGATAACAAATTTTACTAAAAAAATATTCAAATAACATACCAATAATAGATTAAAACAAAAAACAAAAATGACTTAAAGATGGTTTGATTAATAAATATAGCTTTAATATCGTGACTTCTCAATTTATGGTAGTGATATCTCAAGTCGAAGAAAAAACTAATATATATATATATAAGTGATTTACTTAATTAATAAGTATATTACTTTAACAAAAATCATTATTTGATCACCAAATATATTACTTGACTAAGAATTTTTATATTTATTGTCAAATTTTAATAATATTAAGAATCTTTAATTACAAAATCAAATAATTAATATCTTAATTTCATAAGGAAACAATACATTCCATATCTATAATATTAGTAGGAATATAATCCTAATTATACTAGGACATTTTGAATCCAACTAAATAACAAATCTCCACTTTGGTTCTAAATAGAACCAAATTCTTCAAACAAGAATCCTCTAAAATACCAAATATCCATCTCTCCAAAGCTACAAACACCAACCAATTTCAAGTAATGCTTGAACTTGTTATCAGAAATATGTTTGGTCAACACAATTGCTAGAATCTACCAAAGTGTTTGATTTTCGCAAGAGACACATTATAAATCTGATGTATCAAACTTTGACAATTACAAAATACAACATAAATATTCTATTGTAAACTTAGATTACAAACTAAATCTCTAAACAAAACAACTTTGTTTATTGCTTTTGCTGTTATCATATACTTTGACTTTATAATAGACAAACTAACTGCAAACTATAAAATAGTCTTTTAACCAATAACACAATAAGAAACCAAGACAAAATTTGTTTTTAATAAAATTTCCATCAAAAACAAAATTCATAAAACTAATAACACCATAACTAGTGTTAGAACTCCTACCAAAATTCAAAGTGCCAATCAAATTCTATTTCACATCTATCAAATGTCCCTTGCAAAAGTTATCCATAAAACAAATGGCAATACAATCTACATATGAAATGTAAGGATAAGTACAAACCATAGCATATAACAACTTTCTAATGGCACTAAGATATGAAATATCAAAACTAAAAAACAATAAATAAACAAATGAACTGACGTGAAGCCAATAAAGGTACCATATTTGTCTTTTATTAAAGACAATACAATATGATTGCTCCAATTACTCCTCTGCCAAATAATTAGCAGAATAATCTAACTTGTCCACTGAAGATTGTACAAAAGTGCCCACTTGCACTTTACTAGTAGATTCACTCTTAAGCTCCACCTGTTCATTGACACCGTTGTCTTAATTACTAAAACATATTTCTTTTTCTCAAACAAAGTATTCAATACAAATGCAGTAAAGGAAGACTAATTTACCAAATAATTGGTATTATAAGCTTTACTCCAAAATAATCTATACAAAATAGCCTAATAGAGCATACAACATGCTCTTTTTAAGAGAGTCAAACACAAACATTCTACAATTCCATGTTGATGTATACTACATATAGTGCAATGTCTCACTACACCACTTCTTTGACAAAACTCAACAAATTGACTTTTCTAAAATACCAAATCATTGTCGATCCCAAAACGCTTGAAATTTTGACCACTAAACAAACCCTGCATTAGCATTTTCAAGGTAGGCATTTATGCCTTATAAGACAAAAACAACCAATATCTGAGACTGAATAAAATAAGGACAAAATTTAAGCACTATTAACAAATGTGCTACTCTAAAGCTCATAGAGAACACGAAGCAATTATCCTTTCATAACAACAAGAACATCCTTATAGACTCTTAATACTCCACTTTCAACTAGATACCGATAGCCTTGTGAGTCAAGGGTACTCAATGATATTAAGTCCTTTTCAAATCCAACACATGAAAAACATCTTTCAAAGTTCTAACAATACCATCATGTATCTTAATTCGAATTGTACTAACACCAACAACCTCATAGAACACATTATTTTCCATCAAAACAACACTCCTATCAGTAGATTGATAAGTAGAAAACTAATCCATATTAAGGCACATATGGTAAGTGCAACCCGAATCAAGAATCTAAACGTTTTCAAAAGAACCAATAGATACTGATAGAATAATATCATCATCAAAACCAGAACTATTTGCAACACCAACATTATTAGAAGCAAAAGACGTGGTAGACTTATCTTTAGTTTAGGACAATTTGATTTCCAATACTCTTCTTGACGATAATAGTTACATTTATCATTTTTCTTAGATCTAAATTTGCCTCTATCATTGCTTGAGTTTTTTTCTTGAATTCTACCTCTAACAAACAAACCACTGATATTATCGTTGTTACTTAAAAACACCTTCAACTCTTTGTATTTCAAAATTGTTCTAACATCATCCAAAGAAATAATATCTCTCCCATATAGCATGATCTCAACAAAATGTTCAAAAGAAAGATATAAAAAACTTGAAAGAACCAAGAATTGATCCTTATCATCAATTTTAACATCATCGTTTCTCAAATCACGAATAATTTTAATAAATTTATCAAAATGATCATGCCAAGAAATACCTTATGACATTTTGAATGTGTACAAGTACTGTTTTAAAAATAACTGACTGGTTAAAAACTTAATCATTTACAAACTCTTCAATTTAAACCACAAATTAGCAGCGAATTTCTCATCATCAACATCACGCAAAACTTCATCAAACAGGAACAACTAAATTGAACTAAGAGCATTTTCCATTAATGCATTTTTTTCTTTATCAGTCAATTTTTTCAATAATTTATTTTTGACTTTAAATACCTTAACGAGCTCTTCTTTAACTAATAAAACACGCATCTTCAAACGCCAAAGACTAAAACTATTCCTACCATTGAATTTCTCAATTCCATATTTTACCGCTATGACAAAAACCCAAATTAAATCAACAGAAACATAGTCCCAAAATTTTGCAAACAAATCAAATAACCAAAAGCTCAACAAAAAAATCCAAATGAGCAAACTTAATTAGTACTAAAAATATAACAGATGAACGTGAAGCTCTGATACCAGTTTGTTATAAATTGACAAATGTAAAAGCAAGAGCCAAGAGTTAATTTGGATTGTACAAATAAATAATAATGAGTTAGGACAAAATAATAGATAATAAGAAAATAAATGTCACACAAAGATTTAAGTGATTCGACCTTTTAATGTGAAAAGTCTACTTCACTGGTGACGACACACCGAAGAAAATCCACTAATAATCAAACGGAGATTACAAACATCAATATCCAAAAATCACTTAAAACCAAATCTCAAATACACCTAAATCTCTCTCGACAAAAATAACAATACAAACCAAGAATACGACAATAAATCTAGCGAAGAAAAGATTCAAATTGTATACCAATAGTAGATGATCAAAAGAGAACAAGGATGACTAAAAGATTGCTTGATTAACGAATGTTTCTACAATATTATGGCTTCTCAATTCAAGATAATGATATCTCAAGTTAGAGATAAGACCAATATATATATAAGTGATTTACTTGACTAACAAGTATATTACTTTAACAGAAATCATTATTTGACCACCAAGTATATTACTTGATTAAAAATCCTTGTATTAATTGCCAAATTCTAATAATATTAAGAATCTTTAATTAAGAAACCAAATAAATAGTACCCTAACCTCATAAGGAAACTACACACTCTATATCTATAATACTATTAAAAATATAATCCTAATTATACTAGAATATTTTGAAGCCAACTAAATAAACTATAAATAGCATTGATGTGCTATTGTTTAGAGTCAGTTTTTCAGTTAGCATTGAATCAATTGTGAGCCTTAAAAAGAGTCTAGAGAGTTTCTCCAAGAAGGGAGTGTCTGGCTGAATCTGTAAAGTGTGCTATATGCAGTTCTTGACAAGAGTTGCAGGGGGGTAAACATTATTCAAGATAGTGGATTGGGTAAGGAAGGTCCTCCCGTGAAATAGATTCATACATTGTGGATTGAACCACGTAAATTGTATATTGTGCTTGTTCTTGCTTCTTTGCTCTTTATATTTCGCGTTAAACAACAAAGTTTCATCTCGGGATTTCCTAACAGAATTTTAACAGAAGTACAATATATATTTACTAAGAGGATCTACGTGTCGAAAAAAGAAGAAAAAAAATATGAGGATCTGCAATAGGTGCAACATATATCAAAGCACAAGTACTTACCCCAACCAAAGCATTGTCACCAACAACATCTACAGCAGGAAGAATGCCACTGTTCAAAGGGATAGAGAAAGATAATCAGCAACTCAGCAAATGAGAGAGTTAACCATAACATCCAGAAAAAAAACTTATTATAATACATGGAGAATAACAAGCCATAATCCCAAATTTTTGCCTCCAAATGGAGGAAAACTTGCATAGCACTGGCCTGAGGCCAGGTGGTACAGCAAACAAATCAAATGGCTGCATTTTACTTGCTAGTTATATATGACTCTTTTAGAACACCGAGAGTCGTAAGTTTTTTTAATACGCAATAAATTTTCTGTAAATTTTTACTAAATTGAAGTGTCTAAATACTCAAATCCATATCAATGGCCTGTCACTTTCACTAAAAATGAAAAATGAATAATCCAAATAACATAGATTATACCACGGCAGGTAAATAAGTTTTTCTCCTCCAAATGGGTCAACATCATTATAATGATTCAATGATATTTATCATTACAAAAAAGTTCAACATATTAAAATTTAAATGAACATAAAAACCTTAGTTAAAAACAACTTCCAGGAAGAAAGTTTCCATTCCAGAAGGTACATACGTGAGAGATTTTCCTTTGAAAATTATTGGTGGAGCAACCGAAGCATAGATGCAGAAGCCAATGTGAATCTACAGGCAGAATAAATTAATTAAAAAGGATTAAGATTTAAGATATCCTCCAATTCTTATAGCAGTAGCAGATCTATTAAAGGACCAAAAAAATGATACTTACCACATAAAATAGGAAAAACCATCCAAACTTAAAAGCACTATCAGACCTACAAGAAAAATAAAAGGGAGCATTTATATTAAAAATATAACTACTAACTTAAATAGACCCTAAAAAATAAAGATAAAGATAAAAGTGTCGTAGAAATCGCATAGATTATGTCATTTGTGTTATTTGGTCCCTTAGATTATAAATGATGTCAATTTAAAACAAATTATATTATTTTAATGTTTTCTATATTAAAGTATTCTTTAAAAATCAGTATTTTAATTAAAAAATCATTAAAATAATATTTTTATCCTTAATTAGTCTATTTTTCTGAAGCTAAAGAACTAAATGACACCACTTATAGTTTAAAAGACCAAATGATACAAATGACCTAAATTTAAGCGACTTTTACACTCCCAAAAATAAATCAAATGGGTGACTTAGAATAGATAGAGAAATAGAAAAAATGACTAAGAATATAAACGAAATTAAGGCTGGAAATTTAAAGAATGGAAACAAGATAATTATACAAATCTAATTATAATTATCAAAATTCAAAATAATATCTTAATAGATAATTTAAACACTAAATGGAAAATTCAAATATAAATAAAGGATAAATCTAGTCTAGATAATATAACTAATTTTTAAATAATTTTATTGTTATCTTGTATTATCCCCACCAATTCTTCCCAGTCGAACAAACTCGACCTCGACGAGTTGAATTGAAAATTAAATCAAACTTTAAGTATGTTGATAAACCGTTCTTAGAGATTTTGAAGATGAAAAGATAAAAGCCGTTCTTGGATCATGCATCTCTAAGTATGATCCAAGAGATGCATGATATCCATAAGAAAAGAGTAAATTGCTTCCGAAGGAGCTCAAGGATTGGATTATATCCAAGCAACCATCTACCTAATTTATGGTAGTTAAAGTGGCCCTTTTTGGACTTGTATGCCTTGACATGATCAAGCAAACTTCAACAGAAGATATATCAACCTTAACTTTGATTTAAAAATCCTCCTTAGTATCCGAATATTTGAATGACTTATCTTGAATTCAGTTGAGAATGTCACTAATGTCATCTATACTGTCCACATGTGTTTGAAGTTTACCGATCAAAGCAAGCATGTTCTTCAAAATTTTAGTTTCTGAATCTTCATCTTGCTTTTTTGAAAAATTAGGCAAAGGTATTAATATTACGAACTCTTTTTTTGTTCGAGATTAAAATACAAGATTTGTGTTGTTTTTAACTAATTTTTTTTATAAGAATATAAGGATGGATAATTTCGTTAAAAAAACGAAAATTTGTTTGCTATGATACCAATTTGATGTAGAAATAACAAGAGAGAAATATATATTCAATTCATATTCTAAGTTTGAAAATAAAAATACATGATATCTCTTATTTATAAGAGTTTTATGAAACAAGATAATTATTCAAACCTAATTATAATTATCAAAATTTAAAATAATATTCTAATTAATAATTTAAATAATAAATACAAAGTTCAAATATAAATAAATGATAGATCTAATCTAGATAATCCAACTATTTTTTAAATAATTTTATTGTTATCTTGCATTATCCTCGTCAATGGGTCTTATCAATTTATTTCTATAACTAATCAAGATGCTTTTCAAAACTTAATCACAAACAATCTAATTGAATCTTTACTTTACAAAGATAATCATATACTGAGCATATTACAATGATAAAGGATAATTCATTAATACAAGTTAACTAGACAAATAATTTTGGTCTTAGTTTAAGTCTCAAATGTTTCCTAATAGGTAGAACTGCTTCAACCTAAAAGAAGCAGAGTTGCAATTTTGGGCCTTCCTAGATTAAAAATGAGATTGAATTTCAGAAAATCATTACCTAAAAGCACGATAAAGAGGACGATACCACAACACATAGGATCCAGGAACTCCAGCTAGGAAATAAATAACTGCAAGGAACCAGATTTTCACTCCTACAACCAATAACAGAAAACAATCAACATGAGCGAAATTCGAGATACCAGATCATGTATGAAAAAACTGCATATGAAAAAAAAAACATGGGAATTAAGATATATTTACCTTCCCCCTTAATCCATGCAGTAGTAACAGCTATAATATTCCAAAAAAGGCAGAGAATAATTCCTGCATGAACCAAATATTGAAGACCAAGTTCAGACCATTTTCATTTACTTGCATTGAAAGATTTCAAATGTACAAAGACCCGGGGAAAAACAAAAATCATTTAACGCATAAAAATTACAAAAATAATTAAAAAAAAATACTCTAACATAACCTCCTCTCACTAATCTTATTTTAATATGGACATCCCACTAGTATTTTTTATACATGCGAGGGTCATCTTAGAATAAGAATAATAAAAAAGAGTTAAGTTAGCCTATTTTCCAAAAACAAATCATATAAACCCCTCACTTATGTAAACATATCAAAGAGAGTACCAGAACAGAACTGAAAAACCTAAAAGCAATACTGTTTACATCCCTCCAAAGGATATGATTGCATATTTTCTCAATACCTAATTGTTACTTCAGGAAGAAAACAAACAAAAAATATGCAGGTAGCAATGCTTTTCAGAGAAGTACCATTGGGTAGCTAAGCCACAGCTCTTAAGCCAGCATGGCTAAATGTCAATGACTAAAATCACAATCGTGCATGAATAATTGAATATTACTTCTAATTAGTGACATTCATGTTGTGTAACAAACATGAAATATTAACGAACTAAAAGATTATCAGTTTTGTTTTCCTTAATACAATTAGTGGTCTCTACTGAGGTTTCAGCGAATTGCCTATGATCAGGAACTGCCAAGTAAAATGATCACCAATGCACATACTGCATTACATGTATTATACCAACGACCCACATGAAAGAAAGCATTTGATTTGCCACTATCATTCTTTCCGTCTAGCTTGATGCTTTGAGGACATTGTTCTCCTAAACAATTTTCAGATAAAGTCCCCTCTAACACCAAATATCTCATCTGATTTCATGGTTGACTTTCAGTGTCACCATTATTCATTGCACAGGCCGTACCATGCAAAAAAAAAAGCAAGAGGTGATTTGAGTGATCGATAGGAAAAATCTATATAATTTTATTTTTCTTCCTACTTTGGAGTAGAATGGGGAATTTAAATTTTGTCAAAGTTGCAAGGTTTCAAAAGTTAAATTTATGAGACTCCAGATTTTTGTTCTTTGTATTTCTCTCTATTGTTTCCTCAATTCCTCCTCCATGTTCTCTCGATAAATCTCCTCTCCTATTTCAAATTTTTCATTTCCCGTTCGTCATCCATGATCAAGTTTCTCAAATTTTGCCAACATAATAAATGGAAAGAGTTGCATGACTAGTATAATGCCATATGCCCATAGGTGATCCCTTTCCTTTGGACAAGTAAACCCACATTCACTTCAAGGAGAGCCATAATAAATCAGTTAGCCTATGGCCATTCTAATGTTAAAAGTGAGTTCAGGATATCTATGTCTGACTGTATTTGTTACAAGTTGAGATTAAGCAACAGTAAATCATACTAATTTAAATAAAAAAACAAGCTCTTCTCTAACATTTTGTCTTGTAAACCTAGAGATTATACAATAACCAATACCGATGTACCAAGAGGAATATAAAGAATGGTCAGAAACCATCAACCAACAATTAACGTACCCAACCACGTCGAGAATGCGGCATATTGTGTTTTCTGTAAATAAATTGGTATTTCATTTGTAATGTCATGATGGATAAGTGGGAAGAAAGGTGGCCAGTTTTTCTCCTCAAGTACAATTCCAGCTGCACAACAGTAAAGAAACATGCAGAAATGAAAGGTTGATCATCCACAACAAATAGTCTTTCCACTAAGTGCTTTAAACAACAGCTAAAATCATTGTTTTGAATCCCACCCCATCCCCGGGGGAAAGAAATGAGGGTAGAGATAAAATAAGAAAATAAACCTTAAAAAAACATAATCACTTAATATGGTCACGAGATATAAAAGAATTTACAATATAATTTGAGTTATCCAAAATTCACAATATAGTCAAGGAAACCAGTTATTCATATCTCGGGACTACATCATGAGTTTCCAAAAAAACTATACTGAAAACAATTAAAAGACAGAAAATTTTCTATCAAACTTCTCTGAAAATGGCTTACTAGATTCCCAAAAGAACCTGGAAGAAAATGATGATAATATTTACGAAAGGGAATGATTATAACCTCGTGCTGCAGCTTCTTCCTTTCGTCTTACTTCCTACAAAACAACAGAAGGGAATACTTGATACTAGAAGAGCAATTTGCTTACATATACATGACTGAATAAAACCAAAAAAGTAGAAGCATAATTTTGTTTGATGGCTAGAAACAAGTAGTTGGATGTAGAAGATTGGCCTAAGAAGCAAAGACCAGTATATGAGGGAGGACATGTTTGGTACAGAAATTTCTATACAGCAGGACATTCAGGGGAAATATCCTACCTAAAAGAAGAGACAGGTAGAGCTCAATAGTTGTAAACATATTATAGGGCCAAAATAACAACATGGCACATTTATCCATTTGATAATCTACCATTGCAAATCCATTTATTTTCACATCCTTCCGTCTCACAGGAAAACAGAAGCACCTAATCTCATACTCTTAAAAATGGTATGATCGGCACTTGCACAATAATCCATTATAATAAGTGATGGGTCATATATTGTTTTGTCTATTCACCTACAAGGCCACATCCCTATCAATCAGGAAAATAAATCACAACAATCTTATCGGAACATTTCAGTAGCTTCAAATCAATTCTGAAAGAGAATAAAACACCATAAATAAAACAAATTCAAAAACGGACCATACGAACTGATGCTCACTTAATAACTTATTAAAACTTGCATGGATCATAGAATTAAGACTGAAAACTTAAAAAAAAGTACCTGCTCACGTCTTTTCAGTTCAGCTTCCTTTGCTTGAAGCTCCCTCTCTTTCTTTCTCAAATCCTAAGTCCATAAAGACACAAGTTAGAAATAAATGTTTTTAGTTATTAACTTTAGTCTCAAGATACCTGAAAATATAACTTACTTCAGTCTTATCCAAAGGTATATTCATAGTTGCACCCCGACCATAATTGAAATCAACAGGCTCAGGAGGAAGAGGAGCAAGCCTTGATTTTGTGCCCGTAGCAACACTTCCAGGATTCTGTGAATTAAAAGTAATTATGAAATCAAAAATGGTTAATGAATAGGGCAGAAAGAGGAGAGACCTATGCGTTTGTGTCAGGATCTATGCTAACTGGATTATGGGATATATTTTTAAAAAATACGGACCAAATAAAAAATGGGTGATAAATAGCATCTTTTTTTCTCCCTAATTTTATCATCTGTTTTTATCCCTATGGAAACAGCATGGTGAGTGTTGGTCCAACTACGTGGGCAAACAAATTAAAGAAATAATGGTAGATGGTGCCGAACGAAAGGAAAGAAAAAAAAAAGTGGGTCAAAAATTTCTGCAGCTTTGGCTCTGAAAAGTCTTGCTTCAATCTCAATAGATACACAGATCAAAGTGGAGAGAAAAAGAAAACATAAAGCTTCAGTAGAAAATTTTCTTTTCTAAGAAAATTAAGAGAGCTAATTTATAAAGTTAAAACCCACATATTAAAGATACATATTTGTTGTATTTTTATGAGAAATCCACCTAAAGGTGAAGTTTCTAATCTTATTTTATTATAGTGGAAGTTTTAAGTGGCCTATGGGTCCCGTAATTGTTACTTTCATTTTGAAAGGTTTTTTCACGCAAAAATCTTTGGTATTATTTTTGTTCTATTTTGATTTGGACAATTATCGTGGGTGTGTGGAATTTATTTCTTTACAATCATCCATTTTTCCCAACAAAGTGGTATCAGAGCAAGGTTGTATTCAGCTATTGGATACTATTCACGGTACAATTCACATAATCCTATTCGGCAGGTACTATTCATCGATACTATTTGGTAGGTACTATTCATCGTCAGAAAAGTACCAAGTTCGACAAAATCTGTTGATTGACGATTCAAATGGAGGAAAACACAAGTAATATGATTAAGTTGACCGTATTTAATTATGCGATTTGAAAGCCGAAGATGGAGGATCTTTTATACATTAAAGATCTGTGGAAGCCAATTATAATGCCAAAGGAGAAAGAAGCAACCGATGCAGACATTGACTGGACTGTGCTAAACTGAAAGTGTGCTGCTCAAATCAGACAATGGATCGACAAGAGCATTTTTCAAAATTTTGCTAATGAACACGATGCTTACGTTCTTTGGCAAAAGTTGGAGAAAATGTATGCGAGGACAACCGCACAGAATAAAGCTAATCTGATGCGACGATTAGTCAATTTGAAGTATAAAGATGGAAGCAACGTATCATAACATATGAGTGAGTTCTAAGGCATTGTAGATCAACTTAACTCTATGAAGATGACTGTAGATAACGAGCTACAAGCGTTGTTAATGCTGAGCTCTCTACCAAAAAGTTGGGATACTCTAGTTATGTTAGTTAGCAACTCAGCTCCTGACGGCAAGCTTACCATGGATATGGTAAAAGACAGAATGCTAAACGAAGAGTCTCGACGAAAAGATGAAGGATATACTCCTGATACTGAATCGCTTGTCATGCAGAAACAAGGCAAGCAAGAATGACGCGGGAGAAGTAAAAGTAGAAATCCCCGTAACCAAAGTCAACAAAGAGGACGGTCGAAGTCTAGATCAAGGTATGACAAGAAGTGTCATCATTGCGGCAAGCCTGGACACTTCATTCGAGAATGTAGAAGGTTAAAGACGGAACAATCCAAAAATCAGGAAGCAAAAACCCGAACAAATGACACCACAACTGTCACTGAAGAAGTTGTCATTGTTCGAGATGCTAATTATGTCAATCTTACATGTCAAGACACTACTTGGGTAGTTGACTCAGGTGCTTCCTATCATGTCACCTCACGACAGGAATTCTTCTCAGCCTACACTCAAGGTGATTTTGGACGTGTGAGGATGGGAAATGATGACACATCGAAAATTGTTGGCATTGGTAATATTTATCTAGAGACTAATCTTGGATGCAGATTACTTCTAAAAGATGTGAGACATGTTCCTGATATCCGTCTCAATTTGATCTCTACCGATACGCTTGATGATGATAGATACAATAATTATTTTGGTGAAGAAAAGTGGAAGCTCACCAAAGGCAATTTGGTAGTAGAGAAAGGCAAGAAAGATACATCACTCTACATCACAGAAGCCAGGCTGTGTAGAGGAGAAGTAAATACCACTAGGAAAGAAGTTCCTACCGAGCTATGGCATAAGTGATTCGGCCACATGAGTGAAAAAGATCTCAGAATTCTTTCCAAGAATGAACTCTTGCCAAGAATGAAAGGTACACTGTTGATTGTATTATGGGAAAAAAATATAGAGTTGCATTTCGTAGTCTCGCACCATCTAGAAAGGAAAATATTCTAGATTTAATACACACAGATGTCTGTACAATGAGTTGTAAGTCACTAGGAGGTGCTCACTATTTTGTGACCTTTATTGATGACCATTCTAGAAAATTATGGACTTTTGCTTTGAAAACTAAAGATCAAGTACATGAAATTTTCAAATAGTTTCATATAAAAGTGGAGAGAGAAACTGATAGACGTTTGAAGTGTGCACGTGCAGATAATGGTGGTCAGTATCGTGGACCATTCGAGGAGTATTGCAGAAGTTTTGACATCAGGCTGAAAAAATCAGTACCAAAGACACCTCAACACAACGGTGTCGCAGAGAATGAACAGAACCATCTGTGAAAGAGTCAGATGTATGCTCTCAAATACAAAACTACCAAACTCCTTTTAGGGGGAGGCAATGAGGACAGCAGTCGATTTAATCAACCTTTCTCCATCAATTTCACTGAACTACGACGTACCGGAAAGAGTTTGGATGGGGAAAGACGTTTCTTACAAACACTTGAAAGTATTCAACTACAGAGCATTTTTCACATCCTAAGAGATGAGCGGTCCAAGTTGGATGGAAAAGTGAAGCAGTGTATCTTTATGGGATATGCCCATGAAGAATTTGGCTATATACTTTGGGATCCTATTAGCAAAAGGATTGTCAAAAGTAGAGACGTGGTGTTTCTTGAAGACCAAACAATCGAGGATTTTGAGAAATCTGAGAAACCACAATCATATGAAATTCCAGTTAATCTGGACCCAGTCTTTCCACCAATAAATCTTGATGACGGGGGAGTTACACCAGATACTGATGATGTTAATCCACCAGCTGGCAGTTCAAAACCAAAACAAGTTTCTGAACAAGTCCAACCAGAAGTATGGACAAGGAGATCCACTCGAGTACGACAACCAAGTCGTATATATTCTCCTAACGAGTATGTGATGCTCACTGAAGGGGGAGAACTAGAGAGTTATGATGAAGCTATCACTGATCATCATAAGACTGAATGGTTAAAAGCCATGCAGGAAGAAATGAAATCTCTACATGAGAACCACACATTTGACCTGATGAAATTACCACAGGAAAGAAAAGCTCTCAAGAACAAGTGGGTGTATAGAATCAAAAGTGAAGAAGGCAGCTCGCAACCACGTTACAAAGCAAGATTGGTTGTGAAAGGATTCGAGCAGAAAAAGGGCGTTGACTTCAATGAAATATTCTCACCAGTAGTTAAAATGTTTTCATTCCGAGTTGTTCTTGGTTTGGTAGCTAGCCTTAATTTGGAGGTTAAACAACTTGACATAAAGACTGCATTCTTACATGGTGATCTTGATGAGGAAATCTATATGGAGCAAGCCGAAGGTTTCCAAGTCAAAAGCAAAGAGAAGCTGGTATGCAGACTAAAGAAGAGCTTGTACGGTCTAAAGTAAGCACCAAGGCAGTGGTACAAAAAGTTTGACTCATTCATAGAGAAAAATGAATACAACAAAACAACGGCTGATCACTGCGTCTTCATCAAGAAATTCTCTGATGGTGATTTTATTATTCTTTTGCTTTATGTCGATGACATGTTAATTGTAGGTCAAAATATTGACAAGATTAACAAGTTGAAGGAGTTAAGCAAGTCCTTTGCAATGAAGGACTTAGGACCCGCCAAGCAAATTCATGGCATGATAATTACCCACAACAAACAAAAGCAAAAGATCTGGCTTTCCCAAAAACAGTATGTTGAAAAAATTCTTGAAAGATTCAACATGAGCAAAGCTAAACCTGTTAGTTGTCCACTTGCGAGCCATTTCAAGCTTAATGTGAGTCAATGTCCCTCAAGTAAGGAGGAGAAATCGGAGATGAGCAAGATGCCTTATGCATCGGCGGTTGGCAGTCTAATGTATGTTATGGTATGCACCAGACCAGACATTGCACATGCTGTTGGCATTGTGAGTCGATTCCTATCAAATCCTGGAAAGGAACATTGGGAAGCTATCAAATGGATACTCAGGTATCTCAGAGGAACCTCCAGTCATTGTTTATGCTTTGGTAATAATAAACCTGTATTAGAAGGATATACAGATTCAGATATGGCTGGCAACGTAGATACGAGGAAATCTATATCTGGGTACCTAATAACATTTGGAGAGGGAGCTGTTTCATGGCAATCATGATTACAAAAGTGTATTGCCTTAAGTACCACAGAAGCAGAGTACATTGCAATCACGGAAGGTTGTAAGGAGATCCTGTGGATGAAAAGTTCCTACAAGAATTGCATCAAAACCAAGAAAACTATGTTCTTTATTGCGACAATCAAAGTGCAATTCACCTTAGCAAAAACCCAACCTTCCACTCAAGGTCCAAACACATCGACGTAAGGTATCATTGGATTCGTGATGTGTTGAAACATAAACTACTACAAGTTGAGAAGATTCACACCAATGATAATGGGGCAGATATGATGACAAAGACCGTGCCTAGAGAAAAGCTTGCTATCTGTAGAAAGATTGCAGGTGTGGAAGAGCCCTGTCCCATATAAAGTGGAAGGGGAGATTTGTTGGTCCAACTATGTGAGCCAGCAAATTAAAGAAATAATGGCGGGTGGCACCGAAAGAAAGAAAAAAAAAAGGGTTAAATTTTTTTGTAGCTTTAGCTCTATAAAAACCTTGCTTCAATCTCAATAGATACACAGATCAAAGTGGAGAGAAAAAGAAAACATAAAGCCTCAGTAGAAAATTTTCTTAGAAAAAAAAATTAAGAGAGCCAATTTGTGAAGTTAAAACCCACAAATTGAAGATACATATTTGTTGTATTTTTGTGAGAGATCCACCTAAAAGTGAAGTTTGTAATCCTATTTTATTATAGTGGAAGTTTTAAGTGACCTACGGGTCCCGTGATTGTTACTTTCATTTTGGAAGGTTTTTTCATGCAAAAATCTTTGGTGTTATTTTTGTTTTATTTTGATTTGAAAAATTATCCTAAGTGTGTGGAATTTATTTCTTTACAATCATCCATTTTTTCCAACAGTGAGAAACTGAGACGGTGGAAGTGGAGCAAGCCAACATATGCAAAAAGAGTATAGACGAACTATTTTAGATTTGTTAGCTCCCTTTATCAATGCCTGCATGCAAATTGTACTCCCTTAGCCTTACCCAAAGGTTAGGTTAAAGGCATGCAGCAGGAATGGACTAACTTTGTATCCTGAAGCAAAAGTAGTGCTAATCCATAGGAAAAATACCAGTTTTCATGCAGATCAAAATAAAATATTTCTTACTCAAAGAGCATGCCCACATAGTGTGACTGCTCTGATCCTAACAGTTAGACTGATAGATCAATATGGTAATAACAAAATATCGTGGTTGCAACAATGTATTACCACATTGATTCAACCACCCCCCCCCCCCTCCCCCCCCCCCCAAAAAAAAAAAAAAAAAGAAAGAAAAAAAAAAATATATATATATATAATACAGTGCAAAATTAAGCGGGGAATTCTTGAAAAGTAAAATCCATGAAAAGAGAAAACTTGAATTAATGTGTGAAGAAACATTAAGATCACGAGATACGGGCAATCGTATGTGAGACTTCATTTTTTTAATAATATAAATTTTAAAAGAAAAAAGAAGAAAACAAAAAATACATCTGACTGCTGAAATTTCTTTAACTGACCTGGGTAGACCATTAATTAGAAATATATATCATAAAATGGAGGATTAAAATTTATCTCCAAATTCTAGAAACCATGTTGGGCGGTTTACTTATGATAACAAGAAAGCAAATACTAAAGCATCTAATCATAATTTTTCTTTTACAACTAGCCGATGTCCATTTCAAGCCCTTTCAATATATCATTAAGTATCTGAACCATTATTCCAGTTTACACAATACATAAATTTATAACATTGACATTAGAAACTTGGATGGCAAGATTGAACCTTCCACAGCTGAAATTATAGGAGGACAAATTAATGTCCAGTAAAAGTAAAGGGATCGTAATGGAATAAAGGGAGTTGATTACTCATAAGTGCAAAAAGTTTCTTGAATTGGAGAAGCTTCTAACAGTAATGGATTCTTTGTCAGATAAATAGAAGAAATATATTTTCCCTATTAAGGCAATACTACAGTTCAAACTTAGAAACTCAAACCAGGTTCCAATAACAACCTAATGATCAAATTCATCATCTAGAATAATTAACTTTGGAGACTGCTTAATTAATAGATGTAAGGAAATGGGGTTCTATCCCAAAAGGTCAACCCCAAATTCTTTACAAGTGGTATAAGAACTAATCCCAAAGTTAAGCATTGTGAGTACTTATGTGACTCTCCCAATTGCA
Source organism: Hippophae gyantsensis (assembly GCA_030763125.1). Lineage (NCBI taxonomy): Eukaryota > Viridiplantae > Streptophyta > Magnoliopsida > Rosales > Elaeagnaceae > Hippophae > Hippophae gyantsensis. The sequence continues at coordinate 16,656,499 of CM061033.1, read as the reverse complement.
TGAAATCCATCTGTGTTAACATAAAGATCATTGTGGGCTCCATCTACTTGAACCGGCTTGTTATGGACTCAAGAAGAATTGAATTATAATGTAAAGTGCGAAAATGAGGGTTTCTTTAACTGAAAAGGAGTTGGACATAGTGTAAAGTGCAAAGATAAGGATTATCTTCAATGAAGGAGGAGACGAACCATGTAGTATTTTGTTTGAGGGAAGATTGTTAGAAATATACAAACAAAGTCCCATATGCTTAAACATGAAATGATTCATGGGTTTATACGGACTAGGGCTACTCCATCTAATGGGTTAACCTTAGATTAACTTTTTGGGATGAAACCCCAAGTTCCTTACAAGTGGTAATTCAATTCCTTATAAACCCATGAATCATCCCATGTTTAAGCAATGTGAGACTTTGTTTGTATATTCCTAACAATAGAGAAAGAATGTTTTCTTTCTCTCTAGAAACCCAAAACTCAAACCCCATTTTCACTCAGTTGATTGTCACAACCACCCACTACAACTGCCTCCCTTCTTCCCCCTTCCATTCTTCTCTCCACCCACCTATCTACCCACCCTACGCTCATCCTCCATCCACCCCTCTTAATACGCCCTCTCCACCCATTTTTTTCCTCCTATTATTAATTTGTTTCTTCCATTAATTTCCTAGATTTGTTCTTGTGAAACCGTTCTGTTCCTTGTGAATCCATTCTTCTCCCTATGAGCTGCCCAAGTTTTCTCCAATTGTACCGATGGACGAAGCTGAGGACGATGATGTGGTTTTAACTTTGGCCATGAGGACAAGGTTTGGCAGCATCTTGGTCTGATGCAATAATCCTTCTCTTAGCTTTATTTTGATTAACTTTGTTATTTAGTTTGTGGTTGGTGGTGGTGTTGATTTTCTCCTTGTACTATGGTCTTAACTTGCTGTTTAGGTTTCTGGGTTTGTTGTCGGTTGGTTGATTGATCATTTTCTTTTTGAGTCAGTTAAACTTCTGATAATTTACTTGCCGGATAGTAGGAACTTATGGGAGTTTTTTTTCTCTTATTTTACTTCCTCTTTAACCATTGTTCAGTGTAGTATGAGGAATTGGATTTAGCTTGATAGTGCAATCCTCACACACGTTTAATATTGGATTTAGCTTTTGTTAAGGTTCATTTAAGGGTCCGGTACCTTAGCTTTTGGTAAAGGTAACCCATTAGTTCATAAATCTTTTAAAATAGTAATAGATAATACTTCTAAAATTTATAATAATAAAAATAACACTTAATAAAATTGAATGAATAGAATTAAATTGAATACAATTCAATATTAAACGTATCTATATGATCGTAACTCAATTTAAAAAACGTCTAATTTGACAATATTCAATGTAAAATAATAGATTAGATTATTTTTATAATAAAAATATATATTTGATCATAAAATGTGTTATTTATAAAGACGTTGTTTTTGTTATTTTTTAGGAAAAGAATTGAACACTTCATCTGTTTTTGGACTTAAATGTACCTTTTGCTTAATGAATAGGACCTTATCTGTACCTTTTAAAACTTATAATAACTGTCTAAAATTTTTCCGATCATTAACAGACAACTGAGGAACCAGATAAATAAACAATATTATGACATGACAAATTAAAAATTTGAAAACTTGCATCATATTTCTTGAAGGGATTGATTCAATGAATGTCATCAACAAACAAATAATTTGAAAACTAACAAAGAGAAAAAAAGAAGCAATAATCAGGATATGAAATGAAACTATTGCCTGTCAAAATCATGATTGGGATAGAGTTTTATGCTACGCATGTAAAACTTTCAAGCTATCCCCAATAATTGAAGCAACTATGCAAAATATTTTCTCGCAGGAAAAATGGTAAGATAACATAAACTTACATCCAAGGGCGGAGCAGAAATATATTTTAAGTACAAATCTTTTAATACAAAATAAAAAAGTGTATTTAAATACTTAGAAGCAAAAAATATATCATAATATAAATTTAATAAGAATTTAAGAGTTACAGTATACTTTTCTTAATTAAAGACAACATTACAAAAGAAAAATAGTTAGTGAATTATAATTTATAATAAAAATTATATAACATAAATAAAAATATAATAATTTAATAAGTACTAATATCATATATGTATATTTAAGTTTGAAATTATATTTAAAAATATAGTGTTAAATAATTTGACCTTGATGCCTGGTGAAGCCCTAATGATGCTCTGTTATGTTTATATTTATATTTTCACTCATATTAACAATGGTGTGAGAATTGTTCAAATTGTTTTTTGAAGAATGAATAACCTTTTTCTTGCCAAAATTATTTAATCATGTCTTACACAATAATTAATATGAATGTATATATAGATACAAATTTATGTTTCCTATTATTTCTCTTTCTTCCAGACACGATGTACTCTACTCCACAGGTAAACAAACATAAAAGGAAGAAGAAGAAAGAGAGGGGGGAGGCGAACAGAACTTAAATTCAAGTGAAAATAAGGTCAATCACAAATCCAAAAACATACATACTACAGAGAAATAAACATAAAACCAAGCAAGTCAACCACGACGACCAGTCATTTTTCTTAGATCAAAAGTACTTTTAATTCAATACCAGCAACCAAAAAAGAAGAAGAACAACAAAAAAGGCATAAGAAATCAATTCTGAAAGAAACTCACAGAGAATGGGTTGACGTCTTCTTCTTCCTCAGCAAAAGGGTTACGATCGAAGCGACTAGCCATTGAGCACAGAGAAATGAACAAAGTGGTAATTTAAGAGGCTTATTAGAGAAATGGGGAAGAAGCACAAGCTTACAGAGGAAGAAAATTGTAATAGATAACTGAAAAAGAAATATATTTCTGAGGAACTTTCTTTCCACCAATGTAAATCAATGAACAGATGTACAAAGAAATTACAGAGAGAGAAAATAATTAGAAGCTCTGGCTATTTTATTTTATTTGAAATTTGTCTTAAATTTCTAGAGAGAGAAAGTTTGCGAGTCGTCAATGGTCAGCTGGTACGCTTTTGAGTTTTGACAATCCAGAACATTTGAAAAACTATATGTGTTCCTACTGTAATTCTTCTCCCCTCGAAAATAAATTCTATCATTTTTAATTACTTTTAAATCACACGTAATTTAATATCAAAATTTTAATTAATAAAATTTTAATATATAAGTAAAATTCAAACTTTAATACATCTATCCACGTAAATTCAAACTTCTTATAATACAAATATTATTATTTTAAAAATAAAATAACTAATTTTTATATAATTTTAATTTATATGATAACATAATTAATATGAATATAAAAATAAATAAAAATTATATCATCAAAGCATTCTTCTTTTTATTTTTTTCATTCTTATTCAAAAATACTAAATATATATAAATTTATACCTAATTTTATATTAAAATTATTTATATTTACCGCATCATAATTATTTAAAAAATGAGAGATGGTTCATCTGAGTGTTTTGCGGGCAAACTTTTTTACATTATTTTTTAATTTTTATATGATAAAATTATATATATAAATTTAATTTTAAAAAATAACATTCTTAAATTATTATAAAGTTTTTTTAATTATTTAACCAAATGAATTATAATTTACTTAAAATTAAATTTTATTTAATTAAAAGTCGTTTAATATTATTATTATAATGTTATTTTTATTACTATAAGTATTAGAGATATCTTTTTTAATTTTTCATTTTTTTTTAATTTTTTAAAAAATATTTATATTTTTATCATTATGAAAAAAATATATGTATATTTTATTTTTAAACATAAAAAAATATTTTTTGAAATTATAAGAAAAAGTACATGGGGATTAAAAATAAAGTAAATTTTTTTAATTATTCCAGCAAGGAATAGTTAGTATGTCATTGTATTATTTATTTGAATTGTATTTTGTCTCTCTTGATTAAGTGGGCGTTGAGAATTGTGTAAGAATATAACAATACAATGTAAAACACACATGAGAAATAATAAAAATAAACCTTATAAATATTATGCGCAATTAAACGAATATTATTCCATAAAAAAGGTCAACATAGTTGACCGGATGTAATAATATATATGGTAATTTTATCCAATATTCTCTTTATTCTGTTCTTTTTAGCCCAATCATTTTATTTTTATTAAGAACGAAAATCATTTTGGAATAATTTATAGAGTTACATAACTTTACCTTCATATAAATAAATAAATAAATAAATAAATAAATAAATAAAAACTTCATAACTAACCCGTAATTAACTGCTCCTAATTTTTGCTTAGGCAGAGGAAGGAGAGAGTAGGATCGTGAGAAACTCAAAAGGTAGAAATAATTACTGATTGAAAAAAAAGAGAGAATATTTTCTTTATATTCTTGTGTATGTTGTTACTCTTTGTTTTTTCAACCTGTACCTTTCAAAATCATTTACTTATTATAACAATAATACTTAAATTTTTTATTTATTTTTATAATAATTTAATTATATTATTATAAAAAAATAATCGTATAAGAATAAATTTAAATTTTTTTTTATATTTTTAATTACATTTGATCAAGACTACTATAACTTAAATAAATTATAACTGAAAGAACTAAAAAAAATAAAAAACAAAAAAATGATTATTTGTTTTTATAAAATCATTTTTTCATAATAATAAAATTAAATTATTAAAATAAATAAATATATAATTTAAATGTAACTTTTAAAATAAATATATCACATTCTTTTAATTTATATGTTTTTATCTTATATCTTATATCTAATATAAAAATAACAATTTTTTTAAAAAAATATTAATTTAAGTGATACATATCTAAAGAGCATGCATAATTTATTGATATTAAAAGAATGAATTAAGTTATAATAATTGATACGTACCTAAATATTTCATAAATTATATTTTCAGAATCACAGGATATATTTTGATATATTTTAAGTATTTTTGGACATTCAAAAATGCAAATGACAACTGATTAAACAAATCTTCACGATCAAATGCATAATTGTGACATAATTTTAAACATTTGTACATAATATACCAAAGAGGGGTCAAAATATGAAAGTGTAAAAAATATGAGCACTTTGTGAAATGAGTTTATGTGTGCCATGATACAACATAACTCTTGGATAAAATTGGAAGAATTAGAAATTGTTTGGTATCGTTGCATGAGTTTACACGTATTGCGACCTGTGCTCTCAAATTTGCACTAAAACACCAGATTTTCAACACACTCAATCCCACCTATTTTAGATTTTCTTAGCTTAGAGTTCTAATTATTTTAGACTTCTACGATCATGATCCTACTTATATTGTGTGTAACTAACTCTTATATTATAAATATGTAAATAAGATTAACCACAAAGAAGACATAGATTTAGGCACAAAAATTACATATAATACACTTATGTTTGTAGAGAATTTAAAGACTAGAGGCAATGTAGAATTCAAAGAGACAATTGAGAATTTGGTTATCAACCATCGATACTAGTCATTAGTTTATTCTTTTTTATCTTCTTCTTTTTCTTGTTTTCTATGATTTTAATTATAATTCTTTCATAATCTATACCTAGTTAATATATTTATGCGATTGTGGACAATTTGTAAGTCCTAAATTATGGTTTAATTAATATAATATCATGATACATTTTTAGATTTAATCCTTGATTTTTGATGTGTTTTACTCTATGTTTAAATGTCATAACTATTCATGTATAAGTTAGAGTGATCAACTAATTTATTACATACATATATTTAATTATAGTTTAAGATATTAGTATGTAATCGTTAATATTATTATTCTAAGTAGTACCTTGTGGTCGTGCATTACAAGTAGGATTGAATACCTTCGTTAAAAGTTATTGATGATTATAATCTTGCGTTGTGAAGTCATCTTTATTTTAGAACTTAGTGCAATGAATGAATTAAATCTAATAAGAGAACCAACAAGTTGTTCATGATTTAGATTAGTTAATGGATTGTATCATTAATAAATAAACCATAAGAAAATGTGGAAAGTTTTAAATAGACCTAGATTACTAATAAGAATTCAAGAATAATTTTATGTTACAATAATAATTTATGATTAAGAAAATAAATATTATTTTAAGTTTTATTTTTATTCAAAAACAATTTCGAAAACCCTTTGATAATTAACTAACAAGTTAATAAGTATCAATAATAATTGAGTTTAACAACTTTTATTTTTAATGTACTTATCATTTATACATTTTTTTATGATTTACAAGCTCACTGTTTTAACTTATTATTAAAAATTAATTTAGCTAATAATATTATATATATTTAAAATAACTATTTTTAATTTAATATTAAATATATTTAAATATAAATTTAATAATATTTTATTTTTATTTTAAGTTAACTTCACAATTTATGATAAATTTTAAATGTATATATTTAAAATAATTATTTTATCTTTACTTAATAATTACCTTATCTAACTTTTTCAATAAAATATTATCTTATCTAATTTATTTTTAATTATCATCATTTAGTGCAAAATTAAATTAAAATATAATAAATGAAAGACTTTCGATATTTACGATAATAGTAAGCCTTATTTTGAGAATTAATCTAATATGAGAAGCCATTGGCTCATTTTGAGAATGTCTACCATTAATATCTAATATCGTAGTAAGGTTTATCATGATAAAATAATATCTTACAACAATATTGATAAATTTTAACTCAAAACGATTTTGATAAAAACTGAATTCGTAGGAAGACATTAACCTAACGTGGGAAAGCATTAGCCCAATATGAAAATACATTATTACAACAAGACAATACATCATTACAAAGTGATAAATTTTAACTTAATTGAATTTAGTAAAAAAATGTAATCTAACCTAAATTGTTTACTAGTGTGATAAATCAATGAGTTTCATATATTTTTCATATTAAAAATTATTGAAATTTAAAAGGAAAATTAAATAAAAAAATCAAAAACTATCACTTATTCTTAACCTTAAAAGAGTTTCATAGCGACTTTAGTTTTTATTTAATAGTGAATATTTGTTTTTTAGAAATCAAGGCAAGCTATCTTATCCATAAAAAAATGTTTTTATAAGTTATGTGTATGTTTATTTTCTTTCTTCTATAAAATTATTGTGGACTTCATCTATTTGTGACAAAAAAAAAATTTGTTGTGACTTGATTTATGATTTCTTTTAACATTACAATTTTTTACTCTACATTGTCTATCATCATGGAAACAAAGAAAAACAGGGAACATATAGAAAGAAAAGAAAGGATAGTCCCCTACGGCCCTACCATTACTAGAAAGTAATTTTGCCACCTATATATACAAACTAAAATTTATTAAACTCTTGTTCATATTTTATGTTTTTTTTTTACTGATAAATTGTAATCCATATATATAGACTGTAAGATGTTTAGATATATTGCATTTAAGAGAAACAATTGTAAAAAATAAAAATTCTAATTTTAGAAGCACATAGACAAATATGAATAGATAGACACATGCATATTCATATTCATATTCATATTCATATTCTACTTTTATGGGTTATATGATTTATCATCAATTGATATCAATCACTTTTATTTTGTTCTTAAAAGTAATTTATACATATTTTTGATTTAATTCTTGTTTTGGTGTATATATTTTGTGTTCTTGAATTTTTCAATGTGTTTAATATGCTTTTCGCTTACTAGTCTTTTGTTGTGACAATTTTTTCCTTCGGTTTTAATTCTAATTTAATTTTAATAAACATAATTATATTATAATTTTTTATCAAGCAAACATCACTATTTATTAGGAAGAAATTATCTCTCCATTATCTAAATGTTTGATATATGAGTAAGTAAAAGATGTGAATAATCCTTTTTCCTTATGTTAGATATTTAATTAAAAAATTACTGTATGTAATTATAAAATATACACTTTTTTAATTGTTTTATAGATTAAAAATAACTGTTAGCTATGTTTTTATTCAATTAATTAATTGATTTAGTTTACGAGTTAACCAAGTAATAGCATGTATATACTCCACGTGTATATCACGTGATTTTACATGCTTTTGTAAACTCAAGTTATAAGATTATTGGTTCTCAAATTAATTATGCTTCAAAAATAACTATTGATTTAATCTTTTAAGTTTATTTAATATTGTTTTTCATACATTTCTCTCTCAAATCTATTATCATCTTCGTAGGGTTTATATATATATATATATATATATATTCACTTTATATGTATTTCCAAAAATATAATAATTACATTCTTCTCAGGTTTAGATAAATAAATAAAAAAAGGTTGTTCATTGCATCTCTACATATATGTACTTTTATTTTTTACCAAGGAAATGATTTTTTAATGTTAATTATTTTGTAAAGCAAATTCATGTGTTCTTAATTACTTATTTGTGTACTATTATAAATCTGTTGTTATATATGGTTAATTTTTAATTATAAGAATAATTTCAATTAAGAGTAATATTAAAAAATATATATATATTATTTTGAAGCAAGCTATTTTACTCATGGTTCAAACCCAAGACTTAACATGCCTTCTTGGAGCACAAGCTATTTTACTACGAGGCAATTGACTTCATTAAGCAATATTGTTATAATTCATTTTAAAATTTACTTATCTTAATAATATGAAATTAATAGTTTATATTATATATTTATTTTATCTATTACTCAACTACTTTATATTTTTTAAGTTTTGAGTTGATAATGTTATAAAATTAAAAGAATAAAAATATCATAAATTTAAAATATCAACTAAATTAATTATTATTATTTTTTGATGTTATAAAATAAATTAAAACATACAATAAAAATCCTTTTACTGTATCATTTATTAATCTTAATACATATAAATACATAATTAATTTTTTATTAAAATCTGTATTCTTAATTAACCTTTGTATATGTTAATTAAATTAATTATACTATATTATAATTTGATTATAATATTTTAAATTAATTTTGTTCACGTGAAATGCACGTGTTATACTATGTTTTGTGATTTTAAGGTGTTTTTTTTTCTCCTTTCGTTTTTAATTATTTTGTCTTTTATTCCGAACAATATATGTATTCATTCTTCATTGCACTTTTTGAAAAAGAAAAAAAAAATAACCCACCAACTCTCTTAAAAAGTGATGGAGCACGTGATGAAAAATAGAGATAAGAGTTAAAGTAAATCATACATTTTGTTTTCCTTCAAAAAGTAAAATCATTCATGCTCTGACATCAAAAGCTTAATTAAAACTATGGAGACATGAAGTTGATTTTGTTTGAAGGTGGGGATTTATTCGACAATTCTTATTTTGTTCATAGAATATGTTTTTAAACCATGAAATGCACAAATTATGTTTAAGAGTCATTCTTTAAAAAAAAAATTAGTATTTACTGTATATATAACTTGTATATTTTCATTATTAAATTTTTTTAATATATTATTTTATTTTAAACATCGTTTAATTGAATATCATTTAAATTAAATTATTATTATTTAGATATGTTAAATAAATAACAAGTAATAATAAATCTTAAAATATTAACTGCATTTTGCATAAGATTTATAATATTTATAAATATTATATTAATATTTTTTTTATATACTAATACCGTAAACTTTCGTGACTCTAAAAGCTATGTCAACTAACTTTCTATCTTTCTTATATGATGCCAAACTCATGTTCTTAGTTTTTATTCTAGCATTTTTTTTGTTGTGAAGTTTGTTTATATATATATATATATATCTTACTTTATATTGATTCATTATTAAAACACCTGGCTCTTTTTAGGATAGAAGGGTCTTGTTGTGAAAAAATAAGGAGGAATAATAGATTTTAAGCCAAAAAAAAAATAGCAATGTTTGAATGAATAATGATATAAATGTAAAATAATATAAATGAATTATTAATCACAACTCTTACATGCTTAAATTTTATTAGAATTAATTTTTTAATAATTTTTAACATTATATCAGAATAATAAGATCGTGAGATCGAATTCCTATGATAACCTTCGATGTAAATTAAAATTCTCTATGACTTGCAAAAAGAGAAATAAACTCATTCTTGAAAAAAGTTTTAAATGTTGTGTATTAATTGTAAAGACAAAATTAGTCTATAATAAACCTAAAATTAAATTATTAAACTCACATCTTAAAAACTTAAATTTTTTTAAAAAATGATTTTTCAATAAATTATAACAATAAAGATAGCTTGAGAAAGAAGAAAAATAACCTTCTTTATCTCAGGGAAACAATAGATGGCTTATTTGAAGTACCATCTTTCTTATTCTATTTATCAAAGACATTATTTTCTTCTTTTAATTTTCTCCAATTGATTCAATTTTTATATTTTTCCCTTTTCTGTAATTGGTCTTGCTCTTGTTTATGGTGTTAAGTACTTGGATCTTTTAAGTAGAGCAGAACATATTGATAGTTATGGATCGTCGAAAAAAAGTATGGAAAGCTCACATAACCCATAGAAAGTTTTTGTAAGATTTATAAATGTTGGTGATATTCGTACACAAAATATCTAAATGTAATTTTAGTTCTAAGTGTATCTTTCAAGAATATTTTCAAGCTGAAAAAACTATCGAAGTCCAAATGAATATATCTTAGGTATAACTCCATTCTTATGCACGTTAGATTTCATATTAGACATATAAGAACATTCTACATTTAGGTTACCTGATTGATAGATCGATTCTCGCCTGATTGATAGATCGATCGAGAATCGATCTACCCTGATAAAAAATCCTTGAATTAATTTTTAAATTAGGTAGATTGATCGAAGTTTAATATTTGATCAATCGAGAATCGATCTTATTTAATCTACTTGGTCTCGAGATTTATTTTTTAACATCTTAGATCGATTAAGGACTGGTTAGATTGAATGACCTTTTTGGCATGATTAATTGAGATCGACTTAGATCAATCGAGTGGCTAGAATTTTAACTTTAACTTAATTGTTTACTCGAGCTAAACATTCCAATTACCATTTTTTTCATATTTTTTACTACTCTATGAATTATTTAATGAAAAGAATTGTAATTGGACTTTAACCTAACATTAGGGCATCAATTTTTCCTATATAAAGAACATAATACTCCATATTTTAATTAACTAAGCATCATTCTTTTCATCTTAAGCTCTTACTCTCTCAAATTGCTTTACAAAAACAAGATTATATTTCTTTAGTTTTTTTTCTTTAATTAATCCATCGAATATTTGTGGTTGTGTTGGATTGGTTAATAAGCCTAAAAGTTTATGATATTTTGATTAAATATTCATATAGTTTTTTCTTTATTTTGTTCTTAAATTATTGCAACAAATAATTGTGTGTAATATCGTAATTATTTGGTTTGATTATTTATCTTTAAATAAACTATCTTTATTGAATTTTTGCTTAGTATGCTTGTTCTAGGGTTGCTAGATGATTTTATTTAACTTATATATTCTTAAATATTCTAATTAGGGTTATTTATTGTTGAATCTTCTCTAGGACACACCTTGCACTTGTGTTATTATGGTAATGTTTGAGGCACTAATTGAATGAGCTCAATTGCTTGTGTGTTTCTAGTTATCAAAACGTTGGTCTGGATCCAAACACATTTCTTAGGAGAACTATGAATAAAACAGTAGCTTATAAGTAGATTATTTCAAGGCATTATCGAGGAGGATAGTTTAAGTCTTGGCCTTATAATTGGACCATATTTTCATAGTAGATAGTTAGGTGATCAATGGATCAATAGTTTTTCTCTTAGGTCATTCTTGTGGCCTAGGACCTTGTTAGGAATCATTTGATAGATCGTTCATCTATAACTCGTGTTCCCTTTTTTTATGGGTCTAACTATTCATATTGGAAGGCTTATATGAGAGCCTTTCTGCTATCTATAGGTGAGAGTATCTGTAACACTATTATTTATAGATGGGAATCACTTACAGTTACAAAATATAAAGATGTCTTAAACTTAGGAATGAATGGACCATTCAAGATAAAAAATACTAATAATTGGAATCAAAAGAGCATTAATGCTATTTTTAGTGTTGTGTCTACTAATGAGTTTCTTTGTATTATTAATGTTGATTCTATTAAGCATAATTGGGATATTTTAGATGTTGCTCATGAGGTTACCATACAAGTTAAATGAACTAAATTTCATATGCTTGGTATTCAATTTGAAAATCTTAGAATAAAATAAGATGAGACATTTTTTGCATTCTAAGTTAAATTATGTGATATTACTAACACCTCTGTCGATCTTAGAGAGAAAATTGATGATTTCAAGAATAGATCGAAAAATTCTTTGCTCATTACCAGATCAATTCCATTCAAAAGTGACTACCATCGATGAAAACAAGGATATAAACACCATTAAAATATTAGAGCTCGATGACTCACTTCAAACCTTTGAGATGAGTTTTCGAACGCCTCCAAAGAACAAAGATGTAGTTTTCAAAATTTTCATGACTGATGATGGTGACAATGAGAATGATAAAGATCATGAATAATTCATACTCTTAGCTTTAAGACTTAAGCAAGTTTTTAACCAGAATAATTTACAGAGTAATTGGCATCCAAGCCATTCAAGGGATCAAAATCCAAGAGAACTCAAATCTATGGGTTCCAAAAGTAAGAAATCTAAACCTATTGTACCTCAATGTTTTGAATGTATGGGTTATGGTCATACTACAATTAAGTGTGCTAATAAAAAGAAAAGAACTGGAAGAGCTTTGAATACCACCCTTAGCGACTCAGAAAATAATAATGGTGATACTAATGACTCAGAAAATTATGACACCAACTAGCATGCGTTTACTTCAATTATCCAATGAGTTTAATATTGGCTTAGATAATGAGGGAAGTGATTATGAATTCCTACTTATTAAATTTAATGCTAATAACATTGAGAAACTATTTATAGATTTATTATGTTGTAAGAATAAAAGGATAGGTTACTAGTAGAAGTAACCAAATTGAATGACCAACTCAAATCCTATGAAGTAATTTCCTCCATGTTAAAAAAGAAAAAAAGTGAGTTGTATGAACGTATTGACGGTTTGAATTCAAATCTTGCATGTCTTAAAAAGGAAAATAAGAATCTTGTGTACGAACTTAAACAATCAAAAAAAGTTTTGAAGAGATTGATCATTGGAGTTGAAAGACTAAACAAAGTTCTTGACTATGGAAAATCTTTTGGAGACAAGAGAAAGCTAGACTATGTAGATGAGCACTTTACGCTATCATCTTCAAATACAAATAAGTTTGTATAACCCTCCAACCCTTTTTCACATGCTACACATTCACCTCTAACATCAAAGACCACACTTATAAGAGATTCTAAATCTACTCTTACTGTTATTAACTATGCACAAAGAACTACTACTCTTATAATAGAAAAAAATGTTATGTTTGTACATGTCTATCATCATTGTGGTAGGAAAAGTCATATAAGACAAAATGTAGATTTTTGATGAATGATCTTAAATTTAATAATTCCTTCCTTGCTTCTAGTCATAAGACTCGTTATTCTAGTCTAAAGGCAAGTCCAATAAAATGCTTATGACAACTTAGCCATTTGATTTCCAACCCAAATATATAGAAAAACCAAAATTCAAAAACATTTGGGTTAAGAAATATTATCATTTTTTGGTCACCTGATCGTCCCTTATTGTTTACCTATGTATTTTTATTTGAATGCTTAATTAATCCTAAATAATCATTTTTACTTTGTTTATTTTTTGGTTTTTATTTCTTATTGATGTTTCTTTAGTTTCACAAAAGAATATAAACAAAAAAATAAAAAAAAGAAGAGTAATAGATTTGTTTTAACGTTGACAAGAACTTCACACATTATTTTCATACTACTTCGCTTCTTTTGATTGAATTTACATTGCTTAATTGAGTATTTCAATTTGTGTATTTACATGCTTTTTCACATTTGATGATCGATGTTGACGACATATTCACACACTCATTGAACACATATGCATATCATGCCTGAAGTTTATGATTGATTTTGTAAGGTTTTAGGGCTTGAGCTAACCTTGATTACAGAATTGTGTTTGAACCTTGTTTTTCACTTTTAAAAATTTTAATGTAGAAAGACACTTAGTTTTGAGTATGCTACCTATTATGATGTGTGAAGCTATTGCAGTGAGTAGAGAAGATTATCTCACAACTAATGTAAAAGTTATCATATTAGGTTTCTGGCTTCTGCATATTCCTTTAGCAAAAGAATAATAATAATAAAAGAAAAAGTAAAATACAGAAGGTTTTACATGTACAAAAAAAGAGCTAAAATGATTATATAAAAAGAAAATAAATAACCAATCCCTCATCAAATAAAATAATAAAGACAAGAGGAAAATGCAAAAAAAAGGTTAATTAATTCTCTCTTGATAAGTAAAATTTTATTATTTCCAAGTATGAATTTAATTACAATTTTTTCATGCTAGATGATATTATTTTCTTTAAATCTTTCATAACCGATGATAAATGAACAAATTGACATTTTATTATAATTCCATCATGTTTTGCTTTTGATGATTGTCGATATGTCATCATATGTGTTAGTATGTTTGTGTGTCCTCATATATTTATGTTTTCAATAGATGGTCAAAATTTGAACAAAATTAATTTCTTAACTAACTGTTCTGTTTTAGCCATGTTTAAATAAATCTACTACCCTCGGCTTAAAAAACTTATGTATATGTATATGTATATATATACATATACATATATATATATATATATATAATTTTTATAAATTTTTGTGTTATTCTAGTTTATTTAGGGGAATTGTAGAACTTAAGGAGAGTTATTCTTTTTGATAAATATATTATTTTAAGCACTTTGGTTTTTATTTTATTTTATGTTTGTCAATACTTCATGATTATATTATGTATTCGTATGACAAAAAGATATAGTTATCGAACATTAATTGAAAATATATAAATGGAGAGAGTTAAGTAAATGAGAGAATTATTAATTGAAAACTTTATTTGGGAGAGATTACACTTAGAGGGAGAACACATTAAGTGTTCAAACTTATTCACATAGGACGAATAATACTTAAATATTCCATCTATTATTACTCATCACTTATGTCTGTTTCTTTGCTTTTCTTTTTTCATATACATTGAACTAATAAACAATAATTCTTTTGGGATAAATTATGTGTCTATTTGTGTCTTTGTCTTTCAGTGTAAATATGAAATGTCAAGATTCAAGCAAAGATGGTTTCATTGGATCATAAAATAGTTTCACTATATAAAATGTATTTTTCCTATGAGTGTGATGTAGTATGAGAGAGGTTTTGTCACATGAATATACCAAAATAGGATATTTTAAGGTTTATAAGTGTTGGAGATATTCGTGGACAAAACAACTAAATGAAATTTTAGTTTCTAGATGTGTCTTTCAAGAATATTTTCAAGTGAAAGAAACTATCAAACTCTAAATAAATGCATCTTAGGTATAACTCTGTTTTTATACATGTTAGATTTCATATTAGACATAAGAATATTATGTTTTTAGATTACTCGATTGATCAAGAAATATCTCGATCAAACTAGGTATGTAGATCGACCGAGAATCAATCTACACTTATTAAAAATCCTTGAATTAAATTTTGAAAGTTTATAAATCATGGACCTAATTAACCTAGATGGGTGAATAGGTTATTTTTAATTTTTATCAATTTTTAATTTAATAACCTAAACAAAGCGGTCAAGCATGCAATCTCATGTAAGAATAAAGTGTGAAAATAAAAGAATAAGATGATATTTTTAGGTGAAAACAACCTAGGCCACAACCATGACCTAATAGGAAAACCACTCATCCACCGGACCACCTAAATTTCCACTATAAAATATAAATGTTAAAGTACAAACTCTTTATACTGCCTCAATATATCTTACTTATGAGCCTCTGCTCTGTTTTCACTGTTTCCAATATTAGCGTGAGCGGTTTCCAGAATAATGTTTTCAATAAGCTTTCTACGAATCAGATACGATCTCAAATCAACTACAAAATGGTTAACACAAAAACACAAGTGTCTATGTGTGTTCTAGAATGGATTTAATAATGAATAATCCTAATTAGATGATTCAAAATACATGTCACTTAAATCAAATCAACTAGCAAATCATAGAGCGAAAAGATCAAGCATAAATTCAATAAAAATAATTTTTTTAAAGATTAATAATAAAATCAAATAATTATGATATGACAAACACAATTATTTGATCTAATAATTTAAGAATAAAAATAAAAAAGTTATAAGAACATATGATGAAAATATCATAAACTAATTAGGCTTATTAATCAATCAAATATAACTACTAATATTTGATAGATTAACCAAAATAAAGAAGTCTAAAGAATTATAATCTTATATTTTCAAAACAAGAGAGAGAAATTAAAACAAAGAGAATAATGCTCTTGTGTGGTTGATTGAAACAATGAGCAATGAGTTTTATTTAAATGAAAAATTAAAACTCTTAATCCTATGTAATTGATAAATATATTTTATATTACAAATAGGATTAGTAATACTCACTAATTAAGAATACTCCTATGTAATTGATAAATATATTTTCTATTACAAATAGGATTAGTAACATTCACTAATTAAGAAGAGTTATATTTAAAGAATAGTTCTTTTAAAGTTGACTCATATTTAAAGAAGAGTTCTTTTAAAGTATATTTTATGTTACCTTTTAGCCTATAATTTAACTTATATCTTATCTAATATTTTAGCATATATTTTATTTTATATTTTAGCAGCAAAAATAATTTCAGATTTATGAATATATGCTATTAAATGTATGAGTGCAATCTTATGTGTTATAGTTATAACAGATATACCTAAAATACGACTATCTGAAATTCTGACTTTTCTTTGACTTTGTTTGATAGACTTGATAGTGAACTTAAAAAACAAATTTACATGTAAATATTTTATCCATGAAAATAACCAACACTTATAATTCTTATAATTTTTAAACGAGGTAGATCGATTAAAGTTAATGTTCGATCGATCAAAGTTTAATGCTCAATCAATCGAAAATTGATCTCATTATGATCTTATATTTGCAAAATAAGAGAGAGAAATTAAAAAAAAGAATAATGCTCTTGTGTAGTTGATTGAAACAATGAGCAATGAGTTTTATTTGGAGAAAAAATTAAAACCCTTAATCCTATGTAAATGATAAATATCTTTTCTATTACAAATAGGATTAATAATACTCACTAATTAAGAATACTCCTATTTAATTGATAAATATCTTTTTTATTACAAATAGGATTAGTAACACTTACTAATTAAGAAGACTCTTATTTAAAAAATAATTCTTTCAAAGTAAACTCTTATTTAAAGAAGAGTTATTTTAAAGTAGACTTATTAATCATGAAAACTTTTATTTAAAAAAGAGTTCTTTTAAAGTATATTTTATGCTATCTTTTAGCCTATAATTTAACTTATATCTTATCTAATATTTTAGCATATATCTTATTTTGATATGTGTTTTTAAATGCATGAGTGCAACTCTATGTGTTATAGTTATAACAGATATACCTAAAATACGATTATTTGAAATTTTGACATTTCTCTGATTTTATTTGATAGACTTGATAGTGAGCTTAAAAAAAAGTTTACATGTAAATATTTTATTCACGAAAATAGCCAACACTTATAATCCTTTCAAATTCCCTCCTTTAGCATTTTTATGTGGAAAAACCTCTCTCTCACTATATGACACTTATAAGAATAAGATAAAATACAATGATGTCCTAGACTCCATTGTGGAACTATCCTATGGTATGGTGAATCCATCTTTGTTGCAACTTGACAAGCTTGTAAGTAAGTGAAATGACATAGACTAAGCATTCAACAACTTGGCTTGAAATCCTAATTGTACTTTAGTTCCGTTTACATAGAAATAAGCAAAGTGTATAGAATAATCATGTAGTGCATGCATTTATACCAGTCAAACTTAAAATAAGACAAAATGATGGAAAACATTCTTATCCTAAATATGTTCTCCCCTATATGCATAATAAAATCAATTATGAAAGTGAAACACACTTTCCCCCTTTTTGACATATGAGAAGGACAAGGAAATGCTGCTAAATTATCCCCAAAGATACATCAATGTAGAAGAAGATTAATGCAGAAGTGCAATATGGTTTAAACTCCTCCTAAGTTCTATGACTCTCTAACTTAAAAACCAATTAAAAATTTAATAAATAAAAGAAGATGTAAATGAATAAAAATATGATTTTTTTTAAATTTTGATAAATAGCCACAAAAGATATTAAAGTCATTTAATCACAAATGAGCATACAACCAATTAAGAACTTGCCTTTTTTTCATTTTTTTAACTCAATTTTTGATTATCTATTGTATAAATAAGTAAATAGAGTAGAAGAGACACACTTCACACATATAATGACATATTTACATTTATTTAAAAGCAATATATATGTTTAAATTTCACAAATATGCTAATTAAGTCATTTATGATCAATCAAAAAAGACTCAAAAGAAAAAAATATCACCTATCATGTAAAATTATAATTGAGTTTTCAATCTCACAAAATAAAATATATCTACTAAAAGAGGAGATAAATATTTTTCTTTATTTTATAAATGAGGTAAATGATATATTTTTTAATTTTTTTAACCTCTATTGGCTCTTTATTTTTGTCCATTCCAAGTACAAGATTTATAAGTAGTCGCCTTTTGCATAATCTTTCACTACTACAAAACTGGGTATTAAAGTCGACATGTAAAGTTAGTTTTTGGAGAAAATCGCCTTATAATGAATTTAAAGTCGGTTCGGTGAAAAACTGACACTATATGTAGCGTCGGTTCAATACGTCAACCGACGCTACACACGTGGATAGTGTCGGTTGAAACATAGGACTGATGCTACGTCTATATGTAGCATCGGTTTACATGTTGAACTGACACTACATGAGGACATAACATCAATCCTACGTGTCAATCAACGCTATCCATGTGTGTAGCGTCAGTTGACACGTAAAACGGATGCTATGTCCTCGTGTAGCTTCGGTTCAACACGTCAACCGACACTATCCACGTGGATTTTTCCTTTTCTCTTCTTTCTTTTCCATCAGACACAAAATTTTTAATTTGCAGCACCCAAAAACTCAAAATCAAGCTTCATCTTTTCCACTCTTTCGCATTTTTTGACTACCTACGACCACCATTTCCAATGTCGTTTAGTGGGTTTTATTCCTATCCAAATTATCTTCCAGATCCCCTATTTATTTGAGAAAAATACTCAAATTTTTTAAACCCATTTTCTCACTTACAAAACACCATTTTTTTCTTCATTTCCTTCATTTTGTCACTTCATTTACTCTTGTAAGTATTTCTATAAATTCTACGCACTTATTATTCACTTTGTATTATTTTTTGTATAAATTTTTGTATTATGTATGTTTTGTATTATGCATGTTATTATTTGTTTGGTTGATTTTCTAGGTGGGTCAGAGGAAATAATATCTAGATGTTGTGGGTTTGAGGGACTTGAATATTTACCGTACATAGATAAATTTATTTACATATAAATGTATATATTTTATTTAGTAAAAGCAATAAAATTTTAAAATGATTAAAATGATAAAGTTTTGTATTATGTATGTTTTGGTATATATTCTAATAATTAGGGAATTCATATATAATAATACCTGAAATATATTGATTGGATACATATTTAATATGCTTAATGTCATTAATAGAAAATGGACAAATCTTGGATGTCAAAGTGTAGAATTAAGCAAGACTACATTTCTGGAGTTGAAAGTTTCTTGGAATTTGCTTCTAGAAATAGTAATAATGAAATTAGTATGATTCGATGTCCATGTGTTAAATATAAAAATGAACGATTTCATGAAATTGACGAGGTTAAGTATCACCTTATTCGTAATGGTATTCTTTTGAATTATAAATGTTGGTATTATTATGGAGAAAATATTGATAATACTCATGGGGAAGAGATAATCTTCATACAACATGTGTACAATATCTAATTATGAAAATGCAGTGAGAGTGAATGAAAATTTATCTTCTCTGCTGCTTGAATTACAGTCCATCACAGGGGCATTCAGAGTGACACATGCTATTGATGATATATTCATTGGGAGTATTGGGGAGCCTGAGGTGGGAACAAAGGCATATCCATCTGTTGAAGGGTTATTGGACTCACTGATAGGAACTGTAATACCCGAGGCTCCAAGGAGTTGTACAAGGCAATTGGATAAAGACATTAAGCAACCAACATGGAAGCCATATGATGTATAAGGATTTCCGGAGGTGCCAATACCCTTGACAGGATCGAATAGAGATAAAAAAAAGTTTTATCATTTCATCCTTGTGCTCAGAATTCTAAACATGATATGGATAAACAGGCAGTGATGTTCTTCCTACCAATGAGCTATTCTGTTTTGATGAGCCATCTGGCGGTTTGTGGTATTAGACCTTCCATTAAGGAATCTTACCAAGTGTCAATAGACTCTGAAGACAAAGGGGTAATTATGTGCAAACTACGGCTAATGGAAGAGCAGTTAGCTGAATGGAAAATAATAACAAATGGGTGTGGCCTTAGCATCAAAGCAACCTTTCGTGGAACTATAGGATGGCTCTATGGTCAATTAAGGGATACTTTTTGCTTCTGTCTCAAAGCACAAGCGATAATCTTACCAATCCATACCTCTACTTTATCCTTGAAGACAAGGATTCTAAAGAGGGGGAAGAAATGATATGAGCATATATTGCTCGGGCTGCTTGGCGTAGTGCATATGGGCAATCGAGCGCAAAGAAGGGGACCACGATGGCATAAAAATTCAGGCAAGAACCACATATGAAGGGACCACTAATTTGGTTAGGATTTCAGAATTAGTTAGGATATTCCCTTGTAATTTTCGGCTATATAACTAGACTCAATGTAGGAATTAAATAACAAGAATTATAAACCAATTGTCTCTCTTCTCTGTGTTCTTCTTCCTCTTCTAATCTCCTCTCAAATTACTCCTAACACATATTTAAGAGAATTATGACTATAATTGGATATGGAGGAAGCCTCTTGGAGCTATTATGTTTGTTCTTCTGTCTGGTTGGATTTACGATCTTATTATTTGATCCTTTTGAAAGAATCTAGATAATTAGTGGACAAGAATTTTACACTATGATTTTGAATTGATAATTGGTTGGGCACTTCTCTAATTGAAAGGATGAATAGTCCTCTAATAGATCCACCGATCCTATCATTAGTGGGAATTATTTACTAGCAGATAGATGGAATCCATCGTAGCCTTTTAAAGATGTCTTTCCAAATATTATTTTAGAGATTCAATTGATAATTATTGGGATTGGTATAGATACTAGGGTTTGGATACACTCAATTAAGGGATGAGTCATGATTAGTAAGGCTTATGATTTCTTAAATGTGATCGAGGAACCAAAGAGTCGGTACAAATTCATCTGAGCCCCTTTCATACTGCCCTTATGGTCAATTTTATTCTGGAACATTATTCAAAATGAACTCCCCATAGATTGTTGATTAAAGAAAAAGGGACAATTTTTCCCTTCCAAAGGTTCCTTGTGTGGCTTAATCGAGAAAAAATATATCTCACTTTTTTTTACTTGGCATTTTACAAGTACACTTTAGGACCTTTAATGCTTATTCTTTTCCCAATGGTCGCATACTGGCTTTTCCATTCTTGACTTATGAACAACCGCAATGGCAAGAGATTTTGGGTCTCAACTCATGAATTTATGGAAAGCAAGTATTATTTCTGTTGTCTAGATGATATGGATAGAAATGATTATCGATTTGAAAACATGTAGATGACTCTAAGTTTTGGATTTTTCACAATTTGGAAATTTATTTGTAAAGTGAGTCTATCATAGTGCATATCCATATGAAATATAATGGATGAACTTTAAGTGCTCTAGTGTCTTCAGTGGTATCCTATGATAGGCTCCACAGATTACAGAGGTTATCTTGAGGATGTCACCTTCAAAATGGATAACGATAAATATAGATGGTGTTTCTTTTGAATTGCTAAGCCTATCTGTATGTGCGGGCATTTTTTGAACATCTAGATCATTTGTTAAGGGATGTTTCCTTATCCTATGTTGGGTCTCATATACTTTTAGCAAACATTCAAGCAGTGATGTATGATAACAACTTTGGGTGGAGGAAACTTTGGATGAAGTCAGACTCAACTTATATTGTTGCTATTTTTTGGATTGGATCACTCTCGATACCATAGATGTGGTACTTTACTTGGGCTGACTGTTTAGTGAAAATTGTTTGCATACAGTTTCATTGTTCCCATATTTATAGAGAGGACAATACTCCAACTAATAGTATAGCATCTTAGGTCTTTAATATTTGTACAATACCTTGGTAGTGAGATGTCTCATCATTTGTTAGGTTTTTTTATTTGAATGCTAACAACAAATTTAATTATAAATTTTGTTGAAACTTATTTTATATTTTTATTTATTTATTTAATAATACTCGTAGTTGATGATTGGATGAAAATGATATTACAGAGATGACAACTTAATTAAAATATCATCTTGCACTTACTAAGATCTGTAAGCTACAACCTTTCTTTTAAAAAAAAGGTCAAGCTAATTGTTGATTGTTTTTCCAGATTTTCAATATTATACAATTCATGATACAAATATACAATAATGAATAAGAAAAAATTTAAACAAATTTTAATTAAAGGAAGATGATCCAGAATACAATTGACAATAAAATTAAAAGATTTGTAATTAGATATTAGACTCTAAAAGGCCATCAAATTGTTTGGCGTGTGTAGTGGAGCAGAGAAATAGAGGTAGTGAAGCAGGGAAGTATGGGTGTGTAGCACACCCATATGTGCATTACTGTTAGGGCTAACGGCTACCAGTTTACCAATTGGTTCTTAGTGTACAAATACCATAAGAATTGTATAGAAATTGAGAACAGAAATGATATGAAACATATATGATAATTATCAGAGAAACACAATATTTGTCATGGTATCAAAGCAAGTTATTGCTGACTAATGGAATTACCTACTACACTGATTTCTGTTCTCCTACCATCTGATTTCTGATTTCTGGGGTGGCCGTTCTGGTTTACACTTACCCTCTGATTTTTGAATTCTAATTTCTGGTGTGACCATTCTGGTTTACACTTACCCTCTGTTTTTAATTTCTGATTTCTAGTGTGGCCATTCTGGTTTACATTTTCCTCGACACTGGTTTGATCTAGGATGGTCGTTCTGGTTTAGTTGTTAAAACCATATTGTTCTACTCGTTGAAACCGTACCGTTCTAACTGGTTGGGTTCAACGCTGGTTGCTCAAAGCAATGGTTATTACTGACATAACAAAATAAAATAGCTACCTGATCCTTAACACTGGGTCGCTGGTTTACTCCGGTGTCTCATCGACAAGGGGTTTCTGATGTGGTTTTGTCTCTATGCTTGAGGTGTGTTACTTCTTCGTTTTGGCTGGATGGTGCTTGCTGCGTAGTCGTTGGAGTAGTACCAATTCTATTTTCTCGAAGAAATGTGAATCGTAGAGATGAACAACATCGTGCCATAGAAGCAATTCTTGAAAAATTCAGAGTGAACGCCTGTTAGGCGAGAGGCCCCTTGACGTCACTGTGCACCTTGTTTGTGTGTATATTTGGCTAGAAAATATTAAAAAAAACAATCAGTTGTAATATTGAAAATTGAGAATAAAAACCCCACCAATGCTGCGACCATATAATATCCAGAGTCGCCATTTCTACGCAGCGTCAGTTCCGCCGTCGCGACCTCAAGAAAACCCTTCAGGGAGCCATATTGATCTATCTACTCGTTGGAGTCGTTGTAGTTTCCCAACGTCACTTGCTCATTGGGACCGTTACAGTCTCTCTATGTATTAGTCTAGCTGTCGTCGTGGGTAGCCATGGAGAAACTTGGAACGCAGTAGAAGAAGAGCGTCGCTCCACAGGAGGGCTGCGCGAATGGAAAAAAATTTTAGGGTTACAGTTCTGAGTTATATATATATATATATATTGGCTAGTGTAAAAAAAAGGAAAAAAAGGAAAAAAAGGAAAAAAAATAAAAGTGATAGATTCATGGAAAAATCTAGAGAGTTAACCACCAACTCCATATTGAATGAGTTGACTACAAAAATGACAGAAGTTCTAACTAGAGCTCAAACCACCTCACAACCTTCGCTAACTGAAGTGTCGACTACTCCCATTAGTATCAAGTTGGGAGGATCCAACTATGCCTCGTGGTCCTAGGTGGTGGAGATGTATATCTCTAGCAAAGACAAACTGGGATATATTAATGGGGATTTTCCTCAACCTGTTGAAATCGACCCCTCATTCAAGAGATGGCACATTGAAAATGCCATTATCAAAAGATGGTTGATCAATTCGATAGACCCTTCCTTGATTGCAAATTTTATTCCATTCCCAACTGTGAAACAAGTTTGGGATTCTGCTGCTACCACCTACTATGATGGGACAGACACGTCTCAAGTGTATGATCTTCGCCATCGAGTTACTCATATGAAGTAGGCGGGTGGATCCATTGAAAAATACTACAATGACCTTCAAGGGTTATGGCAATAAATTGATTTCCGTCATCCTAATCCAATGGAGTGTGCGACTGACATGCAAAAATACAACTCCATCGTACAGGAAGATCGAGTGTATACCTTCCTCGATGGACTTGATGACAGACTAGATAAAACTCAAAGTGATGTGCTTCAAATCAAACCATTCCCTACGGTGGAACAAGTTGTTGTCTCTTTTAGAGAACATAAAATCGTGCAAGTATATACGGTCACAAGTAATAAGATTTGTAAGTAAAGATCGTTCCCACGGAGATTTATTACTAGCTTTCGTTGATTATTAAAATTATTTAAACCTGATGTTATCCAAACAATCAATAATTTGTTGCAGTTTGTCTTAATTAATTTTTTTTTAACAGATTGTACGAAAATTCTAGGATTGCAGTTTACCCAAATTAATCCACTTGAATATTTTATTCTCTCTTGATTTATGTTCTCGTGTTTTAAGTTGTTAACCAATAACTCCTAATTTATCCATATATCTCTTTCAAGCTCCATACAGACACACCTAGTTAAAATGATTCACTATATTCCTATAAGAATTAAATTCAACCAGATTTATTAAGTTCTGAGTTCTCAAACAGTCACACATACAATAAAATATATTTCTATCCTTTATGTATATACGTTATTTTATCACGAGCAGCACACAAAAATGCCTTTTTCAAGTTTATTTAAGTGTCACATATCGCTTAATTAATCTTCCGAGAATTAAAAGCATTAAACACAGATAAAATAAACAACTTAAAATAGTTTCATAAATCATTCAAAAATAATTAATTCAAGTTTCATAATTTACGCTACACTGCAATCCTAGAACAAATGTATTAGTTCATAGCAGAATTTAAAATTACAACACCACAAAAATAAAACATTGCAGAGAAACAAAAATTAAAAGAAAATAGATTAGGAAAAAAACTCTTTCACGATTCCTCAATGAAAAATAAATTTCTTCCCTTTTCTTCTTCTTTGTTGTCTTCTTTCTCTGTAATTTCCCTAAGAAAATACAACATAAAATGTTAAATAAACACTCTGCGTGTTTTGTGTAACACGCAGAGAGGAAAGAAAATGAAAATGATACAAAAGAGAAAAAATAGCAAGAACTGCGAGAACACCCAAAATGAGAGAAGAAAAACCAAACTAAACTAAAAACTAAAAAACTGAAAAACCAAAAACGCGTACAAAATATATCCCCCTTTTCAATTATTATTATTATTTTTTTATTATTTTTTTTATTAGAAGTGGGGGACAAACATGTATACGGAACAACACGTGTGAAAACCATTCTGCGCGTTTTTGATTTTTTTTCTTTTTACGCATGCCACGTGTCACCATGCGATTTGCTGAGATAAATACATCGACACGTGGCAGCTTTTCATTGGGTGGTAAGGCCGGGCGCATGAAGAACAGTTGGAACGCGTCGCACAAGATTTCCTCGCGTTGGAAGTAATTAACAGCTGGAAGTGGGCGTGGTTTCTGCGTTTTTATTTCACCAAATACATGCCACGTGTCATCATGTTATTCGCTGGAATATTTATGAGACACGTGGCTACTTATTTTCCGTTGAAACACGAGCGGCTTGGTGCGCGACAGCTTGGTTCAACGCCCTTCAATTTGGACCGTTCAACTCATCCAACGGCGATCGATGCGCCTCGAGGGAATCTACGCAGCCGACATGTGGGTCCCACCCTGCACGCCAGTTTGCGTGGCAGGTAGGCCCCACTGGCACGCCGAGCCGCGCGAAAGAAGAACTCTGCACCCACTCTCCTTGGTCGGGTATGAACACACACGCACATCCTAACTGTTACTTCTTTGATCGGACGGTCCACGTTGCGCGCTTGGACTAGGGCGCGTGGCCTCTTCTCACCTGTGCAGAAATTAAGTTTTGTTAATTGCATTTTCACCCATAAATATATTTCAAATTATATTTTAAACTTTTCTTAATTACAATATAGCCCTTTTCTAATTTAAATTAAATTTTCAACTTTTAATAATTGAAATTAAGCACTCTTTTATTTGAAATTATATTTTTGGACACAAATTTGCAATTAAGTACGTTTTCGATTCAATTTATTTAATTTTCTTAAAATATATAATAAAACAATAAATACTAATTTATTAAACTAAAATTAACTAAAAATAGAAAGAACATAGCAATTATAATTAATAAAATAGGTAAAAATAACTATATAAAATACAGTTATCAACACCCCCAAACTTAAGTTTTTGCTAGTCCTCGAGCAAAAGGAGCGAAATCAAACAAAGATAACTGCATTTAAAATAGTGATTTTCAAAATATGTTTTTTTTTTGTCTTTTGTAATTACATAACTCAAATAAATAAAATAATTTTATCTAAGCATCAAAATCAATTTAAAAGTATATTACATTTTCACAATGAATTTTAGTATGTGTGTGAAGTCTTTTCATATTTCATCACATGCAATCCGGATCAGTTTATACAAATATAAAATCAAACAAATTTTCATGAAATCACAAATCTCATAGTTTATTTTTCATTTCTCTCTCCACTAATGTAGACAAACACAAAACACAAAATCAATAGGACTTTATTAAGCTTGTAATGTATGGCTTAGGTAAAGGTAGGATAAAGGATAATATTTAGCTTAAAACTTTTCCCGAGCATAACATTTCAGGATTGAAAAAGATAATTCTATCATCACAATAATTACTTCCCAATTTGGGATTTATCATCACATACAATAACCATTTTTTTTAGATTCTATATTTTTTCTTTTCTTTTCAGAATCTTTTTTTTTTCAGTATCCCTTTTTTTTCTCCGATATATCCTTCAATATTTACTAACAATTGTCACATGTTAGTGAGATAAGAAAAATATATATATCTACACACATAAATATATATATATATTTTACGTAGGCTTTTGAAATGAGAAAAATATATATATTAACTTTGAAGCTCAAAAGGGGTATACTATGGATAATGCATGTGAAGGTAGATAGAAAGGCTCAAACGATCCAAAGATGGCCTAAATCATTTTCTTAGTTAAATGTTATCTATAATTTCGCCTCGAGAGAAAATCAAACAAATTCTAAGAACTGTGACACCACAATAATCAATCGAATTCCATACTCACATAAACCTTCTCTAAATTATCATAGCAACTCAAAAATCAAGACTGGTACTCATGAATATTATTCTTGTAAAAATGAAACATACGTAAAAATTATTCATCGTTTAGACAATATTCAAAAAAAAAATTTAATTTTAATTTTATTATTTTTATTATTTTTATTATTTTTATTATTTTTATTATTTTTATTATTTTTATTATTTTTATTATTTTTATTATTTTTATTATTTTTTATTTTTTTTTATTTTTTTAAGGAGTTATGCATTATTTAATCTGAAGAAATAAAATAACAAAAATTAGATCACCATTAAACGCAAAATATCTTCTAATGTTTGATCAACCAAACAAACAAAACTAGACAAGCAACAATATCAAGCAATATTTCAAATAAGTTTAATCTCAACACCCCCGAACTTAATATGCACATTGTCCCCAATGTGTGGAAATTAAAGAACAAAGGAGATGTGTTAAAAGAAACTTCCCTGAATGGTGAGCTGACTTGTGAGATTGAAATCCCAAATTGTATTACCTCCTCCGATTTGCACCTATCAAAACAAAATAACAGAATGAAGAAATATGCAACTAATACATGTTCTAAAATACAATAAATAAATAAATAAAAACTAAAACACATGGGTTGCCTCCCAAGAAGCGCTTGATTTAGAGTCATCAGCTTGACTGCCTTTTTCCTTGCTTTAGGTTGGATCAGATAAGAAAATGGTGGACTTTTGACGATCAATGTCACCCCCCCAATAATGTTTGAGTCTTTGCCCGTTCACTTGGAAGGTATTTTGTGATTCTTCACCTTTAATCTCAACAGCCCCATATGGGTGTACTTTGGTAATAATGAAAGGCCCTGACCACTTAGATTTCAATTTTCCTGAGAAGAACTTCAAACGAGAATTGAAGAGCAATACTTTCTGTCCTGGTTCAAAGTGTCGATGCAAGATTTTGTTGTCATGCCACCTCTTCGTATTTTCCTTATAAATCTCAGCATTTTCATATGCGTGTAAACGAATCTCATCCATCTCATTGAGTTGTAGGAGACGTTTTTTGCCAGCAGCGCCTAAATCAAAATTTAAATTCTTGATAGCCCAATACGCATGGTGCTCTAATTCAACCGGGAGATGACAAGCTTTCCCAAAAACCAACCGATATGGGGACATCCCAATGGGTGTCTTCAGATGTCGTTCTGTGATGCCCAGAGTGCATCATCCAACCTCTTAGACCAATCCTTCCTTGAAGGATTTACCGTCTTCTCCAAAATCCTCTTCACCTCTCTATTTGATATCTCGACTTGTCCACTTGTTTGAGGATGATAAGCAGTTGCAATCTTGTGAGTGACACCGTATTTGGCAAGGAGGGTTTCAAAAGATTTGTTGCAAAAATGAGTTCCACCATCGCTTATGATTGCCCTTGGGGTGCCAAAACGAGTAAAAATGTTTTTCTTTAGAAAAATCAACACCACTTTGGAATCATTGGTAGGCAAGGGAATTGCTTCTACCCACTTAGAAACATAATCAACAAAGAACTTAATGTAAAGGTTGTTGTAGGAAGAGATAAAAGGCCCCATGAAGTCAATTCCCCAAACGTCAAATATTTCTACCTCAAGAATGTTGTTTAGAGGCATCTCGTGTTTCTTAGAAATGTTACCAACTCTTTGGCACCTGTCACATTGTGAAACAAAGAAATGTGCATCTTTAAACAGATTTGGCCAGTAAAAACCAGATTGAAGAACCTTAGCCGATGTTCTTTCTCTTCCAAAATGGCCCCCATAGGCTGAAGAATGACAATGTTTAAGTATATTTTCAATTTCTTCCTTTGGGACACACCTTCTGATAATTTGATCTACACAATGCTTAAACAAGTAAGGCTCATCCCATAAATAGTACTTAACATCGTGTAAGAATTTTTTCTTCTGTTGGAAAGATATTTCAGGTGGGAGCACATTGCTTACGATGTAATTAACATAGTCTGCGTACCATGGCACACTTCTATGATCAAAGGAAAATAGTTGCTCATCAGGAAAAGTCTCACCAATGATAGTCTTGTCCACGACTTCATCATTATTCTCCAATCTCGATAGATGATCAGCCACATGATTTTCGGTTCCCTTCTTATCCTTGATCTCCAAATCAAATTCTTGCAGTAAGAGGATCCATCTAATCAATCTCGGTTTTGCATCTTTTTTAGCCATAAGATATTTTATAGCAGAATGATCAGTATAAACTGTCACCTTAGTTCCGATTAGGTAGGATCGAAACTTTTCAAAAGCATATACAACATCAAGTAATTCTTTTTCAGTGGTAGCATAATTCAGTTGAGCTTCGGTCAAAGTTTTGCTGGCATAGTATATGGCATGGAGAACTCTCTTTTTTCATTGTCCTAAAACAGCTCCTACCGCAAAATCATTGGCATCACACATGAGCTCAAAAGGTAGATTCCAATCTGGTGCAATAATGATGGGAGCCGTGATCAACTTTTCTTTCAAAACCCGGAAAGCTTCAAAACACTCTTCGTCAAATGTGAATTTTGTATCTTTCTCCAAAAGATTGCAAAGAGGCTTAGATATCTTGGAAAAATCTTTTATGAAACGCCTATAGAATCCTGCATGACCAAGAAAACTTCTAATTCCTTTCACCGATGTTGGAGGCGATAGTTTCTCAATGGTTTCAATCTTTGCTCTATCCACTTCAATTCCTTTGGATGAAATTAGATGGCCGAGAACCACACCTTCTTCTACCATGAAGTGGCACTTTTCCCAATTTAAAACCAAATTTGTTTCTTCGCATTTTTGTAGGACCAAAGAAAGGTTATGTAAGCACATATCAAATGAATCTCCAAACACTAAGAAGTCATCCATAAATATCTCAATAAAATCTTCCACCATGTTTGAGAAGATAGCCATCATACACCTTTGAAAAGTGGCTGGAGCATTACACAATCCAAACGACATTCTTCGGAAAGCAAAAGTTCCATATGGACAAGTGAAAGTGGTCTTCTCATGATCCTCAGGTGCAATAGCAATTTGGTTGTATCCAGAATATCCATCCAAGAAACAATAAAAAGAATGTCTTGCCAATCTGTCTAGCATTTGGTCAATAAATGGAAGGGGAAAATGATCCTTTTGAGTGGCCTTATTGAGCTTCCGATAATCCATGCATACCCACCAACCCGTCACTTTCCTTGTAGGAATCAACTCATTATTGCTATTAGTCTCCACTATAATTCCTCCTTTCTTTGGAACACAATGAATTGGGCTGACCCAAGAGCTATCTGAAATAGGATAGATAATACTTGCATCTAACCACTTAATGATTTCGTCTTTTACTACCTTCTTCATGATTGGATTCAAACGACGTTGATGCTCAATAATAGGCTTGAAATCTTCCTCAAACAAGATCTTGTGCATGCATATTGCAGGGCTAATTCCTTTAATGTCAGCTATCGACCACCCTAATGCTAACTTATAATTTCTCAACACTCTTAACAGCTTCTTTTCTTGATCATCATCTAGAGATGCTGAAATAATCACAGGCATTGTATACATTTCACCCAAATAAGCATACCTTAGATGGTTAGGTAGTGGCTTAAGCTCTAATAATGGTTTCTGTTCCATAGATGGCTTGACATAGGTAAACTTAGATGGTGTTGCAACTTGTGATGCCTCTTCTTCAGTTTGAGGACTAAAGAGTTGTGGAGATGCTTCCAGTAACTTGAGATATTCAAGAGAATCAAAGTTATCAATAACATTGTCATTCACAAGTGCAGGTTCCAAAGCATCAGTACTCAAGTTTTCCCTGAAATTGTTTTCAACTAACGCATTCACCATGTCAACTCTAAAGCAATCATCAGATTCTCTTGGAAATTTCATAGCTTTAAAGACATTGAAAGTTACCTCTTGGTCTTGAACTCTCATGGTGAGCTCACCTTTTTGAACATCAATCAAAGTCCTACCAGTAGCTAAAAATGGTCTCCCCAGAATAATAGGAATTTCTTTATCTTTCTCCATGTCAAGAATTATGAAATCTGCAGGAAAGATAAACTTGTCAACCTTGACAAGCACATCCTCTATAATGCCTCTTGGGTGTTTCAAAGACCTATCTGCAAGTTGAAGAGTTACAGTGGTCGGTTGTGCTTCTCCTAATCCAAGTCTTTGATAGATGGATAGTGGCATCAAATTAATGCTTGCACCCAGATCGCACAGAGCTCTACCAAAAAATTTCTCACCAATAGTACAAGGAATGGTGAAGCTTCCTGGATCTTTAAGCTTAGGTGGTAGCTTCTTCTGAAGAATGGCACTACACTCCTCTGTGAGAGCAACTGTCTCAAAATCACCTAACCTTCTCTTCTTAGACAAAATGTCTTTCATAAATTTCACATAACTGGGCATTTGCTCCAAGGCATCAGCAAAAGGAATGTTAATATGAAGTTTCTTAAATACTTCAAGAAACTTGGAGAATTGCTTATCAAGCTTTTGCTTATGGAAGCGTTGAGGAAATGGAATTGGTGGATTATACGACTTGAGACTTTCTAAAACTGGTTTCATTATGGGTTTTGTTGATGCTTCATTTTCTTCAGCTATTTCTTCTCCACAATCTTGTTTTTCTGGGTCAATAGCTTCAACAATAAGAGTTGGCGGAGAAATGGGCTTGTGTATTTCTTCTAACTCTTTTCCACTTCTCAATGTAACTGCTTTACAATGCTCTTTTCCTTCCCTTTTTGGATTGACTTCGGTATCACTGGGTAAAACTCCTTGAGGGCGGTTGTTGACAACAGTAGCTAATTGACCCAATTGAACTTCGAGATTTCTAATAGATGTTGCTTGATTCTGGAGAATAGCCTCATTCTTAGCCATGTATTGAGCAAACTTATCTTCCAATGAAGGCTTTCTCTCTTGTTGTGGGACTTGATTATGAAAACCTAGTGGATGAGTGGGCTTCATAGAAGATGATTGGCCTTGATTATTACTCCAAGAAAAATTAGGATGATTCTTCCACCCTGGATTGTAAGTGTTGGAATAGGGATTGTTTTGATTGTTTTGGTTCCTATTATAATTGGAAACAAAATTAACAGATTCAGAGTTATGAGGACATCTCTCACTGGCATGATTTCCATTGCAAATTTCACATGCAACAAAAGGACTCTGAATAGAATGGACACCTATAGTATCCATCTTTTTCACCAAAGCAGATACTTGTGCAGTTAAAGCAGTCATAGCATCAATCTCATGAATTCCAGCTGCTTTCTTAAGCAACATCCTCTCTGATGGCCACTCATAACTATTTGAGGCCATTTCCTCTAATAAGTTGTATGCTTCATCAATTGATTTCCCCATTAAAGCACCACCTGCTGCAGCGTCAATCATGTTTTTAGTTTGACCCATCAAACTATTATAAAATGTTTGAACTTGAAGCCGCTTCGGTAATCCGTGGTGAGGACATCTTCGAAGTAGCTCCTTGTACCTCTCCCAAGCTTCATATAATGACTCTGAGTCAAACTGCATAAAAGTGGTGATTTCATTCCTCATCCGTGCAGTCTTTGCTGGTGGAAAATATTTGGCTAAATTTTTTTGAGCCAAATCCTCCCAAGTAGTGATTGAACCACATGGCAATGAATTCAACCAACTCTTTGCCTTATCCCTAAGTGAAAAAGGAAAAAGTCTCAACCGAATAGCATCATCAGTGACTCCATTATGCCTAAATGTGTCACAAATCTCAAGAAAATTTGATATATGGGAGTTTGGATCATCGTGGGGTAAACCAACAAATTGAACCGAAGTTTGAATCATATGAATTATTGCAGGCTTAATTTCAAAATTATTAGCTTGAATTGAAGGTCTTCTTATGCTTGAATGGATGCCGCCAACCATGGGCACTGCATAATCTCTTAAGGATCTTGGTTCTTCTACTTCTGGAATTTCATGATCCATGGCTAGATGTTCTAAGGTTTCTTGTTTATTATTTTTCTTTAAGTTCAAAATAGTTCTATGGATTTCTTGATCTAACGGAACTAAGTCAAGATTTCTTATGCGTCGCATACAAAGTCCCACTCTATCCAAAATTAAATCTAATACAATATATAAATTAAATTTAAAACATAAATAAACACACAAATCCAAGCAAGTAACAGTAAGCAATCAAACAATTTTTTTTAATTAAAATCAGATTAATTGGTATTAATATCAACAAAAATTAGTACAATAAATCCCCGGCAACGGCACCAAAAACTTGTTGTCTCTTTTAGAGAACATAAAATTGTACAAGTATACACGGTCACAAGTAATAAGATTTGTAAGTAAAGATCGTTCCCACAGAGATTTATTACTAGCTTTCGTTGATTATTAAAATTATTTAAACCTGATGTTATCCAAACAATCAATAATTTGTTGCAGTTTGTCTTAATTAATTTTTTTTAACAGATTGTACGAAAATTCTAGGATTGCAGTTTACCCAAATTAATCCACTTGAATATTTTATTCTCTCTTGATTTATGTTCTCGTGTTTTAAGTTGTTAACCAAGAACTCCTAATTTATCCATATATCTCTTTCAAGCTCCATACAGACACACCTAATTAAAATGATTCACTATATTCCTATGAGAATTAAATTCAACTAGATTTATTAAGTTCTGAGTTCTCAAACAAATACACATACAATAAAAGTATATTTCTATCCCTTATGTATATATGTTATTTTATCACGAAAGCAAAGACACAAAAATGCCTTTTTCAAGTTTATTTAAGTGTCACATATCAGTTAATTAATCTTCCGATAATTAAAAGCATTAAACACAGATAAAATAAACAACTTAAAACAGTTTTATAAATCATTCAAAAATAATTAATTCAAGTTTCATAATTTACGCTACACTGCAATCCTAGAACAAATGTATTAGTTCATAGCAGAATTTAAAATTACAACACCACAAAAATAAAACATTGCAGAGAAACAAAAATTAAAAGAAAATAGATTAGGAAAAAACTCTTTCACGATTCCTCAATGAAAAATAAATTTCTTCCCTTTTCTTCTTCTTTGTTGTCTTATTTCTCTGTAATTTCCCTAAGAAAATACAACATAAAATGTTAAATAAACACTCTGCGTGTTTTGTGTAACACGCAGAGAGGAAAGAAAATGAAAATGATACAAGAG
Organism: Hippophae gyantsensis; assembly: GCA_030763125.1. Lineage (NCBI taxonomy): Eukaryota > Viridiplantae > Streptophyta > Magnoliopsida > Rosales > Elaeagnaceae > Hippophae > Hippophae gyantsensis. Next base: position 16,621,559 of record CM061033.1, on the reverse strand, counting down.
AGAAAAAATAGCAAGAACTGCGAGCAATACCCAAAATGAGAGAAAAAAAAACCAAACTAAACTAAAACTAAAAAACTGAAAAACCAAAAACGCGTACAAAATATAAAATACAGTTATCACAAGCCTATGGATTCATCCATAGGGAAGAGGTCAAGCAAACCGTGATGATCACGGGTGCAGATACGAAACCCAGAGTAGTTATGGCTTTCAAAGGGATCAAGAGACACCATAATCCGATGTCACCAACACTAGGAACTTTTTTGGGTAGCAAGAAATCCACGGGAAATCCACCGTCTATTGGCATGAAATGTGGCCATTGTGGAAACTCCAAACATACCCATGAAAACTACTTCAAACTACATGGGTATCCAGAATGGTGGAATGATCTTCAAGCACGGAAGAAGCAGGAAACCATTGGAAGAGCCGTTGTGACTACCAATAATGCATCATTATCCCTTATTCCTTAGGCTAACTCTTCCCAGGATGCATGTATTTCAAGTAAAGCATTTCACATCTCTACTCGTAGTGATAATGAGGATTGGATTCTCGACTCTAGAGCTACAGATCATATGACATTTGACCCAAAATATCTCTCCAATACAATCTCGCCGAGACAAAGCCGTGTTGCCAATGCCAATGGAGTCACTTATCCAGTTACAGGGGCTAGAACAGTGACTTTATCTCCTTCATTATCATTATCTAATACATTACTTGTACCCTCTCTTTCAAACAGACTAATGTCTGTAAGTTAGGTCAATTCAGATCTTAACTGTGTAGTATTGATATATTCTACCTTTTGTCTTCTACAGGATATTCTCACCAAGGAGATCATTAGGCGTGGTACTAAGAGAGGAGGGTTATATTATGTGGATGACCTCAGTTCAGGAAGAGCCAATCACATGCAACACACCGTTAGTAACAAGGAATGACAAATTTGGTTATGTCATCGTCAATTTGGGCATCCATCATTTGGGTATTTAAAGCACCTACTCCCTAGTTTATTTTCAAATGTCACACACTCGGATTTCAAATGTGATACTTGTATCTTAGCAAAAATTCATAGGGCATCTTATCCTATGAGCATGCATAAAAGTATGACTCTTTTTGCTTTAGTACATTCTAATGTTTGGGGACCTTCCCCGGTCACTACGTCATCGGGTCATCGTTGGTTTGTAATTTTTGTTGATAATTATACACAAATGACATGGCTTTACCTTATCAAACATAAAGATGAAGTATTTTCTACGTTTCACACCATGATTCAGACATAATTTTCTAAAAAAATTAAGATTCTTAGGTTTGATAATGGATGGGAGTATGTTAATCAACAATTTCGGACATACTTGGACAACCATGGTATTCTTCATGAAACCTCGTGTTCACAAACCCCACAACAGAATGGGACTTTGGAAAGGAAGAATAGGCATATTTTAGAAACTACTCGGATCTTACTAATCGGTGCACATATGCCTAGTAGACACTGAAGTGATGCTGTTACTATAGCTATGTATCTACTGAACCGTATACCCATAAAAACCTTACAATTTTAGACTCCATTAAAGGTGTTATCTGATCATGTTCTCTTGCCTACTATTTTGATGCTTCCGCCTCGAAATTTTGGATGTGTTGCTTTTGTCCACCTCCATAAAAATCAACGAACTAAGTTGGATCTATGTGTTGTCCGATGTATATTCTTGGGATATGGCATACAAAAAAAGGGATACCGATGCTACGATCCTATTACTAAAAGAACCTACATTACCATGAATGTCACTTTCCTAGAATCTGAATGGTTTTTCCCATCATCAGTATCCAATTACCCTTTTCAAGAGGAGAGTTACGGTGAAGAACGGAATTGGTTTGATGTTGAAGTATTAGACATTAGTAACAATATGACATACTCAGATAATGCCAACAATATGGATGAGCCAGTACCTAGACCCAAACTTGAACTTCTAAGAACTGAATCTGAACTAATGACCGAATCTCTAGAAGATGCAGTGGTTGATGCACCCATTCACTCTCTAATACCCAATGATCATCCTGTTGAGAATACTCCTGAGGTAAGCTATCCTATCACACCTTTACAAACTAATGCTATAGATACACCTATTGGTTATGTTCTACCTTTCAGACACAATCGAGGAAAACCTCTGAATCGATACTCTTCAGATAAAGAAGAATGAAAATCCAAGTATCCAATAGCCAATTATGTATCTACTCAAGGGTTATTAGAACCTATAAGGGCATTTGCACAAACACTCTCCTCATGTCAAATTCCAAGTAGCGTTGAAGAAACCCTATCTGATCCAAACTAGGCTCAAGCTATAAAAGAAGAATTTAAGGCATTGCAAAAGAATAACACATGGGTGTTAAGCGAGCTACCTCAAGGGAGGAAGATGGTAGGATGCAAGTGGATCTTCTCCATTAAGTATAAAACAGATGAGTCAGTTGATCGATACAAGGCGAGGCTAGTAGCAAAATGGTATACACAAAAACATGGTATAGACTATCAGGAAACCTTCTCACATGTGGCTAAACTAAAAACTATTAGAGTTTTGTTATCTCTTACAGCAAATTTAGATTTTCGATTGCACCAACTTGACGTGAAAAATGCCTTCCTTCATGGTGACCTTGAAGAGGAGATTTACATGGATATCCCACCAAGATATATTGTTACATCAGGAAAAGAAACTACATGTAGACTACAACGAGCAGTGTATGGACTAAAACAATCACCTCGAGCATGGTTTGGCAGGTTGGGTTCAGCAATGAGGAAATATGGGTTTCAATAAAGCAACTTTAACCACACTATTTTCCTAAAACATCGATTTGGAAAAATAACAGCTCTTATAGTCTATGTGGACGACATGATCATTACAGGGGATGATAAAGAAGAAATCTCTAGGCTTCAAGAACAACTATCAAATGAGTTTGAAATGAAGAACTTGGGAGGGCTCAAATACTTCTTAGGCATTGAGGTAACAAGATCAAAACAAGGTATATATATTTCCCAAAGGAAATATACTCTAGACCTACTGGCAGAAGCAGGATTACTAGATTGTAAACCTGTCGATATTCCGATGGTCCAAAATCATAAACTTGGAGAATATGTGGACCAAGTACTAGCAGATAAATAGAGATATCAACGGTTAGTGGGTAAACTCATATATTTATCTCATACTTGACCTGATATTGCTTATGTTGTGAGTGCCATGAGTCAGTTCATGCACTACCTAAGTGAAGACCATATGGATGCCGTCATATGAATACTTCGGTATTTAAAATCCTCCCCTGGGAAAGGACTTATGTTTTCAAAGAATGGTCAATTAGAAGTCATTGGATATACAGATTCAGACTGGGCAGGGAATATCAAGGATATGAAACCTACTACTGGGTACTTTACTTTTGTGGAGGGAAATCTTGTTACATGGAGGAGCAAGAAGCAAAAGGTAGTTGCCTTATCTAGCGCTGAAGTTGAATTTTGAGGAATGGTCAAGGAAATATGTGAGCTCCTTTGGTTGAAAAAACTTCTAACTGAGATTGATGTTGCTCCTAACTCTGAAATGAACTTATTTTGTGATAACAAAGCAGTCATTACCATCTCCCACAATCCAGTTCAACATGATCGTACGAAGCACGTTGAAGTGGATCAGAACCTCATCAAATAGAATCTTGAAGAAAAGATTATTCAGCTTTCATTTATTAAATTAGAAGATCAATTGGCTGATATACTCACAAAGTTTGTGTCGACAAAGAACTTCTACAACTCACTTGACAAGTTGGGCATAAGAGATATATATGCACCAACTTGAGGGAGAATGTTGGCGTGTGTAGTGGAGCAGAGAAATATAGGTAATAGAGCAGGATATGAGTGTGTAGCAACACCCATATGTGCATTACTGTTAGGGCTAACGACTACCAATTTACCAACTAGTTCTTAGTGTACAAATATCATAAAAATTGTATAAAAATTGAGAACATAAATGATATGAAATATATATGATAATTATCATAAAAACATAATATTTATCAAAATTAATTAAGCTACAGAATAATAGCTAAATTCTTAAACACATTTTGTTGAGTAGTTATAATTAAGCACCTCTAACATTGAAGGAATAGATTCTAATTGCTACATTTGTATAATTTCAAAAAACATATAATCAATAATAGTATTAATTTTTATTATTTTAAATTTTATAGTTCAAATATATTGTTGTAAAGTGACCCGCTATAAGACTGACGTTGTGTCTTTCAAATAAGATAATATAACAAAAGTAAAATATTAAAAATATTTCATGTGGCAATGATAGGATAACAAATTAGATCTCATACGTGGAACAATATTTAACCGCAAGAGTAATCTTATCACAACAACATACATTTAAACTTTGTTATTCAGATAATCTGCTTGAATTTGAGTAACATTCTTTGAAATAGTGGAAAATTGCAATATTATCGAGAACTTATCAGGTGTAACTGATACATACCTAAAAATTACATATATCTTCTGATTTATTGAAATTAAAAGAATAAATTAAATTTTAATATTACATTTTTAAGTATTTTATAAATTATGTTTTCGAAATCATTGAATTTGTTTTGATATATTTTACGTACTTTTAAACTTCAAAGACAAATGATAAAGGAATAATTAAATCCTCACAATCAAAAGTATAATTTTTATACAATGGAGGATCTAAATGTAAACATAAGTCGATAAGCACTGCAGCCCGCGATTTGGATTTATACTTAAACGTTAGATTTCAAGCTCATCTTTATGCATAGTATTCAAGATTTAATAGATTAACATTTTAATTGTTTCAAACATCTACAATCCTAATTCTAATCCTAATTATATTGTAACTCTTTTACTATAAATATGTAACTAGTGTTAATAACAAATCAACAACAGATTGTACATATAGATTTTATAAAAAATACACTTAAGTCTATAGAAAAATCGAATGCTAGAGGCAAGATTAAAATCAAAGAGGTAATTAAGGAGTTAGAATTAGCCATTGACACTAGTTATTAGCTTCCTCTTCTTTTTCTTCTTAGTTTTCTATTATTTTAATTATGATTCTTTCAGAATCTATATATCGCTAATTTATTTACGTGATTATGGGAAATTTTCAAGCCTTGGACTATGATTTTAATTAATAAAATGTTATGATAAATTTTTAGATTCAATCCTTGATTTTTGATGTATTCAACTCTATATTTAAATGTCATGATTATGCATGTTATGAATTAGGGTGATATTCTAATTTATTACACGAATACTAGTTTAAGATGTTAGTATATAATTGTTAATATTCTTATTCAAAGTGATACTTTGTCATCGTGTGACAAGGTTATAAGTAGGGTTGAAACCTTTGTTAAAGATTAGTAAGAGTTTTATTCTTACCTAGTTTAGTCATCTCATTTTTAAAACTTAATGTAATAAATGAATTAAATCTAATAAGTGTCTAGATTATCCATGATTTAGTTGATTAATAAATAAACATTTAATCAATTACATCGTAAGAAAATATGTATTATGAAGTTTTGTGTTAGTTGCATAGATTTTTCAATTACATGGTAAGAAAATGTGCATCATAGGCTAGTTGTCAAGATGATTTCATAATCATATGTTTCTCTAAATTTGTGTGCTTATATATTTTATTTATTGTTTTATGATTTATTTTTAGTTAAAAAAATTAAGGTATCAAGTTCTATTTAGATACATCAAAACATACTTTCTTGAAGTGATAAGTGCCTAAAAAGCATGATATCTTGTGATTTATCGGAATTAAAAGAATGAATTAGGCTTTAAAATTACATTTCAACCTAAGTATTTTATAAAGTATGTTTTAGAAAATCACTGGATATATTTTGATATATTTTAAGTATTTTAGACTTAAAAGATGCAAATGAAAGAGAACTGAATAAATTCTCACCATCAGAGGCATAATTATCATACAATAGATGATCAAAATGCAAATATTTATACATAATACATCAAGGAGGGATCAAAATTTTAAATATGGAAAATTAAGTGTGTGTTGTGGCATAGCACTCTTAGATGAATTTCATAGAACTGGAAACAAGGTCGTACTGCGGCCCGCGATTCGAATATGCATTTAAATGCTATATTTTTAACATATCTATATCCAAAGTGTTCCAGATTTATTAGATTGACATTTTTAATTATTTTGAACCTCTATAATGCTAATCCTAATTGCATTGTAACTCTTTTACTATAAATATGTAATTAGGGTTAACAAAACAACCACAAAATTGTAGGAACACAAATTTATAGAAAATATATAGGTTTATATAGTATTTAAAAACTAGAGGTAAAATAGAATTCGAAGAGACATTTAATGAGTATATCTTATTTTTCTTCTCATTTTTCTATTATTTTAATTATAACTCTTTCAGAATCTATACTCAACCAATTTATTTATGTGATTATAGGTGATTTTCAAGCCATAGACTATGATTTTAATTAATAAAATGTTATGATGAATTTTCAAATTTAAGTCTTAATTTTTGATGTATTCAATTCTATGTTTAAATGTTATGACTAGGTATGTATGAATTAGAATGATCAACTAGTTTATTATATGGATATCTATAATGCTAGTTTAAGATATTAATATGTAATCACTAATATTTTTATTCAAAGTGGTATCTTGTTTCCCGGTGACAAATGATAAGTAGGGTTGAAACCTTCATTAAAGGTTACTAAGAGTTATAATCTTACCTAGTTTAATCATCTTATTTTTAGAACTTAATGTAATTAATGAATTAAATCTAACAAGTTTCTTGATTGTTCATGATTTAAGTTGATTAATAAGTAGACTTTTAATAAATTATATAGTAAGAAAATGTGCATTATGAAACTTTATTTTACTTACATAGATTTTTCAAGCTAAAGTTAATAAGGTAAGGATAGTTATAATATTAATTCATGACATAACTAGTTAGATTATATGTTAGTTGCGAGGATAGTCTTATAATCACATGTTTTTATTAATTTGTGCGTTCATGTATTTTATTTATTGTTTTATGTTTTATTTTTATTTAAAAATAATTTTTGAAACCCTTTTGATGATTTACTAACAAACTAATAAATACTAATATTTATTGTAGCAATCCTTATGGGTTTGATAATCTTTATTCTTAATTTACTTATCACTTGTATAATTTGATCATCTATACTTGATTATTTTCAACTATATCAAGTTTTTAGACCCGTTGTTAGGGATAATTGTTTTTAACTAAGGTATCAAGGTCGTACACTCTCGAATCGAATTTTACATAACTAAAAAACAAGATTGTGATGCGACATAAGTTGACTCACAACGGCCCATGATTTGGATTTGCACTTAAACATCAGATTTCAAGCTCATTTCAATCCAAAGTATTCCAGATTTGTTAGATTAACATTTTAATTATTTTAAACCTATATAACCCTAATCCTAACTACATTTCAACTCTTTTAATATAAATATGTAGTTAGGGTTAATAACAAATCAACCATAGATTGTAAATACAGGTTTTATTGAAAATACACTTATGTAAGTTGAGAAATTAAAGTTAGATACAAAATAGAAATCAATGAGGCAATTAAGGAGTTGGAAATCAACCATAGACATTAGTCCTTAGTTACTCCTTTTTTTCTTAGTTTTTTATGATTTTAATTATGATTCTTTCAGAATTCAAATCTAACTAATTTATTTATGTGATTATGGGTAATTTTCAAACCCTAAATTATGATTTTAATTAATAAAATATTGTGATGAATTTTTAGATTTAATCTTTAATTTTTAATGTGTTCAACTCTATGTTTAAATGACATAACTATGTATGTTATGAATTAGGTTGATCAACTAATTTTTTACATGAATATGTTTAATGTTAGTTTAAGATGTTAGTATATAATCGATAATATTATTATTTAAAATGATATATTAATGACGTGTAAAAGGGTTATAAGTAGGGTTAATACCTTGTGTTAAAGGTTACTAAGAGTGTTAATTTTACCTAGTTTAGTCATCCCTTTTATAGAATTTAATGTAATGAATGAATTAAATCTAATAAGTGTCTAAATTATTCGTGATTTAGATTAATTTATGATGGTATTCTAAATTAATTACAAAGTAAGAAAATGCACAATATAAAGTTGAGTCTTAATTGCTTAGATTTTCTAAGTTAAAGTTAAGAATACAATGATAGTTTTAATATTAATTCATGATATAATTGGTTACATTATTGGCTAGTGACGAGGATGGTATATAATCACATGTTTTTATTAATTTGTGTGATTATATATTTTTTTATTGTTTTATTTTTATTTAAAAGTAATTTTTAAAACCCTCTTTACTAATTTATTAAAAAACTAACAAGTAGTGATAGCTATTACAATAATCGTCGTGGGTTTAATAACTTTTGTTATTAATTTATTTATCATTTGTATAATTTAATCACGTATATTTGTGTGTTTTTAAGCGTATTATTAAACAAATATATGAAAATGTTTACAAATTTTGCAAAAAAGAAGATATTAAAGTATTAATGATATGCAACTATATATAAGCTATATGTACAATAAATTTAGTTTGTTTATAAGTTTACATTTAAATAAAGATGATATCTACTGATAGTAGTAGTATTAATTAGTTGTGATCTACAAATATAAATTGTATAATTTATCTTGGTTACATGAAAAGTAAACTTCTATATTTTTAATAACAAATAAAATAATTCAATTTACAATGTGTAAAATTATAATTTTGTAAATTTCATAAAATTAACATATTAATATTAAGAATTTTAAAAAATATATTCTCGTAATGAAACGGCGATAACAAAACTTGCATCTCTAATAAACTATATATCCAAACTACAAAACCTCTATAGCTAATGTTATTATCCAAAGATAGTATCGAATAACGAAACACGTTTATACTTCCATATCTTTCCCTAAATTCAATTTTATTTGATAAAATTAAAATATCCAAAAATTATAAAACTATTAAGCTAAAATTCTTATTTATCAAAACAACTTAGTATTTAGATGTATAGCTACAAAAAAAAAAAAAAGAATTATGTAGGTATCACTTTGCTTATATGCAAGATATGTATTAACATCTCAATACATTTGACATATATAACATTTAAAATTATGCATAAAAAATGTGAAAAGTATTAAAATAGTGTAGAAAATATTTGTCCCATTATAAAATTATAGGAGTAAGTAAAATACATATATTTTTTAACCACATTTTGTGGATTGAATTTTGTTAAGTATACTAATTTAATACATATTTAGAGTTTTTTTATTTTCTCTTTTAGTTATGTAATAATATACAATTATTATAATGTTAATCAATTTTTAGATCTCTCTTTTTAGATTTTCATTAAAATAAAATTTATAAATTTTAAATCTATTCTTATATTAAACGATAGTTATGTAATAATATACAATTATTATAATGTTAATAAATTTTTAGATTTCTCTTTTTAGATTTTCATTAAAATAAAATTTATAAATTTTAAATCTATTCTTATATTAAACGATAACTAATAATTTTTTTAACTCTCATATATATATATATATATAAATTATTTTATGAATCTTTAGGTTATTTTTTCTTTTCATTCTATTATATGTATAATCAATTATTTTTATAATAAATATAATTTAAAAATAAATTAATTCATTAATCTTTTAATTTTTTTCTTTTTAAATTTTCACTAATAAATAACTTATAAATTTAAAATATATTCATAAGTTAAATAATAATTATCAATTTGATTAACTCTCTCATATAGAATCAATTATTTTAAAAGTCTTTTAATTTTTATTTTTTAAATTCTCTCACACAATAATAATTATTACATAGAATTAATTATTTTTTACACAAAAACATAATTTATAAAATAAATTAATTCACGATTCTTTTGATTTTTCTTTTTTAAATTTTAATATACTCGTATATTAAACGGTAATTATCAATTTCATTAACTATTTTACATATAATCAATTATTTTAAGAATTTTTTGATTTTTTCTTTTAGTTCTCCTAGAAGATAATTATTACATATAATCATTAATATTTTATACTAAATATAATTTAGAAAATAAATTGATTCATGATCCTTTTATTTTCCCTTTTAAATTCATTAAAACATAATTTATAAATTTTAAATATATTCATATATTATTAAACAGTAATTATCAATTTTATTAACTCTTACATATAATCAATTATTTTAGAAGTTTTTGGTAATTAATATGTAGAATATATAGTTACTTTCCCTACGTATAATTTATAAAATAAATAAATTAAAATTAATTTATAATTGAAGAAAATTATATGCAAAAATGCATAGATAATTGAAATATATTACTAATTAATTTTTGACATGTAATTTTTGAAGCTAAAATGAACATTTTCATATAAAATACTCTTTTATAATAGTTATAAGATAGATATTAATAGTATAGATAGATCAAAATTTAATATTACAGAGTTCATAAAGTGTGTACCTATAACTAATTACACTTTTATGATTAATTAAAATTTTTATAATATGTTAAAAAATAAGATATATTTAATATATAAATAGTTAGATTAAATTGTATGAAAGATATTTAAAATACACCACATTAAGAATTTCAGCATATCACTTTTGTCGTTAAGATGATAATTTTCATATAAAAATATAAAATTCATTCCATTATGATAATTATAAGATATACAAAATTAGCTTAATTATTTGACATTTAACTTTTTGCCTAAAAAAATGACAAAGAAAAATGTAAAAACCATAATAACTAGAAATTTTATATTTGTGTCCGTCCTGTATATTTCTCTAACTATTATATACTCGTTTATTTTGTATGTTAAAATAGGTTTCATATTCGGCAATTAAATTAAAAGGTAGATAAATGAAATGAATTGAAAAAAATTACTAAAAAAATGCACCAAACTAACCATATCCTATGCAATTTATAGAAAAAGTGGATAAATAAACAAAATAAGATACAAGTAACATGAAAGAAAACTAAAAAAAAAAGGTGTTTTGGAATAACGATGCCATCAAAGAATGAACCTTTCACTTGAATATATCTGAAGTCAGAACTGTACTATCATATTCGATTTGATCTCTTGAATCAGCGTTCTTATTACTACCTTCTTAATTACAAACTAAAAATAAAAATAACTATGAGATAATGAGAACAGCTAGATATAGAAACACGAGCAAAGTTTATGCTCAAACAATCAAATAGTTTAAGAGAGTTCAATGAAAGCTATGGATATTAGCTACAAGCATAATGAGAGCAAGTGTCTCTGAATGCAGGTGGACTAACAAGAAGATAAGTAAGGTTTGGAGTAAAAAGCTTAGTGATAACCCCATTTTCGTACTCTGCGTCTTTGTTCACTACTCTTATATGGATCAACCCAGTTCTTGTCCTCCTTTACAGCGCTGTTCCAGCGCTCCTTGAAGATTTGGAGTTCCCAAGTTGATTGCCTCCTTATCTGGAAAGCCAGCTTTACGTTAACGTTATATTTGCTTATATACCAAGATTTCTCTACAAATTAATATATGAACGTCTATTTCCCCATATAGTGAGAGATGCTAAAACCTCAAGATCCAAGACCAGTTTTACTTTAGTTAAATAATTAAAAAAGGAATGAATCAGTAACTAAAAATTTAATCCCTCAGGTTTTTAGATGATATAGTTATTCACATGGTTTCACTAATAACCCTTCTAAAAAAACATGTTTTTACGTTACTATAAAAAATAAAAATATAAAAACATATATGCAGCCAATTTTTTAAAATGAAAAAAATATATACAAAAAATAACACATTTGGACCTCCATGCGGAGAGGATTAAAAATAAAACTTCATTTGTGAAAGAGATTATGTTATGCAACTAAACTTTAACTTAATTCTGTATCTTTCCTACAACATACCAAACATGTGGAAAGGATTAAAAATAAAACTTTATTTGTGAAAGGGATTATGTTATGCAATTAAATTTAACTTAATTCTATATCTTTCCTGTAACATACCAAACAAGACAAATAATCAATTGTCATCGAAGTTGCATGGTATAAAGAAAAATAGTCAGACAAGAATGAGTACAGGCTGGATACTTAACCGAAGTCTCACCTCAGATCGAATGTCAACAGATGAAGCACCTTGTCTCTGAGAATCATCATGAAGCACATTGAAAAAAAAATGTTTATATTAATATCTTCATATTTTGGATAAAGACAACAAGAATCATATACTTCTCATATTGAAATTTACCTTAGTGTGCTCCTCAGAACTTGAAACCTACATGGTGTAGAATAACGTTATCACAAGGCAAACTTGAACATCCATTGTATTGAAAAGATATTTCAATTTAGAAGTAAGCTAGTCAATTCTAAAAAAATGTAGTTTCTTTTTGGGCTAAAATCTGGGGGGGAGGGACCAACTTATAAATTGATCGGTGCTTTCTGAGTTCTATTTCGAAACCTAAACTATGAAATTTTTTAGTTGTTATTTACAATTTTTATGTTCAATCATTTTTTTCTAATATTTATCCATACGAAAGTCCTATCAGCCTAAAGATTGATTTGATTTACTTCTAGAAAAAATGTTTGAGGAAGAAGAAAAAATTCATAAATTTGAAATTTAAAAAAAAGAAAAGAAGAGAAGGTTATTTTTAAAGATTTTTAAATCATCCAATATTATGTAATTTGATTCTTGAAAAAAGTAAAAATCAAAATCCAAAATCATTATCGAATATAACTAATTAATAAATCACTGAGAATAAATCAAAAATTAGAAGACAAAATTATCATCAAACGCAAAACATGATTGCTGCTGAAGAACTCCAAGGCAAATCAGCAGGTTCTATTCACTTTCAACCCACACCCTGATTTCTTATCTTTACTCCCAGGTTTCTTTACTTATAATTTTATAAAATTGTTATGCATCTCATTCTTGATGACTAGGTTAGTAGGAGTCTGAACGTTATAGCAAGTGAATACTTGTACCATCTGGTTTCAAATGTTGGAAAAGCAAGAGCATGTAATCAGGGACGGAAAAGGCTAAAGGCAATAAACCTTTTTTGAAGAAAGCCCACTTCCACCCAAAGTTTGTATGCCCTTATGAACAACATATTCACTATCAACAACTCCCACCTTCTTCGTTCGATCACCCTACATATTAAACATGGATAATTATCACTGAAAGTATTAGTTAAGGATATTTTAAAAGAAGGGAATACAAGATAATAAAGTCGTCAACATTATGCCACTTATAGAGGTGAGAGATTGCAGGATTACCGAACTTTCATTAAGCAAGACAATCAACCCGTGGAATGCAATAGCTAACAAGGTGAGGTGGAAAAAAAGTGGAATGCAACACATTGTAGTATTTTCAATGAAATCCAACGCCAAACTTAATGTCCATTGTTTAAATACACGAATACTCAAGAAAGAAAGCAAAAGCCAATAATGATGGTTCATGTAGTAACACCAATTGTTTTGGGACGAAATATCCTAACACATTAATTGACAATGTTAACAGGCGCAACTCTCCAAAAGCATAAACTTAATGGCAAAAAAGGTCCCAAAGCCTCAAAGGCTTTTAGACTGAGCTAATAAATCATATCATACCTGCACACAGTAACCAAGTTTCATATCCATTCCCCATCCATGAACAAGATCATTCTGAACAAAAGAAGCACATTTTTTAATGAATTTTATGAAGACAAAACTGTGGACATGATGCTTCATTTATACTTAAACTTAAGCTCAAACTGTAAACATTCTTGAAGGCAAAATTGAAAAGAAAAACAAGAATAGGCTATATTAGACATTAGTAAGAAAGAGAATCTGCAGCATATAAAAGGAAATTGATTGTGTATCAACACTAAACTTTATTTTGACCCCATGAACAAATAATCTACATCCTGCTTTTGCTAATAAAAGCAGTAAGATCATTCAGAACTAATCATTTATATTCTTTATATACCAGATGTTGATAAATCCAATCGAAAATTTTTAATAATCGCAAAGCCACAGAGGAGGGAGGGAATTCAAAAGATATAAAAATATTATCTGATCTCACTTGATTACACAAGAAAACACCCGAAAACTGCTATAAGTATATCAATGCATGAATATGTGATGCAGAACATAAACAAATATTCTAGGATTATTTACAGAAATCTTGGATTTAGTTTGGGCTTTTGTCATATGTCGAGATTTCATTGGTATGCCTGAATTCTATTTGGCCAAGAAATTTTTTGGAAGTTAAATCCTAGATGTTGTATTCAAAATCCTCACAATTCTAGTAGTCAAAGTCATAATTTAAAGCACATTTATTATGTCTCACTTATGCAGCAAGAGTCTGTACTCTACACCCACAAACGGCCCCCACCCTCATCAAAACAAAACCCCTGAAATTAAATAATAAGAAACAGATGATGATATACATCCATTTATTTAATCTCATCACCTCATAAAAAACAATTTATACATGAGATGGGATATTACAGATAACAACTTGGTGAGAGGAACATAATGCATAAACATGAATCTATACTATCGTATATGCTATGTCATAATTGCATTAATATTTTTAAGTAATAATGTTTATAAACATTACAAATAAGTGATACCTGTATAAAATGCCAAGCACAATACCAAGCCGATCTTGAAAAAACCGGAGCCATACCCTCAACAAATCTACAGATAACGTCAAACAAATTCTTCAGTGTGTATTTCACCAAAGTCATCTAACTGATCATTAGGGGAAGGGGGTACACAACAAAACGATAGAAAATAATTTTTTTAAAGAAAACATGTAGAGAAAGAGAGAGAACTTTGTGAAAGTTTATGGACAGACACACAAGAGGAGGAAGGAAGGGCGACTAATGTATACAAACTCAGAAATGATATCTAATTTAGGGTCCCCATTCACCAGTAGAATCTTAACAGAACTCACTAAATCCTTCAAAGTTCAAACACAGTATAAAGGCATCATGTTACTGTTTGCCAAAAAAAATAAAACAACTCACCCAGTGCATGGTGGTCCCTCACTAGTGTCAGAACACTTCACGCTGCCTCTGACGTCATAAACTCTTCTGCATAAAGCAAGAGAAGTTCAAAAATAAGGACTATACTTCCTAACACAATTTAATATAAGCTGTTACTTTGACTGGAACGACCTATTAACCTGTGAACCTTCTTTGTCCTAGCACGAATAGTAATTCTATGATGTATATCAGTTGAATTAGGATCCAATGCTGGCTGAGATATCTCAAGTCCTTCTGCTTTTACAATTTCAAGGTACCTAGACAAACAAAATAGGAAATTTGATCTTCATGTACAGAGAGGATATTATTCCTGTCAATGACCAACAGATAGTGCCATGTTTTGCTGATGGGTCCAAAAGTAGGGGGAAAAAGAAGAGATTTACTAGGTCTCATTTTCAACCTTCATTATAATAATGTTCCTCCAAATTCATACATACAACTAATTCACTAGAGGAGTATAGTGGCTATACGAATTGGTTCAGTAGGATCGACAACATGGGTTCAGTTCAGCTGATGTTAATGGAGTGGGAATTTGAATGAGTAGCTAATCTAGTTTGAAGAAAAGCATAGCAAGATGGAGAAATTGAACTGCATAACAAGAACATGCCAAAGATTAACTACTCATTCAAAAATGTGCAATTTTCAATCATGGTTCCAGTGCTACTCATAGGGGTTTGGGAGAGAGAGAGATTTCAGTTTTTAAAGAGAGTAACTTTTGTATTTGTTAAGCAGCATCATATCATCTAAAATGCCCCAACCAGCAAATTTTGTTTTGTACTTAACATACATTATAGATTCAAGATTAAAGTAATAAACATATATGAACAGTAATGTTAAACAAATGTTTAGATAAAAAATGATTATATAATAAAGTGTCCAGCAAAAGAATGTTGATGTTACCTTCCAGGGCAGAATTTTTCAACACCCAAATCTTCATCCCATAAAAATATATAATCATAGATCGACACAATATCTGGATGTAGAAAGCGCTTTGCAAACCACCTGTGAAGAAGCAAAGTGAAGAGGAAAAATAGTTAAAACATATGTACAAAGAACCCATTGACATCAACGGCAGAACATGCCAGAAAATTTTAGAAAAAAAATCCAATGACCTACATTTGAAAAAGTGCAAAAACCTCAGATTCTATAGCTCCACAATGCCAGAAAGTCTTTTTTTTATTTTTAATTTTTTAAATTAAGAACGGAAAGAATCAGTGATAAGTCCCACACTATAATGAAGGTTGAATGACATAGACAGCTGAGATGGATCTTTTCATCTATTATTTGCTAATAAAACAAAACAGATATCATTCCAATCCAAGAAAAAAATTGGTTCTGCAAAACAATGCCTCCTCTTATGATTTATAAGTAGTATTCCTCCAAAAAATGTGATACTGTGATCTCAATGATAAAAAAGTATAATAGTTAGCAACTCATGACAAAGTTACCACTTAGTTTGGTTGAGTGCAACAATGTGTATTGCCTGACTGCTCCACTTAAGATCCCACCATCCCTCCAGATTGCCATCATAATGAAATAGAATTATTGTAAAATTCTCTGGAAGGAACTGAAATAAATGAAGTTAGGGGGAAAATACCAACAGCTAGCATTTCCAATTTAAAGAGAAAGTATACGTTACCTTTTCTGCAATAGCATTGACATTATGCTTTTGCTCAATGCCGACTGGCATTGCCAGCAAGCTACGATGGGTATGATCATTTACCTGTAATTTAATTCCATCCAATATCAAGAAAAGAACGGAAACTTAACACATTCATTTCAATAGAATGATATGCATCTATAACAACATATTACCGGAAAGAAATAAGATAAATCATGAAGTGTACCCCACATACAGCTTTACCTTTGATCTTGAGGATGACCATAGGGGCCTTTGTTCTAAATCTGACTTAGCTTGCACTATGCCACGAGGCAAATTATCCAAATTTCTGGAATCCACAGGAGACTCCTAGATGCAGACATAAAAAAAACTAAACAATTTATGGACTTAAAGGAACGGAAAGACAAGAGTCTGATTTTGGAAAATACATGCTAAAATGATAGTATTTACCTTTACTGTACTGAAGAAAGGAATTTGTGCTTCTATCTGATCATGAAACGAGGAAAAAAATATACATACGACAAGAAAAAATTACTGAATATATCAAACAACATTACAAAGAATGAAGAGATGAACAATGACGATAATCAAAAGGACGACTTTGGGAGAAAAAAATTAATGAACAATTAAATGGACTTGATTACTCTCGGAACCCATAAATGATTATTTGAATATAACAATAAAATGCATTGATATTTGTAATGGAATATCTTTGCAGAATACTATCCAAATTTTCAAATCAACAACAGGATCATAATCTTGATGCCCGGACCCTTACATGACAAGCCATAAAGACCAGAGAACTAGTAGGATCAACATACCTCTGTCTGTTTATATTGATAATTTGTTGTTCTATAAACAATGAATAGCATCACTGTACAAAAAAATCCCACAAACGGCTTCATCTTGAATGCACACTTACCCTGTACCAATATTTTGAGTTACAGTCTAGAGAACCTCAAATATAAAACCATCACCTCAATTCAGCACCCTTATAATAAAGACCATGCTAAAGAAGCTACCTTCCTAAACTCCATCCAACTCAACACAAAAGAAGGTAAAACATCATGGATGCTATCATATCAGAGGAGGATCCCCATGATTTCAAAGACTTCTTAGAGAACCAAGACTTCAGCCTCGTTTATGTAAGACACTGCAAATATTCTTCTAACAAAAAGAAGCAATATTAGTACTAATTGAAAGAAAATGCTATCAAAAGCAATCCTAATAACATCATTTATGCTTGAATTAGTAAAGCACAACTAAGGAGTTGAAAAGAATATCTAGAATATATTTCTATTAATATCTTCTTTAACACACTACTATAGGAATGAGGAGTTTAAGGCACTCCTTTCCT
This sequence comes from Hippophae gyantsensis, assembly GCA_030763125.1. Taxonomy (NCBI): domain Eukaryota; kingdom Viridiplantae; phylum Streptophyta; class Magnoliopsida; order Rosales; family Elaeagnaceae; genus Hippophae; species Hippophae gyantsensis. Next base: position 16,603,479 of record CM061033.1, on the reverse strand, counting down.
TTGCAACACCATAAATATATGGATAAAGTTGGACTAGATGATACAGTTCCAACCGAATATCAAAATTTATATATACATACATATATATCAAATAGGAGTTACTCAAGAGTCAAGAGCTTCAAAACACCGAGTAGTACAATTTCAAAAAGTTTCATCTCTATGACATGCCAAATGAAGCAGCAGTACAAGTAACTGAAGAGTAGAATCAAAATAATTGTAACATATGGGGGGAAATAGAAGGGAGGCAAGGAAAAGTGAAAACTTATAACGATTCATGTATTGCAGATTGAATATTTTTTTATAACTTTGCATGTGGAGTTGGAAGGCGCACGATGGATCGGTGTTAATTGAGACCATAAGAAATATGCAAATATGACTAGAGGAAAAACTTACTGTTAAGTGTCCACTGATATATTCCTTTCCATTTTCGACTACAACCCAATCATAGGCAAGGTACAAGAAAGTGAGAAATAAACCGAGAAGAAATTTTTTGCAAACAGGAACAATAAAAAGATGAAATGAAAGAATAACAACTCCCAGCTGGATGGAGTTATAGCTGTAAACAACTCCCAACGCCAAAGCATCGAACCGACAATGCCGTACAAAAAGCTACAGATACTAAACAAAAATCGAAGCTTCTAACCTTTCCAAGAAAATCCATATAAGAGTTCTGATATTAGCAGATAAATCATTCAACAATCCCCAAAAGAAATAGCATAAACCAAAAATTCAGCTGAATTATATTCAGCAATCTCAAATACACAAGGAAGATATCAAAAAGGGGAAGAAGATAATAGCGAGGAAAAAAGAAGACAAATATTCCAAACCTGAGACAGTAACACATAAAAATGTCCGATCGAGCAACCAGTGATCAAAGAAGAAGCGACAAACAGTTTGAAATCCGAGTACGAATCAATATTGTCCAGTTAGTTTTCTATGGAGAGATATACAGAAAGTGACAAAGAGACAGAGAAAAAAAAAATAGAGGTGTCTGAGGAGCTAAGGGTAGGAGGTGATATTGTTTGTTTGCGAGAAAGAAGAGAACGAGAGAGAGTCGACAGACGAACTAGTCGGAAGTGCCGCGTTTCAAGGAAGAAAGAGAAGAGAGGCTTGTAATTCTCAATAAGTCTTTATGTACGTGGTAGATTAATGATTAAAACAATAAAATCTTTTTAAAAAAAATTTATAATTATTTATTACATTAATTATTATATAAAAACAAGTAGATATAAAAAATTAGAACAGAATAAGTAAAGTAAAATAAAAAAATTATAAATACAAATAAAAGATTGGTAACTTCATAAAATAAAATAAATAATAATTGAAACCAATATATCCAAAATGGATCTAATAGATCATAAACCTTTTAATGTCTATATTTAATTGCTTTCTGCCGAGAGAAATAAAATATATTGTTCTTGTTATTGTTTATATATTTCTTTGTATTGCTATGTTATTTTTTTTTATAAAAAAATAAGATTATATTTTATAATTATTTTTAAGATTCTCATATTTATTTGTATTGCTTTATAATAATATTGTAGCTTTTTTGGTAAGGTTTTTTTTTACAAATATATTGTAAAATTTGATTGAAAGTGAGATTTCTTTGATATTAAACCATACATCAAAATATACAATACTTAAAAAAAATACTATTTAACTTTGATATTTCTTTAATATTTAAGTGAATCCTAAAATGTTTATGATATTTATCTTATTTTAAATTAATACAATTTAATAGCCGATAAATAGCTTATTTGTTGGTATTGACACCAACACAACCTCAAGATTCTTAAGTTGAGTTGCAAAGTTAGCATAATGTGTTCGCAAACACATTTCATATTGGTGAGTCTTAAGGAAAAGAACTTCATAATAAGGGTATTTATCAAAGCTTTATCTAAAGTAGCAGCTTTTAGTAGGTCTTAAACATTGTTATGAACCACGAATACCAGCAGAGATCTTAGTTTTAATTAACATTACACTAAGGCGATTAGATCACTCTCATTGTTCATAAAGCGTGATATTCGTTAGAGTATTAGTTTCAATAATTTTAGGTGGTTAATTTTTCTTAATAGCATAGTCAATATTCATCTATCCTAGATGAAAGAAAATTATTTCTTTCCATACACTACTACAAAAATGACTTTTAAAGTTGATTCAATGACTTAAAAATGTATGTGAACCGACTTTGATTTTTTTTTTTACAAAATTTACTCATTTTCTATTATACTCAAATTAAAACTTGTATTCGATCACTACATAAGAGTAGAAAAATAAAATTTGTTTAACAAATAGTTTAAATAATACAAATAATTGAAAAATTAAATATTAATTAATAGTAGAAAAATTACCATGGTATTGTCCTATGTTATTCAAGATCATTATTTTCTTCTCTTGATGTAATAATACAAAACCTACATATATAATACAAAAATTTATACACATAATATAAAAGAAATATGAATAATAAGTATGTAGAATTAATAGAAATACTTACAAGAGTAAATGAAGTGACAAAATGAAGAAAATGAAGAAAAAATGGTGTTTTGTAAGTGAGAAATGGGTATAAATTTTTTTGGGTATTTTGTTCAAAAAATAGGAGATTTAAAAGATAAGTTAGAGAGGAAGAAAACCCACTAACCGGTGTTGGAATTAGTGGTCGTAGGTGGTCGGAAAATGAGAAAGAGTGGAGGAGAAGTGGATGAGGTTTTGGATTTTTTAAAGTTATGTAGCGTTTGGAACAGTTCCCGTCTGGGAAAGAAATAAGAGAAAAGAATTTATCCATGTGTGTAGCGTTGATTCTACGTGTCAACCGACGTTATGTGCAGCGTCGGTTTTACACCGAACCGACTTTAAATTTATTATAAGTTGATTTTTTTCAAAAACCAACTTTACATATCGACTTAAATTCCATATTTTGTAGTAGTGATACTTTATAACTATCCCCTTTCAATTTGAGAATGTCACAACAAATATAAGAGAAATTCACACATTGTGAAGTTGTGATTAAAGATTATATGTTTATTAAAATTTGAGACCTAAATTAAAGTCATTCTCTACCAATATATATCATAAAAAATATATCTAGTGACATAAAACTTGCATGTGGGTTAAAGTTCTAATTTAATTAAATTCATCTTAACTTTACAATAAAATTATCAACTTATGTTCATTTTTTTTTATTTTTGTGAATAAATTAGAAAATATAATTTAATATTTTATCCTAATTAATCACACTAAATATAATAAAAATTTAGATAGGATAAGATTTATTATATCACATATGATTAATCACAATTAATATTTATTTTTCTAAAGGTAATCTTAAATAAACTTTATTCTAGTTTTAATTAAGTAAAGATGTTGTGGCTATTTTCTAATTAATTAAACTATATGAATCACTTAAATATTAACTAAATCTTTAGGCTCAATTATTGTATAAAACCATAAACAATATTAATTTAATTCTAAATGTACAAATATTATATATCTTAAAATTGCATGTATAAATAAATGACAACAAATTACACGAGCAAAATATATAATATAAACACAAATTAAATTCATAAGAACCATTAACAATTAATTCTATTATGCATAAATTATTTAACCAAATTTCATATGTATAGTTTATACATATAAATACTAAAACAAATTATTTAAACATAATGTATTTAATCATAAATAAATTTTAATATGCCAAAATTATTTAAATAAATGACACATGTATAATAAATATTCTACAAATGACAAACCTAAGTTAAATAAATTAATCATATTAAAATTATATTTTTTTTTCAGTAGTAATATTAGCCAAAATTAAAAATCAAATTCTGAATAAATATAATATAAGCCATGTATACAAAATAACACAAATATGTTATAACCCAATAGTTTTGGATCCTTGGCTCTCACTCAAGAGACCCGGGTTTGAATCATGCCAATGATAATTTTTTTTCTTTCTTGACTTCATCTTCAACCTCCAACCATGTCAGAACAACCCGGTTTCAATCCGATCGGAGTCCCGACTGTATCTCGCAATAAGGTGACGAAAAATGACGTTCTTTTTATCAAAATTTTCATAATTAAATTTTTAAGTGATTCATGGTATCAGTTTGAATCAAAAACATTATTTTAAATAAAAAGTTAATTAATACATTCCAATGAATGCGAACAAGGAATTGGAATAATGTTTTTCATGTTTTAACTCACATAATCATTGGAATATAAATAATGAAATTGTTTATAATTTTCATATGCATCAAAACTAAATCTTTCAAAAAACTCAATGTCAAGGTGCTCGGTGAAATAGAGCAAAACAGAGATCATTTTAAACTGATAAAGACAGAGATAATATGTATTTTGATACCAAATGTAAGGATAAATTAATCAACCTAAATGCGGAATAAACAAACTAAAGGGATCGAAAATAAGTAAAACAAAGATTTTACCTCCAACCATTGAATTGTTCTTCAAGCTCCAAAAATGATCAAAACTGAAGTGTTCTCTGTGTTTGAAACTTCTAAGCTCTCAACAGTACTCAATTTGGATGGTGTATTACACTGAAATTGTATGTTGAGCATAATGACCATAACACCCTACTTATAGCTATGCTTTCCATCATAGCATTGACATACGTTAACAACTTCAGTCATAATCGACAAGCTCTTTAATGACAAAAATGTTTGGACCACTAAATGATTCGTTAAAGAAAAAGGGAAATGAAAATTGAAAATAGAGAATGAATAGATTGGTTACACCATTGGGTTATGTTGTGTTATTAGGAATCATATTAGGGATTTATGGCTGTTATCGTTGACAAAAAAACAAGGATAATGTTGCCAATGGAAACTGAACTTTGGGCTATTTGATATGGGTTAAAATTTAGCTTAGATATTGGCTTTCGAAATATCATACTTGAATTTGATTATTTATAGGCAGTTCAAATGGTGAACAAGGAGTCGTATCTTCTTGCTACCGATGGTTATATAGTGAATGTTATTAGAATGTTAATTGTTCAAACTGTTTTATTTCTTGTTACTTTTCTTCTAAGAGGACTAATGTTGCTACGCATACATTAGCTAAGTATAAGCTTAGTTGCAAAAATTGTAACTTGGATTAAAGATGAACCTGTTTGGTTAAGATCGATCCTTACAAATGATGTAATTGATTCATAAATAAATAAAATACGTCCTTATTATTGCCAAAAAAGAGACCACTAACATAAGAAAAATATTTCAACCATAAAAAGCAAATGCAGTGATGCCTATCAATTAAGGGGTAAGCATAATATTCTATCAATATGCTTAAATCAAATTTTTTGATCCAATTCAAGCATTGAATCCGTTTTAAAATTATTCTTGGATAATATTCAGATTTAAAAATATACAATTTGTTTAAATTTAAATTAATATATTTTATTATTTATTATAATATGATATAAACTAAACTATTATTAAAATTATATTATAAATACATATTTTGTTTATATATATATACAACACAATCACAACCACAACCAGAACCACAATAAATTATTATTTTAATTTAATTAATAAAATATAAATTTATAAAAATATTTGTTATTCTTGTTATTTTAAGTATGAATATAAATAATAATATTTACTAAATATATATCAATTTAAAATTATAAAAATATTAAATATATTATATTTTATTTATGATAATAATTTATATATTAATTTAAATTAAATTAAATTTTACTCAATTAAAAAATCAATATATATAAATTGATTAAATAATAGTATCTATTCTCAGCCCTTTAAGTGGCTAGTAATAGGATATATGCGAGCTATAGCGCGTTAGATCTTCCTTAATGCATAATATTATTTCTAAAAGTTGGATGTATATTAAAACATTTGCAAATTCCATGGCTTTCTGACTCTTGTCCCATTGAACCAAAAATACTATTAAAAAAGAGTGAACGAAAAGAAATAAAATGGTAAAAGAATAATAAACAATGGTTACCACCATATGCCATGATCATTGTCAATGAGGTTAGTATTTCTTGAAATACTATAATAATATTTGCCATTAATTAATTTACTGAAAAGTTTGCCACTACATTATATTTTATTTGGGCAGCCTCAATTTTCTTTTTTATATGAAATATGTCATACTGAGATTTCTCCACGACAAACTTTGTTTAATAATTTAAATTAAAAGACTTGTCCAATAATTCCTCCATTCGCTTAGTTTTTTTGTTTTTTTTTTTGTGGCAGCTCGTCAAGAATTAGTTGTAAATTGAATATTTGAGGTTATGATGGCAGAAAGTGATTGGTCAAACCTTAAATATTTTCACTCCAACCCACCGATCTAAATCTTGATACATGAAAGCGATTCTAATGCAATTGGGTTTAGGTTTTATGTTTTGAATGAATTTATTCTCCTTTTCTTTTTCAAGTTCTTGCTTACATAATTTTTAGTAAAACAATTCGCAATGTAGAGTTTGGTGGTAAAATCTTAGTTGATAGGCTAGTCTAGTGGCGTTTGTACAAGATGTCTATATATGTAAAACAGCAATGTAGAGTTTGGTGGTAAAAACTTAGTTGATAGGCTAGTCTAGTGGCGTTTGTACAAGATGTGTATATATGGATTGATTTTGGTTTAGATTAAAATCGAAAATAACTCAATATGATCGATTCTTCAAAAGTGATAATCAACTTAAGTCAATAAATTTGAAAAAACAATCAAACTCGACTCATTGTATTGTTTTTGTTTGAGTTAGGTCAAGAAATTTTTTCACCTTTTTTGTTAATAGATTTTGTTTATTAATATTTTTTAACATTTGTATTATAATATTTTTAATGTTAATTTTATTATAATTTTTAAATTTAAAGATTTAGATTTCAATCATTACTTAATATCATTATTCATATAATCATCGAGTGCAAGAAATATATAAAAATAAAATAAATAGCCAATAATGAATAATAATGTCTTACTCGATAAAATTCAATAATTCTCATATCAAAACCATCTAAAATATTGTTCATGTGATGCAAACTCTAACGGTAACAATATGGAAAGAAATATAATTATAAATTATAATGGATAAATAATTAAATAGTATAGAATTAATGATTCACATTAATAAGAAAGAAAAAAAGATGATGGAGTACTTAGCCTAGAAATTCTTGCATGAATTTTGCTTAAATATCCAAAAATATGCAAAATCTGTTTACCTCGTACTAACAAATTAGAAGACAAAATTTAATTCTAAAATATTATCTAAAATGAAAAAAGGTGATCTTCTTAGATGTACTAAGAAATATAACAATAAACAATAAAGTAAGATACAAAAATTCAAATCTTTGATACACAATGTCTATTACAAAATGACGAATGAGATTAAAATACTTAAATTATTCAAAAAAAATTAAAAAAATCATATTTCAACTATGTTCCAAGCTCCCATCTCAAGGCATAGCATAATTTCTAACATATTTATAAAATATAATACTAAAATAAAACACGATTTATCTTTCAAATCAAACCACTGATATCACCAATGAGTTTATTGAGTTATGTTATTTGCCCAGTATATCCATAAGAAGAAAAAACAAAGTGCAAACAATGGATTAAATAAATTAAATTACAATGATTAATATAATTATGTATTATTTGTCATATATACCCACTTCAAGTGGCTCAAATATATTCATTTAATCTGTATATCGGGAAAGATCCTAATAGATTGTAATTTGAAGAGCATGTATTTTTGCAAGTATCCATCATTGAGAGCAAATTAGAGCCTCTATTATCTTAAGGTGCAAAGAACTTCTATATGTATTAATCACACGTCCCATAATACTAAAGGTTGATTCAGATACAATTGTAGATACCGATACTTCTAAGACATCTCGTGCAATTTTAGAAAAGGATACGATAGCTTACAACATTTGATCTCTACCACAGTAAAATGTCAAAATCAACAATAACATGATTAACACACTGATAAACCAAATACATTTCTATCTTAGACTTTATTTCCAAACAATTATCATCCTGTAATTGTTATAAATATAACAATTGACTAACATTCAAGGTTACTACATCCTTTTCCTTTTCAATTTGTCTTGTTATTATAGATTGTGATGATTGGATACCACTTAGAGATGACACATTATTTTTTTGCCTTTGCTAGTATCATAAGCTTTAAACAACTTATCAAGAGCAATCTTCACCCCATTAACCAGTCCTTTGGCAATATAGTTCAAATATATATTCATAAGGCAATATAGTTCAAATATAAATTTATGAATATGAATTTCAAGTACTTCAACTTATACCTTGGAAAAATACTACCACAATTAATAACAATTTATTCATCTTATCCACATCACCTCAATACTTGTCAAAATTTGCTTTCATGCTTTCAGTCCATTTTTTCAAAGTTTCATCTTCCCCTTCCATCACATTCATAAATACAATATGAATAACATGAAACTTGTTGGAAAATCAAGTATATTTTTTCTATTCTAAGTAGTTACTATTGACTTATGATTTAAATAAATAGAACTCAAATTAGCCCAACAAAATAATGCTAAAAGAAACTAAAGCAGATATTAAAGTAGAAAAATAAAACCACTAAAAATTTAACGAGGTTTGGTATAAATGTTACCTATTTCCTCAGGTATTGTTGACCACTTCCACTATCTCCAAATGCATGAACTCCAAAATTACAACTAATTGAGAAATATTTAGTTAATGCATTACCCCCTTACAAAAGAGAGAAAAATTTACAAATTTTGGGATGCTTTCAAAGTGGAGGAGAAAGTTTTATTTATAAGCCAAAATACAACACCTACGATGATTCCTAATCTATGTGAGACTTTTTCAAATTTCTCACTAAGGAGCTATACAACAAATCTCCACCTTAGTGACTTAGTGATCCACAAATGATTTCTTCAATCTCTAGATTAGTGACACTAGTGCCAACTCAAATTTTTAGGATGTTAATCAAGTCCAAACAATATTTGAGCTTGATTTCTATTACCACCTTAGGCATCATATCTGTGGGATTCTCTATAGTATTGATCTTATGAACATATACTCTACCTTCTTCAATAATCTCTCATACGAAATGGTAACAAACGTCAATGTGCTTTGTACGTGCATGGTAGACTTGGTTCTTTGCTAAATGATTAGCACTCTAAGTATCACAAAACACCTTAATATGCTTTTGACCAAATCCTAAGTCTTCAAGCAATCCTCGTAACCAAATAGCTTCCTTCAGAGCCTTTGTAATTGCAATATACTATGCCTCTATAGTAGACAAAGAAATTGTGGACTACAAGGTAGAGTTCCAAATGATTGGTGCCTTAGCAAGAGTAAACACATAACAAGTAGTTGATCGATGCTTATCTAAATCTCCACCATAGTCAGAAATATAATATCCAAGTGCACATTAATCAACAATATTATCCTACTCAAATATTAAACCAAAATATATACTAGTTAGAATATACCGTAGAATCCATTTCACAGCCAACCAATGTCCTTTACCAGGATCGTGCATGTACTTGCTCATAGCTCCAACTATATATGAAATATCATGTCTCATACACACCATTACATACATCAAGATACCAACCGTATTAGCATACGATATCATTGCCATGTATTCTTGTTCTACATCATTCTTAGGAGACAATTGAGTACTAAGCTTGAAATAAGGAACAAGTGAAGTACTTACAGATTTTTTCTGTTCATTCATACCAAAACAATGTAGCACCTTTTTTAGATATTGACTCTAGGTAAAAAAAAAGCTTCCCTTTTTCCTGTCTTTGCCTATCTCCATGTCGAGAATATTCTTGGATTCTCCCAAATCTTTCATCTTGAACTCCTAACTTAGTTGAGCCTTCAACTTTTTAATTTCTACTTAGCTCTTTGATGCAATCAACATATCATCGACGTACAATAGGAGACACATGAAAGACTTATCTTGTAGCTTGTGAAAATACACATAATGATCATATGTACTTCTAGTATACTTTTGCTGCAGCATAAACTGATCAAATCGTTTATACCACTGCCTCAAAGATTGCTTCAATCCATACAAAAAATTGTTCATCTTACAAACCCGATTCTCTTTACCAACAACATTATACATTTATGGCTGAGACATATAGATTTTCTCTTCCAAGTCACCGTGTAGAAACACGGTTCTCACATAAAGTTGAACTAGTTCCAAATCCAAATGTGCTACTAAGGCCAACAAAATTCTAATTGAGGAATGATTTACAATTGGAGAAAATACCTCATTATAATTGATTCCCTCCTTATGAGTGTAGCCTTTAGTCACTAACCTTACCTTGTAGCGAACACCATCTCTGTTTGAAATTCTTCTTTCTTTTCATATACCCATTTGTAACCAATTTCCTTCTTACCCTTAGGTAGTTGCGTCAACTTCCATGTCTTATTATTCTAAAGGGACAACAGTTCATCGTCCATGGCTTTCTTCCATCTTTCAACTTCAGGACTTCTGATTGCATCTTTATTTGTGGAAGAAATATCATTATGCACAATTGAAAGTGCACAAGCCACCGTATTTTTAAAATGAATAGATAGATCTTCCATATCCTTGTATCGAGTAAGCACCTTGACATTTTATCGTTATGGCCTATCAACTTCAGTTTCTCCTTGTTGTTGTGGAGGTTCTTGGGTTAAAAACTCTTCTTCATCTGATTCATCTTTTGCCAACAGAGGATCAAGTTCTATCTTATCTCCACCAACTAGGTCAACGATTCTTCTTTCAAACTCCACTTGCTTTGGAGTTTGCTTTACCTGCTACAAAATGCCATCGATCTTCTCAGTTACCTCTCTCAGCAAGACAGATTCATCAAAAGTAACATCTCTGTTGAAGAATATCTTTTTTGTTTCAAGGCATTATAGATGATATCCCTTAGAACCAAAAGGGATCTAAAAAAATAGCTTTCTCTTGGATCCAACTTCGATTCCATGACATAGTAGTATGCAATAGAACCAAACACATGTAAGAAATTGTAATTTCTAGTAGGTTTTCCAGACCATACCTCTATAGGCATTTTTCCTTCAAGAGTAGACGATGGTACATGGTTGACAAGATGACATGCATACGTCACAACCTCAACCCAATACTACTTGCCTAACCCAACATTTGACAACATACACTAAACCTTCTTTAGTAAAGTTCGGTTCATATGTTTTGCAACTTCGTTTTGTTATGGTATTTTTTGAATAGTGAAGTGTCACACTATCCCTTCTTCTTCACAAAATTTCATAAATGGATCATTTGTGAACTCAATGTCATTATTAGACCTCAAATGCTTGATCTTTCTACTGATTTGAATCTCAATCATCTTCTTCCACTTCAGAAAAATTCCCACCATTTCATCCTTCTTCTCCATGAGATACACCTAACCTCTTCTAGAGAAGTCATCAACAAAAGTCATATAATAATGTTTTCCACACATGGATGGAGTTCTTTTTGGCCCCTACACATCCGTAAGAATATAATAAAAGATGCCTTTTGTATTATGGAGGGTAGTGCCAAAGCTTACTCTTTTATACTTCCCTAATACACAATGCTCACAGAATTTCAACTTGTTGGTTCACGCGCCCTTTAACAGGCCTTGCTTTACAAGAATCTGTAAAGATTTCTCATCAGCATGTCTCAAACGTATATATCGTAGCTTGGTAGTTTCAAAATCTTTTTCTTCCTTTGAAACTGTTGCTGATGTTGTCCCAATAGCTGTACTACCAAGGTAGTAGTACAAGTTATTATTCCGAACATGTTTCATCACCATAAGTACTCCAAAAGTAACCTTCAATGCCTCATTTTACATGGTCATAGTGAAGCCTTTTGATTCTAAGATTCCTATAGCAATGCGATTCTTCTTCACATCTGGAACATAATGAACATCTGTCAAGACTCTAGTTGAACCATCTTGAATCTTCAAATGAATTGTACCGATCCCTAAAATTTTGCATGGATAATCATTACCCATTAAAACAACTCCACTGTATAGTTCTTCAAAATTAAAGAACCATTCCTTATTAGGAGACATATGGAAGGTACATGCTCAATCAAAAATTGAATCACCAGTATGTGATATTTTTTGATGAACCAACCAAGGAAAAATTTGAGTTTGAATTAGTTTCAACTACACATGTATCAGACAATATAGATTTTCCTTTCTTTTGCAGCTTTGGAAAATTTTTCTTCCAATGGCCTTTTTTCGTGAAAAATGCACATTCATCTTAACCAAGCCTTCTTTTAGAAAATGATATACCTCTCATTCCTTTTTTTTGTGTTTGTGGATGCTCTCTTATAGATAGTGCCTCCAGTACTTCATTCCTACTTTCTTTTTTATCTTTCTTTCTAATTTTATAACTATACAAAGTAGTACAAACTTCCTCAAAAGATAGTTTATCCTTCCCAATGAGTAACCTTGTAATAGAGTGATCAAACGCATCAGAAAGGAGGCTAACAACATCAAGGCTAAATCTTCATCTTTAAAAGTCTATATTTAACAAATTTGATACTAATAAATTAAAATCAATAATGTTTTCGTTTATTATGGTATCCGGGAGATAATCAAAATGAAACAACTTCTTCTTAAAATAGAGCGGATTCTATTCACTCTTCTTTATGAAAGTGTTCTCCAATGCATTCCTCAACTTACTTGCGTATGTCTCCTTCATGAACGTGTATTTTTGCTTTCTTGAGAGACCAAACTAATTGTACCACATGCTAATTAGTTGATATTTTTCCACTCGATTTCATCTGCTTCATCTAGTTTCTCTTCTTCAATGGCCATGTCTAGACCTTGTTGAAATAGAGCATCTAGAACTTCCCTTACCACATGCCGAAATGATAGGTTACATCAAACTTCTCCACCTCGAACCATGCATTCATAACCATTGTTCTACCTGAAGTGGATGGTTGGCCTTTGTTTAAATGAGACTTTTCTTCCATAATTTCTTCAAATTACAACAACTAGTAACTATATTCCAATAGCAAACAAAAAGAATACAAACAAATACCTTGTTAGAAAACTTTGGCTCTGATACCAATTGTTGAAAAAATCGAGTATATTTTCCTTATTCTAAGTAGTTACTATTCACATATGATTTAAATGAATAGAACTCAAATTATCCCGATAAAATAATGCTATTGAAAATATAATGCTAAAATAAACTAAAGTACACTACTACAAAAATGGGTATTAAAGTCGGTTAAAAATAGACTTTAAATGAAATGACTTAAAATTTAAAGTCGGTTCACATGATGAACCGAATTTACGTTTAAAGTCGATTCACGCGATGAACCGACTTTACGTTTAAAGTCGATTCATGCGGTGAACCAACTTATAAATTTTTTATTTTTTTTGTAAAATTTATTCATTTTCTATTATACTTAAATTAAAACTTGTATTTGATCACTAAATAATAGCAGAAAAAAAATCAGTTTAACATATAGTTTAAATAATACAAATAATTGAAAAATAAAATATTAATTAATAGTAGAAAAATTACCATGACGTTGTTCTATGTTATTCAAGATCATCATATTCTTCTCTTGATGTTATAATACAAACCTACATATATAATACAAAAATTTATACATATAAATAATAACACATAATAACAGAAAAAAATGAATAATAAGTGCGTAGGATTAATAGAAATACTTACAAGAGTAAATGAAGTGACAAAATGAAGGAAATGAAGAAAAATCGTGTTTTGTAAGTGAAAAATGAGTATAAAATTTTTGAGTATTTTGCTCAAAAAAATAGGGGATCTAAAAGATTAGTTAGAGAAGAAGAAAACCCACTAATCGGCACTAGAATTGGTGGTCGTAGGTGGCCGAAAAATGAGAAAGAGTGGAGGAGAAGTGGAAGAGGTTTTGGGTTTTTGAGAGTTATGCAGCGCTTGGAATAGTTTCTATGTGGGGAAGAAAGAAAAGAAAAGAAAAGAATTTATCCACGTGTGTAGCGTCAGTTGACGTGTCAAACTGATGCTATCCACCTAGCGTAGCGTCGGTTGACACCTGGAACCGATGCTACGTCCACATGTAGCGTCGTTTCGACACGTCAACTGACGTTATGTCCTACGTGGATAGCATCGGTTCTATACCGAACTGACTTTAAATTCATTAAAAGTTAGTTTTTCCAAAAACGGACTTTACTTATCGACTTAAATATCTCTTTTTGTAGTAGTGGCAGAAATATTAAAGTAGAAAAATAAAACCACCATAAACTTAATGAGGTTTGGTATAAATGTTACCTATGTCCTCGGGCATCGTTGACCAATTCTACTATCTCCAAATGGATGAACACCAAAATTATAACTAATTGGACAAAATTGAGCTAATCAATTACTCTTGCAAAAGAGATGAATATTTACAAATTTTGGGATGCTTTCAATGTGAAAGAGGGGGCTTTATTTATGGCCTAAAATACAACACCTACCGTGGTTTCTATTTCATGTGGGACTTTTTCAAATTGTTCACTAAATATCTATACAACAGAACTTATAGGCATAACTGTTAGAGGTAATATACAATAAACTACTAAAGTTTATAGTTCTAGTATACAAACTATGCAAAAATTCAACAAAAATATTTGCATTCTTTCAATGTTTTAGCAGGGATGGATCTACAATGTTGTCACCAAAATAATCAAGAATCTCATCATCATATACTTGCATTCAGTCAAAAGCTTTTTGAAGTTTAGAAATAGTCTTCAACATAAGGTAGGTAGAATTATAATTTGTTTGGACATCCAAGAAGACAAATCATTTGGTTTCAATTTCTTCATATTTCACACACTTTTTGAACTTTTGTAATCTTGAATAAATCTATCATACTTGGATTGCATTGAAAATATTCTCAATTGATATATTGACCTCTTTTAAACCATCATTCACTATTAAATTCAAGATGTGTGCGCAAGATCTTATGTGTTAAAACTCACCATCTAGGGCTAAGGCACTCTAAGTCTTCCACCTCTTTTTCAAACTACTTATAGTAGTGGAATTTGAACTTACAATGTCAATAACCACAGTAGAAACACCTCTAATACCCCAATCACACATTGAAGCATCAATGTGCTTTGCAAGTCAATCCTTTTTATGGCCGAAAAATGGGTTAAAGTATATAGTTATTTTTCTTAGTTTCTAATCATCATCTACATAATGAGTAGTTATGCACATATAATTGATATTTTGATAAGAAGTCCACAAATCAGTAGCGATAAAAACCTTTTGATTAGAGCATGACAAAAGCTTTTTCAATGATGACTTTTCCTTTAAGAAAATCTCATAAACATCTCGGGCAATTGTAGTATGAGATGTATTTGAAATTTAGGCATGCTAACTTCACATAATTGTTTAAAACCAATGCATTCAACAAAAATAAATGGAAGTTCATCTATAATAATCATTTGAGTTAGAGTCTTTCTATATGTTTTTTTTATCAATACTCCAAGAAATTAGTTTGCTACTAGTACCATCTTTATTAACTTGAAAATTTAAAGTTTTATGCTTCTTAATGTCATTGTCGTTTTTGTAATCGGGATAAACATTCAAATATTTTGACAAGTTGAACTCCTATTCTTCTTAATATCAGTGCAATACTCTCTCTAACAATAATTACAAAACTCTTTACAAGTTTGGATTCAAGAAGTGTGGAGTGTCTCCATATATCAGATGGCGGCCTTCTAAGCTTGTTCTTTTGTGATAATGTTGTTGGCGATTTTGGTGGTAAACTACTATCAATAGGTATTTTTTGAGTTTGTGGTAATATCTCTTGAACAAGTGATCGTGATGTATCCTCTTGGCTAGGCATGGTCTCAATATTCATTGAACTAACAGTAGAATCCATAATGTCCTTTATCAAAAAAATATAGCACTCATAAACAAAGAGATTATTGATTAACATGCATTAATTTAAATTATTCTAGAAACTAAAACAAAGCATGGAAACCAAGGAAACAAGAGTCATATGAAAACATAAAAATGAAAACTAAATTAAGTCTACTTGAAAATGAAGTTACAACAAGTAGAACATATCATCAATTCTTTATAGTATTAATTAGAGCATGCACACAATGGTTGATAACTTCCAAGTCAAAATGGAAAATGAGAAATATAAATTGATACTATAAAAATGGTACTACTAAAGTAATTTTAAGATGATCTAGAAAATATGCAACAACCCATTCCAAAAGAAAGATGAACAAAATTATCAGTGATAAAAAAATATGTATTTTACTTAAGACAATATCTTTCAGATAAGAATAACCAAAGAATCTACAATAATATAATCTACAATATATTTATAATACATCCTTAACCTTACAAATTAGTGGGAAAACATGGTTAGCGGTTACAAACAAGTATTATAAGCTGTCAAAATTAACAACCATAAAAGGGTCAATAGCAGTTCACTAATAAAAACAATCCTAAATTTTAGAAAGCCAACCAATGAGGATTAAATTGTTGTTTATTTATTTATGAAAGTAGAGTAACCTATTTGAGTTTCACATTTAGCCAAATAACATATAGAAGCAATTCACAAAAAAAAATCATATTATAAAAAGCCTTTTACAAACAAAAATAAAACTTGAAAGAAAATGTAGACACACTATTTGAGTTTCACAACTATCTACTTCCATTTCAACACTTAGTAGATCACATTCATACTATTTCTTGAGACATTGGATCTATAGCTATTACATCTTTAATGTTTAGTGCATAACTATGATCTAGTATAAATATTTTGCACAAATATAGTCTAGTAGAAACATTCACTATGGTTGATCGGATGGCTAGCTAAGACGTAAGAAAGAGCGATAGAGAGTGGTTAGACACAAATGTTGGATATCAAAGCTAGAAGTGGTTGGAGATTGATGCTAGACACAAATGTTGGTTATAAATACTGAAAATGGTTAGAGATCAAAACTAGAAGTGGCTAGCCAAGGATAGATGCTGGGTCGAGGAAGCTACACACTAGTGTGGATCGCATATGCTTAGTGAAAGGGAGATGGAATTAGGTTTTCTAGGGGATATAATTTTTTTCTTCTAAGTGGTTGAGAGCCAAAGGTCGACTAAAATTAATTATATGATACAAAAATAAATGAATTGTATTCATTCGATTTTTAGTCAGTATAAAAAGTGAAAACCAAACCAATTTAATATTAATAGGTTATGTAAAAAGAAAAACCAATCTAACCAATAAAATCCTAAAATTGAAAATATTGGATTGAGTTGGGTTGGCTTGATTCCGATGTATTTTGCACACCCCTAGGTGTTGAAGTGCTTTTGTGGCCTAAGACAAAACATAAAAATGAGACCTTAACATTCATAAATATAAATTTTATTTGTTGATAAGAATTGATTAATGATAATTTTTACATCAAGTATAAATTAAAAATAAAAATAAATAAAGATGTAAAAGTTATTTTTTTATATAATAAATGATAAGAAATTGTAACTTTACTTTGAACATAATAAACTTGAGATTTGTTTTTAGGAAACTTTGAAATAAAATAAAAAGTAAAATATTTTACAAAACTACAATGTTCTCCTAAAAATATGAATAAAAAAAATATATAAATAATATAAGATTTCAACTTTAAGAAAAAGAAAAAAAAGAGATGTCTATACAAAGTATAGCTAAAAAAGTATTCAATTTAATTGTTCCAAATATCAATTTATTAATTTCATAGTTAGAATAGTGATTTACTAATTTTTGAAGTATCATTAAGTCTAATTTGAGCACTCAATGAGTTTTTGCACCTAATATAGAGTTTTGACCCCCTCCTCTTATAACTTGAAATTAACTTCTTAAAAACAAGTTAAAATCAATTTTGATAAGATAATTCTCAATTTAAATATAACAGTTGGCGTAGTCACTAGAGATTGGACTGATCAAGTTCAAAGTTGTTGGAGCAAATTATATTTGAAAAATTTAGTAGAATAAGGCAAAGTCAATGCATTATTATTTTCATTACAATTGATAATAATTTCAAAATTGTTTACTTGGAAGGAGATAACAAGAACAACATAAAGGCTCTAATATATGAAGATGCAACATAAAGGCTCTAATATATGAAGATTTTGTTATCTCAAGGGAGGTTGATAATTAAGTACTCAATCAAGACTCATTTTGAGCAAGTTCGATATGATTTGTGTTTTTTGGATACTTAGAGACTTAAATAATTCTACTCATTTAATAGCTAATTAGGCATCCTATAGCTTTATTAAGGGTTATATTTTCGCTTTACCCCAACATTTTTATGATATTATCTACACTATTAAGTTGTTAAATAAATATATTAACTTTTAAGGGTAAAAGAAAGCCTCTAAAAAGATTTTTTTTACAATATTTATGTATTATTGTTATGCATAATATGAACTAATAGATAAAATAAATGGAGATTATTAAAGAGTTTAAATACATTGATTTAGTTATTTATAAAATCTAAGATTTTTTTAAATAATAAAATTAAGAGTCAACAATTTCATCTTTCTTATTATTAGTTAATAATATATAAATTGTTATTTCATATGTATTTAATATTTTTTTTAGATTAAATGATACTTTGTGTGATTCAAATTTTGGATAATGAAAGAGTGTTCAACTTAATTGATTTTCAGGTACATAAATGATCTAATTTTATATTTTAAATTGAAACTTTTATCATATTCTCAGTACATGTGATATAAGTGAAGGATAATTAGGTAATTAAGAGAGTTTGATATTATAATAATATCTTCATTTAATAAATGTATGCATGTGTAACATATTTTCATAATAGTACATTAGTAGTTCATACATTTAAGTTTAGATACACTAGTAATACAAAATTAAGATTTAATTAAAAAATTTAGCATGTGTTATGCAAGAATTTACCCATAAGTTTTTTCCCATATGTGTAACAAATGTTAAATTTTTTAATTAAATCTTAGTTATGAATTATTGGTGTTCCTAAAATTAAAAATAGAGAGCATTAGCGTATTACTATAAAAATATGATCTACATGTATACCTTGCGTTAAATAAGGATAAAAATTATCAAATACTTTAAATGATATAATTATTCTTCGCTTATATGACATGTAATAAACATGTAATTCTCTATTTAAAACATAAAATTGAATTATTTGTTTATATTAAAGGAAATGGCCGATATATTTTGATTAAAAGGAGTGTTATTGCTATTTGAGCTAGCTATTACTGTTACATATAAATAATTACTTTTTATTACTTCAACTAAAATATCTTTTTATATAGAACCTAAAATGTCCCTTTTTAGTTACATTGTAGTTTCACATTATTCAAAGTAAAGGAACTCAATTATTCCACATCATCAAACCGGACAAAGTAAATTTTATCCTTAAATCGAGCTACAACTTCGATAGGATTTCCTTTTTCTCTTCATCTTCCCTGACTCTTATCACAATCCTTGTATTTCATTGTAAGGCCTTTAATTTTTTTCATTATCTTTCAAAGATTTTTATTTCCTCATTACTTTGCCCATGCTCTACCTCAAATCTTTATTCATCCTTCTTTATCTATAAATTATGATATTCTCTCACATATTTGGATTGTTTTTCATTTTCTTGCTTAATTGCTTATTTATTATTTTCATACAATGTGACCTTTCCTATTTGTTAATATTTAGGACGATTATCAAATAAGATAGCTATTAAGTATACTATTTATTAATATTTAAAATGGTTAGTAGCCATTCTAATATTTTTTTAATATACATTATAAGGCTAGCTCTTTATGTTTTCCCTTTCCCTCCCAGAAACCACACTCGAGTTTGAGATCCATTTCTCGGTGTTTCAACATCATTGCATTTCAATTCACCATGCCACCGCCATTTTAGTCCACCATGTCATCGCGTCTAATGTCTGGTTCCAAGTCAACCACATCATCTATCTAGCCAGTCTTGTACACCATGCATTGTCTCCTTATTGTTGAGTACAATTTAGAATACACAACTCTAAATGTATTAATATTGGATTCAAACAAGTAAACAAACTACTTGTATTATACCCACTATAATATCTTTCAAAAGTAACTCATAAATTGAAGAGAAATACAAACACTCAAAGAGAAAGCTCTCAACTCACACTCAAACTAAGAATACAAAGACTTATTTGTTTTTGATGGAATAATTAAACCAAATGCAAGGTTGTCTATTTATAGTCCTCACCATGCAATATACACCACACAAATATAAAACTAAGAAATAATCCTAGCTACACAAATATTATCCACATACTTCTCTTCTCTACAACCTTCAACCACTTAATATATTTCTCTACATCCTTCAACCACTTAATTTATTTCTCTACATCCTTCAACCACTTTATTTATTTCTCTACATCCTTCAACTACTTCATTTATTTCTCTACATCCTTCAACCACTTCATTTATTTCTCTACACCCTTCAACTACTTCATTTATTTCTCTACATCTTTAATTATTATGTTGGTGTTGATTTTCAACACTCCCCCTCAACACCAACTCTTACTATTTTTATTGTGTCAAACTGACGGTGAAACATTTTGAATTTGCCTCATTTAAATTTCTTCTTACAAAACTTTTTCTCTGATAAATTAATAGTGTACTTCAACATGCTTAGTTCTTGTATGAAAAATCGGATTTTCTGTCAAACAAATTGCTGATTGATTGTCACAGTACAACGGTACTGCATGATTTACTGGTTGATGTAGATTATTCATTAGTTGTATCAACCATATACACTCTTGAGCTGCCATTGCCACTGCTCGATACTCAGCTTCAAAGGTTGATAATGATACTGTTGGTTGTCTCTTGCTACACCAAGAAATTGTTCCGGAACCCAGCTTAAACACATACCCAATTGTTGATCTCCTGGTGTCATGATCTCTTGCATAGTCTGCATCGCAGTAACACTAACTTGCAGTCTCCACCTTTCTTGTACAAAAGACCATAGTTAATTGTACTATTCACATATCTCAGTATTTGTCGAATTGCATCCAAATGAGGTTTGTTTGGATTTTGTATGTATCGACTCATCACACTAACTGCATAAGAAATGTCAGGTCGAGTCAAGGTTAAGTAGATCAGACTACCTATCAATTGTTGATACATCGTTGCATCTTCCAAATCTTTTCCTTCACGTGTACATATTTTGGAATTTAGTTCCATCAGCGTCGAAATCGGCTTGCATTCAAGCATTCAGAACCTCTTCAATAAATCTTTGGAATATTTTTATTGAAAAAGAAATATTCCTTCTTGTGTGCGATCAACCTCTAAACCAAGGAGGTGCTTAAGTTGACCAAGTTCTTTCATCTTGAAACGGACTGAAAAATTCTCCTTCGTTCGAAGAATTTTTGCCTCATAATCACCGGTTATGATTAAGTTATCCACATACACTAGCATAATAGCTAGCTTTCCTTCATTGGCTTTGACAAACAAGCTGAAATCTACAGATGTTACTGAATAACCACTTTGTGTTAGAAATTTAGTAATCTTACCATACCATACCCTAGGTGCTTGTTTTAATCCGTAGAGTGCTTTCCACCACTTACAGACATATTCAAAATGATCTTGGCTCTGAAAACCTATTGGTTGGGTCATATAGATCTCTTGATCCAACTCTCCATGAAGAAAAGCATTCTTCACATCCATCTGCCACAACTTCCAATCTTTGTTGGCTGCAAGTGCAAGTAGAACTCGAATAGTTGTAAGTTTCACCACTGGACTAAACGTTTCATCATAGTCTAGTCCATACTGTTGAGAGCATGAGCTACCAATCGTGCATTGTACCTCTCGATTGACCCATCTAGACGACACTTTATCTTGTAAACCCACTTGCAGGATATGGATTTCACATCTTTTAACTTTCGCACCAAATCCCAAGTTTGATTTTGCTGAAGTGCATCGATCTCTTCTTTCATAGCTATCATCCACTCAGATCTTTGTGATGCTTCTTCAAACATCTTAGGTTCAATTTCTTCTTCAATTATGGTTGCATTGGCATATTTGGGATTTGACCTTCGTGTTCTTGTTGACCTACGGAGTTGAGATTGTGGAGTTGATTCTTCCATTTCACTAGGCCCACCTTCTTCATTTAGTTGTTGATATATGCTAGTTTTCCAAGGATTATGAGTTACTCTTTGTTAGGTACCATCATTGTTTGGATATCTGGATTCATCTAAACTTGGTTGGAATTGAATAGTATACTCCCCTATCTTTTGTTGCAACTTATCTCCAAATTCTCTTGAGTCTGGCATGCTTTCTTCTCTGAGGACCACCAAGAAGATGCTTCATCGAACACCACATCTTGTGAAGTGTAGAATCTTCCACTCGTTGGATCACAACATTTCCACCCTTTTCTCTGGCTGTCGTATCCCACAAAGATACATCTAAAAGCTTTCTTGTCAAATTTTCTCTGTAAATGATCAGGAATAAATACATAACACACACAGCCAAATACTCGAAAGTAGCTAACTGTAGGTTTCATGTTCCATAGTTTCTCAAAGGGTGAAACAAATTCTAACCTTGGTTGAAGAAGTCTGTTGATCACAAAGGCTGCAGTCCTCATCGCTTCAGCCCAAAACCTCTCAGGTACATTCTTTTCATGTAGCATACTTCGAAAAATTTCTACAAGATGTCGATTCTTTCTCTCTGCTACACCATTTTGTTATGGCATATTGGCACAAGTGTACTGATGACATATTCGACATTACCTTAGGTATTGAGAGAACTCGCTTGAGCTATATTCTCAGTCGTTGTTTGTGCGCAAGCAACATATCTTCTTTCCAACTTCTCCTTCAGTTGACTCTCTAAAATTTTTAAACTTTGAGAATACGTCAGATTTTTCTTTCATAAAGAAAACCCACACATACCTTGAGAAGTCATCAATGAATGTCACCATATATCACATACTGCCAATGGATGGTTTCTTAACATGATCGAATACATAAGAATGAACTAACTCCAATGGTTCTTTTGCTTTAAACTTCGATTCCTCATATGGAAATTGGTGAGCTTTACCATATTGGCATCCTGCACAGACCGTGTCTGTTCGTACGTCTAGTTGAGGAAGCCCTTTAAGCATCGATTTCTTCACCATCACACTTAACTTAGAATAGCTAACGTGACATAATCGTATATGCCATAGATCTGTTGCCTCATTTCTTCTTCTCTTGTCTACAAATGAAAATTTTGTTGACATTACATAGACTGATTCCAATCGTTGCCCCTCCATTGTCGGTGCTTTTGAGATTTTGAGATCATGATAAACCTTCACGTCTCTGGGACCGAACAAGACATAGTGGCCTGATGATGTTAATTGAGCCACAGATAACAAATTTTTCTTCATTCCTGGGACATGATAAACATCTTGAAGTGGTACTTGGTTAGTACTATATCGACGCATAACTATTGTCTTACCGATGTGGGCTATCGATAACCTTAAGTTGTCATCCGTCACCACTACATGACCTCCTTTGTACTCAGACATGCTTTCCAACTTTTTTTTATCACCTGTCATATGATTTGAGCAGCCTGAATCTACGATCGAGTCATTCTTATAGTCAATCTGTTTTGATGTTGTCACCATAAGAGCTAATTCTTCTTCCTCTGTAGCGAATAATGCTTCGGCATCCCAACCATCTTCGCTATGCTCCTTAGAACTAGAAGTAGTTGTATTGCTTTCAATAGGATTTTTCTTACTCCAATAATCTTTTGTCATGTGACCCATCTTCCCGCAGTTATAACATTCACCGTCAAATTTTCTATTGTTATTGCGGTTCTTCCAAGCTCCCCCTGGAAGAAAGCCTCCCTTTCCTTGAGGAATTTTTCCTTTGTTGCCATCATTTTTATATCCATTTCCATTATACTACTTGAAAGTACCTTTGCTTTTGCTAGTGTAGAGCGCTTCTTCTTCACCCTTCAGCGATACTCCTCCCATTTGCTTAGCCATAGCTTCTTGACTGGCTAGAAAATTCTCAAACTCAATAAGAGATGGTTATGTCAGCCATCCTCATATAGAAGTAACAAACCCTAGATATTTGGTTCTCAAACCATGAATAATTATTCTCTTTATCCTTGTTTCCCCAATAGGAGCTTTCAGATCTAACAATGAAATTTCACGGCATAACGACTTTACCTTATGAAAGTATTGAGAAATCGTCATGTCGCATTGTGCCATCGATAGCAACTCATTCTCTAGAAGTTGCAATCTTGTATCATTCTTCTTTGAAAAGAGTGTAACAAGAGTGTCCTATGCTTCCTTTGGTGTTTTTGCATCCCGAATGTGCTCTAAAATTTCTTCTTCAACTGTAGTCTTCAAAGCAAACATCGCTTTGCCTGCTTTAATTTTACACTTCTGCAAGATGCTGTTTACATCTTCCACTGTTTGTTATGTAACTTCATCACCACCACCAACCTCCCACAAGTTTTGACCTTGTAGGTAAGACTTCATACATGTTGTCCATGTGTTGTAGTTTTTGTTGTTGAGCTTCTTGATTCCTCCAACTAATTGAAGATCACCCATCGTGTCGGTAAGACTTCGACTATACCGAACAAGCTTGACTAATAAACTTACATAGTACCAAACTCCTCATAACTCAAGATAGCCCTACTAAAAAATGATCCCTGACCGTCCTGCTTTAACTCTTTATTGTTGAGTAAAATTTAGAATACACAACTCTAAATTTACTAATATTGGATCCAAACAAGTAAACAAACTACCCACTATAACACCTTTCAAAAGCAACTTACAAATTGAAGAGAAATACAAACACTCAAAGAGAAAGCTCTCAACTCACACTCAAACTAAGAATACAAAGACTTATTTGTTTTTGATGGAATGATTAAACCAAATGCAAGGTAGGCTATTTATAGTCCTCACCATGCAATCTACACCACACAAATATAAAACTAAGAAATAATCCTAGCCACACAAATATTATCTACACACTTCTCTTTTCTACAACCTTTAACCACCCTATTTATTCATCCTTCAACCACTTCATTTATTTCTCTACATCCTTCAACCACTTCATTTATTTCTCTACATCCTTCAACTACTTCATTTATTTCTCTACATCTTTAATTATTATGTTGGTGTTGATTTTCAACACTTATCACTAGTGGTAGCCGTCCTTTCCACCTGTTGCAAAAATCAGGTGTATTTTCCCTATTCTAAGTAATTACTATTCACTTAATTTAAATGAATAGAACTCAAACTAGCCCGACAAAATATTAAAAATATAATGCTAAAATAAACTAAAGTAGATATTGAAGCAGAAAAATAAAAACACCAGAAATTTAATGAGGTTCGGTATAAATGTTACATATGTTCTCGAGCATCGTTGACTACTTACACTATCTTCAAATAGATGAACTCCAAAATTATAACTAATTGGACAAAATTGAGCTAATAAATTACCCTTATAAAAGATGGGAAGATTTACAAATTTTGGGATGATTTAGAAACGGATGAGGGGGCTTTATTTATAACCCAAAATACAACACCCATTTTCATTCCTAATGATCACTAAGTAGCTATACAAAAAATCTTTACCTTAGCTACTTAATGATTCTTAAATGATTCTTAAATGATTTATTCAATCTCTAGATTAGCGACGCCATTGCCAATTCAAATTTGTAGGATGTTAATCAAGTCCAGACAATGTTTGACCTTGATTATCGTTACCACCTTGGTCATAATATATGTGGGATTCTCTGTAATATTAATCTTCTAAACTAATACTCCACCTTCTTTAATAATCTCTCTCACGAAATGGTAACGAATGTCAATATGCTTTGCATGTGCATGGTAGACTTGGTTCTTTATTGAATCAATAACACTCTGACTATCACAAAACACCTTAATATGTTTCTGACCAACTCTCAAGTCTTCAAGCAAACCTCGAAACCAAATAGCTTCCTTCACAACCTCTATAACTACCATATACTCTTCTTTTGTAGTAAACAAAGCAACTATGGACTGCAAGGTAGACTTCCATCTAACTGGTGTTTTAGTAAGAGTAAACACATAACAAGTAGTTGACTCACTCTTATCTAAATCTTCTGCATAGTCAGAATCACAATAATGCACATTGACTAACAATATTATCCTACTAAAATACTAAACCAAAATTTACAATATTTAAAATATACCATAGAATCCATTTCATAGCTAACTAATGTCCTTTTCCAAGATCATGCATGTACCTACTTACAGCACCAACTGCATGTGAAATGTCAGGTCTCGTACACATCATTGCATACATCAAGCTACCAGTTGCATTTACATACGGTACTTTTCCATGTATTCTCGTTTTTAACCATTCTTAGGAGATAATTAAACACTAAGCTTGAAAAGAGGAACAAACAGAGTACTTACAGGTTTTTTCTGTTCATTCATACCAAAACATTGTAGTACCTTCTTCAAATATTGACTTTAGGTTAAACTAAGCTTCCCCTTCTTCTTGTCTCTACTTATCACCATGTCGAGAATCTTCTGGACTTCTCCCAGATCTTTCATCTTGAACTCATAACTTAGTTGAGCCTTCAACATCTCAATTTCTGCTTGGTTCTTTGATGCAATCAACATATCATCAACGTATAATAGGAGATAGATGAAAGACTCATCTTGTAGCTTGTAAAAAATGATCATGTGTACTTCTAGTATACTTCTGTTACACCATAAATTGATCAAATGGTTTGTACCACTACCTTAGAGATTGCTTCAATCCATACAACAAATTTTTCAGCTTGGAAACCCAATTCTCTTTACCAACAACATTAAACCCTTATGGCTAAGACATATAGATTTCCTCTTTCAAGTCAACATGTAGAAACACGATTCTCATATCAAGTTGAACTAGTTCCAAATCCAAATGTGCTACTAAGGGCAACAAAATTCTAATGGAAGAATGATTTACAACTAGAGAAAATACCTCATTATAATCGATTTTCTCCTTCTAAGCATAGCCCTTAGCCACTAACCTTGCCTTATAGTGAACCTTGCCTTTGTTAGGAAATCCCTCTTTCTTTGTATACACCCATTTATAGCCAATTGCCTTCTTGCCCTTAGGTAGTTGTGTCAACTTTCATGTCTTATTCTTCTTAAGGTACATAAGTTCTCCATCCATGGCTTCCTTCCAACTTGCAAACCCAATTCTCTTTACTAGCAATATTGATCAAATCGTTTGTACCATTGCCTCGAAAATTGCTTCAATCCATACAACAATTTTTCAGCTTACAAACCCAATTCTCTTTACCAGTAACATTAAACCCTTTTGGATAAGTCATGTAGATTTCCTTTTCCAAGTCAAGGTTTTAAAATGTGGTTCTCACATCAAGTTGAACTAGTTTCAAATCCAAATATGCTACCAAAGGCAACAAAATTCTAATAGAGGAATGTTTTACAACTAGAGAAAATACCTAATTGTAATTGATTCCCTCTTTCTGAGCGTAGCCCTTAGCCACCAACCTTGCCTTGTAGCGAACAACATCTTTGTTAAGAAATCTCTCTTTCTTTGCATACAACCATTTACAGCCAATTTCCTTCTTGCCCTTAGGTAGTTGTGTCAACTTCTATGTCTTATTCTTCTGAAGGTACATAAGTTCTCCATCCATGACTTCCTTCCATCTTTCAACTTTAGAGCTTTTGATTGCTTATTTATATATGGAAAGAATATCATCATGCACAACTGAAAGTGCATAGGACATCGTATTCTTAAATTGAGCAGGTAGATTTTCCATATCTTTGTATCGAGTAGGCGCCTTAACATTTTGTCATCATGGCCTATCAATTGTAGTTTCTTTTTGTTGCTGTGGAGGTTCTTCAGTTAAAACCTCTTCATCTGATTCATCTTATGTCAATGGAGGATCAACTTATGTCTTATATCTACCAACTAGATTAATAATTCTACTTTCAAACTCAATCGGCTTTGGAGTTTGCTCCACCTACTTCGGAGTTTACTCCACCTGCTGCAAAGTGCCATCAATCTTCTCAGTTGCCTTTCTCACCAAGGCAGATTCATCAAAGGTAACATATTTGTTGAATATTATCTTTTTTGTTTCAAGACACCATAGTTGATATCCCTTAGAACTAGAAGGGATCCCTAAAAAAATAACTTTCTTGGCTCTTGAATCCAACTTTGATTCCATCACATGGTAGGTATGCAATAGAATGAAACACATGTAAACAATCGTAATCTCTAGCAGGTGTTCTAGATCATACCTCCATAAGAATTTTGGCTCCAAGAGTAGATGATGGTAGACGGTTGACAAGATGACATGCATATGTCACAACCTTAGCCCAATACTACTTGCCTAACCCAGCAATTTACAATACACACTAATCCGTCTCTAGTAAAGTCCGATTCATACATTCTACAAATCCATTCTATTGTGGTGTTTTTTGAATAGTGAAGTGTCATATTATCCCTTCTTCTTTACAAACTTTCATAAATGGATCGTTTGTGTACCCAGTGCCATTATTAGACCTCAAATGCTTGATATTTCTACTAGTTTAAGTCTCGATCATCTTCTTTCACTTGAGAAAAATTCCCAAAACTTCATCATTCTTAATGAGTAAGCTCATAATAAGGTGATCAAACTCATCAGGAAAGAAGGCTAACAACATTAAGGCTAAATCTTCATCTTTAAAAGTTTCATCCATATTTAAAAAATATGCTACTAATCAATTAAAAGCAGTAATGTAGTCGTTTATTGTGGTACTCAGAAAGTAATCAAAATGAAACAATTTTTTCTTAAAATAGAGCCGATTCTATCTACTCTTCTTCACGAAAGTGTTCTCGAACGCATTCCTCAACTTACTTACGTATGTCTCCTTCATGAACGTGTACTTTTTCTCTCTTGAGAGACACGAACGGATTGTACCACATGCTAATTGACTGATATTTTTCCATTCGACTTCATCTGCTTCATCTGGTTTCTCTTCTTTAATGGCCATGTCTAGACCTTTTTGAAATAGAGCATCTAGAACTTCCCCTTACCACATGTCGAAATGACCAGTTCTATCAATATTTTCCACCTCAAACCATGCATTCATAACCATTATTCTATCTGACGTGGATGGTTGACCTTTGTTTAAATGAGATTTTTCTTCCATAATTTCTTCAGATTACAACAACTAGTAACTATATTCCAATAACAAACAAATGGAATACAAACAAATGTTTTGGTAGAAACCTTTGGTTCTGGTACCAATTGTTGAAAAAATCGAGTATATTTTCCTTATTCTAAGTAGCTATTATTCACTTATGATTTAAATGAAAAGAACTCAAATTAACCTAACAAAATAATGCTATTGGAAATATAATACTAAAAGAAACTGAAGCAGAAATATTAAAGCAAAAAAATAAAACCACTGTAAATTAGTGAGGTTTGATATAAATGTTACCTATGTCCTCGGGGATCGTTGATCACTTCCACTATCTCTAAATGGATTAATTCCAAAATTACAACTAATTGGGAAAAATTGAGCTAATCAATTACCTTTACAAAAGAGATGAAAATTTACAAATTTTGAGATGCTTTCAATGTGAAGGAAGATGCTTTATTTATAGCCCAAAATACAACACCTATTTTCATTCATAATCAATGTGAGACTTTTTTAAATTTGTTCACTAAGGAGCTATACAACATCATCGTTGCTCTAGCAAGCTTTCCTCCCTTCATCTTATGCCACCATCCATCATCAACTCCTCCCACCGTCAAGTATGGTCTCTTGCAGCATCTTTTTATGTTCTGTTATATGTTACACTCAATTTGTTCTATTTTATTTTCAGGTCTCATCTGATAAAAATAATCAAAGTTGATAATATCATGTATATATGTTATGTAAATTTGTGTAACCTTTTTGAATTGGCTTAAATTTGATTAACTTTGGCCATATGATTATCCAATTAATAGCAATAGAATATAGGGCAACCATAATTTTATATGATAACTTAAATATTGATATGTCACAGCTATTGAATGTCTTATAAAATTATATAGGATATTTATTGATTTTCCTATAAACATTTTTTACAAGACATTTGTTGACCATCTTATAAACATTTTTTAAAGATGATAATTGGTCGTAGTATAAATATTTTTTTGGATAGCTACTAGCTATCTTATTTTGGAACATTTTTTTTATTTAATATTTAATAAGTGAATTATTTTCAAATTTATTTTGATGAGGTTGTATTATATAAGTTTGGATGGATAAGAATTGAGGGAGTAGAATTGTTTTTTGAGATTTGCATATAATAATTCAATAAAAAAAGATCGAATTTTTTATACTTGCTTGAAGTGTGAAAATATTAAAATAAAATCAGTGTGGTTGAAATTAGAAACCATATATATCATAATGGCATTGATAGTGGATATACAAATTGGTATCATTATGGATAAACTAGAAGCAAAAGCTAAAAGTTAATCTTAATGAAGAAGTTGTTAACATGGATCCATCTTAAAGAAATAGTGTGGATGACAACAAAAATGACAATTTTTTATGAAGGAAATTAGATAGATGACTGCCAAGACACAATGGATGAGAACATAAAGCCATAGTATCGAAGATGTAACAAGTTCACAAAAAGTAGAAGGAATGATATACATGGGATGGCATTAGGAAGAGAAGAACTCCTGGTTCGAATTCAAGACTTAGAAAAAAAGGAAAAATCTTTTATCATATATTGGGAGAAAAAGTTGTAGTAAGAATTCACAAACTAAAAAAAGATGTGAATTACGAAGCGACTAAGGAACAAATTATGAAAACTGTAATATAAAAGTTCACACATGAAAAAAAGTGAAGGTGGAAAAAGAAGAGAAAGTTGGAATATGAACATTCAATTCAAGCTTCACCTCATTTGGATGATGTATTTCACAATGATACATGTTTTCAGGAAGAAAATATCAATTAATACTTCTTTGGGAGGGTTAACGAAGGTACATAAAATATTATTTGTATTAACTAATATTATATGTTATAAAAATTATTTTATTATTTTCACGATTATAATTAAGAAGATGAATCTTAATAATAGTGTAGAATATGTCACAAACATATACAAATTTTATTTCATCACATGATAGTATAGATCTATGAGTGATTTAGAAAAAATAAGCATATTATAAATTAAATACTTATGGAAATATAATTTATTTTTATTCTTTTACATGTATATTCTTATTTGGATTCCTTTTAATCATGTAAGGAATGTTGTGCTTTTGGCATTTGAGGACCTTTAAAATATTTGTGCCAAGGGCATTTGCTTTCCTCACACAAGTCAATTGATATGGTGGATACTATAGAGTTAAGAGAATTAAACTATAGAGTTTTGTTTTAACCACGTCACAACCAATGAAACCTTTACAACTTCTAGTCTAATATGTACTTTTTTACGTTGATGATGCAATTAATCAATATATGAAGTGGACAAAACATCTTGCTATTTTGAAAGAATTGGTAAATATGATGCGTAATTTCATATAATCAATATGATGCTATTATATGTTTATGTAGTTTAAGATAAGTATATAATTGATTATCACTAACTTAGAACTATGTTCTGTAACCTCACTTGAAAAACAAACACCAAAAGACAAGGTCTTTCATTAAGACATAATTCATACAAGCGTAATTTCATATAATTGTATTATAAATATGTATGGGGGAGTATTTATTAGATTGAGTCTATATGGACTATATATGATATGTATGATTTTGTGACTATCTGTAGTAAATTGTTAGTTCAATAATCTTGTGGTTAATTATAGGAATATCCAGTTTAATGTAGGAATATTTAGTTTTCCTTAGAACAAATTGTTTTATATAATTATATCTATATATAGCATCCATGCACCTAAAAGAAGAATACGTTATTATTATTATTCATAAAAACCATAGTGTTTACATGGTGTCACAAAAATTATGATAATCAACTAAATTTCTTTTTTTCTTTCCATATCTCTCCCATCTACCTTTGAGCCCAATGGCCATCACAATGTACGAATCAACCCAAAAAACTGAACCAATCCGTACACCATTGATCGCCACACAAATTGTGTGTACAATAAATACGCAAGTATACGTATCGTAATAAGTAATATAATGATAAATAAAGATCGTTCCCACGAAAATTATTTTTTAAAAAACTAACTTTTAAAACTAAAAATAATAAAAATTATTTTTTTTTGGTGTTTTTATATCTTAAGAAAGTAAAATTAAAATAACTAAAAGTAAATAGCAATAATTAATTAAATCAGATTTTGTGACTAAAAAAGATATATGAGAAAATATCTAGGAATACTTAATCCCCAAATTTTCTAAACATGCAAATCACTAAAATCCCCTCAATATAATATCAATTAATTACATGATCAATTGAATCTAACCTAACATGTATTCCTCTCTCAAGTAAAATATACACCATATAGTAATTAATTTAATCACGCTCTCATGCCAATTAAATTGCATACTACTCATTAAGTTCATCAATTATGGATCATATACATAAGAATCATACATCTCTACCTAGAAACTCTGCATGTTATTTAATCAAGACAAACAATTAAATAATTTTCTCAAATCTATTTAATTGCTAGAAAATTATTTAATTGCCTCTATAGATAAATTGTTGGCCAAAAAATTAATAGCATAAAAATCAGATTAAATAATATAATTAAATTAATATTATAATTGAGAAAAAATATTAGATCATCACATGGTGAAAATTGGGTTCATAAGATCCCTAGATTAATAAATTAGTTACACATAATTGCATTCATAAAGCTCATATTTTTCATAAAGGAAGACATAAAATTAATAAAGAAAAGAGTAGAAAAAGAAATACAATTAATCTCTTGAATTGTATAATTAATTTCCTCTTGAATTTTTCTCTCTTTTTAACTCTAAAAAATGACCAAAATTATGCTAATGGAGGCAAATTAGGGTTTATGGAGTGATTAGGGGCTTAAATAAAGCTTAGGTGTGATTTGGACCGTCCGATCAGCTTCAAATCAAGGGTTACGATCAAAACAAGCAAAACTGACAGTTTCAGCCAATCACAGCGTGACACGTGGCATCAGAAGTTCATTAGGTGAATCAGAGAGCGACGTGTGGCAGGGGAGACCGGTCATAGTCAACGTTCACCGAGTCAACACCATGTGGCGCGATGTGATTCACGGGAACGGATGGTGTGGTGCACGGGTGGAACGCTCTGAGCAATAGCCTGGTGACACATGTCATAACGCGTTGACTGATTTATAAACTCGAATTGAACGTCGTGTTGACACGTGGCACGTGTTTCTCCTCCTCACACGCGGCGCAATGTGATTCGCTTTCCATGCCCGCGTGGCATGCCACGTGGCAGCTTATGATTAGTCCTACGTTAAAAATTCATAAAAATCCCTAAAATTTTTAGAAAAATCCCAAAAAATCCCAAAAATTATATTTTAACCCCTTTTCACTAAAAAGTTTATATTTTAATTTTTTTAGACACAAAAATACTATTTATTAAATAAAACAAGTAAATATTAAGTGAAAAAGTGTGCTAATGACTCTATTTTCATAGAGTCATCAACCATAG
Source organism: Hippophae gyantsensis (assembly GCA_030763125.1). Taxonomy (NCBI): domain Eukaryota; kingdom Viridiplantae; phylum Streptophyta; class Magnoliopsida; order Rosales; family Elaeagnaceae; genus Hippophae; species Hippophae gyantsensis. Next base: position 16,569,844 of record CM061033.1, on the reverse strand, counting down.
ATTATTATCCACTAAGACAACTTTATGTTCTTTACTGGTATCATACTCGACGAAACCAATTACTCATTATGGTCTCAACTCATAGAGATGTGTATTGGTGCTCGCAACAAAGTTGGATATCTTACTAGAGAAGCAAAGAATCTTTTTCATGAAGATTACAATATTGGAACATGAATTACCGTAAATAACAAATTGAAAAGTTGGCTTATTGACTTAATGAGTCCTTTACTGATACAAAGCTTTATTCATCTTTCCATAGATAAGAAGATATGAGATGTCGTATCTAAAACTTTCTATGATGGGTTGGATGAAACTTGTAGTTTTGAATTGAAACAAAGATCTTTTTTATAATGAACTTGTTACAATTTTTAAGAAATAAATTACAGAACTATTTCTCTAGAAGGAATAGTTGAAAGAGTGATACAATTACATTATGCAATGGCTAGGCTTTGAGTTCATATTTTTCTAAGTGGATTAGACCTCAAATTTGATCAAGTTCATGGAGAAATCTTAGGAAAAATCCAAAATTTGATTTGGAAAGTACCTATGCATATGTTAGAGGAGAATACAAAAAAACAACAAACAAATAATGAAAAGCTCTCATCCAATCTATGAAAACTTGACTATTTTAGTCAACCAAATTCGTCATGGATCAACATATGGCTATTTGAAACATCAAAATAATCAATCATTTATAAAACATGGGGCATGGTATGTTCTCATTGTAATGAAAAAGGTTACTTAAAATATTGATGCTATGAAAATGATTAGCTATCCTGAATGGTGGGACTTCATAAAAAACATTGAAATAAAATTATAGGGAAATATGATGATCTATATAAAGGAAGACCAATCATAGCGTTCAGTAAATGTTGCTCACCTAGGTACTGTTGGTAAAAAATTTGTATTTTTTGTGACTTCTGAGAATACAACTTGAATTATTGATACATGTGCATTCAATCATATGGCTCGGGATCCTAATCAACTGCAATATGTTCTCCCTTCTCCTCAATTTGTTATATCTATAGCTAATGGTAGTAACCCTCATATTATAAGAGAGAGATCTATCTTCTTATCGAATACTCTCACATTAGATATTGCTCTTGTTATTTCATCTCTTGAATATAATATTGTGTCTGTTTATCAAATTACCTCCACTCTTACCTACATTATAACTTGTTGGCCCTCATTTTATGTTTATTAGGAAATTATGACTCAAAAGATTCTTGGTTATGGTGTTAGATAGAACAAACTCTACTACTTGGAGTTGATAAAAAATGAGGGATTAAAACTTAGTCAGGAAAACCAAACTAATAGCAAAGACAAAACTCAAGAAACTATTTAGTTATGGCATATGAGACTAGGAAATCTTTCTTTTTGTTATCTTATAAAGTTGTAACCATATCATTTTTTTCAAATATTATATTGTGACATTTGTGAACTGGTTAAGAGTCGTCTATTTCTTATTTACCAAGCTTAAAAAAAGTTTAGAACCTTTTGTAGCTATTCACTCTTATGTTTTTAATCTTGCAATAATCCTTTCTATTCATAAAGCTCATTTCTTTTTTACATTTATTGATGAGTGCACCAAAATGACTTGGGTGTCTTTCTTAACAAAAAAATATATATGTAGGTATAACATATTAGAAATTTCATCATATAGTGAGCACTTAATACTAATAGAAAACTTGTGTTCTACATTCTGATAATAGTATAGAGTTTGTAGATACATCCATTGGAAAGTTTCTAAGTTATCATGTGATTCATCATTACCTCTTGGACCAATACTCTATAGCAAAAAGAATTGGCAGAGAGGAAGAATCAACAACTACTAGAGGTAGTTTGCACCTCTCTCTTTGGCATAAATATGCCTCAGTTCTATTGGAAAGAGGCAGTAAAGTTTGTTGCTTACCTCATTAGTCAAACACCATCTTAAGTAATCAACTTTCAAACCCCCTAAAAAAAGTTTCAATCCCTACTTTTAGTTCCTCACCTCTCAAACCTCTAACCATGAGTTTTTGGTTGTACTATATATGTTTGTATCCCTAAAATCTTGCGACATAAACTTGATCCATGTTAAAAAGTTGCATCTTTTCTGGCTATTCTGAGTTTCAAAAGGGATATAGGTGTTATAACCCTTAAAACCGAAAGTAACATGTCACTTTGGAGGTTTATTTTTTATGAATTAGAGCCTCATTACTCAAGGGAAGCCTATGGACTTTCTCTTTAGAGGAGAGCTCTAATGAAGATAGCATGTTACAAAAAGATGGAGGGCATGAGTTTATAGAGTTGGAAGAATAGAATGAAAGTTTACTAAAAAGTGTTCAATAGGATAGTATTCTTGAAAGTGAGAGTAAGTTTTTGCTAGTCCTCGAGCAAAAGGAAGGAAATAAAACAAAGATAACTGCATTTAAAATAGTGATTTTCAAAATATTTCTTTTGTCTTTTGAAATTACATAACTCAAAGAAATAAAAGAATTTTATCTAAGCATCAAAATCAATTTAAAAGTATATCACATTTTCACAATAAATTTTAGTGTGTGTGTGAAGTCTTTTCATATTTCATCACATGCAATCCGGATGAGTTTATACAAATATAAAATTAAACAATTTTTAATGAAATCACAAATCTCATAAGTTTATTTTTCATTTCTCTCTCCACTAATGTAGACAAACATAAAACACAAAATCAATAGGACTTTATTAAGCTTGTAATGTATGGCTTAGGTAAAGGTAGGATGAAGGATAATATTTAGCTTAAAACTTTTCCCGAGCATAACATTTCAGGATTGAAAAAGATAATTCTATCATAACAATAAATACTTCCCAATTGGGGATTTCTCATCACATACAATAACTATATTTTTTTTCCAGATTCTATATTTTTCTTTTCTTTTCTTTTCAAAATCTCTTTTTTTTTCAGCATCCTCTTTTTTTTCTTTTTTCAGTAACCCTTTTTTTCCGATATATCCTTCAACATTTACTAACAATTGTCACATGTTAGTGAGATAAGAACAATAGGTATATCTACACACACACACACACACACACACACACACATATATATATATATATTTAGATAGGCTTTTGAAATGAGAAAAATATATATGTAAACTTTGAAGCTCAAAAGGGGTATACTATGGATAATGCATGTCAAGGTAGATAGAAAGGCTCGAACGATCCAAAGATGGCCTAAATCATTTTCTTAGTTAAATGTTATCTATAATTTTGCCTCGAGAGAAAATCAAACAAATTCTAAAAACTGTGACATCACCAAAAATCCATCGAATTCCATACTCACATAAACCTTCTCTAAATTATCATAGCAACTCAAAAATCAAGACTTGTGCTCATGAATATTTATTCTCGTAAAAATGAAACATACGTAAAAATTATTCTCACTTAGGTAATATTCAAATTTTTCAAAGAATTATGCATCATTTAAATCGAAGAAATAAAAATAAATCACTATTCATAGCAAAATATCTTCAATCAACCAAACAAAAAAAAATTTCACAAGCAATAACATCCAGAAAGTATTTTAATTAGGTTCAATATATCCACCACCCCCAAACTTAATATACACATTGTCCTCAATGTGTGAAAGTTAAAGAACATATGAGATGGGTTTAAAGAAACTTCCTGGTTTGTTTGATTGGTTAAGCCAAAATTGCTTCATTACCTCCAATTTGCACCTACGAAAAAAAAAGTACATAACATAATATAAAAAGTAATACATGCGAAAAATAAAAAATAAAACACATGGGTTGCCTCCCAAGAAGCGCTTGATTTATAGTCTTCAGCTTGACTTCTCAATTTGTTTTTCTTTTGTAGGTTAAGATTTGTGTGTAACAAAATCTCAACTTACGAGAAAATTGAAAAATAAATTAAGCAAGAAACAAGAACCATAAATTTTTTTTTCTTTTTGTGAGTTAAGATTTGTGTGTCAAACAAAATCTCAACCCACGAGAAAATTAAAAAAAATAAAATAAAATAAACTAAAAATAAGCAAATAAATTTTTTTTTTTCTGTTTTCTGTTTTTTTTTGTTTTTTTGTTTTTCTTTTTATGTGTTAAGATTTGTGTGTAAAACAAAATCTCAACGCACGAGAAAATTGCAAAATAAAATAAACAACCAACAATAAAAAAAAATTATTTTTCTTTTTGTGAGGTAAGATTTGTGTGCAAACAAAATCTCAACCCACTAGAAAATTGAAAAATAAATTACACAACCAAAAATAAGCAAACAATTTTTTTTCTTTTTGTGAGTTAAGATTTGTGTGTCAAACAAAATCTCAACCCACGAGAAAATTAAAAATTAAACTAAACACGCAACAATAAGTAAATTTTTTTTTCTTTTTGTAAGTTAAGATTTGTGTGTCAAACAAAATCTCAACTTACGAGAAAATTTTTAAAATAAAATAAACAAGAACAATAAGCATAATTTTTTTTTTGTTTTTTTTTAATTAAGATCAGATTGATTGGTATTAATATCAACAATGAAAATAGTAAAACAAATCCCCGACAACGGCGCCAAAAACTTGTTGTCTAAAATCAACAATGAAAATAGTAAAACAAATCCCCAGCAACGACGCCAAAAACTTGTTGTCTCAAAAAGAGAACATAAAAACGTGCAAGTATACACGGTCACAAGTAATAAGATTTGTAAGTAAAGATCGTTCCCACGGAGATTTGTTACTATAATTTGTTGAGTACTAAAATTATTTCTTTATGATTTTATTCAAAATAATCGTTGATTAATAAAAAAGTAACATAAGAAAATAAAAGAAATCTAGGATTGCAATTTTTCACCAAACTAATCCACTCAAATAATGTTATTTTCTTTTGATTTATATTTTTTAGTACATTTAATTTGTCAACCGAAAACTTCTTTTTTTATTATTCATACATCTCTTCCGAGCTCCGTATAAACACACCTCGTTAAATTAATTCACTATATCTCTATGAGAATTAAATTTAATAAAATTCATTAAGTTTTAAGTTTCAAATGGCCACACATACAATTAGGGTATATTCCTATCCTTCATCATACATGTCATTCTATTTACGAGCAATATACACACAAATGCCTCTTCCAAGTTTATTTATGTGCCACAGATCGTTTTGATAAGATTCGTAAATAATCAAAAAGCATTAAACACAAAATAGAACGAACAAATCAAACGTCTTATAAATCTATCAAAAATAATTAAAATCAAAGCTTCATAAAATTAGATCAAATGCAACCCTAGAAAAATTAAATTACTTCATAAAATTAAAATAAAAATTACAACACATGGAGAAAAATAAGATGAAGAAGAAAGAAAATTAAAACATTTTGTATCATTAATATTTGGCACACGCAGAACACAACAAAAGCCAAAAATGGCTTCAGCGTGTTCCACAACCAACATACAAACAACACAAAAATTACAAACTCTAAATTCTCTAAAAATCTCCTCTAAAAACTTTCGAAATCTAAAACTACAAAAAACTCCAACTAAAAAAAACTCCAGGTGTCTATCATCTTATCACCTATTTATAGCTAAAAAATACATCAAAAAAATATTAAAATTTAATACACGCAGGGGACAGGGAAGTGTGGGGAAAATAATAAATTACATGCATGGGGGACAAAAATTGTATCGAAAATGGAATCAAAAACGCGGCTACTGTGAGTGGGCGAGCATTCTGTTTCTGTTTTTCTTATCAATACACACTGCCACGTGTCGCGATCTGATTCGCTGAAACCAATAGTGGGACACGTGGCAAAGACTTCATTCGGCCGCAGAACGAGCACACGCAGACAGCTGCGGGATCGGGCGCGAGAAAGTAGGGCAACCATTGGAACGGGGACTTGATCCACGTGCTTGCTCGTGGAACATGCCACGTGTCAGAACATGATTTGCTTCAATATTAAGTGGGACACGTGGCAGATTATGATTCGTGGAATAACCGGGCGCACGTGGATCGACCGCACGGGAAAAGGGGCGCGCGAAGGTGGGGGATAGGTCTGCACGGCGTCAGACGGGTGGGTCCCACGCTGCACGCCGGCCTGCGCAGCAGGTGGGCCCCACTGGCACGCCGAGCTGCGTGATGGAATAAATCCTGCACCCACTCTCCTTGGTCGGGTTTGATCTACACGTGCCAATCCTGACCGTTTATGCTTTGATCGGACGGACCACGTTGTACGCGTGGATGTTGACGCGTGGAACTTCTCTCCTGCGAAGAAAAATAACTTTTATTAATTATATTTTCACCCACAAATATATTTCAAATTACATTTTAAACTTTGGTTAATTGCAATGTAGCTCTTTTGGTAATTTAAATTAAATTTTAAACTTTTAATAATTAAAATTAAGCCCAATTTTAATTTAAATTATATTTTCAACTTTTATAAATTGCAATTAATCACTCTTTTATTTGAAATTATATTTTTGGAAACAAATTTGTCATTTAAGAACATTTTCGATACAATTTATTTAATTTTCTTAAAATATATAAAAAACAGTAAATACTAATTTATTAAACTAAAATTAACTAAAAATAGTGAGAACGTAGCAATTATAATTAATAAAATAGGTGAAAATAACTATATAAAATACAGTTATCAAGTAAGGTATTAGTCATTCTAGGAAGTAAAATAGGTACTTTGGACATGTTAGAATTAACAATGTCTAAAGAGAATATGATATGCTAGAGTTGTGAATGTCTTCAAAGTTACCCATATCTACACCATTAATTAAAGAACTGACCTAGAATGTTCATTCACAAGTAACCTTGAATCCTATATCTGATGAGTTGAATAAAAAACATGTTTCAATAGAAGCTCATAGGTATCCACAAAGGTTACATAAGGGAGTTTCAAAGAAACATATGAACATAATCTTAAAACTAAGACCAAGTACCTAATTAGTAACCATGAAATCCTTACCATCTTTACCATATACATGAGGCCACATACCACTTTGCTTTTAGTAAGCATCCTTACAGAGAAAAGGGAAAGAATTATATTCATAAGGGTGAAAGACTAAAAGGGTAGCCTGACAAGACTAAAAGGGTAGCCTGGCTCTCAGTGGATGGACATCCCTCTTAGCAATTATGAGCATATAAAAAAACAAGATAATGTTAATAAGAATACTCATAAGAAGAAAATAAAAGTGAAAAAAATCATGGAATATTCATATGTTGCTCCCCAAAAGGTGGGAACAAATAGTCCCTCTAAATTAGCTTCTTTTAGGTGCTCCTATGCATCTACAACATAGAAGAATCTCTTTTTCCAATTTTTATCCTCCTTGAGAAGATTCTGTACGATCTTGTTTCCAAGATCATAGCTCCCTCTTCCTTGAGCAGACTTTATTTGGGGAATAATAGATATATTTTTGTATTATATTTCTTTATTTTATTGTAGTATTTTTATTTTATTTTAAATTTTAATTAACTTCTTGTTTTATTTTGTTTTCATTTTTTTGTTAATGTTTGTGGGTATCATTACTGAAAACCCTCATAAGACTTAAACTCGTCTATTAGGGCAACCTAGGGGTTTAAAGACTTGTTGCATATGGTAAATGCAACCGTGTCAATCCACGGAAGTGATTTAGGATAGTTTAATTTTTAGTTTTTTATCACTTCTATTGCTAAGGGACTAGTAAGAAGTTGGTTGGGGGTTATGATGAGTGCTTAAAAAGCAATAAAATTAGCATGATTTAAATATACTTTAATTGATTAAATAGATTCATACTTGTATGATTTTATCACATTTTTATATAAAGTTATCTTTTCAGAATCATGGGTATTTTATTGTTTTTTAGGAATTTTTGTTCAAAAATAACTTAAAAACTCGAAGAAAAACACTGGATACAATACATCACAAATATGTTAAGAAAAGAAATCAGAAAAAGTAAAAAAGATGAAAAAATTGGACAAAATGGGTCAAAAAGGCCAAAATCCTACGCATAGCCGCCCATCCATCCAAGTTTTGCAAGCACGCATGCCTAGCACACCCCCACACGCAACTATAAGATGCCTAGCACATGCTATCATAAGCAATCGACACATGCCCAACACACGCCAGACACACTCTCGGCACACGCCACGCCGATTCCGTGCGCACTATTACATGCCCGTACCTTATCCTACACGCGCCAGCACATGCCTACGCCATGCCCTGCGAGTGCCAAAAGCCCGTCTACTGCAATTTTCGCGCCCCACATTGGTGTTAGCCTATCCAAACGCATTCAAAATCAATTTTTGAAATATTTTCCACCTTTTTTGGCCTTTTACTCACCTATAAAAAGGACCCTCTCCCCTTATTATGAAACACAAAATTTTCTCATCTCTTTCTTTCTCTAGAAAGTTTTCTTTTTTCTTTTAGTTTTTAGTTTTAAAGTTCTTCTCTTTTTGGGAAGAACTAGTTATGTTTTTATAGATTTTTAGATTTTGATTCAATAAACGAAAATGAAAATCCGTTTGGAGGTTTTCCAACAACAGAATTAGCATCAAAGTTTTATAAGGATTCTTTTGAGGTATAATTTTGTAATAAATTATTTATAGTTATTTTTTATGTTTTATTATTATATATTATGTTTAATTTGTTTGTGATTGAATTTAACATGGCTGACTGTTTGTAAATATGATATAATAATAATGTTGTTATGCTTGCGAAATATTAAATAGGTAAAATATTTCTATAAAATAAACTGATTTTGTTTTTATTCAAGATTTTATATTAAGGATGTTAGAGAGAAATATATTATTTTTCATTACAAATTTTAATGTAAAAATTGGATTTTAAGGTTTAATTATCCGATCTGATTTAGAGTAATGCTCTTTTATTTGTTAGTACAATCGTGAGGTAATTAGAGTGAAGCTTTATTTCAAAAGTTTTTATAAGAACTATTTTTCGAAAATGTATTGATAACATATTTTCAGTAATGGTTTTGAAACTTGAATTTTAGTACTCGAATAATTAAATTCTTAAGTTTAATTTGGACACCTTGAATAAAGTTTAAAATGTCTAACCCCACCAAGGGTGGCATTTAAATGGTTCATTTTCAATCTTAAAAAAAAAATTAATTTAGTTAACCTAATTAATTATTGACCCCACCCATAACTGTTAATTGATTTGTTTAATCAACAAAGAATATCTAACCCCACCAAAGGTGATATTCATATAAAAAGGAGAGAAGTAATAAATATCAATTTATATCTTTAATAGCCTAAATAATATGAGTAAGAATAATAAACTTAATTATTATATGAGACAACGCCCATAAAATGAGTAACAACTCCTGAATAACCACTAATCCTTTCACCTTTTCAATGGCTAGAAACATATAAATAGTCTGAGTAGACTCCACTAGGTTGGAAAATAACAACCAGACTCAAGATTTCCAAATCATAAAGATCACATCACTTAAGAGATAAGATTCTTGATCAACCTCCTAGCCTCCTTGAGAAGTTGTGGAGCATGGGGAAAACTATAAAGAGTAAAAATCATTAGTATCTTGTCAGGTCCATCCGGATCCTTATGAATAAGCTTAACATATATTAAGAGCTCCCAATAGGCTCATAGATATTGACAATAGCTCATTATATCTCTATATAGCTATCATATAGTTCCTAATAATGAACAAGATTCTCCAAGTGATTCATTCATCACTTAGGATGATCCTTAACATGCTTAGACCTAAAAAGATGCTGATAGAGAGCACCTAGAAGTTTCCATGAGTCATATATCAATCAATAACAACTCTTTCATATATCAAAGGACCTCCATAGGCCTGCAAAATAGTCTCTATTACCTTAAGGACCTCAAAGGACCTAAGAGATCAGCTTCCCATGCCAATGTCAATCTCCACGATGCCATTCACTTAAACAACACATCATCTATCTATAAATAAGAGCTTATCAACTCCCAACATTTGTTTTAGTGTTATCTAGAGTGCTATCATCAAAGGAACTCATCCTCGTGCCCAATTGGATAACCATGTAGAATTCCCGCTCCTTATCTGATCCTAAGCTAAATAGCTAGCATTCCTAATCAACAAGGGATTACGATTGATAACTGTATTTTATACAGTTATTTTCGTCCATTTTATTAATTATAATTGCTATATTCTTGACATTTTTAGTTAATTTTAATGTATTAAATGAATATTTACTGTTTGTTTCTTAAGAAATATATTTTTAAGAAAATTAAAGAATTTGAATAAAAAAAGGACTTAATTACAGATAATAAATTTATGAAAATATAATTTAAATTAAAAGAGTGTTTGATTACAATTAACAAAAGTATAAAAGTTAATTTAAATTAGAAAAATGGCTTAATTGCAAATAACAAAAGTTTAAAAGTAAATTTGAATTAAATTGGAGGGTTAAAATGCAATTAAGGAAAATTTATTTTTTTGCGCAGGAAAGAAGACTACGCGCAGCTACATTCCACACGCGACGCGCACCGTCAGATCAGAATATCAACGGTGAGGATCAACGCGTGTAATACAAACACGACAAAAGCGATTGGACCCAGTTTTCTAAATTACACACTGCTCGGTGCGCCGTGTGGGGCCTACATGTCGCGTAGGCCATCGTGCAAGGTGGGACCCACATGTCAATGCCAAAAATGGTCCTGTGCGACGTAGTCTAGATAAACATTGTGCACTCTACCATTACAACAAATCATACAATGCCACGTGTCTCAAATATTTTTTAGCAAATCAGGAGCTAACACGTGGCATGTGTAGGTTAAAACAAAAACATAGAAACGACACACGTTTCCAGCAACTTCTACGTCTACCACGTGTCTTCGAAAGAAATTATCCCGTGCGATGCATTCTTCGTGCGCCCTCTCTTCACAGCGAATGAAAGGTTGCCACATGTCTCATTATTTCTTGCAGCCAATCAGATGCTAACACGTGGCAGACATGAATTGAAATGAAAATGCAGAACCGATGTCCCTTTCCAGCTGTTTTGTATTTCTTCCATGCATGTCTTTAATATTATTTTCGATGTCCCTCACTATTCACGCGTGGTTGTAAGAAAAATATTTTTTGATGTATTTTTTTAACTATAAATAGGGCATTTATTGTCAGAAAAAAGAGGTTAGGTTGGAGAAGGTTTGAGTGTTAGATTGTTGATAAGTGCTCAAAAAGCACTAAAATTACTATGATTTTATGCACATTAATTGATTAAAAATATATATATTTATATGTTTTACCATATATTTATATAAATTTGTCTTTTTCGGAATCATGGGTATTTTTATTGTTTTTCAGGTATTTCTACTTAAAAACGTAACTTAAAGACTCAAAAAGGAATACTGGAAGCAATACATCACAAATATATTAATAAATAAATGAGGAAAGGTCAACAAATATGGAAAAATTGGACAAAATGGGTCAAAAAGGTCAAAAATGTCAAAAAAGAGGAAAACGTGCACGGAGTCGCCCAGCCCGCGCGTGCCAGCGCCCAGACCGCGCACGCAGCTCCCCATTCCTACGCGCGCCTGTGCGCGCCACTGTTGCCTTCCGTGCACGCCTGTGTGCGCCCCAGCTCCACTCCACGCGCGCCGCTTCCATCTACGCCCCAAATCCGCGAGCAGGTGCCCCCACATCATGCTGACATCATCAAATGACATCATCATCCACCACTCCGCATCTCCACCATTTTTTAACATTTTTTCACCCACTTTTTCTCTCCATCCTCACCTATAAATACCCCCCTTCTCTTCACTTCTAAACACACCTCAAAACACATCTTCTCTTCTCTTTCTTTCTCTCCTTTCTTAGTTTTTTAGTTTTTTCTTAGTTTTTTAGTTTTTCCTTAGTTAGTTTTTCTTAGTTTTAGAGTTCTTCTCTTTTTGAGAAGAACTAGTTATGTTTTTGTATTTTATTAGCTTTTTGATTCAATAAATGAGAGTGCAAATTCTGTTGGAGGTTTTCCAGCAATGGGAATAACATCGAAGTTCTGTAAGGATTTTATTTTCTTTGTAGTTATTTTTTATGCTTTATTCTTACATGTTATATTTAATTTGTCTGTGATTAAATTTAACTTTGCTGGCTGTTTGTAAACATGATATAATAATAACGTTGTTATGCTTGTGAAATATTAATTAGGTGAAAATCTCTAAAATGAATTGATTTTATTTTTATTCAAGATTATATATTAAGAATGTTAGAGAGAAATATATTATTTTTCATTACAAACTTAAATCTGAAAATTAGATTTTAAGGTTTAGTTATCCCATTCGATTTAGAGTAGTGCTCTTTTATTTGTTGGTACAATCGTCCGGTAGTTAGAGTGAAGCTCTATTTCAAAAGTTTTTATAAGAATTATTATCTAAAAATGTATTGACAACATGTTTTCAGTAGTGGTTTTAAAACTTGAAAGTTAGTACTCAGATAACTAAATTCTTAGGTTTAATTTGGACACCTTGAATAAAGTTTAAATTGTCTAACCCCACCAAAGGTGGCATTTAAATGGTTCATTTTCAATCTCTTAGAAAAAGAAATTAATTTAACTAACCAAATTAGTTATCAACCCCACCCATAAGTGTTAATTGATTTGTTTAGTTAATAAAGAATATCTAACCCCACCAAAGGTGGTATTCATATAAAAAAGAGAGAATCAATAAATATCAATTCATATCTTTAATAACCTAAATAATATGAGCAAACATAATGACTTAGTTATTATATACATAAATACTCCACTATTATAATTGATACAATTTGCATAAATATTTATTGAATCTGTATCTATGTTTATTTTTATGTCAGTAGATTAAAAACATAAAACCCCAAAATATCGTGATAGGATGTTTAGGATTTAATTTCGTTTTTAAAAGTTTGATTAATAAATTAAAAACCACATACATTCCTTCCTTAGATCGACCTTGCGAGTATACTTATCATTTTTTTACGAAATGATTCGTGCACTTGCAAGAGTTTTATAAATACATAAAAGCAAAGTATCGGCAGGATCGGCGATGTCGATTCTGCCCGATCAACTGTGGTACATACAAAAGCCATTTTTGGCTTCTGTTGTGTTCTGCATGTGCTAGAAATTAAAGAGCAGAAACTTATTCAAAATTTTCTTTTGTTGTTCATCATCTAATATTCCTTAAATGCTTTAATATTTACGTATTGTAATTTTAATTTTTGTTATAAAGTAATTTAATTTTTCTTGGGTTGCGTTGTAGCTATATTTATGAAGCTTGAATAAATTATTTTTGAATGATTTATGAGATTTTTAATTTTTTTATTTTATTTGTGCTTAATGCTTTTGATTAATTGGAAGATTAATCAATTGATTTGTGACACATAAATAAACTTGAGAAAGACATTTTTGTGACACTTAAATAAACTTAAAAAAGGCATTTTCGTGTAATTGCTCGTGGGTAGAATAACATATATATATATATATATATGAAGGATAAGAATATACCTTTATTGTACGTGTGACCATTTGAGAACTTTGAACGTAATGAATCTTGATGAATTTAATTCTCATACGAATATAGTGAATTATTTTAGCGAGATGTGTCTATATGGAGCTCGGAAGAGATGTATGGATAAAATTAGGAGTCTTGGTTGACAAATTAAATTTACAAAAAAACATAAATCAAAAGAAAATAATATCATTCGAGTGGATTAATTTGGTGAAAACTACAATCCTAGAATTTTTCTTATTTATTGTTATAAAACTTTTAGTTAGTGAAACATCTTCCAACTTTTCGTTTGTTTGGATAAAATCAGAGTGAAATAATTTTAATACTTGACGAATAATAGTAGCAAATCTCCGTGAAAACGATAATTTATTTATCAATTTTATTACTTGTGACCGTATATACTTACACGTTTTTATGTTCTCTTAAGGAGACAACAAGGATCATCTCCGATCTTTTCCGAAATTGCTCATATAAGTCCTTATAAAAGAACAATACAATATCTAACTAATGGTATATTGAATCTCTTAGGCAACTCTAAGAGTAATTCTGATTCCATTATAATCACGAGCACTCAGAATCCTAGTAAAAACATACTTAGCACTACTTTCTCCTCTATTGATTACCTAACTAATATGACAATCAGATCTTGTATTGATTACCTAACTAATATGAGAATCAGATCTTGTATTGATTACCTAACTAAAATGAGAATAAGAGTCCAATTGGAAGTACCACCCCTCTCGTATGATTTTCTTGTAGGTTCTAACATTTTCTACTCTTTTTGAGGACCTATAGAGACTAGCAGAAATCTGCATCAAAGTACTTACTATCTTTGGTAGATATACTTATATATATTTCATCAATATTAACTTAAGTGTAATAATTGTGATAAAAAGGGTATTACAAACATGACATGGTCAACATGAAATAAGTAAAAATGTTATTTCTAATTAGGTTCCATTTAATATAATATTATTAGTTATTTTTATAATTTTTAAAATTATATGTTTTGTTATAATTGAATAATTTTATGATTATTAATTACTTAATTTGTAGTGTTTAAAACAACCTAAATGTTATGAATGTGGATACTATGTTATAACATTCATGGATACATACATCACTAAATGCATTCACAAATGATATGTCAGTAAGCCTAAATTATTTATGTATGTTTACACACATATATATATATATATATATATATATATTATTGATTAGCTTTAAAATATTAATATGTACAATTGCATTATTTTGTGTACTTCTTAAGCAAGTATCATTACACACAAATGAATTTGGAACAATTGAGGCAAGAGTGATGTATGTACATATTTGATTATCTTTATAATTAGTGATGATTTACTTGAGCAAAACAAGATGTAAAATATTGGTACATATACATTAATTAGTACTTATAACATTGGTGGTTGTTACTGTATGATATACTTGAGCATAACAAGATTTAGATTATAACGTAGTTTATATGGTGTATGTATGTTTTTAATTAATTAAGATCTTAATTATTAGTTATATAAATGATATGAACTTAATGGTACCTATTTCTAGTATTTGTGATATGAGTTTTATTTATACAGGTATTAATAATGTAGAAAATAATCAGTATTAAGTATTAAGTATTAAAAAAATATATAGGATGGTTATATGATGTCTTATATGTTTAGCTTATAGAACATTCAATGGCCGTTAGATTTGTTCTTTTCATAAGACATTTTAGTAACGGCCTTATATGTTTAATTGTTTTTGAATGCTCAATTATAGGACTATCAACATCTTATATGCCTTTTAGGACGGTTAGTAATCATCTTATATTGTATTTTTCGTTGTAATGTTAGTCTGGCTACGGATTGAGTTCCATTCTATTTTCACTCACTAGTCATCAATCACAGTGGTTACTTTCGTTTTCTTGATAACAATCAACGACAACACGTATATTCATTATTACAAAAAGGGATATTAAAGTCGGTTCGTTGAACCGACTTTAAATTAAACGACTTAAAGTTTAAAGTCGGTTCACGGGATGAACCGACTTTACGTTTAAATTCGGTTCACGGGATGAACCGACTTTACGTTTTTTTTTTAAATTTATTCATTTTCTATTATACTCAAATAAAAACCTGTATTCGAGCAGAAAAAAAAACAAAATCAGTTTAACAAATAGTTCAAATAATACAAATATTTGAAAAATAAAATATTAATTAATAGTAGAAAAATTATCATGGTTTTGTTCTATTTTATTCAAAATCATCATATTCTTCTCCTTATGTTATAATACAAACCTACATATATAATACAAAAATTTATACACATAATAATAGAAAAAAATGAATAATAGGGGATCTAAAAGATTAGTTAAAGAGGAAGAAAACTCACTAACCGGTGTTGGAAATGGTAGTCGTAGGTGGCCGGAAAATGAGAAAGAATGGAGGAGAAGTGGAGGAGGTTTTCGGTTTTTTAGAGTTCTACAACGTTGAAAATAGTTTCTATTTGGGAAGAAAGAAGAGAAAAGAATTTATCCACGTGTGTAGCGTCGGTTCCACGTGCCAACCGACGCTATGTTACGTGGATAGCGTCGATTCTAAGTGTCAACCGACGCTACGCTACGTGGATAGCGTCGGTTCACCACGTCAACCGACGCTACGTCCATGTGTAGCGTCGGTTGACACCTGGAACCGACGCTATCCACGTAGCATAGCGTCGGTTCGACACGTCAACCGACGCTACATCCTACGTGGATAGCGTCGGTTCTACACCGAACCGACTTTAAACCAATTTAAAGTCGATTTTTTAAAAAAACTGACTTTACGTATCGACTTAAATACTCATTTTTGTAGTAGTGATTATTATTGTAGTAGAATCTCCTTCGAGAGCTTATAATCTCTTTGGAGTTTCCCTTTGGCCACAATGTGCTGAAATTCTTCTCTCAAAATTTCGATTAGTTTGTTCTCCTTTTGAAGCTACCTCGCAAATTGCTTATTTATTGGTATTTTTGTACAATGTGTGTAACTAGTGTTCTTCATGTTTGCAAAGTGCAAACTAGTATTGTTGTGATCTTACTTACTTTGTAGCCTAAATTCAAACTTGTTTTAGAGGTTTTTGTGATTTCAATATTTAGTGATCTTCTTTCTAAAGCTAAAGTGAATCAAAACCTAATCTCTTATAATGTTACTCTATGTTTTCAATTGGTGCCTATCTAGCCAATTAGTGATACTTTATATAATACTGAAGGTGCATGTGGATAGAAGGCTTTAGATGATGACTATGTCTTTTTGTGTGAGGGTTTGAAGAATTTTGGTAGCATTTGATTTGCAAATTACTAGCACTAATGGTGATCAACCAAGTGTTAGCCTTACAGTTGGTAAGGAGTTGTTGAGTCTTGTTTTTGTTGGTAATGAGAGAGCAATTCAAGATCTAGGCAAAACTTGGATGGTTGAGTGTCTCCACCTCTATCATACTGTATTGGATGGTTGTATCAACGAATGTGAAGATGTTGAAGAGATCGATGGACCCAAAAGAAGACTCTTTTTTATTTCTCTAGCTGCAGTTTACTTTAAGGGGTGATAGATGACCTTACAGTGTTATTGATTTGGTTTAACTCAGCTTTTCTTTTGGTGGTGATGTCTAGTTTTTTTACATGATGTCTTTCAAGTTTGAATTGTTCTCTTGTAGGCCTTTTCATGCTCCTAGCTGAATGGCTATTATAGGGAATGTTGTATGCCTTTCACAATCTTGCGTGGGACAAAAACCATACCTACCTAGGTCAACTTAGGAGGATTTTTTTGTTTCTCTTTTAAAAACTTATCGTTTGTACCTTTGATAAAGGTTCTTTAACGAGGATTTTTTAATATCTTTCTTACTTTACATAGTATTAAAAGTTATATATTTTAAGGTAAAAGAATAATAAAATAATAATATAATAAAAAAGGTTGGGTTCAAACCTATTTATGTTATATTTCACATTTTATTGTATCCTCAAATCATTAAAAAAAATTCTCTCGTTTCAAGCTACAAGTTTTTTCAAGCTACAGGTTTGAATCATACCAAGAATTATTTGATTTAAAAAAAATAATCTATATCACATATCAAATTTTAGATAACAAAAAAAAATCATAATCATATTACTTAGAAAGCTAGATATATATAATAATCATTGATGTTGAATAGGAATCATGAACTACTCATCAAAATAGTTATAGATGATTCTTAACTATTTTAATTTTATAAAAAAAGTTAAGAAATGGTGATTAAATATTCAAAATTGAAGATTTTTGGAATTTTAATTTTTTTTATTCAGTAATTATATATGTTATTTATTATTTAAAAAAACAATTTTAATTAAGAACATTAAAATTTAGAAAAATTTTAAGAAACATATATATGCAATATGTAGCTATTTTAATTTTATATAAAATAAAATTATGAAATTATAATTAAATAATTTAAACAAAAGTTTTTTTGGAATTCTAGTTTAAATATCTAACTAAGTCATATTGCATGTTATTTATATTCTAAAAAAAATAATTATAATAAAAAAATTAAAATTTTAAAAAAATATGACCAAAATAATTATATGTATTCTATAAAAATTTTAATTTTATAAAAAAATAAAATTATGAAATATTAATTAAATAATCATAACTAAATTCTTTTGAAATTTTAGTTGTAATTTTCAATTAAATAATTATGTTTGTTACTTATCATTCCAAAAAAAATGAATTTTAATTAAAAATATTAAAATTTTGAAGAAACAAGACCAAAATAATTATATATAATTTATCATTTTTTAATTTTATAAAAAATAAAGTTATATAAAGGTGATTAAATAATCAAGTCTTTTATAAATCTAGTTTTTAATTCCTAAGTCATTATGTTTGTTATTTATTATTTCATAGAGAATATTTTTTATGAAAAAAATTTGTTTAAAAGTAGTATTACCAATTAAATACAAAAATAAAAATTTAAAATAAAAAAACAATTTGTTTTATGATACATCATTCTTTTATGGGTTAAGAAAGTCAAATATTGAATATTAAGGTCACGTTCGATTCGCATAATAAAAAAGTAATGAGAATGATAATAGTAATGGAATTAATTGAAAAGGAAACAATATTATTATTGTAATATTTAGTTTGATAACTGGAATAAAAAAAGGAATAAATATTGTAGTATTTTGTTTACAACCGGAATAAAATGAAAAATATTATATATTACCTTAATAACCCTATGTTTAATAAAATTTAAATAATATTATTTAATTGTTATTATCTTCGTCAGATAGAATATATTATTAAATTATTATTTTTTAAAACAATCATTACAAAGAAAAAATATTTTTGATATTTTTTTCTTACATATTATTTGCAAAATAACAACAAAGTATTAATATATGATAGTAAAATCCTATTGTTGATCCACCATATCAAAACAAAATATCACATAATTAAAATTGTAAAAAAGGTTTAAGATTCAGGGTTTAGAGTTTAGAGTTTTAAAATTTTAGGATTTAAGATTTAAGATTTAGTATTTAGAATTTAAGATTTAAGGATTTCAAGCTTAAAATTTAAAAACAAAATTAAAATAATACATTTTTATACAATGAGAAGAAAATGGAATAACAATTCTTAAAGAGGATGGTGGAATAACAATTCCTAAAGAGGATGATGGAATAACAATTCTATATCTTTTAAAAATTATCTCCATTCCATTCCATTTTATGTCTATAACACAACAAAATGTAAGAATATGTAAAAACAATTCTATTTCTAGTTTCATTTATTCTAACTAAACGTGACCTAAGAGTATTATATTATTTTTTTAATAAACATGTAGACTCATACACTATGAATGATTATTAGTGTATTGAAGTTTATCTTTGTAATAAAAAAGTTAGAATTAATACATTTTAAACAAATAATATAAATTATGAGAGGAATGCACATGTTGAAAAATTTAAAGATAAAAGAATTTCAAAATAAATTAGATATCAAATGCAAAACAATTTATATAGATGAACTTAATTTTTTTTAGAGCAAAACTTGAATTTTTCAACATTGAACAAATAGAACTAGTTTTTTTTGTTGAAAAAAGAGAATTAATTTTGTTAAAGTGTGCTTTACTTAACTGTAGAAGCAGGAGACGAAGAGGATCTATAAAAGGCCTAAAGTCAATTTTTAATGCCAGATGGAGACATGAAACAATAGAAGATAGGGAGATTACACTAAGTTTAACAAATTGATGAGAATTTATTAGAAAAAAATTATGGTAATTTTTTTTCTTATTTCCAAAAAGTTATTAAAGAATTTAAATTAAAAATCAATTAAATAAGAATTAAACCAATTAATCAAACATTTATTTTCTAAAAAAGTTATAACTATGATTAATTAAGAATTAAACTAATTAAAATTTATTTCACTTATTTAAGTTAATGTAAAAAGAATTGAAACCAATTGTCTTATGTCATGTCATAATCTTAAGGTTAAAGTTGTCTAATCTCAACCATTGAGAGTATAATAGTAATTTCATTTTGAAAGTGAAAATTCACTGTTTTATAATAGTTATTAGATAATGGTCATGTACATACTTTAGTTGTGACTCACTCGAAATGGGTGCTGTAAATAACAGGGAAAAGACACCAAAAGAATGAAAGGAAAAAAGGAGGAAAACTATGCACAATATATTGGAACTAACATCATATAAGATTTCATACTCATCCCACTGTCTGGACTATAAAGAGGGGTCCTGCTAGAATCTAAACTAGTAAAATGCAAGAGGAAAACTTTGTACAAGAAAATGACGGACCTTAGCGGTCCCTTAGGTGGTCTAGAGCCTCAAGTGAACAAAGGTGAAGAACAAATGTGGAATTTATTTCACCTTGTTCGACCTCTTTTTCTTCCCTTTATTGGACTTATGGATCGTTGATTATGTCCAAAACCTTTCTTTTTCACTACCAAAGATTCTACTGAAGGGGAAGAATCAATATTGTTGTTTGGTTTTCTACCTCCTAGTGAAGTGTTGGCAGTATTCTCAGCATTACCTGCCTTTGCTGACAATGGTCTGTTGCTAGGAAGAACATAAACTCGACCTCCTCGGGGTTTGACTGGATGATCAAGGATTGTTAGGCTGAGGCGGAGAGTAGGAGCAGGAATCTTGCTGCAAGAATCTTTTAAGTACTGCCTCAATCTTGTGGTGGTGAATTCTCTGAGAAGTAGAGCAGATTTGAACTCTCGTGTATTTTTGGAGTAGAAGACCAAGGCATTGTTCGCAAGCAACAGCATATCATGAAAGAGCTCCTTAACTGAAATGATGGAGCCACTGATAATTCTTGATCTTAGTGTGTCAAAATCCATGTGCTTTTTAATCATTTTCTTATATCTTCCTCTCTTCTGTCATGAATATATGGCAGATGATTAAGTATCTTTGAGGGGAAGAAAATTTTATACATGCTTAAATATTCTTCCACCAAGTATCATTTCATAGGTAAGCTACTGGCTTTCTATAGCTTACAATTTATTTCCTGTATATATACGTGCAGTTTGCAAAAATTAAAGGTAGCCATAGCAACGTAAATTATCCATACCTGGCTATCAAGCCGATGTTGAAATGTAGATGCACTTTTAAGCTCCAAAATAGAATTGAAATGCCTCAGGAGATCATCAATCAAATCATTGGTGGAACCTCTATTCTGATCATTTGGACCAAAAGATCTAGAAACCTCACCATAGTCACTGGTAGTGTTTTCTTTTGACCGGAAGGCAATTACAGCATCAGCTGAATCCCAGAAGCTACTTTCTCCAACACTAACTTCCTTAACATCTCTGTTACAGTCCTTTCTTTTCCTCTTCCCTCTCTTCTTCTTTATGATTTGTCCTTGTCTAACACACATACTATCCACCAACTTCTCAATGATTGATGTTTTTCCTTGCTGAGGAGAATGTGAAGCATCGTGCTCGTTGTTGGTTTCTGCAAATGAAAAAATAGCTGGAATCTGACATTCAGATGACCAGCTTGTCTTCCTCTCTAGAGTGTAACTGCTAGCAGATAACCCATCTTTAGATGTCTCTTTACTCGAAGTTTCAAACCCTTCCAAGTTTTCCAAAGGTATGGATAATTCCATCTGGCTCAATTCATCATTGACATGACTGTAATCTTGTTTCTTGGCCTTGAGAATTTCAAGTTTTGATTCCAGAGATCTGCACCAGAACAATGGATCTTTACACATTGGCAGGAACTAAAATTCTAGGACCCTGACAGTCCAAGAATTACAACTCAATTTTTTCTACAAAACAAAGGTCCAAGTCACAAGTATAATAGGGAATGGGGAATTTAAGCAGAAATATTTCCTTCCTCCCAAGTCATTTCTTTTG
Source organism: Hippophae gyantsensis (assembly GCA_030763125.1). Taxonomy (NCBI): domain Eukaryota; kingdom Viridiplantae; phylum Streptophyta; class Magnoliopsida; order Rosales; family Elaeagnaceae; genus Hippophae; species Hippophae gyantsensis. Next base: position 16,548,017 of record CM061033.1, on the reverse strand, counting down.
TATATTAAACCAGTTACATGTCCCAGCAACTTTGCCTTGTACTTTAACTAAATCAGAGTGTTACCATAGAACTAGTTCTGCTAATTCTGCCTATTCAATGATTCGAGTTTACGGCTAAAAATCTAACAAAATTACTAGTGTCCCTTTTATGATATAACCGATAATACTGACTGCAGTGACTGAACCTTTCTGCATAATACCACAACACAAGTGGAAGAGAAACAACCACCAACACCACCTCACATCTCCAAGATTGGCAGAACTAGGAGAATATTGGCCAGAAAATAAACTAAAGAACATCTATAAATTGTTGGGTGATCATTTTCTAACATATTTGGCTTGAACGTTGCAAGTGAAAAAGAAAACATGACTAACTCTATTGATTCTTCAGACAGTGCCAGAGCTTGTCTCAAGTCAGCCACTCTTTTATTCCGTAGCTCCTCAAAGCAAGCCCTAAGATAAAACAAAAATATACATGATCAGCAAATTCCATAGGAATGCACTCACAAAACCAAATAATTTTAAAATGTGGTTTTTGAGAAAAAGCAGAAATTATGACAGTACTACATGTCATGCACTACACTAGATTATAACTCAGCTTACTTGCACCCTGAGAAGCGCTTTTGCAAGTCCTCATATTTGGCTTTGCAAACCTAAAAACAAAATGACATCTTCATTATAATGGATATTAAATATGAAAATAAATTGAGATATATGAAATGTCAGAAATGAAAGCTTGAATTAGCAATTCAATTTTAAAAACAGAAAGCACCATAGTTTCATACTTAATGGTGTTGGTAAATTATTAGTTGTGGCTTCTAGTACTTTTTTGCCCAGATAATATTATTGGGGTAAAGGAATGGGTGAGAATCAAGGATACTCCTCCATGCTTCTCATAGAGATGATAAACTCAATCAACTGTTGCAGGCTCCTGGTTAAATAAATGCCAGGTACACAACTCAAACACAAAGCTAATACCCCATGAGTTACTCTCCTTGGAATGAATAGTGGCTTTTGTTGGTTTCATTTTGTTTCCACCAGCAAATACCAAAATGTATATATATATATATATATAATAAATATACCATACTTGATAATAAAGTATGAGAGTGAATTTTAGTATTTTATCATTTTCTTGCTTATTTTATTCACATATTACCCATGAATACTAATTTGAAGGGTAAAAGTTTTATTTCCTACTAAAAGTTTTGATTTACTTTCACATTACTACTACAAACTTTTCCAATCAATTTGATATTTTATGTATTCAATTTTATATCATTTAAGTATTTTAGTTGATATCCATGTTAAATTGGGACGAAATAAGCTACAAGATTATCACATGTTATCAACACCTCTTCGCCCAAGATTCATAACTTCTCAATTCATCTACCCGAAATAACATTTTCTATCAAAATATAATACAAATATCAAGTAAAAGTACTTAATGATAAAGAAATTATACAAAGTATTAATTACTAGGGGAAAAAAATAGTAAATTGAAAGTAAATTAAAATTTATAGTAGAAAACAAAGCATTTGTCCTCATTTTAACTACATGAGGAAAATTTCTTACACATCCTATCCTTAGCATTAGCAGAGGAAATTCGTATGGTTCAAGTTGACCATTTAATGAACGGGTAGGTTGGGTCAATGTTTAACTACTTTATTAGTATCAAAATTTTGGCCAACTTTATATATTGATGCTTAAATTTTTAAAACGTATGATTTAGTTATCAAACTTTTAAAATTTTACAGATAAGTTCTAATTTGATAACTGAATTACAAATTTGTGGTTTAAAAGTTTAGAACATATATATTAAGTTTCAAAAGATTGTAGACTAAACCATAAGATGGGAGCCATGAATAGATCGGCGGATAAGAATATTTGTCCATCTGTAATGGAAATTACATTAGTAGGAATATAAGCCGAAACATCTCCCGATTGGGTCTCAACTATTGGTAAAGCAGTCATACTTCCTTCACCTAACTGAGAACTTGATTTAGCAGCTCTTTCCAAAAGGCGTGAATGCAAATAAAAAACATCTCCCGAAAAAGCTTTGCGGCCTGGTGGTCTTCGGTCACAGTCCAAAAGGATACGAGTAATCAAAAGTGAAGTGAAACTGATAATCACGGAGATCGACCTCTGGGTCACCTGCTTCATACCTCTCTCGTAACTTCTACTGCGAGGATTTCTTCTTCTTCTTGTGTTTGGGTTTGGGTCCTCGCTCTCTTTCGAGTTCGAGTTCTATTTCTCTTTCCAACAATAGATGAAGTCATTTGATAACAATCATTTGAATATTCCGATTAGAATCAGAATAAGCATATAAATCCAACTGGTAAGGTTATTAATTAAGAACAAGGAGCGGATTGTATCCATTGGGCAAATATGGGTTCGATCAAAATTTGTTTCTCCGATCTTTGGCTCTGGAATTGAATCATTTCCTAATAGTCCTATTATTTCTAAAAAATAATAGAGTAGTCTCAAAATTTTCAGGTCAAGCACATTAAGTTCTATAATTTTTTAAAGTTAGTCAATTTAGTTCAAATTTTATTTACTTTGTTAAATCATGATGAAAATAAAACGTGATTTCAGGAACAATTGTTTTTCCCTTATTGTTTTCCCACGCTTGCTAGTTGAGCTGGAATAATTTTAGCACCTTCTTAGACATCATAAAAATTGAGAAAATTTGGATTATGCACTTAATTGGACTGATGAGACTAACTTCATTAAATTATGGAACCTATAATACTTAGCTCAAAAATTGTGAGATTAATGTGCATATTATCACATAATTACAAGACCTATAGTCCCATGACATAAAGATTTAAGACATATTTGTATAGTTTTAAAAATTCGATGACTAAATACCATGATTTAAAAGTTTAGAAATCAGATCGATCAAATAATTTAGCTTCAATTATAAGAAAAATATAATTGTGTTAGACACATCATTAATTACGTGACACCTGAGAAAACTCAAGCTCACTAAATTCAATCAAGTTGTGACGTATCATTTTCATGTTAAATTAACTTCTTAAATAATAATAAAAATATTTCATATTACTGTGCTATTGTTTTTGAATTGATTATTAAAGAAGGTTATACAAATTTTGTCAATATTATGTGAATACAACTCATATTTATATCATCTTTAGATTGTATGTTACGTAATGTCATAAATTATCAATCCTACTTAACATAATATAGTTATTATTTTATCTTTATTTCACTAAAGCAACAAATTAATTAGTTAGTTTTAAGAATATTGGACTCCTAATAAACACGTTAAATTATGTTCAACAACTAATGGAAACTGAAAATTTTAAATTTTAGAGAAATTTGTGTTGGGTTTTCTCCTTATTTAGAGGAGCCCAAGTAAAGCCCATGTGACTTAAAAGCCCATGGAATAAGAAGGAACAATTGTGTCATTTCATTACTTCATTAATAAACTCATTTAAGATTTGTTGAGAGGGTATTCTGTAGAGAGAAAACAAGGGCTGCAGCAGCAGAAAAACAAAGCAGAAAATTGAGCAGTTTTTCAGTTTTTCTCCTCTCCAGCAAGTATTCATCAAGTGCTCCGATGGAAGGTCGTTTGTGGTCCGATTGAGCTGAAATTTTGCAGACAGGTTCACGACTCAAGACTCTTTAATCTGTACGGTGTGATTTGGATTTGGTTCACCGGTTTGGGAAATTCTGAGTGGTAAACAGTGACTACGAAATTAGATTAGATCTCTCCATTTTCTTAAAATAATTGTTAGTTTTTAAAAAGTTGTATTCTTGATGATGTTGTTGATTGTTTGCCTCTAGTTTTACCTAGAGAGAACCTTTGTACAATTATTTTTTGATAGTGGAAGTTTTAGAGAGGAGTGTCGTGGTTATTTCCTTCCTACACCGGGAAAGTTTTTTCACATAAATTTCTTGTGTTGATTTTGTGCATGTTTTTCATTTTGAGTTCTATTTATTTGTTTCCTAAAAGATTCACACAAAGAAGGAGAATAGGTTTAATTCCACTATTTAGAGTTTGATTAAGTTCGAATTATTATTGTGATTCACCTAACAAAGTGGTATCAGAGCTGTAGTTATTATTGTTGAATTTCTTATGTTAAATAATGGAAGCAAATTTAAGTAGAATGATTACTTTGAATGTGTTAGAGATATTAGTTGTGTATTAGGTGTCTATCACTAATTGAATATATTAATTGTGTATTAGGTGTATGTCACCTAAGAGTGTCCCTAACTTTGTATATAAATATGTAGTATCTTGAATAGAAATTAAGAAGAGTGGTATCAGAGCATTTGGGTTACAAAATTTGGAATTTTTTTTTCCCGTTCAAATTAGGGTCTGATTTTGGGTAAAGACAAATTAAGATTTAGTGCATTTTTGGGTTCCAACTCGGAACACCCTTTTGGAGTGCAAATTTTTTTCTCACCGCAGGCACAGGAAGGAAACCCAACCGTCGACCAGCCAAACCCCGAAGTCCGGTCACCAGACGAGCCGCGAGTGAGCCACACGCGCCATCGCGACTTTCTACCATCTTTCCACGTGCCGATGCATGACAACGCGTCCCTACAGCAGTCTTCTCCGGTCGACCTCATGTTGCTCTCCGACGTTCCCCTGCATCATCTGTGGTGGTTTGGCACTCATCGCTTGTGATTGTTCAGGTTTGGGTTCTTACAATTTTGTGTTCTTGTTCGTTGCGTGTTTGGTCGCTGTTGTTGTTAGATTTTGTTTGTTCGTTTGTTCGCTGCCTTGTCATTTGTAGGAGTTATGACTGGAAAGAAATCTAATGTTGTGATAGATATGGTGCCTGTGATGTCTAAAAGCACGGACCATAAGCTCAATGGCTTAAATTATTTGGCTTGGAGCAAGACCATTAGAATTTATTTGAGAAGTATCGACAAAGATACTCATTTGACTAATGATCCTCCTAAAGATGATTCAAAGCAGACATGGCTTAGAGAAGATGCCCGCTTATTTCTACAGATTCGGAATTCTATTGAGAGCAATGTAATTGACTTGATCAATCATTGTGAGTTCGTTAAGGAATTGATGGATTATTTAGATTTCTTAAATTCTAGTATGCAAAGCATTTTACCGTGCAGACAAACAAGATCAGTCACTCACGAATTATTTTATGGAATTTAAAAGGACTTATGAGGAGCTCAATAGTTTGATGCTTTTTAGCCCTGATGTAAAGGTTCAACAAAGCCAACGGGAAAAAATGGTGGTCATGAGTTTTCTTGCCGATCTTCCCTCTACTTTTGAGACTGCTAAGTCCCAAGTTCTTTCTGGTTCTGAGATCTCCTCTTTACAAGAGGTGTTTAGTCGAGTACTTCGTACAGAAGGCACTCCACCTCCACCTGCTCAATTAAATGGTACTTTGGTCAACCGAAATAATAATTATGAGCATGGACGGTCAACTTATATGAACAGAAACAAAGGAGGCAGCTCGCAACGGTTTGAAACTCAACCACAGGACCTAGGAGGTATTGTATGTCACTATTGTCACAAACCAGGACATACGAAACATGATTGTAGAAAGCTTCAGTACAAGCATCAGAAAGGTCACTCAGCTCATATTGCATCCACTTTTGATACTTTTGAAAAATCGATTTTTATCTCTGTAGATGAATTTACCAAGTTCTCACAGTATCAAGAATCACTAAGGTCTTCATCACCTTCTATCACTGTTATTGCTAATTCAGGTAAATCAAATGCGTGTCTCCTTTCCTTATCTTCCAAATGGGTTATTGATTCTGGTGCCACAGATCATATGACAGGTAATTCTAGTCTCTTTTCTACTCTTCAGTCACACACTTCCACCTCTACTGTTACCTTAGCCGATGGGTCACCATCTCGTGTTCTTGGGACTGGCACAATTACTCCCACTCCTTTGCTTCCTTTGTCATCTGTCTTACATTTACCTAACTTATCCTTTAATTTGATCTCTGTAAGTCAGCTTACTCGTAATCTTAACTGTTGCATCTCATTTTTTCTTAATCGTTGCTTATTTCAGGATCTTATGACGAAGAAGACTATTGGTAAAGGACATGAGTCTGGAGGCCTCTATATTCTTGACACACCAATACCGAAATCTGTTGCTTGCTCTGGTGTAACCTCTCCCTTCGAGACACATTGTAGACTGAGTCATTCATCTCTTCCTTTACTTCAGAAACTTTGTCCTCAGTTTAGTAAGGTGTCTTCATTAGATTGTGAGTCTTGTCAATTTGCAAAACATCATCGTCTTAGTTCAAATCCAAGAGTTAATAAACGTGTTAGTGTTCCTTTTGAATTAGTTCATTCTGATGTTTGGGATCCTTGTCCTATTTTGTCTAAACCTAGATTTAAGTATTTTGTTACTTTTGTGGATGATTATTCTCGTGTAACTTGGTTATATTTAATGAAGTCATTCTGAATTGTTTTCTATTTTTTGCGCATTTTGTGTTGAGATTAAAACTTAATTTAATGTTTCAATTCGTACTTTGCAAAGTGATAATGCCAAAGAATATACATCAGCTTTGTTTCATTAGATTGTGAGTCTTGTCAATTTGCAAAACATCATCGTCTTAGTTCAAATCCAAGAGTTAATAAACGTGTTAGTGTTCCTTTTGAATTAGTTCATTCTGATGTTTGGGATCCTTGTCCTATTTTGTCTAAACCTAGATTTAAGTATTTTGTTACTTTTGTGGATGATTATTCTCGTGTAACTTGGTTATATTTAATGAAGTCATTCTGAATTGTTTTCTATTTTTTGCGCATTTGGTGTTGAGATTAAAACTTAATTTAATGTTTCAATTCGTACTTTGCAAAGTGATAATGCCAAAGAATATACATCAGCTTTGTTTCAATCTTATATGGTTCAAAATGGCATGTTTCATGAAACTTCGTGTACTAATACTCCATCTCAAAATGGAGTGGCCGAACGTAAGAACAGACATTTTCTCGAAACTACACGTGCTTTATTATTTCAAATGAATGTTTCTAAACCTTTTTGGGCCGATGCAGTTTCAATAGCATGTTTTCTTATTAATCGCATGCCCTCATCTGTTCTCCATGGTGAGATTCCTTACAAAATTTTGTTTCCTAATAAGTCACTATTTCCGATTGACCCTAGGATATTTGGTAGCACTTATTTTGTTTGGGATGTTCTTCCGCATGTTACTAAATTAGATCCCAAGTCTTTGAAGTGTATCTTCCTTGGTTATTCTCGTCTCCAGAAAGGTTATAGATGTTATTATCCTAGTCTTAACAAATATCTTGTCTCAATTGATGTTATCTTCATGGAAGACATACCCTATTTTTCGTCTTCTCCTCCCCCTGCACATCAGGGGGAGAATGATGATTTGTTAGTCTATTCGATCACATCATTTGAACTTGTCTCTGATCCAGTTCCTGTTAGGCCTCTTATAACTCAAGTCTACTCCAAACATAGACCTTCTGATTCATGTCCTGCACCTGCTCCTTTATCATCAGATCCAATCCTGAACGATGATCTTCCAATTGCATTACGCAAAGGTAAACGTCAATGTACTTATCCTATTTCTTCTTTTGTTTCTTATAACTACTTGTCGTCTTCCTCTTGCTCTTTTATTGCCCCTCTTGATTATATTTCTATCCCTAAAACTGTTCATGAAGCCATATCTCATCCTGGTTGGCATCATGCAATGATCGTGGAAATGAATGTGTTGGATGATAATGGTACTTGAGACTTGGTTGATTTACCTTTGGGCAAACGGGCGATTGGATGCAAATGGGTGTTCCCAATTAAAGTTAATCTGGATGGGTCAATTGCTCGATTAAAGGCCCGTCTTGTTGCTAAGGGATATGCTCAAACCTATGGAATGGACTATTCTGACACTTTCTCTTGTTGCTAAATTGACCTCTGTTCGGTTGTTTATTTCTATGGCAGCTACTCACCATTGGCCCTTGCATCAACTAGATATCAAGAATGTTTTTCTTCATGGTGATCTTCAAGAGGAGGTGTTTATAGAGCAACCTCCTGGTTTTGTTGCTCAAGGGGAGTCTAGGCAAGTTTGTCGTCTCCGCAAATCTTTGTATGGTTTGAAACAGAGTCTTCGTGCTTGGTTTGGAAAATTTAGTCAAGCTATAGAAGCGTTTGGTATGATGAAAAGCAAGTCTGACCATTCTGTGTTCTACAAACAATCAGAAGCTGGTATCATTCTTTTAGTTATGTATGTAGATGACATTGTTATTACTGGAAGTGATACTACGGGAATTTCATCTCTTAAGTCTTTCCTACATACTCAGTTTCACACAAAGGATTTGGGAATGCTAAAGTATTTCTTGGGTGTTGAAGTCACAAGGAGTAAAAAAGGTATCTTTCTATCTCAAAAAAATGTCCTGGACTTATTAACTGAGATAGAAAAATTAGGAACAAAACATTGTAGTACTCCAATGACTCCGAACATCCACCTTACAGGAGATGGGGAACTCTTTAAAGATTCTGAGAGATATCGAAGGGTGGTTAGAAAGTTGAATTACCTTACTGTGACTCGTCCAGATATTGCATATTTGGTCAGTGTTGTTAGCCAATTTATGTCATCCCCAAGAGTTCATCATTGGGCAACGTTAGAGCAAATTTTGTGTTACTTGAATGGAGCACCTGAACGTGGTATCTTGTATGCAAATCATGGACACACTCATGTTGAATGTTTTTCAGATGCAGATTGGGTAGGTTCCAAAGTGGATAGAAGATCCACATCAAGCTATTGTATTTTCATTGGAGGAAATTTGGACTCATGGAAAAACAAGAAGCAAAATGTTGTGTCATGATCGAGTGCAAAGTCAGAATATAGGGCTATGACACAATCTGCGTCTGAGATAATATGGATATATTAGCTCTTGGATGAAGTAGGTCTTAAAACTTCAGTACAACGAAATTGTGGTGTGATAACCAAGTTGCTCTTCATATTGTTTCCAATCCTGTGTTTCATGAGCGAACTAAACACATTGAAATTGATTGTCATTATGTTCGCGAGAAAATTCAACAAGGTTTGATTTCTACAAGATATATGAAGACTGGAGAACAACTAGGAGATATCTTCACGAAAGCATTAAATGGGGTTCGGGTTGATTATCTTTGTAACAATTTGGGCATGATTAATATCTATGCTCCAACTTAAGAGGGAGTGTTAGAGATATTAGGTGTGTATTAGGTGTCTATTACTAATTGAATATATTAGTTGTGTATTAGGTGTCTTAGTTGTGTATTAGGTGTATGTCACCTAAGAGTGTCCTTAGCTTTGTATATAAATATGTAGTGTCTTGAATGGAAATTAAGAAGAGTGAATTCTGAGTTTTACGGAATGGTTCTAATTATCATACTTGGAAAGGAAAAATGGAAGATCTCCTTTATGTCAAACAATTTCATTTACCGATGTTTGCCTCTGAAAAGCCAGAAAAGTTGTCTGAAGAAGAATGGACATTGTTATATCGACAAGTTTGTGGATATATAAGATAGTGGGTAGATGATAATGTTTTGAATCATATTAGTGGAGAAATACATGCACTGTCACTATGGAATAAACTTGAAGAGTTGTATGCCTGAAAAACAGGAAATAATAAATTGTTTCTTATAAAACAATTGATGACTTTAAGGTACCAAGATGAAACCCCGTTGACAGATCACTTGAATACGCTCCAAGGAATAATCAATCAGTTAGCTAGAATGGGTATCAAGTTTGATGATGAGATTCTGGAGTTGTGTTTATTGGGTACGTTGCTGGACTCTTGGAAAACATTTAGAATGTAATTAAGTAACTCAGCTCCAAATGGTGTAATCAACATGGATCTAGCTAAGAGTAGTGTTTTGAATGAAGAAATGAGAAGAAAATCTCATGGGTCTTCTTAGCAGGCAGAGATTTTGGTTACAAAAAGAAGGGGGAGGAATAAAAGCAGAGGTTTCAAACCTCAAGAGCAAAGAAAAAGGAAGAAACAAGTCCAATAGGTTTTCTAATATTGAGTGTCATCACTGTGGTATGAAAGGGCACATAAAAATATTGTAGACAGTTGAAGCGAGATAACAAGAAGAAAAACAAAGAACAAGAGAGTAATGTTGGCAAGGAAAATGATCGAGTTACTATCGCTAGTTCAGAAGACTTTCTCGTTGTTTATAATGAAGATGTTGTCAATGTTGCATGTCACGAGATCAATTGGGTTATTGATAGTGGAGTCTTCATTCATGCTATGTCTCGAGAGGACTTCTTTACATCCTATATAGCAGGTTACTTTGGGACAGTGAAGTTGGATAATGATGGCTTGGTTAAAGTAATTGGTATTGGAGATGAATAATGACATGAGGTTACTTCTTAGAGGGATAAAACATATTCTTGAAATTCGTTTGAACTTGATCTCTGTAGGTAAACTTAATGATGAAAGATATTGCAATACCTTTAGTAATGATCAATGGAAACTTACTAAAGGTGCTATGGTTGTTGCTCGTGGGAACAAACATTCTAGTTTGTATATACTGTAGGCAAGACTCTTCAAAGGCGTTATTAATGCTGTGATAGATGAGCTCACATCAGAATTGTGGCATAAGAGACTTGCTCACATGAGTGAGAAAGAGTTGACAGTATTGACTAAAAAGAATCTTCTTTCTGGAATGAATGATGTTTGTTTAAGAAGATGTACTCATTGTTTGGCAAGGAAGCAAAATAGAGTTTCTTTCAAGAGTTTCCCTCCTTCAAGAAAACAATATACTTGATTTTGTATGTTCAGATGTATGTAGTCCTATGAAGACAAAAACTTTGGGTGATGCTAGTTATTTTGTGACCTTCATAGATGATTGCTCAAGAAAGTTATGGGTGTATATTTTGAAAAGCAAAGATCAAGTATTAGATGTGTTTAAACAGTTTCAAGCCTTAGTGGAGAGACAGAATGGGAAGAAATTACGGTGCATCAGAATAGATAATGGGGAAGAGTATCTAGGTCCTTCTGATAAGTATTGTAGGCATCGGGGCATTCGACATCAAAAGACACCTCCCAAGACTCCTCAGTTAAATGGGTTGGCTGAGAGAATGAACAGGACATTGGTTGAAAGAGTAAAATTTCTTCTTTCATAGGCTCAGTTGCCAAAATCTTTCTAATGTGAGGCTTTGAATACAGTTATACATGTTCTTAATCTCACACCATGTGTTCCTCTTCAGTTTGATGTACCAAATAGAGTTTGGACTGGCAAAGATGTTTCTTATGATCATCTCCTCGTTTTTGGTTGCAAGGCATTTATGTATATACCAAAAGATGAGAGATCTAAGCTCGATGTGAAGACACGACAGTGTATCTTTGTTAGTTATGGTCTGGATGAATTTGGCTACAGATTTTATGATCCAGTTGAGAATAAACTAGTAAGGAGTCGTGATGTTGTGTTTATAGAAGATCAAACTATACAAGATGTTGAGAAGATAGAAAAAAGAGTCCATCAGTATAGCAATGATTTGATTGACCTGGATCCGATTTCTTTATCAATACAGATGGAACAAAATGTTCAAGATGACCAACAAGGTTCAGATGATGCAGATATGCAAGCTGAAACAGATCACCAAACTACTGATCAGTTGCCAGAACCAGAAATTCCACCCAAGAGGTCTACCAGAGATCGACGTCCTTCCACTATATGATACAGATGAGTATGTGTTATTGACAGATGAGGGAGAACCTCAATGTTATGCAGAAGCGATAGAAGATGGAAACAGAGCACATTGGGTTAGTGCTATGGAAGATGAGATGCAGTCACTGTATGACAATCACACGTTTGAGCTGGTAAAGTTGCCTAAGGGTAAGAGAGCTCTGAAGAACAAGTGAGTTTACAGGGTGAAGCAAGAAGAACACAATTCATAACCACGATACAAAGCTAGACTAATCGTTAAGGGATTCAGTCAGAGAAAAGGTATTGATTTTGATGAGGTTTTCTCTCCTGTTGTGAAGATGTCTTCCATACGTGTCGCTCTAGGTCTAGCAACAAGCTTGGATTTAAAAATTGAACAAATGGATGTGAAAACGCCTTTCTTCATGGTGAGTTGGAGAAAGAGATTTATATGGAACAGCCAGAGGGTTTTGAGGTTAAAGGAAAAGAGGATTATGTATGCCGGTTAAAGAAAAACATCTATGGGTTGAAGCAAGCACCTAGACAATGATATAAGAAGTTTGAATCAGTTATGGGGGAGCATGGTTACAAAAAGACTACTTCTGATTATTGTGTTTTTGTGCAAAAATTCTCTGATGATGACTTTATCATTTTATTGCTCTATGTTGATGACAAGTTGATTGTTAGCAGAAATTCTTCAAGAATTGATAATTTGAAGAAACAGTTGAGTAAGTCCTTTGCCATGAAATACTTGGGGCCAACAAAATAAATTCTTGGTATTCGAATCTGTCGAGATAAGAAAAGAAAGAAGTTGTACATGTCACAGGAACGGTACATCAACAAGGTACTTGAAAAGTTTCATATGGATAAAGCTAAAGTGATTTCTTCTCCTTTATCTAATCACTTTAAGTTGAGATCGAGTCAAGGCCCTTCAACAGATAAAGAGAAGAAAGATATGGAAAAGGTTCCATATGCCTCAGCAGTAGGAAGCTTAATGTATGCAATGGTGTGTACGAGGCCAGACATAGCTCATGCAGTTGGAGTTGTTAGTCGTTTTCTTTCGAATCCAGGAAGAGAGCATTGGGATGTAGTAAAGTGGATTATGAGATATCTTCAAGGTACTTCTAAGTTAACATTTAGCTTTAGAAGTGGAAAACCAGTGTTAGTTGGATACACTGATTCAGATTTGGCAAGAGATGAAGATTCTCGTAAGTCTACTTCAGGTTATCTAATTACTTTCTCTAATAGAGCAGTTTTTTGGCAGTCAAGATTGTAAAAGTGTGTTGCACTTTCTACAGCAGAGGCGGAGTTTATTACAACGGAAGCCTGTAAGGAATTATTGTGGATGAAACAGTTCTTGATAGAACTTGGTTTCAAGCAACAGAAATATGTGTTGTTCTGCGATAATCAGAGTTCTATTCACCTAGCGAAGAACTCGGCATTTCACTCAAGATCAAAACATATTGATGTGAGGTATCATTGGATAAGGGATAACTCTTAACAATAAGTTGTTTGAACTTGAGAAAATCCATACTGATGAGAATGGATCTGAAATGCTGACAAAAGCGATGCCAAGAGAAAAACTTGAAGTCTATTGTTCAATTGCCGGGATGACGGATCCCTCCATCTAATCGGGAAAGGAGGAGATTTGTTGAGTTTTCCTCTTATTTGGAGGAGCCCAAGTAAAGCCCATATGGCTTAAAAGCCCATGGAATAAGAAGGGATAATTGTGTCATTTCATTGCTTCATTAATAAACTCATTTAGGGTTTGTTGAGAGGGTATTCTGTAGAGAGAAAACAAGGGCTGCAGTAGCAGAAAACTGAGCAGTTTTTCAGTTTTTCTCCTCTCCAGCAAGTATTCATCAAGTGCTCCGATGGAAGGTCGTTTGTGGTCCGATTGAGCTGAAATTTTGCAGACAGGTTCACGACTCAAGACTCTTTAATCTGTACGGTGGGATTTGGATTTGGTTCACCGGTTTGGGAAATTCTGAGTGGTAAACAGTGACTACGAAATTGGGTTAGATCTCTCCATTTTCTTGAAATAATTGTTAGTTTCCAAGAAGTTGTATTCTTGATGATGTTGTTGATTGTTTGCCTCTAGTTTTACCTAGAGAGAACCTTTGTACAATTATTTTTTGATAGTGGAAGTTTTGGAGAGGAGTGTCGTGATTATTTCCTTCCTACATCGGAAGGTTTTTTCACTTAATTTCTTGTGTTGATTTTGTGCATGTTTTTCATTTTGAGTTCTATTTATTTGTTTCTTAAAAGATTCACACAAAGAAGAAAAATAGGTTTAATTCCGCTGTTTAGAGCTTGATTAAGTTCGAATTGTTATTGTGATTCACCTAACAGTTTAGGAAAGAAAACAAATCACAAACCTTTCAAGAATACTTTAATATTAAATTTTCACATTATTATAATAATTATATTTAAAGAATTTATTTTTCTTTTTATTTTATAAAATAAAGAATTCGATGCAATGATAGTTATTATTCGAAAACTAACACCACTATATACTATTTAACAAGACTATTAATTTTGAACAAATTTAAGAACATCATGATTTAAACAAACTTTTTTTTAGGACTAACTTGATTAATTAATAAAAGATTAGGAATTAATTAGTCATAGCAATCACTCTAACTTTATAATTATTACTTAATTTGCTATTTTCAATCATATACAAAATGCTAAAAAGGTGAAACTTTTAGAAATATGATTATAATGCAAAATGTTTGATTGTATTAAAATACAAGAATTAGTTACCCATTTTTTGTTTTTTATATATGTAGCTACTCAATTAAGCCTTTTGCAATTATTGTAAAATTTATATTAAAGCAAACATTCAAATACATGAGTACCAACTCATCATTCTAGTTCCTATAAGAAGCGAGATCTCTGATTTTAGTTTCCCTAATAGCAAATCCTCTTCCTAATAGGGTGACTGTTTCTGCTATCAATGATCGTCCAAATGTCAAACAGATCGGGTCACGTCATCCCATTTTCAAAAGTTATATTCCATTCTCATGTTGTGTTCTCAACAGACAGTTGTTGTGTTATGCAATTGAATCCTTAACTTGAATTGGTACACAAAAATAAAATATTTCAACAGAAAATGGCTTACTTTGAAAAGAGTCGGGTTAAGTAGTTACATATTTACTTTTTTGATTATTTTTTTCCAACTAGCAAAAACTCATTCCAAAACTTACACGTTAAAAGGATCATACTCAGTGACCCAATATAAAGACCAAAACACTTTTACTACATAACTTTAACAAACTTCGGTGAGACCGTCACTGGTGGTCTTCCCAAAGTTCTAGCGACAGTTACTGACGATCTCACTAAAGTTTTGGCATCCACAGTCGAGGTTTCTGAATATAAGGCCTTACATCTAGTCTAAAAATATGCAAGATCTTACATCCAGAACATATGTAACACATGTAGAGTCTTAATCTGGAGACAACTGCCAGAACTCCTATAAGGTCACAAAATGTAAGGCCTTACATCCAGAAAATAATAATACATTAAATATGTTTCTTAAAAATATGTAATATCTAATATTTGATGACGATCATACTTTATCGGTAGTAACTATTAGAGATCTTACTGGGAATAATTATATTTTCATTTTATTGAAGTTTGGAAAGGGTTTTTGATATTTATATTGTATAATTAAGTATGATGATGTGAGTTTCGAAATGAGTTTTGTTAGTCTAAAAAAATTGATAAAAAATGAAAAACAAAAACGTCTATTTCAAGTCAACATATTTCAAGTCAATAGTTCAAAAGGATAAAACCGAATACATATTTGTCGTGCCTTTTGTGATTGAGCTTATTTCCAAACATTCGGGTTTACAAACAAATTACGACCCCTAATACCTATCAGGCTATCACCACCACAGTCTACCAAGTCAATGGGCATTTGTTAGGTAATATGTAAGAAAAGTGTACTCCATTCCCATCACCATCCACCACATTCACGTAAATGACAATGTGTGAAGTTTATATTCTCCGACCCACCCAAGTCTTCTTTATTTCTTTCTTTTTCATTATCTTAATAGTTATGACAGATTGGGGCAGTGGTAATACTTATGTTTTTTAATGGATAGTAAAGCCCAATGAAATAGATGAACGAACTATTTTGCTCTTTGAAAATTGACGTGATATTACAAATAGAAAATAATACAACATTAATGGAAAGAATATTCTTAGAAAATATAGATACCCAATACTTGTTACTACCATAAATAATGAATAACTTCACAATAAAATATTTCATAGAATGTTAAAAACAATTAAGGAAAAAGGGTGCCGGTAGCCTTTTAGCTTTGAAAAAAAAAAGTTTTAATCTTTTAACTTTCAACAAAAAAACGTACACTTTAATCTCAAAAATAGAGCACATAAGTTATATAATTTTAAACTTTTAGACCTAAAGCGTAATTCTTTTCAAAGTTATAAGATTAAAACGTTTCAATTAAAAAAAACGGAATTAAAATTCACATTTTATAAAAATTGAACTCACCCTAAAAAATAAATGCATATGGGAATAACTTATAACAGTGTTAGGTTTGATACTTTTTCATATTGTATTTTAAATTGTAGCAATTTTACAAATCAGATTTGATAAAATTGTGAGATGAAAGTGTAGTGCGTGGATGAGAAAATTTCTTTTTTACACAATTATGTAAAAAATTTACATGGTCATGTTGCAGTTATATGCATTTACCAGAGAAATTTAAAAAGAAAAATCGTCTCCACTGAAAAATATATTTTAAAATATAAATAACTCAAATTCAATAAATATTAATATAATTCAAACTTATGTTATGATCGGTTTGCCCTAAAATCATCTGTAGGAATAACAATTTGATTAAAAAAAATTTAATTGATGGATTAAATAAATAAGGATGTTGAGGAGTTATCAACCTAATTGAAAACAACTGAAATCTTTAATTCAATTTGCCCTTTTATTTTTGGAAAACTATGTGAAAGGTTTTATTTACCTGAGGAGTGAAAGAGTAAGGACAAAGGGTTCGGGTTTGGAGCTCCGAGGCCACGATGGTCCAGTCACCGGTCCCATGCCTGAGCACAGCCCCACCCAACAATAACTCCTCCCAAGTGCCCCATCTCCCTCTTTCTTCTCCAATCCCTTCTTCCCCCATTTCTAACCCTTCACGTGTACGGCTCTAATAAAAAAATCACAACCACCCTCTTTTCTTACACTTCTCCTCCGCACCGGGCGTACAATAGCATACTCTGTCTCTTTCCACCAGATAAAATATCCCGCCGAGCATCCCTCATGTTTTTTTCTTTTTTTGATTTATTTTTTTTTTCTGCAGAAGGAAGAGAAGAAAACCCAATTCAGGAAACAAATAAAAAAATTGGGGGACAGTTGATAAGCTGAAGAAAGGTGGTTTTAGGATGGACTGGTTTCGATGCTTTTGGTGATAGTGTTGGTTGGTTTTCTGAGTTTTTTTGTTTTCCTTTAACACTGTTTTTGTTTCGGTTGGCGATTCTAAAATTAGTATGCGTGAGACAAGGGGTTGACGGATTCCATTAAGGTTGAGTCGAACAGCGAAATCAAAAGAGAAAAAATCATTTTTTTTTAATGTCTGCTAAAAATGGAGGGTACGGAAGATAGAAAATGGACATGAATAGATATTAACTTTGAAAGTTTCCGAAAAAGAAATTTATATTAATAAAATTAAATTATTAAATATTAATTTTTTTATTTGTCTTGTAACAATTTTCTTCCTAGATTTTATATCTTCAGTTAATATATATTTAACATTTAATATATACGAAATTTAATAAAAAAAATTAAATTTAGTTTAAAAAGCATATCAAAAATAAATTAAAAACGTGACGGAATTCACACTAAATAAAGCCTATGCAAGAAATCACAAATTAAAGTAATTTTATTATATATAACATTAAAAAAAAAACTAAACTACTCAAGAGTCAAGAGGGCAAATTCTAATTAGAGGGCGCTCTCCGGTTAATTTCTTCTTCTTGTGTTTTTGTTTTTTCTAATATACCGTTGTGGACTCGTCGCCACGTCCCGCATCTTATTTAGGTTTTTATTTTACATTGAAATTATGGGGTGAGGTAAGATAAGCTACTTAAGTTTAAAAATTAATATTTTTTATCATATTTTTAAAATACTTTTATTTATTAATTAGTTTTGACATTATAAAATAGTAAATAATAAGGATGTTTAACTAAGCATATTTTTGTCATTAAAACCTTTTAGTTTCTTTCTTTTTCTTCTTTCCATTTCCTTTCTTATTTTATAGTTTTTTTCATTTAAGTTGTTTTTTAGTTTTTTTTTTTCATTTTTCTTTTTATCCTCCTTTCATTTTTTGCTTCTTTCAAAGACAATCTTCAAATTTATTCATTATTATTTCTATTATTATCTACGATCAAACATAATCATATTATTAACTTTCAAACAATTTGATATAATAGATATTTTTGTAAAATAATTTTGAATTTATATACTTTTTAATTCAAGCATAAAATAATTACTCGAATTGTATTATTTACGTCTATTTTGTGTAAAATTTTCTCCAAAGAGAACCATTTCAAGGAAAATATAAGAAAATATCTTTCTTCAATAATATAAAAATCAACATTAGTAACAATATGTAAGTTAATGTTGTCCAATAAAATATAAATAATAATAAAAGGTATATCAAGCAAGTAGTCATTATGAGTAGTAAATCAGAATTTATTTGAAATAGAAATTAATAACAAATAAAGTAAACTATTAATATTGATAAATAATAGTCTAATTAAAATGATAAGGAACTGAAACGAGGAAGAAGAAGAAGATTAAGACAAAGAAAAGAAGCAAATGAAGAAAAAAAATATAATGAAAGAAGTGAGAAAGAAGAAGAAAGGATGGTGAAGTAGAAAAAGGAAAAAAAAATTAGTAAAACACTTAAATAAAAAAAATGAGATAGAAAAAAGGAAAAATAAAAAATTTAATGGCAAAATTGTTCCTGATTAAATGAGGTTATTAATCATAATTTTGTCACGTTGTAACCAATTAATGAATTAGATTACAAAATTAAACCCTTTAAAAATATAGGTGAAAAGAAATATCAATTATTAAACTTGAATACCGATACCAATCCCAAAACTATTAGTTTCTTTTTGCCTATAATTATTTATTTATATACATTTACATGCACAATAAAATCCAACTTTTTAAAATTATTAGTGATTATTTCAAAAATTATATCTGTTAAATTTATTTTTAAAGAATTTTCTTTCTAACAATTTTTAATCCTAATTATCAGTTTGTCATCTTTTTCACTTGAAATGAAATTAACATCACGTAATCACAAAACTTTAGAATAAAGAATTTTTATCCATCATATGGTTAATATTTAATTATAAATATTATTAGAGATTTAAAGTAATTAAGTTATCTCTCATCTGATTTAATGTCTCTAATAGGTTCATAGTATAATATTATTTCATTTCATTTAAATATTTTTTATCTCATTTAAACTACAATCATAATGTGCTTAATTTTAAACATATGTTGTATCATTTTTCTTATTAAATTTACATTATAAATAATCATGTATCATATTTTATATTATTTTTGTATCTTATTTAGGTCCATTAGAAAAAAATAAGACATTACAATTAGTACAATTTCATCTCATTAAAAATTAAGTAAAATAAGATAAATAGACTTTAAAAATTAATAAATTATTTAATGAATCTTATTAACATTTCATCTTAATTTTACATCTAAACATTATGGTGTT
The DNA here is from genome assembly GCA_030763125.1 of Hippophae gyantsensis. Classification (NCBI taxonomy): domain Eukaryota; kingdom Viridiplantae; phylum Streptophyta; class Magnoliopsida; order Rosales; family Elaeagnaceae; genus Hippophae; species Hippophae gyantsensis. The sequence continues at coordinate 16,528,624 of CM061033.1, read as the reverse complement.
AATATTCTTGTAATATGTTACATATGATTATTGTAAGCATTTTAGTCTATTTGTTTTTATAAGGTGTATTAGAAGTCACTTAACTTTTTAAAAAAGTATTTATTATATTTGTTTTTAAAAAAATAGAATAACTTTTAATGCTATGTAAAAAAACAAAAGAACTAAAATGAGTAATTTAATCCACTTATTTTTAGATGTACATTAGTAGTCACTTATTTAAAAAAAATACTTTAATTTTTTTATTTAAAAAAAAATAGTTTGACTTTTAATACTCTGATTAAAATCAAATTAAATAAAGTGTTTAATTTTAAAAAACTAAGTTACTTCTAATTCACCACTTGAAATCAAGTTTACTCGAATTTAGAAAAAGAAAGATCTTTTTCTTAAGTGATAATTTATAAAAAAAATGGACTAAAATGTTTAATTTTAAAAAGCTAAGTTACTTCTAATTCACCACTTGAAATCAAGTTTACTCAAGTGATAATTTATAAAAAGAAATGGACTCATCCCTATTAATGTATATGCATATGTAAGATTCACTCTTATCTTATTTTAAGTTATATATTCAAATAATATTAAATATGATATGAGTTAATTTTTTTTTTTTACATTTTTTTTATAAAGATATGAATGTTTTTTCTCTTATAAACAACTAATCGAACAAGAAAGCAAGATTGTTATATATTAATCTATATAGGATTTTAAATTAGACTATGTTTTTAAAAAGCTCTAAAAGCTTAGTTTTTAGATAATTATCTTATTTGTGATTTGAAAATCCATAGAGAAAATTATGTTAATTTTAATGAAAATTGTTTAGAACCTAATGCAAACTTGCTTGGTCTCTTGATTGGTCTTTTCTTATGCTCATTATTTCATTTAAGTTGTTTAAATAGCATTGTATTCACTTTTTTGATTTATTTTTGTTTTCCCTAAACTTGATGGATTGTTCTAAGAAGCCTATTTTCTTTAGTGTCTTTTGTGATCTCTGATATTTCCAACCTTATATTGTATCTCTTTGAAAATCAATTCATTTATGTGCTTCTATCTTTTTTATTAACCTTTATATATACTTTGACTTTACATTTGGCATATATCAAAAAGAAAAAAACCAAAAATATATGATATTAAAATTATTAATTAGTTCCATTTAGTTTTATTATTATTTATTATTTAAAAATATATGAAAATATATGAAAATAAACTTATTAATTATATTCGATTTTATTGTTCAATATGTATTTGAAAAAATATAAAATTAAATTTGTAAGTTCTATTCAATTTTGTTGTTTTCTTTAAAATATATATGATTATGTTAAAAAAATAAAAACGATAATTGAGAAAAAGAAAAAAAATTTGCAACAAAAAAGTAAAAAATAAAAAATAAATAAAACAAGTTGATAATATTTTTAAAAAAGAAAAAAAGTGTGATATGGTGTTATAATTGAAATGGGGGAATGAGATGAAGTTATCTCATGTTATTATACTTATAGGTGGCGTTTGGTTCATGGAATGGAATCGGAATCGGAATCGGAATCGGAATCGGAATGAGAATGGAATGGAATGGAATGGAAACAATTCTGTTTGGTTTGACCACTGGAATCAAGCTCAGAATCAGGATTACAATGTTTGGTTTGACACTGGAATTGAATGAAAAAAGCTGTAAATGACCTGAATACCCCTACATGCTGTAAAGTTCAAATAATGTAATTTAATTACTAGTTTTTCGTCAGAAAAATTAAATAACAATTTTAATTTTTAATTTTTTAAGTAAGAAATATATATTTCTTTTTTTATATCATAAAAAATTAATTATATATTAACTTTTATAGAGATGAATGATGTTATTAAGATTGTTTTTAATAGCATTCAATATATTGAAACCGTATGTGGGATTGTCTTTGTACAGTGATGCTATTCATTTTTACAAAACAATAAATTATCAATATAAATAGAATTACAAACGTATGTTGATCATAATACTTTCGTATCATCTGTTCAATGAAACACAAATGTTCATATTTCAACAGTGTTCAAAATACAAGTGTTGAAAACACTATATTAAAATATTGATATTAGCCTAACTAATATAAAGTTAGATACCAAAACAAGGCTAATATAACAATTACAAACGAATATTCATATAGTAATAACACATATCCATAACTTAATATAATGCACCTTCACGTCTAAGAAGGCTCCTAATCCAACCATCTTTGTTGCCATCAGGTACTTTAAAAAATACATTGATTCTTGCGGGTTTGTCAACAAGAATAATTGTAGCAACATCAAGCTCATCATTGCTAAGTGATGTGGTCCTTTGTAATTCATTGTACAACCTCTTTTGTTCTTCTTTTTGTTCTTCTTTTGTGATGGATCGACTCAAAAAGCTGCCGACATTCTTCATCTCTTCTACAAGTATCGAAGCTGCCCTCTCAACAGAATTTCCATATTCATTAACTCCAATTGTTCTCTTTCTTTTTTTAGATGAAACATTTGAGTTTTGCTGGTCGGTAGCATCTACATGTTGATGTAATGGATCAGTTTCATTTACTGTCTCTTGATCCCGTTCATTATCAAGTTCTAAAACAACATCATCTGGAGTCTCTGCATCTTTTCCTGTGGCTCTGTCTTTACCAAATACAATAGCCAAGTCCTCGTAATAAGGAAATGACCTATGTCTCCAATGAGCAGCTTCTTTGTGACTCTAAAAAATATTAAAATATGTCAAATTGAAAATATTAATAATCAAATTGAAAATATTACCTATACATATGCATCCCAAATAGGTGCGTCATCAGCTACATGTTTATTCACTGGATCCCACCCAAATCCACTACTATTATGACCAGTTAGCATGTCATGTATAGTAGTAAATTGAGTCTTTAATGTTTTCAATCGAGACTCAATATGTGGTTTAGCTTTCATATTGCAATCTGGTAGTTTTTGAAGTAGTGATTTCTCAATAGCATTTAAGTAGTCAGGTTTGAAACCACCATCAGCTCTATATGAACCCTGATTGTGTAACTCTAGAAGACACTCAATTAATTTTTCATCTAATGTTGTTGTCCAAAATCTTTTATTTTGTCCAGGGCCTCGATTTCTTGAGGTAAAACTTTGTGAAGATGACATCCTAAAATTAAAAAGTAAGTACAAAAAAATACTTACTAACTGTTTAACAAAATAGAAATAGAAAACATATTAAAGTTGTCGAGCCTAGCTACCAATGAGAATAATTTTAAAATTAAAAGAATACGACCAATAGTATAATGTTTTACAAGATTACAAATAATTTCAATCAAACAATCTCTTCATTACAACCACAATCATGCATAAATAAGAAAACACGACTTCCATTAACCTAAATACTCACTATCATCTATCCCTCTCTCCTTTCCCTCCATTCATTGTACATGTTTGATGCCGTATTGTCTCTAAATACACTCCATTCATGTGTAGAGTCTACAATTCTTATTGTATCTTCCTCATCAACATCCTCATCTCTATCTTCAAGATTTTCCCAATTTTCCTCAAATGGATCATATGACATTTCCTTTCTTATATAGTTGTGTAGCAAGCAACAAGCAATAATTATTCGATTTTGAGTTTTAATGGGATAGAATGATGGACTTCTTAGAATAGCCCATCGATTTTTTAACACACCAAAACATCTCTCGATCACATTCCTAGCCTGTGAGTGCTTCATGTTAAAAAATTCACGTGGATTGCGAGGTTGTGAACCATCTCTCCATTCACTCAAATGATAACGTTGACCACGATATGGAGCAAGAAATCCATTGGAATTTGCATACCCAGCATCCACAAGATAATAATGCCCTATATATTAAATATATTTTACAGTTCAATTTCATATTCATAGAATTTAAAAAAATTGATCAATTCACATATTACTTACCAAGTTGGACTTTAAATCCATTCTGTCTACGCATAGCTTCACGTAAAACTCTACTATCAGCTGCTGAACCCACCCAACCGGGTAAAACATAAATAAATTGCATATCAGGAGAGCAAACCCCCAAAACATTTGTGGTAACCTCACCCTTTCGGTTTTGATACCTAGACTTATCACCTACAGCAACTCTTACTCTAATATGAGTACCATCAAGTGCTCCTAAGCAACCCTAGTACCAATAAGTCAAGTAAAATCATTTAATTATTAGAAATATTACATGGTAATAAGAAAAAAAAAGAAAGAAATTAAACATTATATCTACCTTGAAATATTTCCACCTATCGTCATCACAATCGTCAAGAATAGGCTCGGGTTTTTTCAATAACTCCTTATGCAACCGTATGATAGCATGCAAGACATTATTGAAATACTTACTAACTGTCTCTCCAGATCTTCTAAATCGATCAGTTATAACTCTATTTTTCACATGGTGTGCAATCACATGAAGAAACATGGCTACCTGCTCATCTACTAACAAATGTTTTGATTGTTTTAGCCCCCCTCTAGTTTCAAGCATTGCACACAAATTGGTAAAAGCACTCATACTCATCCTAATTTGATTAATACAAGTAATGTCACTCTCATAGCACAATCTATGCACAATTTTCCTATTTGAAAAAAAATCAAGCTCATACAATTGTCTCCTTAAAGATATTGTCTTGTTTTTATCCACCACCAACTCAAAAAAGAATTTTACAATATACATTATATGCATCAAGTACACAACAATAGCATCCACCTCTTCCACATTCAAGCTATGATCATCCATTTTACCTTAAACTACAAACAAAAACAATACTTAATTAGGAACAACAATTTACTCATAAAATTGATAAAATATATCTATTATATTAAACTACCAAAATTAAATATTGTAGAAGATACTGATTATATCACTATAACAATAGATAGTTTTTGAATAAACAATACCTTTGCAAGATTAATAAACAATTTATGAAAGTAAGTAATGCATTCTCTTCGATAATACCTCTGCAAGTATTAATAGTCAGTTTTTGAATTCATTAACATAACAATTAGTTTATGCAGCTCCAATCGATAGTTTAAACCAAAGTTAGAGTTACATTATACACTGAAACTATCAAAATTAATCCTAACAACAATTTATGCCATTAAGTCAGAAAACTCTAGCAAATAATCAATATTGATATTGTTAGAAACAATATCAGTATCGTCTTTATGGGACGTAGAAGGAATGTTTATATCGAAGCTGTGTTTGAGTTCATGAAACCAATAAATCGATTCAAAGCAAACAACAAAGAATATCACATACCAGAATACCAAAACAGATAATAAACATTTGAATCGATTCAAAATATAAATAAATTTCAACAAAATAGAGAAAAATTTCTCGGACGAACAATGTATCAGCGATTAGAACAAAGAACAAAATTAGGGATCGATTCAAAATAGAAATAAATATTTACAGAACAGAGAACAATCTCAAAGGAAAAACCCACAATTTCAGGAAACAAATAGTGTATTCAGAAGCGAGAAGCAAAAAACAAAAAAGAGAACAACTCGTGAAGAAATTAGGGTTGCGACTCAGATGAGCGAGAAGACACAGATGAGGACGAGAACTCACCTCGAATCTCAGGGAAACCACCAGCTGTGGAGGACCAGGCGAGGCGACGGCTGAGTTCTGAGCTAGAGAAGAAATCGCGATGGTTGAGTGCAAGAGCTGGAGAAGAAATCGCAACGCTCGTGGGTGAGAAAAATGTGAGGCAGATTCAATCTGCTTCTTCGTTTATAAAGGGAGGGCAATTTTGTAATTATAATTTTAGGTGAGGGGTAAAATTGGTACGATAATTTTATATCAGGAATGGAATCATCATTCCTAAAGGGGGGAGAAGGAATTGTGATTCCGTCTCCTTTAGTAATCCGATTCCATTCCGCCCTCCATTCCGTCCAACCAAACACACAAAATGGATGGAATCAATTCTGATTCCATTCCATTCCCTCCAACCAAACGTGGGGATATAGTATATAGGATAAACCTACAAAAATACTATCAAATTATTGTATTTGTTTCGTTCATATTATTTGTAGATGTTAATTTTTTGTCAACATCGATGATTGGATACAGATCTCATTCCTATGAACTTTAGAACATAGAACACACCATTAGGGTTTCGGAGCACCATGGGTTGTGGTAACCTTTAGCCATTTAATGCTAAATAAGTTAAGGCATTAAGAAGAAGAAAGAGACTAATATCTCTCCTTGTGATTTAGAGAGATTTAGGGAGATAGAGTCTAAATTCAAGTATTTTTTCTCTAGTATACTAATATCAAGTTATGAGTGAGATATATGGTGAATATATATGTATGAGATGATATACTTATCAGTGATCTTTAGTCATAACGATAGACTTATCTTAGTATTGAAACTATCTCTTCGTAATTATCTCCTTTTTAGATAATTTAAGAGATTATATGCTAGTTGTTTATCCTATTAGATATTTATTTGATATTGAAGTTCATCTACTAACTTAGTGTTTACTGGGCTGGTTTGTGAGTTATTTTTGACTAAGACCTCTTATATCGTGCCACATGGAATGAATTAATTTACACCCAACATCAACTCATAGATTTCCTATGCTCAAATACATGGGCTAAAAGGTCTATTTTTTCATTCTATCATCATATGGTTTCACGACCATCTGAGCTTTTCTAGCGACATCGAGCCCTCCTTTGTATGATCATTGCTTGCCTATATGAAAGATTTCTTATTTGACCCGAGCACTCAAAAAGTGCACAATGACATCTTATCATTGACAGTTTTATGGATTCTTAATCAGACTATCAGTTAAGGAGTTATGTTGAAGTCAAAACTAACACTCAATAAGTCCACTTTCCTCCTTTTAGGAGGAAAAATATGAATTCAAATTTTTGGACTTGGAGCCTATAAACTACCTAAGAGCTTGGACTTTTTGGATGGGTTATTTGATGGGTAGATGAGATCATTTCTCATTGTCTATATAAAAAGAGCCTCTCTCCCTTTGACCTTTTTTTTCTATCTTTAAAAGTTCAATTTTGAAGAGAGAGTATAGAGTGGAGGAGCTTCGCATCAAGGCTTAGTAAGTTATTATTTTTTCCATATTTTTTCATTTGCTTATTTTCCTTACACCTTGTAGAAATGTAGGATTTTATTTTCCCATTATTCAAATACCTCGCACCCCACAACACTTACACTCACCAGTTTATACACAGGCAATGATGAAAGACAAAGTGATTGATGAACGAGATTGTACTTGGACATCGTGGGGTTAAGCATGCATGGACCGAGATAGGTTATGTAAGGTGGTCACCTAGTAAAGGACTAGTGAAGGAGTGGATAACCATGGTCTAACTGGTCATGGTGTGTCCAGCCATGGTATTTCTGACCATGGTCTAGCCATCCATGGCATGTTCAGTTGTGTGTGGCAATTTTGGTCCATACATCAATGATCGGGTACATGCTAAGTTAGGAGATGGTTTCGGACCATCCCAGGAATCATGTTCTATCCATAGGATCACTTAAATGCTCGTTTGGCATGAATTGACCCTTCTAATTATAGAGACTTTGACTTCATTTTGGTTGGTACTCCTAAGTATTAACTATGCCCCAATGACAAAGATTCTACTTTCTTTTTTGAATAGGGTCCATTCTCGAATGACATATCATTTCTTGGACAGACTTAGGGATATCTTTAGGATATCAGAGTTTATAAAGATGATGCCTCAATTTTTGTGCATAAATTAGAGTAATCCCATTTTAAGGGTGACTTTATCTATGGATCATCTCTTTGTCAGATTGAGACTACCATTTATGACTATTATATGGAAGTTTTTGGCACATGTTGGTGCTACTCCATCCTAGTTTTTCCTAACTATTTCCTTCTAACTACTATTAGGAATTATTATCCTATTGGATACCCTGGAAAGAGTATAGACGAGCTGACCATCAAGAATTCATTTTTTTTATTTATCACAACTTTAGAGTAGTAGTCACAGTTGGTTTTATCTTAGACCTTTTGCGAATCATATTTTGATTGAGAATCTTTCATAACCAATAAGGGGTTACAGGACTCATTTTTCATGGTAAAGAGAGATTTTGATCTAGACCTTTGAGGGTCCCTCTTATGCTTATCTAATATGAGAGGAATGGTAGGAAATTCTAAGACTTAAGCTCATTGTGACATGCTTTATTTGTTTCTAACATATTATTTTTTGTTTGCAATTCGTTGCTTGTAGGGCCATTATTCCAAAAAGTACCTAGTATTCATAGCTTATCTTTATAGCACACATTCGAAGAAGCAACATGCTAATAGGCTTATACTTTTTAAGCAGATATCTTATTAGGGTTTGGACCTTATAATAGTTAAGCCAGAGAGTAGAGATCCTCTATATCTAGACAGTGAGTGCTAGCCTTTTCTTTCCATTCTAACATTTTCTTTTGAACACTTAATTGATAACTATGCCTTTTTGTAAGTATGACTTATGATCTTCCAACTTGCAGGAAAATAGGAGTATGATGACTTTTAGGTTCCTCAAGGAGTTCAACCAATGAGAGGATCCCATATAAAATAAGGTGATTCATAGTTTAGGGGTTCTAGAAAATGAGAGAGCCCCAATTTTTGGAATGACTATCATTAGATTGCCTCTTGGGAAGAAAAGTTCCTCATCAACACCTATTTTCATTCCATCAATGCTATTTATAGATGGTACAAGTTCATGACCCATTGATTAGTATATTCCTTCCGTGACTTCACCAATACCACATACCTTTTTAGACTTCCCAAAGTCTATGAAGGTTGAGGGTTCAAAGATATAGACCATATTATTACTATTCAGGCGTACTCGAATGGCCATTTGATGGCCATAAATGAGGAGTGTCATAGGGAAGTTGAGACTCTAGACATCATTAAGACTGCCCACCATGAGATGGAGTAGGAGTTAGAGAAATTTTAGAGCATAGCTTATGCAACCCATCAGGAACACGCTGCATCTTTGGAAACATTGGAGACTACCATAGTAGCTTGATATGGAACCATATAAGACTAGTGGGATGTTTGGTCCAAAATAAGAGGAAAGCTCAATAGTTATCTACAAGCTTGTATTTATCTCGAGTGTAGGTACATGAGCTTACTATTGAGATTGGGATAGTTCGAGCAAGTGTAGTTGTAGAGTACAAAGACTTTAAAGATTGTACTTAAGACATGCTAGATGTGTGGACTTATGGTTTTCAAACCATGAGGTAGTGGTTTGGATGGATTTATGTTAACATAAATCTTTCTAACTTTATCTATCTAAATGAATAGGAGTGAGTACACCTTTTCCATAGTGTAGTTACTTATGATTGGAAGGAGGAAGGTCCTGAGGGATCTAGCAGTGTTAGTTCTCAAGCTATTGATGAAGATGTTAATGTAAGAGATTGTGCTTCTTAAACCACAACTAGATGTGGAGATTAGTAAACTATCTCCCGGTGTTCTTTTGATTTTAGTTCCTACCAAAGTGCATATACATAGTGGCTTTATTTTCTAGGAGTAGACTCAGTCATTTTATAGAATTTTATATATATGTTATGTTATGTTGCCTCATCATGTTTTTACTTTTGAGTTCCTTACTTTACTTTTATCTTTTAGTAGAAACTCTTTAGCGAGGTCTATCTTTGATATCTTTTTTTTTGTTTCAAGATGGTGGGTGCTCTTTGAGCCTATCCTTTGTTGGGACCTATGATCCACTACGTTGGTATACAATGGTAGGTACTTGTTGGGTAGTGGGCTCAAGGTGATTCAGATAGCTATGAGTCCATACATATGTTCCTTACCTAGCCATATGCATCATGTTTGACCATATATGTCAAGTCTATCCATAAGTGTCATGTTTAACCACATGTGCCATGTCTACTGGTGTCAATTCATGCGAGCGAGACTAGCCTAACCCAAATCGGTCCAACCCTAACACAAATCAAATTTAATTTGTGTCATGAATTTCCAACCCTTACTCAAACAAAAAAAAAATTCAGATTGGCCCAAACTAAACCGAATTGACCAAAACTTTTATTTATATATATTGATTAGTCTTTTTTACCTTATTTAACCTCATATTGATTTGAAATATTGTAAATTTTCTTATAATTTTAATCTATTTGAAATAATAAAACCTTTAAATCAAAGTCAATGTATTCTCACAATGTTAAATATATAAATAAAAAATTTGTTATAAGTTTTTACAAAATTAAAAAGTAAAAAGTTTTAAAACTACAAGTATATTACAAAAAAACTCAAAAGAACTACTACTAAAATTAAAATAAATGAATATTTTAGACTTAAATTTTATATAATTGTGATTAGTGATAACATAATATATTTGTAAAAGTATCTATGAATAATAAAATTATAAGCTAATTGTACAAACCCACAAATAAATTAATAAACTCATCATAATTACTAAAATAATTTATGAATTAGAAAAAAATACTAACATATCTCATTTTTAAATAAAATTCAAAAATGCTTATATAACTAATCACGCTCATTATTGATTAGATACTATATAATTTTTGTTAATAAGTGAATAAATAATATATGGTGACAGAAAAAGTTACAATAAAAATAGAAAGAAAATGCAACAAATTTTTCATGACATGAACTAGAAGACTCACCATATAGAAAAAGTAATATTAATAGTATATAACAACTACTATAATTATTTTTTGTTATCGGGTTGGCCCTAACCCAAACCCTAATTTTTTCATGTTATTCAGGATGGCCCAAATTAGACCCAAATTTAATTTGATTCATATTTGATTTGTGTTTTTCAATTCATGTTCGGTTTGGACAATTAAGCTACAATACAAATTTTCACCCCTAGTTGTGTCCAACCATGTCCGCTATGTTTGGCCATGTATGTCATGTTTAATCGTGCGAGGAAAATTCAACCACGTATGCCATGTCTGGCATATGTACCATTTGGTCATGCTTAGATATATCCATTTTGTCGTGAGTTCATCAATTTTTTGGCCATTTTTTAATTGATCGTGTTCCAATTGGGCTTATGTCTGGACTTTTATCATTATTTATGCAAATCTTTATGTTTGAAATCATGGGTATTTTCTACTATATTTTAAGTATTTTTAATTTCAAATATATAAATTAATCAACACATGAAAAATAACATCTGAAGCATTTAAATTTCACCTTAGGAGCTTAGAAGAATAACGCATGTAAGCATTACATGAAGAACCAAACCTTATGAAAAAGGTGCAAGGTAAGAATTCAAATAAAGCATTTCGTGCCACAATGAAGATTATTGTGGTCTGTCGTGCACTCCTCTCTGCATAGATTCACTGGACATGTTGTTCATTCTCTCCCGTGGTTGCCACGACATGACCTATTTGAAGTAGTATTTGGTAAAGCTTTAAGTGTCTCGAGTCACGGCATAAGAAATACTGGGTCATTAAATTGGCCATAGTCCTTATGTGCCAACCACATATTAAATTGTTTTATGTTTTAGGTTAGGCAGTCATATATAGTTTTTACATACAATTTAATATGTTTTACTTTTCCTCAGCTACCATTAGATGTTCTTCTTTTCTGATCAAGTGATACCAAAAGGTTTATGAAAATTAGGACTATAAAGATCAAGATCATAACTATGGAATAGGGAACACATGTCTATCTACTTTTGGGTATTAAGATCTAATCTATAATTTTATTTCTTTTTAGTGAACTCTTTTATATTTCTTGAATTTGATGAAATTAATTTAATGACCATTTATTAATTTTGAGCATGTCTAGTTGATTGTAATAATGAAAATTTAATTTTGTTTCTATGTTTGTTTAGATTATTTAGGTGAATATTTTTAATAATTATTAAATACATATTATATTTTATTTCAAGATTTTATAAAATTTATTATTAATTAATATATTAGCAATATATTTTTTGTAATACATTTAAAATATAAAAATTAGATTTTAGATACATGATCTAGATTTAATTTAGATAGCATGAATAAGAGTTTAAATTAGTTACACGACTCAATGTATCAAGTTACATGAATTGTTAATCCCTTAAAAAATAGGTATAATTTAATCAAATTAGCTAATAACATGAGTGCAGATATATTTTTTAATAACGAATTGTGATCCAATCGAATGCATTATTTATATATAAAAACGATAATCAATAATGTGAATTTATGTTTCATTCACCTAAATAATTCTAACAAGCATAGTCAACAATTAAATTTTTCATTAACTCTTCATAAATAGTTAAACTCATATCTTTTTTGAATTATTTTGAGTCAAATATTTTTTTATAGTTTTATTATTTTTTTCATTAGTTTAATCTTTTTAAAAACTAAAATATTGTGATAGAATATTTAGATTTTATTTTCGTGTTGATTTTTTAATAAATTTGATGAATTATTTAAAACCATGTAGTTCATTTTTAGAAAGACCTTGAGAGTATACATATAGCTTATTATAAGTGATTCATACATTTGTGAGCTTTTTATAAAATTCAAAATTTGACTATCAAGTTTTTAGCACTTTTATCGGGGAGCAATAACATTTTAAATTTTTACTATCAAAATTCTTAAATGTTTTTGACAAATATTTGTGATTTGTTTTTTGTAATTTTTTGTGAATGTTTGCTAGTTGTTTAAATTAAAGATAGAAAATTAAAAATTAAAAATATATTTTAGTTTATTGTTATTTTTATTTTTATTAACTTGTTTTTAGTTATTTATTAATTAATTTAATTTCTTTTTCTTTTAGTATTTTTGTGTATTGATTTTATTTTTTTGTTTAGTTTTAGTTATTTATTTAGTAACTTTATTTATTTTTTTTATTTTTATTTACTTTATTTTTTTGGTAATTGTTTATTTATTTATTTTTATTTCTTTTATTTATTTGCATGTATCTATTAGTTGTTTTTATTTGCTTGTATCTATTTACTTTATTTTTATTATTTATTTATTGTATCTTAATTTACTAACTTTATTTCTTTTCTTTAATTTATCTTATTATTATTTATTTATTCTATCATTTTATAATTGTTTTTATCTTTATTTTTATTGTTTAGTATTTATTTTTCAATTTAGTAATTAGTATTATGTTATTAAAAAAAATCTGAGCTGCAGCATGGCCTTTCTTTAGCTGCAACATGGGGTATACATGATGAAATTTGAGAGTAAAGAATAAGAGTTCGTTGTAGCATGAACTTTTGTACGCTACGGTCCCATGGTGGCTAAAAGTTTGGCCATGAAGAATTTATATTCACGCCTTAGCATGAATATGCATGCACTATCGCCAGCAATCTAAATTTTCCCTAAAATTACTAGTCTTGCACTTTCTATACCATTTTCTCTCATATTTTCTTCTTCTTCTTCCTCATAACCCTAATTGTTTCTCCCTCCAAACACATCAAATCTCTCAAAAAAATTACCTTCTTCCTAAAATCCTTCCTATTTCTTCACAAATTTCTCAATCCTAATTATTTTCTATCTATTCCTTGAGAGATTTTTTTCAAATCTCTATCAAAGTTTTTCAAGGGCACATCTTCTAAAATGGATATACTTTAATCTTTATCTTCTTCACAATAACGCATAGGGGTGTCCAAAAATTGGATTGAATCGAATTAAATCAAAAAATCAGACCGGATCGGTCCGGAATTTTTTATAAATGAAACGATTCAATCTGATTTGTATTAACTAAAACTGATTTTTAAATAATTAGGTTTGGTTTAACTAATTTTTAAACTGGTCAGACCAGACCAGACCAGTTTTAATAATATATTAAAAAGGTTTTAATTAAATCGACGTATATAACAAAATCATACATTTCTCTCATTCATTTCCCTGACCATCGTGCTTTCCCTCTTCGAACCCTAAAGTCGTATCTTCATCCTCGTTGTTGCCTCTAGTAGTAGCCAACCATCCTCGAGTCGCCTCCACCACCAACTAGCCGACCCCACCCCGTGTCACCTCTAGTCCTATCATCCATAGATGAAATAGATATATGATGAACTTATATATATTTGAGTTTATGGTTAAACTAATTATTATAATAACCCCAAAAATTCTCAGTAAAATTTCATGTACAAAACATTGTTTGTATTTTGGCTTGGTTGACAATACTTGTTTTTTTGAGTTTCTAATATGTTGAGTCGTTGACACTTGAACTTAGTGGTATGCTTGAGTTCTTTTTACTCAAAAGGACCTACTAGGGCCTTTTATTCAAATACTTGAGTTTATGTTGTATTTATGCTTGAGTTGTTTTTACTCAGAAGCACCTACTATAGTCTTTTTTTCAAATAAAAGAAAGAGAATGAAAATCCTTTGTTTTATTCATATACTAATAGCTCTGCTCATAATTCCCCAATTCTGTAACCACGTAAATCCTAGCTTAGCTTGTAAAGGTTTTGGTAGCAAAAAGGAGATTGAGTATATAAAAACATCATGTAGAGTCACAAGCTATCCAAAATTGTGTTATAGCTTTTTCTTAATCTTTGCAAGAAAAATGAAAACAAAGCCAAAACTAATGGCTGAAGCAGCCCTTAACATGTCCCTAAAAGTCACAAAAGAAACCTCAATGATTATAAATAGATCCATGAAATGTATTTTAATTTAATATTTTTTGTAGAAAATAAAAAATTATATTTGTTTTTTCCTAATTAATTTAGGGTTGTCTTTTGAACAAAATTGAGATCTTCTATTAGGCAGCCGCCTCATTATCATAGAGTATAAGTCGCTCCTACCTCTACTATATATATAAAACACAGTTTTTTCATAATTTCATCCCTAAGACTCCGCTAAATATGGAACATATGTCCAAAATTTAATATATTTTTGATGCAGGAGCATTGCATGAGATGTCTGAATGTATTCTTTAAATGTTTGTTATTAATGTCGTTTTGTTTTTATTATTTTTTCATTATTGGCTCTTATAGTCGTTTTGGTTAGGATTGAGATATATAGTTTTCAACTCACGCCAATTTTGTTCAATTGTTGCATTTTTACTCTCTTTACTGGTTCCAAACTATTGACTATAATCAATAGAAATGTATTAAGTAGCATACTCACATTAGTTTTATTGTGTGTAGTGGAGTTACATTGATAATGTTTACATGTAGTGTATGTTAAGTAACATGTAATGGTAACTATTCTATAAGTACCATAGCTGCATTTATTTGTAATGTTATCAAGTTTAAGTACAAGTTGAATACCTGGGAAAGAGTTTGTAATAAACATTACTTATAAAATGAGGAGTAAATCTTAAGATGAATCAAATATTTTTAAAAATTATAAAAATTAATCCTTTTAAAATTTATAACAGTAAAGTAAGAGAATCTTAGAAATATTTATCAAGGATATAATACACTTTTAAAATTATTTAACAATAAAATTTATAAATTTATAATTATCTGAAAACAAGAAAGACAAACGACAAATTCGTTTGCTAATTTGTAACTTTTTATTTTATAATACATGTCACATGCTAAATTAGTATTCCATTTGAAGCCTAGTAGATTCATATATATCATATTGATATTGATTGTACATAACTGCTAGGATGAAAACAAAATTTGAGAAGTATTGGGGAAATGTAGATAAGACTAATAAGATGTTGTATGTTGTATTTGTACTTGATCCAAGGTACAAATTGGAGTATTTGGAATTCTTATTTGAAGAGATTTATGATTTAGAAATTGTTAAAAAATTGAGAGATAATGTCAAAAAATAGTTTCATGGATATGTTCAAAGCTTACTATATGTTAGTGCATGGAAAGGATTTCCAATCTAATGTGACTCGACCACAAGATGTAATAGGAAGGATTCCCACATATGTGGAAGCAAGAAAGATGAAATTTTCTAAACGCTTAGAGGAGAAAAATAGTTTGGAGTTGAAAACTAAGGTTGATAAATATTTGAACACCCCATGTGAAAATATCATGTTGGATAAGTTTGATATATTGAAATGGTGGAAGGCAAATTCTTTTAGGTTTCCTATCATCTCTCTTATTACACGTGATGTGTTAGCAATTCAAGTTTCAACTGTTGCATCAGAATCATCTTTTAGTACATGAGGGCATATTCTTGATCCATTTAGGAGTTCTTTGAATCCTAAAATAGTAGAGGCATTAGTATGTAGTCAAAATTGGTTCTATTTCTCTATTAATAATGACTATTTTTCCTTACAGGAATACAATGACGACCACGAGATTTATGAAGATGTTGATTTAGGTAATTGCAAGACTTAAAAATTATTTCTAATTTTATTTTTTAAATATTATTATCTAATGATATATGATTTTATTTGATTGTAGAGTTCATTAAACACACTACATTGATCATTAATGATTAATAATGGGTGAGTTTTAAATATTATTATCTAATGATATATTGTTGATTGTGAGTTTGGATGTTTGTATTTGTATCTATTTAAGAATTCTATGTAAATAGGATTATTGGACTTCATTTCTTCATGTCTAATTTATTTTACTTTTAGATGTTGATAATAGACTATTGGTAGGGTGACCAAGTGGTTAAAGAGGAGAGTAGCTTTCTCAAGTTGATGACTAAAAAAACCTAATCCCTATTTGGTAATGCAAA
This sequence comes from Hippophae gyantsensis, assembly GCA_030763125.1. NCBI lineage: Eukaryota > Viridiplantae > Streptophyta > Magnoliopsida > Rosales > Elaeagnaceae > Hippophae > Hippophae gyantsensis. The sequence goes on along the minus strand of CM061033.1, from coordinate 16,512,035 downwards.
CATATCAGATTATGTATTTAAGAATGATATCTATTTATGTATGATGAGCATCATATTTGACTGTATCTTATTAAATTGTATCATATTTATGTATTATTAATTGGATTAAACCGTTCAAAACTGTTAACCAAATCGGACCAAACCGTTCGGTTGCAACATTTTGGATAGTCAAATGGTCCGATCCGACCCAGTTTGAGCAATATGAACAGTCTAATTTGGTTAAAATATTTTTACTCAAAACCAGATAAGATCGAACTGTGAACACCCATAATAACACAAGTAAATGACCAAAAATTTCTAGAATAATTCTTTGATTATTTTTTCTAATTTTAGAAAATTATTTATGATATTTTTGGATTAAAGAATGCCAAATCCTAAATTAGTCTAAGAGAGGGTGAAGGAAAATTTTTAGATTAATTTCTAGAATTTTGTTGTTTAAATTTATGATTTTTTTGTGGAAACCCTCATTTTTAAGAACTGGATTAAATGGCTCCTAAAAGAAGCATAAATGATACAGGAAAGGAAAAAGAGGTTCCCTTGGAATATAATATAGCCAAATTTGTTAGTGCACTAGCTAAACTTAGGTTTGATAAGGCTTTAGAAATTAACAAAAACTTTATTGCAAAAAGGATAATGGAATTTCAAGTTAGACAAGATATCATTTTGAGGGGATTAAGGACATACTATCGACACTTGGATGGAGAAGGTTTGTTGAGAGCCCAGAACCCACTATTAAGTCCATTGTTAGAGAGTTTTATGCAAATGTTTCCGACATTGTTAATAATATGATAATGGTTTTGAGTGTACGAGTCCCATTTGGCTCATCAGATATAACTTTTTATTATGGTTTGATGGATATGGGCCAAGAGAGTACAAAAATTATTTCCACAATGTAGACTATACAGAGCAATAGAAACCCTAGTTATAGAGAGGTAGATTGGGAATATTTCAATGGAGACACAAAGGTTTTGAAACCAAATATTTAACTAAGGTTTCTCGCATTTGGAAATATTTTGTCTACTTTAAACTCATACCCACCATACACTAAGGTTCTATAGACAAAGAATGGCCTATATTACTTTTTGAAATAACATCCACAATGAGTATAGATGTTAGAGCAATAATTAACCAACATATAAAATTATCTACAAACAATCATCATTTGAGTTATTTATTCCCCCAATTTATCACCATTTTGTATGCTAAAGCATGGGTGAACTGTCCAAAGGGTGAGGTGTTATTACAACCGAGTGATTTATTGACTCCAACATACATGTGTGAACTCACCTCAGGTACTAAAGGAACTCAAAGAGATGAAAGGGTAGCCTCTTCTTCAAAAGCTTCCATGAAAGATGAAATTCATAAATTAAGAGAAAAAGTGACTTATATGAAGAATTATGTCCAAGAATATACTACCCAACATATTGAATATACAAGTGAGCAACATCATGTTCAGGGTAAATATATGCATAATATTCACAAGATGATTCTCTCTCATCTCAGAGGTAATTCTAATCATTTGAGAGAACTAGAGAATCCAAGATATGTGTTCTTTTTTGACCACTTGAGCACCCACATGGTTATGACCAGGACCAGATGATATAGATGATTGAGCTCTAACTTTGCTCCGAATTATTTTTATTTTTATTTATTTTCATGAACTTTAAGTTTAGTTGTTTTTATTTTATTTTATGTCATTTTAGATTTAAGGTATTTTTTTATTTTACTTTATTTTATTTCCCATTAATGTAAACCCATGTTTATTTTCTTTAAGAAGTGTTAAATTTATAACTACTAGTTAAAGATATGATTTATGAGAAATACACAACATTCTGTCTATATGATAAAACTGTTTGAGATAATGCATGCACCATAATTTACCATATTACTACTTGATAACATTGAGTTAAGACAAATGGGTAACTTTTTTTTTCATATTTTTTTTATCTTAATTTACATTTGATATATTGAGGATAATATAAATTCTAGGTTAGAGGTGAAAGAAAAGTTACACATGAATTTAAGTATTTTTAAATTTTTTATTAAACATATTTTTACTCATGTTTGCATTTATTTAGTTTATTTAGTTGTTTAGGGGTATTTAGGTTCATTTTTAAAGTTTTTTTTAAATTATCATACCTTTGGTTGATTTAAAGGGAATGATTAAGTCTTTATACTATTTAATTGATATCTTAAACATGCTATAGAATATTGTGAAAATTAATTTTTTTTATTCATAGTTTTTGTTTTATGCTAAGATGTTGAGATTGAGATAAACTTAAAATTAGTGTTTACGAATAAAATAGTGGAGATTACCTTATAAGAATATTTTGAGTGATAATATTTTTCTACTCCTTTAAACACTTTTTCTTACTATTTTAAATTGTTTAATTATCACGAGATGTTTTGTATTAAATGTTTGGATTTTTAATATCTGATAAAGAATCATGTATTTATTTTCATTGCTTAGATTGAATGATTTAAATAAAAATTGAAAGTTTGTTCCTATTTCATTCATGCTTGACTTCTTAAAATATATATATATGAGGTTCCCTAAGCCAACACAAAAAGAGTAAAAAATTAGCCACTTACTACATAAAAATTTGTATATGGATCCACTCTCTAAAAAAACAAAAAAAGAAGAAGTATATATATATAAAAAAAATAGTATAAAAAGGGGGAAATAAATAGTATAACTAAATTCTATGACCTAAAGTTATCAAGTGGTTAGATAGTTATTACAAAAGAAAAATAGGAAATAAATTTCATTGAAGTCCATGCATTTTCATTCATCTTAAGGAACATACATAAAATATTTATTTGATGATTTTAATTGACTCATAAGAATAATAATGTGATTTCTTCATAAATTCTATCATTTAATTCCTTTCATGAGATCATTGCTATGCACTTTTTGAGCCTTTCTTGTTTAATCAGATAGGAGCCTATTAGTTCATTTCTTTACATAACTTCTATTTGCATATATCTTTGTTGAGTACATGAATCTATAGGATCAATGTGATATTGAGAGTATGATTTGCGATGATTAGAATCAAAGCGAATTTAGATTTCTAACACTAGGATAAGGTGAGTCAAAGTTGATATATTTTTAATGAAATATGAATTTGTGACAAGTACTGATTTGAACAATAAACTATGTACCTTTGAGATATTGATTTAATTATGCTTGAGATTTTAATCATGAACTGAAAAAACTAAAGCATCTGAAGTTTTGTTATTTTAATTTTTACTTGTTATTTTTAGTTTTAGTTTTAGTTTTAGTTTTGTTCATTTACTATTTTTTTTATTTTTGTTATTTCTTTTTAGTTTACTTTTAAAAAATGTTAATGGGTATCATTACTAGAAGCTCTCGCGAGACATAGACTCTTCCACTAGGATAACCTTTGGGATTAAAGGCTTATTGCATACGTTAAGTGCAACTATGTTAATCTATGAAAATGATTTAGGTTAATTTAGTTTAGTTTATTTATTTTTGTTTTTAGTTTTTATCGTTTTACTCGTTAAAGAATAGTAAGAAGCTAATTGGGGGTTGTGATGAGTGCTTGAGAATCATTAATATTTCATAAGTTTATTGTACTTAAATATGAATAAATAAATTTGAGAATACATATTTTTATCATTATTTATACAAATCTATATATTAGAATTACGAGTATTTTTTTATTATATTTTAAGTGTTTTTAGCTTCAACTATATAAATTGATCAACACATAAAGATCAACACCTAAAGTATTCAAATTGCACCTTAAGAGCTTAGAAGAATAAGGCATGTAATCCTTATATGAAGAACCAATCAGTATATAAAGGATGCAAGACAAGTATTCAAGTAAAGCATTGTGTGCCACAACATGGATTATTGTAGGCCGCGGTGCACTCCTCTTTGTATAGATTCATTGGGCACATTGTATATTATGTACCACGGTGTGGAAATAATGTGTTATGGTATGACCTATTCGGGGTAGCATTTTGCAAAGCTTTGCGTGTCTCAGGCCACTGCATGGGAATGTTGAGCCATGGTATGTGTTCATTAAATTGGCCAAAGCTCTTCTATGCCAACCTCAACCTATATAATAATTTTTTGTGGGTTAGGTTAGGTAGTCACATATAGTTTTTACCTATAATTTTATTTATTTTACTTTTCCTCGACTACCATTAGCTATTCTTCTTTTATGTTCTTAATTTAGGTGTATTTTATACACATTTTAGATTGAGCAATAAAAAATAAGAGGCAACAACAAGGATATTTTCGAACAAGTGATACCTAAAGGTTGCTGGAAGTTAAGGATTATTATAAAGATCAATATCACAATTGTGTAACATGGCACATCCATCTATTTACTTTTGGGTATTAAAATCGAACGTGTAATCTTAATTTTTTTTCTTCAGTAAACTCTTTTGTAGTTCTTGAATTTTTTGAAATTAATTTACTATCATTCATTTATTTTGAGCATGTCTAGTTGATTGTGACAATGAAAATTTAGTTTTATTGCTATAATTGTGTAGATTATTTGCACAAATATTTTTAATAATTAGTAAATATAGATTATTTTATTTTTTAAGATTTTTACCAAGTTTATTATTAATTAATATAAAAATTTGGTATCAGATACATCATCTAGATATAATTTAGATAACTTGAATATGATTTTAAATTGGTAACATGGCTGAAGGTATTGAGTTTGATAGTTTGTTAATCCTTTAGATAATAAGCATAATTTAATAGGCATAATTAGATAATATGTATAATAACGAATAGTGACTTGATCGAAGGCATTATTTATACATAAAAGGAAGAATCAATAATCTGAATTTATATTTAATTAATATGAAATAAATTTCCTATCATTTCTCCATTTATTGTTAAATCCATATATGCCTTGAATTTGTCTGAGTCAAATCTATTTTTTTTTGTTTTATTACTTTTTTCATTAGTTTAATCTTTTCAAAAACCAATATAGTGTGATATAATGTTTAAGTTTTATTTTCGTGTTTATTTTTTGAAGAAATTTGATGAATTATTTAAAACCATATAGTTCCTCTTTAGACTAACCTTAGTAGTATATTTATCGCATTTTATAAGTTATTTGTACACTTGTTAGCTTTTTATAAAATACAAAATTTGACTATCAAGTTTCTAAGTATCAAGTACATCCTATCTTTAACCATAGGTGCCAACTTCTATAAATGGGGGTGGACTCTCCTCTTAAGAACTTGGAGTGCACATATAGGGTTGTTATAGTCTTTTGATTGATTAGAGTTGTGAATCTGAGGATATTGGCGTGCAAACTTTCTAAAGTCTATACAACTCAACCTCTTTGTCGTTTGGACTTCCCATATCCTATTCGAATTTCGCGAGTGTGCATAAGATGTATTTTTTTAGTTATTCAATGATGTAGTGTCCCTTTTATTTATGAATTCAAATTACAAAGTAAATGAAACCTAAGTCTATGAACTTGAAATGCAACAAATGAAAATATAACAAAAGGAAAGGTGAAACAAAGTTGGTGAGGTGGACTCTCCATGGGTTTACCCCTTGGGATCTCATTTCTGTCCCATTGGTATCGTCTATTGATAATATTTTTTGAGATGTTACATGTTCCAAGATTTTGGTACCTCAAATCCTGCCAGGGCTTTTGAGCAATATGCGCCTTTTCTAAGGCTACGTTTTATCTTGTATTGACCTTCCCAATTGGGACCAAGGGTTCCTACCCCTCTTTCCATAGTTTATTGTATTGTTCACTTTAACACCAAGTCATTTGGTAGAAAGTTTCGGGGATTGATTGAGCTATTGTAGTGATTATCTATTCTTTGTTAGTAAGTGACCAATATAATCTCACTCTATTCATTTTTTTCTTCAAGTAGCCAAAGGTTTAAGGCTAAGCCCTCTTCACTACCTTACATATTTGCAACACTATTTTTGTAGCTAGGTAGCCCAATTTCAACTAGGATGAAAACATCTATATTGTAGGTAAGAGAGAATGGTGTCTCTATTGTGGCTATTCTAGACGTGATTTGGTAGGCCCATATGACCTATGGAAGTTTTTTAACCCATGCTTTCTTACCTGTTTCAATTTTTCTCTTCAGGTTTAGTTTGATTACTTCATTGGCAACCTCTACCTAGTCATTAACATGAGGGTGTTCAATTGTAGTGAACACATACTGAATGTGATATTGCTCGTATAAGTTTCTAAATTTTTGTCCTGTGAATTAGGTTTCATCATCTGACACTAGAGTGTGGAGAACTTCCAATCTACAAATGATGTTATGCTAGATGAAATTGATGACCTTGTCCTCTAAAATTTTTTGGAGTGTACCAAATTCCACCCACATGGTGTAACAGTGTATGGAAACAAGTTTGTACTTGACTCTTTTCATTCCGAGCAATGGCCGATAAGATCTAGCCCCCATTATGTGAATGGATAGGGTTTTGAAGACATGTTAATTATGGCTTGTTTTGGTGAAAAATATGGGTTTCGATTGGATGGACCTAATCAAAAGCCTTTTCATGAAAAAAATATTACCTATTGACAAGAAAGATGTAAGGAAAGTAAAGATCAGATATGCTCATTTTTGTATAAAGGGAAACACCTTATACTGTCGTGGGTATCATAGCCCATATCTTAGGTGCTCGACACTATATGAGACCAATTATGTCCTTTTTGAGATTCTTTCATGGGTGTGTCAAAACCACTATGGTGTAAGAAATATGGCCATAAATATTGTTATACAAGGATATTACTGGCTCACCATGCTTAAATATGTAATTGAATAGGTTAACAAATGTGAGAATTGCCAACAACGCTTAATTGTGCCCGAGCCCACTCCTAATACACATTTTTTTGGATTCAATTTCGTCCTATATTTTTGAAAGATGTCAAAGGTCTCATTCAAATGGATGTCGTGTTCTTTGGTATGTTCTCCTTTCACAATAATGTAATCTATGTATACTTTCATTGATTATCTATTGAGATCTACAAACTATTTGTTAACTAATCTATGGTATGTGACCTCGACATTCTTTATGCCAAAAGGCATGACCTTGTAGCAAAATAACCCCTGATTAGTCTTAAAACTTGTTTTTTTTCTTCTTCAAAGTTGTACATCCCAATTTGATTATACTCGAAGTATGTAGCCATGAAGGATAAAGTGATATATCTTGCAGTAGCATCCATAGGCTGGTCGATATTAGGTATTGGGAGACTATCTTTTGGATATGCCTTATTTAGGTAAGTAAAATCCACACACATGTGCCACTATTTATTGGTCTTTTAATAAGAACAACATTATCTAGCCAGATATGATAGTACACTTATGTTATGTACCCAGCTTTTAAGAGTTTGTTTACTTCCACCTTTATGGTGGAATACCTTTCCTGATTGTAAGATCTTTTCTTTTTCCTTATAGGTTTGAATTTTAGGTCTACTTGAGATGGTATACGATGATATTGGGATCAATGTCAAGCATATCCTCATGCACCATGCAAAAACGTCCTTATTTTGTCAAAATAATACATCTAAATTTTCTTTCTTGTTTGGTCGTAATGATGTACCCACACGAACGATTTTATAAGGTTTAGAATCTAATAGGATTAAGAGGTGTGTATGTTCTGCTAGTTAAGATGTAGGAACATGCCTTTACTATGGGTCAAGTTCTTGGTCCAGCATTATAGAAGATGGCATGCCATATAGGGGTTGCAGCTCAAATTCATTTATTGTGGCCCTTGGAGGGTCAATTGGCGATGCTTGGATGGCATTACCAAGTTCGGCTGACAATTATGTGTCCAACATATTTTGTCCAACCACTCCTTATTTGGTGATGGTTGGCTCATGTCTTGGTTGGTGATGGCATGACAAAAGTACTCATCATGTGACCCTACTGGTGGAGCCCAAAATAGTATGCACCATCTTTCTCTGTCTTTTATCAGGGATGGAGTATTGGTTATAGGAAGTTGTTTGGCCATTTTCTCAAAAGGGTAGAAAATCTAGCCTTTTAAAAACTGTGCAGAATGTGAATTTTTTTGGATAAAGTTTCTCAGAGCTTTTATCTTTTCTTCAAAGAGTGCCTTAAAGTCTAAGAAAACACTATAGAATCTTTTATCTGTCTAGTTTTTATTCAACTAGTAAAGCATAATCTTTCCCACATATGGGACCAGATATTGATGTTGATTTTTGTCAACATTGATGATTTGATATACCTCTCATCCCTATGGACCTGAGAACAAAAAACATACCGTTAAGACCTCAGACCACCACAAGGTGTGGTACCCTTATGGAGTCTTGGTTATAGGAAGTTGTTTGGCCATTTTCTCAAAAGGATAGAAAATCTAGCCTCTTAAAGACTGTGCAGAATGTGAAATTTTTTGGATAAAATTTCTCTGAGCTTTTATCTTTTCTTCAAAGAGTGCCTAGTTTAAAGTCTAAGAAAACAATGTAGAATCTTTTATCTGTCTAGTTTTTATTCAACTAGTAAAGCATAATCTTTCCCATATATGGGACCAGATATTGATGTTTATTTTTGTCAACATTGATGATTTGATATACCTTTCATCCCTATGGATCTGAGAACAAAAAACATACCGTTAAAACCTCGGACCACCACGAGGTGTGGTACCCTTTGGCCCTCTGATGTTTAAGTAAGTTTGGGTAGTGAGAAGAAGGAGAAGACTAATGTCTCTCCTTATGATTTAGAGAGACGAAGAGAAATTTAGGGAGAGAGAGTTTATATTCAAATGTTTATCTCTAGTAAACTAATATTCAAGTTGTGTTATGAGAGAGATATATGATGAATATATATAAGATAAGATATACTTGTCGATAACTCTTACTTGTAGCAATAGACTTATCTTAGTGTCAGAGCTATTTCTTTGTAATTATCTCATTGTTGAATAACTAAAATATTATATGTCAATCACTTATCCTGTGGGATATTTATTTGGTATTAGTGTTCATCTTTTAACTCAGTACTTACTAAGCTGAACTATGAGTTATTTGTTGAATAAGACCTCTCATATCATGACACATGACATTAAGTAATTTACACCCAACACCATCGAACTATTTTTTCTCTCATTTATATCACTCAACTATTGAAATTTGTTCTATTTATACCACTCCACTATTGAAATTTGTTTCTTTTATACCATTCCATTAATCTATGTCTAACAACGTTAAACGTCAGATAGTTAAGAGGTAGATTTGAAATAACTCACATAGTTAAATTGTATATTTTGAACTATTTTGTTCCAAATATATCACTTAAATATCTAAGTTGTTTCAAATTAACCACTTAACTATCTGAATTATTTCAAATCTACCATTGATATATAATATCGTTAGATGAAGACTAATAAAATTATATAAATGAAACAAATGCAGTAGTAAGGTGGTATAAATGAGACAACATAGAGTTTGATGATATGAACAAACAAATACAATAATTTGATGATATTTTTATAGTTTTATCCTAATATATATTATATGTACCTTCTTTGATATAATATGTATGTACTTTAACTAATAAAAGGCTTAATCATGAATATAAAAAATAAGAAAAAGTTGATAATTCTTCACATTTGAAGAAGAGAAGTTTTATAATGTTATCTTTTTTAATAAAGATAAAATAAATTTTAGTAACATCTATAAAGATAAAATAAATGTCTTTATGATAAATTTCAATGATTCAAAATAAATGTACTTTAATAGCATTTAAATAAAAATTAAAAATATATTAAATATCATAAGAACTATAACATCATAATTGTAGCATAAAGAATAAACTTTTTCAAGCAATATTCTATGACTCTTTGAGGTCTCCATCTAAGTTTGGCTCTTCTAATTAATAATATGATAACTCTTCGACAAAATTTGATCTTTAATGACATAAATCTTTAATTTTTTGAACCACAATGAAACTTCAAACAAATATATTATATTTATATTTAGATATGGGAAGAAAACTTACCAAAACATAACAAACTTACATATCGTTACCCTAAATCAAATATAGGTAAAGAAATTGTCGCGCTAAATCTAAATATATGTATAATAAAATAAACCACTAAAAAACTATGAGCAAGCCTCTCAATACAACTTAAGATCCAAAGTTGAAAGCTTTCGAGAGTACAAAACTCTTAAAGAATATAAAAAAATAATTGTACTGTTTTAAAATTGATATTAAAATCCATATCTTGATTTATGATAGTCTATTAATGCTAAAAAAGTTAGATGATTAGATTGATCAGTTATTTATTATACAATCTATTAGTATAATAATCTTCAGGGGATCAATTTACTACATTGAAGTTGACAATACAAGATATCAACTATGATATGGAAGAAGTTTAAGTTAGCCATGAGAAAGCAATTTTATCCTATTGGTTTTAAAGAGGAAAGATGGTTTAGGTGGCCACATTTGATGTAGAGTTTTAGGCAATCAATACAAGATTATGGCACCGTGTTCTAAAACCAGACCATGGTGTTGGAACTAGACCTAGATTAGCATGAACTCTTTATGAAGCTCATGAGGTGTTTGCAAGATTATATTTGCAAACATTTGTGATTACTAAGATTTTTTCATTGAATCTAAAACAAGAATAGTGACAAGGATGGCAAAGGAAAATTGAAACTTACCACTATTGGAAGTAATAGTAAAAATGAATAGCAAGATTCTAGGAAGGAGAAGGTAGAATGTGAGCATTATAAAAAACCACACCACACCAAAAAACATGTTATGATATTCATCCGAAGTTAAAGAAGAAAAGAACAGAAAAATATGCACAACATAAAGACTCGAAGAAAATATTGAATGCCTTCAAACCATAGATCTCCCATAAATACTCGAAGCAGATCCTATTATCATGACTCATAAGTTTGTCTCTTCAGAAGGTCATGAAGACTTTTTTAATTTTTATAAACTAGTGAAAAAGGATTTGATAGATGCTATCATTGATTCAGGAAGCTAGAAGAATCTCATTTTGAAGCATTAGCTCAAAAACTAGGATTAGAAGTCACTCTTTTCCTATTCGATATCTATTGGGCTAGATTCAAAAGGATGTAGAATCACAAATTACTTGACAATCTATTTCCAAATTTGCTATGACCGAAGAGTATATTAATAAGGTGACATATGAAGTGATATTGTTGGATGTACACCAAGTAATTTTTAGTAGTTCATATTTTTGGGATTGTGATGTAGTGTTCTATCGACAACTTCAAAACTATCACTTTTTAAAATACATTGATTGGTGTTATTCAAGCTAAAACAGATGATGTCATCATTCACCTAACACACGTTTTCTTCATTTTTTATTATTTTTTTTCACTTTTTCTTTCTCTCTTCACATATAAATATCCTCATTCTCTACACACCAACACATACCTCAAATCATCTTCTCTCTTTCTTTCTCTCAATTTCTTAGTTTTTAGTTTTTCTTAGTTTTAGAGTTCTTCTCTTTTTTAAAAGAACTAATTATGTTTTTGTAATTTATTAGTTTTTAATTCAATAAATGAAAATGCAATTACGTTTGGAGGTTTTTCAGCAACAAAATTAGCATCAAAATACTGTAAGGATTTTATTTATAGTTATTTTTTATGTTTTATTCTTATATGTTATATTTAATTTATCTGTGATTAAATTTAACATTGTTGGCTATTTGTAAACATGATATAATAATAACGTTATGTTTACGAAATATTAAATAGGTAAAAATCTCTAAAATGAATTGATTTTGTTTTTATTCAAGATTTTATATTATTAACGTTAGAGAGAAATATATTATTTTTCATTACAAACTTAAATCTGAAAATTAGATTTTAAGGTTTAGTTATCTGGTCTGATTTAGAGTAGTGTTCTTTTATTTGTTGGTACAATCGTCTGGTAGTTAGAGTGAAACTCTATTTCAAAAGTTTTTATAAGAATTATTATCTGAAAATGTATTGACAACATGTTTTTAGTAGTGATTTTAAAACTTGAAAGTTAGTACTCGGATAATTACATTTTTTGGTTTAATTTGAACACCTTGAACAAAATTTAAACTATCTAACCTCACCAAAGGTAGCATTTAAATTATTCATTTTCAATCTCTTAGGAAAAAAATTAATTTAATTAAGTAAATTAGTTATCAACCTCATCCATAGGTGTTAATTGATTTGTTTAGTTAACAAATAATATCTAACCACACTAAATATGATATTTATATAAAAAAGAGAGAATCAATAAATATCAATTTATATCTTTAATAACCTAAATAATATGAATAAACACAATTAACTTAGTTATTATATCCATAAATACTCCACTATTATAAATGATAAAATTTACATAAATATTTATTGAATTCATATCTATGTTTATTTTTATGTTATTAAATTAAAAACAGGATTTAATTTAATTTTAAAAATTTGAATAATAAATTAAAAATATACTTGTACTTTTCTATGAAATGATTCGTGCATTTACGAAAGTTTTATAAATATAAAACCAATACATTAGCAGGATCATCAATGCCATTTTTGGTCGCCACTTAAAGTTAGAACAATTACAAAAATAGTTTCAAGACATGTTTAAAGATATTATATTTATTGAATCTATATCTATGTTTATTTTTATGTTATTAAATTAAAAACACAAAACTCAAATTATCGGATGTTTAGGATTTAATTTAATTTTTAAAAATTTGAATAATAAATTAAAAATATACTTGTAATTTTCTATAAAATGATTCGTACATTTACAAAATTTTATAAATATAAAACCAATACATTAAGAGGATCATCAATGCCATTTTTGGTCGCCACTTACTCCAAAACAAGAATTAAAGTTAGAACAATTACAAAAATAGTTTCAAGACTTGTTTAAAGATATTGTATTTATTGAATCTATATCTATGTTTATTTTTATGTTATTAAATTAAAAACACAAAACTCAAATTATCGAATGTTTAGGATTTAATTTAATTTTAAAAAATTTGAATAATAAATTAAAAATATACTTATAATTTTCTATGAAATGATTCGTGCATTTACGAAAGTTTTATAAATATAAAACCAATACAGTAGTAGGATCATCAATGCCATTTTTGCTCGCCACTTACTCCAAAACAAGAATTAAAGTTAGAACAATTACAAAAATAGTTTCAAGACTTGTTTAAAGATATTGTATTTATTCGATCTATATCTATGTTTATTTTTATGTTATTAAATTAAAAACACAAAACTCAAATTATCGGATGTTTAAGATTTAATTTAATTTTTAAAAATTTGAATAATAAATTAAAAATATACTTGTAATTTTCTATAAAATGATTCGTACATTTACGAAAATTTTATAAATATATTTACGAAAATTTTATAAATATAAAACCAATACATTAACAGGATCGTCAATGCCATTTTTGCTCGCCACTTACTCCAAAACAATAATCAAAGTTAGAACAATTACAAAAATAGTTTCAAGACTTGTTTAAAAGATATTGCAGGGTTACCACTACAATGGCTAGTAACAAGCATGAGATAGAGCTTATAGGGGTTTCTTCAAAGACTAAAATTACAAAAATGTCAAAAAACAAAAATGATTAAAATATCTAATAGTGCAGCGATAAGATGCCTAAATTGCACCAATTCAATAAGTAATGCATCTAATTTGTAAAAATAAAATACTTATTAAATCAGGCATTATGCTCCATATCCTATTTATACAATGTTAACTTCTGAGACACGATTACGTACAAAATTACAATTGAATTTAACATACAGCCAAAAATCTCCAGAATCAATCAAAATCAAGAGATTTTTAATGCCTTTCCGCCTATTCACAGTATTGCTTCAAGCCTTGGCTCCCAAAATTCCAAAGCAATGGCCCTTGGTGAGTGACAATTGCCGGTGATGATTGTTACACAATATGCAGACATGAGAATGTTAAATAAAAACATGTGATACGAGAAATCTGGCTCGAATATGAATTCATATGTAGTCTTTTATGCGATGTCAGTCACGGCGCTTTTTTTCATTTGTGGTAGGCTATGTTGATTATGATTCTTGTAGAACCAGACTTAACTGTAAGGCACCTTTTGCCACCACTCCATTCTTCCTGCAACAAAAATGAAACTGCTGATATATTGCCACAGAACTAACATGGTTTTCATGTCTTTTACCCACCGAATTCAGAAGAAAAATAAAAAGGAAATGAGGAAAGAAAAATGAAAGCCTACATTCCACAAGTCATCTCACTCAGTTTGACCAAGTATATTGAAGGATGGTCAAAGTTCTTTCACTAATACAAGGCAGGAACATAAATATGACAATGAAATAATCATACGGACAGCAAACATAAAATGTGAAGGAACGGCCAAAACTTTTAAACACAAGTGATGCATTGTAAATATTGTAGGGTCCATAAGGATCATGAGATGCCCAATCCCAAAAGATTAACTCATGAAGGCATGACTCATACTACTTATAAACACTATACTAATATCATTCTTAAATAATGTGGGGGACTTTCTTTTTATAGCATAATCAGAAGATAGAATAGGTAATCACAACACAGTATGCAATAATAAACTTTGTCCAACTGTAATAAACACAACAGAAATAAAGCATGCATATTCAGCGTTAAAAAATGTGAATTTTTAGAGTAAAGTGAAGCCAGGTAGACATTAGGTACATTCTCACGGTAGGCACACATACGCAAATGTAAATCTGAAGACGTTGAGATTAACACTCTCAAAATGAAGTGATGAAGTTTTGGTCAAAAAATACAGCAATCGGCAAATGTGAAGTGAAGTTTTGGTCAAAAAATACAGCAATCGGCAAATGTAAAGATCTCTCACATGCATGTGTAAGAAGGGTGATCAGAAGACAACTGACATAATGCTAAAGATGAAAGCCCACAAAAGTTGCCTGCTCACAGCTCAGTAGAAACAAAAAATGAAGCTTTTTCTCTTCGGTGAAAATATAGCCACTAGATATAGACATTCATCAGTGGTATTGATAGGAATACCCACACTTCTCTGACCCTAATTATCATAGTAGTCCACCTCTTCTCTTTTTCCAATAAAAAGGTATTACCAAGGATGTCTTTACATAAATGATATTTTGATGGATTTATGATTTTAAAACATATTTTCTGGATATTTATAACAATGAGTTTATCAAAGTTCAGCTTTCCAACCTTACAAGCGCTGGAAGAACCTTCTGGATCTTTTGCAGCTGTATTGAGCACTGTTTGCAGCATTGCAGCCTGCACTCAGATATCCAAATAAAAAGAAGGCATGTTTATATATTAATTTTCTTCACCACATCAGAAAAAATGAAGCCAAATCCATAGATGATACCTTTGCTCTGCCTGAAGATCAACTCCAACAGCTCGAGGTGCTGATATCGTCGAGCGTATAACTGGGCCAAATACTGCTATGAGCTTCACTAGTAATTCCAATGACAAAATTACATGCCTGCGAGTTTCCAAGAAAATAAACTTTTGTAAAGATCTGTGTCAACTCCAATGGAGCCCTACCATCAGGAAAATTACCACCTGCCACTTATTCTCATAATAGAATTTTCTTCTCCACAGTAAAACCTCAAGCTAAAGATTGAGATGTCTTAAGTTGTTATTTGCCTGAATAAGCTCAAGAAAGAGTTTGTTCCCCCTCCCCACAACCCTGCGGCACTATGTAGATGGGAGAAGAAAAAAGGTAAAAAGTAATTATAATCCGTAAAATTGCCGCCTTTCGACAAAGCAATTACCTTTCTATTTTACTATCAAGTAAGCCCACAAGCACAGGGAGCAAGCAAGAAAACAAATCCAATTTTAGTATATCCCTTTTCTCCATGATAACACTGATCACATCTGCTTGCACCTACAACCAGATCAAAAATCATATGAGTCTAAATCAAACAGAAAACACCATTAGCAGTAGATAGAATCACTAAAAATAGAACAAGTAACAAACACAAACTTTTTAATAAATACAAACCGAATGATCTGGCAGCTTCCTTATGGCATTAATAGCACCTTTAATATCATTTCGCTGCCAAAAATGCCGCACCACCTATAATTACACAACTTTTTTGTGAATAGTTCTAGAAAGAAACTTTACAATGGATAACAATGTCATTGAACACAAGAAAATAAAGCACATACACCATGTGACTCCTTTAATCAGGAAAAAAAATCTTAAACAACAGAAGACAAGCAAGTCTCTTTGCACATGTTTCCAGCTATTCTATATGAAGCTATGGACAACTCAACCTAATTCCATGAAGATGCCAACCTTATGATAGTCAAAGGGAATTTGCCAATGTTAGGTTCTAGAGTTGCTAATGCTTAGGACAGATCCTTAGAACACTGGGTCCATTGGTTCTAGAGTTGCCTCCAGGGTCCATTGGTTATTGCAACTAGAACACTGGGTCCTTTACCTATTTTTCAACAGTCCACTTGTTTTGAAAAAATGACACTACAAGGACCAATTGTCATTTTTTTATGTTTGTGTTCATTTTTTCTATTTTATTTAATATGTATTCTGAATTATTTGAAATGCAGTTGTTCATGTCAAAACATTATTTCTCAAATGCAGTAAAAAAAAAAAAAACTAGTGAACTACGTTGTCCTTGATATGTCATTTTTCAAAACAAGTGAATTAAACTAGAAAAAAAAAATAGTTGAGAACCTAAGTAGACTAATTGAAAAAGGTAGTGGACCTGCTTTGTAACCCACCATTAAAAAAACAAAAAACAAAAAATGATTCTTTACTTGACATTGCTTAGTAACAACCAAATCAATTTACCTGTAACTTTGTCAACCGCGACCGAAGGGTACTCAAGAATACATCATGAGTTCGCATAAGATCTTCAGTAGCATCCCCATTATTCACGGAGGTTGAATCCCTTCCATCAATTTGAGGTTCTTCATTTTTCTAGTGGGAAAAATACACAATAAGTGAGTGAGTATTTGTCATACCATCGCAGCATGTCAAGATATGATTTATGCCAAACAATTTAGAGGACAATAAGTGTTTCCTGATAATAAAGTACATCTTTTTGCAACTATTTACAGAAATAAAAGAGACAACTTTTCAATAGAAAACTATAATTTGAATCATAAAAGTATATTCAAATGACAAACTAGTAATCCTAAAAAATATACGAAAGAGAGTTTCATATGAATGAAAATAATCTGAATTGCTGATAGTCAGTAGATCCCAGGGTCCCTACTAGTTCCACAAACTCTTAGATCATGAAGAGGTTTAGCAGGAAGAAAAATTGTAGTAGGGGCAATACTTAAATGCCGCACTAAATGAATACCTTGAAGCTTTCATTGTAACTAAAGCTATCCGAATACAAAAGTTTCAAATTCAGATGTTAGAAAAAAAAGCATGGTTATGTCCATAATAAACATCCAGAAGGGGAAAAAAATCTACCAGCATGGTGGGTGATTCATCCATTTTAGGTGTCACAAAAGCAGATATATTAGTAGCTTTGTCCTTGCTGTGTTTAGATGTTTCTTTTCTTTCAAAATTTACTGGCACAGATGATTCTTTTCTTTCAAAATTTACTGGCACAGATGATTCTTTTCTTTCAAAATTTACTGGCACAGATGATTCTTTATCCATTGCAGATATTACTAGAGCAGATAAATTAGTAGCTTCCTCATGATGTTTAGATATTTCTCTTATTTCAAAATGCGATGAAGGTGATTTATCCATTGCAGATATCATAGGGGCAGATAAATTAGTAGCTTGCTCGTGGCTTTTAGATATTTCTCTTCTTTCAAGATCTACTTGCGTTGAAGGTACTTTATCCATTGCAGGTATCACAGCCGCAAGTAAATTAGTTGCTTCCTTCTCATTACTTCTAGATATTTCTCTTCTTTCAAACCTTTCAACCAAGGTGCGTGTCCTTCCTGGTAACACCACAACTAGCAAAATAAAAGAATTTTACTATATTAACTTCAATTGAGTTCCTTAGTCTAGAAAGAGGAAAGTTGCAAATAATATTGCTAAGAAATGGCAAACCTCCATTTACAAATTTCATAGGGTTTACATCTCTTCTGCAATCAACAGAATTATTGCCTGAAATATTATAACCAAATTATAAATATGAAAAAAGAGAATACAAAAAATAACATATCACAATAAACAGAAGATCTGGATAAAGATATACGTTAAGATGCAGTTTGTAGTTGATAGAATTGGGTAATACTAAAAAAACAGTACTGGAGGGAAACAGAATATTGAGGTTTGTAGAATGTTTCTCTAATTGTTGTGTTGGATTGAAGATGACAGCTTTGCTGGGTGCTAGGTGGGTTCGGTATGGCTGCCACTTGTATATGACTGACTGCTATAAGGCAGCCGATAGTCATGAAACTCCAGTTGGTCAGTGGAAGGCTAACATAAGCTATATGGATTTACTAAACACTAAATTAAATTTAATCAAAATTGAACGAATCAAGTTGAAAGAATTAAGAATTATGAAGTAGAAGAGTTGGACAAAAAAAAGCCTTCTTAAATGGCACTACAAACACATGAACTTACAGGTTTCCTGTTCAGAGGACATTTGAGGTGATAAAATATTTTCACACTTTTCTAAGCTTTTGATGCTAGAGTGACTTTCCCCACAGGGTCCTCCAGGACCATCTTCGAATACAGTATTGGTTTGAATGTTTGAATCCACTGGACTATCAAATATATTTCTTCTATTACCAGAAGTTTCAAATTCAACTGCAGACTGCAGCCTCTCATTGTCATTTGTGTTATTTGATGGCTTTCTCCTATGAGCTGGTTTGAGCAACATTCCACGTTTTGTTTTTGAAAAGGAAATAGATTCTCTTCTGGAATTGACTGAGTCTTTCCCATCAGAAGTGTCCCGAGGTATAATGCTAGGTACAACCAAGGATTTATTAACCACTGTCTCATTACATCTTGGATGCACCACAACAATAGGACTTTGCTTCTTAATTGGCTCATCATTGTCGTCTTTCCTATCTGATGGAGGTACCACTCTCCGACAACCCGCTATTGTAGGACTCTGTTTCTTAGGCTGATCAATGATATGTTTTGCATCCAATGGGGATACCCCTTTAGGAGAAGGTAAAGGCTCTGCTATCTTGGGAGCAACAGGTTTCCCACCTGCAGCTTTTGAACAAAAAATAGTAAAGTGCATTAGAGAAGCCATGCAAGACTGAATATTAAAGAAGAAAATAATATGGCAATCAAAACAGAACAAATATTCCTCTCTATAGGCTATTGAAACTTTCTTTTACATATATTACTTGTATGTTCTACCATGGTCAATGTTAATGTCATTAGTTTGTGCTAGAGGCAAAAGTCAACTACTACATTAATCTTCACTCTTTTCTAATTTAACTTCTTTCTCAATAACATGGAGCTGAAGCTGAACTGAGCATTTCCGCCAACCACAAATACAAGTTCAAGCTCAATTCAAGATAGTAACCAGCGTTATGTCTAGTGCAGTTTATAATACTTGTCCTTCATCCAAAGCGTGTAAACAAACAGGAGGGGGCAGGGACAGAGACAGACTGCAGCAATGCGCCAAAATTACATGCCTTGAGCAACATCCAATTTTTTCTAGAGAAAGAAAGGGAAAAAAAAACTATAAATTAGGAAAAATAAAGAGAAGGTCCGGGGGACTTACTGTCCACATATATATTCTTTATGTCTTTTGTCTCGTCATCAGAAGATTCAAACAGAAAACTTGAAGTCCGAACATCACTCTGTACTTTATCTGAGCTTCTTTGGAGTTTATGGCTGTATTTCGGCTCTTGAATGTCATTTTGCTCGGGTGTTGAACCACCTCCATATGGCTCAATAAGCTGAAATGGATAGCACAAATATTGCAAAATCTATGTTAGGGGATAATCAGGATTCTTAAAATTGAAAATTTTGATAAGGAGAATGGAAAAGAGCAAGCAAGAGTAAGATTCAGGTGCATACTGATATATCTGTCACCCAAACTGCAACAGAATTTTGGTAATGTGAACATCCTAAGAGTTTCCCTTCATGAATGCACATGTCACCAAGTGTTGTCCATCCCATATCCATAGCATCGTGACAAATCACAGGCTCCCATGAATAGACCTACAACATATATTTGAGTAGATTCTGTCAGTGTCACAATTACAATCCAAAGATTCTCACACAAAAAGATTGCAAGTGGAAACCTTCAGATCATTATCAAATCCTGAAAACAGGGTTCTTCCATCAGGATGAAATTTAATTATGCGTACACCTGTAGCCTGGAAAACATAATTCAGTTAGAGATATTTGTGTTGTGACAAAAAAAATAGAGGTATTGAAGCAAGTGTATTACCTTGCTTTCTCCTATTCCTATCAAATAATTCGTCAGAAAGCAATCTTGAATTACATGCTCAGCCATTCAAGAAATTTTGCTAATTTGATGCATATTTCATTACTTATAATGATAAAATAATAATAATAATTTAGGCAAACTTGACAGCAAGAACCAGGAAACTTATTTGCAAGACTAGTTTTAGAAACTCTTCAAATAACAATCCATATATAGAAGAGGAACAAGCTCATTAGTAAATCAATTGATCTGTTGACCCGAATTATTTGTATGCTATACCAAAAAAGCAGGTAACAGAATGCCAATAAGTACAATCTCTTTTATAATTTGGTGCTTTCTAAATGTTGAAGAATAGAATATAAAAAAATTTAGTTTCTTTGTATGCTTAGGTGTCTAGTTAGGGTTAGGATTTCTAGTGTGGCAATCTCTCCTATAAATATAATTGTAATGCTCTATTTTAAATCAAGTGAAATAAGTTAAGTATAAGAACTGGTTTGATCTACAAACATAATTCAATTTCAATGTTGTCTTCTCTTCAATAGTTGTCTATGAGTATGTCCGCTTAAAAAAATCGTTAAAAAATAAGCCACTATTGTATCTCTTCTCACAACTTCGGCTAGCAGATCTTGGACTACACAACAATTATTAATTTTTAATTGGTATTCCTTCTTGGTTATTTGTCAACTGACTGAGGTTCTATATTGTTATGCTGCTATGTGGGTTATATGCACTGGTTCAAGTGATATTATGCTTGATTGTAGATCTTCAATTATATGTCTCTTGTCTGCTCAATTAAGGGTTCCTTTTAATTTATGTGCTCGATAAAATTCGAGTTCTTGTACTACCCTATATATAAAGGGTTCTTCAAACTGTCTCCCGTGTACTCTTTAGGGACTTTATTATGTCTTTCTACCACAATTCGAGTTCTTGTATTGCCTTATAAATTGTAACTGCACTTAACAATTTAAAAAAGAAAGATATAGGTCACTACTTTGGTTTGTTTTTTTTTTAGGGGGGGAGGAGGGAGTCAAATTAAACAAGAAACAACACCCGAAGCATAAAAGACGATGGCATTTCAATAAAAGATGCATAATACTCCATCATGAGTAATTAACTATATGTAAAAATTGAAAGGAGCGAGCATTTGAATTAATTAATTGATTGTGATCAAGGACCCAAACCCCTACACAGGTTGATGTAATGTAATTGATAATGTTAATTCGGGCAATACACTCATATCACTGCTCCAATCACAACTATAGAAACACACTCTAGTTCTTGAGCAACTTGCAATCCAAGAGCAAAGAAAATTAAATACCTCATATCTGGTAGACCCAATGAGTTCAAAGGTTTCTAAATCCCAAAATTTCACAGTTCTGTCGGCCGAACCTGCAATGAAAAGGCCAAGAAATGCATAAAGGATCTTCACATTTCGTATGCATTCATCAATCAGATTCATAGATAAGTAGAAAGGCCACAAACATCAAAAAGATTTTAACATGTCTGGCACTAGGAGATCTACATCAAGGGCACCAAAAGGTCCAAAGCAACCTTAACCTGTTTAAAAAGCACACATGCTTCCCCTTTAATAGTAAGTGATACTCTAACATATACAAAAATAATGAATCTTTGTGCCAATGATTTTTAGTCTGTACCCATCACAGCCAACTGGTTGCCACTTCTAGAGGAAGAGAAAATATATATGTAACATAATTGAATATTTTAAAATGGAGATGAGAGAAAATATTAATTCCACTATTAAAAGGTTTAATCGTCATTCCAAGAAACAAAAAAGAAGGTTCAATCATGAATTAGAAAGTTGTTTTCACAATCTTTCTACAATTTAAATATAATTTGTCTACGCGACCCAATTCAACTTTGCACACCTGTGGCCAAGAGAAACTCAAGGGGATGGAAATCTAAGGAAAAAATAGGCCCTTCATGGAAATTAAAATTGTGCATGAGTTTCCCAGCGGTTAAATCCCACACCTGTACAAAAATGGAAGAGATTAGTGACTTTAAACATGGAGATAAAACACCTGTTTTCACCAAGGCATAACATAGATGGTTGAACATGACCTTTACAACATTATCAAATCCACCAGATACTACCCAGCGTCCATCAGGAGTGAATTTAATAGTATTAATGCCTTGAGTGTGGCCCTTGTATGTGTGAATGCATCCTTTCTTTCTAATATCCCAAATCTTCAGATCAGCATCCATAGAACCGGATGCAAAGAATTCACCAAATGGATGGAACTCAACAGCACTGCAATTGGATCTATGCCCAGTGAGCGTACGAACCACTACACTTCAATAATAATGAAAAAAAGGTTACAAGATAACCAAGTTAATCTTAAATTCATGACTATGAAATAAGGCTGCTTGCCTCAGGCTTGAATCAAATACAATTAAAACATGGAACAACAAATTACCAACCCTATTAGTTTTGATTAAATCTAGTAGATGATGTGATCCATCCAATTCTTATTAATGCAACATTTCATTTTCATGCCTAACCATATCATGTTCTCGTTTTGTGTCAATATCAACTAAAAAAAAGTTCAAAAACTGTTACAACTAAGAATCATATGTTGATTAAACCAGTTAGTCAACTTACTCTTTGCTTCTTCCAGATCCCATATCTTTGTCACACCAGAAGAAGCTCCAGCAAGCACTAGTACTTGTGATGAATCAAAAGCAACAGACTCAATTGGACTTGTATGACCACATAGGCTCTGCACATCAATAAGGAGCAATGAAGAAAATAAAAGGAGAGTGAGGGCTCTAATAATTTTAATAATGCAACATGTATCCAAATCCAAAAGAAGACGACCCAGTAATAGATGAATTTTGACTACCCAAACAAATGCAGAGAAGTCTTTTTATTGTCAAATGTGAAATTCCTACAAAAAAATTTAAATATAGGAACAAATTGCAACAACTGCAAAACAATATATGAAACCACCGGTTGGCGAAGAAAGATTAAATACAACATTGTGATTTATTTAATAATTCTGCCATAATGTGCCTACACTGATCTTAGGCTTTAGATAATATGGGTTTGTTTGCTTGTACTTATATTAAAAGTGGTGTCAGATAGAAGCGGTTCTAGAAAGAAGCATTTGTTTCCTTCAATCTGAAGTATTTTTTTACTGTTAGAAGCGCTTTTACAATGTCCCATAAGCAAAAACAAGCAAACCCTGTTTCAAAACTCATAAAAGTAACTGTTCAAGTAGTACTCAATCATCATAGCAAACTAGACTCTTCAAGTAAAAAAGCATATCACAGCCAGCTCTTTAAAGGTGATCAATACATTAGAATAGCAACAACACGTTATACAGAAGATATCTCGTTTCACTGACCATTAAAGAAGTGGGATTGCCAATCGCCCACAAATTTACTTTGCAATCATCCCCGCCGGTAACAAAGAGTCTTCTGTCTTTCTTCCCGATATTTAGACAACTGATGTTGGCAGAATGTGCCACAAGTTCCTCTGTATTTGATAGTCAAGAAAAACAAATTTATTGAACAAAAGAACAATAATTATGGTACTCCTGACCCAACTCTAAAATATTAGCTTATAAATCTGGTGATTCTTCTCCTTTCCATTCCATAAAATGAAATTTTAACTGACCCGAGTCAAATGAACCTTAACCAAGCTAAAAGTTCGAGTTCTCAAATCCAAACTAACACCCGAGGTCAAAATCGTCACAATTTTCTAAAATTAGCATGACGTTATCTTTGTTAGAATGCTCTCAAAAACTAAAGTCGCATTATAATAAACCAACACTGTTAAAATTTTCTATTTCCATATATCCTCTTCTCAGCAACAAAACAAAAGAAAAAAATTTCCGAATCCAATAAAAAATAAATGGAGAAGCATAGTTCTGTTGCTCAAGTACATCTTACCGAAAGCAAAGCCCTAGTTGAATCGGTTAGAAAATCGTCAAAGTATACCTCCAAATTCAGTTAAAACTCTTCAAGCAAATCAATAAAGAAATTTAAGGAAGGAAAAAAAGGATACGCAACTTATATGCACGCTTGGCCATAGTTGAATCGGTTAGAAAATCGTCAAAGTATACCTCCAAATTCAGTTAAAACTCTTCAAGCAAATCAATAAAGAAATTTAAGGAAGGAAAAGGATACGCAACTTATATGCACGCTTGGCCATTTGCAACCGATTAAGGAGCTGAAAGAACTCGGTGAAGTCAAAATATCTTTCGTTTCAACGAGAGTTCAGCTTCAATAACAAAGAATATACAAGAAGAAGACCAAGAGTAAGAAGAGGTCTCGAGGCTTTCTTACTTTAAATGTTTGTTTGGCTAGAAGGAAAATCCACCGAAGAAAGCTAGGAATTGGATTCGGAAGAAGAAAATTACAGTCGTCCAAGGAATTCCGATACAGGAGCAGAGGAAAAAAAAAAGTAAAAAGCTTTTAAAAAAATTAAAGGAAAGGGGGAATTATATATTTATTTTGCTTTTGGAATGACAATAACGTTCGGATTTCACTCAGATCGGAGACAATAAGACAAAGGATGATGAGCTAAAGCAAAGCCAGTTCTCGAGGCTTATGTTATGTGGGTTGACTGAAATGCCCTCCGGTCTTATCGTAGTTATAGGCAATTACGAATTTACGATAAAACCAGTGGGCGGTGGTCGTTTATGAATCATGTGGCGCGTTAGTTAATTCCTAAATCCCTGTCGGCTGTCGCTGTGTCGTGGCAGAGACCAAGAGACTCTTTCATGCTCTGTAGATTTAGAACTCTTCGTATTACTTCTCTTGTTTTTTTAATTTATATTCCGTTTGCAGGTTGGTGGTGTACATAAATAAATAATTTAAAAGATAAAACTAATATTTTATACAATAAATTTATAAAAATATTATAAAATTATTATATTTATTTCTTACTTAAATTTAAATTATTTTTTATCTCATTCATATTACTTAACTATTATATTTATTCTATTCTATTCCGTTCAAGAACACAACACGTCAGATAGTTAAGTAATATATTCGAAAAAAATTATTATTATAAATATAACATTTAATTATATGATTAATTCAATTTTACTAATTAATTATCTAAATTATACTAAATTTATTATTGATTTTTGACGTCATTAGATAAAGTTTAACATTATAAGGACTATGAGTGTTGGCTATTTTCGTGGACAAAATATTTATCTGTAAATTTGTTTTTAGGCCTGCTATTAAGTCTATCAAGAAAAGTCAAACAAATGCTCAAGTTCCAGATAATTGTACTTCAGGTATATCTTTGATAACTTGACACATAGAATTATATTTATGCATTTAATAACACATGTTTATAAATCTAAAATTATTTTTAATGCTAAAATATGGAATAAGATATGCTAAAAGATATTAAATAATATATACTCTAAAATAAGATATGTTAAAAGATATTAGATAAGATATATATACTCTAAAATAAGATATGCTAAAAGATATTAGATAAGATATATTTTAAATTATAATTTAAATCTTTATTATAAAAGATAACATAAAATCTATTTTAAAAGAATCTATTTTAAATAAGAGTTATCTTAATTAATGAGAATTACTAATCCTATTTGTAATAGAAAAGATATTTATCAATTACATAGGATTACGGGTTTTAATTTTTCCTATAAATAAAACTCATTGCTCATTGTTTCAATCAACCATACAAGAGCATTCTTCTAATCTTTTAAAAATTCCTCTCTTGTTTTACAAATATAAGATCATAATTATTTAGGCTTCTTTATTTAGTTAATCTATCAAATATTGGTGGTTATATTTGATTTATTAATAAGCCTAATTATTTTTATGATATTTTGATATTATATTCTTATGGCTTCTTCTTTATTTTTGTTCGTAAATTGTTAGATCAAATAATTGTTTTTGTCATATCATAATTATTTGATTTGATTATTAATGTTTAAAGAAGCTATTTTTATTTAACTTATATTTGATCTTTTGGTCTAGGATTTACTAGTTGATTTAATTTAAATGACATATGTTTTGAATCATCTAGTTAGGATTATTTATTATTAAATGTTTCTAGAACACACACGGGCACTTGTATTTTTGTGCTAACTATTTTGCGATTACTTAGGAACGTATCGATTGGCGAAGCTTATTGGAACGTTGGTGGAAACCGCCACGCTAATATTGAAGCTGTGAAAACGAAGCGGGGGCTCGTAAGTAAAGTACATTGGAGCGGTATCCTGGGAGGGTAGCATAAGACCGAGTTTGTACTTGAACATTTGATTTTCATAGTGGAAAGTTAGGTGGTCCGGTGGTTTTCCTCTTAGGTCATGTTTGTGGCCTAGGTTGTTTCCACCTAAAAATATTGTGTGTTATTATTTTATTTCCGCACTTATTTTTATACACGATTACATGTCTGGCCGCTTTGTTTAGGTTATTAAATTATAAACTTGATAAAAATTAAAAATAACCTATTCACCCCCCTCTAGGTTAATTAGGTCCATATTTTACAAACTTTCAATTGGTATCAGAGCCAACACTAGATACACTTAGTGTTAGTCCTACAGATTTTAATTATGGATCATTCTATTAAGGATTATAGCTCAGATGATGAAGAACTTGATTCTTCTTTTCTCTCTAAATATAATGTTAAAAGTTCTATAGAATTAGTTTCTAAATGTCTTAGAGCCATAGAAGAGAATAATAGTTTAAATACAAAAATAGAAAAATTAAATGAACAACTTGAGGCGCATGAAAATATTTCTAATAAATTAAAATAAGTGAATAATATTTTACAAGAACAAAATAATGCTTTGAATTTGAGTCTTGTAGGTTTGAAAGAAGAAAATAATAAGCTTGTTGAAGATAATAAAAAACAAGTTCAAGAGCTCAAAGAATCATGTGAAATAGTGGAGAGACTTACCATTAGAGCTCAACAATTAGATAAAACATTGAGCATTGTTAAGTCACATGGTGATACAGATAACTTTGGTAATAAGGATGAGAGTTCCACACCTTCAACATCAAAGACCATATTTGTAAGGCCCTTAAACTCTACTCCTACTGTTACTACTTATGCACAAAGAACTATCACACCTATGATAGAAAAAGTTGTTAAGTTTGTGTCTGTTTGTCATCATTGTGGTAGAAAAGGTCATATAAGACCAAAATGTAGATTTTTGAGGAATGCTCTTGAACTTAATCATTCTTTCCATGTTTCAAATAGTAGGACCAATAAGCATCATCCATCTATGCATGCTACATCATATTCAAGGTTGAATGGAAATTTTAATAATGTGTTCAAAAATTCTACTAAGAAGCATGAAGTCTTAGGTTTAAAGAGGGAAGTAAAATTCAATACTTTTAATGCTAGGACTCATTATCATCATCCTACTATGCATACTACATCTTCATTTGGGATGAATAAGAAAAGTATAGCTAAGTCCAAGACCACACCTATGAAACCTAAGTTTATTGAGTCTCAACCCAATGATATAGAGAAACTAAAATGCAAGAAAATGTGGGTTATGAAAGGTTGTTTTTTCCCGATCACCTGACCGTTTTTTTTATTAGAATGTTTAAATGACCCTAGGTGAGTAATCTTTATTATTTTTATTTTATTAGTTAAACTTAAAAAAAAAGAAAAAAATAGAAGTAACATTCTTATCTGGCCAACACGCTATTGGACTTATTTAATACTTACATATACATAACCTCATTTTAGTGACTTGACTCATTTTGATATTTATTGTATAAATTATTCTAAAATTTTGGCTTATGCACACACACACATTCTTGTACATGTGATGATCGATGTTGACATAAATTTATTCACACACTCACGAACACACATATATGTTATGCTTTAAGTTTATGAAATTTCTTGAAAGACTCTAGGACTTCAACTAATCTTGACTATAAAATTGTGTTGAGTTATATTTCTTACTTGTTAAACCTTTACCGTATGGAGGCACCTAGTATTGAGAGGGCTACCTACTGTGATGTGTGAAGCTACCGCAATGAACGGAGAGGGCTACCTCACAACTAGTGTGAAAGTCATCATGCTAGGTTTATGACTCGTGCAAAAAAAAAAAGAGAAAAGATTATGCAAAAAAAGGTGACTACTGATGAGTGCTCAAAAAGCACTAAAATTACCATGATTTTATGCACATTAATTGATTAAATATATATATATTTATATGATTTTATCATATATTTATATAAATTTATCTTTTTTGAAATCACGGGTATTTTTATTGTTTTTCAGGTATTTTGGCTTAAAAACGTAACTTAAAGACTCAAAGAGGAATACTGGAAGCAATACATCACAAATATATTAATAAATAAATGGGGAAAGGTCAACAAATATGGAAAAATTGGACAAAATGGGTCAAAAGGGTCAAAAATGTCAAAAAGGAGAAAATCGCGCCGCCGCGCATCCAGGAGCAGCGCTATGGCCCGCAAGACAAGACGCCACGCCGCGCGCGCGCGGCGCCGATCAATTCCACGCGCGCCCGTGCACGCGGCGCACGCCATCAGCGCGCCTGCCCTCGCGCGCGACGCCCATTTTCGCCCCATTTTTCACGTGCAACCGCCATGACGTCATGCGACGTCATCAATGACCTCAGCATTTGCACTACGCGTTTTCACATTTTTTCACTCATTTTTTCTCTCCATCCTCACCTATAAATACCCCCCTTCCCTTCACTTCTAAACACACCTTCAAAACACACTTCTCTCTTCTTTCTTTCTCTCTTTTCTTAGATTTTTAGGTTTTTTTAGTTTTTCTTAGTTTTTAGTTAATTTCTCTTAGTTTTAGAGTTCTTCCCTTTTTGGGAAGAACTAGTTATGTTTTTGTAATATATTAGCTTTTGATTCAATAAATGGGAGTGCAAATTCCGCTTGGAGGTTTTTCAGCAACGGGAATAGCATCGAAGTTCTGTAAGGATTTTATTTTCTTTACAGTTATTTTTTATGCTTTATTCTTACATGTTATATTTAATTTGTCTGTGATTAAATTTAACTAATAATAACGTTGTTATGCTTGCGAAATATTAAATAGGTAAAAATCTCTAAAATGAATTGATTTTGTTTTTATTCAAGATTTTATATTAAGAATGTTAGAGAGAAATATATTATTTTTCATTACAAACTTAAACCTGAAAATTAGATTTTAAGGTTTAGTTATCGATCGATTTAGAGTAGTGCTCTTTTATTTGATGGTACAATCGCCGGTAGTTAGAGTGAAGCTCTATTTCAAAAGTTTTTATAAGAATTATTATCCGAAAATGTATTGACAACATGTTTTGATAGTGGTTTTAAAACTTGAAAGTTAGTACTCGGATAACTAAATTATTAGGTTTAATTTGGACACCTTGAATAAAGTTTAAATTGTCTAACCCCACCAAAGGTGGCATTTAAATGGTTCATTTTCAATCTCTTAGAAAAAGGAATTAATTTAATTAACCAAATTAGTTATCAACCCCACCCATAAGTGTTAATTGATTTTTTTAGTTAACAAAGAATATCTAACCCCACCAAAGGTGGTATTCATACAAAAAAGAGAGAATCAATAAATATCAATTCATATCTTTAATAACCTAAATAATATGAGTAAGCATAATTAACTTAGTTATTATATCCATAAATACTCCTTGTTTTAACAGATAAAATTTGCATAAATATTTATTGAATCTATGTTTATTTTTATGTAAGTAGATTAAAAACACAAAACCCCAAAATATCGTGACAGGATGTTTAGATTTAATTTCGTTTTTAAAAGTTTGAATAATAAATTAAAAACCACATACATTCCTTCCGACCTTGGGAGTATACTTATCATTTTCTACGAAATGATTCGTGCACTTGCGAGAGTTTTATAAATAGATAAAACCAATGAGCAGGCGAGGATCAGCGATGTCGGTTACGCCTGATCAAGTTTTAGCGCGGATTGGGAAGGAATAACGTTTTTAAATTATTTATCAAAATTTTAAAAACTTTTTGTGATGTAAATAATTGTGATTTTTTTTTATTAAAAAATTAAAAAAAATAAAAAATTTGTTGTTTGTGAAAAGTAAAAAAAATTCAAATTCCAATTTCGTAATAAATAAAAAAAATATATAGCATGAATAATAAAATAATTTTGCATTTTAAAATTTGAAGTAAAAAAAAAAGTAAATAAATTTTAAATTAAATTAATAAATAAAAAAAAATAAAAAAAAAAAAAAAATAAAAAAATAAAAATAAAATAAAAATAAAATAAAAATAAAATAAAAATAAAATAAAATAAAAAGAAAATAAAATAAAATAAAAAAAATAAAATAAAAAAATAAAATAAAAAAATAAAATAAAATAAAATAAAATAAAAAAAATAAAATAAAATCAAAAAATAAAAAATAAAAAAATAAAAAAATAAAAAAAAAATCAAAAATTTTATTTTCAATTTTTTTATTTTTATTTTTTATTTTATTTTTGTTGTTTTTTTCTTTTTATTTTTTTTTTACCTTTTTCAATTATTTTTTCTCTTTTTCTCTTTTTATTTTTTATTTTTTTTTTCTTTTACTTTTTCAATTTATTTTATTTTTGGTTTAATTTTTTTTTTTTTAAATTTTTTTTTAACTAATTTTTTTTAATTTTCGTTTAAGTTAACTTAGGTTTTTAGTAACTTAATTTACTAACTTATATTAATTTAATTTACTAATTTAATTAACTTAGATTTTCATTAACTTAATTAACCTACCTTTTTATTAACTTAATTAACTTAAATTTTAACTTAACTTAACTTAATTAACTTAATTTTAATAGCATGAAAAGTAAAGATCTAAGGGAGTTAAATGCAGGAGACTAGTTCCTGGATGCCTTTGTGCTTAGTCTTTCTGAGCGTTGCTGCAGGAGGATGGTTTTTAAGGAGCCTTTGCCCACCATTCTTTCCGGGAGCACTCTTGGTTATCTGATTATGTTATTTTAACTTAAAAAATTAAAAAAAAAAAATTAAAACTATCTCCAAAATTTTAAAGCTTTAATTACAATCTAAGGAGTTAGTTGTTTTGTTTGATCTAGGTACAATTGTGTTTTGATGCCTTTAATTATTTGATTTGTACCTAGACATGGATTATCTAAAACTCACAAGCATGTCCCTAGTTTTAAGTACAGAAAAATTTAAAAATCCATAGGACATGACTGAAAAAGTATAGGTAGACAACCTTGTCTTACTTGTAGGTTTGATTGACTCATTGATGAGGGGACATTGAGTTTACTTAAAATGAAATCCCCAAGTTACGTCTTGCTAAGACGTTAAACTAAGCGCTGGATGGGAGGCAACCCATCATTTTAGGTAATTTTTTTTATATTTAATTTTTATTGTTTATTTTAGTTTAATTATATGTG
Source organism: Hippophae gyantsensis (assembly GCA_030763125.1). Lineage (NCBI taxonomy): Eukaryota > Viridiplantae > Streptophyta > Magnoliopsida > Rosales > Elaeagnaceae > Hippophae > Hippophae gyantsensis. The sequence continues at coordinate 16,480,320 of CM061033.1, read as the reverse complement.
AATAATTTTTAAATTGTTAAAACTAAAAATATTTGTTGAGTTGTTAGAAGTTCACAGCAATCTGTCTGTATACACTTTAATGATGAATATGATGAATGCACCTGCATTTCTCCATTACTACTTACACATTCTCAAGAAATACGTAATCGTTCTTCTCTTTTTTTCTTTATCTTTAATTTACAGTTGTTACATTGAGGACAATGTAAGTTCTAGGTTGGGGGTGGTGAAAAGTTACCATGCTTAATTAGAAAAGAAAAAAAAAAGATTTAACAATTTAAAAATTAAAAAAAATTATTAATTTTTTCTTTTTTATGTTCACATCTTCATTTTTTGTGTTTGGTTTTATTTTTTTTTTGTGTGATTTAGTAATTTTGGAATTAAACAAAAAAAAAAAGTTCTCACAAAATTTTATCATTTCTTTAAATCAAATTTAAGTAAATAGTTAAGTCTTTTGTACTGTTAGATTAATTTTTGAAAACATATCATGAAATATTATGTAATTATTTTTGATAATTAGTTAATTTTTGTCATAACTAGTATTTCTTGATAAGATGTAGAAATTATATTAAACCCAAAATCGGTGTTTATGAATTTGTTTTAGTGGAGACTACCTTTGTGAGATATAATTTGAGCCTAATTTCCCTTATTCAGAGTGAAATATATATTTTTTCTACTCCAAACACATTTCTTATTTCTTCAAATTCTTAGATGATCTCTATAGGCATTAATATTGAATGTATGAATTTTTTTCTCATCTTAATAGAGTGTCGTATATGTTTTATTATTATTTTTGCTTAGATTAAATGATTTGAGTAGAAATTGATAGTATATGCTTTTATCTCATTCGTGCATAACTGTTAAAAAAAAAAAAAAAAAAAAAAGAGAGACATATCTGGAGTTACCTAAACCAAGATCAAACAGAAAAGCCACAAAATTAACCACTCACCAAAATCCTTAAAAAAAAATATGTACAATCTGTACATGGGTTGACTCTCTAAAAAAATGATATATATTGAAAAGTATCTTCAGAAAAAAATAGAGAGATAAAGAATATATAGTATAATCTACATACTATGACCCGCATTACCCAAGATCCTAAGAAAAAAAATGTGTACAATCTGTACATGGGTTGACTCTCTAAAAAAATGATATATATTGAAAAATATCTTCAGAAAAATATAGAGAGAAAGAATATATAGTATAATCTACATACTATGACCCACATTGCCTACAAAGTTGTGAGTAAAGGCTAATTACAAAAGAAAGATATAGGAAATAATTCCCTAAAAAGTCATTGCACTTTCTTCATTTATAAAAGGCATATATCTTGAAATTTTTTCTTAATGAGTTTGATTTATGCATGAAAATAATTTTTATATATGATATCTTTATAATTTATACATTTGATTCCTTCCATGAGATCAACGTCAAAATAACACTTTGAGCCTTTCTTCTTTATACATATGCGAACATATTAGTTCATTTCTATACATCAACTCTTTCGCATATAAATTAGTATGAGTGTTTGAACCCATAGGATTCAGTGTTTTGAGAGTATTGACTTGTGAGGAATAAAGTTGAAGCGAATTCGGATTTATGACACTGAAATTGGGTGAAATTAAATTGATACATTTTTTATATGAAATATGAAAATGATTTCCGACTAATTATTATAATAAATCATGATTGTTTAAAAAGATTAAAATAACTTATGCTTGAGATTTTAATTATGATCTTAAAGGAGATTAAAAAGTATGAGACATTTTTGTGATATGTTGTTTTCTTTTATTCTTAAACGTTAATTTTTGATTTTGTTGTAATTTTAGTTTTTAAGTTGATTGTTGTTATTATTTCTTTTAATTTTTACATTTAGTTCAATGTTTGTGGGTATCATTATTGAAAACCCTCACGAGACTCAAACTCGTCCACTAGGGCAACCTAGGGGTTTAAAGGCTTGTTGCATAGGCTAAATGCAACCGTGTCAATCTACGGAAGTGATTTAGGATAGTTTAATTTTTAGTTTTTATCGCTTCTCTTGCTAAGGGACTAGCAAGAAGTCAGTTGAGGTTGTGATGAGTGCTCAAAAAGCACTAAAATTACCATGATTTTATGCACATTAATTGATTAAATATATATATATTTATATGATTTTATCATATATTTATATAAATTTATCTTTTTCGGAATCACGGGTATTTTTATTGTTTTTCAGGTATTTTGGCTTAAAAACATAACTTAAAGACTCAAAGAGGAATCCGGAAGCAAGACATAACAAATATATTAATAAATAAATGGGGAAAGGTCAACAAATATGGAAAAATTGGACAAAATGGGTCAAAAGGGTCAAAAATGTCAAAAAGGAGAAAATCGCGCCGCCCACCCATGAGCCCGCGGCCGCCCGGCCAGCGCCAAGACAAGACGCCACGCGCGCAGATCGGCCAGCCAATTCCACGCGCGTGCACGCGGCGCCATCGCGCGCCCAGCTGCCCTCCGCGCGCACCGACGCCCATTTCGCCCCATTTTTCACGTGCAACCGCCCCATGACGTCATGCTGACGTCATCAATGACCTCAGCATTTGCACTACGCGTTTTCACATTTTTTTCACTCATTTTTTCTCTCCATCCTCACCTATAAATACCCCTCTTCCCTTCACTTCTAAACACACCTTCAAAACACACTTCTCTCTTCTTTCTTTCTCTCTTTTCTTAGATTTTTAGGTTTTTTTTAGTTTTTCATAGTTTTTAGTTAATTTCTCTTAGTTTTAGAGTTCTTCCCTTTTTGGGAAGAACTAGTTATGTTTTTGTAATATATTAGCTTTTGATTCAATAAATGGGAGTGCAAATTCCGCTTGGAGGTTTTTCAGCAACGGGAATAGCATCGAAGTTCTGTAAGGATTTTATTTTCTTCGAGTTATTTTTTATGCTTTATTCTTACATGTTATATTTAATTTGTCTGTGATTAAATTTAACTCTGCTGGCTGTTTATAAAAATGATGTAATAATAACGTTGTTATGCTTGCGAAATATTAAATAGGTAAAAATCTCTAAAATGAATTGATTTTGTTTTTATTCAAGATTTTATATTAAGAATGTTAGAGAGAAATATATTATTTTTCATTACAAACTTAAACCTGAAAATTAGATTTTAAGGTTTAGTTATCGTCGATTTAGAGTAGTGCTCTTTTATTTGATGGTACAATCGCCCGGTAGTTAGAGTGAAGCTCTATTTCAAAAGTTTTTATAAGAATTATTATCTGAAAATGTATTGACAACATGTTTTCAGTAGTGGTTTTAAAACTTGAAAGTTAGTACTCGGATAACTAAATTATTAGGTTTAATTTGGACACCTTGAATAAAGTTTAAAATATCTAACGCGACCAAAGGTGGGATTTAAATGGTTCATTTTCAATCTCTTAGAAAAAGGAATTAATTTAATTAACCAAATTAGTTATCAACCCCACCCATAGGTGTTAATTGATTTGTTTAGTTAACAAAGAATATCTAACCCCACCAAAGCTGGTATTCATACAAAAAAGAGAGAATCAATAAATATCAATTCATATCTTTAATAACCTAAATAATATGAGCAAGCATAATTAACTTAGTTATTATATCCATAAATACTCCACTGTTTTAACAGATAAAATTTGCATAAATATTTATTGAATCTATGTTTATTTTTATGTAAGTAGATTAAAAACACAAAACCCCAAAATATCGTGACAGGATGTTTAGGATTTAATTTCGTTTTTAAAAGTTTGAATAATAAATTAAAAACCACATACATTCCTTCCTTAGATCGACCTTGGGAGTATACTTATCATTTTCTACGAAATGATTCGTGCACTTGCGAGAGTTTTATAAATAGATAAAACCAATGAACGGGCAGGATCGGCGATGTCGGTTCTGCCCCGATCAACTACTTATAAATCTTGTATGTTGAATGCACAAAAAGAAAGAGCCAATAGAGGTTATAAAAAATATATATATAATTTACCTCATATGTATGAAGAAAAAAAATACAAAAAAATAATAAGTCCTCCTTTAGAAGATATACTTTATTTTGTAAGATTAAAGACTCGATTATAGTTTTACATGATAGGTGATAATTTTTTCTTTTGAGTCTTTTTTGATAGGTTATAAATGAATTAATTGACATATTTGTGGAGTTTAAACATATATACTACTTTAAGTAAATGTCAATATGTCATTATATGTGCTTGTGTGACTCTTATACTCTACTTATTTATTTATATGATAAATAATCAAAATTGGAGTTAAAAAATGATGAGTTTTCAATTAGTTGTGTGCTTTTTTTTGTAATTAAATGAGCTTAATACCTTATGTGGCTATTTATAAAAAAAACAAAAACAAAAAAAAAACAAAAAAGTAATCAGATTTTTATTTATTACCTTTTTAATCCATTTATAAGTTAGAGAGTCATAGAACTTAGGGGGAGTTTAAAGCATATTGCACTTCTATATTACTCTACTTTTACATTGCTATATCTTTAGGAGGAGTTTAGCTTCATTGCTTTGTCTAATACTTTGTCCTTTTCGTATGTCAAAAAGGGGGAGAAAATATTGTGTTTTACTTCCATGATTTTATTTTGTTATGCATATAGGGGGAGAACATATTTAATTAAGCTTAATTAATATGAATGTATACTATATGACTATTCTTTACACTTCGCTTATTTATATGTAAACTGAACTAATATACAATGAGGCTTTCATGCCAAGTTGTCCTATGCTTTCTCAATGTCATTTCAGTTACTTAAAAGCTTGTCAAGTTGCAGCGAAGATGGATCTATCGGACCATAGGATAGTTCCACTATGGAGTCTGGGACATCATTGTATTTTATCTTTTTCCTATAAGTGTAATGTAGTGAGAGAGAGGTTTTGTCACACGAAAATGCCAAAAGGAGAGTTTGTAAGGACTATGAGTGTTGGCTATTTTCGTGGACAAAATATTTATCTATAAATTTGTTTTTAGGCCTGTTGTCGAGTCTATCAAGAAAATCCAAACAAATGCTCAAGTTTCAGATAATTGTACATGTTTGATAACTTGACACATAGGATTATATTTATGCATTTAATAGCACATGTTTATAAATCTAAAATTATTTTTAATGCTAAAATATGGAATAAGATATGCTAAAAGATATTAAATAATATATACTCTAAAATAAGATATGTTAAAAGATATTAGATAAGATATATATACTCTAAAATAAGATATGCTAAAAGATATTTGATAAGATATATTTTAAATTATAATTTAAATCTTTATTATAAAACATAACATAAAATCTATTTTAAAAGAATCTATTTTAAATAAGAGTTATCTTAATTAATGAGAATTACTAATCCTATTTGTAATAGAAAAGATATTTATCAATTACATAGGATTAAGGGTTTTAATTTTTCCTATAAATAAAACTCATTGCTCATTGTTTCAATCAACCATACAAGAGCATTCTTCTAATCTTTTTAATTTCTCTATCTTGTTTTACAAATATAAGATCATAATTCTTTAGGCTTCTTTATTTAGTTAATCTATCAAATATTGGTGGTTATATTTGATTTATTAATAAGCCTAATTATTTTTATGATATTTTGATATTATATTCTTATGACTTCTTCTTTATTTTTGTTCTTAAATTGTTAGATCAAATAATTGTTTTTGTCATATCATAATTATTTGATTTGATTATTAATCTTTAAAGAAGCTATTTTTATTTAACTTATATTTGATCTTTTTGGTCTAGGATTTACTAGTTGATTTAATTTAAATGACATATGTTTTGAATCATCTAGTTAGGATTATTTATTATTAAATCTGTTCTAGAACACACACGGGCACTTGTATTTTTGTGCTAACTATTTTGCAGTTACTTGAACGATCGATTGGCGAGAAGCTTATTGGAACGTTGGTCTGGAAACTGCTCACGCTAATATTGGAAACTGTGAAAAAAGAGCAGGGGCTCGTAAGTAAAGTACATTGGGGCAGTATCCTAGGGAGGGTAGCATAAGATCGAGTTTGTACTTGAACATTTGATTTTCATAGTGGAAAGTTAGGTATTCCGGTGGTTTTCCTCTTAGGTCATGTTTGTGGCCTAGGTTGTTTCCACCTAAAAATATCGTGTGTTATTATTTTATTTCTGCACTTATTTTTATACACGATTACATGTCTGGCCGCTTTGTTTAGGTTATTAAATTATAAACTTGATAAAAATTAAAAATAAGCTATTCACCCCCTTCTAGGTTAATCAGGTCCATATTTTACAAACTTTCAAACATGATAATATAAATAAAACAAATATCATTAGATAAAGATTAACATGATGATATAAATAAAATAAATATAATAATTTGATAGTATAAATAAGATAAAAAAAATAATTCAATGATATAAACAAAATAAATACAATAATTAAATGATTGATTATTTAATGCTTTGTGAGATCGAATATAAACCCTATGCGAATAGTTTAATTATTGACTTTAACTATATTTTTTATGCTAATGAAATTTAAAAAATATATTTTTTATTTTTATTTTTTATTAATTTTCTTTTTTCCTTAGTGAATGGATTCGTTCAAAATAGTTTTTTTTTTCAGATTAAGGTCATAATAGCGACATAATTTGTTAATAAGATAACTCTAGTCTCTTTTTTAAATGGAGTATATTTAGTTTAGTAACTTTATATAGAGTAAATATTATATATTGTTTAAAACAATTATATTTTTTTAATAATGAATTGAATTTTTCTTAAAATAATATTAAAATTCAAAAAATATATTATCTCTTTTTTGATCAAAAAAATAGTTTTTCTCTTGTTTGAGTCTCTTTATTTTTCTTTGTTAAAAATTATGAGAGAAAAAAATTACAGTTAAAAATAAAATTTATAATACTTATATAAGTAAATTAGAAGTACATGAATATAATAAATTGAGAAAGAGTGAGAGGATGAAGAGAAACTAAGAGGAGATAGATTGAGATTTTTTTTTACTAAAAAGACGAAACGCCTTAATCTTTATTTGATACATTTTCTGAATGTTGATAGGAAACTAGACGGAGATTAATTAAAAATAGAAGAATAGTATTTATTTTTTATTTTTTAAAAAGACGAAGTTTTTTGGTTTTTGTTTTTAAAAAGATAAATTAGATTAGATAGAATCATGTCTATTTTCTTTACTAAAAAAGGAGATAGATTCAATTTTATAATAAAAATTTATCATTAACGTCATTAAAATTTAGTGTATCTTCACTCATAATCCTATGGTTTGTAAAAATAGCTCTAATATCTATGTGATTTATAGTTAATATCATTAATATTTCTGAATATTTAATAAAGTTAGCTTTTCATTCAATGATGTGTTTTTCTTTTCAATAGCTCTAATACTTAATTATGGTTAACTTTTTCATAACAGTCTTTGTTACTTCTTGCATACTGTTTCAACCTGGTTGAAATTCACAGTGTTCGCACATTGAAGGGTATCTAGACGGGTTTACAATTCTTGATCGTGTAACCCATTCTTTTCTTCCTTCCTCAACCTCGAACCTGAGACTTAACCCTTAAGTACCTCAGGTTCTTAGAAGCTGGTATCATCTAGACCAGATGGTACTAGGTTACTCCCTAATAAGGTCTTAAGGGCTAGGTCTTGAGTTTGAGAGTTAGGGAAAGCAAAACAAACACGTGTCAGGAAAAGGGCGCCCTATTTAGTTAGGAACTATCTTGAGCATCAATGCCCTACCCCTAGGCCCCACGTGGATATCCCGAGATGCCTTGTGCCCTCTATTGAGCTAGGTGCAGTACAAACATCAAAAGGTGCCCTAATTGCTAAAGATATCTACGTGGGGGCCCACGATCTGCCGTTGATGCTCCTCACCGATCTATGTTCACGATGGGGCAGCCAACCTGACACGTATTTCTTTAGCACCTCCCCAGCTTTGAACCTGTGACCTACTCATATAGCCATAGATTCTTGGAAGGTGGTACCATTTGGGCTAGTAGTCGAGATGGTACCAACTTCTAAGAATTTGTGGCTAGATGGTACCAACTTCCAAGAATTTTTTGTTATAGGGGTAGGTCACAGGTTCGAAGCTGGGGAGGCGCTAAAGAAATACGTGTCACGTTGGCCACCCCATCGTGAACATAGATCAATAAGAGCATCAACGCCAAACCCTGGGGCCCCACGTAGATATTTTTAGTAATAAGGGCGCCTTTTGATGTTTGTACCGTGCCCAGGGGTAGGGCGTTGATGCTCAAGCTAGTTTCTAACTAGACAGGGTAGCCCCTTTCTGACACGTGTTTGTTTCGCTCTCCCTAGTTCTCGAACCCAAGACCTAGCCCTTAAGTAGACCTAACCTGATTAAAATCTACAGTGTTCCCACATATACTATTATTTAAATGAAAACCTTTAAGTTTCTTATCAAAATATTCTTTTATTTTTATAATTTTTAACGTTTATATTTATTTAGACTTATGACTAGTTTTTTGTATTTATTTTCTTATTTATCAATTTTATAAATATTATAAGCAAATATTTAATCATTCAAGATCTTTAACTAAATTAAAATTATAGTTATCATACCTGAATTTAATGGGTCCACCATGGTCTTTTATTTTGTTAATTCATCTTCTTTTGTTACACTTAATATGCTTCAACTTACTCAAACTTTAATATCTTCCTGGTAATGGTGAAACCTTTGCATTCATATATAATATGGTGTCCAATTTAGATTTATTAGAAAATAGAAAAAGAGTGAATACACTCCATTTTATTCATAATATTAATAATTATTGTAATTCTAAAAACTAACTAAGAACCTTGAAGAGATTCTTAATCGTTTATAATTTATAGATATATAGTTGCTAGATGAACAATTTTTAGAGTAGAGAGATATCTATTATAGAAGCTCTGTCCAACTAATGGAAATAAGAATTCCTTTTATAAGGTGAGTAATCTCGAAATCATTGCTTTATCCCTATTTTAATAATTCACCTAATTTTCTACTTTTGGCTTTTGAATTTAAGCCTTTCATTTCCTTGGCATGACCTGTCGATTGAAGATGTGGGTTCTATATTTTTATTCTTCTTTGTCATTTTCTACCAACAATTCTTTCGATGATATAGACGATAACGCATCTTCATCTTGATCTCTAATGTAGTAAATATATTTATGATCCTTAGTGGTTTTCTTCGCATAAAAACAAATTATTTTTCTTATTTCTTTTAAAATTTCCAGGTTAATAATATTAAAATTTACCTCTGACTTACTAATTTTCTCACCATCTTCTTCTGTGAGGGTTATATTGTTATGAGAAGTTATTATGATTTTACTACTCAAATAATTTACTTTGATTTTAGAAGAATTTTTAATTTTTCTAGAAGTGTCATTGGTTTTAAAAATTCTATATTTGTGTCGGAAATAACTAATTTGATAAAATGATAGGGACTAATACAACCTTCTTCATTTGAGCTCATAAAAGAACTAAAAAATTTGATATAGATAAACTTATCACCTGCTTTAATCTTTTTCCTAAAGCTCTTGATAGTCTTGAAATTTTCAAAAAAATAATTTAATCCACTTAAATTAATTCATGAATATAAGCTCTTAATTAAACCTGCATTAAAAACTTTATAAATAAAAATTTGATCAATTTCTTCAAGAATATTAAATTCACTACCTGTAGGAAATTCTTTTTATGTTGTGTAAAATTTAATATCTTTGATGTGCACCTAAGTAGATTTTCTAACTAAGTTATAAGGATTCAACCATTTTGGTTTTCTTAAATTCTTATATTGGTTTTTTCATCTTCAATGACTAATGTATTCTTAGAGGATGTTTTCCTAAATAGTATGGGTGATCGTACTATTTTTACTATCTCTATGAGATATGTATTTCTAAATAGTAATGGTGGTCATACTATTTGTTTGAACCTGGTTGAAATCCACAGTGTTCGCACATTGAAGGGTATTTGGGCAGGCCCACAATTCTTGATCGTGTAACCTATTCCTTTTGTCCTTCCCCAGCCTCGAACCTGGGACTTAGCCCTTAAGTACCTCAAGTTCTTAGAAGCTGGTACCATCTGGACCATGATGGTACCAGCTTGCTTCCCAAGGTCTACTTAAGGGCTAGGTCCTAGGTTTGAAAGTTGGGGAGAGCGAAACAAACACGTGTTAGGAAAAGGCAGCCCTGTCTAGTTAGAAACTAGCTTGAGCATCAATGCCCTACCTTTGGGCCCCACGTGGATATCACGAGATGCTTTGTGCCCTCCACTGAGCTAGACGCGGTAAAAACGCTATCTTTCCTAAGGTCTTCAACCTGCTTGGTGGTGATCTTTGTTGTTGTTATAATGTTGTAGAGTAATTTTAATTATATCTTCTAGAATTATTAGTTTTGGTACTCTGTAGTTGGCATAATTGTCTTCAACTAAAATTTTATTAGTTGCTAAATATTCTTTTTCATTATTGTAATAATTTAATTATGGACTATGAAAATATCCTGATGTATATCTATAAAGATATTCATCTTTGTCATTTACTTTTGCTTTTAAAATTGCTCCTCAATATTCATGTCAAGTATCTGTTTCAATTATCATTTTATTATCTAGACTTGGATAATATAAAGTTGGTAAATTTTTACCTGTGCTTTTATTGAGTAATCACTACTTTATTCTTAAAAAGTACAATGCCTTTTTTTTTTACATTTTTATAGAATATTAATAATATCCATAATGTTTATTTAATTTATCACTGAAAACTAAAATATCATCTATGTAAACACATAAAATATTTTGTAATTTCTTAACGATGTTGTCCATATACATTTAAAAGATGCATGGAGCTTGTTTTAATCCGAATGGTACAACATTTCATTAGAATTGTCCTTGTGTGCAATTAAATGCCATTAGTTTTTGAGATTCTTTATCCAATCTTTATTTGCCAAAATCTAATTTTGTAATTAAAATTTGAGAAATATTTATTTCCTTTTATTAATAATAATAATTCTTCTTTCTTTGGATTAAAGTATCCATCATCGATAATTTCTTTATTCAATACTTTGAAGTTTATGGTCATTTTCTTTTTTCACCTATTTTTTCATCTTCTTTTTCAATTAAGAATACTAGACTAAAGTGTGATGAATTACTTGGTATTATGACTTTTAGTTCCTAAAGTTCTTGAATTTGTTTTTCAAACTCAACCTTGTCTTATGGAGTATAAATCATAGGTTTTACTCTAATGACTTTGTTAGGGTTTCCTAGTTTTATGTTAATAATCATTTAAAATTTGTTTATTTTTGGATCTAAATGATTTTTTGAACTTACTATTTTTAATAATTTTTTGATACTTAGTAAGATTTTATCTTCCTCGATTTCACTAAGAAAAGGGTTTTGTTTCTCTTTTATATCTAATAATTTTTTTTCTAAATAAGGTTATTGTTGTTTCATAAAAGTTAGGTTTGATACAGTTAAAGCTTTTTCTTATTTTTAACACATAAATAATTTCAACATTTATTGTCATCAGATTTATTTTGTCTAAATATTGTATAAAATGATGATATAAGTTTAAAAAATTATTTTCTATTAATAAATCAACTCCTGTTTCTTTTTTATATATTATAGGAATGTGAAATTTCTCTCCTCCTATTATTATATATTAATATCTTTTAAGACTTTATTAAGATTTATTATAGTATTATTAGTCATTCTTACAATCAAAACTTTTTTTGCTTGTTTCTAGAGTTCTTATAGGAATATATATTTACTAGCTACACATATACTAGTTCAAGTATCTATATATGCATGTAAATGATAATTTGTGTAACCTTTAAATTTCAATCATACCTTAATATAAGTACTGTTTGGATTTGTAATACTATACAAATCATTCATCTTCTAAAAAAGAGTATTCATATTCTGAGTTAGTTATTTCCTTCTCAGCTTCTTTTGATAGATAAATATTGTAAGTGATTATATATATTCACTTCTTTTATTGGTTCTAACTTCATCTTAAAAGCTTATTTTAAGATTTTTACTTTTTAAGAAAATTCATTTTTAAATTATCTTTTGTGTTGAAGCCTATTAGGGTATTCATTAGTATAATGTACTTCCATATTGAAGATCTAATATCTGCATTTATGTTTCCCTTATAGGCAATAATTTTTATTTTTTGGTGGCTTATATCTTTTCCTATAAGGTTTTTTATTATACATTTTTTTATATTTTTGAAAGTCATGTTTTCTAAACTTATATCTTTTGGGTGTTTTATATTTTTTATACTTTTACTTGTAAGATTTTATCTTATATCTATTTTTTTCAAGCATTCTAAAATCTCTTGTATCAGAACATATTTTATCACTTCCTCTTATTTGTTTATATTACTATCAGAACATATTTTCACTTCTTCTTTCTGCTAAAGTATCTAGTATAGTTTTCCTATTTCTTTTATTCCATCCATCTGTTATAGTTTTATGTAATGTTCCAGGTAATTTCTAAAGAAACATTTCCTTATAAGTTTCTTGCATAAATGATGATAACTTATGATAATATATTTCATATTCACAAATAAAGGAGTTTATATAACATATTTCACATTTTTTTATATTTGTTAAATGTTATTTGGCTTCTTCAATTTTATTTTCACTGGATTCAGTTATATGTCTACCCTTGTCTTCTCCAATAAGTTTCTTGTATATTTCATTTACTATAATATCTATTCCCTACTTGTGGGAGCATTCCTTTACATTTTTCAAATATTATTGTTTTGTTAAATTTGTAAACCAATTTTTTATATTTTCTATCATTTTGTGAGCTACTAAGACTCTATAAGTTGAAAGGTTTGATTGTGTAGTTTGAGAAGTTTATATGATTACACTCATATCACTTGATCATTCATCTAATGATTTTTTTTGTATCATATATAATCTAAATATAAAAATTAGATCTATAATTTTTAGGAAGTTTGAATTCTGGTGAAATATTACTTCTAGTTTCCCAATATAATCATTCTTTCATTTTGGGTTGTTGTTTTCTTCTATAAAAAAGGTCATATTCTTTTGATCTTTGCCTATTTCTTTCTTCTATATGAGGGTTATATTGGTTCTTCTTGATAAGAAACTCGTTATGAAATTGGTTTTATATGATTTTTTGGGATCATATTTTATGGTTCAGTATCAGTTTCATTGATTATAGTTATATCATATTCTTCTTTATTTGTACAAAGTTTTTCATCATAATATCTTCCTAGTACTTTATCTCTTAGAGTTAACAAACTAACTAATTTTTCTCTATCTCTATTCTTAGTGTTCATAAATTGTTCTTCCAATTCTTTTATATATTCCATTAAACTGTGATTATAGCTTCTTCTTTATATTTGGGTTTTTTCTTATTTTTTTCTTTTCTCATTTCTAGGTATCAATGCATCAAATTTCTTAGGTGTTTATTCTTTTAATCCTACAAATGTATCAAACTTGTAACTTATGATTTCATTGTCTCTAAGTTTGTTATTTACAACCTTTCTTAATTCTATAATTTCTTTATGTATATCTTGTTGTAATTTCTTATTATAGCTATATTTTTTATTTTTTTTATGAGTTCTTTTTGTGTTTTACTTATGTCTGGTAAGGACTTGATTTTTGGTTTTTGTATTATATCCATCTTTTTTGCTAAAAGAATTAAAGTTTTCATTATTATTATTTAATTTTTTAATATACCTATTAGGCTTCCATCAAAGTCTAATTCTATATTCTATAGTTTGTTTTTAAACATTATTATTATTTTATTCCTAACATTACGTCATGGGCTAATGTTTTCATTATTTTAACTTCTTATTTTTGATATATGATATATCTTTCTTTGTTAGAGGTTTTTCCTTTAGGATTTGTAAACATAAATCTTAATATATTACTATTTCTTGCTTGAGGTTTTTTTTAACATCTAAGTTTCATTCCTCTAGTATTTCAAAGTTTGTTAATATTTATAATTTTATTATTTGTCCAATTTTTTAGAAAGTTGTATCTATTTCTATGAATTTATTTTGTCTATATATTGAACTATTATGATTGTTTGTTAATGAATATCCTAATATGTAGTATACTAAAAATTGACGATTTTATTATTTCATTAAATCTCTTCTTTCAAATTTATTATTTAAACTTAACACTTGATTTTAATTCTTATTATTAATATTAATAGCAAACCCAGGGTATTTTTTAAATTTTAATTTCTGATATCCTAGGTTTTTATGGATCATTCCTAATAAAACATCTTATTTATTTATTATTCTATCATTTAGTAGTTTTAGTTTTATTAGTGTATCAGTTCATTCTTTAAAATGTAATTTTATTAATATTTGGACTTTTACTAAATAGATGTATCTAATTTTTCTTTTATCAATCTGCGAATTTTTTGATAATGTGTCCATAATGATTTTTTATCAATTAATAGTACATTATATATTTCTTTACATCTGTAATACTAATACTCATTTCTTTATTATTTATTTCATAATAAACTATATATTTTCTTAGAAATATTTTTCTAATTTTTGAGAATGATAAAGCTTTAAATCTATTTTCTTCCTTAAGATTTAATCTTGATTTTTATATTTCTTTAAACTTCTTTTTTCTAATTACAATTTTCTCTCATAAATATCCTAAAATATTTTATGTCACTATTTCTATTATTTTTTTTATCTTTTATTATTTTTATAATTTTTATGTATAAAAGATTACTATTTACTTTTATTATATTTAACTTCTATTAAGTTTGGGATATTTATGATATTTTAAAACCTAAGAGGTATTTTTGATAATTATCTATTTTATCATTGAAAATTTTATATTTTTTTTTAAATATAAATTTAGTTGTGTAAGGACTATGAGTGTTAGTTATTTTCGTGGACAAAATATTTACTTGTAAATTTTTTTTAGGCCTACTATCAAGTCTATTAAGAAAAGTCGAACAAATGTTCGAGTTTTAGATAATCGTATTCCATGTATATCTCTTATAACTACGACACATAGTATTGTATTTATACATTTAATAATACATGTTCATAAATCTAAAATTATTTTTAGTGCTTAAATATTTTTTTTAGGTGTCTTAATATTTTTAAGATATGATTTAAAAATATTATTTTAAGGCTTTGCATGAGCCTTGAATAATGAAGTCCAAAATATTCTAACCCTAATACTAGTAGGTTATCATTATCTATATAT
This sequence comes from Hippophae gyantsensis, assembly GCA_030763125.1. Taxonomy (NCBI): domain Eukaryota; kingdom Viridiplantae; phylum Streptophyta; class Magnoliopsida; order Rosales; family Elaeagnaceae; genus Hippophae; species Hippophae gyantsensis. The sequence goes on along the minus strand of CM061033.1, from coordinate 16,465,091 downwards.
ACATATAGGGTTAGGGTTATTGTGTGACATAATAGAAAAAGCTGCTGCAAAAGAAAAAAATATATTGAAGCTATCGATCTGCCTCCCAAGTACTATTGACTACCGAAAAGAAAAAAAAACATTAAGAAAGGTGAACTTGAGAAGGAAGGCAACAAGAATTTTTATATATATAAATATATGAGAATTAGGATGACGGAGTGATGCTGCTAGATACTAAACAAAAAGCTGAAAATATTTTTTGAATAAAATATATATCATTACCTCGTCAACGTCATCAGCGGAGAACAGTCGAAATACCAAAAATTGAGAGTGCGACAATACAATCAACATATATAGATATTGATTGCATTAGTTCTGGGATGTTATAGAAAATAGGGTTTGATATTTTAAAAAAGATTAATCTCATATAAGAAATTCAAGTTTTAGTTGAGGATTAATCTTTTCTGATGCAGTTAAGCAAAGGTTGGTAAAAGGTAAAGATATTAATTTGTGATATTTGATTATCTATATTTTCATAATTTATAGTCAAATTGGTTTTTGTTTTTCATGTTCATATAGCTTATTTTTAATTAGTATCTTTCATGTTTAAATGAAATAATTTCATGTATGATCATGATTATTTGATTTGGTTATTAAAGTTTAAAGAAGTTATTTTTGATGAACTTGTTCTTAATCTTTTTACTCTAGAATTTGCTAGTTGATTTGATTTAAATGACATATGTTTTAAATCATCTAGTTAGGATTATTCATTATTAAATCCGTTCTAGAACACACCTGGGTACTTGTGTTTTTGTGCTAACTATTTTGTAGTTTATTTGTAAACGATTTGATTTGCGAGAAGCTTATTGGAACGTTGGTTTGGAAACCGTTCACGCTAATATTAGAAACTGTGAAAACAGAACAGAGGCTCGTAAGTAAAGTACATTGAGGCAGTATCCTAGAAAGGGTAGCATAAAATCGAGTTTGTACTTGAACATTTGATTTTCATAGTGGAAAATTAGGTAGTCCGGTAGACCGGTGGTTTTTCTCTTAGGTCATTGTTGTGACCTAAGTTGTTTCCACTTAAAATATCGTGTATTATTATTTTATTTTCACACTTTATTCTTACACGTGATTGCATGCATGACCGTTTTGTTTAGATTATCAAATTATAAATTAATAAAAAATAAAAAATAAAAACTATTCCCCTCTATGTTAATCTGGTTCATATCTTATAAACTTTCAAGTTAACTATTAAATTATACCTATAAAATTTAAAAAAATATTTAACTAAAGTGTTTTTACTAAAGAGTTATTTGAACAAACCTTAATTCCTTCTTTCATCTTTTCATTTTTGGGGTTTTAAAAAAAATAACAAAAAAGCCGAAATTTCAATGATATTTATGAGGAATTTTTTTTTTCACTAATGTTTTCAACTTTTTAAAAATAAGCTCTAATATCTTTATGTTTATTAAATCTTTACAATATTTCTCCTTAATAATATATGTTACAGTAAGCAACAGAGTTCTTTACGAAAAAATATCAAGAATGCTTAGGAGATTTATATTTTCTTTACCCGCAACATTTGAAATAATGTCTTTAACGATATTGAGATTAGACGTATTTTCAAATATAATCTCAGTAAATAATGGCATTAACTTTTCCATGCACACTTTTGTAATTACCCTTTAATAATTATAAAGTAAAATATATTTATTGTATTTATTACATTTAAAAATTAAAATTTATAATAAATAAAAAATACATATAAATTAAAATTTTATTTAAATTAAAAATAATCATAAAAAATAATCTTCCTAAATCATATCATTTATTATCTCTATTAATATTTTTTATATTTATTGTTTCGATATATTATATACATTTTTCTCTATAATTATTGATATTTATTGATTAAAAAAATCAATAAATTAATTAACTGGATTGAGAAAAAAATTAATTTTTTTTACAATGAATTATGAAAAATTATAAATTTACTTTTTATTTACTTAGTATAATTAAAAATTACTTCTCATTTAACAAATAAAATAATATTTATAATAATTAGATAATTTAAAGTTTTATTTTTTAATCATTACATTTGAAACTATATGTGATCAATTTTAATTAAAATTGATCTTTAATCTTTTAAGAAAATTAAATAAAGTAACATGTTTAAAATTTATCACAATAAAAAATAATACCCTTATTGAATGGGGTCTAGTGAATGGAATTTAACATTAAAAAAATATAAATAATCTTAATTTTATTTAAATAAACTTTAATTATATGGTGTTCAATGTTAAATAATGAGTTGAATTTTTTAAATAATAAAAGTATATAAATCAAATAAAAAGGGTGTTATTTTTATATTTTTTTCTTTAGCAAAGAAATGGGTGCTATTTTTTGGGTACAAGTTCTATGTAGTATTTTTTTTTTGTTTTCTCAAAAATTAAAAGATAACAATTTTACTAAATGTGATCGTTTAGAATAAATAATAAAAAATTGATTTATTATATGCATTTTGATAAATATCCAAATATTAAATATTTAAATTAATAGATAGTAAATGATATGATTTATTAAATTAAGAAAGAATCGATAATAAAAAATTATTTTTATGGATATTTAAATTTAAATAAATTTTTAATTTCTATGTATTTTTTTACCTATTATAGAATTTAAATAAAGAGGTTGCCATTTAGCATTTCTATCTTTCATGTACTCTTTGACTGTGCTTAATGAAATTATCCCTTTATTTGATTTTTTTTCTAAAAAAAAGAAAAAGAAAAATGACAGATACTTATTATATAAACCCATTTAATATAATTTTTAGGCAAAGTCGTGTCTATAGCTAATTTGCCTCGTCTTTGGCAGGAAGAGGACTATAGTATAATTTTCATGTTTTATTTTTAGTGTGTTATCGCATATATCGTTAATAGACAACAAAAAAATTAATCCAAAGAAGCTACAAATGGGAGCAAAGCTGCATAAGAATTGAATCATTTGTTCGTACATGTGTTTATTATAGTAACACATTAAAAAAAATCTGAAGTCCATTAAAAAAATATAGTAGGATCCCATTTTCTTTGGAAACAATTTTATCTATTTCCTAAGTTAGAGCTAAAGTAACTTTAACCATTTTTCTTAAAATTATACTTTCTTATTGAGATTAAAATTAACACTCTTTTTTTCTCTCTAAAACCTTAATATATTAATTAAAAATATATTATAAAGATTAACAATTACTAATCAGGATAAAACAATATAAGAAATAAAAATCTTAACTTTATTATATGAAAATTTATCTAGAATGCCTCGAAGATTTAACATATATTCACTTATACCCATAAGAGTATTATAATGCCTATAGGCTTTATAACTAATAACATTGGTTTCCTTAAATTTAATGGTATTAACCTTTTCATCTATAATATGTTGATATCTTTAATTAGATTAATAGTTATAATTATTATACCTAAATTTAATAAGTTTATCACAGTCTTTCCTTCTATGTCGTTTTCTCTTATTACACCGATTATGCCTCAACTTTATTCAACCCTTAATATCCTCCTAGTAATTGCGAGTCTTCTACATCCGTATATATATAATGTCTAATTTAGACTTATTAGAAAAGAGTGATTGCACTCCATTTTATTTATAATATAATAATTATTACAATTCTAAGGTCAATTAATAACCTTGAAGAGATTCTTAATCACTCTTAATTACTGGTCGAGATTTATAGATAGATGAGGTTACTATATTAGAAACTATGTGTTTTTTGAGCTATGTGTTCTCTAATACAAATAAGGATTTATTTTATAGCACAAGAAATATCTGTTTACAAGATAAGAATTATTATTTTATCCTTCCTTTAATAATTCATTTTCTTTACTATTTTTTAACTTTATCAATTTTAGCCATTGCTTTTTCTTGGCACATGCAACCAACTAAATATGTGGGTACTACATCTTTATTTTCTTTGTCGTCTCCTGCTGATGATTGACATGAATTGTGTGCAATAGGTACGCAAAAATATGCATCACAAACAAGTAATATAATGATGGAGATTATGTTATTAGAAACTAATTTTAAAACTAAAAAAATAAAGATCAATTTTATGTGTTTTGGAAAAGCATAATTAAAAGAATTAAAAATAAATAGAATTAATTAATTAATTCAAAATTAACAATCGAGAAGATATATGAGAAATATCTAGGAATATTTTCCCCAATTTTCTAAGCATATGAATCACTAAAATCTCCTAATATAATTACTAATGAATTAATCTAAGTAAACTATACACCATACAGTAATTAATCTAATCCTACTCTCATGTCAATTAAATTGCATACTACTTATTAAATTCTTCAATTATGAATCACCTACATAAGAATCATACATTTATGCCTAAAAACTATGCATGTTATTTAATCAAGACAAACAATTAAATAATTATCTTAAATCTATATAATTGTTTCTATAGATTAATTGTAGGCCAAACAATTAATAATATAAAAATCAGATTAAATAATATAATTAAATTGAAATCATAATTGAAGTAAAAACAATAGATCATCACATGTAGAAAATTGGGTTCATAAGACCCCTAGATTAATAAATTAGCTAAACATGATTATGCTCATAAACCTCGTAGTTTTCAATAAGAAAAAAATACAAATTAATAAAGAAAAGAGAAGAAGAATAAATACAATCAATATCTTAAATTCTAGCACCAATCTCCTATTGAATCTACACTAAATTGTATCTCCATTTGAACTTCTCTCTCCCTTTTTGGCACCAAAAATTGATAAAAAAATTGTAAAAATTGGCTAGTAGGTTTTTGTTGCAATTAAGGGGTTAACTAGGCTCAGATAGAATCTAGACCATCAGATCAGCTTTAGATTAAAGATTGAGATGAAAAAAAGGAAATTAAACAATGTTAGTTGATGGGATAAGGACACGTGGTAAGTGAGGGACACAGGATGAATCAACAAGTGATACATGGTGTGACAGACTGGTGCTAGTCAACACTGGCTTAGTTAGCGACAAGTGGCATGCAACAATTTTCTTATTCAGATTATGTGGCACACCAATGGAACGAATAGGCGAATCCGTGATGATGGTGGCATGCTCGTTGACTACTTGGAAAAAATTAGAGTGAATGCCATGGCAAAGCGTGACAATGCCTACATCAGCTAGTACATACGGTGCATCTCATTTGGCTCCATTTTGCTTGTGTGCCATCCATGTGACAATGAATGGTCAGCTGGAACATATGGCACACTCCAATTGGCTCCCTTTTGCTTACGTGGAATCCATGTGTCTTGTTCTGAATGCCTCTGCATTAAAAAATGCATAAAAATTCTAAAAAAAATCAAAAAATATATTTGGATCTCCTTTCACTAGAAAGTTTATATTTTAATATTTTTAACCCCAAAATAACTACTTATTGAATAAAATAAATAAATATTTAGCAAAAAAAATGCACTAATAACTCTACTTTCATAGAGTTATCACACCCCCAAACTTAACTCTTTTTTTGCCCTCAAGTAAAGCTAAGTCTAACTAAATGAAATAATATAGGCAGTATGTTCATAAATATATATATACTAATACATGCATATTTAGTGAAAACTATCCCCTTCAAAAGTCATACAATTCTATAACAAGGAGGTTCACATATTCATCAATCAACATTCCATCAATAAAATAATATGCAAGGCTTTTGACGAATTGATTCGTGTGTGTGTGTCTTACGCATGATATCATCCAATGCACTCATGAAATTAACTTAGATAATCATGCTAATCAAATCAATCTTAGAATAAGTCTCATAAGTCTATTTTTCAATTCCCTCTCCACTAATATAAATATGCACTTAGTTAAAGATCAATAAGAGCTTTACATGCTTCTAACATAAGGCTTAGGTGGGGTATACAAATGAAGACATTTAGGTTTTTTTTCACACCTTAGCTTTATTTTTATTCATCATGTAATATTTAACTATAATGAAACTTTAATTTCTTTTTCCTAGTGCACACTATCTTATCATTCTTTTCATATTTTTTTATTTCATATCTTCTTGTAACTTCATAACACCCCAAACTTATTTTTTTTTCTTTTTAGAAAGGGGTTATTGTGTTGTAATTATTTTTTAAATAGGGTGCATTATAATTAATCTCACTCTATAGCATAACACATGATTACATTTTCTTTTTGTATATGCTAAAGGTGCAAAGATAATGGTAATGCTTATTGGTTGGGTTTTACATGTGGCTTAAAGATATAAAAGGTTTTTAATTGAGCTCAAATGGGTGACTAAAAATATCAACAATGGTTAGCTTAAAAGGCTCAATCGATCCAAATAAGGCTTAAATAATTTATTATGCTAAATACTATTTAGGATTTTGCCTCAAGAGATGATCAAATAGATTCTAAAATATGATAGATATCATCAACTCTCAAAACTCGCCATAATTTTTCTATCAATAAGAACACCAAAATCAATCATGAATATGTTCATAAAATTTGAATCAATCTAATTAAAACTAGTAAGCATATCACATAATTAATGTAAGTATCTTAACAAGCATGTTACATTCCTTATTCTAGTCATGACAACTAATTTTTATCATTGGGCTCATACATTTCATATCAAGTATGCATGCATTTGGTTTTCATAAATTTATAAATTTATACCCAAATCATGATTAAAAACATACTAAAAATAAAAAATCCTAAAAATTGAAAATTCCTACTAAATACTAAAGTAGAGAATGAAGTTTCTTATCCCAAACTTAAATTGCACATTGTCCCCAATATGTATATATAAATATGAAAAAGTAAAAAAAAAACTCCCTAGTCTTGGCATACTATATCTATCGTTAAAATGCTCAATCTTATTGCATCATTGCTCCCCATATTTATTTACCTAAAAAAACAATAAAAATATAAGTAAAATAATATTAGGTTGACTCCCAACCAAAGTCATGTTTAATGTTCTTGACTAGACGGTCATATCAACTTTTAAGGTGCATCTCTCTATGTCCATTTACTATTGAGCTTGCCCATAAACAATTTTAGTCTTGAATTGTTTAATAATAATTTATGTCTAATTTAAAAACATGGTGCTCAATTATCTTATTATGCCATTTTTTGTTTTCTTTTTCATAATTTATGGCATTCTTATAAGTACTCCATTGTAGCTCATCTAATTTAAGTATTTGCAGGATTCTTTTCGCCTTTCTATTGGACTCTTTCACTTGCCTATTGGATTGTGGATGGTAGGGTAAAGATGTGAGGCCTAACCTTGTTGTCCTTTCAATAGATGGTTTGAGCTTAGATCCTATCTCTAAACTCTTAACAACCAGATTAAGTATACATATGGGAGTTGTAGCCTCCAAATAGTTCACACAGTCAACAATATCAATTATAGATTCTATACTTTTAAAATTAAAATAGATTGAGTTGTTTCTTAGTGAGTTTACTTCATTCTTCACAGCATCATATGTAATAGTCTTAGGCGTAGGTGATTTAGTAGATTTTTTTTAAGTAATCATCATGATCAGTAACATCTATCCTAAAGCATTCATTAACATTATTAATATCAGAGGGTTCAGATGCTTTGAAAACTTTAAATGTTACTTGTTCATCTTGCACTCTAATTGTAAGCTCACCTTTTTTTATATATCAATGAGTTTTTTTTTCTGGTTGCTAAGAATGGACACCAGGTACGATAGGAATGTTACAGTCCTCTTCCATGTCTACTACAATAAAATCCATGGAAAATATAAACTTATCTACTTTTAGTAGTACATCTTCTACCACATCCCCGGGTCACTTAATTAATCTATATGCCATTTGTATTGTTATTGAAGTGGGTTTGGCTTTACCAACCCTCAATCTCTTGAAGACTGATAATGGCATAAGTATAATACTTGAACCTAAGTCACATAGTGTTTTCTCAAAGTTCATGTTCCCAATTGTGCAAAGAATGTCAAAGCTACATGAATCTTTCAATTTTTGGGATAGTTTTCTTGTAAGGATGGCACTACAACTTCAATCAACGTTATTGTTTCATTATCTCCCAACCTTAGACAAATATCCTTCAAAAATTTGGTATAAAAATATATTTGTTCAAGTACATCTACAAATAGTATATTTATATGTAGCTTCTTGAAAACATCTATAAATTTTGAAAACTGCATATCTAACTTTTGCTTTTGTAGTCTTTAAGGGAAAGGAATAGTGGGTTTGTAGAGGTTGCTCTTTTTTGGTTGAATTATTTCCTTTCCAATGTTCTGTTTATCCATTTGTTCTTACTTATTCTTTTACTTCATGTTCCTCATCATCCTTTTGAGTCTCATGTTCTACCCCTAAAGTTTTACCACTTCTCAAGTTATGGCATTACAATGCTCCTTACTTTTTCTTCTTGAGTTTATAATTGTGTCACTTAGAAGGTTACCTTGAGGTCTTTGAATTATGGCTAGGGAAATTTTCCCCATATGGGTTTCTAAATTTTGAATTGAAGTCTATTGAGTGAACACTTTTGTATTTACTAACTGGTTGAAATCTTTTATCATCCCCATTAAATCATTTGTATTGTCCTCAATAGGTGGTTTCTTCTCTTGGGCTTGGGATTGTTATGGTTGTTGAAAATCAAAAGGTGGAAGTGATTGAAGGTTGAATTGATTACCACCTTGATTGTTGTTATTACTCCAAGAGAAATTTGGATGTTGTCTCCATCCTGGTTAATATATGTTCGAGTATGGATTATTGTTTCAATTCACATTACCCATATAGAATGCTAATTTAGGATTATTTGGACAATTATCAAATAGATGAGCTCCTCTATAAAAGACACAGAACAACCTTGAATCTTGGATTTGGTTTATACTCGATGGAAATTTTTGAGCCTTTAACACATTCACCAAAGATGACACTTGAGCTATAAGTGTCGTAATATCATTTACTCCATGCACTCTGTCTACTCTTCTTAGGGATACCATTATGTCTATTGGCCATTGGTAATTATTGCTAGCCATTTTCTCAAGTAAGTCATAAGCTTGATTGTAAGATTTAGCTAGCAAAGCTCCGTTAGCGGATGCATCTACAATGGTTATTGTTTGACCATTGTAGAAATTTTTCATTTGGATCCAATAAGGGATGCCATGATGAGGACACTTATCAATTCTTTAATTTTTTTCCATGTTTCATATAAAGATTTCCTTTCAATTTGTTAGTAGGAGGAAATTTCATTTCTAAGGTTGGCATTCTTTGTTGATGGGAAATATTTCATCAAGAGTTTCTCTGCCAAATCATTCCAAGTCATAATGGAATCAGGTGGCAAAGAGTTTAGCCAAGTTTAAGCACGGTCTCATAAAGAGTAAGGGAACAATCTGAACCTAAACGTTTACTTGGTCATACCACAAACTTGAATGAATCTCCAACTTCAATAAACAATCTGAGATGTAAATAAGGATCATATGTTGGTAATACACTAAATTATCCACTTGTTTGTAACATTTGAAGCATCATTTCCTTTAGTTCAAACTAATTAGCTTGAATATTTGGCCTTGTAATACTTTGATTCAGCCCTTCCAACATAGGTAATGCATATTCATTAATAACTTTGTTCCTATCATCCATTAAAGGTATATGGTTATTTAAATTTAGCTTAGTATTGTTTATTTCTAATGGATTGACTATTTCTTTCACTTGGGTAAAAACTTGTTACTTTTTATTTATCTAGAAGTACGTTCGATTTTGGACTCTAAAGGTAAATTGTTTTCCTTACGGACTATGCTTATGTAATAGAGCCAAATATATTTCTAATAGCAAAGAGATGTCAAAATTAAAAATAAATAACTAAATAAATTAATTATAATTATGAAAAATAAATAAAGAAAAATAACTAAAAACTTGGTCTACATGAATTGTGTGCAATAGTATGTAGATTACAAACTATGTTATTAAAAACTAATTTTATAATTAAAAAAATCAAGATCAATTTTATATGTTTTGAAAAAGTAAAGTTAAAATAACTAAAAAATAAATATCAATAATTAATTTACTCAAAATTAGTAGCTAAGAAGATATGTAAGAAAATATCTAAGAATATTTAATATCTTAGTTTTCTAAATATGTGAATCACCAATTTTTTTTAATATAATTACCAATTAATTATCAATTAATTACATGATCAATTGAATCTAACCTAACATGTATTTATCTCTTAAGTAGATTACAAATCATATAGTAATTAACTTAATTACACTCTCATGTCAATTAAATTGCATACTACTCATTAAGTTCATCAATAATGGATTACATATATAAGAATCATACATCTCTACCTAAAAACTACATACATTATTTAATCAAGACAAAAAATTAAATAATTCTATCAAATCTATTTAATTACCTTTATAGATTAATTGTTGGCCAAACAATTAATAGCATAAGAATTATAATCATAATTGAGATAAAATATTAGATAATCAAATTTAGAAAATTGGGTTCATAAGACCCCTACATTAATAAATTAACTAGACGTAATTTTGTTCATAAAACTCATATTTTTCATAAAGAAAGACATAAAAATTGGTGAAGAAAGGAGAAGGAGAAGAAGAAGGAATACAATCAATCTCTTGAATCCCCACCACTAATTAAGATTTATGGGATTAAATTAATCTCAGGTGGAATGTAGACCATCAGATCAGCTTTAGATTAATGGCTAAAATGAAAAAAAAAATAAAAATTAATAACATTAGAGAATAGAAACGCAACACATGGCATTGAGGATTTACCTGGAAAATCAACATGTGACGTGTGGCATAGGTGGACGGGTCATGATCAACGTGATTGAGTCATCTCTATATGTCACGATGTGATTTATGAATGCAGGTGGAGTGGTACCCATGTGGGAAGAATGAATGAATCGTTTGATGACATGTTGAAACTCAAAATGAACACTATATTGAAACGTGGCATAGCCCTACATCACCTGGTACACACGGTTTTGCATGATTGGCCCTCTTCACTTGCATGACATCCATGTGGCATCTTCTGATTGGTTTAACATTAAAAAAATCCAAAACAATTCTAAAAAATATATTTTCACATATTTTCACTAAAAAGTTCATATTTTAATATTTTTAATCCAAAAAATACTACTTATTGAATAAAACGAGAAAATATTAAGCAAAAAAGTGTACTAATGACTATACTTTTATAGAGTCATCACCAAACAATTAATAACATAAAAATCATATTAAATAATAAAATAAAATTGAATTCATAATTAGGGTAAAAGTATTAGATCATCACATGTAGAAACATGGCTTCGTAAGACCCATACATTAATAAATTAGTTTCACATGATTGTGTTTATAAATCTCATATTTTTCAATAAGAAATAAATAAATTAATAAAGAAAAAAGAATAAGAATAACACAATCAATCTCTTGAATTGTAGCACCAATATACTCTTGAACCTCTGCCAAATTTTATCTCCATAACTTCTCCCTTTTTGGCACCAAAAATTGGTAAAATAAAATTGTGAATTTTAGTTATGGGTTTTTGTTGTAATTAAGGAAATTAGGTTCAAATGGAATCTTGACCATCAAATCAACTTCAGATCAAAAGTTGAGATGAAAAAAGAGAAAATAAATAGCACAAGTTGATAGGATAACGACACGTGGCAAGCGTGGATATGTAGACGAATAAATGCATAATGCATTTTGGGGTAGAGTGGTGCTGGTCAATATGGGTTGAGTCACCAACAGGTGGCATGCTGCGATTCGCTAATATGAATTGCATGACATGTGCATTGATTGCTCAGAAAAACTCAAAGTGAATGTTGTGGTGACATATGGTAATGCTTGCGTCAGTTGGTACATATGGTGCACCCTAATTGGCTCCCCTTCGCTTGCATGACATCAATATGGAAACGAATGGTCAACTAGAACACGTAACACGCTCCGATTGGCTCTCCTTTGCCTACATGGCATCCAGATGTTATGTTCTAATTGATCATTATTAAAAAAATCATAAAAAATTCATAAATATTTCAAAACCTTTCAAAAAAATTTAGAAAAATATATTTTCATCTCCTTTAATTAGAAATGTCATATTTTAATATTTTTAACTCCAAAAGTACCACTCATTGAAAAACAAATTATTCCAAAAAGTATATTGATGAGTCTACTTGCATAGAGTTATCAACTAACAATTCTTTCCTCTTTATTCTTCCTTGTCATTTTCTACCAATAGCCCTTTAGATGACATTGATGATGATGTGTCTTTGTCTTTTCAATCCTTGTTGTAGTAAATGCATTTATAATCTTTTCTGGCTTTTTTGGCATAAAGTAGAATTCCTTATTCTTGACCAATTTTTAGGTTATTATTGTTAAAATTTATCTCAAATTTGGTATTTTTTCACCATTGTCTTTGATAATATCCATGCTACTATAAAAAATGATGATGACTTTACTGATTGAGTAATTTACTTTAATCTCAATAAAATTGTCAATTTTCTAGGTTTATAGTAAATTTGGCTTAATATTTAACCTCTTAATATACATAGTTCATATGTGTTGAATTCATTTTTTAGAAGCCCCCTTGGTTTGGGGATTTCTCTATCTGTGTTAGAAATCCCTAGCTTGATGAAGTGGTAGAGACTGATACATCATTCCTCATTCGAGTCTATTAACGAATTGATAAATTTAAGATAAATAAGCTTATCACCTGCACTTATCTTCTTTCTGAAGCTCTTGATTACTCTTTTGAAATTTTTTGAAAAATAATTTAATTCACTTAAATTAATTCTTGGATATATATTTTCTATTAGTCATGCATGGAAAGCTTTATAAACAAGTATTGGATCAACTCCTTCAAAACTATTGAATTTACTCCCTATAGAGAATTCTTTTTTTGTAGTATAGAACTTTATATCTTTTATGTGTTATTAGATAGAATTTTTGGCCAAGTTGTAGAGATTCAACCATTATAGTTTGTTGAGATTTCTTTATTGGTCCTTTTAATCTTCAATGACTAATGAATTTATGGAGGATGTTTCCTTGAATAGCACTAGATGCCTTACTATCTTTGATGTTTCTAGGAGAGATGCCTCTCTAAATAGTATTAGAGGCCGTACTACTTTTCCTAGAGTTGTTAACCTACTGGGTGTAGCTGGTTGTTGTAGTACTATAGAGTAATTCCTTACTATCTCATTTGGAGTTATTAGTTATGGTACTTTGTAATTGACATAACTACCTTTAACCTATATTCTGTTGATAAGGATTTATGAGTTACTCCACTAAACCCAATAATAGATTTACTTACTTTAGCCTAATTGTTGTGAATTCATAGTTTTAGCCCATTATAGGTCATATAAGTCTTTTTCTGTTCCTCTTTTTTTGCTTCATCAACCCAATTGAGCCTTTTTATTTCAGAGATATTACTCTTTTTTGAATGGTTAGGTTCTTCATTTTCATCTTGAATTTTTTCTTTAGAAGTTTTACCTTCTTTAGATTGAATTTTTTTATGAATATTCATTTTAAGAGTTTTTAGACTCTAAGAGTTGTTTTGAACAATCAAGTTCTTCTTGTTTATTTCCTGTCTCCATAAGAAACTTCTTAAGGTATAAAAGCTTGAGTTGTTCTTGAAGGTTTTTTATCTCCTTTTTCTTTATTTTGATTTTAATATCAAGACTTTCCATTCTTGTAAGCATAAAAATAGTTAGAGGTACTAATTATCTAATACGAGCATCTACTGAACTATATTTATATTATGGAAGATGTTTGACATCAAAATTATAGTGATTAAACCACTGTTTTCGTTTGACTAATCTTCCTTGTTTACAATCACCTGTACTATTAATTCTTATGAAATAACCAAAATTCTTGTTATCAATTATAATAATGAATATGAAACTTATGACATATATTGCAAATTCTTAATATCTTTTTAACAACTATATATTCTTTTTTATTAATATGATAATTTAATTTTGGACTATGGAAATATCCTAAAATATACCTACAAAGATATTTATCTATATCATTTATTTTTATTTTTAATACTGCTCCACAATATTCTTGTTAATCATTTATTTCAATTATCATTCTATCATCGGGACTGTGTGGTATAAATTGGTAAATTTTTTACTTGTGCTTTTACATTATCCATATACAGAGTATCTTGTTTTGTTCACTTCCAGACATAATATTTTTTTAATTTTGCTTGTAAAGGTTTTTATGTTTCTACAAGTTTCTTAATGTATGCTTCAGTATATGCTAAATATCCTAAGAATCTTTGTAATTGATTTTTGTAAATTATGTTTTTCATCTACAATTCCCAACTCTAAGTACTTATTTTCTACTGAGCAATTACTTTTTTTTTCATAAAGTATAATGCTTTATTTTCTACATTCTTGCAGAATATTAATAATATCCAAACCAAAATATAATCTATGTAAATACAATAAATATTTTGAAATTTCTTAAAGATATTATTTATATATCTTTGAAATATACTCGGAGCTTCTTTTAATCCAAATGCTACAACAATTCATTGGAACTGTCCTTGGAAGCAACTAAATGCAATTAATTTTTGAGATCGTTCATCTAGTCTTATTTGTCAAAATCCACTTTTATAATCAAAACTAGAGAAATATTTTTTCCTTTATTAAGGATAATTGTTCTTTTTTCTTTGGAATAAAGTATCCATCATCAATGATTTATTTATTCGGTGCTTTGAATTTCATTACCATTCTTTTTTTCCCTCTTTTTTTAGCTTCTTTTTCGACTAAAAATGTTGGACTAGAATTAAGTGAATTACTTAGTATTATGACTTTTAGTTCAAAAAGTTCTTGAATTTGTTTTTCAATTTCAATCATGTCTTCTAGAGTATAAATAATTGATTTTACTCTTATAACCTTGTTAGGTTTTTTTTTAATTTTATGTTGACAATAATTTTAAATTTATTAATTTTTGAATCCGAAATATTTTTTGATCTTATTATTTTTAATAATTTTTTAATACTTGCTACGACTTTAACTTCATATATTTCATTAAGAAAAGAGTTGTGTTTTTCTTCTATAACTAATGAAATATTTTCTAAATAAAGTTTTTTTGCTTTGTGTCTATCTCATCAAATTTTTTATGTTATTGCATAAAAGTTGAGTTTGATACAGTCAAAGATTTTATTATTTTGATACATAAATGGTTTCACATATAATATTGTTGAACCTTTTTTGTCTAAATATTGTGTAAATGTTTGATATAAGTTTAAGAAATTATTTTCTATTAATAAATCAACTTTTGCTTCTTGTTTATATATGGTAGGAATATGGAAATTTTCTCTTCCTATCATCGTATATGTCTTTTAAAACCTTATAAGATTACTATAGTTATATTAACAATTTTTACAATTAAATCCTTTAGTGTCCATTTTCAGTGTTTTTCTATGAATACATATTTACTTGATACACACATACTAGCTCCTGTATCTATATATACATGTAAAACCTGATATAACCTTTAAATTTCAGTCCTACCTTAGTATAGGTACTGTTTGGATTTGTAAAACTATACAAATCATTCATCTTCTGATGATGAGTACCCATATTTTGAGTGTTCATATTTTGATTTAGTTATTTCCTCTTCAATTTCCTCCAATAGGTAAATATTGTAAGTATCATCTATATTTGATCTCTCAATTGGTTCTAGTTCTATCTTAAAAGCTTCTTCTAAGATTTTTACTTTCTATGAAAATTTGTTTTTAAATTCTTTCTTATGTTAAAGCCTATTAGGATATTTTTTGGCATAAATCTTTATTCACTGTAGATCCAACACCTACATGTTGCAGTGTTTATTCCTTTTTCAGGATGTTTGTATCTTTTTCTTTTAAAATATATTTTACTATAGAATTGCCTATTAAATCTTCTTTTATATTTTTTTAAATCTTGTTTCCTGAATTTATATATTTTAAATATCTTGTATTTTTATGTTTATGTTTGTAGGGTCTAATATTACATCCATATTTTTCTAGCATTTTAAAATCTTTTGTATCATAATAGATTTTATTATTTCCTCTTATTTGTTTATACTTTTCCCTCTCTTGACATTTAATAATTATCTAACTTTTAAGGCTTCTTATTCTTCCTCCTAGTGTGTATGGTATGATTTCTTTCTTTCTTTGGTTCCAACCTTCTATAAAGGTTTCATATAATGTTCCAAGTAATTTTTGAAAAAAATTTCCTTATATATTGCCTACATAGAGGGTGATAATTTATGGTAATACATTTTATATTCATAAATAAAATAATCTGTGTAGCACATGTTACAAATTTCCATACTTGTTAAATACCATTTGACTTCATTAATTTCATTTTCACTAACTTTGATGATAATACTTCCTTTATCTTCTCCAGTAAATTTCTTGTATATTTTATTTACTATTATATCTAAATATTTTCTTCTTATAGGAGCATTCCTTTATATTAATAAATGTTGTTCGTTTGTTAAATTTGAAAACTAAATTTTAATATTTCTTGTCATATTGTGAGCTACTAAAAATCTACAAATTGAAGGGATTGATTGTGTAGATTGAGAGGTTTGTATGAGTACACTCGTACCACTAGCCCACTCATTTAAAGCTTTTCTCCTATCTTTTATACAATTTAGATCTAAAATAGCAAACCTATAATTTTCATAGAGCCTGAATTCTTATAGAATACTACCTCTAGTTCCCCAGTGTATTTATTCTTCTATTTTGGGTGGTTGTTTTCTTCTATTGGAGGCATCAGGTTCTCTTGACATTTTTCTATTTCTTCTTTCCCTTTATGGGTCCAATGTTTCTTCTTGGTAAGGAATTGGTAAATAAATTAGTTTTATTTGACCTTTCAAAGTCATGATTTCTGCTTCAAAATCAATTTCACTAATTAATTTTATATCATTTTCCTCTTTGTTTGTACAAAGTTGTTCAGTATAATTTTTTTCTAGTTCTTCATCTCTTAAAATTAACAGAGTTACTAATTTTTCTATATCTTTTTTTTTGTTCATAAATTTTTCGTCTAATTATTTTTTATATTCCATTAAATATATTTTTCTTTAGATTTTCTTTTCTCATTTTTAGGTATCAGAGCATCCGATCTTCTAGTTAGTTCTTTATTTAATCCTTCTAAGGGATCGTATTTATAACCTATAATATCATTGTTTCTATGTATATTATATACATATTTTCTTAATTCTGTAAATTTTACATGTATATTTTGTTGTAATTTATATAACCACATTCCTTTATTTCTCTTAATAACTCTTTTTGTGTTTCAATTATATCTTGTAGACACTTCGTGTTTGATCCTTTGATTAAGTCCATTTCCTCTGTTAGAAGTATTAAAGTCTTCATTAGTGTTATTTGATTTTTTGCTACACCTACTAGCCTCCTATCTATTTCTAATTGTATATATATTTTTTATTTATCTTTAAACATTACTTTCTTCCTAATATGACATCATGAACAAATACTTTCATTATTTGAACATCTTGATTTAATTATGTTATGTCTTTTTCTTTATTGGAAGTTTCTCTTTTAGATTCTATTAATGTAAATCTTCCTATGTTATTATTTCTTGTTACATTATTTTTTCTTTAGGGTTTTTCTTTGATGTGTAAATACCATTCTTCTGGTATTTCAAAGTTTGTCAATTTTTTGGTTTTATTATTTGACCAAGTTCCTGAAATATTTTATCAATTTCTATGAATTCATTTTGTTCATTTATTATACTATTGTAATTATTTGTTAATGAATACTCTATTATGTAGTTTATTGAAAATAGATGATTTCCTTCTTTCATTAAATCTCCACTTTCAAATTCATATCCACACTTAATACTTGGTTTAAATTTTTATCATGAATATTAATAACAAACCTAGGATATGCTGTGAATTTTAGTTTATGGTATCACAAATTACTATGGATCATTCATAGTTCCTATTTATTATTCTATTATCTAGCAATGTTATTTTTATAGGTGTACTTATTCTTTCTTCGAAATGAGTTTGTATTAATATTTGGATTTTTCCTAAATGGATATATCTAATTTTTTCTTTATTCTTTTGAAAAGTTTTTGATAATTGTTTCTTTATCAATTAATGGTATATTATACACTCATTTTATATTTGTAACATTAATGCTCATTTCTTTATTACTTATTCCATAATAAACTGTCGCTTTTTGAAAATGATTTCCTTAATAATGAAAATGATAGATCTTTAAATCCATCTCTTTCTTTATGATTTAATTTTATATTTTGAATTTCTTCAAATTTGTTTTTACTAATTATAATTTCTTTTGAAAAATATCCTGAGATTTCTTCTATTTTTAATTCTAATATTTCTTGATTTCTTATTCTTTCTTAATTCTCTATTATTTCTTCTTCCATTTTTTATTTATGAAATATTACTATTTGTTTCTGTTATATTTAACTTCTAATTGTTTGAAGGATAATTTTGAATTTTTTTCAAAACTTGGGAGTATTTTTAAAGATACCTTAAAGTTTGAGGTATTTTTGATGTTATTCTTGATTGTATAAAGTGCATCTAGCAAAAAGATAAATAGACAAATCTAATGACATATAAAGAAAAGTTATTATTATGAGAACAAACAATTCAATATTTTTCTTGAAAGTTTGGGTAGATTCATAACTCCAAAACTTGATCAGATAGCTAGTGAAAAGAAGCCTAAAATGTTTCATCAAATGCTTGATAATTTTTTCATTTCTAATGATCCATTTCTCTACCTGATAAAATTTTCACAAGTGTGGATTTATAAGAACATATTTATACTGGCTTGAAACCTTTAAAACTAATAAAGTTTTGAGTACATTGCAAGAGATCTTCAAAAGTTCCATTTTTGAAGACTCAAAGAGGAAGCGAGAGAACATAACAAGTACATACAGAAACCATATAAGATCAATTTCATGTATTAAAGATCATGTTTAAGTAATAAATCAACTAAAGCATACCAAAATTACATAACACTTTGAACAAAATTACTTTACCTTATTATGAGAAAACTCATAAATTTTACAAAAATAAGAAGGTGAAAATTAGCATTTATTTTATTTCTATAGATCTTACTATAAACTACTAACATAATAATTTTAATCCATATTATGATAGGAGAATAAATTTGGATCATCTTATTCTTATTTGAAATCACCATCATGACCCCTCTTTTTTATAAATAAATAGGCCTAAAAACATCTTTTGTAAATAATTTACTGAACGACCCACCTAAACATCGACACTAATTTAACTATTCACCATATATTTTTTTAATAAATTTGCAAACTCTCACTTTTAAACCTTGATAAGAGGGATTAATATCATAAATACTCTTAAGTTTTGAGGAATCTTCAAAAATATCCCAAAGGTTTCAAAAATTCAAAAATATCTCTGAAACATAACGAAAGTTAAATCTAATGGAAGTAAATAGTAACATTCCTAAAATGAAAGAAGAAAAAATAAACCAAGAAATAATAGACATAGAAATAGAAGATATCTTAGAAAGCTTTTTTTTTTTACAGAAAATGGTAATAAGTAAAAATAAATTTGAAGAAATTCAAAACATAATTTATTATGGTATAAATAATAAAGAAATGAGTATTAAGATTACCGATGCAAAAAGAATGTATAATATACCATAGATTAATAAAAAAACTATATTAAACAAACTATCAAAAATTCCTCATAAAGATGTCTTAATAAAAACTCATTTTGGAGAAGTAATAGATACATCAATAAAAATAGCATTATTAGATAACATAATAATAAATAGAAAAGATGTCTTATTAGGAATGATCCGTAGTAACTTAGGATATCAAAGTTAAAATTTACAACATATCCTAAATTTGCTATTATTATACATGATAAAAATTTAAATCAAATATAAAGTTTTAGCTTATGAATTTGAAAGAGGAGAATTAATGAAAGAAGAAAATCATCAATTTTTATTACATTAGCTAGTAGTATATTCTTTGACAAATAGTCATAATGGTTCAATATACGGACATAATGAATTTATAGAAATAGACACAAATTTTAAGGAACTTAGACAAATAATAAAACCAAAAATACTAACAAACTTTGAAATACCAGAAGAATGACAATTAGATATCAAAGAAAAAACCTAGATAACAGGAAGAAAAAATAATGTTGATAGAAATAATAGCATGCTAATGTTTACTTTTATAGAACATGAAGGAGAAGCTTCTAACCAAGAAGATGTTAAAAACTAGAAAATTAAGTTAAAATAATAAAGACATTAGTTCATGATTGTATATTAGGAAACAATAATAATGTTTAGAGATCAAATGTAAAATATGCATTTGGAAGTAATTGGAAGCCTAGTAGGCGTAGCAAAAAATCAAGCAACATTATTTGAAACTATACAATTATTAACAGAGGAAATAGATTTAGTCCAAGAATAAAAAACAATATTTACAAGAAATAACAAATGCACAAAAATAAAGGAATGTGGTTTTAATAAACTACAACAAAATATACATAAGAAATTTTAAAAACTAATAAAATATGTATACAATATACATAGAAATAATGAAATAATAAGTCATAAATATCTTCTCTTAGAAGGAGTAAAAGAAGAACCACCTAGGAGATCAGATTCCTTGATTCTTAAAAATGAGAAAGTAAAAAATGAAGAACAATTTGAGAAAAAAGATATAATTTCAATTTAATGGAATATAGAAAAGAATTAGAAAGAAAATTCCTGAACCTTGAAAATAAGGATATAGAAAAATTAGTTAGTTTATTGATACTAACTATTGAAGAAATAGAAGAACATTATAATGAAAAACTTTGTACAAACAAAGAAGAGGATGATTTGACAATAATCAGTGAGATTGATTCTGAACCAAAAAACATGACTCTAAAAGATCATATGAAACCAATTCATTACCAGTCCCTTACCAAGAAGGAACATCTGACCCACATAGGGGAGAAATAAATAGGCAAAGGACATAACAACTTGACATCACAGATAGAACAAGACAACCACCTAAAATGGAGGAAGGTTTGCATTGGGGAAGTAGAGGTAGTATTTCACTAGAATTCAAACTCCATGATAATTATAAGTCAGATCTTCTAGATTTAGACTGTATAAGAGATAAGAAGAAAGCCTTAGATTAATGAGCTAGTGGTATGAGTGTGCTCATACAAACCTCTCAAACTACCCAAAAAAACTTTTCAATCTGTAGGGTATTGCTAACACATAAAATGATAGGAAATGTTAAAGTTTGGTTTTCAAACTTAATAGATCAACAACATTTGTTAATGCAAGGGAATACTTTCACTGGAAGGGAATACTTGGATATAGTAATAAATGAAATATACAAAGAATTTATTAGAGAAGATAAAGGAAGAACTATCACTGAATCCAGTGAAAATGAAATCAATGAAGCTAAATGACATTTAACAAATATGGAAATTCGTAACATGTGTTACATATATTCTTTCATTTGTGAATATGAAATGTATTACCATAAACTATCACCCTATATGCAAACAACTTATAAAGAAATTTTTTTTCAAAAATTACTTGGAACACTACATAAGACCTTAATAGAAAGTTGGGAACAAAGAAATAGAGAAACTATACCAGATACTTTAGGAGAAAGAATGAAAAGTCTTAAAAATTGGATCATTATTAAATTCCAAGAGAGAAAAAAATATAAACAAATAAGAGGAAATGATAAAATCTGCTATGATATAAAATATTTTAGAATACCAGAAAAATATGGATGTAATATAAAATCTTATAAACAAAAATATAAATATAAAAAATATAAATTCAGAAAACAAAATTTCCAAAAATATAAAAAAATATTTAATAGAGAAACCTACAAGAAAAGATATTTTAGAAGAAAGAAGTATAAGTCTTCTGAAAATAGGAATTATTGCCTTTCAGGAAAGAAAAAATGCAGATGTTGGATCTATAATGAAGAAGGATATTATGCCAACGAATGTCCAATCAGACTTCAACATTAAAAAAAATTTAAAAAGGAATTTCCACAAAAAGAAAAAATCTTGGAAGAAGTTTTCAAAATGGAGTTAGAACCAATCGAGGAATCTCATATAGATGATTCTTATAGTATCTATCTGTTGGAAGAAATTGAGCAAGAGATTATTGACTCAGAATATGAACACTCAAATTATGGATATTCTTATCAGAAGATGAATGATTTGTATAGTATTATAAATCCAAATAATACTTACATAAAAGTAGGAATAAAATTTAAAAACTATACCACTTATCATTTACATGCATATATAGATACAAGATCTAGTATATGTGTAGTCAGTAAATATGTATTTCTGGAAGACAACTGGAAACAAGCACCCAAAGATTTAATTGTAATAATTGCTAATAATATTACAATAAATCTTAATAATGTATTAAAAGATATTGATATAATGATAGGAGGAGAAAATTTTCACATTCCTACCATATATCAACAGGAAACAGGTGTTGATTTATTAATAGGAAATAATTTCCTAAACTTATATCAACCTTTCACACAATATTTTGACAAAAAAATTCTCACAACCTTTGAAAGAGATACCATCGATGTCTCAAAAATAAGAAAAACTTTAACTTTCTCAAACCCAACCACAATGGTTGAGTCTCTATAAATGGTCAAAAATTCTACCCAAGAACATATTGAAGATATGAAGTTCTATACTACAGACAAGGAATTTCCTACAGGAAGTAAATTCAATATCTTGGAAGGAGCTGATCCAATATTTGTGTATAAATCTTTTCATACAAGACTAATAGAAAAATATATATCTAGGAATTAATTTAAGTGAATTAAATTATTTCTCAGAGAATTTTAAGAATTTCAGAAGGAAAATTAAAGTAGGTGAAAAACTCGTTTATCTTAGATTTTTCAGTTCATTAATGAACTGAAATGAGAAAGGATGTATTAGTCCCTACCATTTCATCAAGATAGGGATTTCTAACACAAATAGAGAAGTTTCCAAACCAAGGGCACTTCCAAAAAAGGAATTCAACATGGGAGAACTCTATGTACCTTAAGGTCAAATGTTAGACAAAATTTACTATGAACTCAGGAAGATTGACAATTCTACTAAGTTCAAAGTAAATTATTCAACTAGTAAAGTCATCATCATTTCTTAGAGTAGCATGACTCTGTTAGAAGAAGATGATGAAAAAATTACCAAATACAAAACCAATTTTAATTGCAACAACTTGGAAATTGGTCAAGAAATAAGGAAGGTATTTTGCTTCTATGCCAAAAAAGCCACCAAAGACCACAGATGCATTCTCTACATCAAAGATCAAGAAGATGAAGATACATCATCATCATCATCATCAAAAGAATCATCGGTAGAAAACGACAAAGGAAAATGACAAGAGGAACTATCGGTAGAAGACAATAAAGAAAATAAAGATGTAGATCCCACATCTCAATCGGCAGCATGTGCCAAGGAAAAAAGAAGTGGCTATCATTTAAAGAAAAAAAGAAGAATTATTAAAGTAAGGGTAAAATAATAATTTTAGTTTTGTAAACAAGGATTCATTATGCTATAAAAGGAACCCTTATGCTCATTTCAAAACACACACGTATACAAAGAAATCTAGAGCTCTCTACTCTGAAATACACAAAAAATTCTAGCATAGAAAATCCTCTATCTAGAAATCCCAAAACCAATAATGTTATACCCAATAATTATGAGCGGCTAAGCACCTCCTCAAGGTTCTTAGTTGGACTTAAGTTGTAATAATTATTATCCTATGAATAAAATGAAATTCAATTACTCTTCTCTAGTAAGTCAACTATTAGACACCATATTTATGTACGGATACAAAAGGCTCACCATTTCCAAGAGGGTGTTGAGGTTTGAGTAAAACTGAGGCATAACAATTGTAACAAAAAAACGAACAGAAGGGAAGACCATGGTAGACCCATCAAATTCAAGTATAATAACTATAAATTTAAGCTAGTTAAGAATCTCGAATGTTTAAATATTTGCTTACATCAAGACATAATACTACTAAAACAGGAAAATGGATACTATTTTTAGAAATAAACATCTAATTCCAAATAAAATTAAAGATAAAAATCTAATTCTATTAGAAAAATTTGATAAAGGTTACCTCTATCATTTAAATGAATACTTAAAAGATGATGATAATGAAACTTGTCTTGAAAATTTTACAATATTTAACACCTTATTAGATATCTACATAAATTATATTAAAGTTATCACAAGCATCATAAACCATCCTATTTCAAGGACATTAAGAGACTATTTTAGTAAAAAATATGTAAGAATAAAGGAGGAGGAATTAAACAACTTAATGTTTAGATACTACTTCTTTGAAGATTATAAGTACACTATATGTACACAAGAAAAACCTATTTGTATACTACAAATAGGAAAAAATAATATACATTCAACATATATGACTTATCAAGATAATACTCTATGAATATCGAATCATTTGTACATAAATTAGAACTATTAGATTTAACAAATGAATGAATAATTTTTAATTTTAAAAGACAATTAATAGATTTAGGATTAAAATTAAGCAACCAACATAATGAAGAACATAATATACTATGTAATTGTAATAAATATAGAAGAAAATTAGACTTATATAGAAAAATAATAAGTTTTTTAGATAAATTATTTCCTTTACTAAATAGACAAAGACCATCAACTAGGTCAATATTAACCCAGATTAAAAATTGTATCGGTCTGTAAAAATTGGTATCAAAACCAAGGAATAGTATTCTAAATAGTAATGGATGAAACCTTGAGAACATAAGTGGATATATGTTAAATCTGAGGGGCACTTGAGATATTATCCTTGATAATAAGTATAAAGATATGACAAAAATTAATGGATTTATACTTATACGTGAGGGGCACTTGAGATATTATCCTTGATAATAATTATAAAGATATGACAAAAATTAATGGATTTATACTTATAGAGAACCATCAGAATGAGTTACCTTCTCTGGTCTTATATTTGGAAAAGAAACAAATTATAAGTTTATTTTTATGAATTAGATATTTTAGTTACTTTATTTTAAAATTTATATACTTTAGTTACCTTACTTATCGATATGAATTGTGTAAAATAGGTACGCAAATATACATATCACAAACAAGCAATATAATGAAAAGAAAATATCGTTCCCATAGAGATTATGCTATTATAAATTAATTTTAAAACTAAAAAGTAAAGATCAATTTTATGTGTTTTGAAAAGTAAAATTAAAAGATCTAAAAATAAATAGGAATAATTAATTAACTCAAAATTAACGGTTAAGAAAATATATAAGAATACTTAATCCCCAATTTACTAAGCATATGAATCACTAAAATCTTATAAATATAATTAACAATTAATTACATGATCAATTGAATTTAACTTAGTATGTATTTCTCTCCCAAATAAACTACACATCATATAATAATTAATCTAATCACACTCTTATGTCAATTAAATTGCATACTACTTATTAAGTTCATTAACTATGGATTACATACTTGAGAATTTTACATATTTATTTGTAATCTAGTTAGTATGTTTTATTATTTTTATTATTATGAACCTAAATTTGTATATATTCTTATTTTATTTATTTAATAAAAGAGTGAGATTTAGTATTTTTTTAAAATAAAAAAAGGAAATTACATGCGGAGAAAAGCAATTTAACACTTCATCTATATATTTTTAAATTTACAGTTTGATAATAATTTTGATCTTCTTATTAAAAAATTAATTTTATGATTTTTGATAAAATAATTTATTTTATGTTTATGATTTTTTCGTAAAAATAATCACTAATATATTTGATAATAATTTTTACTTAATGATTATTAAAAAAAATCAAAAATTACTTACAAGTTGTTTAATAATATTTTATATTTTTTTCAAAAACTTAAAAAAATAAATTTTCTTATTATTATTTACAAATTTTATATTTTTAATCATTCTCTTTAAATACTTATAAATATAAAAAGCATAATACTTGATTTACTCTCTAAAAAAATGTTTCGTGAAAATGAAAAAAATCAATTTTTTTTAAATTTATAAATTATCTCATATTTTGATAATCATTCTTTAAACAAAATCAAAATAAAAATAAAAAAATCGTTAACAAACATACTTGGTTGAAAAATCATTTGAAAACTATCAAAATTGTTACCAAACAAGCAATTAACAATTAAATTTTGAAATTCCAAAAATGTCACTTTTATGTGATTTATTTAATGTAATTGATAAATAATTATTTGATTTATTTTTAGAGAAGTTACTTAACTTATGGTTCAAGATTGATAGAGACGTATTACTTAGAGATTTTGTTTTGTGTCAAGAGATTAGAATAGCCTCTGAGGAGGTTGCTTTTTTGGTTTAGTTCTCCACAACTTGGGATCTATATGAGTACGAGGGACTATACCAACATCTTGGACTTGATTCAACTAACTTTGGACCCAAGCATGTTCACAAGAAGATATATGTTTTTGTTATGGTTTGATTTTGATAATTAATGATGTAATGTGAAAAGAAGTAAAACATGATCATATGACCAATTTAGAGACAAAGTTTCCAATTATGTTACCAAAATGTAGTTGGACTTGTATATACAGCACTCAATTAAAATAAACATCACCATCTTCTTTTGGAGGCTTTTTTAGCTGTATTGTTTTCCCATAGAATTATTGAAAGCTAGATCTAGATTAAGTTCATATTAAATATTATCTTGGATCATGTCATATGAATTAAGGTATGTGTAACCAACCATGTGAGTACAACCTTCTAGCTAGGGTGGATTAATTAATCATGAATGGCAATTAGGTATGACGTTAAATAAGTTATTAATGTATCCCAATTAATTACCAAAAAGGAAAAGGAAAACAAGTATTTTGATCACAAAATAAGTAGTTACCAGCACATGCAATTTTTAAATAATTTTTTTAAATAAATAAATGTAAAAGTTACAATTTATGATAATGTCATTAAAATATAATGCATAATTAAAATACAATATTTAAGAGACAAATAATTATTCAAGTTTATAAGTTAAATATTTTTTTTCTCAATAATTTTGTGACAATTATGACTTTAACATAAAATATGAACTCAACTCAACACGATTATTTTTTAGATAAAATTAACTAATAATAATTTTTACATAATAATAATAAAAATATAAATTTAAATTAAGAGCAAAAACAAGATAAAATAAGATAAAATTATTTACCCTGGTTATTTAAATTACTCTTTACATAAATCATTCACACTTATGTAAATCCTTATCACTTAAATTTTTACATAACACATGTTTAAGTATTTAAGAAATAAATTACAATATTTATAAGTGTGTGTTTATATTATTAACCACTTGTATATTTTTTAAATAACTATATCACTTACACATATAATTATAACTTAAATTTTAAACTTTCTATAAATCTAAATGAATTATATATTATTTAGCTATAAAATCGTCGTTCTTCTTGAAAACTTAATTAAAGAGTATAAGAAAAAAAGATAATAAAACTTCTACAAGCATATATAAGTACCATTTATGATTACAATTTCCAAGCATATAAATAAGTCACCTTACTACATTTAAGGGAAGATATTAGACTATAAAAATTAACATTTAATCTTAATACATATGAAGAACTAGTTATTGTAGGATTTCAAATAAAATAATATTTATACTATTAACGAAGAATTTCTACTAAACCAATTAAAGACTCTTTATTGTTACTATTTTATTTACAATAACACGAGGCAAATCAATTTAGATTTCTTCTGCTAGAGAGAGAGAAAGCATAGGAATCGGCTCTGGATAGTTTTTTTTATTATAGTTTAATAAAATTAATCAAAATTGTGATGTTTTTTTTTTCTAAATCTTAGATTTGTGGTGGCATTTTCTCCAATAGATTTAATCTAGTATGATTTAGGCGTGTTTTTGTTTTTATTTTTATTTTATATGTTTTTAGTTTATTTATTGAAAATGATAATATTATGGTAGTAAAATACATGGAATCAATGAAGCTTTTTTACACTATTATTATTAGTCAAGCAATTTAAGAAAATAAAAGTCATGAATGAAGGTGGATATTGTTATTGCTAATACCAAATGTCTAGCACTACTACAACAAAAAGTATTTAAGTAGAAATTTAAAGTTGATTTTTTCTTAGAACTGATTTATAACGAATTTTAAGTCGATATACTTATGAATTCTTAAAAAATTACAAAAAAATCAAAAAATAGTGTCAGTTGTACACGTCAACCAATGATAGTCTACGTGTAGCTCTGTTGTACACGTCAATTAATCTGTAATTTTAAGTCTGTTAACCCGTAGAACCAACGCTACATATGAACTAGCATCGGTTGACGTGTACAACCGACACTACATCCCATGTGTAGCGTTGGTTCTACTTTTAAACCCACACTACACGTATGATATATCGTTAGTTCTATGTGTCAACCGACACTACACGTGTAGCATTAGTTGACATGTAGAACCAACACTACATGTTTTTTTTCCTTTTTCTTCTTCTTTCTCCCATTTGCCGATAGTTTCAACTGTCTCCTCATTTCTCTTACAAAACCGTGCATTTCTCTAATTTTATTCTCCATTTTTGACCATTTTTGACCACCTTTTTCAGCATCGTTAGTTGGGTTTTGCTCTTATCTAATTTCTGATCCCTATCCACCATTTTTTAAGCATAATACTCAATTTTTTCTTACCTATTTTCTTTTACTTTCTCACTTACCAAACACCTTTTCCTTCATTTTTTTCATTCTGTCACTTGTTTCACTCTTGTAAGTATTTCTACGAATTATTTTATACTTATTATTGATATTTTATATTTTTATATAATTTTTGTAAAATTGTTTTTTTATTTTAATGTATATTATGTGTTATTGATTATTTGTATATATTTTTATGTTACATAGGTTGTGTATTTTTATTCAAGCTTAGAAGAGAATAAGGTATTTTTTTTTAATTAATTTTATGTATTTTATGTTTTATATATATTAATTTATTTTAAAATTATTATTATTACATGCATATATGAAATACATGAAATATATATTGTTAGTATTATATATATATTGATATGTGCTATTTTATGTGTATATGTGTTATTAGATACATATTTAATTAATATGTTTAATGTCCTCGTTAGAAAATGGACAAATTTTGGATGTCAAAGTGTAGAATTGCAAATTAATTTCTATTTCATAATTGTTTGTAGATATATCATGGATCCTAGAGTGCCAGAGATTGTATATCCAAATTATTCATTCGGGCATTTCAAAAGAAGTGGTTGAGCGAATATACCTGATGTTCCACTTAATCCATATGATAGAATACATGTTCAATTCGATGCAACTGCTTATCCATTAGGAGAAAATGGCCAACAATTGAAATCTTCTGTTGGTAGGCTTGTGAAGTCAAGTATACCAATCAATATATATGATTGGACCAAGGTTGAAGATGCTGAAAAGTACAAGATATGAAAAATCATTTATGTAATCTCTTTTGTTTTATAATTAATTACATATTATATTCTTTTTGTATTATATTTCCTCTAAAATGTATTTTTTTACAAAATCGTTTTAAAGTCCTTGATAATTGGTTAAACAAGTACTACAAGATTGAAAATAAGGCATGAAAGGAATACAAAACTTTCAAATTGGCCAAAAATTATGTGCTTTCATATTTGGAACCACTTAATGAAGTCGAACTGTACAAAATTCTTGAAGTATGGAAAGACTTCATAGATTATAGACGTAAGGATAAATTTCAAATCATTAGGGAAGAACATCAATATATACAAATACAAAATATTCTTCCTAATTGTACTGGGAGACTATCAAATCCTAAAGTTAAATAAAGAATGGTAATATTAAGTTGTTAATTTATAATTATTTTTATATTTATTTTTCTCTGATTTATGTTAATAAATTTATTTAATTTATGTAGGAAGCAAAACTGGGTAGACTAATTACCTGAGCTGAATTGTATATAGAAACAAAGACCCCTAAAATAAAGAAGTCAAAACTAATGAATAAATGAGGAGAAAAATAACTCAATAAGTTAGTTAGTAATTTAACTTGATATAAATTCCTTATGATTTTTGCATATTAATGTAATAATGTATGATATACTTTATTGCTTTATTATTTGAAAAGAATAGTTCAAGAACAAATTAACAGGGGTGAAATAATCGAACAACTAGGGAAAGATACGATATATTATGCATTTGGACCCAAGCATCATGGTCATGTTAGGGGAGGAAACCAATATGATGGTTATATGGAATTTTTCAATATTTCAAAACAAAGGCCTGAAATAGTCGGTAAGGAAAAGTTGAATAATGTTGAAGAATAATTTCACTCCTTTAAAGCCATAATGTTAAGTGAGATTGCCAATTTAAAACAATTTTAGAGTTTCCAAGCTCAATCACAACACATGGTAGGCATGCCATCATACTATAATCAAGACATGCTCTATTGGCCAAGCATGTCACCATCCATGCCATGCATGCCACCCATACAATCTTATGGACAACCTATATTCTTTATAGGATATAGTCATCCCATTGGTCCTCCATTTATGCCAGGAATGTCGATGCAATAAAGAAATAGTTCAATGTCTCCAATGCAATATGTGCATTCTTACCATCCATCACATGAATACTTTGATGGGAATGTCCTTCCAATAGTTACCCTACATGAGAGTCATCTTTCATTTGATGAATCATTTGTGGTAAGATTTAAAGCTTATGTAGATAGTATATTATTTTTATTTTTATTATATATAGCGCTTTAATTGTTTACAGAATATGAAATTTCTATTGAAAGATCCATCATTTACAGATTATGTTGATATTTAACAGTACAATAATTGAAACATTCATAATCAATATTTGCCAAACTATTGGTGAATAGTAATTAATCAATCATTGTCTACTATCGGTGCCATCTGATGCTACCACAGTCTAAGAAGCTGTTGAATAATATGTGGTTTGACCATCGAATCAAGTTGTGCTAAATTTTGATATGGTACTATTTATTTTTACTTAAGATAACATTTTTTTACTACTTGTATTATATTATTATTCTTTTATTGTTACTAACATATATAATACCTCTTGTTTAATCTATTATACCAGAATTGGTAAGTGTGACACATTTAAGAGATGTAAAGCAAGTATCTCGTGGTAAATCGATTCTAGTGAATAGTTATCATGTACTAAGTCATTCAAGAAGAAGCCATGGAAAAGGTATAATTATGAATATGCTATAAACTTCACCAAAAATCTTGGCTCTTTGATAACTATTATTTCGAGTAAAAATAGCATAAATGATGGATGGATTGTATCACTTCTTAAAGAAATATCTGGCATAGACATTGGACAATCATATATATCAATCGGGTGCATATTGTAATTATTTGAATTCAAATTATCAATTTAAGTATAATTCAGGTGTGAAAAAGGTGAGTCCTCAATAACTAAATAACTTTTATTTATGTAAAGCATATAATTATATTTATATTATCTAATTATTTATATATATTTCTTTTATATATGGTATTTTATTATGGAGTTCAAGAAAATCACTTATCACATTTAGCAATATCAAGATCATAATGTTAGCATTGGAGCTAAAAAATTATGTAATAGAGCATTAGCACTTCAGAGAAATCAAAAGTTGATAATCCTTTGACTACTAAAGTTTGAACAAGGTCAACACCATTGGATGTTGATAATTCTTGATTTATTTGGCAATCATATTTGGTATTATGACTCAGTTTCCATAGAATTGAATAAATATACAAAAACAGTCGTTGAAATGTAAGAGTTATAACTAGTTATTTTTCTTCTATTGTTTTTTGTAATATTTAATAAAGATCTAACTATTTTAAGCTTTGATAGGGCATAGAAGCTGTGGAATAAGAATAAGGATATTGATCTTAAAAAATCACATAAACTTTATATGGGACAAAGTTATGTTATGTAGAAGTGAATATTAATAATTTAATGAATTTTACCATTGAATAATAAAGATGTTCGAATTGATAAATCATATATAATTGTTTTTTGTAGGTTACACAACAAAATGATGGAATCATGTGTGGTTACTTTGTCATGAAATGTATAAGTGAAATCATCTCAAATATCAACATATCAATTAAAGATGTATTAATTTTTTTTACAAATATACTCTTTTAACATATATAAGTTATTTTTTATGAATTCATGATATTATATTTTTATTTTAAATTTAAATATATTTAGTTCTTTGGTTGAAACAAATCGGGCCATGACATGCAAATTTTTGATGATTTATGAGAAGAATGGGCAAAATATATGCTTACAATTATAAGATTAAAAGAAAAATGATAACAAGAATTATAACAAGAATATGATGATATTGAATAACATAAGTATCTTATAATATTTAATGATATTGTAATTAAGTTTATATATATATATATTGTATATAAGTTATGTATTGTATAATATAAAGAATTTATAAATTTTTTTAAACATATTTTGATATTTTCTATTGTTATGTGATCAAAGCCATGCAATGAGGCTAATAGAAAATAATCAAAATATGTTTAAAAAAAATTATATCATTTTAAGTCGGTTGATACGTAGAACCGACTTAAAATTTAAAATCGATTGACATATAGGATCGACTTTAAATTTAAAGTTAATTCTACTTATGAATCGATTTTAAATTTTAATTCACCTCGTTGAACCAACTTTAAATCCCTTTTAAATCAGTTAATAACCGACTTAAAAGCCTTTATTTGTAGTAGTATAGAAGGATGCTTATGTTATAATATGAATATCTATTATATTTAATTATGTATTTTTTTATATATCTTTAATTTCAATAAATTAATAAAATTTATTATTTTCTATAAAACTTATACTAAACAAGAAATAAATAATTATAACAATATTGTAACAAAATGACAAACATTTATACCATTAAACAACATAAATATTTAGATCCACATAAATATTTGGATCCATATAATTGTTTTTAATGAAATTTTTTCATGTATATAAACTTAGAACTCATATCAATGAAATATGAATTAAATGCAATCAATTAATTAAACTTAGACGTGTAATTTTGAAGGTGTTACTTTTGAGAAAAGGGTCAATCATGTAACTTTGTTTATACCACTAGTATGTTTAATATTCTTGTTTACAAAAGATATTTAAATCTCTTTGTTTAAGAAAAAAAAAAGTCATTGAAAAACAATTTTTTTATTAAAATTGTAGAATGCATATCATATAATAAAAGTATGATATTAGTTAAAGGTAAAAATAACAGTGCAATAAGAGTCATATATTCTTAAAAAGAAAAAAGAATCGCATTAGAAGAAAACAAACTATATATTTTTTTCCACGTCTTTCATTCAATTCATAATTGAAAACCTAAAACCAAAAGCTTATTATTTTTATTACTAATTATTCTATTTATATTATCTATTGTTTCTAATAATATGAATTAGTTTTTTAAGTAGCCCTATAATTTATATTGTGCCTGACTGTCATTTTTGATCAAAAATGAGTAAAATAAAATTTGAAACAAAAACATAATCTGAATAGGACAGAGATATAGTAATTTTTATATTACTCTTGATATTTGATATCATATTTTTAATTAAAGTAATATATTATTATTAACAAATTATAAATAGTAAATGATAATTTAAAATCTAGAAAATATCAAATAATCAATCTCATGTATATGAATCTTAGTTGTAATGTTATTTTTAATCTACGTATGTAATTTTATTTGTAATTAATACAGAAAACCCAATGACTACTGTATTTGCTTTGATATTATAAGTTTAATATAAAAAACAAGTCGCAATATCTGTCGATAAAAGGAAGAAAATACAGATAAAATAATTAGGCATGTTCATAAGTCCACCATAACCCCTCACAAGAGTAAATTACAAATTGAACAATACACCCGATGAACAACTTTAAAGATCTATTTTTATGATTATATTATTAGTTTTTTAAAATGAATTGGAAAATGCTATAATATAACTAATATATTTAATTTATAAATCTATAAGAAAAATATTATTTTGAGTTATAAAATAATCCTAAATAAAGTACAAGTTAATGAACAATAATTAAGAAAATATATAAAAATAATTAATTTTCAATTTATTAAGCATATGAATCACTAAAATCTCATAAATATAATTAACAATCAATTGTATGATCAATTGAATTTAATCTAGTATGTTTTTTTTTCAAATAAACTACACATTATATAATAATTAATTTAATCACAGTTTTATATTAATTAAATTACATACTATTTGTTAAGTTCATCAATTATGAATGATATACGTGAAAATTTTACATCTATACTTGTAATCTAGTTAATGTGTTTTTTTATTTTTGTTATTATGAATTTAAATTCAAATATATTCTTGTAATATTTTATTTATTTAATAAAAGAACGAGATTTAGTGTTTTTTAGGAAAAAAAAAACTAAGCCCTGTTTACCAAATGTTCATTGGTAAGTTAACAGGCAATTACACGAGGAGAAAAGAAATTTAACACTTCATTTATATATTTTTTTAAATTAACAGTTTGATAATAATTTTGATCAATAATTTTGATTAAAAAATTAAAAAAATTAAGACTAAATCTTGAAAACTATATACATGTATTGTAGTAGTGTAAACATATTTTGGTTTTTTCTGTTGTTATGTGATCAAAAACATGCAATGAGGTTGACATATAAGACTGATTTTAAATTTAAAGTTAGTTCTACTCATAAATCGACTTTAAATTCGAATTCATCTCGTTAAATCAACTTTAAATTCCTTTTAAGTTGGTTAATAAATGACTTAAAAGCTTTTATTTATAATAGTACAGAACGATGCTTATGTCATAATATGAATATCTATTATATTTGATTATGTATTTTTTTTATATATCTTTAATTTCAATGAATTAATAAAATTTATTATTTTCTACGACAAGAAATAAATAATTATAATAATATTGTAGCAAAATCACAAACATGTATTATATTAAATAACATAAAATATTTGGATCTATATAATTGTTTTTAATGAAAAACTTTCTAGTATATAAACTTAGAACTCAAATATAAATGGAATATGAATTAAATGAAACCAATTAATTAAACTTAGACATGTAATTTTGAAGGTGTTACTTTTGAGAAAAGGGTCAATCATATAACTTTGTTTACCACTAGTATGTTTAATATTCTCGTTTACAAAAGATATTTAAGTACTTCTCTTTGTTTATACCACTAGTATGTTTAATATTCTTGTTTACAAAAGATATTTAAGTACTTCTCATTGTAGAATGCATATCATGTAATAAAAATATGAGATTAATTAAAGGTAAAAATAACGTTACAATAAGAGTTATTTATTCTTGAAAAGAAAAAAGAATTGCATTAGAAGAAAACGAATTATACATCTTTTCGTGTCTTCCATTCAATTTATAATTGAAAACTTAAAACCAAAATTGGTCAAAATAAATAAAATAAAATTTGAAACAAAAACATAATCTGAATTGGACAAAGATAGAGACAATGGTAATAATTTTTATATTACTCTCAATATTTGATATCATATTGTTAATTAAAATAACATATTATCAATAGTAAATAATAATTTAAAATATAAGAGAGTGTCAAATAATCAATTTCAAATATATAAATCTTAATTATAATGTTATTTTTAATGTAAGTATATAATTTATTTGTAATTAATACGAAGAATCCAATGATTACTGTATTTACTTTGATATTATAAGTTAAATATGAAAAACAAAGTCTCAATATCATCATAAAAGGAAGAAAATGCAAATAAAATAATTAGGCATTTTCATAAATCCTTTGGGAATGGTAGAGTACAAATTGAGCAATACAACCAATAAATTTTGTGATTATATTATTAGCTTTTTAAAATGAACAGTACAAACCATATAATATAACTAATATATTTAATTTATAAAAATAAAATTATCAAAATTTCACTCCAATCTATTAGGAAAATATCATTTTGAGTTATAAAGTGAACCCTTTAATGAACAGTATAGCTACAATACTATAATTTATTATAATTGTTTTATTGGAACAGAGCACCACAAATACAATACACAATACATGTTTCATTCAGCTAGTGTTTCACGTGTGCACTACTAGCTACTGTTTGTTCCTAGCCCTACAACTTGAAACAATACAAGGACTAAAATGATATACAATAGAAAGATTTAGCTGCTCAGGGATCTCATACTTCTAAATAATTAATATTATACATCGTAAATATATTATAATACCAACTTACATTCTCGTTGCAAACAATTCTATAATTCCGAATATACTCACCAATTCTACATCACATGAATTTGGGATATATAAATTTTTCCACAAACTAGTTAAAAACCATGTGCATTATACATAAATTGTTTTGCTTTTTATTTTTTTATTTGGTTAATTTCCACCATATATTTGAAATAAAAAAAATACAAAACTAAACTTCCTTAACAAATTGGGGAAGTCAATTTTTATCCCAACAATTTTTTGGGGAAATAAATGGTCAGAAATATACATAAAAATGAGATTCTATTGAGAAATTACACTCTATAATATTTTTAATTTATTTTGTTTCAAATATTAAAATAAAATATAAATTGCTAGATATATATAGTTTAAAATTGGGAGAATAATTCACATATCACATATTTATTTTAAAAGATGATATTTATGTCTTATGTTTATTTTTTATTTTTTATGACAATTTAGTTGTATTATTATTAAAAATTGATTGCACGTTAACAAATGATTATTTTTAATTATTTTAATTTTTATTTAATTATTTTAATTACAAATGATTTAAGTTAAAATAATTTATATTCAACAATAAAAATAAAATGAAATAAAAATAAAAAAAATTAACTATGTTTTTATACTATCATTATTTTAATAATAATAGTAATAAATTATCACAAAAATTAAGTAAAGACTTAAATATCATTTTTTTAATAAATAAAATAATTTAGTTGTATTTTTCTCTTTAAAATATTAGAACATTTTTGTCCAAATTTATTTCAGAGTATATATATATCTTATATATATATATATGGTTGGCACGTCAAAACCAATCAAGATTTCTTTTTGGCTGCGAAAAAAACCTGTTGTATAGACAAAATCTGCGAGTTTTGTTTTGGCTTTGGTTTTAAGGCAAAAACAACTTGTTGCAAAGACAAAATTTTGTTCAATATCAGAACCCAATCCACATGTAGACGAGCACAACAAAACTCAGAAAAGGCTTCAAAAACAATGATACAAACAATTATAGGGTCAGATTTTGACCCCAAAAATAAATACATTAGCAAACAAGATGAACAACTATTTAACCTGAAAAATACTCCCAGCCTCACTGCTAATTTAGACACATACAACCATTTTGTGTTGCCTTAAGTCCATACCTCATCTTCTTATGAAATTCCTAAGAGACATCACATACTTGTACCTTTGAAATGTTCCTATTATTGTTTTGATACCTTTTTTACTCTTATTTTCAATTTATACTTTTAGAGTATTTTTATTTAAATTACTTGTATCTATTTTTATCAATTTCAACAACAATTTCAATAAATTAGAATGTTAAATAGATACTATTATTCTTGAAATTAATCAAAATAGATGCCAGTAAATTAAATATGAGTACTACAAAGGTACCACTTAAGAATAAGCGTAAAAAGAAGTACCAAAACAACAATAAGTATCTCAAAGGTCATTACTACTACTGCTCATTTTACTGATTCCTTGAGGTCTAGATCATTTGTAATAGTTCATCCACAATTTCAGAAATCAGTGGCCTGAATTCTGGTTCTTGCTGCAAAATTCGATAAAAGATGTCATACTTATAGGCTAAGCTAGATAAGATACATTATTGAATAAAAAATCACTGGCTTCAAATCTGTACATTCTAAACACTATGCAATTTGTTTGTAGGAATTCACGTGTATACGTGATGAGATGATATCGGGAAATCGTGACAATGACTTTATAGGATATGCTCCATGTAAGGAGGGATCAACCATCCTCGACAAAGAATCAATATCATGGAGCTTAGGAACAGCCCATCTAACCAGATGTTTCTCACCTCGAGGCAGTGACCTAAGTAAGTATTAATCAATGAAAGATAAGGTCTTAGCTTAACAAGATGAAACAAAGAGAAGTGTTCTTTAAGTTAATATTTGTAAGAATAAATACGCAGCAGAAGTGTTATTATTCTCAATGAAACTACTAACCTGTAAGAAGTTCTAGCAAGACAACTCCAAAGCTATATAACTCATTAAAAAAGTCTCAATTTGGTTAGAAAAGAAGATGAGTATTGTATTTTGGGTTATAAATAAAATTTTTTCTTCTGTTTTTAAAACATTTCAAATTTATAAATATTTTTCGTAAGGATAATTGATTAATTCAATTTTATAGTTTATCTATTTGGAGATAGTAGAAGTGTTCAACGATGCACGATGACATAGATAACATTTATTCTTAATCTCATTAAATTTATAGTGTTTTTATTTTTTTGCTTGAATATCTGCTTTAGTTTATTTTAACATTATATTTTCAATAACATTATTTTGTCGAGTTAGTTTGAATTCTATTAATTTAAATAATAAATAAATAGTAATTATTTAGAATAGAGAAAATATACTTGATTTTTCAAACGAGTATATGTTTGAGAGTCGATACATCAACGACAATCAAATTTTCAAATTCAACACCAGTATTTAAGAGAGAGAGAAAAAAGAAATGTAAAGCTTCCGTCAATTTTAAAGATGAAAATTTGGCAGCCTATCCATCATTTGCATCATGTGAATTGCATTTATCACTACATCTATAAATAGCAAAATTTCTAACATTTCTATGTAATATATATATAATATGTTTTAATTCGGTAATTCTTACAACATACCCATAAAATAAGAATATTCACTGAAGATTGACCCTTTTATTTTATTTAGGGAAGCTGAGAAACAATGTAGGCAACATGTTCATCAAAGTTTAAACCTGTATCACCAGCAACAAGTTCAAACAGATATTATTGGAAGAGATGAGACGGAAAACCTATTTAACTGATATCCATGCAACTAATTTTTTATAAATAAACAGGGTAGCCAACCATTTTTTTCGTCTAAACTTCCATTAATTAAAATCCCGATTTCATCATCTACCAATTACATCTTTCCTCACCAGCCTTGTCGATTTGGTTTCTAATTAAATAGATTACCAACTTATCCTGATTCTCATGTCATTTTTTTTAGTTTGTATTGCAATACTAGTAGAATATTAAACCAATAGTAATTAAAGACCTTATGCCAGAAAACTTCAGTCTTACTGAAACACAGGACAGCAGAGGAGCCAAGCCACAGTCTGAGACACGTACTTCAAGCTTATCATCAAGGAAGAAATTGGCAGACTTGAAATTGCAGTGTGTAACGGGTGGCTGACAGACTTCATGCAAATACCTATGACATATGAGAAAAAGAATATGTTGAAGTTGTTGAATTCAACAAACACTGCAACACAATTCAACAAATACTGCACCGACGACAAACATTTTTTCCAATATACACGATACCTACCAAAGCAGTTGTAAACCATTCAATTCAATCATGATGGTTGGTGAAATAGTAATTGATATTTGTATATATAAACAATGTAAATTTCCGATACAAATTAAGAAAATATACTCAGAAAACATTGATTTTCTCTTCTGATTATTTCTTTAAATATTGATTTCTTCATGGTATCAGAGCCAAGTCGTTGCTTTATACAAATTTGAAACTCTTATTCTCTAAAACAGAGATTTCTTTCTCTGAAAATATTTCTTCTCGTGAAAAAAAATTTCTCATTCAAACACACCTACAAATATTAATTAAAAACATCATTTTTAAAACATTATTTCTCCCACCTAATTTTACCAGATTACTCTAAACACAATTTGGAACATTTTGGTAAAAACAGAGTAGAAGAAAAGCCATCCACGCGCCGCCTGAAGTAAAGGATCCATTTTCCACGCGCCCCACGCGCCGTCTAGAGGTTGAAGATGATGACGTGTCATCCGGCTCGGCTCGGCTCGGCTCGGCTCGGCTCGGCTCAGCGCGGCTCGAGGGCGTAGCCGGCCCGCACCTCGGTTCGGCTCAGGTCACCTCGGTTCGGCTCAGGTTGGTCCGGCCAGCGGTTCGGTTGAACCCGGTTTTTCTCGGTTTTCACAGTTTTTCTATTTTTGGCTGGTTCGGTCCATTTTAAAGGTCTGAACCCGATTTTTTTTCCGGTTCTGGATTTATAAAACCGTTTTGGTTCATTTTTTCAAGTTTTTAAACCAATTTTGAACCGGTTTTATGGTTTTTTATCCAGTTTAGTATAAATATATATTAAAAAAAAAACAGAAAAAAAAATTTAATCCTAAAATTATTACACCATTTCCTAGCTTGGTTACCATAATATCATGACAGAGGGTATAATTTCATTACCTATGGAGCAATCAAATCCAGTTGTTGTACAATCGGTTCAGTCTGAAGGTGTGTTTAATGCTGGAATTGTTCTTACTGAGACTAATTATGATGTTTGGTCTCAAATAATAGAAATGCATATTGCAGAGAGAGAAAAACTCTCTTATATTCATGATAAAAATTTGCAACCAGAAAAAACATCGAACAATTATAACAGGTGGTATGCAAAAAATCAAAAAGTGAAGAGATGGATCCTTATGTCAATGAGTCCAGAAATCATGAAGCGATATTTATGCATAACTAATGTTCTTGAAATTTGGGGTGAATTGGCAAAGCATTCTCTGATGGAAGTGGCGAATTACAGGTATTTGTCTTAAACCAAAAAACATTTACTTCCAAACAAAATGGAAAATCACTTTCAGAGTATTATGGAGAGTTGACTGAAATTTTCCAAGAGCTAGACCATCGTGATAAGGTGGTCATGAAAGACCCGAATGATCTAATATCCTATCAAGAGTCTGTTGAAAGACTAAGGATACATATTTTTCTTGCTGGATTAGATGATGAATTTGAGCAGGTTCATGGAGAAATTTTGCGAAAAGAAACTATCCCAGATTTAGAAGGTTGTTATTCCTTGATTCGACAGGAGGTAGTACGTCGAATCTCATTGAAGGAAAAATCTGGATACGTTGACGCTTCCGCCATGATATCTAAAAATCGTTCTTTTTTTAATCAGTAAGAACGAAGGGTGACTGATAAATCATCATTTAAATGTGCCCATTGTCATCAAAAGGGTCATACTAAAGAATGATGTTTTGAACTTGTGGGATATCCTGACTGGTGGGATCACAACCGTGACTCTCGGAAGAAAAATCCACGACAGATGTCTACTGCCACCATTGCTGAAACAACAAAAGATCATGTTGCAAACTCCTCAGCAAATGTTGGTAAGATACTTAAAGCTTTTTCTCCTGTTTTTAATAATACATGGATAATTGATTCAGGTGCAACTGATCATATGACATTTGATTCTAGACAAATCTCAAAACCATCCTCACACAAAACTGTTTGCACTGCCAATGGTAACACAACCCCAGTCATTGGGGAAAGATCTTTGTCTCTCACTAGTACTTTGAATTTAGGCTCAGTACTAGTTGTTCCCTCTTTAGAGTATAACCTTATATCTATTTCTCAAATAACCACTGCTTTATCTTGTTTTGTTATTTTTTGGCCTGACTTTTGTGTGTTCAAGGACATTCAAACAAAGCAAACGATTGGTCGTGGTGTTAGGCAAGGAAACCTGTATTATTTGGACTTGGATTCAACAAATCATGCATTGGTAGCAACTGGATCTAAAAAGGATGAATCAAATATATGGCTATGGCATAGGAGATTGGGTCATGCTTCTTTTGGATATTTAAAGAAATTATTTCCAAGTTTATTTTTGAGCTTAGATATTTCTACTTTAAAATGTGATGTTTGTGAACTAGCAAAAAGTCACCGTTCCTCATTTCCTGTAACCTTAAATAAAAGTCCATTTCCGTTTATGGTTATACATTCTGATGTATGGGGTCCTTCCAAAGTCTCTACTTTGGGAGGATCACGTTGGTTTGTTACATTTATTGATGATTTTAGTAGAATGACTTGGGTCTGTTTAATGAAATCTAAAAGTGAGGTAAACGTATTATTTAGAAAATTTCATAAAATGGTTCGTACTCAATACAAAACACAGATTCAAGTTCTACGAAGTGACAATGGAGGAGAATATAAAAGTTCTGAGCTTCAAGAATATCTTAAAATAGA
The DNA here is from genome assembly GCA_030763125.1 of Hippophae gyantsensis. NCBI lineage: Eukaryota > Viridiplantae > Streptophyta > Magnoliopsida > Rosales > Elaeagnaceae > Hippophae > Hippophae gyantsensis. The sequence continues at coordinate 16,422,638 of CM061033.1, read as the reverse complement.
AGGGATTATTCATCAAACTACTTGTGTTGATACACCTCAACAAAACGGAGTTGCAGAAAGAAAAAATAGACACTTGTTGGAAGTTGTCCGTGCCTCATTGATCGAAGCTAATATGTCATTATCTTATTGGGGAGAAGCAATTACTTCTGCTGCATATTTGATCAATCGGGTACCTTCTAGTCCCATTAACTTCCAAACACCACTACAAGCCATCACTGAAGCAATTGTTGCACCAAGTGTTCCCAATTTACCTCCCCATGTCTTTGGTTGTGTGGCATTTGTACACCTACATAAACAACAACGTAGCAAGTTGGATCCACGAGCAATACGTTATGTTTTTATGGGATATGTCATACAACAAAAAGGGTATCGGTGTTATCATCCTCCTACAAAACAAATGATTACCACCATGGATGTTATTTTTCATGAAGATACAATGTATTTCTCATCTACACCTGAATATCAGGGAGAGTATAACCATGCGGAAATTCAGACCCTTACATATAAATTGTTTCCTTATGAAGAAAGAAAAATTATATGTGAGGAAAATACAAATAACTTGAATTCAGATGGTAATAACTCTCAATATAGAAAAGACTCAAGGGAAATGGAATCAAGTCCTCATCAACTTCAAGATCATCAAGCAAGTTCCTTACTACCACAAAGTGAGTACGAGTTTCCTTCTCCACAAGTTGCTGATATACCTAACCAATCGTTTGCAGAGAATGTTCCAACTATTGAACCAGCCAGAAAAATACTTCCATCACGTCCTAGCAGAGGTATTCCTAAAGCCATGTATGAACCTGAGATTTCTAGTAAAGTCAAATATCCCATGAGTAACTATATGTCTAAACATCGTTTGTCAAAATCAAACATATCATTTGTGAATCAATTATACATTTGTATCTATTCCTAACGGTGTGCGAAGCTTTAGCTGACCCAAAATGGAAAGATTCTATGAATGAAGAACTAAGATCCTTAGAAATAAATAGAACTTGGGAACTTGTCGATCGTCCACCAACAAAGAAAATTGTTGGATATCGATGGATTTTTCCAGTAAAGTATCAAGAAGATGGTATGATTGAATGCTATAAAGCAAGATTGGTGGCAAAAGGATACACTCAGACATATGGGATCGACTATACAGAAACATTTGCGCCTGTAACCAAAATTAACACTGTTCGAGTCTTGGTATCTCTAGCTGCAAATTTAGATTGGCCATTATATCAATTTGATGTAAAAAATGCCTTTCTACATGGAGATTTAATTGAAGAAGTCTACATGGATTTACCACCAGGAATCAAGAAATCCAAAATTCATGATGAAAAGGTGTGTAAATTAAAAAATCCTTGTATGGATTGAAACAGTCCCCAAGAGCATGGTTTGGTAGGTTTACAAAATCAATGAAGGCATTTGGCTATATGCAAAGCAATTCGGACCATACTTTATTTCTGAAAAAAAGGTATGGTAAGATCACTGCACTTATTGTATATGTTGATGATATGATAGTAACAGGAAATGATCTTGAAGAAAGAAAAGCTCTCCAAAGTTATTTTTCCAAGGAATTTGAAATGAAAGACCTTGGTTCCTTAAAATATTTTCTTGGGATTGAGGTTTCTCGATCAACAGAAGGAATCTTCTTATCTCAAAGAAAGTATGCCTTAGATTTATTAAAAGAAACCGGTATGTCGGCATGTCAACCAGCTAATACACCAGTAGAGGAAGGATTAAAGTTATGTATCAAGGTTGATCAAGTTCCAACAAATAAAGAAAGATACCAAAGGCTTGTTGGAAGGTTGATGTATTTGGCACACACAAGACCAGATCTTGCCTATGCTTTAAGTATTGTCAGCCAATTTATGCATAATCCTGGAGAACAACATATGAATGCAATTAATCGTATTTTGAGGTATTTAAAGTCTGCTCCTGGAAAAGGAGTATTGTTTACTAAAAACTCAGAGTTCCAAAGAATAGAAGTATATACTGATGCTGATTGGGCTGGATCAATAAATGATAGGCGATCTACATCAGGCTACTTCACTTTTGTAGGGGGAAACCTTGTAACATGGAGAAGTAAAAAACAACATGTTGTTGCCCGTTCAAGCGCAGAGGCTGAATACAGAGGCATGGCACTTGGGCTTTGTGAGGCCTTGTGGTTACAATCTCTCTTGAAAGATTTGGGATATCCTTCTAAAGAATCAATTAAGTTATTTTGTGACAATAAAGCAGCATGTGATATTGCTCATAATCCAGTTCAACACGATCGTACAAAACATGTTGAAGTTGATCGGTTCTTTATTAAGGAAAAGTTAGAAGAAAATTCATTAGAATTGCCAAAAATTAAATCAGAAGATCAATTGGCTGACATCCTCACTAAAGCAGTCTCATATCGAGTATTCACAGAAGTTTCAGTCAAGTTGGGCATGAAAGACATCTATGCACCAACTTGAGAGGGAGTGTTGAATTCAACAAACACTGCAACACAATTCAACAAACACTGCACCGACGGCAAACATTTTTTCCAATATACACGGCACCTACCAAAGCAGCTGTAAACCATTCAATTCAATCATGGTGGTTGGTGAAATAGTAATTGATATTTGTATATATAAATAATGTAAATTTCCGATACAAATTAAGAAAATATACTCAGAAAACATTGATTTTCTCTTCTGATTATTTCTTCAAATATTGATTTCTTCAGAAGTGCCACAGAATCTGGAGTATACCAAGATGAAAGGTACTATTTAAGAATAAGTGTAAAAAAAGTACCAAAACAACAATAGGTATCTCAAAGGTCATTACTACTACTGCTCATTTTACTGATTCCTTGAGGTCTAGATCATTTGTAATAGTTCATCCACAATTTCAAAAATCAGTGCTTTGAATCGGTTCTTCTTTGCAAAATTCGATAAAAGATGTCATACTTATAGGCTAAGCTAGATAAGATACATTATTGAATAAAAAATCACTGGCTTCAAATTTGTAGATTCTAAACACTATGCAATTTGTTTGTAGGAACTCACGTGTATACGTGATGAGATGATATCGGGAAATCGTGACAATGACTTTATAGGATATGCTCCATGTAAGGAGGGATCAACCATCCTCGACAAAGAATCAATATCATGGAGCTTAGGAACAGCCCATCTAACCAGATGTTTCTCACCTCGAGGCAGTGACCTAAGTAAGTATTAATCAATGAAAGATAAGGTCTTAGCTTAACAAGATGAAACAAAGAGAAGTGTTCTTTAAGTTAATATTTGTAAGAATAAATACGCAACAGAAGTGTTATTATTCTCGATGAAACTACTAACCTGTAAGAAGTTCTAGCAAGACAACTCCAAAGCTATATACATCACTCTCACATGTATAATGTTATCTAATTAGGTATAATTTTAGAGTTCAACCATTTGGAGATAGTAGAAGTGTTCAACGACGTACAATGACATAGATAACATTTATTGTTAATCTCGTTAAATTTATAGGGTTTTTATTTTTCTGCTTCAATATCTGCTTTAGTTTATTTTAACATTATATTTTCAATAACATTATTTTATCGAGTTAGTTTGAATTCTATTAATTTAAATAATAAATAAATAATAATTATTTAAAATAGAAAAAATATACCTGATTTTCTAAACGAACATATGTATGAGAGTTGATGCAACGACAATCAAATTTTCAAATTCAACAACAATATTTAAGAGAGAGAAAAAAGAAATGTAAAGCTTTAGTCAATTTTAAAGATGAAGATTTAGCAGCCTATCCATCATTTGCATAATGTGAATTGCATTTATCACTACATCTATAAATAGCAAAATTTCTTACATTTCTATGTAATATATATATAATATGTTTTAATTCGGTAATTCTTACAACATACCCATAAAATAAGAATATTCACTGAAGATTGACCCTTTTATTTTATTTAGGGAAGCTGAGAAACAATGTAGGCAACATGTTCATCAAAGTTTAAACCTGTATCACCAGCAACAAGTTCAAACGGATATTATTGGAAGAGATGAGACGGAAAACCTATTTAACTGATATCCATGCAACTAATTTTTTATAAATAAACAGGGTAGCCAACCATTTTTTTCGTCTAAACTTCCATTAATTAAAATCCCGATTTCATCATCTACCAATTACATCTTTCCTCACCAGCCTTGTCGATTTGGTTTCTAATTAAATAGATTACCAACTTATCCTGATTCTCATGTCATTTTTTTTTAGTTTGTATTGCAATACTAGTAGAATATTAAACTAATAGTAATTAAAGACCTTATGCCAGAAAACTTCAGTCTTACTGAAACACAGGACAGCAGAGGAGCCAAGCCACAGTCTGAGACACGTACTTCAAGCTTATTATCAAGGAAGAAATTGGCAGACTTGAAATTGCAGTGTGTAACGGGTGGCTGACAGACTTCATGCAAATACCTATGACATTTGAGAAAAAGAACATGTTGAAGTGCCACAGAAGATCTGGAGTATACCAAGATGAAAGGTGGTGTGCAATATTTGGAAGTCAAACTGGAGATAAATTTTTACCAGGATGGAAAGTAGTGCGCAATATTTGGAAGGCAATGCAAGCTGGAGATAAATCTTTGTTGTATACTATTATTATTTGTTACATTATAATATTATGTAAACATAGAATTAGTCAAGTTAAGTTTGAAAAGTAGAATAAGATAAATTGTTACCTTTTTACGCATGACTCCTCTATATATTGATATATCTTCTGTAATCAATGGACACAAGAATTGATGTTCCATTAAATAAAATTAGGAGGAAAGGGAGCTTTCATGGGAGTGTTTTGTTCTTTATTTCATTAAATTAACATGGTATCAAAGCCCAGGATCAATACTAAAAGGTAACAAAAATTGGCATCAACTTTATGTTTTCTTTTCCTCCAATACAAAAATCCTTGATTCAAAACAATGTTTAAAAAAACCTCAAAATCAGGAGAAGTAGCAAATATCGTTGCACTTCTGGAAAAGTTGACCCAACTAGTAGCCATGCAACAAAATCAGATCATGGCCTTACAACAACCACATACTAATACCCTACCATCTGCTGCAACTGTAGTAGAAGTACAAATACACCGAAACCTGATTTCCATCAAATTAGATGACACAAACTACATCCTTTGGTCCTAATCAGTGCAAATGTATGTGAAAGGCCGTGACAAAATGAGACACATCACTGGAAACCCTTCTCCACCACTCTCGAATGACCTACTGTTTCAGAGATGGGATATTGATGATGCTGTAGTAAAGGGGTGGTTAATTAACTTTCTAAATCCAAAACTATATAACACTTTAATCCAATATCCAACTGCAAAAGAAGTATGGGATGCAGTTGCCACAACTTTCTATGATGGAAATGACAAGGCTCAGGTATATAACCTGAATAAGAGAGTAACTCGACTCAAAAAGTCGGGTTGAATTATAGAGGAGTACTATTATGAACTGCAAAGGTTATGGCGTGAGATTGACTATCGTTGTCCTAATCCTATGGTGCATGTGGAAGATATCACAAAATTTGATGAGTTTGTTCAAGAAACTCGTGTCTATACATTCTTAGATGGCCTAGATGACCGGCTAGACAACGTGAGAGCTGTTGTCTTACAGATGACCTCATTTCCTTCAGTAGAACAAGAATAAACAATAATCAGAAAAGAGACCTCACGACAAGGGGTTATGCTAAAGAGAGAAGAAGGAATTGGAAGCTTTATGGCCATGGTGTCACAAGGATACAAACACTTTGAGGTAAATTATGCTCCAAAAAAATATCTATCTAAACAGGAAAAAACAAAATTAAAATGCAATCATTGTGGTGGAACGGGACACCTAAAGGAAGGATGTTTCAAAATAATTGGATACCCTAATTGGTATCAAGAGAAGCGTGCAAAATAGGAAGGAGAAAAACTAAAGGAAAAGGCAAATTGGGTAGCAATCAATTCAAACGCGGGTCATCTAGGCTCGAACTCAGGTCATCTAGGCTCGAACTACCCTGTTTCCAACCAAGGACGCAATTTGATCGAACCCCATGCTTTTCTACCACTAGTGCATGTTCATATTTATATTTTAAAGATACATAAATATTTATCTTCAATAAGTGAAATAATATCTTCAATTCTTTTTTAAGCTAAGCATCTTTATATAGATAAGAAGCATCAAAAAGTTTTTATGAAACAATATATTTATATCTAATTCTCATTTGATTGCTTGACATAAGGAATTATCACTCTTGATAAGATAATAAAGTATTATAAAAATCATATGACTAATATTTATTGATATGATCTTAAAGTATTATAAAAAATAATATGACTAAAGTTTATTGTTGATGAAATCAAAAGCTTATTTTTTTGAGTCTTATTAAAGATAAACTTATTGATTCTATTAGAAAATATATGTACTCAGATTATTTTGCACATGTTATTTCTTATTATGACATTTTGTAAATTCAGGGTGTTAAAATTATATTATGCTAATTAGTAGATTGTTATTAATGTGACTGAGATAAATAAATATACTCCAATGTTAAGAAATTTATAGAAGTGATTCTATGAAATAAGTCAAGTGACGTTTATGCACTTATTGAATGGATTTTCATATATTTAAGATGTTGAATTACAATAAAAGTATTAGCCTAACACATTTATATCCTACGTTGTTCATTTCAACAATATGTTATTATTTATTATTATGCTATTTTACAAATGCAGAGTAATAAATGTATATAATACAAATTACTAGCTTGTTATTACAAGCAGTTGGGATGAACAAATACACTCCAATGTAATGAAATTTATAGATGTGTTCCTATGAAATGAGTCAAGTTTTATGCGTTTATGGAATGAATTTTCATATATTTCAACATGAAGGTGTTGAATTACAGTCAAAGTATCAACCTAATATATTTATATGTTTTGTAGTCATCATTTTCATTTTAAAAAATTGAGAGACCGACAACTTAGAATTAAAGTATCAATTTATGAATATATAATAAGAAAAAATTGTTTTAATTGTGACGTTAACTATGAGTTAAGATCTTTCACTTTATCGATTGAGAGGATTACATACTAATGTTAAAAGTAATAATCCAATGATATTTTATGTTAGATGCTTGTTAGTATTAGTAGGAGAACTCACTCTCGTATTGTACTCCTTTTCCTTCGTCGAGATTTTATCCCATTGAGTTTTGATGCACAAAAACTTAATAATTAAATTTGTAATATTTATAATAAGTTCGCAACTGTACAAAATGCACAAATCACTTGTAAAAAATAATAAGTATACTTTTAAGATCGATCTAAAGAGGAACTATATGGTTTTAAATAATAAAATAAACAATAAACCTAAATATTTTGTTATGATATTTAGAGTTTTAAAATTCTAAACTAATAACATAAAATTAAAGGATAAGAATAGAATTGATTCAAAAAATTCTAGGCAAATAGACAATTAACACTCAAAGGAAAATTTATAAGAATTATTGATTAGTTAACCATGTTTGCTTAGAATTAAATTGATTATTAAAAATATAAATTCATATTATTGATTTTTCTTTTTATGTATGAAAAAGTCTTTTGGTGGGGATCATTTTTTTTGTTAGTCAAATCAATTAAAGTTTTTCGATAGAAATCAATAAATGATAGAATTAAATTATGCTTTCTTCATAGGAAAATAAAAACCATCTTAATCAAGGCTTTTAGCTTAGCTATCAATTCACACTCTTATTCAAGATGTTAAAATCATATCCTAAAACCTAACTTTTAGATTTTAAATTTATTACGAAAAATATGTCGTCAATATATTTTTCAATAATAAACTTTTTAGAAATCTTGAATAAAAATATAATCTCAATTTATTTTGTAAAAATATCAACTTAAATTAATTTTTACCCACATGACAACATAACTAATATCCCATAGTAATATTCAGTCAGATATGCTCAGATTTAATAAATGATCAGTATATTAAAAATAATTCAAAAAATACATAATCTATAAATAATCGAATACAATTAAAATAAAATAGCTCAATGTATTCTTCAATATATAATTATTTTGTAAGATATTTGGTCTGAAGAACCTCAAAAAAGATATGCCTATAATGTTTATTAAATCGAAAATATTAAAAAAACTAAGAAAAATAAAACTTATACAATAATTTCTATCTAACCTCTCTTTTCTCTCTTTGATTCCGGTGTGTTTTCTAAGAGAAACTTAAGATTTACTTATAGTTGAAATTTGGAAAGAAATGGATTGTGAAAGAAAAATCATTGCATGTCGCGGCCAACGTTTATCCATTTCTAACCCGCATGAAATAATGGTTTGCCTAATTTCAAACAGAAAGGGTCGCACCATGGCACAACTCAAACTGCTTGAAATTGATGTGTAAATCAATGTGGAATGTACTATGACATACTTTATTTCATGTTGCGGCTTGCGTTACTTCACTTCACTTCTTACAACTGGTTGAATCACATGTATGGATTACATATATTTTTCTTTAATTCTTTTAAGTTGCAAATGAATGCTTCAGATATGATTTTTTTATGTTGATCAATTTACCAAATTGAAGCTAAAAATACCTAAAAGGTAACAGAAAATACCCATGATTTCGAACACATAATTTGTTTAAATAATGATAAAATTATGCATATTTAAATCTATTTATATCATTTAAAGGAAAATAAATCATGAAATACTAATGCTTTTCAAGCTCTCATCAAGTTTGCCTGGCAAGGTTTTAATGAGATAAGTCTAGTATGCACATGAAAATAATGTACTTTATTTTCCCTTCATAGGTTTTTGTCCAACTGGGATTTTATAGAAATATTTTTAATTAGACATATTTTTTCATGTGGTTGACATCCATCCAAGGGAAATTGTTATGATATGAATGTCAAATATAAGATTATTATAACTCAAATAATATATGTTATCATTGTTAATTTTATTTAATTTGATGTTTCAAAGAGAGATTAGATCTCTTCCATATCATGTATTTGTATTCAAATGAAGATTTCATCTACATTTTAGTTGTATTTTAAGATTTGTATTGTATTTTAAGAGTCTTATAAATAGAACCTATGACATTGTATTCAATACACAATAACAATAATAAATTACATGTTGATGGCAATTTTTTTCAACACCGATTATTGGATGCTCATCTTCTTCTTATGGACCTGAGAATAGAGAACATATTATTAGGATCTTGGATCCCCACGAGATGTGGTAACCTTTTCTCCTCTGACACTTAAATAAGTTTGGATAATATGAAGAAGTAGGAGACTAATATCTCTCTTCATGATCTAGAGAGGCCAAGAGAGATTTAGTGAGAGAGCATAGATTTTTGTATTTGTCTCGAATAAATTATGATCAAGTTATTATTAAGTTTAGTTATATGAGAGATATAAAGTGAATATATATAGGATAATATGCTACATGTTAATGATCCTTACCCATAATGATAAACTTATATTATTTTCGAAGTCATCTCTTCTTAATTTTCTCCTTATTAGATAAGTAAGAGATTATATGCTAGTTGTTTATCCCGTTATATATTTACATGATATTGATGCTTATCTACTAGCTAAACACTTATTGGGCTAGCTTGCAATTTATGTACTAGTTGAGACCTCTCATATTGTTTCACATGGTATGAGTTAATTTACACCTAATATCAACCCCTAAACCTTCTTAGTCTGGATATATAGATTATGAGGTTTATTTTTCCATTATATCATAATCTGGGTTCATGACCCTATAAGCCACACTAGTAGTGTCAAGTTCACTTTTATGTGATCATTACATACCTAGTCAAATGACTTCTTGCTCAGCCCTAAGTTCAAAACATACGTGGTGGCAACATGCTACTGGCGGTTCTATTGAATTCTTAATCGATCTCTTGAATAAGGAGTTATATTGAAGTTTAAAGTTGAACTTTGAAAGGTAAACCTTTCCTCTTTTTTTAGGAAAGGATGGGTTGTTGAAAACACCAAAGTTGGGCTTATTAGCAAGTAGGGCCTTACCTAAGGTTGATTAAAAGACCCAATTTATGGAATTTTTGGAGGTGCTTAGTTACTTTTTTATCCCAGTATCTGAATCATTAATTAATTTATTCTCATCAATTTGATAAATGGGTTATATAAAGTTAACTCATTAACAAAAATATGTTTGTCATTTTGGATTAGAATAGTCTAGGATTTAGTTATTGCATTGTTGACTAAAAAAAATCAATAAATAATAAATTATTTTAATCAAATATAATTTATTAAATTTATTCAAATCAAATTAGTTTATATTCATGTCAATTAAATAGATAGAATAAAATTAAAATATTAATTTAATGGGTTAAGTTTAGGTTATCATGTTGTATGGTTATAAGTTTTATGAATGTTGGCGATATTTGTGATAAAACGTTTAAATGTAAATAAGTTTCTAGACGTATTTTCATGATCGTTATTCAAGTTGAAGAAACTTTCAAACTTTAAGTTGATGTTTTAAGCTCGAAAGTTTCACGTATACATTTGTTTCTTAAACATTTTAAAATTTATTTTACCCACTTAGGAACATTTGGTATATATGTTGGTCGATTGATCAAATAGTAGGTCGATCGATTGATGATCGATCATGTACGATCTATGTCCTCTCAAGTTGGATTTTAAATTGGTGTAGATTGATCGAAGTTGGTTTCGATTGATCATGTCCGATCTACCTGATCTCAGATTTTTATCAGTCGTTGCTAGATCGATTGAAAGGGTTTCAATTGATAAATCTTATTAGTTCGATCGATTGATCCTAGTCTAAATCGATCGAGTGTTTAAGTCTTCAACTTAAAACATTTTTGTTTACTCGACCCAAACTAGTGATTTATTATATTATCCCTAGCATTAGGATTTCAACTCCCCTATATAAACAACCTAACACTCTTTGTGTTTAACAACCACACTTATTCTACTCATCTGATTATTTTGTACTTTCTCTCTCAAAACATTTTATAAAAACTAAATCATATTTTGTTAGGCTCATTCTTGATTTAATCTATCAAACATTGTGTGGTTATATTTGATTGATTAATAAGCATATATGTTTTTATGATACTGTGATCTCAAACTTTTTGTTCTAGGCTTTGCTAGATGATTTAATTTAACGTATTTAGATCTTGAATCTTCTAGCTAGAGTTTTTCATTATTGAATATGCTCTAGGACACACTTTGTAATTATGCTATTTGTGTTAACTTTTCATATGCTTGCTGAACGGGTTCAATTGCATATATGACTCAAGAGATTAGAACATTGGTCCAAATCTATGCGCCTAGTTTATAGAGACTGTTAAAAAGAGAATGATCATAAGTAGATTATTGTGAGGACTTTTTATGTGAAAGGTAGTTTAAGACATGGCTTTGGTCTCGAATTGATTTTCATAGTAGATAGTTACGTGCTGTTAGACTGATGATTTTTCTCTTAGATCATTGTTGTGGCCTAAGTTTTTTCCACCTAAAATATCATGCGTCAAGTTTATCTTTATTTTTTCTTTATATTATTTACACTCGATTACATGTCTATCGTTTGGTAATTTTTAATTAGGCTTAACTTGAAAAATTACTTATTCAACCCCCTTTAGGTTAATTAGATCTATAACTTAAACTTTTAATTAGTATTAAATCTCATCATTAAATATACTTAGTATTGTCTAGGACCTTGTTATGAATCATTTGAGAGAGGATTCTTCTACAACATGTGCCCCTTTATTTGATAGTGTAACAACTCATACTAGAAGGCTCGTATGAGGGCCTTTTTACGTTCTCTATATGAGAGTGTGTGAAATTTTATTATTTATGGTTGGAATCAAAGATAATATAGTCACATTTAAGCCTTGGAATGAATGGAACACTAAGGATAAAAATGATAATAACTAAAATCATAAAGAAATTATTGCTATTTTTAGTGCTTTGTTTGCTGATAAGTTCCATTGTATTTTTTATGTTGATATTGCTAAGTGTGCTTGGGGTACTTTAGAGGTTACCCATGAGGGTTCCCCCTAATTTAAACAAACTAAATATACTTTACATGTTAGGCATTAGGTTTGAAAACATTAGGATGGAAAAAAAGAGATATTTTTTGAATTTTATGTTAAATTATGTAATATTACTAACATCTCTTCAAAACTTGAAGGGAAAATTGATGAATTCAGGTTAGTTCAAAAGATTATTTTCTCATTACCAAATCATTTTCATCAATGGTCACTGCCATTGATGAAAGAAAGGATATAAACACCATCAAAATTGAGAAATTTGTTGGTTTACTTAAAACCTTTGAAATGAGCTTTCGATCATCTACAAAGAACAAATGTCTTTTTTTTTTCAAAATTGTCACGACTGGTAATGGTAATAATGAGAATGATGAGGATAATGAAGAACTGAATTTCTTAACCAAAAGATTCAAGAAAATCTTTAAGTAGAACAACTCACAAATTAACTGGCAATTAAGCCCTATTTTAGTACTTAAAACTATTTTTACAAGGTTATTTTGTGTACTCAATAGATTGATGCTTCAATGAGAAAACATACATCTCACTTCAATCTGAACTTTCAATTTGTTTTGAAAAAAGTAAAATTTGATTGATTAATAAAGATGTTTCTTAATGATCAAGGACTTTTGATAGATCAAATATAGATCACAATATCGATTACATTCTTTCACAAAAACTTTTCCTTTTTTTGTTATCGCTTTTCTTGATCCATCCTGTAAGGTACTTGATGCTCAAGATAACAAAACTTACATAAAGATCTTAAAGAGTTAAATAAGAAGTATAGATGTGTATTTTAACCGTGGATAATTGAAACTGTGATTATCTATAAAAATATATAGATTTTTTCCCAAAAATAATTGTAACTAATAAGGTAAGCAGCGAGAATGATTATTACAATAACAAAACTATGGTTAATCGAATATATACTGATATTATTATTATATATATATATAATGATATAAAAAATATACTTTTAATACTAAAACACATTATACTTTGAATAAATAGATTAAATCATTTTTACTTTTATATATTTTTTATTTTATTTAGAAATATGTGCTAAATAGTTAAAGGATAAAAATTAATATCAATACTTTAAATAATATACTAGAGTAAGAATTATGTTAATATTTAATAACAAATAGATATAGGAAAAAAAATATAGTTTATTTTATTTAGAGTTTTTGTTTAGAATTCTACTAGAGTAATAATTTATTTTGTTTAGAGTTCTATTTATTATGTACTACTAGAGTCCTACATAGAAATTTTTATTTAGAGTGTTTTGTTTGTGTATTACTAGAGTCCCATATATAAACTTTATGAACTTTTCTAGGGACTTTTCAACTATAAATAATGAGGTTCTATACTTGTATAAGGCATCTTAGAAAATAATTAACTTAGTAATATTACAAAACTTTTTTTTTCTCTTATTCCTAATACTTTAAATAATTTTTCTTGCTTCTATTTGGAAATTAAAGTCCTCATATCTATGAAATAGAGGAATATCTTTAGGTTAGTCATACTTTAGAGTTGTTAGAGTGCTCGTCTAAAGATAGATACTATAGTTAGGTTTGTCCTATTCTAAATTGCTAGAGTTTTTGTCTAGATAATAGTTTCTTTGTGTTTATTTCATTACACAAATATGGGGACCTCTTGCCAAAGAGTGAGTCTGGTTAGTCTAAATCTTTCTCATCTTTTTCTTATTTCCTAAGTGCTTCTATATTGTATGTGCATTCATACTTCCATTCTGTATCAGGTGGTATCTAAGCCAAGTTTAGCTTGGGAGAACGGAGCATAATCAAGTGATGCAAGAAGAATATGAACAATTTTGTGAAGAGATTTGACACTAAATAGAGGAGCTTACTAATAATGAAAATAGGCCTCAAGTTCCAGCCTAAGAAGTAGAAGGCGTATATGAAGATATGGTCGTGCCAATACTACCCATAAGACAAGTTGAATGATTACCCCTAAGAAGACTTGTTGATCCAATACCCTCAATAAGACATGCTACCCTTACTGATAGTTCTAATGATGAATATTTAGAAGAAGAATATTTCAAAAGTCAAGCTAGAGGAAGATGTGGCCAAAGAGACCAAGAACCATAAGATTATCATCTCAAAATTAACCTTCCTGTTTTCTATGACAACATGAATATGGAGGGTTTTCTTGATTGGATCTCACAGATGGAATATATTCTTTTATGTTATAGGCCTTCTAGAGGAAAAACAAGTCAAGCTAGTAGCCTATTGAGTCAAAGAATGAGCTTTAGCATGGTGGGACCAACTCCCAAAAAATAGATAGAGATAAAGGAAAGCTCCAATCAAAACATGGCCTCATATGAAACAATACCTAATACATATGTTTCTTCTTTCTGATTATAAGCAGGTATTATTTCAACAATATCAAAATTGCAAACAAGTGAATTGTTCAATTTAAGAGTATAGCACAAAATTTTACCGTTTATCTTTGTTGTCTCTTTTGGAGAACATAAAAAACGTGCAAATACACATGGTCACAAGTAATAAAATTTGATAAGTAAATTATCGTTCCTACGGAGATTTGTCACTATAGTTTGTGGACTACTAAAATTATTTCAATCTGATTTTATCCAAAACAAATGAAAGTTTTGATGGAAGTTTAACAACTAATTAAGAGTTTTATAACAAAATATAAAATACATTCTAGGATTACAGTTTCACCAAATTAATCCACTCGAATCATATTATTTTCTCTTGATTTATTTTTTTGTAAATTTAATTTGTCAACCAAGAACTTCTAATTTTATCCATATATCTCTTCCAAACTCCATATAGACACACCTCGCTAAAATAATTCACTATATTCCTATGAGAATTAAATTTACCAAGATTCATTATGTTCAAAGTTCTCAAATGGCCACACGTAAAATAAAGGTATATTCCTATCCCTTATATATACATGTTATTTTATTCATGAGCAATATACACAAAAATGCCTCTTCCAAGTTTATTTAAGTGCCACAGATCAATTGATAAATTTTCCAATAATCAAAAGCATTAAGCACAAATAGAATAACAAAAATTAAAAATCTCATAAATCTTTCAAAAATAATTTATTCAAGCTTCATAAATTTAGCTACAACGCAACCCTAGAAAAATTAAATTACTTCATAAATAAAATTAAAATTACAGCATTTAAGGAATAATAGATGAAGAACAAAAGAAAATTAAAATTTGTTTCTGCTCTCAAATCTCTGGCATACGTAGAACACAACAGAAGCCAAAAATGGCTTCTGTGTGTACCACAGTCCAACACTCTAACCTCCTCTCTAACCTCACCTAATTTAGCGCAAATATCCTCTATTTATAACTCCACACTCTAAAAAAATACATCATAAAATATATATATTTTTACACACATGGGAGACATTTTACATCAAAAATAATAATTAAAACCCACATGGCAGATAAAATGGTACATCAAAAATAATATTCAAATCTACGTGGGAGACAAGCGTGTGTGTTCTGGATTTTTCATTTCAATTTACGCATGCCACGTGTCAGCATTTGATTGGCTACAAGAAATAACGAGACACATGGCAGCGTTTCATTCGCTGTGAAGAGAGGGCGCACGAGCACCGCTTCGTAGGGGAGAAATGCTTCGTAGACACATGGGGGACGTAGACGCGGCTGGAAACATGAGTCGTTTCTTATGTTTTTATTTTACAAAACTTATGCCACGTGTCGTCATCTTATTTGTTGGAACAATAATATAGACACGTGGCACCTTCGCATTAGGTATACTGGGAGGGTGCACGATTTTTACATGGAACACGTGTGATAGGAAATTGGCTACGCACCAAACACGTGGTCCTACCCTACATGCCGGCCTGTGTGGTAGGTGGGCCCCACTCAGCACCGAGCAGCATGTAAACCAGGAAAAATAGGTCTAATCGCCTATGTCACATCTATCTTACACGCGCATGATCCTCACCGTTGATTTCTTGATCGGACGGTGCATTTTACACGTTGAACGTGGGTACGCATGGTCCTCTTCGTGCACAGAAAAACAAATTTTCTTTAATTGCATTTTAGCCCTCCAATTTAATTTAAATTAACTTTTAAACTTTTGTTAATTACAATTAAGCCATTTTCTAATTTAAATTAACTTTTAAACTTTTGTTAATTACAATTAATCCCTATTTTAATTCAAATTATATTTTAGACTTTTGTTAATTACAATTAAGCACTCTTTTAATTTAAATTATATTTTCAGACATTTATTATCTACAATTAAGTCCCTTTTCGATTCAAATTCTTTAATTTTCTTAAAAATATATTCCTTAAAAAATAAACAGTAAATAATAATTTAATTAATTAAAATTAAATAAAAAAACGAGAACATAGCAATTATAATTAATAAAATAGACAAAATAACTATATAATATACAGTTATCAATCTTCTCAAAATAATTTGGTAGAATGTAAAGCACAATAAGGTGAATGTTATATTGGTGGACGTCGTCTATCAATACAAGATCAAGTATCCTTGCATCCAATATAGACAGTCAACATGGCTCTTAAAGTGAAGATGTAGTTAGGTAGGACAAGTTCAAGTACAAGATCAATGGCTCCACCAAGGCCATGAGTCGAAACAACTAGGCCAACACACAATAAAGGAAAAGCACCTAAGGATGACACATAAAAAACAAAGCAAACTCAATCTATGGAAAACTTTGCTTGTAATCCTCCACAAAACCCTTACGAATGCCCAACATCATAAATATGTTATAGATGTGGACAAGTGGGTCATCATTTTAACCAATGCCTAAAGAGAGGATAATTCAACCTAGTGGAGAAATAATATGAAGATTATGAGGAAGAAACAAAATATGATGATTATGAAGGTGCCGAGTTTGCTGAAGTGGATGAAGGGAAACATGTTAATTGTGTTGTTCGTCGACTCCTCTTGTCACCAAAGCAATACATGCGAAGGTATAATATCTTTCATACTCATTGCTTAATCAATATTAAACTATATGATGTAATTATCGATAATGAAAGTAGCAAAAATTTTATTTCTAAAGCTCTTATAAAGGCACTCTAATTAAAAACCAAACCACACCTATAACAATGTTGAATTGGGTGGATCAAAAAAGGAGAAATAGACATAAATTGTACATATCGAATCATGTTCTTCATTGGAAACCATAGAATGCAACCCATAAAGACAGAGATAATATTTATATATTCCATTAAGGAGAAAAAATATTACTTTGGCTCCTTTACTTGCAAAAAATGATGCACCCAAAGCTTCAAGAGTGGAAGGGAAATAATACCTTGCAATATCTCGAGCATTATCCTTTGTAGAAGTAAAATAGAGTAAAGAGATATTTTCCTTGGTAGTCAAAGAAGAATCCATCTCAACTTTAACCATTCCTACCCATGTACAAACAATCCTTAATGAGTTTGAAGAAATCATGCTAGAAGAACTTCCAACTAGGCTACCACCAATGAAAGTATCCAACACCACATTGATCTCATTCTAGGAGCAGGCTTTCCCAACCTTCCTTATTACCGTCTAAGTCCAAAAGAGAGTGAAATTCTCTAAAAAATGTTGAGGAGTTAATTAGCAAAAAGATTATTCAAGAAAGCATGAGTCCATGTGCAATACTAGCCTTACCAACTCCATAGAAGGATGAAGATTGACATATGTGTATGGAAAGTTGAGCTATCAATAAGAAGAATAAGATACAGGTTTCTAATACCACGTCTTGATGACAGGCTTCATATGTTTTTTAGAGCAGCCATATTCTCAAAGATCGACCTACATCACCAAATTTGAATCAGACTAGGAGATGAGTGGAAGACTACATTGAAGACAAAAGAAGGATTGTATAAGTGGCTAGTGATGCGTTTTGGATTATCAAATGCATACAACACATTCATGTGACTTATGAACCACGTCTTGAAGTCATAAATTGGTAAGTTTGTAGTTGTTTACTTTGATGACATCCTAATTTATAGTCAAACACAAGAAGAACATTTGGAGCACTTGAAAAAGGTACTCACCATTTTGAAGGAAAATAAGGTATACCTTAATTTGAAGAAATGTAGCTTCTTGACCAATAAATTGGTATTCTTGGGTTTTTTTCATCACTATCAATGGAATTGAAGCTAATAAGGAGAAATTACGTGCAATTCAAGACTGGACAACTCCCAAAACCATAATCGAAGCTCGAAACTTCCATGGGTTAGTAACTTTCTACCAAAGGTTCATTAAGAACTTTAGCATTATTGTTGCCTCAATTATTGAGTGCCTAAAGAAAGGAAAGTTCAATATGGGAGAAGCTGAAAAGTTATCCAATTATTGAAAGAAAAGTTGACTTCTGTACTAGTGTTAGCATTGTCAGACTTTGATAAGATCTTTCAAGTGGAGTGTGATGCCTCAAAGTAAGAATTGGAGCTATTTTATCTCAAGAAGGGTGATCGGTGGCTTATCTTAGTGAAAAGCTTAGCGAAGCACAACGAAAATGGACTACATATGAACTTGAGTTCTATGAAACATTTTACACTTTGAAATAATGGGAACATTATCTCATCCAAAGGGATTTCATTTTGTTCACTGATTATGAGGCATTGAAGTTTATCAACTGTCAAACTAAGCCTAATAAGACCCATACCAAGTGGATTTCCTACCTGCAAAAATTTTCTTTTGTTCTAAAACATAATTCTAGTCAACATAATAAAATGGCTAATGCATGGAGTCATAAGGAAACCCTTGGTCACTTTAAGAACTGAAGTTGCAAAGTTTGAATATCTTAAGGACACATATGCTAAAGAAGAAGATTTTAGCAACTTTTGGGAAAAGTGTCAACTGACACTACTACAAAACGGGCCATTAAAGTCGGTTAAAAACTGACTTTAAAATATATATTGATTTTTTTTACATATTTGTACTCATCTGGTCCATATAACAATTTATTCTCCTACATATATGAGCATATAAAGATCCATCAAACAAGCAATCTAAACTTCAAAGACATATGAATGAAGAAATTAAAACATTATAAATATTACCATGGTATTGTCCTATATTATTCAAGATTATATTCTTCTCCTAATGTTATAATTTGAACAAAGTGTTCTATCCATTCTTCTTGTAAATCATCAAAAATATTCATATCATAGCCCCACTTGTTCCAACCAAAGAAATATCCATAATTAAATTCAAAATAAGAATGTAATATCATGAATTCACAAAAAATAACTTACATATGTTAAAAGATTATTAAAAGAGATTACCCCATCGACACCCAAGTGATATAATAATAGCCTTATCCCTTCGAAATCATATTAGCACTTTATTAATCTTTTGTCTATAAATATGAAGCTATCTGGAATCAAGTTGGTATTTTTAATGCTATAATGACCTCTAAATATAAAGTCAAGTGTAACTCCAATTTGTTACTTGGCTTGGTTGAGTTTTAGTGACCTTAAACATATTGTTCCATACGTCAGTTTTAATGCTACATGTAGCGTCAGTTTTTCACCGAATTGACTTTAAATTGATTATACGTCAGTTTTATCCAAAAACCGACTTTACATATCAACTTAAATGCCACACTTTTACAGTAGTGTGAAACAAGATGCAAGAGACATGTACATACATAAGAGATACTTGTTTCGAGGTACCCAACTTTGTATCCCTAGGACTTCACTAAGGGAGATCATTTGAGACTTACATGCCGGGTGACTAATTGGACATCTTGGAAGAGACAAGACCATCGCACTTGTTGAAGAAAGGTACTTTTGGCCTTAGTTGAAAAGAGATGTTAGCAAGTTTGTCCAAAAGTGTCAAACATCCAAAAGATGGCTCAAAATACTAGATTATATACCTTTACCCATCTCTAAAACCATTTGGGAACACTTATCCATGGAATTTGTGCTAGGACTTCCAAGAACTCAACGTGGTGTAGACTCAGTTTTGTTTTTTTGATAGGTTCTCAAAAATGGCACATTTTATCCCATGTCGTAAAGTTGCATATGCATCGAATATTACAAAACTCTTTTTCAAAGAGATTATTCTTATGCATGGAGTTCTATGGTCAATTACTTTAGATCAAGACAATTTATTTCTCATTTTTTTGAGGACATTATGGGCACGTTTTGATACATCACTTAACTTCAATAGCACTATATATCCTCAAACTGATGGTTAAATAGAAGTAATGAATCGAACACTTGAAAACATGATTCATTGTCTCTATAAAGACAAACCAAAGAAGTGGGACCTCACTCTTACACAAGCTGAGTTTGCTTTCAACAATACTATGCATAGTTCAACAAGCAAGACCCCATTCGAGGTTATGTATGTGAAAGCCCCAAAATATACATTGTATTTGATTAATCATCCAAAGATTCATGGGAAAAGCAAGGCTACCGAAGAAATGGAAAATAATATAAAATTATTCATTTAAAAGTAAAACAAAAGCTTACAGAGTCTAATGTCAAGTACAAGGCATTAGCCGACAGTCACAGAAGAAAGAAAATTTATCAAGTAAGAGACATGGTGATGTATTTTTGTGAAAATAATGCTTTTCATATTAGCATATACAACAAGCTAAAGGATAAGAAATATGGGCCATGTCGAATACTGAAAAGGATTAATGACAATGCATACATAGTGGACTAATCCAAAGATATGGAAATTTCAACAATATTCAATGTGCTAGATATTTATGACTACTACTCACCAAAATCATTCTATCTAGAAGAAAACTCGGGACGAGTTTAAAACAAGTATAAGAGACTAATGCCCAATAGATATAGAAAAAAGAGAAAATAATTTATTTTATTTATAATTTTTGTTTAGGGTTTTATTTATTATGTATTACTAAAATCTCACATAGAAACCTTTATTTAGAGTTTTTTTTTGTGTATTACTAGAGTTCTACATAGAAAATTTATGAACTATTATTCTAAAGAATTTTTGAATATAAATAGCTAGACCTTATGCTTGTATGAGATATCCTAGAAAATAATCAACTTAGTAATATTAAAGAAGTTATCTTCTTTCTTTTTTTCCTCTTATTTATAATATTTTAAGAACATTTCTTTTTTCTTCCGTTTGGAAGTTGAAGTATTCTTATCCATAAGATGAAGAAATATCTTTATGTTAGTCCTATTCTAGAATTGTTAAAATACTCGTCTAAAGATAGATAATATAGTTAGGTTTGTCATATTCTATATTTACTATAATGCTTGCCTGGATAATAGTTTTTTTGTCTTTTTTTATTATTGGTATATTCGTATTTCTATCTAGTATTAATATTTAAATTTTTTAAACTAAATATATTTTGAATAAATCTTAAAAAATAAGAAACTTGATTAAATCGTGAGAAAATTAATATTCATTTATAATTGAAGGTTATTATCAAAGTGTATCCAAAACTAGTATAGAATTATTATGTTTATTAGTATAATTGTTTATGTATTAACGTGTATGGTTATAATAAATTAAAGTGAATACCGTATAATTTTCTTCTTCAATTATTATATATTCTGTTTTTTTTATCATCTTTGAATTTGACCACCCACGTAACGAGATGGGTAAATTGATTATATAACTCCTTAGTTTTAAGAGTAGTTTTCATTCGATCTTACTTATTTTTTATAAATTAATATGGTGTACAAGTCATGATATTTCACTAATTTGAAACAAATAAAAATATAAAAATATAAAAAGAAAGTATAATATGATTATTTATTTTAAAAATTATAAATAATTTATTTATTTATATAGTTTTAATTTTAATTTATTTAAAAAATATGTATTATTTATGAGAAAAACATATAACAAATGTCTTTTTTTATCAAAATTTTATATTTTTATCGTAAAAAAGCAAATGCTTTTTCTTAATTGTTAGAAATGAAACTTCATAGGAAAGTATTATGTAACATAATTAAATCTTATTTATTTATAATATAAAAGTTAAATAAAAATAATGTTTCAAATGAGTTAATTTTTTTAGTGAGATATTTAAATAAATAACATAATTTTAAGATTTAATTACTTGATATAATTTTTTTTATATATAAAATTTTATTTTTAATTTTTTTAAATATATATATATATTTTTTTTCTTATACATAAAAAAACATATATTTTTTAATATTTTAAAAAATAAATAAATATTTTTTACTTAAAAAATAAAAATAAAAATAACTAAATAACTAAATTATTTACCATATTACAATTTTAACCATCAACTAAATGAACGTAATAACTAATAATCTACGTTACATCTTTGCACGTGAGTAGTTAGTTATTCCTGATTAGCAAACGGAAGTACATCAAGACATCTTTGGTCCCAGCAGCTTCCAAATTCCAAGCCAAAGGGTCAAAGCTACTTTTCTCACCACAACATGACATTCAATAAGTGAAAAAAATTCATGAAGGGCGGCTATAAATATAATCAAAATAATATATTAAATTTTTAATTATTAAATTAAATATTAAAAAAATTATTTTTAATTTTTTAATTTATAAGTTAAATATTATTAATTTTATTATTATAAAAAATATATTTAATTTTATAATTCATTGAAATAAATAATTTTAATCTATCAAAATATAAAAAATAAAGACTTAAAATACTTAATTTTCATAAATAATAAAATTATAAATACATAATTTAAAATTATTAAATTAAAATATTTATTTTAAAAAATAAAAAATATATTTAACATCTAATTTAATGATTATATAATTAAAATATTTAAATTAAATAATTAAACCACAATCCAATAACACTCTTCATATTTTCTGTGACTAAAATTAAAACCCCAGCGACACTTTCCAACCTTCAAGCGCTGTGGGGTGACCTTACATTTAATTGTATTCTGTACTCACATTTATTGGAGCTCATACTTTACATTTTTTCCCCCTAATACTTTCTGCTTTTTTAATATTTATATTTATATCAACATTTTTCCATTACTTGATATGAGTCACTTACGATTATAATTATATATATATATATTATTTGAATTTAAACTTACATAAAAATTAATTTAATATGATCAATTATTAAAAAATAAAAATTAATTTAAATTAATAAATTTAAAAAATTAATTTAATTTAAATAAAAAAATTTAATTTATTAGGATCGGGTAAAAATATTTCACCATTTTTTAATAATGGATTTTATTTATTAAATTTTGTTTAATTTTTATATTATAGTTTCTAATATTTTTAATTTTAATTTTATTATATTTCTTAAATTTGAATATTTAGATTTTAATCACTTATCTAATATCATTATCCATATCAAGCATAAAATATAATAAATATTTAAAAGTAAAGCAAATATACAATAAAAAACAATAATGATTTACTTGACAAAATTCGTTAATTCTCATATCCAATTCATCTATAATATTGTTCATGTGATGCAAATTTTAATGGCAAAAATATGAAAAACAATGTAATTATAATGAATAAATAATCAAATAATATAAAATTAATAACTTCTTGGAAATCACTCATTCATTGTTTATTTGGGTGACTTGGTGAGAGGCAAGTAAAGACAAAGTTAAGAGGTGGTCAGAGGTTGAGAGTTTGAGAGATGCTATTGTTTAAACATATAAATCGACATGAAGTACAATCCAACTAATAGTTCGAGCCATCAAACGAGTCAACTTAAGAGGACTAGTATGTGCACGAGCCCACAACGACACTCGTAGAGTGAGCCTGTTTATGAATAGGAGTTTTGGTATTAGAATACCGACCACTAGCTTGAGTCATATAGTGGTCAACCTCAAGCTTTAAATGTATTTTCTTTTACTCTTGTATCCCTCTGACACGTTGTGACGTGTACCTTCATGACTTTATGAAAGTAGAGTCATTAGCGTACTTTTTTACTTAATATTTAATTATTTTATTTAATAAATAGTATTTTTATGGCCAAGAAAAATTAAAATATAAACTTTTTAGTGAAAATGGGTGAAAATATAATTTTTGGAATTTTTATGGATTTTTTATGAATTTTTAACGTAGGACCAATCAGGAGCTACCACGTGGCATGCCACGTAAGCAGAGGAGCTGACTAGGTAAGCCACGCGAACGACACACAAGCACGGAGAGAGAATCACATTACGCCATGTGTGAGGAGGACGAAACACCCGCCATATGTCAACACGACGTTCAATCCGAGTTCGAAAATTGGTCAACGCATCATGCCATTTGTCCCTATGCCATTGCTCCATGCGTTCCGCTCGTGTGCCACTTGTCGATGATCTAGCTAGTGTTAACTCTGACAGGCTTTCCCTGCCACGCATCGCTCCTTGATTCACCCAATGAATTTATGATGCCAAGTGTCGCTCTATGATTGGCTGGATTTGTCAATTTTACTTGTTTTGATGGTAACCCTTGATCTGAAACTGATCTGACGGTCCAGATAACACCTGAGCTTCATTTAAGCCTCTAATTACTCTATAAACCCTAATTTTCCTCTATTATCATAATTTTGGTCATTTTTTGTAGCTAAAAAGAGAAAAAAAATACAAAAAAATTTAAGAGAAGACACAATTTTGATGGAGATTCAAGAGAAAATTAATACTACAATTCAAGAGATTGATTGTATTTCTTTTTCTACTCTTTTTTTAATCAATTTTATGTCTTTCTTTATGAAAAATATGAGCTTTATGAACATAATTATGTGTAATTAATCTATTAATCTAGGGATCTTATGAACCCAATTTTAACCATATGATGATCTAAAATTTTACCTCAATTATAATTTTAATATAATTATATTATTTAATCTAATTTTTATGCTATTAATTGTTTGACCAACAATTTATCTATGGAGGAAATTAAATAGATTTGAGAGAATTATTTAATTGTTTGTCTTGATTAAATAACATGCATAATTTCTAGACAGAGATGCATGATTCTTATGTATGTGATCCATATTTGATGAACTTAATGAGTAGTATACAATTTAATTGACATGAGAGTGTGATTAAATTTATTATTATATGGTGTGTAGTTTACTTAAGAGAGGAATACATGCTAGGTTAAATTCAATTGATCATGTAATTAATTGATAATTATATTGGAGAGATTTTAGCGATTCGCATGTTTATAAAATTGGGGGATTAAGTATTCCTTGATATTTTCTCATATATCTTTTTAGTCACAAAATATGATTTAATTTATTATTGTTATTTACTTTTAGTTATTTTAATTTTGCTTCCTTAAAATATAAAAACACCAAAAAAATTGATTTTTATTATTTTTAGTTTTAAAAATTAGTTTCTAATAAAATAATCTTCATGGGAACAATTTTTACTTATCATTATATTACTTGTTACGATACGTATACTTATGTATTCATTGCATACACAATTTGTGTGGCGATCATACCCCTATATAATCTACACATGTATGTGTAATACTCTATATATACATGGATCTCATAAGAGATCCACACATTCATTCTACAAAATTCTAACTTCTTTATAGTTTCTCTCTCTGTATATCATACCATCCTAACATCTTGGCACCCACCATGAGACTCAAGATTATAAGGTTGAGCTTTAGCTTTTGACCCATTATTTTCAAGGATTCACTCTGATTTCTAAGAGAGAGAGAGACTTAGTAACTGAGTAGTGTTCCCTAGAATTACGTCCATTATGGTACGAACACGAGCCGAGGAAAGATTAAGACTAGCAACCAAAGAGGTAGCTTGGCATAGGACCATATCTTGCCATCCCGTGATGAAGCCATAGTGGATACCAATCCCTATCAAGAGCTAGCACACTAAATTATTAAGCTAAGAAGAGAGCTTGAGAAGACCATGTAAGAAAATAAGGCATTATGCTCGCAGTCAGGCTTGGATGCCCTTGAGAGTTGAGCCACTAATTTGATTGGTGGGATTGGGCTGGATCCTATAGTGCCCGAGACATCCTAGAGAGAGAACACATTTAAGGGAAACCCCTTCCTAGCTTGATGGGGCTCAACAATGAGTAGTTACTATAAGATAGAAAAATTAGAAGGCATGATTTCATGCATTAGAGGAAGCAAACAAAAAGTAAGACCAAACCCTTTAAAGGGTCTATGAAAGGAAATACAAGGGTAAGGCACACTATGATATGGATAGTAGGGATGGAAAAAAAACCACGGGTTTGGTTATCCGCGGATAACCGTACCGATGGTTTGGTTTTTATCCATTTAATTTCGGGGACAGTTTTGGGTAAAAACCGAACATAAAGGAGCCGGTACGATTTGGTTACAGTTATACTTAAAACCGTACCCGCCCATACCCAAAATTAATTATATTTATTTAAATAAATTATTTATTGATTAGGGTTTAATTTTTCAGACGGTATATAAACCAGCCTAAACTGTTTTTTTATTTCACTCTCTACGTCGCCTTTCTCTCAAGTATCAATTCTCAAGCTTCTCAGTTCTCACCAGTCGTCAGCCGCAATCACCAACGGTAGTCGCCAGTCGCAGTCGTCAGTCGCAATCACCAACCGTAGTCGCAAGTCGTAGTCGTTGAGTCATCTCCAGTCATTGAGTCGTCGCCAGTCACCAGTCGTTGAGTCATCACCAATCGCCAACTACAGTCGCCAATTGCCAGTTGTAGTCGATAGTCATAGAGTCACATCGTTGAGTCCAATCGCTCAATCACCTCTCTCGGCAATCATCTCTACCGCTCAGTCGTTGCTATCCCTTCTTCTTTGTGATCTCATTAGGTAAGTGTTTCCTTTTCTTGTATGAAGTAGATCTCTTGGTGGCTGTCTAGCTGATACATGATTACTCTGTTTTTGTGTATGACCTCACTGTTATGAGATTTTTGCTACTCTGTTTCTTGAGTAGAACGGGTTAAATCTAACATATATTTAAATGCTTGAAGTCATCTGGAGTCTGGACAATGTATTATCTATTCATAGTGTATATGGAATAAATTGACTACTCTATTTTGTGTATGGACCTTTCTGTTATGAGACATGGCTATTGGCTACTCTATTTTTGTCACAAAAATTCTAGCCATTTTAAGTGATCATGGTAAAATCTTATTTGATTTGTGGTTTGATAGATTTAGTTAGAGACTTTATTCTGTTTCTTGAGTAGATCAGCTTCGACATAACATATTTAAATGCCTCAAGTCATTTGGATAATGTATTATCGATTCATAATGTATATGGAATAAAGTGACTACTTTATTTTGTGTATGGATGTATTATCAATTCATAATGTATATGGAATAAAGTGAATACTTTATTTTGTGTATGGATGTATTATCGATTCATAATGTATATGGAATAAAGTGACTACTCTGTTTTGTGTATGGATGTATTATCGATTCATAATGTATATGGAATAAAATGACTACTCTGTTTTGTGTATGGATGTATTATCGATTCATAATGTATATGGAATAAAACGACTACTCTAGTTTGTGTATGGACCTCCCTGTTATGAGATTAGTGCTACTTTTTTATCATTTCATAATGTATATGGTAAAATCTTATTATCGATTCATAGTGAATATGAAATATAGTATGATGATAATTTTTATCATGTCTTGTAGAGTTAGAGATTTGTGAAGAAGACAGAGACTTTAAACATTATGACAAGTGAATATGTTGAAAATGTAACGTGAGATAATAGAAAGTATATGTATATTTTATATATATATATGAATTTAAACTTTGAAAGTTATTTTTTCAGAATTTTTCACCACAATCCTCTCAAGGAGTAAATGACATTGAACTTAATGTGGAGGTAACAAGTGGTGGAACTTCAAGTGTCGATCAACATACAAATGTTCCTCTCCTTACATCAACCTCTTCACCTAAAAATACACATAGTCAACCATCAAATGAATGTAGTGAGGAAGAAGATGGGAAGGCTAAATTAAAGTCTGAAGCATGGGTTCATTTTGATAGGAAGAAAATTAATGGGGTATGGAAGGCAATATGTAATTATTGTAGAAAATGATTAGGAGGTGATACAAGGAATGAGACATCTCATTTGAAAGCATATACAAAATGTTTTCCATTCAAAAGGCAAGAAAGGGTTATCGGTCAATCATTGTTAAATCCTAACAAGAAGAGGGATAGAATTGAGTTAGGACATTAGAATTTTGATTCTCAAGTTTCTCGTGATAAATGTGCAAAGATGATAATTCTACATGAGTATCCTCTTAGTATTGTTGAGCATCATGGATTTAGGGAGTATTCATATTCATTACAACCAATATGGAAGCCTATTTCTCGGGCGATAGTTAAGAGAGACATTATAAAGATTTATGATGTTGAGAAAAAAAATGATGGATATGTTGGAGAACAACAAAAGTTGTGTTGTAATCACAAGTGATATGTGAAAGTCTGGAAATCAGAACAAATGATTCATGGCTATAACTTGTCATTTCATTGATGATAATTGATATTTGCATAGTAAAATAATAATGTAATTTTTTTAAGTTTATTGTTGAAATTTATACAATTCCAATGAAATATTTTTTTTAGAGATTTCATGTATTAAATGATTGTATATAACAATTTTATTGTTACTATATAATTTTTTGTAGGTTTATATATGTTCCTGCTCCACACAATGCTGTAGTTATTGGTCAAGAATTAATGAGTTGCCTTTTTGGATTGGAACATTGATCATAAGATTTCAACCTTAACTTTAGATAATTGTTCTACTAATGACTCAATGCTACCCGATCTGTTAGATTCATTAGATAGAATTTCAATGTTATTGTATGAAGATATTTTTCACATGCGTTGTGCTACTCACATATTAAACTTAGTGATGAAAGATGGGTTAAATCTAATTTCTCAATGCATTGTTAAAGTTAGAGATAGTGTTGCATATTGGACAACAACACAAAAGAGGGGGGGTAATTTTTTTAAAAATTACATCTCAAGAGATAAAGTCTTCTTGTAAGAATTTATCTCTTGATTGTCAAACTCGTTGGAATTCTACTTTTTTAAATGCTTAAAAATTCATTATTTTATGAGAAAGTGTTTCCTCATTTAAAACAATTGGATAAGAATTATAATAGTCTTCCTGATGCATTGGATTGAAAAATGACAAGTACAATTTATGATAAGTTAGAGGTATTTTACAAGGTTACTGAATTGATTTTTGGTTCTAAATATCACACCATAAACATGTTATTTCCTCGTATTTGTGACATCAAATTATCATTATATAATTGGATTAATGATGAGGATGATTTGGTCAAGGGAATGGCTTCAAACATGCTTGTAAAATTCGATAAGTATTGGCAAGAAGTTAATATTGTCATGGCTATAGGTGTTGTTTTGGATCCTAGATTTAAGATGAATTATCTTAAATTCTATTTTCCAAGAATATATGGAGAGAATACCATTTTTGAAGTTGAAAATGTGAGAAGAAAGTGTTATGATTTGATAAATATGTACCGAAATAAACAAATTATAGAAGAGAGTCAACAAATGGAGTTTTCAACACGCTCTAATACATCTCAAAGTTCAAAAGGTACTAGTGTTCTTAATCCTTGTGGTATAAATGAGTATAAACAATGGAAATTAATGCAAAATAAAGCTAGATCTTTGAAATTTGAGTTAGACTTTTATTTAGAGGAAGCTGATGTAGAAATTTCAGATGAAGAGTTTAATATTTTGTCTTGGTGGAAGTATAACAAACATAAGTATCCAATAATGCATGACATGGATAGAGATATCTTGGCTATTCCGGTCACCACAGTTGCTTCAGAATCTGCATTTAGTACAAGTGGTAGAGTAGTGAGCAAACATCGTAGTAGACTCAAAGAAAGCACATTGGAAGCTTTGATATGTACTCAAGATTGGCTTTCCGGTGACCACATATTATATTTTAGTAACACTTGTTTTATGTACCGTATATTAATTATTTAATTGTGTATTCAAATATTTTATAATTTATTCAAGAGTGTTTTGTTCTCGTCTTGTGCCCACTATTAATAAGATGACAAGCCGAGGTAAAAAATTTACATTATTGATTAATCAATTTATTATTTTGGTTTATAAAAGTGATTTTATATATTTGATTTTTGCAGGATACTTGTGTTGTTGATGAATAATTAGAAGAGAGAATTTTCCATTCTCACTCAATTCTAGCTTTTTCCTAAATTTCTTTTATTCCCTGGCCTTTCTCGCATTTATCATCCCTCTCATCGAGTAGTGTCGTGCCTCACAAAATTTCACTCTCTCCCCCCAGAGACTCCTCCTCGCCCAACAGTTTGCTCATTTTTCTTTCCTTTTTCGATCGATACCAACAGCTCGCTCTACTGTTACAACAACTCCCTTTCCCCTTTCTTATTTATTTTCTCTTTGTTTTTTTTCTTTTCCTTTTCCCCTGTTCGCACCTCATCGGCCGACCGTTTGTACTATCGTCGCTCACGACCCAGCTTCGGGTATGTGTGATACCCTCTTTTTTTACCATATCAATTCTTATATGTGTTGATTCTTAATGGATTTAGGTCTACGCATAATACAGTTTAATTAGGGTTATGCATTTCATGTATGAATCTATATTTCTTACTGTAATTTCTTAAGATAGGGAATTTTGTGCACCATTGAGCATCAAGTATGTATAATGAGTCATTTCTAAGGATAAGACAGTGTTATTTCCTTCTCCTATTATATAATAATTGTCTCTTCATTTTTTTCATTGTATTGAATAAGAACAGAGTTGTAACATAGAGATTTAAGATCTGGCTATTGTTTCTCATTTTACATTTTGGAACTATGTATACATGTCGACACTATACTTATTTGTCTTTACAGAAAAGCCATTTGTTGTAGTTTATTCTCGTTTTAATTTGAATCAATATATATATATATATATATATATATTGTCTGATTTCCATTCACTACTCAAGATCACTAATTCTTGACAATCAAAAAAATATTAAAATTTTACTTAAAATAATACATTTTAAACTTATAATAAAATAATATTCTTATTTTGAATATAAAATATACAAGTTAGTATTTTATTTTATTGTTATAAATTTTAAAAATATTAATTTTATGATTTTTTAAAAATATATTGAACATAATAAAAATAAGGTTTCATGATGTAAATATAAATTATGACTAAAGTATCCTATTTAAAAAGTAATGTAGGGTAGCATATTGAGGGGCATAAAACTTTCATTTGATTGCCTTAATCTTTTAAATCCAAGTGCATACTTGTATTTTTTTCCTTCTAATTTTTTTTCTAACCAATACATGTGCTGTGTCATTTAGAATCGATAATTCTTGGATACATAAGCCAAGATTTTCACAAGATTATTTAGAAGGAGCAGCAAGTTTTTGAGTTTTTTTGGTTGAATGCCGCAGATGATAAGCCTATTCAATGTCCTTGCAAGGATTGCATAAACATAGAATTTTAAATTATTAATGATACGAGATCATCTTATTTGTAAAGGGATTGTTCGAACTTATACAAATTGGTACATGCATGGAGAACCCCTAATTCAAGAGGATGATGAAACAAACACATCATTAAACTGTCGGATCAAATTCATAGATATGGAGGATTCCCCCTATTGAGATGGTAAATTCAATAGAAAATGAACCTAACATAAATCAGGATGAATTTAACAAGTTGTTAGAAGATGCAGAACCGTTTATCCTCAAGGTACAAATTTCAAAAAGTTGTCACAATAGTGAAATTATACAACCTTAAAGCAAAACAATTCTTCAATGTCGGGTTCATCATTATATTAGTTAACTTATAAATGTTCTGAAGATAACGAGTTGCCTACCACGTGATGAAGTGAAATAAACATTGAGTAAGTTTGGTATGAAGTAATGAAGATCTACGCTTGTCCAAATGGATCCATCCGTTGGGGGATCCGAAAATGTCATCAATACAGCGCCATGGATGCCAACCATCCAAATGGTAATGAAGAAAAGAAGGAGTGTCGCATCAAAGTGCTTTGTAATTTCACCAACAATTTTGTTTTAATAAATGTTGGTGGCAAAGACATCGAAGATGTCGACGCTAATGCAGATAAAAAATTGATGGATGGTATTTTGCGTTATCCAGTAAATTGTCCATGTTGGAAGGTAGTAGATGAAAAATGGCTAGATTTTGGGTCAAAGCCTAGTAATTTACGTTTTGCTATTTCCGCTGATGGGATCAATCCTCATAGCAATCTAAGTAGTAGATATACTTGTTGGCCATGGAAATTTTATCACATATAACCTTCCTCCTTGGTTATGCATGAAAAGGAAGTTTATGATGCTTTCCATGTTAATTAATTTAAAACACCTGATAATGACATTGATGTCTACTTCGAGCTCTTATTGAGAATAATTTGAAGAAATCTGGATCTAAGGAATTGATGTGTATAACCCACAAAAGGAGTGATTCAATTCAAAACTAAGGGTAATACCTGACAATAAATGATTTTTTGACTTATGGAAATTTGTGTGAACACGTGACCAAAGGGTACAACGATGTCCAAAGAGATGTGAAGAGAAACTTGTGCTCAATACCTATTACATTCAAAAAAGATTTCTTTTACTGGACATACTTGATTCTTGCCAAAAGGGCATAAGTTTCGATCTCAAAAGAAAGATGTAAGTAACAATGAAGAAGAAGATACTCTAGTGGCTTTGTAGGGAGCAGAAGTGTTACACAAATTACAAGGTATGATCTTCAAAAAAATGGAAAAGTGGGACTTAGTTCTGAAAGCAACAACTAAATTACAATGAAAATTAAGAGGAACAAGAAAAGGAAAAGAAATGCAAAATTAAAAAGGTAGTCTAGAGAAAATAAAATTCAAAATGATTGCAAAGAAGAAGGTAAAAAATGACTACGGTGACAAATGTTGGAAGAAGATGTCAATTTTTTGGAAGTTTCCTTATTGGGAAACATTGCCTATATGCCATATACTAGATGTGATGCACATAGAAATGAATGTATGTGATACTCTAATTGGAACACTGATGCGTGTTTTTCAACACGCGAACTCGTGCAAGTATACACGGTCACAAGTAATAAAGATTTGTAAGTAAAGATCGATCCCACGAGGATTTGTTACTATAGTTTGTCGAGTACTAAAATTGTATCTCTCTGATTTTATCCAAAACAATCAAGTGATTAATAAAAAGTAAAATAAGAAAATAAAAGAAATCTAGGATTGCAATTTTTCACCAAACTAATCCACTCAAATCATATTATTTTCTTTGATTTATATTTTTTAGTACATTTAATTTGTCAACCGAAACTCTTTTTATTATTCATATCTCTTTGTGCCCGTATAAACACACCTCGTTAAATTAATTTACTATATCTCTATGAAAATTAAATTTACTGAGAGATTCATTACGCTCTAAGTTTTCAAATGGCCACACATACAATTAGTGGTATATTTCTATCCTTCATCATACATGTCATTCTATTTACGAGCACACACAAATGCCTTTTCAAGTTTATATTCACGTACACGGATCGCTTTTGATAAGATTCGTAAATAATCAAAAAAGCATTAAGAACAAAAATAGAACGAATAAATCGAACGCCTTATAACCCATCAAAATAATTATTAAAAATCAAAGCTTCATAAATTTAGATCAAATGCAAACCCTAGAAAAATTAAATTACTTCATAAAATTAAAATAAAAATTACAACAACCACAAGTAAATTAAGAAGGCTAAATAAAATTAAAACATCACTTAAACAAATATTTATACCAGACGAAAAAAAAATTGACAACAAAAAGCCAAAAATGAGCCGCGTGTTTTGTCAGCTCCAACACACAAACACAATAAAATTACAAACCGAAAAAAAACTAAAACACTCTAAAATCCTAAATTAAAACTAAAACTCTACTCCAAAAAACTCCACTCCAACAAACTTTTTTACAACTAAAAACTATCTCATATTTATATAGCAAAAAAATACATCAATAAAATATTAAAAATTAATACACGCGTAAAATGGTATCGAAATTACAACCAAATATTTTTCTTAAATTCCGTTGCACACGCGCACGAATTGGAATATTGTATTTTTATACGCTGCACGCACATAAAACGAGGGAGCCGTTCTGACTTTTTTTTTTTTAATTTCAAGTGCATGCCACGTGTCAAATACCGATTCGTCGCAAGAAAATGCATGGGACACGTGGCAAAGATATAACAGATTTGAAAGGACGGGTCACGAGACCGCCGCACCGATCGGGCAGCCGCGAGAAACGCGGGAGACAGCCCCGAGACGTGCCCGGACTCGCGCTTTGCGTTCACCGAAACATGCCGTGTCCTAACATGATTGGATGATAGATTGGGCGGGAAACGTGCGTATTATGGTCAGGAATAACCGTTCACGTGAAGATCGCCGCACGGGACGCAGGCGCGCGTAAGCTGGATGCGGTGGCCGCGACGCCGGGGCCGCACACACGGGCCCCACTGACCGAGCCGCGTGAAAATTTTGAGACCTCGCACCCACTTCTTTGATCGGTGATGGGCACGCACGGACCACCAAGCTTTTCTGACGACGGTCCACGATTCGCCACAGAGAGCTGCCGCGTAGATTCTTCTCACCGCGTTAAAATTCAATTTTCTTAATTGTATTTTGACCCACAAATATATTTCAACACATTATCAACTTTATTTAATTACGTTGCTCTCATAATTTTAAATTTAAATTTTAAACTTTTAATAATTAAATGAAGCCCAAATTTAATTAAATTATATTTTCGATTTTTATAAATTGTACTAAGAACTATATTATTTGAAATTATATTTGTGAGTCATAAATTTAACATTAAGTACATTTTCGATACAAATTATTTACTTTTATTAAAATATAAAAATAGTAAATACTACACTTATTAATCGAAAATTAACTAAAAACATTAAGAACGTAGCAATTATAATAATAAAATAAAAGCGAAAAATAACCATATAAAATACAGCTTATCAAACACTTTTGGATATTCCTTTTAAAACAAAAGATATGTACTGATGCCTCATTGGGATATGTTAACTGGGAATTAAAAGAATCGCTTCAATCAAAAAGGGATCATAGGTTAAGTTGCCTCCTGCTTGTTTTACCCTTTCTAGGGATGAAAAGATAACATTTTGAAATTTTTTATTAGGATTTAAAATTCCCGAAGGTTACTCATCAAATGTTAAAAACCTAGTATCATTGTAAGACTTAAAGTTATATGGTTTAAAATCACATGATTGCTGCCCTAAGCAACAAATTGTTATCTGGTGGGTGAATTTGACTGGAATTTTTCCAAAGAATATGTGTTCAAGTAGAAATCACCTCATTCTTGCTTTTTTCAATCATTTGTAAGAAAACAATTGTAGAATCCAGGCCATATAAACTACAAGTTGAACTCGCTAGAGACATTACGCTTACTTGGAAAGGCACTATTTTCCACCTTCACTTTTTTGATATCACATCACTTAACTATTCACCTTGTTAGAGAAGTGCGCTATAATCCAGACATGCTGGCGGGATGTATCCTTTTGAATATTCATGAATTTTTTGAAAGTGCTACGTTTAGAATCCATAATCAAACTGTGGAGTGGTTGCATATTGAAAGTATATTGCCAGTAGCCATTGACGCACCAGTATCTATCTCATGTATCCAATTGAATCCCTCACTATTGACAACAAGGTGGTTTAGAATATTATGACCAATAAAATGCTCACGAAACCATCATACAAGTTCAATAGGAACAAAGTCATCATTTGGTGCTTGCAAACAATAAAGAGATCGAACCATACATAAGGTAAAAATAGTATCATTTAAATCTAAATTTGATAATTTTTTAAATTTTCTTTTCATATGTTACTCACATTACTCCTATTTAATAGGATGTATATGGATATGTTAAAGGCAGATCCTTGGAATAGGAGAAAAAGAGAGAAATGGTTTCAAGATGAACACAATTGTAATTTTATATATTGGTTTCAAGATAAAGTTATGACTTCAGTTAAGGTCTCTAATAATTTTATTGTTTAAACCATGATGGATGAAATGGCCTGGAAGATGTTATCAAGTATCCTTAGATATGTTATAAATGGTTTTTGATTTACAAATAAAGGAAAGGATGAAATCAAGTATAATCAAAATAGTTGGGTTATGTTAAATGCTCAAGCTTTTGAAATTTGCAAGTTCTAAGTGATAAGAACCCTGTATCATTCTGGAAAGTAATTTACTATGGAGTTATTCAAGAAGTTTGGGAGTTAGATATCATATGTTTCCATGCTCCATATCTGTGCATTGGGTTTGAGGATAATCAAAACAAATTTGTGTGCTAATTTAGGATTGACCTTGTTAACCTTGAAGATAGGTCATCAAGATGACCCATTCATCATGGCCACCCATGATAACCAAGTATTCTATGTAGAAGATCTTATAGACACAAAGTGGTTATTGTAAGGATACCACCAATAGAGTTTATCACAAAGAGAAGGAATGAAACAAATTTTTTCCATAAGGGATCTTAAGAAATATACCTAACTCAAATGGATGCTAATGATTTAGAAGATGATAATTCAATATATATGTGCAATGATTGTGAGCCAACTTGGATTGACTGAAAGATAACTTTTTCTTTATTTGCAATGTTTTTGTTAGGTACATTGTAAAAATGTATTACGAAGTTGAGTTTTATTTACAACTTACATTTATAATTCCAATTTTATTATTTCTTTTCAATTATAAATTATATATATATATATATATATATATATATATATATATATATATATATATTCATTTATTATTTTTCATTCTTTGCCTATATAAGATATAAATAATCCAATGAGATTGTCGATGAGCTAAGATGAAAGTAAAGTTGAAGAACGATAATCTAACTGAGCAAGAGAGTTCTACTTAATGATGATATTTTCTCGTATACGTAAAGACCATCTAAAAGAAGGAAAAAATAAAAAGTTAAAAATAAAAGAGGTATAACAAAGATGAAGAAAATTGCTAAATCAATGTGCACAGAAAAAAAATACAATTGAATTTGATAATGAATGCAACCCAAATGGAAAGAAGGGATAAAAAATGATTAGTTGGATATGTATGTTAGTAAAAACAATGATTAGGATTATTTATAATGATTGGTGGAAGGAAGTTTTTGAAGCACTTGTACTTTTTGGTCCTTATTTATTTTTATTGTTAAATTTTTGTGTGAATTTATAGGAAAACTACACTCTTCCAAAGGCATACAAACGTAAGTGCCGTAAGATGGATGCTTCGGGATGGAATACATTAAAAAAGAATTTGAGGAAAAAAATACATTAAGCCTTATTTGGACCCATTGAATAAGAATAAGTTATACAAACCACCTAAGAAGTATGAATGGATACACAATGATTCACATGCGTTTGTGAATTACACATTATTTGAGAAATTCAAGGTATTATTGAATACAAAAGTATAAATATTATCATTTAATATTTTTTGTTATATGCCCTAACAACCCTATTCTTATATGTGTTTTTATTAGAAATCAAGTTACAAACATGTTGAGTTGAGGAGGCATAATGAGTATAATCATCATACAAGAAGAATGGATTTTTCCAACCTAAGAATTCAATTGGTGAGTTATTAAAATTAAGTTTGAATGATAATTAGTTAGATATTTGGGTATACAATGCTTTTGTAACTCATTATACATATTTATAAGAGTCAAAAAGTGGTGGCATACAAATTCGGTGATCTCATGTATTTATCACAGCTAACACTCCTAAAGAAGGAGAGTTCAAAAGTAAACAAGTTCAAGATAAATTGGAAAAAGTGGTAATTATTCAAAATGTTAGATAATATGTTATGATTAACCGATATATTTATGCTTATTATTTTATGTGTGAATTGATGTAGAGTAAAATGCAAGATAAGATTGATAGTGGTGAGATTGAAGAAAATATGGGTGTGGATGCAATGGTAATGGCATTGGGGAAGGATCATCCAAGTCGTCTTAAAGGATGCTCCCAATATATAACATCTATTGAATATTTTAGCATGCCTAGAAAGTGCACTAATTATCCCTCCAATAAAATGGTAAATATCTTGAATGAGATTATGTCAATAAAGGAAAAGCTTGCCAGCTTTGATACCATGAAGGTAGAGATAGATGCACTAAGAGTTGAGTTACTGGGAGATAGGAGTGTAGGAAATTCAAGCCATTATCTAGAAAAAAATCATCTAATAAATAGTTTCAATGGGACTCCTTGTACAAAAACAATTACACCTACATCTACACCACGCATCTAACAAATTGCCACTCCTCTTGATGTGCCTACATTTCATATGGGATTAGTTGTAAGTAATCTTAAATATTCATTCTT
Organism: Hippophae gyantsensis; assembly: GCA_030763125.1. Lineage (NCBI taxonomy): Eukaryota > Viridiplantae > Streptophyta > Magnoliopsida > Rosales > Elaeagnaceae > Hippophae > Hippophae gyantsensis. The sequence continues at coordinate 16,384,223 of CM061033.1, read as the reverse complement.
TTTCATATTTTAATTTTGAATTGTGTGGTTTTTAAGTCATAGTTTATATGTTTGTTCTAATACTATATAGGGAAGAAATTGTTTGCTTTCATATGAAACACCATCTCGTATTGTGGCACGTGGAAGGGTAAGTGATTCCTCTAGTGATGTTTGTCATGGACAACCTTTGAACGGGAGTTGGAAGGTTTTTGTTGTGGATGATATTGAAAAGAATTGTCCCTTACCTATACCAATAAGGGAACATAATACAGTTATAGAAGCAGTTAATTCATTTGTTGCTTGGCCTCCACATCTCATCATATTAGGAAAGGATGTAGTAAGGATATTTTCCTTACCTTTTATATATTGTTTTCATTTTTGATTAATTTAAAAATATAAATCTAATTTTATTAGATTTCTTCATATTGTGAATAAATAGGATTTGAACAAGGAGAAATTAAAGTTACCTATTACCATTGGCAACAAAAAAAGAAGCTCAAAGGGAAAATCGATGGACAAAATAGCTTCTAAAAAGCCTACTTTGGTACCAACAAAAAACAATTTCATGTACATATGACCAAACTAGTGGTTTTCCTAAGCATGTTAAATTTCTTATAGTTGCATGCTCATCTGCATCTTCGGTTAATGATCTTGCTATTAAAGTTCCAATGTGTAGAAATTTTTTACACAAAGGTGGAGATTGGCTATTCAATTATCATTTTTAATTTTATGATAAGTTAAAAGTTACTCACATATATATATTATTTTGATTGTTATTTTGTCATTAATTTTTGAACTTATTTCATAGGCAATGTTATGATGAGTTGAAAAAGAAACATTTGAATGATGTGATTAAATTTATTGATCCAAGTTGGTTGTATGTCATTAAGAAGAAGAGAAAACGTACTCAAATTGCAAAACAAGTTTTTGAAAGGATGCAAAATAATCAAGAGGGGTATAAGTGGATTATTCCATATAATGGATGGTAAGTAGATTATTATAACATTTATGAAAAATTATGTTATCTAATCAAATGCATTTACCAATATATATCTTATTATAAATTGATGTAGGTACCATTTATTATTTGGATTCAATGTGGGGTAAAGTGTTCTCTAATATTGAAAACATTATGAATGAGTAAGTTATATTATTTTTAATTTAATGTTCTTGTAAATAGTAAGTTCAATGTATCTTCATAAGTAACTCTTATTTATTTTTCCTTCATTATATAAAATTCATATTATGTTGAATGGTCATCAAAATCGAAGGTCTCAAGGTTTACCAGTATGGTATAGAATGAGAGTAAGTTATAAATGCATGGTTTATTAACTCCATAAATTCAACCTTGTAGATTTTTCATATCTATTTATATTCACTAGAAGTATTAACAATATTTTTTGATAATATCTATGTAATATCTTTTTAATTAGATAATATATATTAAGCTTACAATTCAATTTTCATCCTAATAGATAGTGTCCTAAGCAAGATGATTTGGTAACTTATGGGTATTATGTCCTTATGTTTATGAGGATAATTATTGCCAATCCACTTGCTTCTATTATTGACTTGGTAATAATTTAAGTAATTTTGTGTATTTTCATTTTTTGTTTTAATTTTGATTTTAAATTTTTATTTTTCAAAATAGGTGGTTAATTAGCTAACAATATGTTAAAATGTGTGTACATTATAGCTTAATCATGAAGGAACTTATACTAATACGAAAATTGATGAGATGCAGAATGAGTAAGCAAAATTCACAAATCGATTCTTACATCTATAACTCACCATATAGTTAAATAAAAATCTAAGGTGAATACATATACAACTAATTTTTGTTTGTATTGATTTCCAATTCCATCTGTTTGTATTGATGACAAGATAATACACATTTTAGTTTTATTTTATTTATTATATGGTTACAAAACCAATAAGTTTAGTTCTGCTTGTGTTCTCACTAATAGCTTCTGAGTTGTAAATGTGTAAATTACAATGTCAAGGATAAATATAATATTATTCAATCGAATCCCTTCCTCAGTCTCTCTCTTCTCTCAAATTGATATGAGTAGTACTAAATAATAATATTGTTACTGTTATTGATATAGGTAGTACTAGTTTCGTTGAATTGTCTCTCAAGTTTTTGTATTAGATCGAGTACCATAAATTTACTTAGAAGCTAGATATGCATTCCAACTTTCATTCTTGAACATGTAGAACAACTTATTATGGACCATTTGTTGTATATGCAAGAATAGATGTAGATTGAAGGACTTATTGTGGAAATCTGAGGTATTGCTTATATTCATGGAATCTGGATGTTGGTATGCTCATATAGAGTAGATGTTTATATTTACAGATACTATCACTTGGTGTCATTTATTATAGATAGTTCTATGACACTATAATCATGGTATAATTAACCTAAATATTAAGAATAAATAAGTAGAGAGGACTCTTGTGTTCTGGATGTTGTATATGCAGGATTATATTCATAGAATCTGGATGTTTGTATACTCATACTAAGTGCTATTTTTTATGAGGAAATTAATGCACATAGTAGATGATGTCAAGGACGAAGATTTTGAAGAAAAGAATTACAATGGGACATGTAAAATATTTTTAGATTGATTTAGATTGTAGACAATTTGATTAGTTATATTAGTAAAGGTTATTCATGTACATTTTTATATTTTTGGAACACTTTAATTAGCTAGTTATATTAAGGTTTTATTATGTTTTAGTGTATCGATCTATTAAACTCTTAATGTAATATCTCTCTTAAGTTTAATATAATTATACATTATTTTCTTAATTTTATCAATTTATATTTGAAAATTAGTTTAATTGGGATGTATATAGTCACACTTTAAGTGTAATTGAAACAATAGATAACATTTTGATTACAAGTCTATGGCCTCGGTTATTAGAAAATCGAGGCCATAGGGTGTATCTATGACCTTAATTATTAAAAAATCGAGGTCATAGGTCGTTACCTATGGTCTCTCTCACTTAGGCCTCGATTCTTATAACCGTGGCCATAGACCTACGATCACGGTTAAAAATTGAGGCCAAAGGGTAGTAGTGAGGAAATGTTGTACATTTTCCTTAGCCTTTCCTCTTCCTGAGGAGATAATCCACTAGGTTTGACCTTAGCCGTCTAATCTTTGGTACGGCCTGTGGGTTCACCAGTGCCTTTCTTCCTCATTTTCTTTGTCCATGACCTCAAGACTGATATTTGGGTATGAGGCATATTCAAACTAATTATAGGTATAGCTTATGGACGAGACATAGAGGTGAAATGCTCAAACATCTCCTCTTCACTTGAGGTGTTCGTCTCGTTAGTGGACCCTGGGGTGTCACTTTCTGTCTAGCTCAAGAAGTTGGGATATTGTAGACTCTCCCAAGAGGATGAGCACGAAGTGCATTCTCTATACATGGTCTCTACAAAATATTGCAAAACATAAAAATTTAAGGTATGAGAAGTAGAAGTTACCGAAGGTCGAGTTTTGAAAGTAAAAAAAGGAGTGAATTTATAAACTGACTTAAAAATAAAGTAGAAACTATTAGACTCAATGAGGTTTCCTTTAAAGCCTAATCAATAGTAAACTATGTGCCATACTGATTTCCTTACCACTGAGTTGAGAAGTTGTATGGCACGAGTTGAGATGACAGAGCTTTTTATTTAATTTTTTGTTTAATATGCAAGAAACTATGAAATGAAGGAAAGCCAAGGCTTCTCTTTATATAGGATGCATATTTTCTTTCTCCAATTAACTAACAAGCATTTATTAGAGCAAGCTGAATGTTTCAAATCTGCTGTTAGGTTGTTGCTATTCCACTAGTATATTTCTATGTATGCAATGACACTCGTAGGGTGAGCATGCCTATGCATAGGAGCTTTGGTATTGGAAGGAGCATGCCTACGCATAGGAGCTTTGGTATTGGAAGGTCGACCACTAGCCCGAGCTATATAGTGGTTGACTTCAAGCTTCAAATATTTTTTTTTTATTTTTGTATCCTTTTAACACGTTGTGACATGTACCCTTATATAATTGACACATGTATTTATAATGTTCTATATATACATGGACCTCATAAGGGGTCTACGTATTCATTATATGAAATTCTAACTTCTCTCTAGTTTCTATCTCTACAAATTGGACCATACTAATAGCTATTATTTGATGAATAATAAGAATTGAGACGAAAAAAAAAATAAGTGAGGTTAGAGGAAACTTAAGAGAAATTTTATAAAACAATAATACGAATATAAAAGTAAAAAATAATAAGTGAATTGGCTTTGTTTGGTTCTTACATTATTTAAAAAAAACCAACCTTATATAAATTGATTTTTTAAAATTAAGAACCAAACTAAACGAATAAAATCTCAAAATCAATATTTTTGAGTTGGGATGGTTTAAGTAGTTTAGGATGGATTGTTTCTTATCAATTTTATACATCCTTATCAATAATTTATCTGAGGGTAATGAAGCCAAAAATTTCCTTAAGAATGGGCATTTTATGAGTGTATAATCAAAACTGTTATCTACTAATTATCATGGATTAAAAAATTGGATATATCTCAATATATTATCGATAATATCCAATATCGATAAGGTTTAATATAGATATTATTATATAGTGTCGTTTTAACCAAATTATCGAGACATTATTGAAAATCGTGGATATTATTCACGATATAAATATATCAATTTTTGTAATGTAATTTTTGCAAATAATTTGAATGTTATCCATAATATTATCGATTTTTTTAATTTATGTAGTATAATTTTTATAGTTTTTTCTACTTTTCAATGAAATGTTGTAAGCAAAAATATTAGTTTAAATATGTAAGATTTTAATATAATATAAACTTATGACTTCAAATTAAAGAGGGGTGAGTCCTACCACTAGACTACTAGATAAACCACAAACATATTATATGATTTTCTTCCCGTGAAAGTAAGCATGATGGTGTAAGAATTATGGTGATGATGATAGAGATGAAGGGAACATAACATATGGCTCTAGACATAATAACCTTTAAGTTCATTCATTTGTGAGGATAATTATACATATGTCATACAAGATAAAAACTATAGGTATAGAGCTTTCGTTCTAAAAGTAGATGCTATTGAAAGAAATACAAAATGAGATGTCATGGAGGATACAATGATATGTCATAGAACTATGATAGTAAATTTATCTTCAATGAGTATTGATTCGAATGAAAATGATCTTTCAAATAAAATGAGTGTACATAATGTTTATAAAATCTTTAAAAATACTCAACAATAATTTATAAATTATTGAGTTAATTTACAATTTTCTATTTACGAAGACACAATAAGAATAGTTCAAACAACATACTAATGATATTTTAATCATTATGTTTAAATATTTTTTGACTACATGACATCATATTAATATTTCTTAAATAAAGATAGCATATGCTTTGAACTCACTTAAAATTCCTTTTAGATATAATTATAGCATAGTGTTTTAATTTTTTTTATATGAAACACATTATTTTTATTCAAGTTATTTTTTTTATTTACAATGTACCTATTAATTTATTAAAAAGATTACTTTATAGATGTAATATTATTTAGCTTTTTTTATCTTTTGTTATTATCTAAAATTTCAATACTTTCTATATAATTTTTCATATATTCTATTTTTTTTTGTATTTTTACTTTTATAAAATTTTATGTCAAAATCGATAATATCTTATCTATTTTTTAAAAAATAAATTAACATAATTATTTCCCAAGACTAGTATAAAACAATTATAATTAATTATTATCATAGTCATCTTTGCCTATTATCACACCCATTCCAAACTTTCCCCTCTCGTAACATGCTTTGCTCCTCAGAAATTTATGTGAGAACTATATGATGACACATATCACGAGTTAAAGTGTTCATCTAAAAGCCAAAACCTATAAAAAATATTCAAGGATCATTAGAATTAGTAAGCAAAAACAAATTTGCATGCATATAGTGTGTCATTAACAAAATAACTTTAAATATAATAAAGATTTATTTTTTAAAATAAAATTTGCCGTGTAATATAATTAATTGATGTATGTATAAATATACATTTAAATTTATATTTATTTCATTTTTACCCGAAATTTTGATTATATAAATATTGTTGGATTTGTAATAACTACCTGTATGGTGTGGATAGGAGTAGTTAGCTTTTTCTTAATAAATACATTTCATTGACCGGTGACTCATATTATACTCACTGCCATTTACCCTTTTGAGCTTCACCTCTGCTTCTCCTCCTCCTGTCTTCACATATTCTGCAACAAGCTTAAGCAGAGCAGTCTCTCATATCCTGATATGACAGTAACCTCAAAATTCATACAACGTCCTAGTTCTACAACAAAGCTCAGTTTGTACTCTCGAGCCCAAAATGGCTTTTGAATTCGAGTGAGTTTACTACTGTCTTTGTGTTTACAAATAAATACTGGTAGAAAAACCAAATGGGTTGCTGTTTTAGCACTAGCAAAAGCAAGTTTTCAACTTCAATTCTTCAAAAACAACAGCATTCTTTGGTGGGTATTGAGAAACCAAGATCCGATCCCAAAGAGAGTAGAGCTTCACGTCCTTCAATTGAAGAAGAGACTGTCAAGGAAGTGCTTTCTGAAACTCCCAAAGCACTACAACTACCTCAAATACCACTGAAAGCCGAAACAATTCGCGAAGCAGAACAACTAGAACTCAAAGATGAACAGAAGAGAACCCATAAGCCAGTATTTGAGATTAACAACAAACAAGGCAAAGTAAAGCCCCTTACGAAGCAGCCCATAATCAGCCAAACGGAGGATATCTCAGAGGTGTCTGAGATTTTCAGCTTGAGCGAGAGTGTTTCTACCGCCACTAATTTTACGAGAGAAGACGATGACGAAGTCCAGCAAAGGGTTAATAGATCTCCAATGAAACTACCCAAAAGAAGAAACTTTTCAGGTGATATCGGCCAAAAGAGGGAAAGGGTCGTCGGTAGAAGGCCTAACCGAAGGTCCGACCAATCGCCGGTTCGAAGAAATGGAGTTGGGTCCATGAGGATGTGCCAAAGTAGGGAACCGAGTCAACCAATGGCCCGGCGATTATTAAGAACAGAACCTCTTTGGCGTGACCCAGGTGAGATCTCTGCCCGGAGGTCGTCTCCTGCTACTAGAGCTAACTTGGATCGGAGCTCATCTGCGAGAAGATCCGGAAAGTCACCGGGTCGGACTACAACTGCTCCGATTGATGTTTCTCGGAAAACGGTAGAGGAGCCTAGCATTGAGTACAAGTTGCCCAATAATACATCAAGCAATGAGTCCCTCGAAAACCCACTTGTTTCTTTAGAATGCTTCATCTTTCTTTGAGTCGGATAATTTTATCACCAACGTCGCTGGAGATAGCGGTCGGGCCCGGGGGTTAGACTGAAGTTCCATTTTTGTTTTTTGTTTTGTTGCTGCTATGTTTAATGTAAGATAAGAGGTATTAGAAGTTTGGGTTATTAGGGGAGGTAATATTAGGGTACATATAATATTAGATAAATTAATTTGTTCAATCAAAATCCACCAAAATAAAATTAAATATTATCTTTGGTAGGTTTCAATAAGCTGGTTTCTATTTTGGGTAAAATTTTAAAGTTGTTAAACCTATAATTAATCAAATTAATTCATGTATAATACATATATATTTATATGTTTATAATAATTTAAGTTTAATTAAAATGTTATATTAATTAAGGTCAAAAAAATTATATTATTTTTTATTTTTAAATTCTCAATAATTAACTAATTTTAATGAGTTTTTTATATTTAATAAATATTTTGATTTTTATATTTAATAAATATTTTGATAAATTAAAGGCAACAGTTTCAAATATAGATGAAAAGTTAACTTGATAAAAAAAATATATCACAATTTTTGTTTAAATATTTATATATAAATTTTTAATTAAATTATAGATTAAACAATAAATATTTCTTAATCTAATATTATCATAAAATAATAATTTAAATTTACTTAAAAATAAGTAGATTTAAATACAAACCTACTTAAATACATTGGTCTAATGTTATCTAAATAAAATTTTATAGGTCATTTTTTAGTTTTTAATTTAAAAAATTGATGTATATCAATACAGTTAATATTTTAAGTAAAAATTGATCAAAATTAAATTAAATCTATTTATATAAAAGTTTATTATCTTTTTTGAAAGAATTATCAAAATTTATCTTAAAGATTTATATCAAATTTTTAAGAATAAAATTATTATTTTTTAAAAAATTATTTTTATCAAAAATGATGAAAATAAAATATTTAAAAAATATTTTTTTAAAATAAATAATTTTTATTTTAAAATAATAAGTTAATAAAAATTAAATATTAAAAATTAATTAATCAAAAAAATATCCATATTATTATTCACTTCCCATGTTTTTTACACTATCTTAAGATTTACTTATCAATTTTAATTGATTAAGCATGATAAATATGATTTTTAACGGATGATTACCTCTATTGACATGTATCTAGATCTTTCTTAGATTTATAGTATTAGAATCAAGTGGGTCATTTTAAATTAATTAATACACACAGTAGTTAATATTTATAAGTAATATTCAAAACTTGATAATAATATATATGACTTAAGGATTTATTTATAAGATAATATGTAAGGTTGTTGTATTTATGCATTTAATCTGGACCAAGGGTAATAAGTCCCGTTTAAATCATGTGTTGGCACTTAGAGTAATAAAACCTTATACCTATCGGTGTTTAGTAAACGACTTATTCTGTTATAAGTTGAAATAAATCATAAATATTATATGAAAATATAGAACAAGAAAAAGAAAATAAATGTTAAATGTTTCATGTATGGTTTATTTAGTATGTTCCATGACTTCAATATTATAAGTTTAATTAAAATATCTTGATTATTATTAGTAAACTGCAATTTATATGTTAAGAATCATATTTTCCATGCTATATATGTTATATTGATGATTAGTTTTTGCCATATTATTTACAAGTTTTAGAAAAATATTAAACTTAAATATGTCAAAACAAAACTTTTCAGCATCATCACCATTATTAACTAAAACTTCATCATCTTCTTCAAAGAAGTCTTATATCATCAATAGTAATGACTTTATTCTTGAAATTTTTCAAAAATCTATTAATCGTTGGAAGATTTCAAATATCAATAAAAACCAAATTTATCAATCAAAGATGATGCATGATTAGTTTTCACCATATTATTTACAAGTTTTAGAAAAAATAAAAAGAAACTTAATATGTCAAAACAAAACTTTTCAGCATCATCACCATTATTAACTAAAACTTCATCATCTTCTTCAAAGAAGTCTTATATCATCAATAGTAATGACTTTACTATTGAAAATTTTCAAAAATCTATTGATCGTTGGAAGATTCCAAAGATCAATAAAAACCAAATTTATCAATCAAAGATGATGAATGATTAGTTTTCGCCATATTATTTACAAGTTTTAGAAAAAAAATTAAACTTAATATGTCAAAACAAAGCTTTTCAGCATCATCACTATTATTAACTAAAACTTCATCATCTTCTTCAAAGAAATCTTATATCATCAATAGTAATGACTTTACTATTGAAAATTTTCAAAAATCTATTTATCGTTAGAAGATTACAAAGATCAATAAAAACCAAATTTATCAATCAAAGATGATGAATCTTTTCAAAACAGATTACATCATTAAAACTGAAGAAAGAGATCTCCAACTTTCATCACCTTTTGAATTATTTGAACTTTTTTCAAAAGAATCATTACAAAAACATTTTGATAAATCTTTCAAATATGTTCATTTCGGTTTAGTCTAAATTGGATTAAAACCCTTAACCAAAGAAGGGTTAAGTTCATCAATTATGGCAGTCCTAAGGGATGCTAGATTAACAGATTTTAAGGAATCTTTATTAGGTACGGTAGAAACAAGTTTAGGTTTATCTTTTAATTTCTTCCCAAACTTCATGGTATCTTTAAAAGATTTCCATTTATTAAAATCATTAACACTTCAAATCCAAACTCATAATTCTAAAGTTTTACCAGGAACAATTCCAATAGCTTTATTTTATAGAGTTCATTATAAGATTATGATATTCGCTTAGGACACTAGGATTATTCATAACTCCGAGAAAGGAGAAACCATTTTATTACAAACTAATCTGTCTAGATTAAATATTACTATCCCTAGGCCAATAAGTTGGGATAATGTTATTTTCCCAGATAGATGGCTTCTGAAAGAAATTTCCCAGCCAACATTTGAAAATCATCAACCTGAAGAACCTGTACAATATACAAAACTTAAGGAAATAGTAAAGTATAAAAATGGAAATATTGAAATAAGTTTCAATAGGTCTACAAGTATGAGATGCTCTTCATGTATCTCAGAATTCTCATCTGTGGATTTATCACTCAAAACAAACCCTAGGCTATCAACCTCAAATATCCTTAGGAAAACAAAACTTAAAGGAGTAGATTGTAGTACACCAGTACCCAGACCAGTTTACACTATAGACAACTCTGAGATGGGTGACTCACCTCAGTTATCACCTATTTACCCAGCATCACCAACTTAATCAACTGCACCTAGCCAACCAGTTAGGACAAGTGAGTTAAACATATTAGAAGTGGAGCATAAATTATTAGACATAGAAACCCTACGTCTAGATTTAGATCTTCCACATAACAAAAGAATTAAAGTATAGTTCTTTAGAACACACTCAGAACACTCTAGGGCAAGCTTTTTTAGGAAACATGAGCGATATGCTAAAGAACATAATAAAAAAAATATTATTTTTGGATTGGTTAGAGATCTATAGGGCAACCAAAGGTCTAGACTCTCCATATAATTATCAATCAAAATGTTCTGCTAGGAGTAAAACTAAGACGGTTAACCCAGTAGAAACATTACCAGATCACATTGTTAGTCCTATAAAGGTTAGCATAGCTTAATCAACATCAATAGTTAACTCTGAACCAATTAGCATAATATCACCAGTTGACCTAGTTAAACCATTACCAGTCCCAATAGGTAACCTTAGATCAGTTATCTTAGGAGAACCAAAACCTAAACATATAGTAAAACCTATAGTTCAAATTGACCCTAAAACAGTCAACATAATTGTAGTTACAGAACCTATAGCTATAGTTCCACACTATAAGAAATTCCCATTTATTAACGTCTCAAATGGTTCGGTTGACTAGAGAACCAATAGCTATAACTCCACAACTCAAAACGTTTTTTGCATAATAGTCCTAGTGAGGTCACAGAAGAGGACTTCGATAGGCTATTAGAAGAAACTGGTGACCAAGTTGATTCAATCAACATGATTAATATTAAAAAGAAGTTACCCATATGGGAAGTTCCAGATGGTTCGGTTGAAGCCGAACATCCTCCACTACATCCTATTACCATTCCTTATCAGGATAGTCAGGTAGAAGCCTTCCCTCTTAAGAACCCTCAAGAGAACCAAGCAACTATCCTTAAAAACATTATTACCCAGAATAATTTTACCAATATTAACCTAAATACTTTAGGAAAACAACTCATAAGTATTTCTTGCATTTTGGATACAACGATTTTTCAGCATCTTCTAGAAGTTTTTTAAAGGTTTTGGGATCATCCTCACTTAGTTCATCTTCAACAACATGAAACATATTTTCTGTCTGTACATTATGAAAAGATGTATGTAATATACTCACATTCTTATTTATCTCTTTCCCATGACTATTATAAATATTTTCTCCATGATAATACCAACATTTATAGCTCAAAAGAATACCACTACAGATAAGGTGATACTTAACCTCGTTAACTTCATGAAATCGCTTATTTTTACATTTAACACATGGGCATCGAATCATACTAATTCCATTATTATTATTTCTACAAGCAAATTCCATGAAACTTTCAACTCCAGAAATATAGTTCTGCTCAATTTTACACTTTGACATCCAAGATTTGTCCATTTTCTATCAATGACATTAATTAAGCATATTCATTATGTATCCAATCAATATATTTAAAGTATTATTATATATAAATTCCTTAACTATTAGAATGTATACCAAAATATACATAATATATACAAACATTTATCATTTTACAATTGTATCTGATTTACTTAATAAAATATAATTATTTATATGTAATTAAATTTATCCACGTACGGTAAATATTATAGTCCCTCAAACCCACAACATCCAAATATTATTTCCACAGAAAATAAGCCAAATATATAATAACAAGTATAATACAAAACATACATAAATCAAAAATTTATACAAAAAATAAAGCAAACTGAATAATAAGTGCATAGAATTAATAGAAATACTTACAAGAGTAAATAAAGTCACTAAATGAAAGAAATGAAGAAAAAATGGGTGTTTTGTAAGTGAGAATAAGTGATAAAATGGGTATAAAATATTTGAGTATTTCGCTAAAAAAATAGGGGATTTGAAAGATAATAAGGAGAGGAATATAACCCACAAAATGACATTGGAAATGGTGGTCGGAAGTGGCCGAAAAATGAGAAAAAGTGGAGGGTCGGTGAGCTCAATTTTGAAATTGTTGTTGCACAAATTGAAAAAGAAATTCTGGTGAAAAAGAGAGAAGAGAAATGGATTAAAACACGTGGATGGCGTCGGTTCAATACGTCAACCGACGCTACGTCTTACGTGTATTTTTTTATTTTAAAAAATACAGTTTAAAATTGAAAAAACATTTTAGGTCAATTATTATTTTATTTGAACTCTTTAAAGTTTAATTTGAATATATATATATATAGTATAAAAAAGAAAAAATAATAATTTTAAAATAATATTCAAACAAATACACAAAATTATATAATTTTAAAAATCAATTGTCTTAAAAAAAGAAAAAATATTATACTATATATATATATATATCCAAATTAAATTTTAAAGAGTCAAATAAAATAATAATTGACCTAAAAAATACATTGTACTATATAATTAATTTCAATTTTAAACTACACTTTTTAATTAAAGAAATACACGTAGGATGTAGCATCAGTTGACGTGGTGAATCGACGTTATCTACGTGTCTAGCATCAATTCACCACGTCAATCGATGCTACGTTTTATGTGGATAGCGTATGTTCTACACTGAACCAACTTTACATATTGACTTAAATACCCCTTTTTGTAGTAGTGCGTGTTTTTAAATTAAAACATAAAGTGTTATTAAACAAATCAAGATTCAAATTGTTTATGGGAAAACTCAATAGTAAATGGAATAGAGGGATGTACCTTAGGATTTTATATGACCGTCTAGTCAAAGACGTTAAACGTGATGCAATCCACATTATTTTACTTATATTTTTATTTTTTAGCTTTGTAGTTGAATAAATGTAGAGAGTAATGACGCAAAAAGATTGATCATTTCAATAATAGATGTGGTATTCCAAGACTATATGAGTTTTCTTTCCTTTTACCTTTTTCATATTTATATGTGCACATTGGGGATAATGTGCAATTTAAGTTTGGGAGAAAAAACTTCATTCTCTACTTTAATATTTAGTATGTATTTTCAATTTTTTAGAAATATTTTTGTTTTAGGATATTTTTAATCATGATTTTGGCATAAATTGATAAATATATGAAATTAAATACATGTATGCTTGATATGAAATGTATGAACTCGATGATAAAAGTTGATTGTCATGACTAGGATAAGGAATGTAACATGTTCGTTAAGATACTTACATTAATCGTATGATATGATTGCTAACTTTGATTTGATTGATTCAAATATTTACTCACATATTCATGATTGATTTTGGTGTTCTTATTGAGAGATAATTGGTAGTGAGTTATATGAGTTGATAAGATTTACCATGTTTTAGAATTTATTTGATCATCCCTTGAGGTAAAATTCTAAATAGTAATTAGCTAGAGCAATGATTTAGGCCTTATTTGGATCAAGTGAGCCTTCCAAGCTAACCATTGTTAATATCTGTAGTCACCGGTTTGAGCTTAACAAAGAACCTTTCATATCTTTAAGCCATATTTTATGTCTAACTAATAAACATTACCTTTACCCTTGGAACTTTACTTTATATGAAAAGAAAAAAATACAATCATGTGTTGTACTATAAAGTATGGTGAAATGTAATGCACCATATAAAAAAAAACTCACAACACAATTTTTCCTCTAAAGAAAAAGAAATAAAATTATAAATAAGGTTGGAGGTGTTGTGATGTTACAAAAAATAATATATGGAATAAAGAATATGTAAAGAATGATAAGATCGGGTGTACTAAAATATCAAGTAAAAACTCAATTGTAGTTAAAAAGTACAAGATGAATATAGAGAAAGCTAAGGTGTGAAAAGAACCTAAATTTCTTCGTTTATCAACCCCCACCTAATCCTTACATTACAAACATTTAAAGCCTATATTGTTCTTTAGCTAAGTGCATATTTATATTAGTTGATAGAGATGTGAAAAATAGACTTATGAGACTTGTTCTAAGATTGAATTGATTAGCATACTCATATAGGTTGATTTTATGAGTGTATTGGATGATATCATATGCCACACAAACACACACGAATCAATTCATTAAAAACCTTACATATCCTTGCATTGATGTAACATTGATTGATGAATATGTGAACTTCCTTAACATAGACTTGTACGACTTTTGAGGGGGATATTTTTTACTAAATATGCATGTATTAATAGATATATATTTATGAAAATACTATCCATGTCAGTTTATTTATTTAGACTTGACTTTACTTGAGAACAAGTATAGACTTAAGTTTAAGGGTGTGATGACTCTATGAAAGTAAAGTCATCGATGTAATTTTCTCCTTAATATTTTCTCATTTTATTCAATAAGTAGTATTGTTTGGGTTTAAAATATTAAAATATGAATTTCTAGTGAAAAGGGGTAAAAATATAATTTTTGAAATTTTTTGGGATTTTTATGGATTTTTTGTGAATTTTTAACATAGGACCAATCAGAAGTTGCCACTTGGACACCATGTAACCATAGAAGCTAATTGGTCAAGCCACATGGACACCACACAAGCACAGAAGCCCAATCATAGATCTTTGCGTGTGTAATGTGACATAGTGTTATGCCACGTGTCAATACAATGTTCATTTTGACATTGTTTGGCTATTAAAGGTCTTGCCACATGTCTTCAAGCGAGGTCAACTCCTTCCACCGTTATGTCATGCCATCTGTAACAATGAATTATGTCTTACCACTTGGTGATGACCCGATATGAATTGATCGAGACTAGTCTTCGTTGCCACGCATCTCGTGCTAATTTGCCCAATGAATATCGTGTGCCACTTGTTGCTTTCCTATAAGCTATTAATTTTACTCCTTTTCATCTTAGCCCTTGATTTGAAGCGGACTTGATGGTCAATATTCTACCTGAGCTATATTTAACCCCTTAATTATCGCATAAATCCTAATGAGTCAAAATTAACATAATTGTTATCAATTTTTGGAGCCAAGATGAGAAAAAACAAAGAAAAATTCAAAAGCACTTACAATTTTGGTGGAGATTTAAGAAGAGATTGGTACTACAATTCAAGAGATAGATTGTATTTCTTCTTTTTCTCATTTCTTTATCAATTTTCATGTGTTTCTTTATGAAAAATATGAGCTTTATGAAAAAAATTATGTATAGTTACTAGGAGTCTTATGAACCCAATTTTCACAATGTGATGATCTAATATTTTACCTCAATTGTGATTTCAATTTAATTATATTATTTAATCTAATTTTTATATTATTAATTATTTGACCAATATATAATTTATCTATAGAGTCAATTAAATAAATTTGAGAGAATTATTTAATTATTTGTCTCGATTAAATAACATGCATAGTTTTTAGGTGGATATGTATGATTCTTATGTATGTGATCCATAATTGATGAACTTAATGAGTAGTATGCAATTTAATTGACACGAGAGTGTGATTTGGTTAATTACTATATGATGTATAGTTTACTTGAGAGAGGAATACATGCTAAGTTAGATTCAATTGATCATGTAATTAAGTGATAATTATATTGAGAGGATTTTATTGATTCACTTGTTTAGAAAATAGGGGATTAAGCATTCCTAGATATTTTCTCATATATCTTCTTAGTTTCTAAATATGAGGTAATTAATTATTGCTATTTATTTTTAGTTTATAATAACATAATCTCCATGTGAACGATCTTTTTTTATCATTATATTACTTGTTGCAATATGTATACTTACATATTTATTGCATACAATTAATGTGTCGATCAGGTATCCAGACCAACGTTCTAATTAGTTCCTTGTCAATCAGTCATGTTCATAGATCAACCTACAAACAAGTTAGCACAAAACACACAAGTGCTTATGTGTGTTCTAGAATGAATTTAATAATGAATAATCCTAACTAGATGACAACATATATCAATTAAATAAAATCAACTAGCAAATATTTAGAGCAAACAAATTAATCACAGGTTCAATAAAAATAAATTCTTTAAAATTTAATAATTAAATGCAAATAATCATGATCACTCGTACAATTATTTAATTTAAACATACAAAACCCTAATCAAGGATAAGTTATATGAACAAGAAAAATATGAAATAAATAGGCTCACATTTATACCAACATAATAATATATATATAATATATGAAGAAATGAAGTTCAACCTAATTAAAGAGGAGCAAGAGAGAAAAGAACCCTGACTGTTAAACCCTATAATCCTAAAACATGCTATGTAGTTGTGTGTTTAATTATGAAATAAGAATGACATATATATAGAAAACTTAAAGAGCCAAAATGTCACACATCTGATGTAACACAATTCTATAATTAGTTGATTGTTGATTGAGATTAAAAAAATGATCATAGTGAACAAAATACATCAGCTCCTAATAGTAGGATTGATCCTTCTCAAAAATAAGTTAGACTTATGTAATGGGGATCCCTCTTCAAAGATTTGATAATCTTGAGAAACTTGATAGCGACCTTAAAGATAAAATTATATGTAAATGCTTTGTCTACGAAAATAGCCAACATTCTTAATCCTTACACTTCTATTAAAATTTAATTCAATTTTATGTAGTTTATTTTTGAACATTATTGGGATAATAATAATATAATTTTCTTCCTAATATTTCGTCATGATCTAATGCTTTAATTATTTTAACTTCTTGTTTTAAATGTTTCTCGTATTTTTCTTTGTTAGAGGTTCCTTCTTCAAGATCTATAAATGTAAACCTTGATAAATTACAGAAGTTTTTTTTTTTTGACATTTAAGTTTCATTATCAGGTATTTCAAAGTTTGTTAATATTTTTGGTTTTATCATTTATCCAATTTCTTGAAAAGTTTTATCTATTTTATGAATTCATTTTGTCAATATAATGAACTATTATGGCTGTCTGTTAATGAATATCTTATTATGTAATGTATTGAAAATAGATGATTTCGTTCTTTTATTAAATCTTTTCTTTAAAATTCTTATGCTAAGCTTAATATTTAGTTTAAGTTTTTATCATTAGTACTAATAATAAACATTAAATATATTGTGAATTTTAATTTATAATATCCTAAGTTTTCATGGATCATTCTTAATAAAATATATTTTTTATTATCTAACAATACTAGTTTTATTGGTGTATTAATTCATTCTTTAAAATATGTTTTTATTAATATTTGAATTCCTTACGAATAAATGTATCTAATTTTATTTATCTTTTTGGGTGATTTTTGATAGTTTATCTACAATGATTTTTTTATCAATTAATGATATATTATATATTCTTTTTGCGTCTATAATATCAATATTTATTTTTTATTACTTATTCTATAATAAACTATATCTTTTTTTGAAAATATTTTTCATATTTAAGAATGATAATTTTTTAAATCTATCTCATTTCTTAAGATTTAATTTTTCATTTTATATTCTTTAAATATTTTTTGTTAATTACTATTTCTTACGAGAAACATGTCTTTTATTTTTATTTCTATTATTTTTTTGATTTTATATTATTTATATCATTTTAAAGATAATATAAAAAAATAGTTTATTTATAAGATTTACAATTTTTAGTCTTTTATTTTATAAGAGCTTATAAATTATTGTTTTTATTTTATAACTTTTTAAAAAAAATATGTGGTATATATTTAATTATAGGTGGTGGAAGTTAATAGTAGTTTTCTGAATTTATTGAAACTCTGATATGTAATTATGTAAATATAGAGTCAAAGACCGGAACAAATTGGAATAAAACTTTTACAAATAAGATTAGATCGAAATAAATGACGGACTAGACCTATGTTTGCTATCAATTTATTTGAATAAAATGTCACTATCACAGTGCAAATATTTGGGTTTCACCAAATAGACTAGACCTATGTTTGTTTATGAGCCACTCGTCAACAATTATTGTTGGGGAGGAAAGCGATCGTTAACCACAGTAACTAAAAAGTAACCAGTACACTGTTATTTTTAACTCTACCAACCAAAGTGTTATCTACAACCTTCCACAGCTCTCTTTGGCTTTATTTTAACTTTAATGTGCATGAATATTAGAGTGCTTTTAATATAAAACATACATTTTTTTTAAATGAAAGAAAAACACAGAAAATTCAAAAATTCAAGTAATAGGTTTCTTCATTTTGACATCAAAATACATTTCTTTAGCTTCTTACAAATGGGACTTATCCATTCAATAAGCATTTGGATCCAAGTCAAATTTGGAATATGTGAACTCCATTTAAATAACAAGTCAAATTTGGAATATGTGAACTCCATTTAAATAGTCATTTATTTAAATGGAAGATGATAGTAAAAGTTTCATATTTCTCGAAAAATAATACTTAAATTTTATTCTTATTTTTTGTAACAATTTATTCATATTATTAATAAGTAATCGCAGAAAAATAAATAAATATTTTTATTTTTATTTAATTTTTTCTTCGATTCTTTTAGTTGCAACTTATTAAAGTTAAAATTCTATCTATCTATTTAATGTAGTTGAAAAAATAAAAATAAAAATAAACTTTATCCTTATACAGATACTTTTTATTAATAATAATAATAATAATTAAAGTATCATAAAAATAAGTACAGAATTAAAATATCTTTTTTATTAGTCATTTATTTATTTATTTATTTTATTTTTCTTTATTTATATTTCAAAATTTTAATTTATTTATTTTTAATTTTGACATTTTTTTAGTGTTATTAGAAACATATTTGAGTCTATTACATGAGTAGAGTTTATAATAGAGAAATCTTACCATTAGATCTCAAAATCGAGTGTATTATGAAATTAATAAGAAAACAATAAGTTATTTAATAAGTGGAAGAAATGACTAGTCTATTAGAAATAAACAAAAATGAGTTTAATTTGAACAATTGGATTCAATTAATGGATGATAAGAATAAAGGTATGAATGAATATGCAATACCTATATTGAAGGGTCGAATCCAAGTATTACAAGGCCAAACATTCAAGCTAACCAGTTTGAACTAAAACCAATGATGTTTTAAATGCTACAAACAGTTAGACAATTCAGCAGATTATTAATAGAGGATCCTTATATACATCTTAGATTGTTTATTCAAGTTGGAGATTCATTCAAATTTAATGTTATGATCGAAGAGGCAGTCAAGCTTATATTATTCTCTTACTCTTTACAAGACCGTGCTCGAGCTTGGCTAAAATCTTTGCCACCTGATTCCATTATAACTTGGAATGATTTGGTAAAGAAGTTCCTGATGAAATACTTCCTACAAATAAATAATGTTAAGCTTAATAATGACATTACCTCCTATCAACAATATGAAGGATAATCTTTATATGAAGAATGAGAAAGATTCAAAGAATTGTTAAGAAAGTATCATAACCATGTTATCCCTCATTAGATCCAAATGAAGACTTTCTACAATAGCCTCAATGCTCAAACAAGAATCATTGTTGATGCATCTGTTAATGGATCTTTGCTAGCCAAATCTTATAATCAAGCTTATGAGTTACTTGAAAAAATGGCTAGCAATAATTACCTGTGGCCAATGGACAGAATGACAACCACAAGAAGAGTAGCCGGAATACATGAGGTAAATGATATCACAAAACTTATGGCTCAAGTGTCATCTTTGGTGAATCTTTTGAAGGCTTAAAAGTTGTTAATGAGTATAAATCAAGTTCAAGATTCCGAGGTGTCTTATGTCTTTTGTGTTGGGGCTCATTTGGTTTGATAATTGTCTAAATAATACTGAATTGACATTCTATATGGGTAATGTGAATCGAAACAATAATATATACTCGAATACATATAACCTAGGATAGAGACAACATACAAATTTCTCTAAGAATAACAACAATCAAGGTGGTAATCAATTCCACCGTCAATTATTTCCACCACTTGGTTTTCAACAACCACAATAATCACAAGCCCAAGAGAAAACGCCACATATTAAGGACAATACAAATAATGTAATGGGGATGATGAAAGACTTCATCCAGTCAATAAATACAAAAATGTCCACTCAAGAGGCTACAATTCAGAATATAGAGACCTAAATGGGTCAACTTGCCTATACCATAAGTTAAAGGCCTTAAGGTAACCTTTCAAGTGATACAATTATAAACCCAAGAAGATAAGGTAAGGAGCATGGCAACACCATAGCCTTAAGGAGTGGTAAAACTTTAGAAAAGAAATATGAGACTCAAAAGAATAAGAAGGAACATGAAGCTAAAAAGGATGAGGAAAAATAGGAAATTAACAAGGATAAAGATGAATTAATGGATAAAGAGAGCCAAGAATTACTAGATAAAGAGAGCATTGAAAAGGAAATAAATCAACTAAAGAAAAGAAAACTCTACAAACCCATTATTTCTATCCCTCAAAGACTACAAAAGAAAAAGTTAGATAAAGTTAGATACGCAATTTTTAAAATTTTTGGATGTCTTCAAGAAGTTGCACATAAATATACTATTTGCAAATGCACTTGAACAAATGCCCTCTTATGCAAATTTCCTGAAGGACATCTTGTCTAAGAAAAAGAGGCTTAGAGATAATGAAATAATAACCTTGATAGGAGATTATAGTGCCATCCTTTACAGAAAACTACCAATAAAATTGAAAGATCCAAGTAGTTTTGACATCTCTTGCACTATTGGGAACATCCATTTTGAGAAAGTGCTATGTGACTTGGGTTTAAGCATTAACCTTATACCATTGTCAGTCTTTAAGAGATTAGGGATTGGTAAAGCCAAATCCCCTTCAATAACATTACAATGGTAGATAGATCAATTGAGTGACCTTGGGTTATAGTAGAAGATGTGCTAGTAAATGTAGACAAGTTCATATTTTTGGTGGATTTCATTATACTAGACATGGAAGAGGATTGTAACATTCCTATCATACTTTGCCGTCCATTCTTAGCAACTTGGTTGTCCATTCTTAGCAACTTGGTTGTCCATTCTTAGCAACCAAAAGAGAACTCATTGATGTATAAAAATGTGAGCTTACAATGATAGTGCAAAATGAACAAGTAACATTTAAAGTTTTTAAAGCATCTTAACCTCCTAATATTGATAATGCTAATGAATGATTTATGATAGATGTTATTGATCATGATAATAACTTTAAAGAATATATTGAGTCACTCACACGTAAGACTATTACACATGTTGTTGTGAATAATGAAGTAAACTCACCAATAAACAATTCAATCTATTTTAATTTTGAAAGTATGGAATCTATGATTGATATTGTTGATTGTGTGAAATATTTTGAGGCCACTCCTCCTATGTGTATACCTAAAGTGGTGGTGGAGAGTTTTGAGATAGGATCTAAACTCAAACCATCTATTGAAGGGTTACTAAGGTTAGATCTCACACCATTAGCCTACAGTCCCTAATCAAGTGGGAAAGTGGAAGAGTTCAATAGAGAGGTGAAAAAGATGATGTAAATACATAAATTAGATGAACTACGGTGTAATGCTTATAAGAATACCAAAAAGTAAAAAAAAGAAAACAAAAATATGGCATGATAAAAGAATTGAGAACCATGTTTTTAAACCAAAACATAAAGTAATATTGAACAATTCAAGACTCAAAATTTTTCTAAACAAACTCAAAAATATGGGATTTTTGTTTAAAGATTTTGTTCTCTAACCTGGTAGATAAGTGTAATATCTGATTCTTTTGGTTGTTGGTTTGGTTGCTATGGTTGGAGTATTATTTGGTTCTTTTGTTTGCTAACTAATAGTTTTTTAGATTTATATTTGCTTTTGTTTTCATACTTACTCATTAAAATTGATTCTCTATTATAAAAAAAGAAGAGTAAAGGATGCTATTCACTCATAATTATAACATAATTAAACATTCGGTAAAACCATTAATTAAACACCAAAAAGGTAGAAAAATGACATTAGGTTCACTGTGTATGCCAACTGGAAATAGATAGACATAGACTTGATACTGTCATTGATCCAAGCCATATAAATTTATTTTTTTCCCTTTGTTTGGATGAAAATCAATGAGTAAACCAAGGCAGCTAAGGTGTTTGCAATTCAAAAATGGACTATCAGACCACTAAAACAAAAACGGTTTTAAGAGTGGAAAATATTGCCTATAAATAGTTAAAAAGCACTTTTAACTCTTAAAGTTTTGAGATGAGAAAAATAGATCCTCCCAATAATAATTGAACCAAAAACACACATGTGCACACACACAAAGTTTTAGTCTATCTATTCAAAATTTCCATTCAAAATTTTTCCACCCTTCAAAGATAGTAGATGACCTATAAAAAGGCACGATATATAAAAAAATTATGATTCTAGGATTATCTTTCCAACAATTATGATTTAAGATAATAATGTTTATAAACAAAACTATGATAGCAGGGAAATAGCCAAAATGGGGAAAATGGGAGCTTGTGGACTCATCAATAAAAGCATTGTAAGGATGCCTTACCAAAGGGTGAAACAAGTTGCTGCGACATGATGGAAACAAGAACCCTCTAATACCAGAATATCAGCAAATTATATGTTAAAACCTAAATAACAAAATCAAAAGGAATCGGCAATGGCAATATAAATTAATCAATTTAACTTAAAAATAATTCAAATACTATCAGACATACCTTTCAAAACCCATTGTTTGAAAGTGTTCTGCTTGTGTTTTGTATGAGTATAATATTATGTATTTTGTGTGAGTATAATATTATGTGCTTTGTTTTGTATCAAGTTCATAATCATTTGTTTGATATTGTGTGTTAATGTTCATGAGTAACGCATTTTTTGAAAATACTTTTGATTGTTATAAAGGGCGATAAAGAAGCACCAATTATATTACCAAAGCAATCACAAAATAAATCACCTTTTGAACCAATAAATGAACTAGCTTTTTATGATTATTGTCCTTCTTTTAATGCTTTGGAGCAGTGATGAGGAGGATCCTGATTGGCATAATGATGAAGATGATGGTGAAATTTATGATGCTAATGATAGTCTTCAAAACTTAAGAGATGAAAATGCCCATCATATCAGTGATACTAACTTAGAGGATTGTCAAGGAAAAATTTATAGAAAATTCAGCATACAGTATGAAGGTAGGGAATTTAAAAGAAGAAGTGATGGTAGCATTGACTTCAAAGTCGTAGATATATTTAGGGATGCTAAAGAATTTAAAGCTATCTTACATGTATATTGTTCAAGTTGGGTTTCAGTGTGAGAAGGTTAAAGTTGACAAAACCCGAGTAACTACAAAGTGTAAAGAACTTGATTGTGGTTGGAGAATACACGCTTATGTTGGAACTAATAACAAAACCTTTATGGTTAAGACACTTGAGCCATAAGACAATAAAGGGAGATATTGTTGTCAAAAAGTTGAAAAACAAAGATCTCTAACATCTTTTTGGTTAGCTTCTCAATTAAAGGATTTAGTAATGAGAAACCCTAATGTAAGTATCTTTGTATTGACTACTGAGTGTAAAAGAAGATTGGGTATATATGTACCTGACTTAACATTGTATAGGGCATAAATAATTGCTTGTGATGGAGAATTGCATAACCATATTGGTAGTTTTGCAAAAATAAGGCAATATTGTCATACGATTTTAAGAACCAACCCAGGATCAATGACAGTTGTTGATACTCATATTCTAATACCAAATGCATGCCCACATAAATACATGCTAACACACTCCTGCGCTTTTCCTGCGCACGCCCGCGCACGACAAACGCCCATCTACCCAAATCTCGCACTCCACATGCATGCCAGTCTATCCAAACGCATTCAAAATCAATTTTTGAGATATTTTTCCACTTTTTTGGCTTTCTCTCACCTATAAAAAGACTTTTTCTCCCATCATAAAAATCATCCCTCAAAATATCTTCTCTCTCTCTAGCGTTCTCTCTCTAATTTTTAGTTTTTTTAGTTTTAAAGTTCTCTTTTTTAAAAGAACTAGTTATGTTTTTACAAATTCGTTTGGAGATTTTCTAGCAACAAAATTAACATAACATCAAATTTTTATAAATATTTTTAAAGTATAATTTTAAAATGAATTCCTTACATAATTCTACTTATCATTTCTTCATCATGACCTGCCATCTTATAACCTGGTAAAAAATACAAATTGGTTCCAATGATCAAAATCACTATTAGAAAATTGAATTTAGGGTTTTTAATTGAGACCCATCAACTACATTCCATGTATTAAGCTTCCCATCATAAGATTCAAAATGACCTTTCCATGCCTTTAAACAATCTCCTAAGCTAAAAAGCCTCCCATGAACAACAACTATTTGATTTGGAGGTACATCTAATTGGCACATCCCTGCCACTAGATCCCATCTCTTTGTTTCTAAATCAAACACTTCAGCTGAGCTTTTCAACATGTTAAATGGGTTTGTTCTATCTGAATCTTCTCTTTCAGCAAAACCTCCAACCACATGAAAATTTCCTTCCCATTTTACCCCTACACATTTGTATCTCAATGTGGTCATATTGGGCAAAATGGTCCATTCATTAAGATTAGGATCATACATTTCTGATGATGAAATTCCTCTTGGATTTCCCAAATTGGATTTTCCTCTTGCCACGTAGATTTTGTTTTCACGAATAGTGCAAGCAAAATCATATCTTGGGATTGCTAGTGATGAACATTGGAACCATTGGTCTGTTTGTACATTGTAACGTACCACTTTTGATAAGACCTCAGTTTCAATTTCCACATACATATTGGATTTGTCATCTGAAGAAGTAGTATTCGGCTTCTCTATTTGGGATAAACGTCCTCCAATTATGTAAATAAAGTTACCTATTGAGATCATGGTAAAGCCCTTTAAGACATGGTTTTCATTTAGGCCTGGAATTGGACCAACGTGTGTCCATGAGTTGTTACATGGATTTGTAACATTGGATACAACAATTAGACGACATATCGTTCATGGTTGGTGATGGTTCTTTTGAAGAGAACGCAGCAAAAACTCGGAAATTGGATTGAGATGGGAGGGAACCTATTGAAGTGTCTAGGGAGATGGGGGTGATTGTGGGGTGGGGGGTTTGATGAAATTTGTTTTCCTTTCGGCCGTTTGGGCTAATGTGTCAAATGGGAATGTAATATGAAGAGTGATGAAATATTTAAAGCAGGGTAGCGGAAATAACAACAAATATGTAGTTTAGTAGGTATCGATTAGGAATGGAGATTGGTATTAATATTCATAATTTTTCTTGCATTGATTGATGTTATTGTATTTGTTGTCCATTATATAAAAGAAGAATCAAATTTAATAATATCAGGTACTAACAAGATGAATAAGGCATATAAAGTATATAAAGAGCAAAAAAAAAAAAAAAAAAAAACTTTTATAATTATACTTAAAATTTATAACTATCAAAAATAATATAATTATATTGAGTTTATATATTTTCATTAAAATTAAAAAGATTAGTCCAAAATCATATTAAATTCTATCTATTAGACTTTATCAATACATAATTTCCTTCGTTTAAATCTCGTTTAATGTAATTTTTTAATAAATAAAAAACAAAAAATTTCAATTGACGGGAGATAAGTAATTTATTGTCAATGATTCTATTTTATTTTATGTTGAACCATGAAAGGGATATTTTGATTATAAAATTAGGTTAGTTGTATTAAGGTATAATTAATATTATAAATAAAATAGATTTTTTATTCATTTTTATTATAAAAATAATAAAAATTATCATGATAATAATAAAATTATTGTAATCAAATTAAATGTCATTTCTTTTGTTTAAAGGATGTGCATTATTTATAACTTTAAGTTATAACATCAAGTAAGGATTTCTTTTTGGGGTTCAACGTATCAAATAAGGATTTTTTAAAGAGAAAATTAATATTTTTATAATATAAGAACTATTAATATAAAATGAAATGGCCAACCCAACACACAATTCCAATAGGCTCACTGTGTTAATGTGTTAGGCTCAGTATAGCCTATTCAAGTTGTGAGTTGTATTAATCCGATCCATTTTAAATATAATCCTACCAAAAAATCCATTACTCTTTTTTTTTTATTAATGCAAGTTACAATATTATATGTGGGACAAGTTCATAATCATTAGGGTTAGAATAATTTTTACAAGAACCAAACTGTGTGCCACTTCATCTATTGGATTTAGGTGTGTCAATTCATACGAGTTGAATCAATTTAAGTTATTTCGAACTAACTCGATCTAAATTGATCAAATCGTAATTGAATTTAAATTTAATTCGAATTAGTAAAAGTGAGTTCGAACTCAAACCAAAGACAAACGAATTGGTTTAAATTAGTTTAAATTAATCGAAATTATTAATTGTATGTTTTTTAGTTAATTGAACATTTTTTTTATAAATCAAAAAATATATATTAAAACTCATCAAATCAAACGATATTATATGAAACACAAACAAGAGAGAAATAATATTATAACAATTAAATCTTTATAACAAATGATAAAATAACACTAAATGAATAACTAACACACAGAACAAAGTTCACGAAGATGATGTAACTCCTCACACACACATGTTATGTTATAATAATTAATTAATTACAAAATAAAAATACTAGTAAATATAAGCTAAAGAAAGCTATTTCTTAGAACACAAAATCAATTTTTAAATAAATCTGACAAATGTAAACGTTATCAAAATTCTTTCATACAAAAACTAAATGTTGTTAGTGTCTTCATAAAACTCATAGTTTGAATAAAAAATTTAAAATCTTAATAGATTTTTTCCTAGTCAATGAACAAATAAATATATGAGTAAGATTAAACAAAAAAAATTTAAAATTGATTAGATATATATAGAAGTATGTTAATGTTTTCAAGTTTAATAATTAATTATTTTTAAATAAAAACTTCTATCCGAACAAAACAAAAATAGCTTTAATAACATCAAAAAGTACTCTAAATTATATGAAGAAGAAAAAAACTACATTTAGAAATCACAACTAAAGGAGAAAGGATATTTCTTTTTAAAAAATTAATAA
Source organism: Hippophae gyantsensis (assembly GCA_030763125.1). Lineage (NCBI taxonomy): Eukaryota > Viridiplantae > Streptophyta > Magnoliopsida > Rosales > Elaeagnaceae > Hippophae > Hippophae gyantsensis. The sequence goes on along the minus strand of CM061033.1, from coordinate 16,356,665 downwards.
TCGGACCAAATACTTCTACATCATCATATCTATGATATCATTATTGGAAAAACAAAATCCATGATATCATGCATCAACAGGTCTTCGTATGGATAATAGAACACTAGTTAGAAAATATCATTTATGTAGCAAGTTTAGAGTTTGTTGAATAGAATAAAATTGAGGTGACCTCAAATTTTTATGTTTCTCTGGCAAATCGATTTAGAACTTTGTAGTAATTGTCATGTAATATACTTTTTATATAAGAATATGGTGAAAGTTGTATACATCATCTAATATTGAAATATCATTGATTGTTTTAGTACACTTTTTACGAAGAATCATGATAGTTTCTGTGATTTTCAAAACACTTATAACTTTTGAGTTTCACACTTTATTTTATTCTTGGAATTTTGACATGAATTCTAGCCTTCGGTTACCCTCCTCATCAACTCAAATTATTAGGTTACTCCGTAAATTCTTTTTTCTAGAGAAACAATGATAAAATATTAAAGAGTATATTATTATTATCTTGGTCATTATATATTTATAGTTTCAAATGAGGTGTAAGTGTAAAGTATGATACAAATATTATTTGAAATTAGTAGGGCCAAATGAAGCTATGGTCATCCCTACCATTTGAGTAATATCATTATTACAAAAATTACTTTTTCTTAACCGTCAAAAGGTAGGTCAAAAAAATCGTCGACATATTCAGTGTCTGGGAAGATACCCATTTATTTATATTGACGGTTTTTAATTATCATAATATATAGTTATACCTTGTCACTATTTTAATAAAAAAAATAACAAAAAAATTATATTTTATCTTATCGATATTTATAAAAATTGATAAAAAATATATATTCTATCTTGTCTATTTTCATAAAATTTGATAAGAATAATTAGTGTATATTGCTTTAATTTTTCCTAAAAGATTTAAAATATATTTACGTTGTTAGTTGAAGGAAAAATATTTATTTAAAATTTAGACCTTTTTTATTTCTATTGTTTGTCCCTTAGATACAATCTAACAATATCAAGCTGGTAGGCAACAAAAATAGATAAGCGTATTAACAAGCTAATAAAAAGGAATTCAATTAATAATTAAATGTACACTAATTATGGACATCTTTCCGATCTAAGTTAAAACAACTTTTAACAAAATAATGAGAAATAGCCTAAAAAAACAAAAAGATATAGTGTTAATACACTAATTGGTTCGTATCATTCTTTCCTCTTTTTTAGAATCTTTATCCACAAGAATGAACTCTGGGTAAGCTTTAGAAAATCATCTTTCATTTTTTTAGGTCGCTTCGGTGCTTGCAGTTCCCATCCATTTGATCAAAACCTCTATCTTTGATTAGTACCTCCCTTTCTGAATCACTCGGCGATCTAAGATAGTTTTCGGTTGTGGCATAATTGTTGAGTTTTTAGTTGTGGGTGGTAGTTGATGGTTGATAGGTACTGAGGTTCCAATATACTTCCTTAATAAACTGATGTGAAACACATCATGTATCTGAGACTCTGGGGGTAGGACCAATCGGTAAGCTGCATGATAGAGCCAATCCTTTCCTTGATCTGGTAGGGTCCAAAGAATTGTGGGGCTAGCTTCATGTTTGAGCGGAATGCAATTAAGGTTTGTTTGTAAGGTTGTAGCTTAAGATACACATAGTCCCCTTCAAGGAAGGTGATTTCCCGTCTATGTTGATATGCTCTGCACTTCATCCGATTTTGAGCTTAGTAAGGTTGTGACGAAGTTCTCTAAGAATAGTGTCTCGATCACGCAAGCATTCATCTACAGTTTGGATGTTTGAGGTGCCAGGAATGTAAGCCACCAAATGAGGAGGAGGGATTCCATAAACAGCTTCAAATGGAGTAGTTTTTGTGAATAAGTGTATTGAGGTGTTGTAGCTGAATTCTACCCATGGTATCCATTCTACCCATAGTTTTGGCTGATCACCAACAAAGCAGCGCATGTATTGTTCTAAGATTCGGTAGACCACCTCAGTCTGTCCATCAGTTTGAGGATGATAGCTGGAACTCATACATAGTTATATACCCTGCAACTGAAATAAGGCCCTCCAAAAAGAGCTTATGAAGACCTTATCTCGATCACTTACTATGGAAGTGGGAATACCATGCAGTCGGACTACATTAGACACAAATATTTTGGCAACACCTAGGGTAGTAAAAGGATGCGTCATAGCAATGAAGTGTGCCTATTTTTTCAACCGGTCTACTACCACCATAATCACGGTATGGCCTTTAGAAAGAGGAAGGCCTTCAATGAAATCCATTGAGATATCATACCATATTCTTGTGGGAATTGGCAGGGGTTGTAGCAATCCTGCAGGTGTCATGCAATCACTTTTGGACCACTGACATGTGTCACATTCTCGAAGGTATTTCTTTATTTTATGTTGCATATTTGGCCAACAAAAATTCTGCCTTACCCTAGATAGTGTTTTTTTGAAAACCAAAGTGTCCTCCAATAGTTGAGGAATGACATTCCATCAATGTCTTAGGTATCAAGGTTGATTGGGAACTTAGGTAAACCCTGTTTTTTTTGTACCAAACCCCATTATGATACTGGATGTGTGAATTACCTGTGGTTGCTGTTGAACCTTCCATCTTATCATAAAAAGGGTCATGTTAAACTTCTTGCTGGAGTGTTGTCCACCAAGCTGCTAGAGGTTGCGAGACAGATAGGTACTGGAATTCTACTACTCTGGACAATGATTCAGGTCCACGGTTCTCAATCCTTTTTTTATATTCAATCACATAGTCATAACCTATAAGTTTAGGCAACCAACATGCTTAAGCAGGGGTGGTTATTCTCTATTCCAGTAGATATTTAAGGCTTCTTTGATCAATCCTTACGGTGAAGGGTTTGTCTAGCAGGTAGGGTCTCCATACTCTAATAGCATTGACCATAGCTAACATTTATTTTTCATAGGTTGACAAGGCTAGCACCGATCCCTTGAGTGTTGCACTAAAGTAGGCTATCGGTCTATTTTCTTGGCTGGGATTGCCCCAAGGCCGATACCACTAGCATCACATTCAACCACAAATCGTTGTGAGAAATCAGGTAGTCGTAGGATAGGAGGGGATGTGAGAGCCTTTTTAAGCTGTTGGAAGGACATCTCAGCTTCTTCACCCCAATGGAAGCCTTCTTTTCCCAATAATTGAGTTAAAGGTGCAGCTAATCCTCCAAAGTATTGAATGAACTTTCTGTAATAGCCTGCTAACCCAAGGAATCCTCGAACACTCTTAGATGTGGTTGGTGTGGGCCACTCCTTGACTACATGGATTTTTGCAGAATCCATTGAGACTCCTTGCTCAGAGATAAAATGGCCTAAGTAATCCACCTGCAACATACCGAATTGGCACTTGAATTCCTTTACAATTAATTGGTTATCTGTCAACAGCTGAAGGACAGATTGTAGTTGCCACAGATGCTCCTCCCAAGATTTGGAATATACCAATATGTCATCAAAGAAAACCAGGACGAATTTTTTGAGAAAGGGTCGAAAGATATCATTCATAAGGCCCTGGAAAGTAGCTAGTGCATTAGTGAGGCCGAATGGCATTACCAGGAACTCATAGTGACCCTTATGAGTTCTAAAGGCAGTTTTATGTGTATCCTCCTCTCGAACTCTTATTTGGTGGTATCTCGAACGTAAATCGAGCTTGGAATAAACTCTAGATCCATACAGTTCATCTAATAGCTCATCAATGACAGGTATAGGGTATTTGTCTTTGATAGTAAGGGCATTTAGAGCTCGATAATCCACACAGAATCTCCATGTGCCATCTGTTTTCTTGACAAGCAGCACTGGTGAGGAAAATGGGCTATTGCTCGGTTTAATCAATTGAGATTGCAAGAGTTCCTGCACTATTCTTTCAATCTCAGTTTTTTGATAGTGTGGGTAACGGTAGGGTCTAACATTCACTGGTTCAGAGTTAGTTTGTAAGGTAATTCGGTGATCATGTACCCGTGCAGGAGGTAAGCTAACAACTGGTTCAAAAATTTTAGGGAACTTAGACAGTAGCTTACTTATCTCAGGAGAGTATATCTGGGAAGGTTTTTGATGATGGGTTGCTGGTCTTATTTGCAGGAGTAACCCTACCCCTTTTACATTCTAGCATTCCTTAGGGTTTAAGGCTGTCATGCTGACTCTTCCCAGCCCGTGGAAGGTGTGTGTGCTTCCTTCTGACATGAAACTTAGGGTAAGCTTCTTGTAATCCATCTGAATAGGTCCAAGGGTTTCTAGCCACTGAACCCCTAGAACCAGTTGAAATGCTGCTTTAGGTAACATATAGTAATCAGCTTCTACGGGATACCCTTGAATGATAAGAGTGAGGTTGCAGCATTGTCCAACACACTCCAACTTCTCACAGTTAGCCACCATGACTTCCAATTTTCTTCCCTTGGTTATTGGTAAGCCAAATTGGTTGGCTAAGGCCTGATCGATGAAGTTATGGGTGCTGCCTCTATCTATCAGGATCAACACCTCCTTATTTTTCAATTTTCCCATAATTCGTAAGGTTTGGGGATGTTCAGTTCCTGCTATAGCATGGAAAGAGATTTCAGGTAGTATTACCTGGGGATCCAGTAGTGGTGGGGTTTCCTCACATTCTTCTGTCTCATTATGGTTTACTTCTTCCATCATGAAGAGTTGGGGTTTCGAAAGGTGTTGTCTCTTTTGGAGAACATAAAACGTGCAAGTATACACGGTCACAAGTAATAAAATTTGATAAGTAAAGTATCGTTCCCACGGAGATTTGTTACTATAGTTTGTTGAGTACTAAAATTATTTTTCTCTGATTTTATTCAAAACAATCATTGATTTAGAAAAAAGTTAAAGAAAAGAGTTAACAAAATAAAAGAAATCTAAGATTGCAGTTTTCACCAAATTAATCCACTCTTATCATATTATTTTATCTTGATTTATATTTTTTAGTACATTTAATTTGTCAACTGAAAACTTCTAATTTTATCCATACATCTCTTCCGAGCTCCGTATAGATACACCTCGTTAAATTAATTCACTATATCTCTATGAAAATTAAATTCACCAAGATTCATTACGTTCTAAGTTCTCAAATAGCCACACATACAATTAGGGTATATTCCTATCCTTCATCATACATGTCATTCTATCTATGAGCAATATACACACAAATGCCTCTTCCAAGTTTATTTATGTGCCACGGATCAATTTGATAAAATTTGTAAATAATCAAAAAGCATTAAGCACAAAAAAGAATGAACAAATCGAACGTCTTATAAATCTATCAAAAATAATTAAAATCAAAGCTTCATAGATTTAGATAAAATGCAACCCTAGAAAAATTAAATTACTTCATAAACTTAAAATAAAATTACAACAAATACAGAAAAATTAGATGAAGAAGAAAGGAAAATTAAAACATTTCGTATCATGAATATTTGGCACACATAGAACACAACAGAAGCCAAAAATGGCTTCCGCGTGTTCCATAGTCCAGAAAAGAACAACACAAAAATTATAAACTCTCCAAAACTTTCCAAAAACTTTCCAAAACTTTTTAACTCTATCATAATATCACCTATTTATAGCTCCAAAAATACATCCAAAAATTATAAACTGAGTGGGAGACAACGGCTGCGCGCTTCTGATTTTGTTTTCAATACACGCTGCCACGTTTCGCGACCTGATTCGTGGAAAAATATATTGGGACACGTGGCAGCCTTCAATTGGTGAGAGGAAAATGGGTACATGTAATTGCGCCGCACAAAAGCATGGCGCGCGGGGACATGTGGTAGACAACGACGTGGCTGGAAACGTGCGCCGTTTCCGTGCATTTTGGTTTACTAAATTCATGCCACGTGTCATCATGTTATTCGTTGGAAGGTTTAGGAGACACGTGGCTGCTTCTTATTCTGTAAAACTGGAGGGTGCACGCTGCTTGGATGATCCGCGTCGCACAGGATTTTTAGACAAGCGGTTCGGTGCGCGACAGCTTGGTTCCACACGCTTCAATCTGGACCGTTCAACCGATCCAACGGTGAGCGATGCGCCTCGGGGAAATTCTGCGCAGCCGACATGTCGGTCCCATACTACACGCCGGCCTGTGCGGCAGGTGGGCTCCACTGGGTGCCGAGCTACGTGCAACAGATATACCGGGTACTCTCTTTTGTCTCGTCTGGAATGCACTCGCCCAATCTGGACCGTTGATTGGATAATCGAACGTTGGGTGATGGGCATCGTGAGTGGTGCGAGTGGCATTCTTCTCCTGCGCAGAAAAATAACTTTTATTAATTGCATTTTCACCCACAAATATATTTCAAATTACATTTTAAACTTTGTTTAATTACAATATAGCCCTTTTTCTAATTTAAATTAAATTTTAAACTTTTAATAATTGAAATTAAGCCCGATTTTAATTTAAATTATATTTTTAACTTTTATTAATTGCAATTAACCACTCTTTTATATGAAATTGTATTTTGGGCATAAATTGCAATTAAGTAAGTTTTCGATACAAATTACTTAATTTTCTTAAAATATATAAAAAAACAGAAAATACTAATTTATTAAACTAAAATTAACTGAAAATATGAAGAACATAGCAATAATAATTAATAAAATAGATGAAAATAACTATATAAAATACAGTTATCAAAAGGTTATGGGAGGATTAGAGCCACTGTGTTGGATAGGAGCAAGTCCTAACAGTCATACACTAGTGTGAGTTACTGGTTTAATGTTGTTGACAGGTGGTTGAAAACGAGACATGGTTGAGGATTTTTCTGTAAGCAATTCCTTTCTTCAATTAATCGTTCCACACCAATGGCATCCGCTAGAGTTCTGGGTTGCTTGATTTTAACATCAATTCGGATCTCATCCGTTAGTCCTGCGATGAAGCAACCGATTAGAAACTCTTCAGGTAACCCATCCACACAATGAGAAAGTTTCTCGAAAGATTCCTGATATGTTGCCACACTCGTTGTGTGTATTAGCCAAGATAGTGCTTCTGAAGGATGTTCGAAGTTTGTGGGTCCAAACCTTAGTTGGGCGGCTTTGGAAAGCTCTTCCCAGGTAAGCGGTCCACGAAATTTTGTAAGCCATCGGTGCCACTATAAGGCGATGTCTTCCAAGTGGAAGGAAGCCAATTGTACTTGTTGGTCAACCGCTATATTAGTGAACTCGAAGTACTGCTCACCCTTATAAATCCAACCTGTAGGATCATTGATAACTGTATTTTATATAGTTATTTTCATCAATTTTATTAATGATAATTGCTATGTTCTTGACATTTTTGTTTAATTTTAGTTAAATAAATTAATATTTACCTTTTATGTGTTAAGAAATACATTTTTAATAAAATTAAATAATTTGTATCGAAATCGTACTTAATTTCAAATTTATGTTCACAAATATAATTTCAAATAAAAAAAGTATTTAAGTGCAATTTATAAAAGTTAAAAATATAATTTAAATTAAAATCGGACTTAATTTCAATTACTAAAAGTTTAAAATTTTATTTAAATTACATAAAGGGCTATATTGCAATTAAATAAAGTTTAGAATGTAATTTCAAATATATTTATGGGTGAAAATTAAATTAATAAAAGTATTTTATCATACAGTTAAGACGCCACGCGCCTAATCCAAGTCACTAACGTGGACCGTCCGATCAAAAAGGTAACTACATATTTGTTCATTAGCACACCACCAAAGAGAGCTGGGTGCAGGTCTCTATTTTTCACGCGGCCGAGAGCCCGAGCTGGCCCACCGCAGTTGGCGTGCGCGGGACCCACATGTTCGACGTGATCCGCCGTTTTCCCACACTTACGCGCGCTTCTAATCCCGTGTGTTGATCCCTGCGTGCAACCGGATTTTCAGCGAATCAGAAGCTACGACGTGTCAGCCTGAATCCTTACCTTGAATCATAAAATGCCACGTGTCCCACTCTATTTTTCAGCTAATAATGTAATGACATGTGGTATGTTACGATGAGCACGAAAGCGTAGGATCAAGCCCGTGTGTAGCCGTTGTCTCCCACGTTCGGCGTGCCATTTTCCTTGCGGCGTCAGGCCCGGTGCGCCTGCTTGTCATTACAAATCAAATGCCGCCACCGTCTCTATTAATTATTCACCCAATCGTAGATTGGACACGTGGCATGCGCATTAAATTTAAAACAAAGCAAAGACGGCCTCTGCTTCGTCAGGGCACGCGTAAAAAAAATATACAATATTCCAATTCAGACGCTGCAGTACGCGGAATTTAAGAAAAATGTCCGGTTTTAATTTCGATACATAAATATTTTACGCGTGTTTAAAAAATGTATTACTTTGGATGTATTTTTAGCTATAAATAGGAGATAGTTTTTAGAGAGTTAGAGTTTTTTTTTTTAGTCGAGGTTTTGGAGTTTTGGCAGAGTTTAGTTTTCCAAGTGTTGCCTTGCTTTAGACTAAGAAACTCGTAGAAGTCATTTTTGGCTTTTGTTGTGTTTTATGTGGTGCCAAATATTTGTTCTAAGTGTTGTTTTTTAATTTTCCTTCTTCTTCATCTTATTTTTCTCATGTGTTGTAATTTTTATTTTTAATTTATGAAGTAACTTAATTTTTCTAGGTTGCATTTGATCTAAAGTTATTAAGCTTTTGATTTTAATTATTTTTGATAGATTTATAAGACGCTTGATTTGTTCGCTCTATTTTGTGTTTAATGTTTTTTGATTATTTACTTAATCTTATCAAAACGATTTGCGGGCACACATAATAAACTTGGAAGAGGCATTCAGGTGTGTATATTGCTCGAACAGAATGACATGTATGACGGCGATAGAATATACCCTAATTGTATGTGGCCATATTTGAAAACTTAAAACTTAATGAATCTTATTAAATTTAATTTTCATAGAGATATAGTGAATTAATTTAACGAGGTGTGTTTATACTGAGCTCTAAGAGATGTATGAATAAAAAAGAAGTTTTCGGTTGACAAATTAAATGTACTAAAAAATATAAATCAAAAGAAAATAACATGATTTGAGTGAATTAATTTGGTGAAAAATTGCAATCCTAGATTTCTTTTATTTTCTTATTTCTTTTTTCTTAATCAACGATTGTTTTGGATAAAATCAGAGAGATACAATTTTAGTACTCAACAAACTATAGTAACAAATCTCCGTGGGAACGATCTTTACTTACAAATATTATTACTTGTGACCGTGTATAATTGCACGTTTTTGTGTGTTGTAAAACAGACAACAATCATCTCCTAAAAACCTTGGAAATGATAGCCTCAATTGGGGATGATGGCGAAGTGTGAGGGTGTGATTGGTTGGTTTTGTCTCTTCCAAAGGGGTTATCCTCAAGTAAGTTACGAGCTTCTCGTATTGCTTGCAACTCTGTGAGCACAGCTTGTAATATGATATCATGACGCGCAAGGGTATCGATTACATCATTGTGAAATTCTAGATTGGATTTTCCTCGTGTATCCATTCTCGCAATCGGCTTTGATACCACTATTACGAATTAAGCCAGGGAAGATCATGAAGAGAAGAAGATAGCAAGGAGAAAAAGGAATTCAAGTAAAATCTGTTCGTATCTTTATTTCATTTCTTGTGGCTTTATATAGCCTAATATTTCAGAGAGAAATCACAAAGAAATTGTTTGAATCTCGCGCACTAGTATGCTAATAGATTTTCTGACATTCTAATAGAAAGAGCTAACTGTTTCTCGTGCCCTAGTTGCGTCGATCTTCGTCCGTCCATGGGTAGTTGGCACGCTCCGTTTGCTGGTTGCAATGACTCGCAGTGGTGGAGATGAATTGGTTCGTATCATTAAGATCAAATCTACCTCTATCATCCTGGGCTCTTTGCCTTTGTACTAATGGTGCATAACACTAAGTACTTATTGGTCTACATTGAGTCTCTTATCATGTATTTTTTTGGCATGGTTTGAATCTCCACCAATATGCCCTCTAAACATCACGCGAACCTCTTTTATTGCCGAAGGCTCGCCTACCTCTACTTGGGTTCCTGTTTGTTAAGGTTAAGACTAACACGAAGTCTTTTAGCATACCAATGGAAATCCAATTTTCTATCTCATCCTTTAAATCCCAACAATCTTCAATGTTATGTCTGATGTCATTATGATACTTGTAGAATTTACTTTGATTTCAACTGTTGGGGAACTCTTTAGTTTCTTTGGTCTCTTGAAGAGCCTCGAACTCTAGACCTATACCAATATTTGTTATTGAGTAGTGTTTAAAGGAACAAATTTTATGAATTATGCCATGTCTTTATGATATCAAGCTTCTTAGTGTTAGGAGAATCACAATAACAATTCGAACTTAATAAAGCTCTAAATAGTGGAATGAAACTTATTCTCATTTTTTGTGTGAATCTTTTAGGAAACAAATAAATAGAGCTCAAAATGAAACATACACAAAATCAACACCACCAATTTACATGGAAAAACCTTCCCGGTATAGGAAGGAAACAATTATGACACTCCTCTCCAAAACTTCCACTATCAAGAAACAATTGTACAAAATTTCTCTCTAGATAAAACTAGATGAAAACAATCAACAACATTATCAAGGATAAAACTTCTTGGAAACTAACAATTATTTCAAGAAAATGGAGAGATCTAACCCAATTTCATGGTCACTGTTCATGGCCTATATTTTCACAAACCGGTGAGCCAAATACATATCTCACCATTCCAATTGAATAGTCTTGAGTCGTGAACCTTCCTGAAAATTTTCAGCTCAATCGGACCACAAACAACCTTCCATCGGAGCACTTGATGAAGGCTTGCTGGAGAAGGAAAAAAACTGAAAAACTGCTCAGTTTTTTGCTTGCTTTTCTATTGTTGTTCTCTAGTTGTTGCAGCTCTTGATTTTGACTTTCAACCAACCCTAAATGGATTTATTTATTTAGCAATATAATGGAAAAATTTCCTCCAAATAAAAGAGAAACCCAACAAATCTCCTTTTTTCCTCATTAGATGGAGGGATCCGCCAACTCGGCAACTGAATAACAAACTTCAAGTTTTTTCCCTTTCACACTACTTTTGTCAGCATGTCAGATTCATTCTCATAAGTATAGATTATCTTAAGTTCAAGCAACTTATTGTTAATACTATACCTTATCCAATGATACCTCACGTCAATATGCTTTGATCTTGAGTGAAACGTCGAATTCTTCGCTACATGAATAGAACTTTGATTATTACAAAACAACACATATTTTTGTTGCTTGAAACCAAGTTATCTCAAGAACTATTTCACCCACAACAACTCCTTACAAGCTTCCATTTTGGCAATAAACTCTACCTCTATTGTAGAAAGTGCAACACACTTTTGCAATCTTGACTGCCAAGAAATTGCTTCACTAGAGAAATTAATTAGAGAACTTGAAGTAGACTTATGAGAATCTTTGTCTCTTTCCAAATTTGAATCAATGTATCCAACTAACACTGGTTTTCCACTTCAAAAGCTTTGTTAACTTGGAAGTACCTCAAAGATATCTCATAATCCACTTTACTGCATCCCAATGCTCGCTTCCTTGATTCGAAAGAAAACGACTAACAACTCCAACTACACGAACTATGTCTAGCCTCGTACATACCATTGCATACATTAATCTTCCTACTGCTGAGTCATATGGAACATTTTCCATATCTTTCTTCTCTTTATCTGTTGAAGGGCCTTGACTCGATTTCAACTTAAAATGGTTAGATAAAGGAGAAGAAACCACTTTAGCTTTATCCATATGAAACCTTTCAAGTACCTTGTTAATGTACTGTTCCTGTGACATGTACAACTTCTTTCCTTTCTTGTCTCGACAAATTTGAATACCAAGAATTTTTTTTCTGGCCCCAAGTCCTTCATGGCAAAGGACTTACTCAACTGCTTTTTCAAATTATCAATCATTGAAGAATTTCTACCAACAATCAACATGCCATCAACATAGAGCAATAAAATGATAAAATCATCATCAGAGAATTTCTGCACAAAAACACAATGATCAGAAGTAGTCTTTTTGTAACCATACTCCCTCATAACTGACTCAAACTTCTTATATCATTGTCTAGGTGCTTACTTCAACCCGTAGAGGCTTTTCTTTAACCGGCATACATAATCCTCTTTTCCTTTAACCTCAAAATCCTCTAATTGTTCCATATAAATCTCTTCCTCCAAATCACCATGAAGAAAGGCATTTTTCACATCCATTTGCTCAATTTCTAAATCCAAACTTGCTATTAGACCTAGAACAACACGTATGGAAGACATCTTCACAACAGGAGAGAAAATATCATCCAAATCAATACCTTTTCTCTGATTGAATCCCTTGACGACCAATCTAGCTTTGTATCGTGGTTGTGAACTGTGTTCTTCTTATTTTACCCTGTATACCCACTTGTTTATCAAAGCTCTCTTACCCTTAGGTAACTTTACTAGCTCAAACGTGTGATTGTCATACAAAGACTGCATCTCATCTTCCATAGCACCAACCTAGTGTGCCATGTTTCCATCTTTCATCACTTCTGCATAACATTGAGGTTCTCCCTCATTTGCCAATAACACATTCATCTGTATCATACCATGTGAAAGGACGTCGGTCTCTAGTAGACCTCCTGAGTGTAATTTTTGGTTCTGGAAACTGATTAGTAGTCTGGTGATCTATTTTAGCATGCATAGGAGCAACTGCATCATCTAAACCATATTGGTCATCTTTAACATTTTGTTCCTTCTGTACTGATAAAGGAACCGGATCTAGGTCAATCAAATCATCGCTATACTAATGGACTCATTTTGTTATCTTCTCAACATCTTGTATAGTTTGATCTTCTATAAACACAACATCACAACTCCTTACCAGTTTCTTCTCAACTGGATCATAAAATCTGTAACCAAATTCATCCAGATCATAACCAACAAAGATACACTATCGTGTCTTCATATCGAACTTAGATCTCTCATTTTTTGGTATATGCACAAATGCCTTGCAACAAAAAACGTAGAGATGATCATTAGAAACATCTTTGTCAGTCCAAACTTTGTTTGGTACATCAAATTAAAGAGGAACACATGCTGTAAGATTAAAAAAATGTACAATTATATTTAAAGCGCACACCAGAAAGATCTTGGCAACTGAGCCTGCAAAAGAAGACATCTTACTCTTTGAACCAATTTCCTATTCATTCTCTCAACCAACCCATTTTACTAAGGAGTCTTGGCAGGTGTCTTTTAATGTCGAATGCCCTAACACCTGCAATACTCATCAAAAGGACATGAATACTCTCCCCCATTATCTGTTCTGATGCATCACAATTTCTTCCTAGTCTGCCTCTTAACTAAGGCTTGAAACTATTTAAACACATCTAATACTTGATCTTTTCTCTTCAAAGTATACACCCATAACTTTCTTCAATAATCATCTATGAAGGTCACAAAATAATTGGCACCACCAAAAGTTCTTGTCTTCATAGGACCACATACATCTGAATGTATTAAATCAAGTATGTATTGTTTTCTTGAAGGAGGGGAACTCTTGAAAGAAACTCTATTTTGCTTCTCTGCCAAATAATGAGTACATCTTCTTAAACAAACATCATTCATTCCAGAAAGAAGATTATTTTTAGTCAACACTGCCAAGCCTTTCTCACTCATGTGAGTAAGTCTCTTATGTCACAATTTTGCTGTGAGCTCATCTGTCATAGCATTAATAACATCTTTGAAGAGTCTTCCTGTAGTATATATAAACTAGAATGCTTGTTCCCACGAGCAACAAACATAGCACCTTTAGTAAGTTTCCATTGACCATTACTAAAGGTAAGGTATTGTAATATCCTTCATCATCAAGTTTACCTATTGAGATCAAGTTCAAACGAATTTCAAGAATATGCTTTACCCCTCTAAGAAGTTGCCTCATGCCATTATTCATCTCCAAACACACATTTCCAATACCAATGACTTTAACCAAGCCACCATTACCCAATTTCATTGTCCCAAAGTCACTTGGTGTATAGGATGTAAAGAAGTCCTCTCGAGACATAGCATTAATGGAGGCTCCACTATCAATAACCCAATTGATCTCATGACATGCAACATTGACAACATCTTCATCATAAACAACGAGAAAGTCTTCTGAACTAGCGGTGACAACTCGATCATTTTCCTTGCCAACATCACCCTCTTGTTCTTTGTCTTTCTTCTTGTTATCTCGCTTCAACTGTCAACAATATTTCTTGATGTGCCATTTGATGCCACAGTGATGACACTCAACATTAGCAAACTTGAACATTTGTTTTTACTCCTCTCTCTTCTTTCTATAACCAAAATCTTTGACTATTGAGAAGACCCATGTGATTTTCTTCTCATTTCTTCATTCAAAACACTCCTCTTAGCTAGATCCATGTTTATTACACCATTTGGAGCTAAGTTTACTTAATGACATTTTAAATGTTTCCCAAGAGTCTGACAACGTACCCAATAAACACAACCCCTAAGTCTCATCATCAAACTTGATACCCATTCCAGCTAATTGATTGATTATTCCTTGAAACATATTCAAGTGATTTGTCAACAGAGTTCCATCTTTGTAGCTTAAAGCCATCAACTGTTTTATGAGAAACATTTTATTATTTCTTGTTTTCCTAGCATACAACTCTTCAAGTTTATTCCAGAGTGACCGTGCATGTATTTCTCCACTAATATGATTCAAAACATTATCATCTACCCACTGCCTTATATACCTGCAGACTTGTCAATGTAACAAAGTTCATTCTTCTTCAAACAATATTTTTGGCTTTTCAGAGGCAAACACCGGTAAATGAAACTGTTTGACATAAATGAGATCTTCCATTTTTCCTTTCCAAGTATGATAATTAGAACCATTCAAAGTAATCATTCTACTCAAATTTGCTTCCATTATTCAACACAAGAAATTCAACAATAATAACCTAGTTGTGATACCACTTTGTTAGGAGAATCACAATAACAATTCGAACTTAATCAAGTCCTAAAGAGCGGAATAAAACCTATTCTCCTTATTTGTGTGAACCTTTTAGGAAACAAATAAAAAGAGCTCAAAATGAAACATGCACAAAATCAACACAACCAATTTAAGTGGAAAAATCTTCCCGATGTAGGAAGGATACAACCACGGCACTCATCTCCAAAGCTTCCACTATCAAGTCAAAATTGTACAAAATTTATTTCTAGATAAAACTATAGGCAAAAAATCAACAATATCATCAAGAATACAACTTCTTGGAAACTAATAATTATTTCAAGAAAATGGAGAGATCTAACCCAATTTCATGTTCATTGTTCACAGCCTATATTTTCCCAAACCGGTTAGCCAAATACCAATCCCACCGTTCAGATTAAAGAGTCTTGAGTCATGAACCTTTCGGCAAAATGTTAGCTCAATCAGACTACAAATAACCTTCCATCGAAGCATTTGATGAAGGCTTATTTATGAAGCACTTGATTTTCACTTTCAACCAACCCTAAATGGGTTTATTTATGAAGCAATAGAATGGAAAAAATTGCCCATTAAGTCACATAGACCTTTTTGGGCTCTTCCAAATAATACATAACCCAACAAATCTCCTCCTTTCTTGATTAGATGGAGGGATCTACCAACCTGACAATTGAACAACAAACTTCAAGTTTTCTCTTGACATTTTTTTTGTTAGCATGTCATATCTATTCTCATCAGTATAAATTTTCTCAAGTTTAAATAACTTATTGTTAAGAGTATCCCTTATCCAATGATACCTCACGTGTTGAGTGAGAAAATGATAGGTCACTGATTCGTTAGTTCAAGCTCAAGAAGAAAAGCGACAACTCAATGAAGTCATTTGATGACTCTATAAAAGTATAATCATAAGACATTTTTTTCTTAATATTTTTTGTTTTATTTAATAAGTAATACTTTTGAAGTTAAAAATATTAACATATAAACTTTATAATGAAAATGGGTAAAAATATTTTTTTTAGATTTTTTATGAATTGTTTAATGCAAAGATCAAACAAAACACGCTATGGGGATGCTACGTAAGCAAGAGAGTTGGCCAAACTACGCCACATGGACGCTATGCAAGCAAAGCGGACCAATCAAATCACGTCGTGTGTATCGGGTGATGTAGTCCATACCACGTGTTGGTATGACATTCGTTTTGAGTTCGTCATATGGTCAACAGGCACGTCATGCGTCATCATGTGATTCGTCCTTTCTTTCAATCTCAATGCCACACAATTTGTATCCACGAATTACAAAATGACACGTGGCATTAATTTAGCCATCGTTGACCACATCCAATCCACACCTACCACCCATCGAGCATTGATTCATCAGTGAATTTTTCATGTTATGTGTCGCATTTCTATTGACTATCGTTGTTAATTTTTCCTTTTTCAACTCAACCTTTTATCTAAAGCTAATATGATGATCTAGATTCTACTTGAACCTAATTTAACCTCATAATTGCCTCAAAAATATTAATGAGCCAAAAATTATTAATTTTTTATTAGTTTTAAGAACCAAGAAAAGAGAAAAATAAAGGAAATTTAAAAAGAGATACAATTTTGATAAAGATTCAAGAGAATATTGGTGCTATAATTCAAAAAATGATTGTATTTACTCTTCTTCTCCTTTTTTATCAATTTTTATGTATTTGTTTTATGAAAAATGTGAACTTTATGAACAAAATTATATCTATTTAATTTATTAATCTAGAGGTTTTATGAACTTAATTTTTTACATGTGATAATCTAATATTTTACCCAAATTATGATTTCAATTTAATTATATAATTTAATCTAATTTTTATGTTATTAATTATTTGACCAACAATTGATTTATAGAGGAAATTAAATAAATTGAAAAAATTATTTAATTATTTATTTTGATTAAATAGCATACATAGTTTTTAAGTATAAATGTATGATTTATATATATATGATCCATAATTGATTAATTTAATGAGTGATGTGTAATTTAATTAACATAAGAGTGTGATTATGTTTATTATTACATGCTGTATAGTTTACTTGAGAGAAAAATACATATTAGGTTAGATTCAAATGATCATATAATTTATTGATAATTATATTAGAGGAAATTTTAGTGATTCATATGTTTAAAAAATTAAGAGATAAAATATTCGTATATATATTCTTAGTTGTCAATTTTGAGTTAATTAATTATTGTTATTTATTTTTAATTTTTTTAAAACATAAAAAAAATTAATTTTTATTTTTTAATTTTAAAAATTAGTTTATAATAACATAATTTTCGTAAAAATAATTTTTTTTTATTATTATATTATTTGTTATAATATATATACATACATATTTATTTATGTTATTTTGAGAATAAAGTGCAAGCCAAGGAGAATGCTTTTGAAGATGCTGATCGAGATGCTAAAAAGTCAGTTGGAGGAAAGCTTGTCCTAGGTGCGGTCTAGTAGCAAGAACCTGAAAGCTGAGAATGGCATTCTAACTTGAGGTAACCACTGAGAATGCCATCAAAGACTATCTTGACTTTGAGGACTTTACAGGTGTAATTGTAAAGGCTTGGGCCCACGGGTTTGAGACCATATAGAGGAGAGTGAGGAAAGTGTATATCAAATTTGTCCTCCCACTTCGTCATTTTCCAGACTTCTTAGGAGGTAACGTTGAAAATAGATAGTATAATGATGGCTTGGATGTCGAGGAAGGTAAGATTAGTCAAGGTGGCACCTCAAGCTCCTATGGAAGTTATGAATACTGCAGAGCCCCAACCTCACTCGACTTGTGAGACTCGAGAGACGGACCCTATTACTGTGATATCCTAGACGACGTCGAGAAAGGCGAGCTTAGTAATGTTAATTTGTTCCATAGAAGGAGGAATGACCCATGAGTAGCAGTGTGGAAGAGAGGATCACCCTCCTAGCTCCTTCATTTCTCGATCCCCATTTTTTATATTATTTTTTTAAAATATTATATAATTGCATAAGGTTATGGTTAAATTAAATGGATATTATTGAAAAATATTACTTTTACCATAAAATTATTACTTTAATTATAAAAATATAAATAATGAATTTGAATACAACTATTATTTATATTTATTATAGTTACTTGTATAATGAACATATATAATTGAAATGTATATTGATTTAAATTATTTATTATACAATTAATATTAAAAAAAATTTGTTAGCAAAGAATTTTTCCCCCATATAAAATATCCAAAACTACAATGGTGAGTCCCGAACCGCCCCGCAATTAATCTTTTAACAGTTTCAATCTAATTTATATTTTTTGTTAAAGGTTTTGGAACTAATTTTGTTAAATTAGACTAAAATTTAAAAGATTATTTACTAAATTATGTATTTTAAAATATTATATAAATCAAATTTTATTTTATAGTAACGGTTAAGGATAACATAATAAAAAAGTAATTTTCCATATAATTCTTTGAGATGTGAGAGAAAATCATTCCTCATGAAAAACAATTATCATCAGCAAATACTTGGTTGTGGTTGAAGAAATCAAATCTTAGTAAACCAAATATGATTAGCAAAGTGGTATTAGAATAGAATGTAATATTTATTATTTATAAAGTGTGTTTTTTAAATTAGATTACTTTCTCTCTTTATTTCTTATTAGATATTTATATATAAAAAATTAAATTAATTTTAAATTTTATTAATATTAAATATTACTTTTATTACATAATCAAAGAAAAAATATTTCTATTTAGCGAATAAAAACAATACTCTTATATGTCTCGAAGACGAGTTAAGATCTGTAGCTTAATTAACTCTGAAGGAAGGAATTAAGCGGTTAGTGTAGCTTAGTTACCTCTAGAGGGCGCTCTAATGAGAAAGTTAAGAAAAAACATTTTTAGATAGAATCTATTTAACTATATTCTTACGATTCTTGAAAATGAGTCAAAATTGTAAGCTCTCTTAGCAGGAGGAAAATGTCTCTCTTTGAATGAGAAAACAATGTAGCTTAGTTTTCTCCAGAGGAGGAAAGGACTTGGTTCTCTTCGCAAAAGGAGACATGAAACAATGATTTATCTATTAGTAACAATAAAATCTTTTGTAGCTCCTTATCTATTAGTAATAATACCTTTTTTTTGTAGCTCTCATGTAGTAACCTACTTCATTATAGAAAACGGCTTAAAAGATCCTTTTTGTGCACTATAACAACAAAGACTATAATGTATCTTTGGGATATCCTATCCCCCCTTCTCAGCTGCTTAGCAAAATACAAATAGCGAGGGCTATCTTTCTTTTTGATTCACCACCTACCGTTGTTAAGGAGGAAAATAGAGTCATGATTCTCCTGTTTTTCTATCCCCAACAAACCTTCCACAATTTGGAGCCAACGTCAAGTATAGTATAACTATTGAGTAACAGTGCAAAACGAGGTCACCATTCTCCGAATACATTACCTCGATATTTGTTGAACTAGACACTTTATGTATTCTAAGTCTTTCGACCCTTTAAATTAACAAGAAATAACCAGAGTTTCCTTATTAACTCTCTAGTTTGATCAATGAATGCGAGCAGTTGTTCGAAAGCTAGTTAATCATTTATACTTTCATGATATATTCTTAATATATATTTTTTATTTTTAATATTTATGGTAGATGTTAACTTTTTTTCATTGGGCAATTAGTGCTATATTATTAGAATATATGATTCATTATAATATACAAGTCGGTTGTTAAGTGAAAGACATGCCACAAAACTCGTTGGAAGATAATTAAGTCGGTCAATAAATTAGACCATAAAAGCAAGCTTTGTTAACTTAGCATTTCTTGGTATCATGCCATATAATTTATTATGTACTATAATTTTATTGTATTTAAACATTTTAATTTCTTTAATGAAAAATTATAGATTACAATCTTTAAGTATAGTTGTATTGAGACATTATAATTAAATTTACATATATGTAATATTTCTTCTACCTCTGTACATGAGTATTATTAAATAGAAGAAAAAAAAAGCAAAAAACTTTCATACAAAAACATTTACCAGAAAACTTCCGCTTTGAAAAATGAAAATTTGAGTTCAAGTTGAATTTAATTTAATTTATGTTCCAATAATGTTTTCAATTCTTGTTGGATTTGAAAAATGATCTTATAAAAATTTACACTTTTAATATAAACCAATATGATTAAAAAGAAGAGAAGGTTTTAACAATCTTGAATCCTATAATTATTATAAAAATTATATTTAAATAATATATTTTTTTAATAATATTTTAGTCTAATTATTTTTAAAAATTAATAAACATTTAAAATAACATATCATATTTTATGTAACATATGATGCCATTTTATATACATTTTCCTTAAAAAAAAATAGATGGAATTATTCCATGCATTCTTAGCGTTAAATGCTTCAATCCCATAAATTTTTATTCATTTTTTCCATGTATTTATTCTATTTGTCTTCTGATTTTTCTTATATTATTTTTCTGTTAAATATATTTAATTTAATTATATTTTATATTGTATTAACAACTATAAAAATTGAATAATAATATTAAAAAATAGAAAAAATATAAAAAAATTATATATAAATTAACATCATATCCGTTAAGAACAACAGTACAAAATCAAATTAACTTTAACAAAAATATATTTTAAATTCATATTTATTAAATAAGATAGTACAAATATATGCAATCATAAATTCATTTTGTATAGTGATATTATTTTTATAAATTATATTTTTATTAAAAATAAAATAATAAATTTAAACAATTTTTTATAATAAGACTAATAAAGTATCACTGAAAATAAAAATAAAATTTAAATACTATTTTCTATTACCATCTTCTTATATATATATATATATATATGCCTCGATTTTGTATTAAAAGTGATGTTATGTGATCGAGAAGGGATCGTCAGAAATTTGACAGCAAACATGAGGCCCGCCAGAATGTGAAAGCAGGTTAATAACTTCATATTGTATGCAATTTACATAATGTAACGGCAGAGTCAGCCAACAGACAACCCGGGCTTTAATTGTCCATCGTTAACAACTTTCCATTTTATTTGAATTTAATATCTTATTAATAAATAATTTTGCAATTATTTTAATATTTTAATTTCATAATTTAATAATTAATTAACAAGTTATTTAAAATATAAAATTAATTTCTATATTAAATGATATAATTTTTAATCTTATTACCATAAACTTAAATTTAAATTATATCTGTATGATATTTCTTTTATTTTATTAAAAAAAATAACTTAAAATATATATAGACTTACACCAGGAAAGGCTGCAATATTTGATCAAGACAACACTTATGGGGTGGTCCCTGCAACGATCTTCCCTTTTTGAGGACCATTCAGATATGCTAAAAAATATATTAGGTTAACTAGTTGTGTACATGTCATAATTATGTCACTGTTAATTATTAACAACTATTACACAAAATAAGATGTATTACTCTATTAGATTTATATTAACTTCTTTTACTTATTATTATATATATTTTTGAGTAATATTTTTAAAACGTATTTAAATTACCTAAAAGATACTTATTATTTAATTAAATATATATATATATATAAAGTAAAAAATATTTTAATTTTTTATAATATTTATTATTATTTTCTTTTTTTTTCCTATTTCATTCTCTTTCTTTAAATTAAGAGATTTAGGCTTAAAAATTAGGTTTTATTGTTTAGTGTATATAAGATATATAGTTTAAAGTTTAAAATTATAAAGTAATATTAAGGATTTAAAGTTTAGTATTTAGTATTTAAGGTTTAAAGTTTAATATTTAGGATCTCGAGTTTGGTGTTTAATGTTAAAATTTATTGTTTAGTGTTAGAACATAGTTTTTAGTAGGAAAAGAATAAGAGATAATTTTATGCGAATAGATTGAAATATGAGAAAGAGAAGACATGGAATGAAAAAAGAGAAAAGAAAGGAGGATGAGAGAAAAGAGAAAAAGATTTTAATATAACTAATTTTTTAAAAATTATTTTATGTATAAAAATAATTTATGATTAAATGAATATCTTTTAAAAATAAGTGTATTTTTAAAATATTACTAAAAAGACTTACATAATAGTAATTATAAAAATAATGTTAAACAAAATGAAATTTAAGAAAAATTGTACTTTGGGTCAAAATTTAAGGATAAAAATTATCTTTATAATAAAAGTCAGTTGAAATATTAAGGAAGGATAAATTTATATATCAATAAAATTATTCTTAATCTTAAGATTTATATTCTTCATCTCACGTACTTTTTTTTATTTTTAAAATCACTAAAATACAAACTAAAAATAATAACAAGATAAAAAAATTATTTAAATATTTACTATGTTTGTTATGGTTAAAATATAAAAACTACCTAAGTAAAAAAAAATTCATAAAATATAAAAGTTTATTTAAATAAAAAAAAAGTCTTAAAAAATTAATCTAAATTTTTTTAATTTCATTCATCACTCATGTCTCTTCCTCTCTCTCATATCATTAATTTTTAAATATATTTTTATTTTTCTACCTTGTTCAAAACTTTCTCACTTTAATATTTCTGCGTTGAGAAAATTAATTAACTAATTTTTTAAATTAAAAAAATTAAAATAATATTGCAGTTTCTTCTAAAAAAGTTTAAATTGAATTTTCAATATACTTAAATAATTAAAAAATTATTTATCATATTTCAAAAATAAATTTATATGTATAATAATTGAATAATTTATTAAAATATGAAGTTAATTATACTTTAGTACAAATCAATAATCCATAAACAATAATTTTTAAAATTTAGTCTCAATTTTTATATTTTTATAAATTAATTCAATTTTTTAATTTAATTTTTAATTTCACTATAAATATTAAAATTGAAATATTATATTATTTTATGATTAATCCATCCTTTAGTTTTATGTATTTATATTTAATTAAAATTACATCCTAAATTATTTATGTAAAAAGAAAAAAAAAATTAAAAATAATTACATTATTACATGTGATTTCGGATAAATAAATTAAAATTTATTCATTATTATACTATTATTTGGCACACATATATTGTCTCTAATTTTATGTAAATTTATTTTCTAATTCTTATGTTTTATAATTTAATGAAAGTCAATAATCTATAAATAATAATTTTTTAAAATTTTATCTTAATTTTATATATTTTATAAATTAGTTCAATTTTTATAAGTTTATTATGAAGTCTACTAAAGAATTATATTATTTTTATCATTTAATCTTAGATTATGTTTCATTAAGCTTAATTAAAATTAGACACTAAACCTTTTATAAAAAAACTACCTTACTATTATCAATTATTTAATATTTTTGTAAAACAATATTTAAAAATATTATTGAATAATTTTTATATTAAAATTAAAAACAAATTTTGATATTTTTAAAATACCAAAAATATTTTTTAAAAAAATAAAATTTGATAATATTATTGATATTTTCCTTGGTTACCTTGATGCACTTTAAAAAGAGAGAGAAATCATTTGCATAAAGATAGAAGTCTCTTTAAAAAATATTATAAAATATTAATGTATAAGTTTTTTTAATATATTTATCTTATAATTTGAGTTTTTTTAATTTAAAAAAATAACATCTTTAAAACTTATAATAATAAAAATAACATTATAATAATATTAAATATAAATTAATTAAATTATGTTCAATATTAAACATAATTAAATAATCGCATTTTAATTTAAAGAGCGTACAATTAATCAACTTTCAAAATGAAATTATATACTAAATTATTTTTTTAACAATAAAAATGTATGAAATGAATATAAGGGATACTATTTTATAATTACAAATTTAAAAGTTGATTAAGTTCCCTTTTTATTTGTTTACTTTTTATTGATTATATTCCTTGCTAGTAATTTTACGTATTATATTTTTATTATATCCATACGCGTCAATTATACTTTCGACTCTAATAAATAACTGAGACCTATATAAGAGGTAAAGGTACCAACCTGTGAAAACTTTTCGTAAACTCTATACCAATCCAACCATATAAGCCTCATAAACATAAATTAAACACATAACACAGTAAAAGTACAAAAAATATGCTCAATTCAACACATAATAAAAACAATTGATAGTTAGAAGAAACAAATTGTTGTAAACATTTTAGTGACGATATACCTGAAAGGCTCTTATCTAAACTAAAAACAACTATAAATATGATAGACAACTAACATCATATGAGGCAAAAAAGCATAATAAAATCATAAAGAATTTCCAATTACTTCAAGACTTCATATATGAGAATATATTTAGTGAATAATGATTGTACGCTCACAACAAGCGATTAAACAAAACATATCAAATCATAATAAAGAGTCTTACACCTTATATAATATTAGAGTAAGGAGATATATACTACTTAGAGACTCACACTAAACTCGTATACACATAACAAATAGAAGCAATATAAATTAATCAGGAAACAAACAGATTAATTTAATACTGTATAAATAATTATTAGAAAGCTATAGACATACTACAATGAAAGGAAATAAGACACACGATAACATATAGCAAAATGTTTTCTAATCAGAGTCCATATCTAGTATGTTAGTTCATACATGATAGAAACTATGATTATACCAACACAACAGATTAATCATGCAAAACAATAAAGAAGAAGTATCATGCCTGATACACATTCAAGTTAAGGAGATGCAACTCTTTAAGAACTCGTCACATAATACAAAGAAATTATTGTATTAAATACATATAGCAAAAAATAAGAAGAATATTAATTATATAGTAATCAGACACTTGGCGATAAATAGTAAAAGCTTTATAATCAGAGTTTAAACTTCAATCTGTAGAGACATACATAATTTAAACTCTAGTTGTACCAGTCACACATTCGAGCATGCATTACATCGGATATACTTATCTATGTGGTAACATCCTCAGGTTACTTATGGAAACTACTCAGTAGCAAACAATCTACTAAACCAAATAAACAGACACAACTTGTTGGAAAAGTATAAATACAAATACTTTTATCAGTTGGGACACCCATCATAACTTCCAAAGCTTCCCTCACTTGCTACCTCTGCAATGACTTAGTTCGAAATACGAACTCAGCTCCCTTCCAAAGCCAACACCACCCAATATGGTATGATCATAAACCAAGGATTAATAAGGAGTGACGTTATAATCAACAAAACCACTCTCAAACATGAACACCCAATAAACAACCAAGTACACACAATCCACCACAAACCACCAAGGGGCACATAGTTCAAGACATGAGAACTCAAAGAATTTAACTTTATCCACTCCCACAAAGAGGTTCTCACATATAAAAGTTACATGAAGAAAACTACCAACTGACACACAACTCGTCTCACATAAACCACATGTAAACACCACCTTGAGTACTCACCACTCATGAATCATTAGTAACAAACAACACGTAAGGTATCAGTGATCTAAATTCAAAAAGAATGAGATGTTAATTTAATAGAGACCCTCTATATTTTGTTAGATACCAAACATGAAAAAATAGGAGGTACTTATAGAAATTTTCAAAGCCATGGCCAATCTCACCATCACCCTTACCAATACCCATGTAAAGGATTCTTGCAAGGTCCACAGTGAGGTGCCAAAAGTCACATTTTTTGTTTCCAAAAATTTCTTAGTAATTTTCATAAATACTCATACCTAAAACAAACCAAAAATACGAGTAAAAATGTCAACTTGCTTGCACGCTCGCTCGTTAAAAACCAAAACTCTCAATATAGCATACACACTATGACAACCAACCATCACGGTATGTGCATTATTGATTTGTAGTAAATAACCCTACCTAGAAGAAGACAAATACACATAGCAAAATAAACTAACACCGTGTTTTGTACACAGAAAGCTAACACATAGACACAAAGCACAATAGGACTTACATTCTCCCATTTTAACTTTCCATGTCAAAACACTACATAACTAAATATATACTAACATCTATCATAATATGGTCATAAAGATGACCTAAAGATGTTTTTTTTCATGAATAAAACATCGATGCACACCCAAACTAAAAAAACACACCAAAATCAAGTGCATCTATTTTGTGCACTCCATCCTTCTTCATGTATCAACCCATCAACTTTGTCACTCTAAAATACGAGGATCTTGATGACTCTATAAAAATAGAGTTATTAGTGCAATTTTTTACTTAATATTTACTCTTTTTATTCAATAAGTAGTATTTTTGGGGTTAAAAATATTAAAATATAAACTTTTAGTGAAAATGGGTGAAAATATGTTCTATAAAAAATTTGGGATTTTTTTGGAATTTTTTATGAATTTTAACGCATGATCAATTAGAAGTTGTCACGTGTAAGCCAGCAAGCATAGAAGTTGAAGAGGAAATCCACGTAGATGCTATATCAATAGAGACGACCAATCATAGATCATCGCGTGTGTTGTGTGATGCAACACTACACCACATGTTAGTACAACATTAAATTCGACTTTGCTGCTTGGTCAAGCGTCTTACCGCGCATCATCACCTCATTTGTGCATTCTTTCAATCTGTGCGCCACAAAATCCATTATCGTAAATCATATTGCATCGTGTGTGACTGACTCAGTATGTGTTGACCAGACCAATCTTCCCTTGACACGCGTTGTGCGAGGAGTGGTAAAACTTTATAGTAAGAAAATAAGATTCAAAAGGATGAGAAGAAACATGAAACTAACAAGGATGAGGAAGAACTAGTGGATAAAGAGAGCATTGAAAATAAATTAATTCAATTAAAGAAAAACAACCTTTACAAACCCATTTTTCCTTTCTCTCAAATATTACAAAAACAAAAGTTAGATACACATTTTTTAAAATTTCATTTTGTCTTCAAGAAGCTGCACATAAACATATCATTTGTAGATGCACTTGAAAACATGTCATCTTATGTCAAATTCATGAAGGATATACTATCAAAGAAAAAGAGGCTTGGAGATCATGAAACAACAAACTTGATTGGAGGTTGTGTTGCCATCCTTGACAAAAAAAACTACCACAAAACTGAAAGATCCATGTAGTTTTGATATACTTTGCACTATTGGTAACATCCATTTTGGAAAGGCATTATGTGATTTAGGTTCTAGCATTAACCCCATGCCATTATCGATCTTCTAGAGATTGTAGGTTTGTAAAGCCAAACCCACTTCAGTAACATTACAAATGGTAGATAAATCAATTAAGAGACCTCGAGGTGTGGTAGAAGATGTCCTAGTAAAAGTAGACAAATACATCTTTCTTGTAGACTTCATTGTGCTAGACATGGAAGAGGACCGTGACATTCCTATCATACTTGGTCATCATTTATTAGCAATCAAAAAAGCACTCATTAATGTACAAAAAGGTAAGCTTACAATAAGAGTGCATGATGAACAAGTAACATTTAATGTGTTTAAAGAAATTAAATTTTCTGATGTTGATAATGTTAGTGATTGTTTTCAAATAAATGTACTGGTGAGCTAAACATTGATGTGCTTTATGACATGTTCCCTATTGACACTTTAAAGTATATACTTGTTAATTCTATGAACACATATGCTAATAAATCACATGACACTCATGTAGACATATAAATTCATGTTGGTAGCTTAACAAAACTTGTTGAACCGCCCTTACTTAAAACTTTAACATATCATGCTATGAATTAGGACATAAACTCACCAAAAAAATAACTCAACCTACTTTAATTTTAAAAGTATGAAATCAAAGGTTGATATTATGTGAAATTTTTGGAGGACAAGCCTTTTATGTGTGTATCAATTTTTTTTGTGGAATATCTTGAGATAAGCTCAAGGCTGAAACCATTCATTAAGAAGCCACCCAAATTAGAGCTTAAACCTTCACCATATCATCTTTGTTATGAATTTTTGAGTAATAATGAGACACTTCCAATCATAATCTCTGCTAATCTAAGTGAGGAGCAAGTAGAAGAACTACTGAAGGTACTAAGGAACTTCAAAAGGCTATAGGTTGGTCTATTTCCAACATCAAAGGCATAAGCCCTTCTATACGCATGCACAAAATTTTGCTAAAGGATGGATCTAAACCTACCAGGGATGCATAACATTTCTTAAATCCTATTATGAAAGAAGTAGTGAAGAAAGAAATTTTCAAGTGGCTAGGCATGGGCATTATTTACCCAATATCATATAGTGAATAGGTAAGTCTAATTCAATGTGTACCAAAGAAATAAGGAATCACTATGGGAGAAAATGAGTCAAATGAGTTAATACCTACTAGGATTTTCACGGGATGGAAAGTATGTATAGATTTTCACAAAGTAAATAATGATACAAGGAAGGACCATTCTCTACTCTCATTCATGGATCAAATGCTTGACTGATTAGCTGGGCATTCTTTCATTTTCCTACTAGATGGATACTCTCGCTATAACCAAATTGTCATAGCACTTGAAGACCAAGAAAAGACCACATTCACATGTCCTCATGGGACTTTTCTTTCAGGATAATGTTGTTTGGATTATGCAATACACTTGCTACATTTCAGTGTTGCATGATGGTCATTTTCTCAGACATAGTGGAGAAGCATCTAGAAATCTTCATGGATGATTTTTTGATCTTTGGAAAAGAATTTGATGAATGTCTACACTATCTCTCCATAGTGCTACAAAGATGTGAAGAAACAAATTTGGTTTTAAACTGGGAGAAATGTCATTTCATGGTACATGAAGGTATAATCTTGGGCCACAAAATCACAAGTAATAGTATTGATATGGATATAACTAAAATAGAAGTGATTGAGAAACTACCACCATCTACCAATGTACAAAAATTAAGGAATTTTATTGGGCATGCAAGTTTTTATCGTAGATTCATAAAATATTTTTCCTAAATCTCTAAACATATGTGCAATCTTTTGGAAAAATATGTGCCTTTCAAGTTTGATGATAAATGTTAACAACATTCCAAGTAATTAAAGAGAAACTAGTGTCAACACCAATTATAGTCATACTAGATTGGGGCAAGCCCTTTCAGTTGATGTGCGACGTAAGTGATTTTTCCATTGGAGTTGTTCTTGGAAATCAAAGAGACAAAATGTTTTATGTCGTATATTATACAAGTAAGACACTGAATGTGGCTCAAATGAATTATGCTACTACAGAAAAAGAACTCCTTGGCATTGTATATGCCTTTGAGAAATTTATATCATATTTGGTTGGAACCAAAGTGATTGTCTACACAAATCATTCTACAATAAAGTATCTCATGAAAAAGAAGGATGCCAAACCAAGATTGATAAGATGGGTTCTCTTTCTACAAGAATTTGACCTAGAAATCCGTGATAAAAAAGGAAAAAAAATCATGTATCAAACCACCTGTCTAGATTGGAAAGGGAAGGAAAATGAATGACAATATGGTGATTGGGAATCCTTTTCATATGAGCAATTATTTTTTGTAGCTAAAATAAAAATTCCATGGTATGTAGACATTGCAAATTTCCTAGCTGCCAACATTCTTCCATTAGATCTCACATGGAAATAAAAGAACAAATTCTTCCATGACATTAAACAGTATTTTTGGGATGACCTTTACCTCTATAAAGAATGCGATGATGGTATTTTGAGAAGGTGTGTCCCTTATGATGAAGTTGAAAGTATTCTTTAGCATTGCCACAACTCAGACTATGGAGGTCACTTTGGGAGCATAAAAACAACAACTAAGGTACTTCAATCTGGTTATTTTAGGCCCAGATTGTTTAAAGGTGCTTACAATTATGTAAATATGTGTGAAAGATGTCAAAGGATATGTAATATTTCAAAAAGAGATGAGATGCCTCTAAATAGTATACTTCAAGTGGAATCGTTTGATGTTTAGGGCATCGAATTTATGGGTCCATTACCTCCATCCTTTGGTAACCAATATATACTTGTAAAAGTAGATTATGTGACAAAGTGGGTAGAAGCTAGTGTCAGCAATAAATATGATGCGAAAATTGTCATGAAATTTCTTCACTAGGTTTGGAACTCCTAGGATCATTATTAGTGATGAAGGTAGTCACTTTTTCAATAAAGCATTTAATTCCTTATTATCTAAGTGTATGATTAAGCATAAAGTGTCTACCATCTACTATCCCAAAACAAGTGGGCAAGTAGAGGTATTCAATGAAGAAGTCAAAAGAATTTTGGAGAAAACTATGAACATTTCAAGGAAGGATTGGTCATCTAAGTTGGATGATGCTTTATGGGCATACAGAACTGCATTTAAAACACCAATCTGTACCACCCCGTATAAGCTAGTTTATGAAAAGGGTTGTCACTTACCATTAGAATTGGAACACAAAGCATATTGGGCATTGAAATAGTTAAATATGTTTATAGATGTAGTTGGTGAGAAAATAATGCTTCAAATAAATTAATTGGATGAATTACGGTGGAATTCTTATGAGAATGCCAAGCTTTATGAAGAAAAGACAAAAGATGGCATGACAAGAAAATTGTGCACCGTATCTTTGAATCGAAGTAGAAAGTGTTACTATACAACTCAAGACTCAAATTGTTTCTGGAAAAATTAAAGAGTAGATGGTCAAATCCATTTATCATCACTAATGTAACCAACCATACAGCCATTGAATTAGAAAAAAAAATAGAAATTTATGGTTAATGGCTTAGAGTGAAGTACTATTATAAAGATCAATTATCAAATGAAACATTTGTGATAATCTTGGTGGATGCACCTTAGGACTTGATATGATTGTCTAGTCAAAGACGTTAAACGTGATACTGATTGAGAGGCAACCCAACGTTATTTTACTTATATTTTTATTGTTTTTGTTTTATAGGTGAATAAATGTGTAGAGTAATGGTGCAACAAGATTGAGCATTTCAATGATAGATGTTGTTTGTCAAGTCTTAAGGAATTTTTCTTTCCTTTTACTTTTTCGTATTTATATGTGCACATTAGGGACAATGTACAATTTAATTTTGGGCAGGAAATTTCATTCTCTGCTTTAGTATTTACTATGCATTTTAATTTTTTAGGATGTTTTTAATCATGATTTGGATAGAAATTGATAAATATATAGAAACTAAATGCATGCTTGATATGAAGCGTATGAACTCAATGATAAAAATTAGTTGTCATGACTAGGATAAGGAATTTAACATGCTTGTTAAGATACTCACATTAATTATGTGATATGCTTGCTAGTTTTGATTGGATTGATTCAATTTTTTATGCAATGTTCATGATTGATTTTGGTGTTCTTATTGATAAAAAATCTGTATTGAGTTATGCTAGTTAACGAGGTATACCAGGTTTTAGAATCTAATTGACCATCCCTTAAGGCGATATCTTGAATAGTATTTAGCAAAAGAGATGATTTAGGCCTTATTTTGATCGATTGAGTCTTTCAAGCTAATCATTGTTAATATCTTTAGTCATCCATTTGAGCCTAACAAAGAACCTTTATATCTATAAGCCACATTTAACCAATAAGCATTACCTTCACCCTTGCATCTTTAGCTTAAATGAAAAAGAAAAAAATACAGGTGAAATGTAATGCGCCATATAAAAAAATAAAAGAAAAGAAAAATA
Organism: Hippophae gyantsensis; assembly: GCA_030763125.1. Classification (NCBI taxonomy): domain Eukaryota; kingdom Viridiplantae; phylum Streptophyta; class Magnoliopsida; order Rosales; family Elaeagnaceae; genus Hippophae; species Hippophae gyantsensis. The sequence continues at coordinate 16,325,054 of CM061033.1, read as the reverse complement.
AAAACTCACAACACATTTATCTATCTAAAGAAAAATAAATTAAAATTGAAAACAAATTTGGGAGTGTTGTGAAGTTACAAAAACAAATATGTGAAATAAAAGAATATGAAAGGAATGATAAGAGAGTATGCACTACAATATCAAGTAAAAGCTCAACTATAGTTAAAAAGTGCGTGTGAAAAGAGCCTAATTATCTTTATTTATTGACCCTCACATAAGTCTTACATTACAAGCATGTAAAGTCTTTATTGATCTTTAGCTAAGTACATATTTATATTAATGGAGAATGTTTGGGATGTTCCAATTTCTAGAGAGAGAACTTTAGAAAGAAATTAAAGCAATTGACAGGATGTGTGGATTCCTTAATAGAACCATCTATTTATAGAACATTATACATACAGGTGTCGATCACATAATGTGTACACATATATGGATTTCAAAGGGGTACAAATGGTAAATAGTAAAACATTTTATGGCCCGAGGTTGACCATGGGTCGAGCTAGTGGTGGACCTTATAGGTAGTCTAATCCCTCAGACTGATCTCCTCTCTAGTGCATTGCAAGCATGTCGTCAAGTAGGTCATTTAGGAAGCTTCATTTATGGCTTGGGTTATTATCTTACGGCTTGGGCTGATGAATAAGGTCGAGCAATAAAATGGACTGAGTACTAGGTCAATTCATATGTCCAAACATTTGGTCCCCCTACTCTTTCAGCTCGAGCTTTATTCTAAGGTGGAAGAGTATTTCTCGAGAAATGGATACAAGCCATTCAACTCCACTAATAAATTCATGTCGATTGATTGGAAAGATAAAATTGGAGACCTCTATAAAAAGAGGCATCTAGCTTGAAAAAATTCACCATTTTTTGCACATCATACAAAAAGTGAGAAAAAATGCTATGTCGCATCAGCTCGAGCTATCAAAAATATTTTCAATTCAGTGGTAAGAAATTTAGCTTGGCATATAGCCTATTTGCTCAGGATTCTTAGATCATAAGTTCTTTCGAGACTAACACTTATCTCTCCTTTTCTTTTTAGGTAAGTTTTATAGACTTATTTCCCTTTACTTTCTACTTGAGCCTAGGTAATCTCTTCATCTTATGCCCTACCCTTCTCTTCATGTTTTGTACTATTTTGTAGGCACTATGCGTAGAGAATAAACTTCAGGCTCGGACTTATGGGAGAACCCCCAATATCCCAGCACCAGTGATGACTCGGGGTCTTCCAAGACAGACTCTTCTAGAAAAGCCAGCCAGTCTCTACCTCATCCCTCATCTTCCACCACCCATCCTCAAGTTGCCTTGACCATTAGGTTGAACGTGCCCTAGACTCAAATATCAGTGGCTAAGACATGAAGGAAGAAAGTGAGGAACCTAGGATCTTAGGAGCCTATAAGTCACACCAAAGGTTGGTCGACCAAGGTTAAGGAAAACTTATGACATCTCTTCCCCGATTCAAATAATGATCCTACCAATGGGAGCTAGTGACAACGAATTCTAACTGGGTGCACGATTTTCCATGAGAAGGAGTTATGGTTGGGGTTGAGGTTTCCTTTGTACCCCCTTATAAGGAGGTTTTTGGCAAGGACTCAGCTCACACCATGTCAATTAATGCCCAAGGGCTAGAGGTATCTGCTTTGCCTCACAGTGATATGCTAGGAGCTCAATGTGGTTTTAGAAATGCCCGAGTTCAATGAAGTCTATATCCTGAAATAGAACCCCATAGACCCAAGAATGGTGTATATGTTTATGAAACAGAACAGAAGTATAAACGTGGCCCTTCTTGAGAATGAGAAGAATGGTTCATTTCTCTTTACTTCTCAAATAATATTCACAAACAAGGATGCTACGAGAATAGTAAATAAAATTCAATAATTTATGCTCCCCTTATTTTTCATATTTATCATCATTCCATTTTTTTCTTTTCTTTTCCCTTCCCCTTTTCTTTTAAATTTCTCAACACTTCACTTTCTTTTTCTTTTCTCCATCTCATTATATATATATATATATATTATGACCTAAGAAGATAAAGCAAACATTCTCACATATTCAAAAGAGTATACAAGGTAAATGGGATAATCTTTTGGGCTTGGATAATAAACAAGTGTAAAGAAAAGAAAGATTAACATAAATGCTTAAGGTGGGATAAAGAAGGACAAGTAAGCATTGATGGCTTGAAAAGTTCAACCTATCCAAAGACCGCCTAAATTCTCTCTCCATCCAAGAAACACCTAGCATTTTGCCTCAAGAGAAACTAAAGTGGATTCTAGAATTTGTTAAAGACATACAAATCATCAAAGTAGAAATCCATACAAACCTCTCAAAATAATCGTATAAATTTACGGAGTTCAGGCATATGTAGGAGAAAAAGTCCATACAAAAATTTAGTCATACAAACGCTCAAGGAATATACAAGTCAAAACAACCATATTTCAATTTAAGTTAAAAGCATGCCAACCATAAAACATGAATAGTTCCTCAAATAAGTTCATTTCATATGCAAAAAGTCAAAAGGATAGAAAAACAAATAGAATAGTCCCAAGAAGAAAGAGAAATGAGAAAAGGATAAGGATAGCTTCAAAGGAGATCATAGGCCAAAAATACAAAGATGTATATTAAGAGAGATTGTCAGCACAAACCATACAATGTTGCCTCTAGAGAGAGAAAAGGTAACAAACAAACTACCCATAGTTGTCTCAAAAGAGATCATCGATAACACTCATATCATCGGTAGTCAGAAGAAGGAAGGAAATTGACTAACTAGTGAGCAACATAGGTAACACCCCTAAGAGAGAGAAGAAACAAGGGATACTACAAAAACATCTAAACATGGGAGAAAGGCTTAGTTTCCAATATAGAAATAAGGGGCATGCTTAAACAAGGTTAACACCCAAATACCATACTAGGAAGGCCAATTAAACATACAAGTCTAGTCATATCAATGCATGTAAGTCAAGAGTCCTAAAGATAGGTAAATAATCTATATGGCATACAAATGCATATGGTAAACCCAACCAAGAACATTACAGATAAACATTCATACACTCAAACTTGTAACACACCTTAGAATTCTCCAAATAGACATCCAAAGCACAAGAGAAAGAAGTGTAGACAAAAGATGAACAATAATCAGCGTAAGAAAATAGAGAACTAACACCAAACTTACTAGGTACAAGAAAGATGAATGTAGTAAAACAGAAGAGATGCATTATATATGGCATGACATATGAATGACAAGATTGCAAGAAGACAAATCCTAATACTTGACACTACATACTAACAATCATATGACATGATGCTCATGCAAAACGTCACAAAAATAAGTAAAAGGCAAGGTAAACATATATAAAGAGCATGTCAAAGAAAGTAAAAGAGGAGAAAACTAGTAACAAATCAAACTATCAGGCATAGTAGCAAGTAAGATAGTTAACATGCTATGAAAGACAAAGAAGCAAAGAAAGAGAAAAAGATATGTATGAACAAGTAAATAGGGAACATACTAACAACAAAAGTTCATGGAGATATACAATCATATAGAACAATAACAACCTATACCATTGGTGACATAGGGCATACACATATAAGGTGTGTGTATGTATCAATAAAGTTATAGGATCAAGCATCCAAATTATTAATGCTAAGCAAGGGTGACCTTCTCTAATACTAATTGAAGATTCCCATATGTAGGATCAATTGCATGAAGGTCACTTGATCTTTCAACTCAAATAGTTAACTGAGACTTAGAAGAGGGTTTGAGACACCAATTCATGGACTCTTTCAAAGAGCTCTATACCAACTCAAAAAAGTAGACCTCACAAACTTGAGTTAAGAAAACAATACAACAAAAATATAAAATAACATGCTTAATTCAGCAAATAGCAAAAAAAAAACAAACAATTAGAAGGAAAAAACTGTGGTTAACACACTAGTGATGGTTTATTTCAAAGGCTTATGTCCAAACTAGCAACAACCATAAGCGTAGTAAATAACTAATATCGTGTGAGGTAAGAAAGCACACTAGAACCATAAAGGATTTTTAGTCATTTCAAGACTTCATATGTGGGAACATTTTCAGTGAATGATGATTATACTCTCATAGCATGCAATTAGATAAAACAAAGTAAATCATAATAAAGAGACTGACACCTAATACACTACCGGAGAAGAAGATACATACTCTTTAGAGACTCGCACTAAACTCGCATGCACATAATAGACATAAATAATAAAAATTAATTAGGAAGCATGCATATTAATTTAATACAACATAAGCAATTATTAGAATGTTATAGGCATATTACACAAAAGGAAAGAAGACATGCAATAACATATAATAAATAAGCTTTCTAATTAGAGTCAAAATCTAGTATATTGGTTTGTATAGGATAGAAACTTATACTATACTAACATAACAAGTTGATCATGTATAACAACAAAGAAGGACTCCAAGGCCTGATACACATCCAGGTTAAGGAGTACTGATTCCTTAAGGACTCATCACATAATAGAAAGAAATTAATGCATTATACACATACAACCAGAATAAAAAAGCATATAAGTTATATAGTAATCAGACAGCTATCAATAAATAAGAAAAGCTTTCAAGTCAGTATTTGAGCTTCAATATGTAGAGATATATACCATTTAAACTATGATTGTACTAGCCACGCATTCGAGCATGCATAACACCATATATAACGAGATCAATTCATATAGAAATACTATCTATGTGGTAACAACCTCATATTTCTTATGGAAACCACTCGACAATAAACAATCCACTAAGCAAAATAAATAAATACAACCTGATAGAAAAATATAAATACAAATACCTCTATCAGTCGGGACCCATCCTAACTTCCTATATTGCCCCACTTGTTGCCTCTACAATGGCTTGGTTTGACACATAAACCCAACTCACCTCGAAAGCCAACACTAACCAATATGGTATGATCATAAACCATGGATCAGTAATGAATGACGTGCATAATCAACAGAACCACCCTCGAACATGAACACCAAATAAACAACCAAGGACACACAATCCATCATAAACCACTAAAGGACACTGTTGCGTGTTTTTCAACACACGAACTCGTGCAAGTATACACGGTCACAAGTAATAATATGATAAGTAAAATATCGTTCCCACAGAGATTTGTTACTAGTATTCGTTGATTATTAAAATTATTTCAACCTAATTTTATCCAAACAGTCGATAATTGATGCGGTTTGACTAACTAACTTTTATAGCAGTTACGAAAATTCTAGGATTGCGGTTTCACCAAATTAATCACTTGAATCATTATATTTTATCTTGATTTATGTTATCGTGTTTTAAGTTGTTAACGAGAACTCCTAATTTATCCATATATCTCTTAGGAGCTCAAATACGAGAAACATCTATTTAAAATGATTCACTATATTCCTATCGAATTAAATTCAACGGTTATTAAGTTCGAAGGTTCTCTATGAGTTACATTACAATAAAAGTATATTTCTATCTCTTATGTATATACGTTATTTCATCCTGGCTTGACACAAAAATGCCTTTTCAAGTTTATTTAAATGTCCGCATGCTCAGTTAATTAATCTTAGATAATTAAAAGCATTAAACACAGGATAAAATAAACAACTTAAAGCGATCAGATAAATCATTCAAAAATATTTAATTCAAATTTCATAATTTACGCTACTGCTATGATCCTAGAACAAATGTATTAGTTCATAGGCAAAATTTAAAATTACAACACAACAAAAATAAAACATTGCGAGAGAAAAGAAAAATTAAAAGAAAATAGATAAGAAAAAAAAAACTCTTTCCACGATTCCTTAATGAAAAATAAATTTCATCCTTTTCTTCTTCTTTGTTGTCTTCTTTCTCTGCAGCAATTTCCCTAAGAAAATACAACATAAAATGTTAAATCAATACTCTGCGTGTTTGTGTATCACGCAAACAAGAAAAAAGCGAGAAAAATTAAAATGTTACAAGGAAGAAAAACTTGCAAGAAGCTGCTAGTTTTCTCCCAAAGTTCGAGAGAGAAAAGAAGAAAGAAAAATGCCGAGCTGGAAAACTAACTAAAAAAAGAGAAGAAAAAAAATTCCACTACCACGTATCCCGTAAACATATATCACTTATTTTTCTTTTTATTTTATTTTTATTTTTTTATCATCGATGGGAACAACATTGTATGGGAGTAGCAACGCGTAAACACCTTTCTGCAAATTTTTTGAATTTTTTTCTTTTTGCGTACCACGTGTCACCGTGTGATTATTTGAAGAAAGCTAATAGTGCTGCGTGGCGGCTTTTCATTAGAAGCGGTAGCGGGCGCATGAAGAAACGCATCGCACACGATTTCTTGGTTGGAAGTGGTTAATGGTTGGAAGTGGGCTGATTACTGGCGTTTTTATTTCGCAATACATGCCACGTGTCATCATTTTGTGTTGGAATATTTATGAGACACGTGGTATCATTACCATTTGAAGCGTGAGGGTGCAGCTTGCAGATGGACCACGTCACACTGATTTTTACGGCGGCTCGGTGCGGCATGACTTGGATGGGCGACTGTCCAATGCGGGACCGTTGATCGATCCAGCGGTCGGCGATCTACTTCAGGAATCTGCTGGCGGCCAAACATATGGGGCCAGCCTACGGCTCGGCCGACTGCGCGACACGTGGGACCAACAGCAGCCGGCGAAGCCACGAAGATTCTACACGATTTTTCCTCGTCTGGTTGTACTCGCCAAATCACGGGCCGTTTAATTGATGATCGAGCACGGCGCGTGATGAGCGATGGTGATTTGTGCGAGTGCGATTCTTTCTGCCTGAGAAAATTCAAACTTTTATTAATTATATTTTGACCCACAAATTTAATCCAAATTACATTTTGCACTTTCTTAAATTACAGTTAAGCCCTTTGCTAATTTTAAATTAAATTTTTAAACTTTTGATAATCATACTTAAGCCCAAATTTAATTTAAATTATATTTTCGATTTTTATAAATTGTAATTAAGAAAACATATTATCTGAAATTATATTTGTGAATGACGAAATGAGTAAGTACATTTAAATCTGATTATTTAATTTTATTAAAAATGTATTTTTTTGCATATAAAAGGAAAATATTAATTTATTTAACAAAAATTAATAAATATTAAACGAACATAGCAATTATCATTAATAAAATTGATGAAAATAACTATATAAAATACAGTTATCAGACACATAGTCCAAGATGTGAGAACTCAAAGAATTTAACTCCATCCACTCTCACAAAAAGGTTTTCACATATAAAAGTTGCACAAAGGTAACTACTTGCCAATACACGACTCATGTCACATAAATCATTTCTAAACACTGCCTCAAGTACCCACTACTCATAAGCATGGTTTTGCTCACACAATCATGAATCATTAATACCAAACAACACATAAGATATTAGTTATCCAAAAACAGAAAGAACAAGATGTCAAATTGATAAAGCTCTACTATATTTTTTTGGATAACAAACATGAAGAAATGGTAAGGTATTTATAGAAATTTGAAAAGTCATGGCCAACATCTTCACCACCTTATCACCACTACTCTCGCCACCACCTATGGCAAAGTGGTTACCGAGGTTCACAGCGATGTGCCATGTTAAGATGCCAAAAATCACATTTTTCCTTTCCAAAAATTGTTGAGTAGTTTTCATTAATGTCAGCACCCAAAATGAACCAAAAAACATGAGCAAAAATGTATGCTCAATTACAAGCTCGCTCATTGAAAACCACAACTTTCAACCTAACATGCACACTATGACAACCATCCCATGTGTTGTGAGTAAACATACTCGCATACAAAGTACACCTAACTATGTGTGTGTGCGCATTACTAATCCGCAGTAACTAACCTTAACAGAGGAAAAAAATACACTAGGTAAAATAAACAGACACCTTATTTTATACATAAAAAGTCAATACATAGATACAAAATACAATAGGACCTATATACACGATAATACTTTACTTTCTCTCATAATGAAATATTAAAATTTTCCTTTATCGATTCATAGAAATAAACAAGAAATGTTTTAATATAATTGAATCTAAATATTTAATAATAAAATTATTAATTATAAAACACATATTGAAAAATAAAGATGTTAAATATAAATTTTTAATATCAAACTATTATAATATATGTAGTTCAAACTTGAGACTTGAAATGAGCGAGATGAGTTTTAATAGTCAAATCATTAGACAAACCACTCTAAAATTAAATTAAATTTAGTGTTAGTAACTAACTTATCTTTAATTATTATATATTTTTATAGTACGAAGATACAGGTTTTTTAGAAACTCACACCAAACTTGCATGCAGATAAAATGATAAATTATATTAACATATAATCTAATCATGTATGATTATAAAAAAATAATTCAAGATCAAATACAAAGTGATGTTAAGCTCCTTAAAGACTCAACCCAAACAAACAAACAACAAATAGATAAATTCCAGACAAATAATCACAAACAAATAGTATAAAACAGAAACAATACTAACTCCTTAACGTAACAAATATAGAACTCTAAATTGGGATAATTTTAAACTAATATTTTCAAATTAATGTTTCCTAAGCACCCTAAGGTTTTGGAAGGGTTATATTTCTTTACATTCTAAATCCGTTTTTAATTTAGTCATCTATTTTGTTTGACAAAAATACAAAAGTCTCGATAATAAATATATTTTATTTTTAACTAATAATTAATTCTACATATAATAATCTTTATTTGTAACTATATTATTATAGACACAACTTTTAAGTAAAATAAGGTTTAATCTCTAGTCAGTAAAAAATGAAAATCTTACCTAGATAAAAAAAAACTTGCCTTCTAATTAGGTTCCTTAAGAGTTCTTAGTTAGATGCATATATACTATAGATGAATAATAGGACGAGGTATCTGACTTTCTTCCTCATTTCAATTATAACCCCACCTCCCCCACATTCCTTCTTTTATATTTCTTTTTTCCTTTTTTATTTTTAATTTTTTTTTTTTAAAAATAGTATTTTCCAAACTTTTAACTTTTTTTTCCATTTTCCAATTACTATTTTTTTAATATAACTACCAACTTGAGTTTTTTTTTCCGGTCTTAATACATGTCAAATATAAAGTAAAGAAAATACAAAGACCTATAAAAGAATATAGAAACTCACAACTCAATTGATGTCCATAGAAATACAATACATGGTTCTAAGTGTAGGCTCACACAGAGATTTCATTAATTAAAAGTAGAAAACAATACACTTAAAAATAGTTTAAGAATAAAATTATTTTATTAAAATTATAAATATATAAATATATATATATATATAAATTATAAATATAAAATTTAAATAATATATAACTTAAATAAGAAAATAAAATCAAGTCATGTATATCAGACAGTGTTTTTAAGATACAATGATTAAACAATAATAAATTTATGTCATAATTTATTATTCTCTTGAAGAAAACTAATTCAAGATAAAAAATAAAAATAAATAAAAATATATTTTTTCTTTTCTATTTCTGTTTTTTTTTTCTTCTTTCCTTTCTTTCTTCCTTTCCTCTTCTTCTCACTTTCCTCTGTTTTCTTTTTTCCTTCCTTTTTTTTTCACTCTCTGTTTTTCTTCTTCGTTTCAGCCTTCTTCTTCTTTTTTCTCTCCTTTTTCTTCTGCTGTTCTTAATATATATATATATATATATCATAACGCCACCACCATTTTAAAAAATTAATGAATTAAAGAAAACTAATTCTTTAAAGCAAAATGGAAACATGAGAAGAAAAGCAACTCAAACGGAAAAAAAAGACGTAAAGAATTTAATAGTTACAAAAATTATGTAATAGTTAACAGTTTAATTTTCATTTAATTTTTCAGCAATTCTTCACGTGAATACAAATTAACATAGATTTTAAATCAAATTTTGACATGAAAATAGAGTTTAACGAATTGAAACCTGGATAAGATAAGTAGGTGTTATTCTTTGAACCTTCCTCTGTGAAACTATATTTACCTTATTGATTAACCCGTAGACGCGATGTCTTTGAAATTTTTTGCCTTTTATGTATGTGATGACATACTTAATAGAAGAATCTTTCCTTATACAATTTAGTTCTCATTGTTATGTTCGTTTTGACCATAAACATATGTCTGGTTCTATGAAAGACTCTAAAGAATTGAGCCTATATAATTCTCTTTTGAAGTGACACCACTCCTCCCTTATATAGCTGATCTCTATTCTTTAAAAGTAATCCGAAAAGAGCAACCCGCATACTCTGATCGATATTCTTTTTATAAGAATCACTAAAAGCCTTAGCTTACCTTGTATCTTACGGGTATCACTATTTTCATCATAGGAATAGACTTGAGGGTAAACCCTTCACAATGATCTCACTAAATCTTTACAATTAGGTTGAGATCTTCAGTCAAATTGGTTGGGCTTTCTTTGCAAATCTTTATTCATTTATGAGCTTCAATCTCATTCCTCTCAATGACTTATAAACTAACTCTCAATTTAACCCTTTAGTTAAGGGATCAGTTATGTTATCTTTTGACTTCACATAGTCAATAGAGATAACTCCAATTGAGAGTAGTTATCTAATGGTATTATGTATACAACGTATATGTCGAGACTTACCATTATACATATTACCATGTGTCCTACCAATATCGAATTAACTATCACAATGAATGCATATTACAGGTATAGGCTTCACCCACTTAGGAATATCCTTTACAAAATTGTGTAGTCATTCGACTTCTTTGTTACATTTATCCAAAGTGATGAACTCAAATTCCATCGTGGATCTAACAATGCATGTATGTTTAGAGAACTTCTATGAAACATCTGCACCACCTAGTATAAATACATATCCACTGGTAGACTTTGAATCTTTCATATCATATATCTAATTTGCATCATTGTATCCTTCTAATACAGCTGAATATCTTGTGTAGTGTAGTCCATAGCTATGTGCATATCTTAAATATCTAAGTAATCTTGTAATATTTTTCCAGTGATCAAATCCTATATTACTAGTATATCTACTTAGTCTGCTTACAGCGTAAGCTATGTCTAGTCTTGTACAACTCATCAAGTACATAAGACTTCCTATCACTCTAGAATATTCTAGTTGAGACACACTCTCACTTTTTTTCTTTGATAGGTGTAGATTTACATCTACTGGTGTTCTCACAATTCAAGAATCACCCTTATTGAATTTCTCAAGTACTTTGTCAACATAATGACATTGACTTAAAATGAGACCGCTTGATATCCTTGATATCTTAATTCACATAATTACATCAATAGATCTCATGTCTTTCATATCAAACCTTGAATTCAACATAGACTTAGTAGATTTGATCATTTGATCATTTGATCATTTGATCATTACTACACACAATTAACATGTCATCAATGTAAAGACACAAGATAACAAAATCATCTTCTTTGTCCTTAACATATACACATTTGTTAGATTTGTTGATTTTAAAATCTTTCCTCATAACATTATCAAACTTTTCATACCACTATTTTGGTGCTTGTTTCAAGCCATATAAAGACTTCAACAATTTATAGACCTTTCCTTCTTGCCCTAGGCATGAAAAACCTTTGAGTTGGTCCATGTAGATTTCTTCATCTAACTCTCCATTTAGAAAGGTTGTCTTTACATTCATTTGATGTATTTCAAGATTTCACAAAGCTATGACATAAATTATTATCCTTATAGATGTTGTTCTAGTCACAAGAGAATAATTATCAAAGTAATTAAGGACATGTCGTTGTTTATATCCCTTAATTACAAGTCTGACCTTGTACTTATCAATTGATCCATCTAATCTACGTTTTCTTGTGAAAATCAACTTGGATCCTAGTATTTTACTACTTGGAGGTAAAACTACTAGTTCCTAAGTGTTATTTTGTAGAATGGACTCAATTTCACTATTAATGGTTTCTTGTCATTGAGGACCTTCAGAAGAATTCACAGCCTCTTCATAGGTTTGAGGTTCACTTTCTAGCAAGTAGGTCAAAAAATCTAGACCATAGGATGTTTCCATCCTAGCCCTCTTGCTACGTCTGAATTCAACCTTAACTTCATCCTCAAACACTTGTTCAGGTTCTTTGTTTTGACTATCTTCACTCATAGTCTCATATGTTCGTTTAGACGAACTTAATTCTCCTTGAGATTTACCTAGAAGTACATGTTCAAAGAACAATGCATTCCTTGATTCCATTATTGTGTTCTTATGTATGTTGGGGATCTTTGACTCATACACAAGAAATCGATAAGTAATACTATTATGTGCATATCCAATAAAGATGTAATCTATCATTTTTGGACCTATCTTTACCTTCTTAGATATAGGTACAGCCACTTTTGCAAGACACCCCACACTCATAAATATATTTATAGAAAGATATATTTCCTTTAAATAATTCATACGGTCTCTTATGTGTCTTTTATGGGTGCCTTATTTAAAAGATAGTTAGTTGACAAAATAGTTTCCCCTACAAGTTTTATGGCAACCTAGAACTTAATAGCATTACATTCATCATTTCTTTCAAGGTACGATTCTTACATTCATCTAGAATCCATGCTTATCAAGCAATGAACCTTTCAAGGTTCTTTTCAATCTCTAGCATTTGTAGTACGTTGTTTAGAGTCATCTTTTTTCAGAGGTTAAAAATTTACTCATTCACAACTTCTCTACATTCTCAAATGGTTTGAAGAAAATGAATAATTCATTATTTGAGCATATGTGCCTAATAGCATCACTATCGATCCATCACTTTTTTGAGTTAGACACGACGAATTCACGTCCGAAATTAATTGTCAACATGGTAACGTCATCCATCACACTTGTTATCATTTCAAAAACAAATTCATGCTTTTAAATGCATTGATATCCAAAAGAATCAAAATTAAATTTCAGAATACAAAAAATAATTTTGAGATTTTAATTTAATACAATTAATCTAAAAAAATAATTTTTTGGAACCCAATTTTGATTCATAGTTCAATAATATGAAACTCAATAATACATAATTTTTTATTTGTCAAATACAAAATATTTATTTTTTTAATGAAAAAAGATCATCAATTTTCACAAATACAAAGTTTACTTATTTATATAACGAAATCAAATAATCTATCCAGAAATACCAAATTTGTCTATTATGAATTCACACTATTTTACCAATTATGAAATTACAATATTTCATCAATCGTAAAACCCCAGTTCCTAAAATACAAATTTCTTTAGAAAATAAATTTTCTCAACTTTCAATATCTCAAAGTATACTTAACAAGTTGTCACATTTTTTGATACATAAAGGTTACTTCAGAAATAATTAAACCTAAAATTTTCTTAAAACGACAAATTATTAGAACCAATTAAAAAAAATCAAACACACATTAAATTATATCATGCATATCAAAATTAAATTGAGATCAAATTCAAAATTATTGGTTTAATGATTCATTTAAATAATTGTATTTAAACTTCATCTTATTTATTAAATAATTAATTTATGTAAATTTAAAACCAATTTAAATTACTATTAAAAATTATCTATTAACAAAACCAAATATCATATCATTATTTAAATATCAATAATAATTAAAGATAATCAATAACATATTTAATCATCAATTTAAAAGTTATCCTTAAATATTTGAGTTATTGAATCAATATTATAAAATTCAAAAAAGTAAACAAGTTTCACAATATTAATTAAAATGTTTATAAAAATTAGAAGTTAAATATTAATAATTAGTAGATAATTACTATCAAAAATAAATAAGATACCTGACGTTGGAAGTACGGCAAACCATAAAAATAATTAACAACAGATAAAGGAAAATAAAGAAGGAAAAATATATTAAATTACTAAAAAGAAATAATAATATATATATATATATAAAAACAATTTTAATTATCATGATCTTTTCTTCTCTTTTTCCCAACCAACTTCTGACCGTCTATAGAAGAAAACTATGCTCTGCATTTGAAAACAGACAGTATGAAATACACGACATAAAAGTAGCAGTAGCCAAAAAAAATAATGCAATCAAGAAATAAAAATTAGATAATAATATTGATAACATCGACCATTAGAATATATATATATATATATATTAACAGTACAAAAATTAACAAAAAATAGGGTCCAAATAAATAATAATATCAAAGTAACGAAAAATAAAAACTGTAAATACTATTTTTTGAAAAAGAAAATCAAGTTTATAAAACTGTATATCTAAAATAAAATTAAAAATCACGTTGAGATAGGAGAAAAAATTTAAGAATAAAATTATTTTATTAAAATTAAATATATATATATATATATATGATTTTTTGAACCAATCTCTTAGTTTAGAGAAACAAAAATTCATTTAAAAAGTAAGTAGAATAACATAGGAAAACGATAACTAAGTATATATTAAGCATATCAAAGAAACCAAACAAGTTTGGATTCTAGTAAATTCTGAACAATTTTAATTAAAATTAATATAATTTTAAATTACAAACCTTAAAATTATTAATATGTCAAATACAATTTCATCTAAAAAATTAAGTCAAAATTCTAACAACGGTTGCACGTAGTACAATTACAAGACAAAAAACAATCGAAAATTTCTGAAAATTTTCAAAACAACCAATAAGCAAGACAAGGTAGCCTGGATTGATAAAATGACAGGTCAATAAGCATTGGACCAATCACTAGCATTAAGCAATTAGCAGCCAGCAGCAGGTAGTGGTGAACAGAACAGTAGGTAGCAGCACTAGGTGAAGGCACTGACTTAACACCATATCCAAAGGGAACTTTAGGTTTAGGCAAAAAGGAATTTAATGAGCTTATACAAAGACAAAATATATAAATGGCTTCCAAGAAGAAGAAGACAGACAAACAAAGGAGGAACAAGACATAAGGTAATACTAAAACTGTCAAACCAACAATCTTTTTTGGACAAAGCAGTTACCAGCAATAAAGGTGCCTTTGATTTGATTGATCATTTCTACCTTTTCCAAGCATTTATCTTGTTTTTATTTATTTTTTTCAAATATCCAAGCGTTAAGCTTATGTTTTTTTTTTTTCTTTTTTCAACAACAAAACTTCACCCGAATTAGAAATAATACCAAAATTATCCATATGGTGTTAAACTTTGGTGTAAACTTTGGCTTTTCTCTACTCCCTTCGTGGCAGATGCTACTTTGGTCGTAAAATACCAATATTTCATCTCTTAATTTTTGTTTATGGCCATGAAATCTAAGCTAAATGGAGGGACCTTTAGGACTCTTTAATGTCTATTTTGAATCTTCACTCATCTTGGTTGGTGATAAGAGATTTTAATGTTATTTTTAAATCTCATGAATCTATGAGCTCATCTTATAGTGATATTTATATTGAAAACTTTGGTGTTATGGTCTCTTTTTGTAATCTTGTCAAAATTGATATATAAGGTCTCATTTAGATTGTGGATTAAGCTTCGAGTCTTTTCTTGACTATTGTTCGATGATTTATTATTGCACTCTTATGAGACATCACTTTAATCACTACCTTGTTATTATTGTCACCTCCATGGCTAGGTCGAAAGGGTCTAGGCTGTTCCGATTTCATGGTATGCGGATTGAGCATTCTGATTTCATGGATTTAGTAAGTGTCACATAGTTGACACTTGTTCAAGCTAGTCTAATGGGAGTGGTTGCTGGTAACCTTAAGACACTTAAGTCGACTGTCAAGGTTTGGAATATAGAGGTCTCTAGTAACTTAGATTGTAATATTAAAAGACGCTCTAATATTTTCACTAAACTACAAAAACAATATTATGAAGATTCCTTCCCTGAGGAACTTCTTAACTTAGAATCTGATATGCATATTGATTTGGACAAATTGTAACATTAGTAAGATATCTTCTTACTAGAGAAGATCATGCTAAAATGGCTAAAGGGTAGTGATAGAAATACTATGTTTTTTCACTCGCTACTTTGGCATTTAAAGGCTCAAATAGCTTTAGTTCATTTGGATATAAATGGTGAAGTTATATAGAATCAAAAGGCTATAACAACTCATATTTTGGACCATTATGATCAACTTTTCTCTACCCAAATTGGTGACCTTTGGACTCTACTTTAATCGAGTTAGTTGTGCCCTCCTTGATCACTGTTGCGTGTAATGGCAATTTATGGTGCATATTATCACCAGAGGAGATTCGTGTTATGATTTTTGGCATAGACCCTTAAGTGCTCTTGATTTGGATGGTTTTACAAGTAAATTATTCTAACAGTACTAAGACACCATTGGTATAGATGTAATATGAGCAATTAAAGATTATTTTAAGATTAATCATATGCATCTAGGACTAAATTCAAATTTTCTAATCCATATCCCAAAAAGCCCTCAAGTAACCACTATTGACCAGTATAGGCCAATTGTTCTAGGAAACTTTATGTTCAAATTAATTACAACGATCATTACAGGATGAATGGGAGGCATTTTTTCTCGTATTCTATCTCAAATTCAATTTATGTTCATCTCAAGTCACAAGATAGAGGATGGTATGGCTGATGCCTCTGAGTGCTTCAATATAATGCAACTTTCTAGGTAAGAGGATAATATAGCCCTCGAAATTGATATTTTTTAAAGCTTTTTACACTATGAGTTGGGAATTTATCTTAAAGGTGATGTAATGCTTTGGTTTTGATGGTATATTTCTTGGTTGGATTGGAGATATTTTCACCTCAATAAGAATCTCGATCTTGGTCAATAGTTGCCCAAAGGATATTTTCATACTCCAAGGGAATTTACCCTTTATCTATGCTCTTGTTTTGTATTGTAGAAGATTTTTTAAGCATGTATCTTGGGTACTTAGTGGATAATAAGTGCTTTTGGCCAATTTCTTCTCCCAAAGGCATTACAGCACTGACCTATTTTTATATACTAATGACTTACTTATCTATGATCATGCCTACTCATCGAGCATCTAGGTTTTATCTAAGGCTTTTCATTTATATGGTTGTCTCTTGGAACATATGGTAAACTTGGAAAAATCTTTCATTTACTTTGGTAAGGGTATGCCTCGTAGTAATATTCCATCTTTCTAAGTTATTGTTGGGATGCGTATTGGGGATGCCTCTTTATCCTATCTAGGTGTCACATTATTGCAAAAGGTTCCAAAGAAGCATTGGTTTCAAGGCTTGACAGATAAAATTTGTAAAAATAGATGTGTGGAAGGGTTACATCTTCTCTTTGGTAGGGCATAAATGTTTCATCACTTCAATTATTTAGAGCATGTTTCTACCATCTTTTTATATATATATATATATATATATATATATATATATAAATTGTTGAAAACTATTCTAGATGACCTCACAAAAATATCTGTAATTTCTTTTTGGTTGTGGAAAGGGGATAGGCTTAAATTAGTTCAAGTTTCTGGGAAAAACTATTGTCGCCCCTCAAGGAAAGGGTTTTTGGTTTGTAGGATCTTGGTCTTTTAAGTGAGGTCTTGCTAAGAAAGTTTTCTGGCAAATTATCACAAGGAACTTTAGCATTATGCTCTATTTATGTAGTCTATATTTGGGTAGAGGAGAAGCTCCACAAAGTTATTATGTTTGCTCTTCAGTCTAGCCTAACTTATGACAGCATTACTCGCCTCTTTTGGTGGAATCTTGGTGGTTAGTTGGTAGGAATTACTTAGCATATTTTGTACATATAATTGGCTAGGTACTCCTCCATTTGAAAGGCTAAACAACCCATCGTGGACCCATTGTTACAATCATTAGTAAGTGATTATTTCAAGGCTAATAAGTTGCACCTATCGTAGTCTTATGAGAACTCCTTCTCTAATATTGCCTTAGAGGTCTGTTAGGATTTGGACGCATTCGATCAAAGGAGGAGTCATAACTAACGAGGGCTATAACTCCTTATGCATGATCAAGGAACATAAGAGTTGGGGAAGGTGATCTAGGCTCTTTAAATACCACTTTCCCAATCCATTCCACCCTGTGTGGATCAGTTGAGGAGACAATTTCTCACCTTTTTTAAGTTCTCATCTTGTAGGTGCACTATAGGATCTATTATGCTCATTTTTGGTAGATGACTTCATACAGATTTTTTCATTCTAGATTTATGGACATATGCAGTGTTGATTAACCTTGGATCACATCACGATAATCTATAAAAAGTAGGTATAATTTCAATTATTTAGGTGATATGGAAAGCAAGGAATGATATTTATGCACTACTACAAAAAGGGATATTTAAGTCAATATGTAAAGTCTGTTTTTGGAAAAAACCGACTTATAATGAACTTAAAGTCGGTTCGGTGTAGAACTGATGCTATTCACAATGGATGTAGCATTGGTTGACATGTTGAACCGACGTTATTCACAATGAATATAGCATTGGTTGACGTGTTGAACCAACGCTACACATAGGATGTAGAATCGGTTCTACATCCTACGTGTAGTGTCGGTTCAACGTGTAAACTGACGCTACATCCATTGTGGATAGCGTCAGTTCACACGTAGAACCGACGCTACACACGTGAATATTTATTTTTTTCTTCTTTCCTACCCAAACAGAAACTATTCCAAGCGATGCATAACTCTCAAAAACCTAAAACTTTTTCCACTTCTTCTCCACTCTTTCTCATTTTCCAGTCACCTACGACCACCAATTCTAATGCCGGTTAATGGGTTTTCTTCTTTTCTAACTTATTTTTTAGATCCCCTATTTTTTTTAACAAAATATTCAAAAAATTTATACCCATTTCTCACTTACAAATTAACATTTTTTCTTCATTTTCTTCATTTTGTCACTTCATTTACTCTTGTAAGTATTTCTATTAATCCACGCACTTATTATTCATATTTTTTTCTTTTATTATGTGTTATTATTTATGTGTATAATTTTTTGTATTATATATGTAGTTTTGTATCATAACATCAGGAGAAGAATATGATGATCTTGAATAACATAGAACAACATCATGATAATTTTTCTGCTATTAATTAATATTTTATTTTTCAATCATTTGTATTATTTAAACTATTTGTTAAACAGATTTTGATTTTTTCTACTATTATGTAATGATCGAATACAAGTTTTAATTTGAGTATAATAGAAAATGAGTAAATTTTGTAAAAAAATAAAATAAAAAATTAAAGTCAATTCAACGTATGAACCGACTTTAGACGTAAAGTCGATTTATCGCTTGAACCGACTTTAAATGTAAAATCAGTTTACGCGTTGAATCGAATTTAAATTTTAAATCATTTCATTTAAAATTGATTCGTTAAATTAATTTAAAGTCGATTTTTAATCGATTTTAATAATCTATTTTATAGTAGTGTTGATTTGAAAATAGATGTACTTTTATAAGCTCCATATTTAACACAATTTGATATTTTATTCTTGAAGCAAAGAATGATTCTTGATTCAAAGATATACTCAAATTAATTTATTTTTATTAAAATTATGGATTGATAAATAATTTTTATAATTTACGTCACTAAACACAGTTTAAAGGACAAAATAGCTGGGGAAAAAATCTAAAAGATCACTTACTATTATCTCTAATAACAAAATAAGTTTATAAGTTGGAGTAAAATTATAATTATTTTATTAGATAATTTTGAGTTAAAATATTATAATTTATTTTTAAAAAATATAATTAATTATTATAATAATTATAATTAAAAATATACGTGGTATGGATAAAAAATAATTCTATTAATAATCATAATTATTTGACATTAATTTTAAATATATTTAAGTAATAATTATTCAAAAATATATTTAATTTAAATAATTAAATGTTAATATAATTCTTATAATATTATATTTTTTAACACATGTCTAATAAAATTAAAATAATCAAAAATAAAATTTAATTTAATTTAATTATTTTAAATATTATATATTTTATTATTAAAATTATATATATAATATTAATATATATTTAATTTAGTTAACTATAATTTTAATATTATTTAAAAAAATCAATTATAATTTTAATTTTCATAATATCATAGCCTCTCGTAGATGAACTTTTTCAACCGAATACTGCAGTGAAGTAATTATGGTTCGTTATGTTACAACAATACTCTGACAGTGATACGACCTTAGAGTGAGGCTCTCTGCCCACTGTAACCCCATCTCTCTCGTCTGTGTGTGTTGGAATTTTAGCATCCCTATGATCTTCCAAGAAAAAGTAACAGCTTGTTTTAAATATCCAAAAGATTACGTTTTGCCTAGAAAAAATCTATTTATTACCTTAGATGATATTATTATAATTTATTTGCACTTAATTATACATTAAAAATAAATAAATTTAATTATTTTAATAAATTAATATTTATTAAATTAATTATAATTATATCGTAATTTATAACATAAAAATTGCTATTTTCCGCGTACATTCACTCGCTTGGATTTTACTTTACTCTTTTTTAAACCTCATTCCCAACCTAACTCCTACCTTTTCAAAAGTGTTTTTTTCTTTTTCCCCAACTTAGCAGAAAAAAGTTTTCAAAAAAGCGAAATTTTTTTAAATTTTTTAATTTTTTAATTTATCATAAATAAACTAATAACAAATTATATTATTTTAATTTTTTTAAATATTATGTTCTGTCAAAACACAATTAAAACCTAAAGTTCCCTTATGATTTTTTTCACAAAAAAATTATTGTTTGTTATTATTTAGTTTTTATAATTTATTAAATTTTATCTTTTAACAAAATAAAAATATATACTTACTTAATTTAATGTTCAAATATTATTAATTTTTATTTTTATTTTTATTAAAAAATTATATTTTAATTATTTAATAAATTTATTGATATAATATAATTATTTGGACCAATTATTTTAAAACAATGCCTTAAACAACTCCTAATATACTTGTGGTATTTCTATTAGACATTTGTGCTCATATTTTTGAATTGATATATTAATGATATTTTTATTTAAAAATTAATTTTTAAATAAAAATATTATTAATATACTAATTTAAGAATATTACGTTTAATAAGGGTAACACAGGTATACTAAACCTCCCGCGCACCTTTTTATATCGTCCTTCTTAATTTCTTCTTCGCTTCTGCATTCCGAGTCTTTGAAGCCTTTTCTTCATCAGACCCACACCCACACACACACACAAAAAAAAAAAACTCTTACTACCCACTTGTCTACTTCCCTCCTTACTTGTTTTCTTTAAATTCCTCAAGTTAGGAAGACCACTCAAAGTCAATTGCGATTTTAGATAAGAGTTTTTTAAGTGCTTATGAAAATGGGTATTGTTGGAAGGTTGGTGTGGGGAAATACATATCGTAGAAAGCAATTTAGAAGCCTAGTCTGGAGAATAAGAGCTGCTTTGAAGAGAGCTATCAAAAATGGTGGCAAACAACAGTTGAGATTCCAGTATGATCCTTATAGCTATGCACTCAACTTTGACGATGGTTGTTGCAGACTTGAACACTGTACATTGCCCTTCACTGGTACTGGAACACCTCAGTATCATTCAGATATCAAAAATACTATGTGGGTTTATATCCTTTGGGTCAAATCTGAGTGATCCTTCAATGAAAGACTGTAATGTAACTTTCTTTCTTTTTTTCCTTTTTGTGTCTGGGATTTCGATGGATAGGTATTCATCTAGCGACTCTGTTTGTTGTTTAGCTAGTTATAATTTTTATCTGAGCATGCAGAGCAGTCTTTGTTCAAGAGAATTTTCTGGGTTCTGTTTATTTTTCCTTATTTCTATAAACAACTTTAACCTTTTCTGCTTGAACTCCCATGTTGAACTCCCATGTTTCTCTAATCTTTATCTACTGCGTAGGAGACTAGGAGTTGAATGCCGTGCTTAACCAAGCTATGATTGCAAGAATCACAATTTTTGAGCAAGGATATCCGAACGGGTCAAAATCAATCAAATAAAATTTACATTTTTTTAGTACTGATATTTAAAATCTAATTTAAATAGATTTTATTTAAGTGAATATTATTATAAAAATAATATATAATTTTAATTTGTTACTTTTATATCATTAAATTTTATAAATATAACAAAAATATTATTAATATACTATAATTTATTCTTTAACTAATTGTTTTGTAACATTTGAAAAGGTTTAATAGTATAAAAATAATAAAAAAAATTGATAATATTTTTAGAATTATTATAAATTTAATTGTATATAAATAACAAATAAAAATTTAAAAATATTTTTATGATAAAATTGGGTGATAAAAAAAATCTATTCACTCTATAATCAAATTATATCGACATTTAAAATCTAATTTGAGTTATTTTTATTTCCCAATATACTTTGGTCATTCACTTTCTCAACTGTAAAAATTTTACACTTAGTAACATGTTCACACACCAAACTCAACATAACAAAATTTGCTCTAAATATGCACCTGAAACTGCGTGATTTTCGTAAGCAAAGTTCAATTTTTGTGTTCAATTTTGTGTGAATTCCAAATGAAACACATCTAAAACCTATCATCATCCAAGATTGAAAGTATGCAGTGCTCATATGCCCAACGGTCAACCTCCTCATCCCACAGTCTCAACATAAAAGGAGCCCACATGTTAAATTGACAAAGACTAAAGCAACAGAAAAGACAATGCGTATTGAATCAGAAGCTAAACAAATTGACATTCAGGAAGAGAGAGAGAGAGAAGAGAGAGAGAATTTATCTTTGGTAGTAAAAGTACAATTTTTTCACATTACATAAAGCGTCAACAAATGTACATCCATCGCACTGGGAGGTTACACCACAGGGTCTTCTAGCACGGCCGTAGATAAATTGTTTATCCGAGGATAGGCAGCTTTCTCATCAAGCTGATTCTGGGCCCATATGAGCATCTTCAGCAGACTAGGAAGCTTTGGATCTGTATTCGAAAACGAGCATTCTAGTAAACTTTAAAACACAACTCCACAGGCATTTTGTACGTTAAAACAAAGGAATTCAAAAGACAACCATTCTGCTATTACTACTACTTAGAGTATGCAACCCAATTATTGTTGATTAATATATCACAAATTTGAACAGAAAAATAGTTTAATAGGCTTATGGTATAGTGGCAATTATATGAGTAAATAATTTTTTTAAGAACCGAATTTTAGTAGTTGTTACAACGATATCATCGAATTTTAATTTGTTACTTCTATACTTGTAAACTTCACAAATATTACAAAAATATCATCGAGTTTTTTTTGTTACTTTCATATCATTGAATGTTACAAATGTAACAAAAATACCATCAACGTAAATATAACTTGTCATTAACTCTTGTTAACTGATTAACGTCGATGATATTTTTGTAACATTTTACAAAATTTAATCGTATGAAAATAACAAAAAAAATTGATGATATTTTGTAATAATTGTAAAATTTAATGATATAAAAATAACAAATCAAAATTCGATAACATTTTTGTAACCACCCTCAAAGTTGGTGGTTAAGAAAATCTATTTACTCCAACAGTAAGTTATAGGAGGAATGTTTTATATCATATGATACTTGAGAGAATATAGTTGCAAATATACTAACCTTTTTCGTGACATTGGCTAGTAAGGATGGCTGCATTCACTTCACTCGCAGTTTTTAGACGCTGTGATATATCCAGGAGTTCACCGACAGGACAGTTGGAGACATCTTCAAAAGCTAGAAGTGCAACAGTTCTCTCCAACTCTTCTAAAAAGCCTTGCTGCTAACATTAACAACTTAATTCTTTAAACAATGACACATTCTGATAATGTAATACAATCATACAATTATTAACCAAAAAAAAAAGAAAAAAGAAAAAAACAAATCCTACAAATATTTCGATCTTGAAAAACTATTTTTCAATATGTCATTGATGTGAAATAAGGTAACCTATATAAAATGATTGGGGAAACAAATGGTAGATATTTCAATCATACAAAAAATAACATGACGATAATTAATGACTAGAATTTCATGAAAAGCTGAATATTACATTTTCTTCTCCCCTCGGTGCTAGCTCCTCTTGAGCAAATTCAAGAGCTTCTTCAACTTTTCCATTACGAATTAATTCAATCAGTCTTTGCTGTTGAAGATGGAAAAACAATTGTGGGTTTGTATCCAGTATCTGCATACACAGTTTGGTACAAATTATAAATA
Organism: Hippophae gyantsensis; assembly: GCA_030763125.1. Lineage (NCBI taxonomy): Eukaryota > Viridiplantae > Streptophyta > Magnoliopsida > Rosales > Elaeagnaceae > Hippophae > Hippophae gyantsensis. The sequence continues at coordinate 16,300,860 of CM061033.1, read as the reverse complement.
CGATATATAATTATAAAAGCTTCAGTGTCATCTCTATGCAACTAGCTTGTGAATAGAAAAAAAGGAAATAGAAGGTCATAAAGACACACAGGTACAATAAAAAAACAGCATTATTAAAAAGGGAAATTAAGTTTATATATTTTGAGATAAAGCAATCCAATGTCTACAGTTGTTCATAAAAAATAATCAAAATATTTGTACACGCATAGTGCATTTCCATAAATAAAAGGGGAATCTCACAGTAGAGGAACGAGTTTTGTAAACATTCACAATGTACTTGGAGTTAGACCTAAGCCTTTTTCGCAACAAAGATTTAAAAAAAAACAGAGAGAGAGAGAGAAAGAAAAAAATATATTATTGTTCACACACAAAAAAAAGAGAGGAAAAAAGGAGCCAAATATTGAATGGATTGTTAAAGGAATGCAGCCTTCAGTAAATTGATAGTAATTGCAAAAAAACATCATTTTCTTGTGGGTCAAACCATTGGATCGTGGTTTCTGATACATAGAAAGCAACAAGTAAGCACGAAGAAGAGGAAGAGGAAGATAATATAACAATCAATACCTAACCAATGATAGGTTGTTGGAATATGGTATGCATGTTTCTCTTATTATAATGCAACTTGCAACTTGCAACATGATAAGTCAAAGTTCAAGATAAATAGACAATAAAAGCAGCATAAAACTTGAGCAAAACGTTTGAGATGTAATAATTCCTTGAATCAATATGAAAATCTTTAAACCTGTCAGCGGTCATTTAACTTGTTATCCTACCTCAGGGTTTAAGTCATTGACTTTTTCAATTGCATCCTCAACATTACCACATTGCACTGCCTTCTTAACAGCCATGCGATCTGTGATGGTTGCAAGATCTATATCTGCTGTTTATCCATCAGGAAGAACAACACTACAGCATGTATCTAAAGAAAAACAACATACAGAATAAACCAACAAAAGAGATAGGCAACTTAATAACTTAGGATACGATCAGTTCCAGATTCCATCTTAAATTTCTCAGCAGCCTCTACATAGCCTTCAGTCACTAGAAAATTCATCACTAATTTATTCATGTCTTCTTTTCTAATCTTTACATCGTTGAGTTTTTTCTCCCATTCATCCCTTGTTATGATTTTCTTTGATGTAGCCTTCATTCAAATAAATTAAAAACAAATTAGACTTCATCATTTACTTTTGAACATTATGGACAAAAGGGTCGGCTCCGAATTGGTGAGAGAGGACGGCCTAAAATTCTACGTCAGAAAGAAGAAACAATGTACAAAATGCTAAAACAAACAACAGGATCTATAACCCGAAATACAATTGCTCTTATCAAATTCTAGGATATTCATTATCGATTATGAAGTCAGCCATAATATTCAGTATGTTTAAAATTTCCGAATCAAAATCACAAAAAAAAAGGCAATTACCATTGCTTCAATTTCGGCGAGCTGACGAATCACAATCCAGAAAAGTGACATCAGTGCACCGCCTTCAATCCCATTTGCAAATCCCAGATCCACTAAAAGCTTCCTGCAAATTCCAGACCAAAAACCAGTTTAGAAAAAGAAAATCAGCATTTCTCTTAGGAAAAGACCCAAGTTGAAACCTATCCAAACCCCGTAACTTTCTCCGACCAAAATCGTCAACTTACTAAGCAAACAATCACGCTGAAGTCTAACAATACCAGAACTCAAACCCTAACTTCCACAAAGATAGTAACTGAAAAGTCATTATAAATCGATTTTTCCATAGATTTTTGGAGGAAATGTTTTATACCTAATAGGTCGAAACCGAAGCTAGTCGTAAGTAACGAATCAGCGTTTCGTGTTAAGTCTCCGACTATCCTATTTCTGCTACACCGACTCGCTCGTGAGTCGTGACAAAAGTTTAAAACGTGGACGTCGAAATTTAAATTTTATAAAAGTATAGATATGTTTGTTGTTGATAAAAACTTTAAATTTTTTATTATAATTATCGAATTTATTTATAAAATTTTATAAAATATTAAACAATTAATTTTTTATTTAATATATATATTTATAAATGTTATAATATTTAATTTAATTATTTAATAAACTAATTATTAGAATATTATAGAATAATTAATTAAAATACAAAATAATTGTTTAAACGGTAATTTTTAATATTATTATAAATAAATAAATCTTAAAAATACATAATAGAATTGAATTATATAGATAAAATTAGTAAATTAAATATAAAAATGATGTATAAATAAAAATGTATAAAAAAGTATAAAATATTATAATTAAATATAAAAAAAATTATAAATAAATAAATTACGTAAAAAATAAAAAATAAAAACTATATTAAATAATATTTTATCGATACTTGTCGCTATTTTGTTGATAATTTTATGATAATATATACATAGTATTTATGATATTACAAAAAATTATTTTTTTCGATAATTTTTTGATAACGATATTTTATCGATAATATCTTGATATTTTTAATATTTTAATAAAAAACATATAAATATTATATGTTAAAAAATAAAAATATCAATGATATAATCAGCATTTCAATATTTATCGTGACTTTTATGGTTGATGACTGTGTTTTCAAATTTTCCATTGGGGCGTATACTTTTAATTAAACATGTAGGTTTCATTCGGGTTAATTACCCGGTTCATTTTTAACATTAGAAAGAATACTACTCAAAATCAAGGTAGAATTTAGTTTCACTGTTTTTGTTTCATTTTAATTTAAGGAATTATTATTGTGAAAGATAATTTTACTATATTTAAGGAAGTAATAATATCTTTAGAAATTTTAGTAAATATTTTTGAAAAATTTCTTTGAACAAAGATAAGTTTTCTTTAATAATAGTTATTTTTTGAATTTGTTATTTTTGAATTTGTTTTGTTTATATAAAATCTTGCATTCAATTAATATGGACAAATTGAAGAAAAAAAATGAATTAAGCATGTGACATTATATGGGTTTAATTGTCCACTCATATTCTAACATCAAAAGGAGGAACCGAGGATTGAGAAAGATGTTATATATGATGCCACCATAATTACTAGTTCTCTTCTTTTAGTAACTCATTTTTGAATTCTGTGTAATACTATAAAACATAAATTTATATATTTTTTAAATTAAAATTGTTAAGTCTTACATTGGCTAAAAGTAAGACAATAGTCCTGTTTATAAATTTGGACAACCCTCTAACTCACAAGTTGATTTTTGGATTTAGAATTAAACCTGAGTTTCTAAATTGGTATCAGAACTAGGCTCTTGGCTTCTTTGTACTTTCATCGACCCTCGTGCCGTAAATCCAGATCGTGTCGTAAATCCAAACTCTAGCCGATGTGAAGGGGGATGTTAAGTCCTACATTGGCTAAGAGTAAGGCAACAATGCTGTTTATAAGTCTGGATAACCCTCTAAATCAGAAGCTGACTTTTGGGTTCAGAGTTAGGCCTGAGTTTCTAAGTAAAATCATTTATATTATATGATTTTATTAATTTATTTAGAAAAATAAATTACTTATTTATTTTTTAAAATAATTTTACGATGTATCATGATATAAATTATTTGTATCTACATTTATGTATTAACATTCCTAGTAAATTTATATCCATTTATTGTTTGATTACATGCCTAACATATTTTGTTAATATTATTATAATGCTTAATTTTGATTTGCTTGAATGAATTATGCTAGTTTTGTTTTCTACTTATATTGTATATATATTATCAATTTACATTTACTTTAATTATCCATAGATACTTAAAAAATCTAAAATTATATTTTATTCATCAGATAATGATTTAATAATCAATATTTTTGTATGAATCTATTGTATTAAAAATAAATCTATTTAATAATCAATATTTTTGTATGAATTTATTGTATTAAAAATAAATCTAAGCTTTTATTATATATATATATATATATATATATTATCAATTTACATTTTCTTTAATTATCCATAAATATTTAAAAAAATCTAAAATTATATTTTATTCATCAAATAATGATTTGATAATCAATATTTTTTTATGAATTTATTGTATTAAAAATAAATCTGAACTCTTATTATCTTTTTGGTGGCTTATAAACCAAATCTACACATTAGGAATAAAGTATGACAATGAAATAAAAGAAAATGATAAAATGATTATGTCTATAAATATTATTTTTATGAATATATATATGTTTAGTTATTATTATGCCACATATAATTTTTTATATTTATTTTGATTAATTTATATTATGATATATTTATTTATTGTGCACGGTTTATTTTCTTGTTTGTTGAAGAGATAATAACAAAGTTCTACTTACTTTATGTTGCAAATTTGGCACGACATGAGTATTTATAGTCTTATGAAGCGCATTGAGAGTAGTTTTAAATTGTAATGAATTTGACTGTACACAATTAATGAGATAGGCTACAACTTTGCCAGTTTCACCTTAATAACTAATAGGTATGTGAGCCCCAAATAAAGATGCATGTACTACTTTAAGGAGATGACGATTCTTGTGCTCTGCACCCCATTTTGTTGAATGGAGTAGGGGCAAGTCATTTGATGAGCAATACCATTTAAATTCAGATATTGTTTCAAATCTTGATTAACAAATTCTCTACTATTATCAGTAGCGATAAACCTATATATGACATTGATATTGAGTTGCTATCATCTTGTGAAATTTTTTAAACAATGAACTAACTTCATTTTTTGATTTCATCAAACAAATCCAAGTCATCTGTGTGTGATCATCAATAAATGAAACAAATCAACATGTACCATTTAGAGAAGAAATCTTCATAGGACCCCATACATTCGAATGAACAATCATAAAAGGTATTGAACTTTTATTCATACTAATTGTAAAAGTAACATGATGACTTTTAGTCAATTCACAAATATCACATTTAAAACTAGAATTAGTCAATTGGGAAAACATTTTTGGAAATAATTTTTTTAAATATCCAAAAGAAGCATGACCTAACTGCCTATGCTATAACCAAATTTATGAATTTTGTACCTTGCCAGATCATTCAATTGAGAATGCTTAAGATAATTTATTTGAACTCGCTAGAGTCAACTCAAGAAAATAGAGTTTTCCTTTTTCTAGTACCATAATCAATTATCCTCTGAGTCCAAGTGTCCTTAAAAATGCAAAGATTAGGCCAGAATATCACAACAAATGCAAAGTACAAGTTATTTGAGCAACAGACAGTAAGTTATAGTTAAGAGAGGGAATAATCAAAACTGAATTCAAGTTTAAATTTTTTGTAAGAGTAATTAAGCCTTCTCCAATCACTTGAGAAGAAGTATCATTGGCTGTGGACACTGTAAATTGTTTGGATGACTTCATAGATTGAACATGATTAGTGTCAAGAGTCGTGTGATCCGTAGCTCCTGAATCAATTATCCAAGTACTATTATCATTAATTGTGGAAATATTAAGAACCTTATCAATATTACTTGAAGTAACTATTAATGATGACGATTTTTCAAGATTAAGATTGTTGGAAGGTTCAGTCACAGCAATTGAAGCATAAGGTTTTGTTTTTGAATTTTGTTTGGGTGCTTTAGTAGGATCCTACCATTCTAGATGTCCTATCAGTTTATGGCACCTTGACTTAGTATGTTAAGTTCCACCACAATGAGTACACATGCATTTTGATTTTGAAGTTCCTATTTCATAGCTTAACCTTTTGATTTTCTACATACCACTTAACATAGGAAGTATCAATTTTTGTTGATTAAGATGTTTTTCCCATAATATACTCAAGTTTTTCACGTCCTACAATATGCATCTCCATGATTTGGGACCATACATCGTAGTTCATTTCATTTAGAGTGATATCAACTTTGAAGCCAACGTTTTTGGATTGCACATGTATGATTAGTGTAAGTGATTCAAACCTATTACCAGTCATGGTACAAATGATAGATGAAGATTCAAGATGTAATAATATGTATGAATGGTATAAACTTTGCTCTGATACAAAGTAAAAATTACTGGTACGGTAGAGAATAAGAGTTGAATAAAGAAAATTAAAAATAAACACTTTATTCTTTTCTAAAAATGGGATTTAAATATTTCCAAGATACATACATGATTCTAATGTTTAGGAACCATAATGAATAATTACAGGAAATAAAGATCATAATTTACTATGTACAATTAAAAGAATATACTGAAAAAGGAAATGAAATAAATAAGGGGAGAAAAATTTAGGAAACTAATAGCAATGATTTGATAACATTATACATTTTATTATTTTTATTTATATTATTTGTTTATAAATATTATGTATTAAAGAAAAATGAATTAAGTCATAAGCTAAATAAATTTGAAAAGAATGAAAAAATGATTTATTATCTTAAAGACAATAAACACTAGTTCTTTAGAGTTGCAATTTATTTATCTATTTACCTTTTCATTATCTCAATATCATAAGTGTTCTAACATAAGATTTAAAAAAAACAAATATATTGAGATAAATTTATTAATTAATTATTTTAGTATGTACTTTTGAACTTTCAATGAACTATTTTTATATATTTATCATATGAGTATTAAATTTAGACACTAACAAAAATAATGTTTGATTACATTACATATTAAGTTTCAAGTACAATATTATCTTTAAAATAAAATATTCTCTCAGAATACAAATTTTATGATAAAAATTACACAAAATGTTGTCCTATATTAGTAAAAAATTAACTAAATTGATTTTGATATAAGTCTATATTAAAATGTATATTGTATATTATATGACCATAAATATAATGAATTAGAAGTTTATTAACATATACAGTTACCATGATCACAATTCAAATCTGACTAATTAGGCTACAAAGGATAAAAAATAATTTATTTAAAAAGAAACTCCAAATAATATGCATTAGTGATTTAGATATTATATAACTTAACAACTATTTATAAGTTATATATATTTGATGAAAATAATTTATCTTTTAAAATATCCCACACCTCATAATGATTATAAATTATTAGATAAAAAAGTATTATGCACTTTGTTTTTATTATAGTAACATGAATATTAGGGTTTATACTCAACAATTCTATTTGAATGCACTTTGAAATATTAGTGATAATTTTGATGTACTTTATATATGCTCAATATTACATCAACTTAACACATGAGATAGGCCCTTTAATAATAGTTAATGTGTTACATTTTAAATATTAGACATTTTTCTAGTATGCATGCTTTAAAATTATTTTTGCTAGAGGTATGCTTATATATAATAATGAGAAAATTCTTAGAATGTGTCATCGTATTGAACCAAAAGCTTAGTAAGTTATTCGATGATATAATATTAAAAATTATCGATGTATTCATTGAAAAACTAACTTATCATATACACATTAGTTGTAAAATGTTTGTGTACGTAACGATGTTCTAGTAGGACAATCTAGTAACAACTGATTATGTCAAAGCATGCAAGTATATTGGTGTAAAATAAAAATGAAAAATCATTTGAAAAAAATGAACAAGATAAATTATTAAATGAATCGATACTTTGAGAAATGATACCAACTTATTAATAAGAGTCAATATCCCCGTAGAATTCTCAGTATATGAACACTTACATATGATCATGTTAGAACTAATACCTAAAATGCTTGAAATATAAATTTTTACGTGGAATGATGCAGTTTGAAAACATATGATATAATTACTAAGTTAATATTTATATTTAAATGAATGATATGTAATCTATTCATTATGCGCGTGTTTATATTACAAAAATATAAAAGGAGTCTAACACTTGGTAGTCAATTAAAATAAGTAGATATGATTTTTTGGGACTCTCTCTCAACTCGCAAGTATCAAAATAACAATAAACAGAGATAAAACAACACATAAATAGATAAGAAAAATAGCGATAGATAGAAATTAAATGATCCAATAAGCACATTAATTTAATAGAAACAATATATATTAGGCTAAGTAGATAAATCAAAAAGCATGGTAAAGTAGGAAGCATGAAAGTAGAAAAATAAAAGCATGCGATAAATAAAGAAATAATTTTAAACCACGATTAAGTCCTTATATGTCAGAACATACTTGAATAAAATATATCATACAAATACAATAATATAACAAGATAATTTCCACATGTAAATCCTATCTTGGTAACATGATCACACATGTTGCTTATGATAACTACTTGATAGTAAATAATCTACTAATCAATAAAACAATTTACAACTCAATAGATATATAAATGTAAATATCTTTATCAATCAAGACAACTGTCTAACTATATTTATGCTACATTTGCCAACTATTTTCGCAGCTATTGTGATCCAACGTTAAATTTAACTCTCTTCTGGAACCCCACCACCACAAAGTAATACAACCAGTTATCAACAATTAGTATAAAGTGAAATCCTAAAGGTATGACTTATTCAAACACAAATACATAATATGCAATCTAAGTTACGTGTGATAATCCAATTTTAATTAACCCATCTCGAAAGTAGTTTTTACAAACACAATTTTGAGTCACTAATATCAAAGCACTGCTCAAAATATTAGTGACTCAAAATAAGAAAATAATTTTCAATCTTTGAAAATGTGTTTCAAAATTGATAGAGTTTTCTAATTACAAAACTATTTGAAAGATGGTATTTAAATAAAATTTCAAACTACTCGTGTACCTTGCCAACTAGAGTGGTGAAAATAATAACTATATCCAGCGAGAGTAATAGTCGTTACACACTCATTGATCCATGATGGCAAAAGAGTTGAGAGCCCACAGAAAGTCATTTTTTGTTTTCGAAAAATAGCAAAGTATTTTTTTATAAATACTCGCAAAAACAACAATGAAACACAACTTAACATATAAACTACAAGAACCAACCCCGTTGATATACATAAACATGCTTACATACAAAATGTTTCCATTTAAGTAAGTACGTAAAATACTGAATTATCAATAATTGATCTTATATTGAGAAAGATAAAACACTAAACAAAACAAACAGAATCTGTGTTTTGCACGTAAGATATCAAAAAAGACTTAAAGAACTTAGGACTTACAAAATTGATTTAGGCCTTGCCATTTTGTAGTGTAATTTTTTTAAAACTCATGAAGAACTTAATAGGATAAATATATATGACTTGAAATTAAAAATAAATTTTGAGATGAATTTTTTTCTTTACTTATAAATTGAACTTTTCTTAAAGTAAATTTTTTTTATCAACGTATATATAAAAGAATGGGATTTTATAAGAATAAAACATATCCTAATAGTTATTAGATTTAATTCAAATTTATTACATTTTGTTATTTATGCATGAATCTTCACTAATATAAAAAATCCTATATATATATATATATATTACACACTTTCATAAAAAGTTAAAATCCATATATTATCTCTACTCATTTATCTACTTTTTCATTTAATATTATAGACTTATATAACATCAATTAAAATTTTACTTAAATTGACTTCGTTTTGAGGTTACCTGTGTACGGTCGAGTGTGGGTGATAATTGGCGTGATGGCTGAATCAATAATATTGTTCTTCAGACCATCATCAACCTATTCTTATTTCTTACCCATGGGTGTGAAAAGTAACCAAGTCAGCGTACGATAGCCAATATCCCAAAATCAAAAAGGAAAAAGTCCTAAACCTGCGCATTCACACCTCTTTCTCCAAACCCTATTTAAGCCTGAAACCAAACATTCACAATCTTCACGATGCGACGAGACTTTTTATCAGCCACCGAAATACAGCTAAAAACAAAAGCCCCTCGAATCAAATTTTACAAATATAAAGCAAAAGTCGCTTCGTCAACCTTCTCAGAAACCGACCTTCTTTTATTTTCTCTTTCCCTATTTCTATTCCTCTACGAAGATTCAAACCCTTATTCTCTCTCTGAGTTCTGACTCTAGATTTTGGTTCGTGGTTCCGAATATAATGAATTTGGAATTGGTATCATCGAAGTCTCTTTTTCTGAACTGGGGAGAATTGGAGGAGTTGCAGTGATTAGGGTTTTTTTGAGGTCGAAGGGCGTTAGGGTTAGGGTTTCTTAGACGATAGATCAATTATGTTGGATGCGCAAGAGAGCTCGAACTGTTGGACGGATCTCGGCTTTAAAGATGAATGCGCTGGTAATCGTTGTGACGCTGAAGATGACTCTGACTTATGTATTGACGTTGATCAGTTACTTGACATTCTCAATGAAGATCCCAAGGTCGATCATGATGCTTCCCAGGTAGGTTTTTAGATCCGTTTTATTGGATAATTCTGGAATCATTTGTATTTTCAGATCCTTGCGATTTTTGGTGGTCTCAATAACGTTCGCATTTTATGTGTTTTTTGATTTTTTATGGCTATTGGTACGCAGTTTGGGTAGTGATACCGAAAGAGACACTGGAGTATTGAGGTCTGGCTAGCATATATTTGTGTATATATGGGTCTTTTAGTATGTTGGATACACCACTTTATGATTTTGTAGTTCGTACTATGTTTTGGGATTTTACTTTCATTGTTAACACGTTGCTGGAAATTGATCAGAGTTTACAACAATGGGAAGTCGTTGCTGATATAATCTCCTTTTTTCCTTAATCATGTTTTCATGTGTTGTATGGTATGGATGGTCCACAATTTCCTTGGCTCGTGGGAAGCTATTTTGTCATTAGCATTTGTTATATCTTAACCATGCCATTAATTTGGCTTTAAGGAAAATAGTTAATGAGAGAACGTGCTGTACATTCTAGGTTGTTGATATCATTCTGTACTCCTTAATGACATTATGAGTGAGACGCCTAGGAAATTTAGAAGATCAACTAAATAAAAGGTACTGATATCAGGTGAGGGCTAGCCAAGGGACAGTCCTCAATTTATATTTTCTGAATGTACTCTTAGCATTTAAAGATAGTTTTGGCAATCACCGTATTACCTTAAGCCCACCTTAGGGAGTCAATTATTTGTCTCAGTTTTGTTTTTGAATGACAGCATGTTGGATGCACTGTCTGCACTTAGTTTCATGTTTGGAAATACTAACTGTTCCTTAGTTTCATATTTGAACATAGTGGCTGCATGGTTGATTGTCTTTAGGAACAATGTATTTTATTCCCATAAAAGAGGAAAAATGTACTTCATTGGAGTAAGCACTTCCAAAGTACAATAATTAAAAAGAATATTGGTTATAACTTATAATTTTATACTTTTATTTCCTTTTTTGTTTTTCATTTTAATAAAGGATAAAAGAGATGGAACATATATCCGACAAAGCTTATCCTTCAGTAGTTGCATCTTTTTGTTAATGTATGGATTTATTGTTTTCTGCTGTTATTTGTATTTTTATTTCATGTAGTGCTATGTTAGATATGTTACATGGATTCTCTTAGGACATTGAGAGTCTTAAATTTTGGATACGTATTTGGATGTCAAACACATCAATTTTTCTCATTTTTCTGTAAATTTACACCAAATTAGAGTGTCAAGTATTAACACTCATGTCCTTGTCATGTTATTTGGATATAGGTACTTCATGAAAAATGAAGAGTCCAAGTATTATAGTATGTAAGAGACTTTTAGAGTTGTGTTTTGCATAACTAGTGCATGTGGGCTGTTGATTTCATTATTTATTTTGCTTTTCATTTTCTGTCATAATTATAATGGATAAGATAAATAGTGGTGAATAAAAGTTGTGTTCCATATTATTGTTCTTCACTTTTGTAAATATGAATTTTGAAAAGGCAAGCAGCTTACTTTTATCTGTACAAGTTGAAAGGGGGTTGTAATTGTTACATCATACTCTGCAAATACATTTTTCTTTGTTTTCTTCCCCTTTTTTCATTTTTTTACCCTGTATAAAAAGTTGTCAATATTTTTGTTTGTTTTGATTACTTGTGCTATTGCATCCCCTGCCTAGTCAATTGTGCACAGGTTTCATGTATGCTAAGATTGTGCAAATTGCAGAGGTTTTCACAGTATTCAATGTTAACAAATGCGTCACAAGATGAAGCCATTCCTGGTTCTGCCATTGATGAGAATATTCAGCGAGATAGTGGTATAACATATATCCAGACTTCCCTTTTAGCTTTTTGAATGCATTCATATGCTTTTATGTTGTATGATATGATTATCTCCATTATGGGTTAGATGATATGATTTCTTTTTTATTTTATCATATTAATTTTATGTGCTTACATATAGGAACTCAAGTGTCAAAAGGAGAGCATGCAGTTGGGGGTGATTCAGCAGAACCTATTGCATCACACACGTTATGTGACTTTGAACCTTCAGATTCTGGGATAGGAGTCTCTGGTTTTTTAGATATGGAGGCAAACCTTAATATGATCTTTAACAACAAAGTGCAGGAGCCTACAAAACTCTCATGCTCTCCAGTCATTGGCTCTGTGGCAAACCTTGACTTGATCTTTAATGAGGTTGAACCCACTACATATTCTCGCTCTTCTGTGAATGATAACTCTGCAAGTTATGGAGATTGGTTTCAACTGGTTCCAGGAAATGATGCTTCTGTGACAGAGAAAGCTGGAGTTTTAATGCACCATTGTAGTGCAGCATCTAGTTTTTCAGGAGAAAACAATAATATTTCCGATCATAGAGATGATTTTAATCTTAGCATGTTGCAGGGAGAATATAAATTTCCATTCACTCGTGCAGGTGTGGTCTGTGTAGATGTCAAATCAAATGTATATTAGCTTTAAATTGAAATATTGTTTGTGATTGCATCTTTTATTGTGCATTATTTCTGTAACATATGATGTCTCATGTGATGTTTACTCTGAAAGATGAGACAAAAGAACTGAAACATGTCTTTTGATGCTTGCAGATGTCTTACCATACTCTGGTATAGAGAATGCTAATGAAGTTTTTGATAATTATGACACTTTAGGAGAAAACACAGCAAATACTATAAGCCCGCTTGGAAACTCGTGCACATCTATGGAATCCTTCATGAATGCTGATACTTCATGGAACTTAAATTGTTCCAAGTCTACTGTGTCTTGGAGTTCTCATGCTATGAGTGATTATCCAGCTACCTTTAATTCCATGAGCATAGATGGTTATTTAGAGCCTGATAAAATGCAGCCTCATTCACTGGCTAGTTTGGATATGCAATTTCCACCTATTCAAGAAAGGACTTGCATGAAGGAAGAGGTAGGTAAGGTTCTAACTGAGAGTGCATGCTCCAGTAATAAAATGGAACTGAATGACCAAGGGTTGAGGACTGGAACGTATACCTCTGTGGTCTCAGCAACTCAATGCTTAGATGTTAGTGGATGGCATTATGGATTTGACCGTAATGATTATGAATCATCTGTTAGATGTCCTTCCTTTTATGAAAATGGTTATTCTGTTGATGAGAACATATCAACACAACAATCAACTTGTCCTCAATCATGCATACCTGCCAACGAGAGAGACATCTTTGTGAAGGATGAAAAAACTGATGAATTGGTTCCATATAGTAAAAATATGTGGTGCTCCTCTAATGAGTCTGTCAGTAGAAATCATTTTTCTTCTACCCAAGACGGGTGTGTTGCCAAAAAAATAGAACATTCATTGCCTGCAGTGTCTTTTTCTTTGTCTAATCATAAGGCTGAGATCTGTAGGGATGAGGAGGAAGACATGATTGTTGCATCTCAGAGATTTTCTCACTTTCAAGATAATACTCAGAGATATGGAATATCTCCAGATAATAATGGACATCCAGACATGAATACATTGAATTGGTCAACCAGTGCTCAGTCATTCACTTCAAGTGAGAATCAGCCTAATAGCATGTGTTCTCAGCATTCTAAAGTCAGCCCTGAGTCAATTCATAGCACTTTCTCAGAAAAATCCACCATAGAGGATGATAATGAAGTATGTATTATTGAAGAAATGAGTCATCCTGCTCCGTCAAAACTGTCTCCAATGGTAAAGAGTACTATTGTTACTTCACAGCGTTCTACGATGAATGATAATTACATGGGTAGTGGAGGAATAAGATCTAAAGCAAGAGATGAACGTTTCATTTTGCGAGCAGCATTGCAGGTTAGACAGTTATTTGTTGTTGTAATATTCTAGGATTTTATAATTGTATTCTAGCCTCGAGGCATTTTTGCTCACACATAGGCGAGACTTAAGCTTTGTGGCAAAAAATGGCAGAACCATATAAAATCAAAAATAAATATTAGCAAGATACTAATAATCACAAAATTACAAATTTCTAACTAGTTAGCAATCATAAAACATGCATAATATGAAGTTCTAATGAGATAAACATAGGTAACATGCTAGAGGTCCTATTAGAGTGTTCACATAATCCATCAAAACAAGCTAGCCTAGAGTTCCATGGACACCGGATCAACAAGGACTTCAACATGCTTTCAACCGAATGGAAGATGATCATGAAGCTTTCAGCCTTCAAAAGAAAGTTATCAAATTCAACATTAAATCTCAAGCAGGGTCCCATGGTATAAGCAAGAGTACAAGTGAAGATAATTATCAATCATATAAAAAAAGAGAAGATTGCTGCTGGAAGAGAAAAAAGAATAAACAAGCAGAATAAGAGAAGCAGTAGCAGAAAACAAGAAGAATAGCACTCTCAGAAGTGCTGAAATTTTGTTGAGAAGAAGGATAATCAATGAGAGAAAATGAGGTCAAAAGGAGAACATTAACTTAACACCTCAGAGGTGCTGAAAATTCTTCCCGGTTGCTGCTGGAAGAGAGAACATTAGCTATTGGTTGCCGTTGGCAGGGAGAAGATTAGCTTCTGACAAGGGGAGGATAAGTTAGCGACTTGGAACCTTGGCAAGAACTGAAGTTGTTAATTTTATTTGCTTTTTCATGCAATTTAAGCCTTGCTGGGCCAGAAATTGAATGGAATTTCATGCAAAACCAATTTCACTCAATTTCAGAAACTAGTAATCTTTACGCCTAGGCTAGGTTTTATTGTGCGCTTTGAAGTGTACGAATCAGGCAGTTGAGGCATGAAAGAGGCGTAAGTCTTAAAAATAAAAATACATGAATTATGCGAGCTCAGAGGTGACTTTTGGGAAAAATGCCTTAAAGCTCGCCTTAAGGGGATGCTTGGGCTGTTTTTCAAAACCATGGTAATATTTATTTGCTGTCATTACTCATTAGCAACATGGATATGTTGCAGAGTACTCTTAAAAAAAATTGTATATTTTCAGACAGATACAAATTGGTATATTTTCAACTTGGCTTCAAAAAATTTGTTGCCAATTGGAATAGCTATAAGCTCAATAGAGGAGGCATACTTTACTGGTGCTTGACACGGTAGTTGTCTTCATAAGACATATGATCACATATAGTACCCATTTTGTAAACCAATCTTTGTGATGAAATATTTTCCGTGGCTTCTTTTATAGTCTTTTCTAAGTTTGTTTCTTTATATGGCATGCTTGACAATTTAGGGTAATCAATAAGGTATCACTTGTTTGGATACTCATAAATCTAGTGTGCAAGTGAGTGGAATGATAACTTGCTTGCTTGTGAAGTTCATGGTTCAATTTTAAGCAGCATGTTCCCTTTTGTTGGGTTTGTGAACGAGTTTCATATTGAAAATAGTCTCTCCTCGAACGAAAACACATTTAGCCCCACTTTGATTCGAACCATGCTCTTTATATTAAGGACTAGTCATTTTAGCTGCATTCTCCTTAATCGGGCATTATACTTCATCAAGTTCATTACCGTGGTAAGAAAGGTCAAAGAACCCATATTAACTTAATCATATTTTGAGAGCCTAATGAGTCTAGAACACCATCGTGATTCAACGTGGAGCTTGGACTTGGGTCATATGCGTTGCCTATGTGAGTTCACTTTCACCTTAGGGGTCCACCTTGTGTGCGCCCACATAATGCAAATTGAGCCCTAGCTCTAATACCACTTGTTAGGCCTGAGATTTCAATCCAAAAGTTTAACCTAATAAGAGAAGTAGTCCATCCTAACTATATACCCAATTTGCTCTTTGTATATTTTCAATGTGGGATTCGTTTGGACACCCAACACTTTCTTCAGTTTCTAGTTAAATATCAATTGTGGATAAATGTGTATTCCCTATGCACATGTAATTTTTTCACCCTTTATCCCAATATTTTAGATTCTGAGACCTGCTTTACTTCTATTGACTAAGTAGATATTCTACTTTGATAATGTAGAAACATCTGTTGTAGTAATTGATATCATGAACTACAACAGATTTTGGGGTTTCATGTGATTACTGCCAAAGCCACTATAATGCCTAAGAATGGGTAGCAATTATAAAAGATAGCAACTATGAATAGGCTAGGATTCGTTTTAATGTTTTTTTTCAATTAAGAAATCTATCTTTTCTGTCTGTGTACCAAACATTCATTTAAATTAGTATTAATCTTTAGTTTGTACATTTTTTCAAATTTATCTATAAAATAATAAGCATGATGCATCTATATATATACACAGGTATTATAGACTTCTAGCTGGTGATATTATACTTTTCAAAGGGAACTGTATAATGTTTCTATTAGTATGAATTCTGAGACTTGTTAAAAGAAAACAATTCATATGCAATTTTTCCATGTGTTTCAGGATATATCACAGTCAAAATCGGAAGCAAGTCCACCAGATGGAGTTTTAGCGGTTCCCCTTTTACGGCATCAGGTCTAGGATTTTCTTTTGCTTTTGTTTTGTCATATAGGTATTTGGTTCTTTGAGATTTTTGCACTTCGAATGGTAAAGGGTTTATAGATTAATTAATGTCCAAATTAAGAATCTATTTACAAATGTTTCTCCCAATAACATAAAACAAAATTTATTTATCATCCTAAGTTATTGAAAAGTTCATTAAGCAACATATTATATATAAATTGGTTATTATGCAGTTCTTGTTAATTAGAATTATAACTGGCTTGACTTTTATTGTTTTTGTGATCCACTTTGTGTCTACTTTTATTACTTGTTTTTTTATTGCTTATTAACTTAAATGATATCGTGAGCAGAGAATTGCTTTGTCATGGATGGTTCAGAAGGAGACGAATAACATGTACTGCTGTGGTGGAATTCTTGCAGATGATCAGGTTCATGTCCCTTCTTTTAATTTACCAAAACCACATGTTGGTGGGCTTTTGCTTGATAGTTTTTCACTTTATTGTTGTCATTCTTTCGCAGGGATTGGGAAAAACAATAACCACAATTGCACTCATACTTAAGGAAAGACCTCCATCTTTTAGAGGCAGTCCAGATATAAAAGAATGTAAGATGGAAGCTTTAAATATAGACGACGATGATGATAATCTTGAGAATGATGGAAGGAAGCAAGGATCTGACACCTGTCAAGTTATGTCAAAGAAAAATTCTATCAAGAGCATGGACTCTATGGTGCAAGGAAAAGGTAGACCAGCTGCTGGGACTCTTGTTGTTTGTCCTACAAGTGTTCTGCGGCAATGGGCCGAAGAGTTACATAGTAAGGTAACGAGCAAAGCTAATCTCTCTGTGCTTGTTTACCATGGAAGTAATCGGACAAAGGATCCATGTGAGCTGGCCAAGTATGATGTTGTCCTTACAACTTATGCAATTGTTGGCATGGAGGTACCAAAGCAGCCTATTGCTGATGAAGATGAAGAGGAAAAACGAAATTCAGAACATGGTTATTCATCTCGAGAATTCTCATCTGGGAACAAAAGGAAACATCCAACCAGTTCTGATAAAAAAATTTCTAAAAATAAAAAAGGATTGGACCGAGAATTGATTGAATTTGCTGTTCGTCCGCTTGCAAAAGTAGGATGGTTCAGGGTCGTATTGGATGAGGCTCAGAGCATTAAGAATCACAGAACTCAAGTAGCCAGGGCTTGTTGGGGTCTTCGTGCTAAACGCAGGTGGTGCTTGTCTGGGACACCTATACAGAATGCAATTGATGATCTTTATAGCTACTTTAGATTTCTTAAGTATGACCCTTATTCTATATACAAGTCATTTTGTTCTACAATCAAGGTCCCAATTAGTAGAAGCCCTGCCAATGGGTACAGAAAGTTGCAAGCTGTACTGAAAACAATAATGTTACGCCGCACCAAAGGTGAGATTGCAAAATTTATGCTAATTTACTCCGTATTTGGTCTCGATCATAAGTTAATTATTTTTTTTGGCATATATGTGCTTTGATCTCTCTCACCGTCGTGTAATTAAAAGTTGTGCTTAGTTATTCATACTTCCTTATTTCTCGGCCTTATTGCTTAAGTGGAAAAATACATATATGGATAGAAGAGAACAATTTGGGCATAAATGTAAATAAGTTTGGCCTAAGAAGAATTGCCATCTCTACAGAACTTTGTTGACTATTTCATTACAATTCGCTCTCGGCTTATAAAACAAATTCATTCAATTAGTACTCGTAGACTATCCCCTACTAAATGTGGATATCAATTGCCTTGTTTTGTGTTATCTCGTGCTTGAGGTTTATGACCTTCTGTATTTTGAGTTGGTAGATTCTTAATTAGAAATTTGTTTGGGTAATATCTAGGCTGTCTATGGTTATGCTGTGATTTAATGTGGAGTTGCATTTGGTTGCTTGCTCATTGCCAGCATTAATGGAAGAATTGCAGCATTGACTTGATGATTGTTTGTTATAGGCACACTTCTTGATGGGGAACCTATTATTAATTTACCTCCTAAACTTGTGGAATTGAAAAAGGTGGATTTCTCGAAGGAAGAACGTGATTTTTACTCCAGATTAGAGGCTGATTCACGTGCTCAATTTAAAGTATGGTTTTTACATCGAAAATGAATTCAAAATCTTTCTTCTAGCGTTTATCGTTCTATTTACATTAAATGAAGTTTGATATTTTGGTCATTTGCATATTTTTACTGTTTAATATTTGTGTCGGCCATGTTCAAAATTAAATATGTATGCTTGTGATGTCAGGAATATGCAGCTGCTGGGACTGTTAAAGAGAATTATGTTAACATTTTGTTGATGCTTTTGCGTCTTCGACAAGCATGTGATCACCCTCTTTTGGTCAAGCGTTTTAATTTACGTTCATTGTGGAAATCTTCAGTTGAGGCAGCAAAGAAGCTTCCTCATGATGAGCAAAAACATCTTCTGAGTTGCTTAGAAGCTTCTTTGGCAATTTGTGGCATCTGCAATGTATGTTTTAGAACCTTTTTTTTCCTTAATCTGGATTCATGTATACTTTAGATGTAATATTATATATCTTATTGTTTCTATAAACAAACATATTTATGTGGATGACATGGAGTTTTTATGTCTTTTCATTCATGCTTTTGTTGGTATGTGTCACTCTCGTTGTCTATTGGGGTTCTTACACCACTTTTCTATGCATTTTCTTATATTCTTGGATTGTTTATGCTTTCTTAGCCTAGATCTATATATCTAGGTTGCATTTTATAGTCTCTTGTAGGTTGTACTGTTGTATCCTTCCTTCCACTCTTAGTTATTCCACCCTTCCAGTTCAGTCTTGTTTACCCTTGATGTATATTTTGTTTGCATGATAATAACTGCAGTGGCCCAATGAATTCTTTGCCTAAACTGATCAATAATTGGTTATGCTTTCTTAGCCTAGATCTACAATTAAGGATGCATTTTATAGTCTTTTATTAGATTGGACTAAACTCATCTTTTTAGGTAGGAAGCACTTCATCATTTATTGGTTATGCTTTCTTAGCCTCGATCTACATATTGAGGATGCATTATGTAGTCTTCTATAGCTTGTACCGCTGTTTCCTTCCTCTCTTCATCAACTATTATTTTTTTTGTGTTAAAGTTATTCTACCCTTCTACTGCAGTCTTGTTTACCCTTGATGTATTTTATTCATACGATATTGACCTTGGTGGTGTTTAGCAATTTTTGGAAGCTATATGGCGACTTTCCTTTTTTAGTAATAAGTTTTGCGTCTGTAGGTTTTCATTTAGAAGAGGGCATCTAAGAGTTTGTGCTATATTCTCATAACTTTTCTTGTTTGGATTTTCTAAAATAAACTCATGGTGTTTCAGACTATTTTTGTTGTCAGTTTATCGTATATCTATGCGACTTCGTTTATTTAATGTTTGTTTGCTTGTTTGATTTAACATCTTTGAAGTTTTCTTACAAAAAGAATGTCTCATTAAGCTTTTGACAACATGATACTGCATGATATATTTTTCCTTATGTGTTGCTTGTTTTTATAGGATTCGCCTGAAGATGCTGTTGTTTCCAAATGTGGGCATGTTTTCTGCAACCAATGTATTTGTGAACATCTTACTGGTGATGACAATCAGTGTCCCAATCCAAACTGCAAATTTCGGTTAAATACGTCGTCAGTGTTTTCTAGAGGCACACTAAACAGTTCTTTATATGATCAGCCTTGCGAGCAGGAGTCCTTTCCTTGTACTGGCTCGGAATTTGAGAGGATTGCGGAGTCTTTTCATGAGGGTTTATTATATAATTCTTCGAAGATTAAAGCTGCTCTTGAGGTCCTGCAGTCATTGAGTAAACCAAAGGATTGTTTCTCAGAGGATGGTTCTGTGAATAACATTTTAAATGGAAATTCCGTATGTTCTGAGAACTCATCACGTGTTCATGCAGTTGAATCTCTTAGGGATGATATATCGGGTAAACGAGTTTTGGATATGCAAAAGAGTTCTGATGATAATCCATTGCAGGCAGTTGGGAAGAAAGCGATAGTATTTTCTCAGTGGACAAGAATGCTTGATTTGCTTGAAGCTTGTCTTAAAAATTCTTCCATTCAGTACAGAAGACTTGACGGAACAATGTCAGTTACTGCCAGAGATAAAGCTGTGAAGGATTTCAATACATTGCCTGAGGTCTTTGGACTTTGTCATCTTTATTTTATGTATTATTTTTAATAACCCCAAGATTGGGTTCTCTGTGGCAGAAAATCCATAGTAGGATATCAAAACTAATATTGTAGGTAGCACTTTAGCTGACCCTTTTTTTTTCTTTGGATGCGGTTCTAATTGTGGCATCACCTTTCTTGCAGGTCTCAGTTATGATTATGTCTCTGAAAGCTGCAAGTCTTGGTCTAAACATGGTTGCAGCTTGCTATGTACTACTTTTGGACTTGTGGTGGAATCCTACCACTGAAGATCAAGCAATTGATAGGGCACATAGGATTGGGCAAACTCGCCCTGTTACAGTTTTGCGGTTAACTGTGAGTGATACTGTGGAAGATCGTATTTTGGCTCTTCAGGTACTAAACTCATCTTTTCATATGAAAGACTCCCTATTCTCCTTTTGGTATGAAATCTTGGTTGGTATTTTATGCGAGAAAGTTAGATTTTCAAGGTTAAATTTCTGATGGTGGATTGAATTCTTTACAACAGTTTTCTTAGAGATGGAAAATTTGGATTTTTATTAGACTTTTAGTTTAACAAGGCTTGGACATGATTGAAAAAGTTGTCGATTAATTTTGCAGTCAAGTAGAGCCTTTTTAATTATTAGTATAGTTTCTTTGCAAGAATAGTGGGAGCGTAATGATGTTGGAAAAACTGGAAATAGCTTTTTGCCTTCTTTTTTTATTAAAATTTCTACATTATTGAATGGGGGACAATGACTTGGGAATCTGGGCTAATGCTATCATACTGGCAAGCTTTCTTTAATTGAGTGATCCTAATCATCCTAGCATGGATGTATCTCAAGGGATTCTCCACAAGCATCTGTATTTTGTGGAATCTATACTGCCAGTGGGTGTTGTAGGGAATCTTTCTAACTGGCTTGGGATGAGGTTTTAGACTCATGAATACAGTTTTCCTTTATTAAGCTTTGAATAAAAGGTAACCCTAAAAGTGGACTAAATTATAAAATTTGTAAGACTTTATTGCCCCTGAGGTGCTCTCCGGTGAGCACCGATGCTCATCATAACACTCCTGTATGTAGACCCTGTCATGTTATATAGTCAAGTTTCTCTTGTTTGGCGGAAATATATGATTTATTTTTATTCTTCTTTTACATCTTGTAAGGCAGAACATATCTTGAGTCTTGACACATGTATAGGGTCCTGTTAGTGTATCTGTTTTTGTTTGTAAAATGCATCATTTTGACTGTAGAGAGAATATCTTGGCTTAAAGAGTATATCATGTGACATTATCTAGAAGTTGTTAAAAGCTTTGATGCTTGTTAGTCTTGAGTAAAAAAAAATTTCACCCGCTCTGCTAATCTTGCTTTGAAGAATATAGCATATGGCATAATCTAGAATCTCCTGAAGTCTTTGTTGGTTGTTAGCCTCTTTTGTTCTTTGATTGTCTTGAGCGTAACATATATGGTTTATGGTTCTCCAGCAAAAGAAACGACAGATGGTTGCTTCTGCATTTGGGGAGGATGAAAGTGGTGGTCGCCAGACTCGTCTCACAGTTGAGGACCTTAACTACCTCTTCATGATGTGATTAGAAACTTACTTTGGAAGTTTGGATTTGGATATATTTTGGTTACACAGATACTACAAGTAAATTTGTTCTTGGTGAAGACAACAGTGGCTCTGCTAGTTGACAACTGCAGCATCAGAGCCTAAATCACAGCTGACAATAGATACCAAAGGAATAGCAGGATGCTTTACTGACCAAAAGATTTGTTAATAGTCCTATAGAATCACACGTTCCATTTTTTATCAAATATTTTTTGCTAACTCATTCCATTCCTCTTTTGCTATAGATAGAATGTGGAAATCAGGTGTCAAAAGCTAGCAATAGGGGTTCAGTGGTTTCGTCAAATGTAAATGGTAGGGGTATCTTCTCTTGCCGCATAGTTCTCCCCCGTTTAATTGCCTTGTTAGTATAGGAGTCCTTAAATTCCAAAGTTTGGCAATGATTAATTTGCTGTATGATTTGGGACATATGATTTACTATTTATGTATATTTATGATTAATTGTGTTTGATTACGATTTTTCATTGATGAAAAAAATAACATGATTATTGGCTTTATTTATTATAGTAAGGGATACACCATCTCATGTATATATCGATAAATTTTGATTTTGATTACATTTTTATTTTGGTCTTGGATTCATGTCCGATTAAGAGGTGCCACGGTTGCGATTGCATATAATAACAAACTCGTTGACACTTTGAATTAGAGGGTTTGATTTAGTATAAAGTTTTCTTTTCCGAGCACATGAATAAGAGGGTTTCAACTTGAAAGTTGCATGTAGGTAATCTTGGGATGATCTGTAATTTATTCTACAAATTCAATCAGTAAAAAAGCAGCTTGCAAGACAAATCGAATATGGTTCAACAATTAATGTGGAAAGATCCTGGATCTCTCATGGCTCTCTTTATAAGGCTCCACAATTTTCACACATTATCACGTCAATTATTTTTTTCCTAACAAAAAACTTAATTAAAACCTAACGGTAGAAAACTATCCCTATTCTCTCTAGAGGATAAGTTTTTTTTAAGTTCATTTTTCTTTCTATTTGTCAAAAAAATTTCCTATCTTTTTTTTTTATGTCCACTATCACTAATTTTTTTTATTTATATAAATAGAATAAGATTATGGGAGATGGAAATAGAAATAATGAATTGTTCAAATATTTATATTAAAATCTTTTTCTATCCGTATCGAATAGAATATATCGGGTCAAATCTTCTTGATGTAAAACTTGTTTTATTTAAATTGGAAAAATTGTATGGGTTTTTTATGCCATCCAACTGTCACCCCATTTCTCTTATATCCAGTCACATCCACAACCATTCCACATCTTCTTCGTCATTCATTCCATTTTTTTTCCTTCAAATTTTCCCTTGAAGGTTAACCTTGTCTCTCAGTTTTCCCTTATCAATGGTCTTTCATCAATACTTCCTTTGTTACATCTCTGTTTCATCTTCATCAATCGTCGTTTGCCCATAAGGTCATGTTGTTGTTTCACACCGCAATCCATATTTGGTTCTTGATACAAGTATTTTCCATATTTCCATATTTTCATATTTCTCAATCTACAATGGAGAAGACCAATGAGGATGACGAAGATGATTTTAGATGAATTTTAATCTTGAAAGTTGGGGTTTAGGCACTCATCTTTTGGTGATATTTTATGATTCATTTTAATTTTGTTTTGTTTTGTTTTCTTTTAGTCTCTGTATTATATTGGGTTTGGTTAGTTGGTGGTGTTTTATTTTCTTTTTGGTTGGTTATGATGGTATATGGTGACCTTTCCATTAAGAATTAAGACTACAATCTTCCTTACCAGATGGACATTTGGGTTTATCATAGTAGTGATGTGCTTGACTTGTGGTTCTTTTGCAAGCATTAGATGATGTTGCTTTGGTGTGTAAAATTAAGTTTGGGTTTGGGATAACAATCTTTTTTCTTTGATTGATATGTGTTTGTTCTAGTTTATAGCTAATACAAAAATATAGTGTTTTGGTTTGTATTTTTATTATAATGTTAATTTTTCTCTCTTTGATATTAAAAAAAAGAAGAAAAATCCCTAACAAAGTTATTGGCTTCTCATGGCCTAATGATAGTTGTTGGAATATGCATATTATTGCACAACCAGAAGATTAGCTCCTATAATTTGAGACAAAATCGATTCTTGGAAATGGTTAGGAACTAATCATACTATATCATAACATTAATATTTATATTGACATCATCATACCTGATGTGAAGTGTAGTACAAATTTTAGGGTTTGATATCTTAACAGTATACTTTTTAACCTAAAGATACACATATGAATCCGTATTTTTAAAGTAATACAATAGTAGTCCTCTATTTACTTTAAGGTACACAAATTTTTCAATTTCATGCTTTAAATTAATTGTATTATTTAGAGGGTTTGGTACATTAGTAGTACTCTTATTTAATGAAATGTATGCATATAGACTCATATTTTCATAACAATACAGTAGTAGTCCCTATATTTAATTTTAGGTATACTAATAGTCTAAACTTAGGATTTAATTGATCATTTCACAATGTACCACAAACATAGGAAAATAATTAAGGGAAAAATCATCTTTAAAATAATTAAACAATAAAAAAACTTCATTAAAATATTATTAACCAAAAAAGAATTTAGTTTAACTCCATAACCATCGAAATCATGAAAAGTTGACAATGAGTCTTGAAAAAACATTAAAGGAATCGAATCGTGTTGAAGATGATGGTTTGGTGAGAAAAATTAGAGAGGGATGGATGAATTTGCGATAAAAACTTGGAGCTTTTACTTAATACTAAAACATTTAAGTCAAAGATAAGACTAAGGTTCCAAAGTTAGAAACAAGAGATATGCTTAGAAAGGATGAATAACCTAAATCGATAAGAATGTCAAATAAACATATTAGCCTAGTTATAAACATGTAAGTTAAGAGTCCTAAAGGTATCTGTATGACAAAAAAATACACATGTCAAACCACAATAAGCAACAAATACAAAGAAAAGAGGAGAAAACACTTAAATATTTAAGTACACCTTAGTTTTCTCAAAATAACATCTACATTGAAAGATAAGGAAGTGCATACAAAAGATGAACACTAAAGAGCAGGAGATAAACTGAGAACCAACACAACATATGTTAGGTAACAAAGAGAACAATGTAGTAAATAAGATGATATGTAGCCTATATAAATGACATGACTCCAAAAAGAAAGATCCTAAAACTTTGGTACTATATTATAAAATCATGTGATTTAATGCTCATAAAAAAAGTTGTAAAAGAAATGGCAGGTGGAAGATTGAGAGGTGATTTACTGATAGAAAATAGTTTTCAAGACGAGTTTGCCCTTAATATATTGCCTATGAGTACGATCTATGCTAAAATTCTCAAATAAATCTTAATTTTGAATCATTGATATATCTAAAATTAAATGTAGGGACTACTATGTACTGCTATAAGAATATAGGTCCATATGCATACTTTTTGTTAAATAGAGATACTACTTAAGTACCAAATCCTAAACTTTACTACTTATATAACCAAAAACACTAAGATTGTATTGGTCCTACATGGCTCTCACGAAACTACAATGTCACCAAACATGTCCTCATGAGACCAAAATATCACAATAAGGGTGACATTTCATCTTCCTCATGGTAGATCATATCTTTATAAAATTGAGATATACATTACCTCATGATAATATTTCTTTGTCTCCAAACATATCCACATCTCTCACAAGACCCTCGTTTCGTTAGAAACATATCTACATCTTTCACTAGACATATGTGTCCTCACAAAAACATATTCATGCTTCTCATAAGACACCTGTTTCATCACGAAAAGATATCCACTTCTCTCATGATACATATGTTTCCTTAGAAATATATCCATATCTCTTATAAGACACATGGTTCCTCATGAAATATATCCACATCTTTCATGCAATACATGTTTTCTCACAAAAATCATATTCGTATCTCTCATGAGACACCCATTTCCTCACGAAAACAAATTCACATCTCTCACAAGATGCTCATTTCCTCACAAAAATGCACACACATCTATCATGAGATGCTTGTTTCTTAATGAAAAGTAAGCATAATGTCTCACAATGTTAGTGATATCACCATGCAAATTGCAAAGCCTTTTTATCACACGTTATTCACAGTTCAAATATAATGTGTTTTTACTTTGCAAGATGAATATGTTAATACATGTACTAAATATAACATGTAAAATTTAAAAATAACACCAACTTAAACTTTCTTAGAGGACAGCTAAAGCAACATCAAGTTGCATGTTAGCTTATAAGAACAACATTATATTTTAATATGCGAACAATAATCATGAACTAATTGTTTACTTTTATGGCTTAATGTGATTGAAATAACTCCCAAAAACTACTAGAATCAATTAATCTTGTTAAGTCCATATGTAAATGTACATCTTATCATCAATGTACTAACATAGAATATTGCTTCAATTAATCTTGTTAAGTCCATATGTAAATGTACATCTTATCATCAATGTACTAACATAGAATATTGCTTCACACATCAGGCAACCAATTTAAGCACAACTTTCTTTGAGATTTAAACTCAAAATCCTATATGCTCAAAAAATATCTAAATTCCTACATACATGTGCATGTGTGATCATTAATGTTACTTAAAGTTTAAAGTTTCTTTTATGTAGGCTACCAATATATATAAATCATTAGCACATATAGTTTTTTAGCAAATAAAGTTAAAATACTTGAAATAAATTACACTAATACTAATTATTGACATCATATAATTGGAAATATTTTTACCATAATCAATTACATTTTATGTCCCAGGATATAATAAAATCACATGTAAGTTAGTCAATAATAAATTTAGAATCTCAACTACTATTTGACATTTATAATAGCTATTTTAACATTTTAAGAACTTCAATATTGGAAATTTTATCATAATCAATTTGTACTTTAAGTTACATTCCAAGTAGACATAATAATAATTATAAATACATGTTAAATCAATGACATGATTAACGAATTCTATTCACATAATGTGAATTTACCATTTACCTTAAAATATGGGCAATCCTTTATATATTATTAAGAATAAGTTTTACAATGAATGAGACACTTATTCTCTCAAGATTCCTATGTATACCATTACAAGCTATTCTTTGGGATGAGAAAGTAATGTGCAGTAAGGTCTCTCATCACAAGGAACAACTCTAATGGATGAATCTCATGATATTTTCTCTTGGCTAGAGTGGAGGGTGGGGAAGGGACATATCCATATATTTATAGAGAGGCATTTGGTTTTACCCATTACAAAATCCTAACCCTATTGGACTACATAAAACTCATCATACTAGGAAATGGCCCAAGCTCACCACGATGTGTGCCAAGCCCATATAAAATATATTAACCTTGAGTCATATTAGTTAGATTATAATTCATCTCACTTTTATAAAACAAGAAAAACCCAATCAATGGTAACTTGATCACATAATAAAATTCCAACATATAAAGAAGGAATGATTAGAATATTTTAACAACCAAGTGGTATTGAGTAGTGTAACGAGGAAAAAAGTAGTCATTTTATAAATGAAAAATGCTATTTATCATTACTATAAAGAGTAATGATACTATCACTATTTACGTAGCAAAAACTAATTGAATGTATGTCATTGGATTTCATGTCATATTTATTGCTTGATTTATACTTTCACGAGACATAATTTTATACATAAGTGATGGTACATGTCATTACTCATTTGAGTGGTATTCTATAGCATTACACTTTCCAAATTTGTACACATTCACTCATACTAGTTATGTAGTGTCATGTGAAATGTTTTTCTTAAAAATAAATAATTTCTCAATTTTTAAAGTTATTTTGGCGTGTGTTACATCTTGAGTAAAAATGTGTGAAAATTTGTGTTTATTTGTCATTTCTCACCAAGCAATACGAAAATGCTAAAGGTTGGCCATGGTTGATACTATCAACTTAATAGATTATGCTGTAATGTTTCATATCCATATATTGGTTAATGAGATATATTTCTCCAATGTTATATTGGGCTTAATCGATTATTGAATCTATTTCTACTCATCGATCGGTGAGAAAACCTCAATAATGAAATTTGCAATTTCAATCAAATGTTCAAGAGGTTATGAAAATTTGCAAGTGCATGAAAAAACAGGTGTCTAAAAGGATTTGTTAAAGTCAATTTCTAATTTCATTACAACTCAATCCTTAAAAGGATTAAAAAACATTCAGAAGAAATAACATGGGTGTCAAATCCATTTTGATGCATAAATATGTTATCTTATACAAATAAACTGAAATAGTAGAAATTATTAAAGAAGACGTACCTTATAAGTGTATTATGATGCTATTTAATTAGGTTAAAACGATAAAAATAAGTTCTTGAAGAATATTTTCAAATTTCATAATATATGATATTATTTAATTAATGATAAACATAATTATCTTATGATGAAATTATTCTATAAATATGCCTTATATTCAAATTCAAATGTATTTACTAACTATACAGTTGACTGTGCACTGACTGTTTTTCATTTAACCGATCAATAATGATGGAGACATATTAAAAGGTGATATGTGTACTTGATGATATTACACTCCAACTTAATTTGATAAGGAATATGCTTTTATAATTTTCCTTTACAAACTTAAGTTAATTTCTAGTGTGTTTTTAGAAATTTTAACTTTTTAAATTCGATAGCAGGTGTTTTGAGAAAGGGTTTGCCTTGTGTTGAAAAAATTAGAGCATGCTTTTAGATTTTATTGAAAATTTACTTCAAATATTTTTGGGCTACATAGGATAATAGAGAAATCTATTCTAGTTTCTTCCTCCTGTATAGAACTTAGATATAAAGGTTGGTTATGAATGAATGAAAATGTTGCCAACCAACCTTGTTTGTCTAGCCCAAGTAATCAAATTGTGTGCCTACATGTTGAATTCTTGAGGGATTTATCTCATAAACAGTATGAAAAACTTATTGAGAAGCTTAATTGAGTTTTTAAGGACATATTGAGAGTTTAAATCAATTAAAGACCAATTTTTATTATTGAAAGCATTGATGGTTGTTTTTAAATCTCTCTTAATATAAGTTGCTATGGTTTTCTGTGTTAACGCATGCTGGAGTGCTTTGGAGAGAGCAAAAGCTTCTGCTTCTTCACTAGATAAAGTAGTGGTATAACTAATCTAAGACTATATGACTCTTCCGTTATGATATGTGACTACAAAACTCAAACCTGCTTTGTCTTGTGTCCATACAACATCAAAGTTTATTTTAATAGCATTTTGTAGTGAAGGTTTCCAAGAACTGGGGATAATAAATGAGTTTTCAATAAGAACAGTCTCCTTCTTTTTGCCATAAAGAAGTTGAGTAAATTCATCGATTCTCTAAAAATCTCTATTGACTTGAAATTGTTGATCAATAATCTTATTTTTGTGCACTACTTCATTACGTAACCACCAATTCTATTTAAGCATGATAATTGGAGTAAAAGTTTCTTTATCTATCCTCTTAGTTAATCATTTTGTTAGGTGAAAGTTTCTTTTTAGTTACTCACGTAATTAGCTAGATGGGGTGAATAAATAATCAACTAAATTACGACAAATTAATATTTTTACATATGACCAAACTTAAAATCACGTGTAAATAAATTGTTGGAAAAGATGAAGTTTATGAAAAATTTAGTAAAGCCTTGTCCCACGTTGCTTTTTTACAATATTTAAAAGATGTATAAATAATGAATAGTTGGCTATTGGGATTGGGCCCCAAGGGGTACCCACTTTTGTAGAAGGGGAGAGGACCTAGGCAAATGTGATACCACACACGCGCGTGCGCCGCCACCGTCCATTCGACCGGTCGGGTCGTGTCGAGCCGAGCCCGAGTGCGTGAGGTGGCATTTTACTTTTTTGGAAAAATATTTTTTTTTACAAATCAGAAAATGGTTGTTATATATATATATATTTTCTTTCGGAAAAAACAACCGTTGTTTTCTTTTACTCAGAATATGGCCATTAATTTCTTTTATCAGAATATGACCGTTTTTTTCTTTTATTAGAATATGGCCGTTACTCTTCTTTATTCAGAAAAATGATTGTTGCTCGTCTTTACTCATAAAAATGTCCGTTACTCGTCTTTACTCAGGAAAATGGCCGTTACTCTTCATTACTTAGAATGGTTGTTACGCTCTCTAACCCCAGACATTACCGTTATTATTATAATGGCCACACGGTTTCTGAAACCTATAAATAGAGGGACTCAGCTCTCAGTTTCAACACAACAATCTGCAATTCTAAGTTATTTTTTTAGTTTTTCGAGCAACAAATTTTTCAGGTGTAGCATTCCGGTCTTCATTAGTGCAGTGAAGTTTTGAGACAGAGAAAAAGATTCTAGGCTGTTTTATCCTGGGGACGACAGGGCTGTGTTTGCTTGCACAAATTGGGTAGAGCTGGGAAACGTCTTAAAGAGAGCAACCTAGTCCGCGACTCAACCCAATCAGTTCATACTAGGTTATCGATAATATTATTTCAACATTGTTAGTAACAAACTTGTTTCAACATAAAATAATGCAAAAAGAGATTTTTAAGTGAGAATAACCTAGGTTACTTCAATGACTTAAGAGGAAAACCATGGATCCATTAAACCACCTAACTATCCATTATGAAAAATAAGGTCCAATTACAAGGTCAGATTTTATACTATCCATTAAGATAAAGCCCACAAGTAATCTACTTACAAAAAAATACTTTCATCATAGCCTCAATAAGAAATGTGTTTAGATCCAGACCAACGTTCAAACAATTTGTCACACAAGCAATCAGACCCATTCAACTAGTACCTAAAATATTAGCACAATAACACAAGTACAAATTTGGGTCTTATAGTAGATTCAATAATAAATAACCATAGCTATATAATTTAATAAATATATCATATAAATCAAAAATAAACTAGAAACTCTAAAATAACCAATTTAAAGCACAATATCATAAATATTATAAGCTTGTTAATCCATCAAACATAACCATAAATATTTTATAAATTAACTCAATCAAAAAGCCTTCTTGAATAGTTTTGTAAAATAATATAAGAGAGATTAAGATGAAGAGAAGAATACTCTTGTGTGGTTGATTAAAGTTGTGTGTTTAGTTATATATATATAGAATATTTTGAAGCACTGGTTCAATGTAAAATTAATATGTTGTCTATAAAATCAATTAAAATAGTTTTAAAGAAAAAAGACAATATAGTAAAAAGTCAATTGAATTCAAGTTAGAAATAGGCTTTAAAATCAATGCCCTGGCCACTCGATCAATATAATATATTCTCGATTGATTGAGTATATAGTTCGATCAATATAGTCAATTCTCTATTGATCTAATGTAAATTAATTATGAACCAGATCGATCGATCTAACTAATAAATTGATCAATCTAGTACTCGATCTAGTGATTATTAATTACTCGATTAATCTAGTCAATTAAATAATTAATTTAGGACTTTTTAAACTGAGTAGATAGGTTCTCGATTGATCTACATAGTTTGATCGATCTAGACATGTCTTGATCGATCCAATAACCTAATCTCAAAATATTTCGACATGTATAATATGAAATCTAACGTGCATAATAATAGAGATATACCCAAATTGTGATAATTGGAGTTCGATAGTTTCTTCGGCTTGAAAATATTCTTGAAGGACACCTAGAAATTAAAATTATATTTATATGTTTTGTTTACGAATATCGTTAACACTAACATAGATCTTACATTGAGAGATTTAAAATGAAATATAAGTAGGATTCGGTGTCCATATCTGTTGCGTGTTTTTCAACACACGAACTCGTGCAAGCATACACGGTCATAAATAATAAAGATTTGTAAGTAAAGATCGATCCCACGAGGATTTGTTACTATAGTTTGTCGAGTACTAAAATTGTATCTCTCTGATTTTATCCAAAACAATCGTTGGTTAATAAAAAAGTAAAATAAGAAAATAAAAGAAATCTAGGATTGCAATTTTTCACCAAACTAATCCACTCTAATCATGTTATTTTCTTTTGATTTATATTTTTTAGTACATTTAATTTGTCAACCGAAAACTTCTTTTTTTATTATTCATACATCTCTTTCGAGCTCCGTATAAACACACCTCGTTAAATTAATTTACTATATCTCTATGAAAATTAAATTTACCGAGATTCATTACGTTCTAAGTTTTCAAATGGCCACACATACAATTAGGGTATATTTCTATCCTTCATCATACATGTCATTCTATTTACGAGCAATACACACACAAATGCCTTTCTCAAGTTTATTCATGTGTACCAATGGATCGCTTTTTGATAAGATTCAGAAATAATCAAAAAGCATTAAGCACAAAATAGAACGAACAAATCGAACGTCTTATAAATCTAACAAAAAAATAATTAAAATCAAGCTTCATAAATTTAGATTAAATGCAACCCTAGAAAAATTAAATTACTTCATAAAATTAAAATAAAAATTACAACAACTACAGAAAATTAAGAAGAAGCAGAAATAAAATTAAAACATCACTTAAAACAAATATTTGGCACACGCAAAACACAACAAAAGCCAAAAATGGCTTCTGCGTGTTTTGCCGTCCAACACACAAATACAATAAAAATTACAAACTGAAAAACTAAAACACTCTAAAAACTTTCGAAAATTAAAACTAAATCTCTACTCCAAAAACTATTCCAACTAAACTTTTTTACAACTAAAAACTATCTCCTATTTATAGCAAAAAATACATCTAAAATATTACATTTTTTATTTTATTTTTTTATAAAAATGCGTAATAATTTGTATCGAAAAAACAAAAATTACGCGTATCGATTTTATTAATTAAATCACGCGTGAGCCGTGGGCGCCGATTCTCGCATTTTTTAAATTCTTTATGCATGCCATGTCGTCGTTTGATTCGCCGCAAGAAAATGGGGTGGACACGTGGCGCATATAACAGATGGAAAGGACGCTCACGAGAACTCACGTTGACCGGCAGCCGCGAGAAACGTGGGGGACAAATTTCCCGAGACGTGCCCGGATTCCGTGCTTGCTGCTTCAATCGAAACATGCCACGTGTCCCCAACATGATTGGCTAGTAGATTGGCGACATGGGCGCATTCCGGTGGTGGAATAACAGGCTCACGTGGAGATCGGGCCAAGACGGATCGCAGGCGCGCGTAAGCGGGGATAATGCCGGGATCGCGCCGACACGTGGGTCCCACTTGCACGCCGCCCGTGCGGGCAAAGGGGCCCCACTCACGGCGTACCGAGCAACAAGTGAAAATTTGAGACCGCACCCACTCTCTCCGGCCTGAGGTGATAAGCACGCGCGAATCTCGGCCCGTTTCTTATCGGACGGACGGCCCACGATGCGCGGCTCCTGATCGACAGATTATTCTCACCTCGTAGAAAATTAAACTTTATTAATTCCATTTTTACCCACAAATATATTTCAAATTACATTTTCAACTTTTAATTACAGCTTAAGCCCTTGTTAATTTTAAATTAAATTTTTAAACTTTTAATAATTAAAATGAAGCCCAAATTTAATTTAAATTATATTTTTGATTTTTAAAAATTGTAATTAAGACCTATATTATTTGAAATTATATTTGTGGACATAAATGTGGCATTAAGTACATTTTCGATACAAATTATTTACTTTTATTAAAATATATAAAAAACAGTAAATACTAATTTATTAAACTAAAATTAACTAAACACATGAAGAACATAGCAATTATAATTAATAAAATAGGTGAAAACAACTATATAAAATACAGTTATCAATATCTTATGAAAAGATAACCAACATCTTCTATTTCCTTTCCACATAAAGGATAATTTAAATCTTCAATAGTTATAAAAACACTAAGTTTTTTTTGTTTAAATAGTTAGTAGCTATTTTTCAAAGTAATATTTTGTCTTTTATGAATTGAAGCTTTTCAAATCTTCCACCAAAGACTGAATATATATATATATATATATTTGGATTTTATGTTAAATAAGAACTTCATAAGCATTTTTATCAAGAATTTTTGTTTTCCCATTCCATACAAGCGAATTTGGTTAGAGATAGATGGGTTAGGTTGTTGAAGTTTCATAATGTAAGACGTGATATTCTCCCAAAAAGTGAAATAAGTTTTTGTTAATCCCTAGTGATTATTCCAAAAGAAAATATCAAAGATAGAATTTACTTATTGTAAATTGATGTCTTAAGTTCTTATATCAATTAAAATTTGAGGTAGTTATTGTTGTGGGAGACTAGGTACCTAAATATCATACCAAATATTAATGGTTCTTATTCCTACCTTCCAAAAGTTACCTTTATAAACCAGATCTTGTGTCCAGAGTAGACCTTTCCAAATGCTTGAATCGTTTGATTTCTTTATGACATCAAGGAATAAGTTATGCTTTAGATATTTTTGGCTAAAGACTTTAACCAGAGTTTATCAAATTGAATTATCAACTTCCAAGTAGTTTTGGTTAACATGGTTTTGTTAAAATCTTCAGTTTTACAAAAAACCAAACCTCTTTCATATTTAGGCTTGCAAATAGAATCCCAATTTATAGGAGTAAAATATTGTTGAGATTTTGTATTACCTTTCCCCCATAATTTTTTCATCAGAGAATCTATAACTTCACAAAAACAAGTTGTAACTTAAAAGTACTCATGGAGTGAATGAGTGTAGTTTCTACACCAAATTGAACATTTTTCTTCCAACCTGCGATAAAAATTTGGATTCTCAATTGTCCAATATAGCTTTGAGCTTTTTAAGAAGATAATTAAACTCCACTTTTTTACTTCGACCAATAGGTAAGGAATGACCAAGGTATATATTTTGATTTTTATTTTGCTAGAGCTAAGGCAATTTATACACCTTAATATAGATAAAATAGTTAAGAAGGAGATGATATCCAACCTATTTTATTCAAATTGTTTTTAATAACAGTTACTCTCAAATCAACACATAAACAATAACAGAGTTCAAACTATTACACTCAAACAATCAATTTAAACTTTACTTTCAATTGCTTAATATATCGTTAATTAGTATATAGTAAGGGTCTTTCCCATAAGTGATTTTAAAAACTAACTCCTATTTATTAAAAAGAGAGGTTTAGTTTTGTAAATTAAAAATTAAATATAATTACTAAAGATTAATAAATATAGAAAAAAATATAAAGATTATGATAAAGATTCGAATAAAAGAACGATTGTATGATCATTTTATACCATTAGCATGTATTGCAAATCAATAAAAGTGTATCCTAATCTCTTATTCTTTTGATTATACTAATTTAGAAAAATTCACAAGCGCGAAAGTTTTGACCTCTTCTTACTTATTGTTAAATTAAATAAGCTCTCAATTCGAACTATTTTTAATAGATAACCTAGAATAAGCTCTCTAAATTTAATCTATAAAAAACATTCAATTTTTTTTTTTAAAAATTGGATCAAGATTAAATACGAGTTCAGTTTAATTATCTTAAGTATTAATTCTCATTGCAAACAATTTATAACTAATCATTCAAATTAATCAAGCGATTATGTATTCAATTAATTAAATTGATTAACAGTGACTTAATTTGATTATTTAAGTGTACACTTAAATAATCAAATAAATTCATACAAAAATTAAAATTGAGAATTAATACATAAAAAAAATAGATGAATAGAATGCTGTAGATCTTATTGAATATTACAATTCATATCTAGGGCTTTGAAATTACCCATAATTAATTATTAAATTAGCTACTCATGGAAAACAATAAATTAAGAATATTATTCATGGAAACAATAAAAGAAAAGAGAAGAAATGTTAGGATTGATGTATTTAATTTTGATCTTCACTTTTTTATTGTCTTTTAAATCTTATTCTTAGTTCTTGCCTCCAATTTTTATTATTCTAAATATGTGTTATGATATTCTCTCCTTATTTTGTATGGTGTTATTTTATATTTATAAGATATAATCAAATCAGAATGTAATTAGAATTGTTGTTATTTTGATGGAGATAGAATAGTGTGCACGACACGTTAAAAGGATAGGATAAGTTACATCGGTTAAAATGATAAGATAAGGTATCATAGAAATAAGCCACCATGTAAATATATCTAATTTATTTATAAATTGATCCACTTATACAATAAAAATTATTAAAAAATTATAAAAATTCTAAACAAATAATCATAAAAAATATAAAAAATCAATATTCTTCTAGTGAATAGAAAATAAATAATTTTAATTCATTATAAAAATAAAATATATATAAATGTAAACCAATTGATATAAGATAATTAGTCAAATAAAATTGAAGTGAACCAAAAGCACATCTATATATGTTTTATAGAGTATTTGTGATTTATCTAATGTTTTGGGATAAGATTGACTCTCATAATTCACAATTTCAACTACACGAATTACCCATTGATACAAACAAAATTGGAATCCAAGTCATTGTTCAACTACTAACTAATTTTATTGTTACTTTTGGTTCAAGGAACCACTTAATTAGGGTTTTAAATTTTTTATAATAATTACAAATATTTTAAAATAAAATATATTTTAGAGATGTTTAGAATTATTTATAGGAAAAATAAATTATATAGATAATATCTAATAATTTTAATCCCAAGTAAACATTATTAACAATTCTATAATCAATATATTATAAATAATTATGTAAACAAAGTTAAATAATCAATTTAATACAAATACTTTTAAAAATATCTTGTCTCACCTTTGCTTCAAATCCTTTTCATAGAAAATAATAAATTATAAAATCAAATACCCAACTATTCAATATTATTCGAACATATCAATACATAGAAAATAATAAATTATAAAATCAAATACCCAACTATTCAATATTATTCGAACATATCAATACACATAGTTAAAAAAATAATATTCTAAGTTAAATAACTTTCCTTTCCAATATTATAAAAAACGATTGCTCAAATATAAGTCACTGCGCACAAGGTTCGCCACAAAATTTCAAATCTCCTCTTTCTCATGATTATATTCTCAAGAGTACCCCAAGAGTTATCTCTTTTTCACATACTTTAAACTTTAGACTAGTTTAGAGGGCACTATCATTTTGGAATAATGTAAATAATACCAAACATGTTCTTTATTCAATATTGCCACACTTTGTGTGACCTGGTTTTTACGCCTTTCTATTTCATTAACATGCACGATCTATATATATATATATCTAATTGTACGTATACCCACATTCATTGTATTTGTTATGGCTAAGATTTTGAAATATTATACTTATCATGTAATTAATTTTAGAGTATATTTACAAGATAATATTGAACTATATAATTATTCACAATTTAATTTAATTTATTGATCATGTAAAATATTTGGGTACATTACCTACATATTTTACTAATTATACACTGTGTGCATTTTCTACATACATATATATTACGATAAAATTTTGGCTATATGTTTAGGTAATTGTTTTGCATTTGCATGGCTAACTTATTTTTCCCCTTCTCACGCGCCACATTTATATCTCACAAGTTTATATTGTAAATTTCTTACTACTTAAATTACATTGTAAGTTTGTTTAATATAATGATTTGGTTGATCAACAAATTTCAAGGTAACTGTTAATATATATATATATATATATACCAACTATTTCTCTTTTTGGTTGAAGTAATTAGTTTCTAATTGCCCAAAATACTTAAAGCATTTAATAGTTTTAAATGTGTGTTTACTTTCTAAAATAATTATTAAAATCACCCCTAATATTTTCATTCCAAATATCCATATATTTATCTCAAAATTACTTTTAACTAAACGAATTTTTAAATTCACTTCTAAAAAAACACATAAAAAAGGGGCCTTTCATTTTTTCTCCTTAAATTAATATGGTTTACATTACAGGGTAAGAAAATAATCGGGGCTTGGCTAGCACTTCTTTCCTATTGCATAAAAGTTCAGAATAAAGCTATATATTTTGATATAATTAATTCATGCATATTATGTGAGAGTAAATTTGTAGCAGAACTTTATCGTAATTTTAAGTGTATTTTTCTCCTATCAAACATGATCATATTTGGCATGTACTGTTTCCTCTTATAACTTATATATATATATATATTATACGATTATATAGTAACATATATATATATATAAGTTTATGCAAAAATATCTAGAAGTTTTCTTTCTTTTTTTAATAAAAAATATATCTAGAAGTTATATATGAAGATTCTTTCCCTGACTAAGTAAAACACATGCAGTTATATAAGATTATATCAACGTCAAAGGGAGTGTATTTGGTTTTTTCTTGTCAAAGATATCTCTGTCTTTGCTGATGTATATGCAACTAGATTTATTCAACAAAGTCACACTACTACAAAGGGATGCTTACATTTTCAGTAGCAACCGTTCCTTATGTACCTCTGTTGTATGATTTTTTAATACGGTTATTAACTATCTCAAAAGATAAAATAATAACCGTCTTTAAAAATCAGTTTTTATAACGGATGCAAACGATGATTTTTAGTGTAAAAAATTGACGTAAATATCTAAAATTAGTACGAAAAATAGCTGATCGATGTTATATTATGTATGCATAATATGTGCAATTTTATTTTTTTATAGAGTTTGTAGGAATTACTTTGGGGGCTTATTTGAAACAACTTTTAGACCAAAGGAGAAGAAGTTATACACAGGTCCTTACGTATGTAACCAAAGGTCATGAAGAAAAAAGCAAAAAAGTGTGTACATGACTACACTGATTCAACAACCCACATAACAAAATGGGGTTACCACTGAGGCAATAGCAATCCTATCCTCATGCAAGAACAGTCTAAAAGCTGCCTAAATCCATGTCAGATGCCACACGATTACTCTAGATTGCCAACCTTACACAAATCACATATTTACACGTTGAAATCTTCTGATTTTTTACTTTTATAGTTTTTTTTATAATACATCTTTCATTTGTCTTAGTGAATGCGTTAGTAATCCAATCAGTATAAATACACAGGTGAGTCATTCGATATTTCATCTTGAAATTGTCTCTTATCTAGTATTTTGTACTTTCATTATGGATTTGGTATCAAAGGTGATTGCTTTCACTTTGGTTCTTACGGCACTATTGCAATTTGTGGAGCCTGTTTTAGGTTCTAGATATTGGAAATGGTCTACTACTGAGAATTCAAAACTTGTGGAGAATGCTGAGGATCTTGTTACTAACTTGCCAGGTCAGCCTGAAGTAGACTTCAGGCATTATGCTGGCTATGTAACAGTAAATAAAACAAATGAAAGGGCTCTTTTTTACTGGTTTTATGAGGCTGTTGCTCACCCACAAGAAAAACCATTGGTCTTGTGGCTCAATGGAGGTAATCATGTGTTTAAAATCATAAAATACATATGAAATAGTTAACTCTTGCTACATTCTTGTTGTTCTAAATGCCTCAACATGGGTTCTTATCTAAAAATATTGCTAAGGTAGTTTATAAGAAAAACGTTTGTGATCAAACATGTCTTAGTCTTAAGGGAAAACATTATATTTCCTCCTAAAAGTGATTTACCTTCAATTTACCACTTTATTATTATTATTATTATTATTTTAATCAATTAATTTGGTACTTTATGTAATCAATTTTATGTCAATCAAGTATTTCAATTAATATTTAGGTTAAATTTAGATTAAACAAGTTATTAGATTGTAATGTGAGACCAACTCTTCTTTCCTCAATTAGACAAAAAAATTCTAACCTTTGGATTCAATCACACTCGAGGAGACATATTCCATCAAGATTTAACATGATTTTACTCATTCTGAGGCTAGGAATATTCTCATATATGACCGATCTTTTGATAAATTACTTAAAATATAGTTATGTACATTAGATATTACAATAAAATATTGTTAGTGCATAAGAGAAAGCTAGTGCAACTTTCTCAATATCTATATATAGGTAGCCTTATCTTTGGACAGTCCTTGAACCCTACAAAACAACTTCTTGAAGGTCTATAAGTGCAAGTTATGGTTATTTGGTTTATTTTTTAAATCACAATGGAAATCATTGTTACACCTTTCCAAATCATCCACAGAATATAGAATATTGAATAACTTAAGATGGAACAGTTGTTGCGTGTTCTCTGCTAAGGTGACAAGAGACACTTTATATTTCAGGTCCTGGGTGCTCTTCTGTGGGTTATGGAGCAACACAAGAGATTGGTCCTTTTTTGGTGGACACTTATGAAAATAGACTTAAATTTAATCCATTTTCATGGAACAAAGGTACGAACTTAATCAAATTACTCAGTTGTGAAATAGCATTTGTTAGTGGACTGATAATTTCTAGAGTTTCCTTTATTGTAACTATATTGCAACTTGTAATGTTACAGAGGCCAACATGTTATTCTTGGAATCTCCTATTGGGGTTGGCTTTTCTTACTCAAACACAACTACTGACTATGACAATGTGGGAGATGAATTCACAGGTCAGTCTTATGTAGATAGATTTCATTGTTCCTCACAAATTGTGTACATTAATTTCCTAGCATTTTGTGACTGATTGTGTTCTATTTATTGCTTGCAAATCAGCAAATGATGCTTATACTTTCCTACACAACTGGTTTCTCAAGTTCCCATCATATAGAAATCAAACTTTCTACATTGCAGGGGAGAGCTATGCAGGTATTTCATGCATTTTTCTTCAATTGAATTTCTTATCAATCTATTCCAATTAACTTCTTTTTTTTTTCTTTTGGTTCCATGAATGCTTTTAGGTAAATATGTCCCAGAGCTAGCTGAGCTAATCAATGATAGAAACAAAATTGCTTCCCTTCATATTGATCTCAAGGGTATCCTGGTACATGTTGATTTAATTTGAGGTTAACTCACAAAATAGATTTAAGTTATATAAATATTTACAATTTCCTTTGAGTTATCTTTATTTCACAATATATTTCGATCATTATTCATGATTTTATTTTTCCCACAATTTTCACTTCCACACAACTAGCACATTTCTGCATAGAAATTCAACACTTGTAACTTTACAAGTCTGTGTGAATCATGTAACTTTGTTATTTTCTCTTACTACATGAATATTTGAAAATTATACACATCCAACTCTACTTGTAAAATTCGCTTAACTCAAATACCTTTGTGAATTTCACCCAATTTTCACACTATTTTGGGTGATTCCATTAATTTATTTGACGTATTTTTCTTCTACATTCTAACAGTAAAATGCTTGGTTATATCATATAAGTCATATCTGATTATATAAATCCACCATTCTAATTTAACCATATATTTTGTATGATTGACTTATATACCCACAATCTAGCAACTATTAGGAATTTTCCACATTTGTCACAGTTGTACGGTTTTAATTGCATTAAAAGTTATACAATTGTACAACTATGATATTTTACTTGCTGTACAACTAGGCAAAAAGTGGACATATATACGTGTGGAAAAGGTCATATTTTAGCTGGAAAGTGATGAGTATATAGGGAAATTATCACTATTTATAATTTATTATGTTTTGAAAAATATTTGTTACAGTTGGGTAATCCTGAAACATCTGATGCCGAGGACTGGAGAGGTTTGGTGGATTATGCATGGAGTCATGCAGTGGTTTCAGATGAAACCCACAGAACTATCAAAGAAAGCTGTGATTTTGATAGCAATGATACTTGGAGTAACAAGGATTGTAATGAAGCTGTGAATGAAGTTCTCAAACAATACAAGGAGATTGATATTTATAGCCTTTACACTTCTGTGTGCAATGGTGATACAGCAAGCTCAATTGTTGATACCACACAAGTTGTGATGAAACGATCATCCAAAATGGTGTGTGATAATTCAAAAACTAGTTTACCTAACTTTCCCGTTGAAAAGTAATTAGTTTCTAACATGAACATCATGGATTATGCTTATCAGATGCCAAGAATTATGGGTGGTTATGATCCATGCCTTGATGAATATGCAAAATCCTTCTACAATAAACCAGATGTTCAAAAGGCCCTTCATGTCAGCAATATTGGTCTTGAGATAAAGAACTGGAGCATCTGCAAGTAATCAATCATGGCTCAAAAACTATTATTTTCATTTTTGTTTTAATATATTGATGTCAAAGGACTTATTAACAAAAATATATTTAACTAATTTTCTACAGTGTAAAAATATTCAATGAATGGTCAGATTCTAAATCATCAGTTCTTCCTATATACAAGAAACTCATAGCTGCAGGGCTCAGAATATGGGTGTACAGGTACAACTCTTGAATTCTTAGGTTGTATCAATTCAACAGATTTAGGGTCCGTTTTCTTGTGTTTTTGATAGAAAAAAGCGGTTTCAAGACGTATGTTAGCGCCAGCATAAAATGTGTTTTTTGAGCGTTGAAAGTGCTTATGACAAATTTTTTTCTATTTAATCTTGAAGCTATTTTATTGTCAGAAGTGTTTTTACAGAATCCCAGAAGTACAAACAAATAGACCGTTAGTGCATTTATCAAAATTTGTGTTGGGATTTCACCGCACGAGAACCCCACAAAACCACCAAAAGAATAGCTATTCAATAAACCATTTAACACATCCAGCGCTAAGAATCAAAATAGGAAATAAAGAAGAATAAAAACACATGATTTAAATGGTTTGACCCCAACATCTAAATAGCCTAATTCAATATATATATTATAAAAAACAGAGTACAATATCACAAGAAATGGGTTACAAAGGAAATCATAACACATTAAACAACACAAATAAATAATGTATCATGTCTAATAACAAATTTAAATATATTATGCATGCTCCAATAACAAATGTTAACATCCCTGAGTCTTCTAAATGCTCTGATATCAATACTGGCATACAAAACTAACGATTTGTGTTTTGCTTTGTGGGTTTTCAGTGGAGATACAGATGGAAGAGTTCCAGTATTGTCTACACGATACAGCTTG
Source organism: Hippophae gyantsensis (assembly GCA_030763125.1). Lineage (NCBI taxonomy): Eukaryota > Viridiplantae > Streptophyta > Magnoliopsida > Rosales > Elaeagnaceae > Hippophae > Hippophae gyantsensis. The sequence goes on along the minus strand of CM061033.1, from coordinate 16,257,437 downwards.
GGTTCTCTTGGTCTTCCAATTACAAAGGCATGGAGGCCTTGGTACCATCAGAAGCAGGTAATATTCAACCATTTTCATTTTTCCCTTTATGTATTGGTGTTATTTCTAACTAATACTAATTGGGGTGCATTGTATGGATCAGGTAAGTGGTTGGTATCAAGAATATGATGGGCTTACTTTTGCAACGTTTAGAGGAGCTGGTCATGCAGTTCCTAGCTTCAAACCCGAAAGTTCGCTCTCATTTTTTGCATCCTTTCTCAACGGCGAAACTCCACCTTCCTCTCGATTAGATTAAGGGAATAAAGGGTTGCGTACCACTTTTAAAGAACTCCAAAATATTTTGGTTCTAGCTAGTAGCTTATTTGTAACACACACACACACACACAAAATAGAGAGACAATAAAGATATATTTGAGAGTTCTTGTATTAAATATCTACTAATGAGAAAGAACATGTTATTTTTTCTTAAGTGTGAAAAACATTCCCAATTTGCCAAGAACCAGATCATTAAACCTGCTATTTTTGGAATACTAGCCAATAATATAATACAACTAATGAAAATGACATATATAATTTTAATTTAGAAATGCATAAAGTTTAAAAACTAATTTAGTTTTTTTATGTCTTAGATTTATAAGATTTTAAGTATCTCTATTTTTTAACAATATTAACTCATTAGTCAAAAATATATAAAACAAAAAAAAAATCTAAAATCAAAATGAAAATGGTGTGTTAAAATAAAAAGAATAAAAAATAGGTAAAATGATTAATCTCATATAAGATATAGAATCACAAAGAACATTAATGACATTTAATAATTTTTACAACATTACAATTTATTAATTAAACAGAGCTTCATTTATCGTTCAAAATAATTAAATATTACATTTATGAAAATAACTATTTATTTATATGCATAACTACACAATATATTTTAAACTAAATATAAAAGAGAGAATTATATCATTTTGCTCGCCTATAGTATAAGTATGAGTACATCAATACATTACATTTAAAATTAGAAAAATATGTTAAATGTATGAAAATCATGAAAATATTGAACACATTATGACTTAGAGAAAAATACATCCACGATCCTTTACTTATTGCAAAAATGATACTTATGTCATATACTTATCTTTTGTAACAATTTAATCATATTATTATGAAAAAGTGAACGCACATGGACAATTATATATTTTACTTATTTTATTTTTTAATTTTTCATTTACATTAGATAAAGACTGTTATAATTGAAATAAACTGAAATTAAAAGAATTGAAAAATAAAATAAAATAAAAATAGAAAAAATAAATAAAAACATAAAAGTAATTTTTTGTCTTTGTATAGTAACTTTTTTTTTGTAACAATAGAACTAAACTGTTATAAAAAATAAGTACATGATTTAAGTGTTATCTTTAGAATAAATATATAACATTTACGATCACCTTATAAGCAAGTAAAAAGAGAGTGTCTCTTTTTATAAAATTTTTAATCATATTTTATGTATTATAATTTTTTAAGCATATTAATTTAGCATATATTTTAAGATAATTTTAATTTTCTCTTTTAATTCTGAAAGCTTCTTATTTATTTACGAATTATGTTAACTAGAGAGAGTTGTGAAAAGATAATCAGCGGAAGTATAACAAATTAAAAATTTACTGAACGATTAAACATACAATCACGTGTAAATAAAGTAATACAAAAATATAAAGATCAACATACAAGATTTTTAGGTAGAAGTAATTTAGGCTACACCAATGAGCTAAGATGGAAATCATGAGTCCACTGGACTATTTAACTATTTACTATGAAAAATAAGGTCTAAATGCAAGGCTAGGACATAAACTACCCAATAAGATAATACCCCTAAGTAATCTACATACAAGTCGCTGCATTCATCATAGTCTCTACAAGAAAGGTGTTCAGACTCAGACCAACGTTTCGATAAACTCGAGTCACATAAGTTAAGTAAACCTATACAAATGGCACCTGTAAAGTTTGCACAAAAATACAAGTGCAAATGTGTATCTTAAAGTAGATTCAATAATAAATAATTCTAACTAGATGATTTAATAAATATATCATATAAATTAAAATCAACTAGCAATATTAGAACAACCAGTTTAAAGCATATGTTCAATAAAGATAATTCCTTTAAAGATTAATAATCAAACCAAATAATTATGATATGGTACATACAATTATTTGATCCAATAATTTAAGAATAGAAATAAAGAAGAAGCTATAAGAACATTTGATTAAAATATCATAAATCAAATAGGCTTATTAATCAATCAAACAGAACCACTAATATTTGATAGATTAACTAAATAAAGAAGCCTAAAGAATTATGATTTTATATTTGTAAAACAAGAGAGAGATTAAGAAAAAAAGAATAATGTTCTTGTGTGATTTACAAAATTATGAGCTAATGATATGGTTAAATAGCATGAGTATAAAATCTAGGTCAAAGGTCTATTATAAATATGTCATTGAAAATATTAAAAGAGCTTTAAAACATAAGAAAAATATAGTAATAAAATAAATTACCTTGAGTAAAAACTAGGTCAAACTTAAAAATCTGGCCGCTTAATCAATCTAGATTTAGCTCGATCAATCGAGTATAGCCGTTCGATTGATCTAGTCAATCTCGATAGATCGACTATGAATAGTTCAATCGATATAATTTAATCTCGATCGATATAGTTAAATAATTAATTAATTTAGAAATAAGTGGATTGATTTAGTCATTAATCTCGATCGATCTAGTTATATTAAAAATTAATTCAACTAGTTTTAATTAAGCTTGATCGATCTAGTTACCACTCGATCGATCGAGATCAATTGAATGACCTATTGGAACAATATTCCTATGTGTCTAATATGAAATCTAATGTGCACGAGAATAGAGATATAATTGAGATGTGATCGTTATGACTCAATAGTTTATTCAGTTTGAAAATTTTCTTGAATGACATACCTAGAAAGTAATATTACATACAAATATTTTATTTACGAATATTACTAACACTCATAAACCTTACAAATTTCATAATAATAGATAATTATTATAATATTTATTAGTCCTTTTATTTTATCTATAATTATCAATTTCATTAACTCTTTCATATAAAATCAAATATTTTTGGAGTATTTTGATTCTTTCATTTAGTTCTTCTACTCAAAGATAATTATTAATACATATATTCACTTATTTTTTTACACTAAATATAACTTAAAAATATATTAAAATTTACCACATATTTAGAAGATTTTTGATTTTCTATTTTAATTCTAAATAATATAAAGTTATAATAATGATCACGAGTCTTTTGATTTTTTCTTTTTAAATTCTCACTAGGAGAAAATTTATAAATTTTAAATTTATTCATATAGAATCTATTATTTTATGAGTCTTTTGATTTTTCCTTTAAATTCTCCCACTAAATATTAATACATAAATAAATCAATTTTTTTATATTAAATATAAATTATTGAATAAATTAAAATTTAACACATATATTTATAAATTTTTTGGTTTTCTCTTTTAATTTTGTAATAATATACAATTATTATATAAAGATTATGAGTCTTTTGATTTTTTCCTTTTAAATTTCTATAAAGACATAATTTATAATTTATAAATTTATTTATACATAATCAATTATTTTAAAAATCTTTTGATATTTTTATTTTATTCATTACATATAATCAATTATACATAAATTTATTATTTTATGCGAAGAAATACATTGATATTTATAATAGATCTCATCAATTAAAAAATGACATATCAATTATAAAATTATGATGGTCATTTTTATATGAAAGTATAATTTTTCTATTTTATAAGATTATAAAATATTTATTAATCATTAGTAATAAAGCTCGCAACTAGTAAGACTTTTATGCTTATTTTAACTTTTGAATAAAACAATAACAATGAGTTTTTCATCTTTTTATTAATTTATGAAAGACACCAATATCTAAAAAAAATGATAAATAAAATTAAATGTGTTACTAAAGAAAAAAAAAAGCAAAAAAGAGGGATTCTTTTGAGTTTAGATTTTTAATACTAGCTAACCCTTATGTGAAAATATTTATTTTCTTAAATAAACTTGTTCCAAAAATGAAATTTAATAGTCATTGTGAAGAGTATATAGAAATAAGAAGAAAGAATGATTTAATGTTGTATTGGTGTGTTTTAGAATGTACATAGAGAACCCTATTTATAGGGTTGTAACAAGTGTAGTACAAGTGTAGTACAAATGAAATAGTAAGTGTAGTACAAGTGAAATAGTGGAAGTGTAGTACAAGTGAAATAATACAAGTGTAGTACAAATGAAGTATAAGTGAATTACAATATCAAATATAACTTAACATCCCCCCTCCAACTCAAGGAGGAAAAGAAACAATCAACTTGAGTTTGAAAACTAATTCTTAAAATTTGCCTGGTAGATGAGATTTGGTGAAGATGTCAGCTGTTTGATCTGTGGAGGATATTGATTTGAGACAAACAATGTCTTGAAGAACATGTTGACGAACAAAATGACAATCAATCTCAATATGTTTTGTTCATTCATGAAATACATTATTGTGAGCAATCTTAATAGCACTCTGATTGTCATAATATATGATAGTTGTAGTTGATTGGAGAACACCCATATCAGCAAGTAACCATCGGAGCCAAAGAAGTTCTTGAGTGGTGTTAGCAAGAGCACGATATTCAGCTTCAGTGGTGGATCGAGAAGTGAGGGATTGTTTCTTGCTTCGCCAAGATATGAGAGAGTTTCCAAGAAAGAAACAATATGTAGTGGTAGAGCGACGATCAGTTGGGTCACCTGCCCAATCAGCATCAGAGTAGGTGGAAAGAAGAAGATTAGACTTGTTGGAGAAGTGGAGACCATGAAACATGGTACCTTTGATGTAGCGGAGAATGCGAAGAACCGTAGTATAATGGGTAGACCGTGGAACATACATGAATTGACTAACCAGATGAACAACATAGGCAATGTCAGGACGAGTGACTATGAGATAAACAAGACTGCCTACTAGTTGTCTGTATAATGTGGCATTTGAGAGAATAGTACCATCTAATGGAGTAAGTTTGACATTGATTTCTAGAGGTGTTGATGTAGTTTTGCAATCAGTAAGACCAGCCTGATTGAGAATATCGGAAGAGTAATTTGCTTGAGAGAGATAATATCCTTGAGAATTAGATGAGATTTTTAGGCCCAAGAAGTAGTGGAGACGTCCAAGGTCTTTCATTTCAAATTAATGGCTCAGAAACTGCTTGAGATCAATAATTCCATTAGAGTTATTCCCTGTTATAATCATATCATCTATATAAAGGAGTAGAAGTGTTACACTAGTGGGAGTCTTCCGAATAAAGAGACCAGAGTCATAAGAACTGGAAGTGAAGCCAAAGTCAGTAAGTGTAGAGCTGAATTTGGAAAACCAAGCCCGATGAGCTTATTTGAGGCCATAGAGAGCACGACGAAGTATACATACTTGATGAGGTGAATGAGTGTATCCAGAAGGAGGTTTCATATAAACTTCCTCAGTTATGTCTCCATTGAGAAAAGCATTTTTGACATCCATTTGAAACATGTTCCAATTTCGGGCAGCAACAATAGCAATGATACTTCGAACAGAGGTGAGGCGAGCTACATGTGCAAAAGTTTCTTCATAGTCGATTACATATTCCTGTGTAAAACCCTTTGTAACCAGACAAGCTTTATATTGTTCCACAGACCCATCTGAATGAGTTTTGATTTTGAAAATCCACTTACAACCAATCAGAGATTTATTAGATGGAAGATCAACAAGATCCCATGTATGTGCTTTTGTTAATGCCTGTAATTCATCTGTCATAGCTTGTTGCCAATGAGGGTTAGAATTAGCTTCTCTATAGTTTTAGGGTTCATGATGAGACAAAATAGTAGAGAAACATTGGTAATCACGAAGATGAAAAGGAAGACTACTTACATGAGTAGAACGACGAAGTGATGATTTTGGACAATCAAGTAGTTGGTCTTCAGAAGATGTTATTATGGTAGGATCAGCAGAAGGAGCAGACACATCAGGAGAAGCCATAGTAGACGATGGTGAGGATAATGGAGCAATGTCAGGAGGAAATAAATCAATAGTTGGGTCATTAAAAAATGAGAGTGAGGTAGGAGATGAGACATGAAATGAGGAAATAGAGGAAAACATTTTATGTTCCCAAAATATGACATGATGAGAGATGTGCAATCGTTTAGAGATAGGGTCCCAACAACGATAGCCTTTGTGTTCTATTCCATACCCTAAGAAACAACAAAGACGAGCACGAGGTTCTAATTTATTACGTTCATGAGGGTGAAGAAGAACAAAACATGCACAACCAAAAACTTTGAGCAGTTCATAAGATGGAAAAGTACTATAGAGATGCTCATAAGGGGATTGATTGTGAATAATAGGCATGGGAACACGATTGATGGTATAAACAACCATAAGAGCTGCTTCACCCCAAAAGCGTTCAGGACAAGAACTAGAAATGAGGAGAGTATGAACAATATTAAGAATATGTCTGTGTTTTCGCTTAGCTCTTCCATTTTGTTGAGATGTGCCAGGACAAGAATATTGAGAAAGAGTTCCATTTTGTCGAAGAAAATTTAAAAAATTTGTTTCTTTATATTCCATAGCATTATCAGCTCTAAGTACTTTGATATTTTAAGAAAATTGGGTTTTAACCATTTGGGCAAAATCATAATAAATTTTGGGTAATTCAGATCTATGTTTCATGAGAAAAATTCATGTGAATCTTGAATAATTATCAATAAAAATGACAAGGTAAACACATCCCCCCATAGTAGGATGTGGGGATGGACCCCAAACATTAGAATGAATTAAGTCAAAAGGGGAGACAGAAGTAGAATCACTTTTATTAAAACATAAAACAGGTTGTTTTCCCAATTGACAAGGCAAACAATTTACATTATCAGAAATAGAAACAAATCCTAATTTACCAGAAGATGCTAAGGGACGAAGATGTCCTATAGAAGTATGGCCTAGACGAGCATGCCATAGGTTGATAGGAGTAGTAGAAGTAGCAACTGAAGTATGAGTAGAATTGGGTAGATGAAGGTTGATAAGTTCAAATAATCGTCCAACCTTACGGCCTATCCCAAGGATCTGTCCTGTCTGTGGATCCTACACATGACAACCAGAAGAGGAAAAAGTAATAGTAAGACCAAGTTCACATAATTGACCAATAGAGATAAGATTTAGAGTAAGGTTGGGAATATGAAAGGTGTCAGAAAGTGATATAGAAGATGTGGAAACTTGTCCTACAGTATTAACATGCATATGTGAACCATTGGTAGTTTGAATTAAAGGTTTGGAGATGGAAGATTGTGTGGGAGAGAAGATGTGAGTATCATGAGTCATATGGTTACAACAAGCAGAATCAAAATACCATAAAGATTTACCTGATGTGAGAGACAAGGTAGTAGGAGAAGGATTACTAAATTGTGAGAGAACATGTTTAAGAAGACCTTCAAGTTCTTGAGTAGAGAAGGTAAATTTGTCATGATTATTCTCAAAAACAGCAGCAGTGATAGATGAGTTACTATTTTTACCTGAAGTATGTTGAGAAGGATTCCATGAGGAATGCTGAGAGGGATTTCGAAAGCAATCTCTATTAAAGTGTCCTGGACCCTTCTTGTGACAATATATACATACCCAAATGAAACATGTAAGAAGCTCATGATTGGGGTTGTGACAGTAGGTGCAACATTGATGTTTGAAGCCCTATTTAGAACCTCATTTAGGGAGATAAGAGGGGGTGGCAAGAACATAATCTGTATGATGAACTTTGAAAACCCCCATCCAAGTTTCTTCAGAGCGAAGCTCTGTCACAGCAGTATCTAAGGATGGAAAAGGACTCCGATGGAGTAAGGAAGCCCGAACAGGTTCAAATCGATCATAGAGAGCCATGAGAAAAATAACAAGACGCTGGTGATTATGGTAAGTTGCAAACATCTCAACATCAATCTTGTTTGTCCAACTTGGTTCAGAGAGAGCAAGTTGATCCCAAATAGTATGCATTTCAGAGAGAAATTGGTTAATGGTTTGATCAGCCCTTTGGCGTTTGGTATGAAGAGTTGTTAGAAGTTGATATTGGTTGGCCAAATCTGTTGTAGTGAAGCGAGCCTCAAGAAATTCCCAAACTTCTTTGGCAGTGTCAAAACACTCAAATTCACCATGGATGGAAGGTAAGGTGGTGTTACGGAACCAGGTAATAATTTGATGATGTTTACTCTCCCAATCTTCAAGGCGGTCAGCAAATAAGGAGTTGTTTTCAGTGGTTTCTTGGATGGGTATAGAGATATCACCAGTTATGAAATGCCATAGCTTGCGTCCTTTCAAGAAACTTTTCATTGCTTGTGCCCAAGCTAGGTAGTTAGTATCATCAAGGGTGGTAGAGATTGGTTTTGGGACATCATTTCGGTCCATTTTAACGAAATAATGGAGGAAATATAAAGCAAATATATAGAAACAGTATAAAGGAGATATCCTTAAAAATGAAAAGAGGAGTTGAAAACAAGCCTGGAACCGGGTTGAGGTGAGCCGGGTTGGAGTGAGCCGAGTTGAGGTGAGCCGGGTTGAGATGAGCTAGGTCTGGAGTGAGCTGGGTTAATGTGAGTCGGGTTTGCTGTGATGAAGAGAGGCGGAATTTTGATAGAAATTTTAGAGGTATATGAGAGGCTTTGATACCATGTGAAGAGTATAGAGAGATAAGAAGAAAGAATGATTTAATGTTGTATTGGTGTGTTTTAGAATGTACATAGAGAACCCTATTTATAGGGTTGTAACAAGTGTAGTACAAGTGTAGTACAAATGAAATAGTAAGTGTAGTACAAGTGTAGTACAAATGAAATAGTAAGTGTAGTACAAGTGTGGTACAAGTATAGTACAAGTGAAATAGTAGAAGTGTAGTACAAGTGAAATAATGGAAGTGTAGTACAAGTGAAGTATAAGTGAATTACAGTATCAAATATAACTTAATAGTCATAATGATAAAACTAATTAATAGTCATTAGTTACAATCAATGAAATTTTAAGATAATTTAATTTAGATGCGATCAATGAAAAAATGATAAGTAATAGTTTCTAAGGTTAAATACGCCTTATTTAAATGTTTAAGGGTACAATTGTAAACTCCCAAAGACAATCTGCCTCCTATAGAATAGTAATTTTTATTTTTTTTAGAAATAGAGGAAATATTATTAATACACTTAGGTTGCTACATCCTTAACCAGGATCAGGAGGAGCCAATCCGGCTAATTTTTAATCCAAGTTACATAATTTGATGATGTTAGACCAAATTGAGTTAAACTATGAGCAATATAATTCACTCTACGTGAACAATAATTACATGATAAATTACTAGTAAAAGGGGGATTAAAATTTTCTGATGTATCTTCCACAATATTTCCTTCCATTACTAAAGAACTTGATTCATCATTAATTAAGCTCACCACTTGTACCAAATGGCCTAAAGTTTTGTAGCCTTTGGTGTCATACTCGCCATTTTTCCATTTATTAGTGTGCCATCACCTCTCCTCTGTGATTCCTTATTAGATAGCCCATTCCCAACACTCCACCAACTTGAAATATTGTTGCATCCACATTTATTTTCTAATACCCAACCAATGGCGGTAACCATTTGATTGGATGAACAAATGCAACGCTAGCATAGGAACTACTTTCCTACTGAAAAAAACAAGAACTTTAATCAGGGAATTGAAACTAACGTTCAAACCTTAGACTAATCTTCCATTCTTATGAGAGTCTAGCTCCCCTTCTTTGCAAGCTTAATATCTCCGAAAACTATCTTTCTATTTCACCCATGTTTTCCCCTTATTGGGAAAGTAAGGACAAAGTAAGCTTAACCTTACTATTAGCTAAAACTATTTTAAGAGTTAAACTTTGACCTGTTTGTAAATAAAAAAGACAATAGATCGAGAATATAAAATGACATAAAACTTTTAAAGCTTATAACGTATAACTTAGAACATGGTATGTTGAATGTAGATGAGATATGGAGGTGATTTGGAAATTCAACAATGTAAGCATTGTCTCTACCTTTTTGAAAAACCTGAAATGGACCTAGCTTCCTATCTTGTAGCTTAGAATAGTTACCTATCAGAATATTTCTTTTATATATTCACAACATGAATATTTGATCCAAAAATAAGTATGTCATCCACGTATAAACATATAATAGTGAAAATGTTATCTTTTTAATTTATAATAAATGTATTTATCACTTTCATTTATTATGAATCTATGTGAGATAATTAGATTATCAAACTTTTCATGTCATTGCTTAGGTGCTTGTTTTAGAACATAAAAAGATTTATCTAGTTTGCAAACTTTATTTTCTTGACCTGGGATACCAAAACCTTTAGGTTGGTCCATATAAATTTTTTCTTTTAAGTCACCATTTAAGAAAGCAATTTTAACATCCATTTGGTGCACTACTAAATAATGGATAGAGAAAAAAGTACACGTATGAAAGTTATTCGTGTGATTGGTGAAAAAGTATCAAAGAAATCTACATTTTCCCTTTACCTATACCCTTTAACTACAAGACGAGCTTTGTACTTTTCAATAGTATCATCGAGTTTTAATTTCTTCTTTAGTATCTATTTACATCCAATGGTTTTGCAACCAGGAGGTAAGTCAATTAAATGTCAAGTCTTATTATACTCAAGAGATTTTATTTCATCATTTATGGTTTTTTCTCATAAGTTGGCATCTAAAGAAGATAATACTTATTTAAGAGTTTGAAGATTTTCCTTTAAGATATAAGCATAAAAGTGGGTATCCTTTGGATAAACTTTAATACCATCTCACCAGTACCAACAACTTTAGTGGAGTGAGAGTCGCTCAACAACACTTTTTGATCCTCAGAATCAGAACCTTTAAGTCTTCTCTCCTTTCACAAAAGTGGATACCCTTTGAAGCTTAATCCCAATAATAAATTCTTTATTATTTATACATCTTTTAAATAATATAAAAAAATAATGTGATACCAGATTAACAATTGATTTCATTAGTTTTTTATAAACATTCATTTTTTTCCAACAACTACAAACGCAGACATGATAATTCTCCTATAATGTTGGTAAGATCCAATAAAACCATAAATACAAAGGCTATGCCTACTGTGACAAAATATTAAAACAGCTTCTGATGTTTTTTTTCTATTTGAAAAACAGCTTCTGATATTTTTTTCTATTTGAAAAACGGTTTTTGATCTTTTAAATTTGAAAAACTATAAATTATTCATTTATAATAATATGTTAATTTAAATAAATAAAATTTAATAATAAAAAGAAGGAAAACAATATTAATGAATAACTTGAAATGCGGCTTGTACGAAAGACAAACAAAATTGAAGGAACTGAGACCAGTATTCCATGCGTATCCCATAAATAGGTGCAGCCGTGTAGGCCATGTATAATGAAATGTGGGCAAAGATTATTATTATAATAGGTGATAATATAATAGTTTAAATAAATAAAGTTTAAAATATATTAGTATAATTTTTTTAAAAATAGATACGTAGAAAATAATTTAATTTGATCGACTAAAAATATGTTCTAAAAATAATAAATAGTACCTTCGTATTAATAATTTCTACTCAAAGATGAAAATGTAAGAACGCGTTTACATTGTCGTAATAATATTTTTATTTTATACATTTTAATATCAACATATAATATCTATATTTTTTGATCAAATTATCACAAAATTATTAAAAATATCGTTTTTATTTAAATATTATTTAAATTATTTTTTTACTAAAATATTATAAATATCATCGTTAAAAATATCACTAAAATATTATTAAAATATCGAATAATTTATCAAAAATATCAATTATTGATTTTTTTTTTCTTTTTTCTTATTCTTTATGGATAATAATTTTAATTTATTTTTATAACTTCTATGAAAGAGAATATATTCTCTTTTTTTATTTATAATTTATACATATGAAAAATAGATAAAAATATTATCATATTATTAATAATGAACTATAGAAAATAATTGAAACAGATATAAAATATTCATTAATCAATTAGGAGTGAATACATATTGATAAATCAATAAAATTTATTTATTTATAATAGTTAATATCTAATGTAAATGTATAATCATAAGTTATAATTATGTTTTTTAAATAAATTAATTTACACAACAATTAATACAAAAAATAATTATTAATCAAAATAAAGTAATTTATTTTTAACATATAATTATCTATTATGTTAATTTTTATACAATAATATTTTATTACATAAAAAAATTTGCTTTTTAATTATTAGTAAAAAAAAAATCGTGATTTTTGCCGACTATGAATAATAATCGTTGACAAGATGGATAACTTAATGCTATAAGACCTATTCCACGGACTCTTCTACCGTTTCAAATGAAATATAACACTTTTTTAAATAATAATAATGATGATGATATTATAATATAAATAATTATTATCATAAAAATGTTTTATTATTAATAAATTTAATTAATAGTAATGATATTAAAATATAATAAATATTAATATTTTATATATTTTTATTATAATAATAATAAAAATTATTGTAATAATATCATTTATATTCTTATACCAAAAGATGCTTAACCATTTATGTAAATTTGACTTTTCGTCTTTATTTCAAGGACATAGATATCAATTTTGCTTTGTCTCATGCATGTTATAATTAACAGACAGCTAGCCACTTTATTTATTTGATTTTCATCTTGCATTTTCGAATCCACATAAGAGTCCAAGCAAAATAAAATTCCACATTCGAATAACGTTGCTTCCATATGCAGTGCATTTCCTCAATAATTGAGTAATTATATATATATATATATATATATATATATATATATATATATATATATATAATGCACATGAATTTGGATGAGGTTATTACCATACCTCATTTTTTTTCTTTGTATTCTATTTATTATTAAATTTAAAATTTATCAAAAATATTATTTTATCTTTAATATATTTATATTATATCAATTAAAATTTATTAAGAATATTTTTGATAATTTTTAAAACTAATAATAAATATGTTTTGGTATTTTTCTTTGTATTCTATATCAATTAAAATTTATTAAGAATATTTTTGATAATTTTTAAAACTAATAATAAATATGTTTTGGTAAATTATACTCCATTAATTTATACACATAAATTATACTATTATGTTTAAATTAAATATGTTAGAAATGCATATGTTAATGTGAATGTACGTGTAGGGTATTGAAAGTTTCAATGAAATATGTTAAAAATGCATATGTTAATGTGAATGTATGTGAGTGCCGGACATGCAGTGCATTTGAAGTGTGTAACTATTTTATGTTAAGTAGCTATAGCATTGGTGGTAAATAATATCAGTTTCTAACTGATATAAATATATTGTATCATTAGCAATATAATTCAAGAATTGAGATACATTTCTTACATTATTCTCTTATACTCTTCAATTGTCATTCTTCATTTTTTCTTAGTTTTATTATCTCTTTATGGTATCAGAGTTATGGTTCAAGAAGTTCTAATGATGAATAAATCTGCATTCAATCTAGCAATTCTTCCTTGAGTTCATTGTTTTCCTTGCAAAACATATAAATCAACCTAAATTTTTTGGTCAAACTTGATAATACAAACTATCTAATATGACATCAATAACTGAAACATGTTCGAGTTTATGGCTTCCAAGGATTCATTGATGATATAATGGCTTCACCTTCAAGATTTGTTAAGAAAATGGTTCAACTCACTGATAATGATTCAACACAAAGTAAATAAATTATTGAATTCAATTCTTAATACGAAGAATAAGATTGTTATGAATTAGATTTATAGTTCTATGACACAAAATTATTTGAAATATCTTATTAAGAAGAATAATGATTCAATTGAGTCTTATTGGAAAGCCTCGGAGAATGTTTTCTTTGACACCTCTCAAGCCCAATTGATGCAACTTGGGTTGTAGTTGCAAATTCTTCAAAAACGTTCAATGCTTATGAAGTCATGTATTGGTATTATAAATAATTTGATTGATCATATTGTAACTACAAGTGATGAAATTTCTATTAAAGAGCATGTTCTCTATGTTCTCGATGGTTTGGATAATGAGTATTGATTTATAATCATGAATATCACTGAGAAAAAGAGTATCCATCCTTGATGAAGTATCCAGTTCTTTAAGAATTAATAGAAAGCAAGTAGAACGCATGAAAAATGTCAATTCATCTCAATTGGTGCAAAAAAATGTTGCAAGATTCATACCTGTTGGGTATCAACAAAGGTCATCTTAGAATACCATGCCATAGTATAAATTTATAACAACAATGCTATTGTCAAAACTCAAAGTTCATAAGATTTTTTTCCCAAAACTAGAATCAAAACTGTGGCAATAATAAGGCAATGGAAAATACAAAGACACATGTCAAATATTCAAGAAATAAGGTCATAGTGCCTCGATATGCTATTTTTATTACAAAAGCTCTCCTAAAAACTCAAATGCTAATTCTGGTAATCAAAGACCATCACATATTCATTTTTGATAGACACAACTTCAAGATCAAAACCAGTATGATAATTTCCAATCTCAACAAGATATGTCATCTAATTCTCGATCTCAAGTTCAGTTTGGTTATTTGTCTGCTGAAAATGAGTTTCCACTAATAGCATTCTTTACCTAAGAATCAACCATGTTCAATATTTCATGTGCAACAACTTAAGATCGATATTGATACATGGATACTGGAGCTAACCATAATCTCACAAGGAATGTGAATTTCCTTAACAATCTTTAAGTTTACAAAGGGTCATAAGAAGTTATGTTGGGAAACGATAGTATTGTAAGGAGTCTTGCTTATAAGGTTTATTGGTTTAAAACTCAACAACATGCTTTATATCCCTCAACTTATCAAGAAATTGGTCTCGGTGAAGCAGTTGTGCTCAAACAACAATGTTACGATTGAATTTTCTTTGAATTTCTTTTTCTATTAAAGTCATAGTTGAGAAGAAAGTGTTGCTTGTTGGAGGAATTGAGTAAGATTTTTACAAGCTACCTATATCTCATGCACTCTTTCATATTATTGCTTCTTCTACTACTAATTATCTTCCTATCAATAATATTGAATGTCACTATAAAGTGGTGGTTAATAGCACTCTTTGGCATGACAGATTAAGCCATCTTCATTCAATGGTGACCAATAGTATTTTCAGTAATAATAACATGAGTACTAAACTAAGCTTTCTACCTGAAGTACATGAAGCATGTTAGATAGGAAAGTCTCATAGACTACTTATATTGCATAACATAACAAGTGTGCTAAGGTTTTTGAGTTGGTATATGTAGATACTTGGGGTCCTACTACTATGATGTTTGTTAATAGGTCTCAATATTTATTGTTATAAGTTGACAATTTTTTTAGATTCCAATGGTTTTATATGATGGTTCAAAAGAGTCAAGTGTTGGATTTGTTTAAACATTTTGTTGCTTTGATGAAAAAGCAATATATTACTAACATTAAGAAATTACAAAGTAATGGTGGAGGTAAATTTCAAACACTTGATAAATTTTTGTTTCAATGAGGATATCACGGGAGGATTACATGTCCCTATACTCTATTAAAAAATAGTATGGTAGAGAGAAAGAACAAACTTGTAGTAAAGATTGGTCTATCTTTACTTATTAGAGTTGATTTGACTGTTCAATTCTTGAAGTATGCCTTCAGAAGGGCTATACATTTGATTAAAAAAATTCCATCAAAAACATTAATAAAACCTTATGAGCTATTGCATAAAAACCTTCCTACGATCATCTTAGAACCTTTGGATGTTTGTGTTACCTTATAATCCAAACAAACTTAAACCTAGATCCATCTTGTGTGTATTTCTTGGATATCCACCCCATCAAAAAGGATACTGGTGTATGAATATGGTTACAAAATAGGTATATGCGAGTCCTCATATGGTATTTCATGAATGTGTTTTTCCCTTTCTCACCTTGAAAAAATCACATTTACTTATTGAGCTTGGTCAAGCTAGCCTATCTATCTATTTTATCAGTTTGCCTATATCCAAACCTGTGTACAATGTTTTTAATCAATCAACTTTATAGTCTATTATCAATGACACATTTACCAATTCTGATATACCTATTTTGTCCACTAACATACCCAATTCTTCATATGACCTTTCATTTTCACCTTTGCAAAATAACCTTGTTCTATCTCATTCTACTCAACGTTAAAAGACCTTTATCTCTAACTCTTCCTTGTCATCTTAAGTTCCTAATATGTCTATGTTAAATTTAGATGGCCTTGACTTGTTTGTCTTATTGTTCACTGAACCATTACCCGTGGTCACACCAACCTTACCTTCACCCACAAATATTTCAAATATGCATCCTATGCAAAAAAGATATAAGAATGGCATCATAAGCCCAAGGTTATTGCTATAGAGTTCACTTTTTTTAGCTTCTTAGTGTTTCAAAGGCCTTGGTTCCATGAAAAAGGAATTTCAAACCTTGGTTAGGAATGACACATTAGAAGTGGTTTTGTCTCCAAAAAAAGCCAGGATAATTGAAAATAAATGGGTGTTCCGTGTGAAGCTCAAGGATAATAAAAGCTTAGAAAGATATAAAAGTAGAGTGGTTGAAAATGGATATGATTAGATTCATAGCATTAATTACATAGAGAATTTTAGTCATGTGGTTAAGGCTTCTACCATCATTTTGGTCTTAATTTTTGTATATATCAAAAGAATGGATTATAAGATAGCTTGATGTCAACAATGCATTTCTAAATAGGGATTTGCAAGATGATGTATACATGGCACAACCATAGGGAATCATTAATAGGAACAAGCTATATTTAGTATGAAAACTCAATAAAAATCTCCTGGTTTATTAAGTTAAGCAACTATTTAATGTAGTGGGAATTAAAATGCTCTAACTCTGATAAATCTATTCTACTTTACAATACTGAAGTTGATATGATTATTTTTCTCATATATATTGATGATATAGTGGTAATAGGAACTAACTTGTCTCTTATTTGATCTATTGTGAGTAAATTGAATAAAGATTTTAACTTAAAGCATTTGAGAGAATTAATTTTTATCTTGGAATCGCAAGTTATCAGAACAGATGAAGAGTTCAATCTCTCTCAGCATAAGTATATTTTATAGTTGCTTGAAAAAGTTCAACCTAAAAATGCAAAGCCAATTCTTACACCTATACCTTATCGTAAGACATTGTCCAAGCTCTTAGGTTAGGTAGTGGATGATGCTAGTCAATATAGAACCATTATAGATGCATTGAGATATTACATATTGATTAGGCCTGAAATTGCTTACTCAGTAAACAAGTTATGCCAGTATCTATGTCCCCCTACTGATCTTCACTAGTCTAGAACAAAAATAGTACTTAGATATTTGGGTGGAACAACTAGTTTTGATGTAGTATTTCACAAAAGTTCCTCTTTGAGCATCAATGCTTATTGTGATGCAGATTAGGCTTCACGAGACATACTGAAGGATTTTGCATCTTTCTAGGGAACTTGTTGGTTTCTTGGCTCTCTAGCAAGCAAAAGGTTATGTCAAGGTCTTCTATAGAGACAAAATTTCTCAAGGAGTTGATCGTGAAGTAGCTGCAGTCACCTACCTTCATTGTGATAATGTGAGTACTGGTCTGTTAGCTAAGAATCCTGTTTTGCATTCAAAAACAAAATATATGGAGAACGATTTTCATTTCATTAGAGAAAAAGTGTTGAAGGAATTGTGGTACAATATGTTCCAAGTGAAGAACAAGTAGCTGACATGATGAGTAAAGCACTTCTAACAACACATTTTTAGAATTTGAGGATTAAACTTACAATTCTAAAGAAGCCTTGGGTTTATGGGGAGATGTTAATAGGAATGTGTGCGAGTGCCTATAAATGTAATGCATGTGACGTGTGCAACTGTTTTCTGTTATACAGCTATAACATTGGTTGTAAATAATATCATCTCCCAACCTATATAAATACATTGTATTATTAGTAATACAATTCAGAATATAGATACATTCCTTACATCACTCTCTATATACTCTATAGCTCTCATTCTTTATTGCTCCTTGGTTCTATTATCTTTTTTAGCATGTAATGCTGATAATATTATTTAGCATATATCAATAAAGATTCCATCTATGGCTACCTTGTCTCGCATCTCATGATAGCTACTCTATTCTATGTTTATAGTGTCAAATTTAAGTAGCAACTTGAACAAACAAAAGCATGTATTTTTTCTTCCACTGAAAAAGACCCGTATTTCTAATTTGAACATGCATGCTTTAGCAAAACATATCATATCAATTTCTCCTTATATTTTTATAGGATTGTGGCAATGCCAATCACAAAATACTCAAAATATAAAATATTTAAAAATCTAAGATAAAGGATTAAATTGAAGCTGATATCCAAAAGCCCGTCTTTTTTCCTTTCTTTACTTCTTTTGTCTTCTCATGAAATTTAAAATGCTATGTAGAGCAGTTTTATATTATCAAATTTTTCATGATAAAGTCAGTTAGTCAAGTTGATTATGATGAATTTGGAAAAGTAAAGCTATGCAAGCATTAAAGTTATTAATTTGTACATCGAAGAAAATAAAAGATTATGACTTTACAAAGACCAAAAAACAACAACCATGACTGAACAAGAAGTTAGCTTAATTACATTCATGATGACTGAAAAATGAAACTTCAAACTTACAAAAGGATGAACTCCTATGAAATTCATAAAATACGGAGGAATCAAAAGAAAAGAAGCATCTAAAAGGACATAAGAAAAAATAAATAGCTTGAAACTTGAGATTGATATGTCAATTTAACTAAAAATAGATGAGCAAGCATATAATGAAAATGAAAGCAATGACTGTGTTACAAGAGGAAGTATCGAGTTGAATTTTATAGAATAAGAACTAACCTTGAAGAGTATATTTAGCCCTTACCTTATTTTCTAAAAAAGATATCCTAGACATATTGATGAATCCATAACTATAATTATTGAATTGTAAGTGTTTGACATGTATGTTGTATAGAACCAACATTTATAAATAGTGATGAGTATATTAAAGTGTAGTTGGGAGAGTTGGATTTCCCAACTATTTGGAGAGTTAAGATTCTCTTCCTGACTAAGTAAAGCACGTATATGCTAGATAAAACTATATCAACATCAAGGGGTCATTTTTGTTTTTTTACTTGTCAGGGATATCTCTTTGTCTTTGTTGATATATATCAACTAGATTTATTCAACAAAGTCAGTATTATTGTTGTTTTTACAGTTGAATTTTCATTGTAGATCAAATGGAAAAAGAAGAAATTACTAATTGAGATATCCAAATATTGTTCTTAATTTCAGCAACCCACCTACATTATTTATGATACGAGAGAAAAATAAATTAATAATTGGATGCCATATCAAGTCAATATAAAAATATATAAAATTATATATATATATATATATATATATATATATATATATATATATATATATATATATATATATATAATTCATATTTATTTCTTGTTATATATCTTACAATTTTTAGGGTTATTTTATTTTTTTTACTCTTCTTTTTCGGTGTAAATTGAGATAAGATGTTAGTAAGATTCATAAAATAATCCATTAATTTTCAAAACTAATATCATATTATCTCACTTGATTTTTACTAAAATGAGATGACAATGAAACAATATTAATTAAGATATCTTATTTTTTTTCTAATGGGCTTAAACGGGACAAGCAATAATACAAAAATAATAGAAAATATGAAACTGATAATTTAGAATGTAAGTTAATTAAAAAAATGATACAACATATATTTAAAGTTACACATGTCTTGATTTTCTCATCTCTTATCAAACAACAAAAGAGTAATCTTTTTGCTTCACGAGAAATTATTAATTACTAATGTAATAGTTGATGTTACATTATTTATGCATGATATGCATAGAGTTTTACAAACACACTAAGAAATACTTTGGGGGGTAATAGTTGATGTTACATTATTTATGCATGATATGTATAGAGTTTTACAAACACACTAAGAAATACTTTGGGGGGCTTATTTGAAACAACTTTTACCCAAAGGAGAAGAAGTTTTCGAAAAGTTCATACATATGTAACAAAAGCTCATAAAGAAAAAAAAATAAAAGTGTATACACATCTACACTGATTCAACAACCCATATAATTAAATGAGGTTACCACTAAGACCCTAGAAAACATATTTGTAAAGTTTATAGGTGTTGATCATATTTGTGAACAAAATATTTAAATGTAATTTAGTTTCTAGGCGTGCTATTTAAGATCACTTTTAAGCTGAAGAAATAACTGAGCTTCAAATGAACATATTTCAAGTATACTTATATTATTATACATTCTAGATTTTATATTAGACATATATGAACATTTAGTATATATGTTACTCAATCGATAGAGTAATGTATGGATTGATAGAGGAGGTAGATCGATTGAGTATCGATCTACAAAGGTGTCACCTTTAAAACTACTATGAAAAAATATATTGACAATGACGATGAAGAACTTGTACTCATAGAAAAAAGACTCAAGAAAATCTTCAACAAAAATAATCTACAAAGTAAAGGACAATCAAGTCGCCCAAAGGATCAAAATCTAAGAAAATTCAAATGTATGAGATTCGAAGATAAAAAATCTAAACCCATTGGACCTCAATTTTTGGAATGCATAGGTTATGGTCATTTTGTAGCTGAGTGTGTCAACAAGAAGACCAAAACTGGAAAGCCTTCAATGCTACACTTACTAACTCTGAAAGTGACAACAACAATTCTATTAAATCAAAAAATAATAGCACTAACTTTATGGCATTTACTACAACAATTAGTGGACACTCTAGTAAGTCTAATATTGATTCAAACAATGAGAAATGTGACTCTGGATTCCCACTAAACAAATTTAATGCTCATAGCCTTGATGAATTGTTTATATGTTTAGTAAGATATAAGAAGGAAAAGATAGGTTACTTGTAGAATTAAATAAATTGAATGATAAATTAAAATCCTATGAAATAAATTCCTCCATGTTAGAAAGGGAAAAACTTGAGTGTTCTAAAAGTATTAATGAATTGAATTCAAGTCTTGCATGTCTAAAAAAAAAAAAGAAACTGGTGTATGAACTTGAAAAATCTAAGAAAACTATCAAAAAATTAACCATTGATGCTGAAAGGCTAAACAAGTTTCTTGATTATGGAAAACCTTTTGGAAACAAGAGATAGCTAGGTTATGTAAATGAGCACACTACACCATCTTTTTTAAAATAATTGAGTTTGTAAAACCCTCTAACATGTCCTCCTCACATGTTGTCAATACACCATCAGTATCAAAGAATGCATCGGTAAGGTCTTCTAACCTTACTCATACTGTTACTTATTACATACGAATTACAATTGCACCTGTGATTGAAAAAACTGTTAAGTTTGTACTTGCTTGTCATAATTATCGTAGGAAAGGTCATATCAAGCGTAATTGTAGATTCTCTATGACATCAACTCATTTTAACAATGTTTATCATGCTCAAAATTGTAGAACTAATTATCATCATCCATAAATGCATGTTGTATCTTCATTAATGATGAATAAGAAAATAAAGGCAAGTCTAAGGATACACTAACGACAACTACGTTAATTGAGTCCAAACCCAAAGATATTAACAAACCAAAATTTAGGAAATTTTGAGTTAGGAAATATTTCTTTTTTCCACTCAACTGACCATCCTTCTTATTCATCTAGGTATTTTTTTCCTTTTTAATGCTTATTTTATTGTATGTGAGCATGTTAGTTTTATTGTTTTTTTTCTTATCTTTAGTTTGTTTGTTCATTTCTTAATTTAATTTAGTTGTTTGTTTTTTAAATTTTTGTTTTAATTCATTTAAAATTTTTTATTCTTGAAAAGCTAAAAAAATAATCAAAAATTAATTAAGGGATTAGAATTATTCTAAACCTTGAAATATACTTCAAATTGTTTTTAATTACAAAAATTTGTTTTTGTAACTTGATTTACTTTGATTGACTCTTCATTGTGTAAATAGATATTTTATCCTGTGTACTTACAAGTTTCTTTACATTTGGTGATCGACACTGACAAAAATTTACTCACACAAAAATAATCATGATTGAAGTTTATGATTATTTTTTTGAGATTCTAGGACTTGAGATAACCTTGACTACTAAATTGTATTTGAGCTCTATCTTTCATTTTAAAAAATGCTACTACACACATTGTTTTGAGAGGACTACATATTGTGATGTGTGAAGCTACAACAGTGAGCGGAGAGGGCTACCACACAACTAGTGTAAAAGTTATCATATTAGGTTTTTGGCTTGTGTATATTTCCTTAAATAAAATATTAATAATAGTAAAGGAAAAAGAAAAATACAAAAGCTTTTGTAGCACAAAAACAAACAGTCACAAATGTTTATAAAAAAAGAAAATAAATAACTAATTTGTCATAAAAAAATAATACAAGAGAGGGATATAAAAAGATAAAATTCTCTCTTGGTAAGTAATTTTTGTTTTTTGAAAGTAAGAATTCAACTATAAATTTTCATGATAGATGATACTCTTTATCTTAAATCTTTCTTGATTGATTTTAAATGAACAAATTGACATATTATGGTAATTCAAACTAATATCTTATTTTAAGTAATTGTCAATATGTCAGCACATGTGTTAAGCGTGTATGTGTGCCTTATCAAAATACTTATGCATACAATGGATAATTATTTTCTAATCAATGATGATTATTTTTAACATGCTTATAATGAGTCATGTTCATGTTTGAATAAATCTATTACCTTTATTTATAAAAAAATAAAAAATTTTGTTTGACATTTCTTGTTTTATTTGATTATTTTTTGTTAAGTAATTGTGTAGTTATAGGACTTAGGCGGAGTAAAGATATTTCCAAAAACTCTTGAATGTTGATTGATCGATGATGAACTAGATCAATCAAAGTTTGAATATCGATCGATTGATGTTATCCTCAATCGATAGAACGGGTTCAATTTAAATACCCGTCTACATTTTCCCTTCCCTTTCACGAACCCTATACCTATTTTTCACACCCTTCCTTTCTCTCATTTTCTCAAAAAAAAAAAAAAAAAAAAAAACTCACAAAACACATTCTTTTTTATCCTAATTCATTTAAAATTGGTTACTAATTACATTACTAAGATTAACTTATGCAAAAAATCATTTCTGTGCATAAATCTCAATCTCTTATTTTCCTCATATTTCTCATTTTCTCTCCAACCAAACATAAATATTTGGCTCAAAATTCTCATAAATCCCCTTCTTGTAATCCAATAACAATTCATTGATTTCCAATCTTCAATTTTTTCGGAAAATTTCTATCAGTTTTAATGTTTTCACCTTATAGGGGCATTTTGGTCTTTTTGATTTGTGCTCGTTTTTCAATAGTTTCTCGATGATGAGAACTCCTTGAGTGTGAACCAACTCAATTTTCATCTTAATTAGGGGATGAAGATTCTCAAAAGAGGTATAAAAATACTATCTCTAAGCGCCTAATTTTACTTTACCATGGTATTACCTGGATTGAATTTTATGATATAGGGATTATACGAGCCATTAGGGCTCTAGGTTAGCAATCTCTTTTTGCACCTTCAAAATTGTATTGTCCACCTTTGGTAAGTGAAATATATGGAAATATTGATCCAAAAATACGTTCCCCTCAACCAATGAATTATAGAGTATTCATTCAAAACAAGATCGTTGACATATCAACCCAAAAAATCAATAATTTTATGTCAATCACAAATACTGGGGAAGATGGTTTTCATTTGGAATAATATAAAATATCAAATGAATAATTGTTAATCAAACTAACTAGATCACCAAATGCTCGTCTTGATTCTAAACTACTGTATATCTCAAGTGAATTTACTCCATTTTATTAGGTTTTGAATAAGATGGTCTATGTTAATCTATTGCCATCCAAGCATTCTTTAGATATTGGTTTCCTATATGTTAAGATTTTTTATAATATTGGAAAAGGAATTGCCTTCAATATAGGAACAACCATTCAAGATGAAATTGTGAACCAATCTCAGATCATAAACTTGAGGATTGGACTTCCTTATGGTTGCCTCATTACCCAATTGATTCTTTCTGTTGGTGTGCTATCCACAAAGGTTTCTTAATCCACTTGCTATATGGGTGACATTGGGAATTTAACCATTTCCATATCCTTGCCTAGACCTCTAAGAGATAGAGATCTAGTGATGTTG
Organism: Hippophae gyantsensis; assembly: GCA_030763125.1. NCBI lineage: Eukaryota > Viridiplantae > Streptophyta > Magnoliopsida > Rosales > Elaeagnaceae > Hippophae > Hippophae gyantsensis. The sequence goes on along the minus strand of CM061033.1, from coordinate 16,233,019 downwards.
GAACCAACAGTGGAAGAGCCACTAATATTGGAACTAGTGGAGAGTCAAGTGATGATGCTTTTGGAGACAATGAAGTGGAAAAAATAATTGCCTTCGAACCTTCTGGTATGCTTATGTACTTTTGCTTCAATCATTCAATACATTGTGTATTTGTTCAACTTGTTTGTCATTATTTTCTTATTGTGTTACTTATTTGTATGACAAGAAAAAGGATACTTATTGATTAATATTTGAAGATGGAGAGTTAATTGAAAATTTTTTAATTGGGAGGGATTACATATAAGGGAAGTAATACTTAAATATTTTTATCTATTTTTACTCATCAGTTATGTTTATTTTTTTCACTTTTTTATTATTATTTACACTAAAATAATAAACAATGAGTCTCTCGAGACAAGTTTTGTACCTCTTTGTGTTTTTTTTATTTTTAACGTACATATGAGATGTCAAGATTTAAGCAAAGATGGTTTCACCGGATCATAGGATAGTTCACTATGTAAAATTATTTTTCCTATGGACGTGATGTAGTGAGAGAGAGGTTTTGTCACATGAATATAATTTAGTTTTTAGGCATGCTTTTCAAGATCATTTTTCAAGCTAAAGAAATTATCGAGCTTCAAATGAACACATTTTATGTATGATTTTTTTTCATATACACGTTAGATTTCATATTAAACACAGATGAAAATTTAAGTCATCGAGTAATGTATATATCGATTAAGGAGATAGATTCATCGTACAATCTAAGTCATCTTGGATTGACTTTAAAATTGGGGTAAATCGATCGAGGGTTAAATCAATTGAGAATCAATCACATTCGATCTACTTGGTCTCGAGTTTTTATATTTTATAGCCTGGATCGATCGAAAAGGGTTTCGATTGATCAACCTTATTGGTTCGATCGATCAAGCTTGGCTTATATCAATCAAGTGGAAATGACTTCAACTTTAACTTATTTGTCTACTAGAGCTAAGCCTTTTAATTACTATATTGTCCTAATTCTTTAAAGCCCTTTCAAGTAATTTTTTGGATAGATTAGTTATTAGCCTTTGACTTAGGGCTTTAATAATTTCTAATCTCTCAACCATAATTGTTTTAATCTCTTGATCATAAGCTTTCTCTCAATCTATTTTGCAAAATCATATTTTGTTAAGATTTTTTCTTTGATTAATCTATCAAACATTTTATGATCATGATTGATAAATTAGCAAGTCTATATTTTCAATTGATTATGTTTAATTGATTAACAAGTCTATCTTTTCAAGTATCATGAACTCAATCACCTGTTCTAGGGTTTGCAAGAGATTTTGTTTTATATGTTATTTCATTAAATCATCTAGCTAGGATTTTTCTTTGTTTAATCTGATCTAGGACATGCCTTGTACTTGTGTTATTGTGTCAACTTTTTAGTTACCAACTGAATGAGTTCGATAACTCGTGTAACTCGAGTTCATCGAAACGTTAGTCTAAATCCATACACATAGCTTATAGAGACTGTGAAAGAAAGTAGACGTAAGTAAATTACTTAGGGACATTATATGTGACGAATAGTTTGAGTCCCAATCTTGTAATTGAAAATTATTTTCATAATTTATAGTTAGGTGGTCCGGTGGATCGATGGTTTTTCTCTTAAGTCATTTTGTGGTCTAAGTTGTTTCCATAAAAAAATCTCGTTTGTCAATCTTTATTTCCACATTATTTTATTTACACATGATTGCATGTCTAACCATTTATAAAAAAATTATTTGACATAATTTGATTAATATATTACCTATTTATCTCATCTAATTAATTAGATCTGTAACTAACTATACTCATGTTAGAAAAGTGTAAAAGCTACCTAAATCCTTGTCAGATGCTACACTATTGCTCTAAATTTCCAACCATATACAAATTACACATTGACATGTTTAAATATTTGGATGTATACTTTTATAGTTTTTTATAATACATATTTCATTTGTCTTAGTGAATGCATTAGTAATCCGATCACTATAAATAGACAAGTAGCTCATTCAATGTTTCATCTTGAAATTGTCTCTTATCTAGTATTTTGTACTTTCACTTTGGTTCTTATAACAATATTGCAATTTGTGAAGCTTGTTTTAGGCTCTAGATATTGGAAATTATCTACTACTGAGAATTCAAAACTTGTGGAAAATATTGAGGATCTTGTCACTAACTTGCCAGGTCAGCTTGAAGTATACTTCAGGAATTATGTTGTCTATGTAATAGTAAATAAAACAAACAAAAGGGCACCTTTTACTGGTTTTATGAGGGGGTTTTGTCTATAAGAACCAACTCCTCGACAATAGTTTAAAAATGAGCATAAGTAGGATTTAAAAAAAAAATAAGCAAGACCTTACCTTAAACTTGAAAGCAAGATTTTTAATCAATTTTATTTATAAAAAAAGATATATTAGCTCTATTTTACAAAACATAATTATTATAAACATAAAAAAATATTAACATCTTATAAATTTATAATTAATTTTAAATACATAAATCTTTTTTATCATATCATATATTAAAAATTTTATTTTAAAAAATAAAAAATAATTTATTTTACAATAAAATAAATATAAATTTATACTTATATTAAAAATGATATGCTAAATATTTTGATAATTCATAAATAATATAATACATTATTATTATTATTATTATTAAATATAATTATAATTATATTTAATAAATAATTATAATATTAATTATAATTATGATATAAAAAATAATATTCATAAAAATAATTTAATTATTAAACAAATTTGTAAAGCTTCTATATCCAATTTTTTACGAGATATAATACAAATATAAAACATTATATCACAATTTGTTTGGAAAAATATTATGTAATATAATATTATATAATTATTTTTATTATTAATATAATAAAATATATAAATTATATTGAATTACTTATATTTTAATACTTAAATATAATTATTGTTAATAAATATTTGTTATCTTAGTAATAATTAAAATTATAATAATATTAGAGATATGTGTTACAATGTAATCTATTTTTAAATTTTTTTAATCTTAAATATTTTATTTTTTTAAAATGTCAATAATTTTTCATAAAAATTATTGTAACTATTTAGTAAAGTTTTTAATAATTTATTATTATTATTATTTTAAATTATTTTATAATAAAATTTTGATAAGTTATTTGTTATAAAAAAATATATTTTTTATTATATAAATATAAATTATTTTATTATTTTTTTATTTATAATAAAAATAAATTATTATTTATTAAAAATTGATGAATGAGTATATTTTAAGAAAATAATGTTCTGGAAATTAGGGAAAGAGAGAGAAGGAATAGACAAAAATATTTTTTTTTTTAAAATGGAGTTGATTGGCCGCTAATTATAAAAGGAGAGAGAAAATGTTATGGGAGTTAGAAAAAACAAATGAAAAAGGAGAGAGAGAAAATATGATGGGAGTTAGAAAAAACAAATGATCGACAAATTGTTAAATTGTTAACTTGTTTAGCAAGTTTGATTTTGACAATTTCTAAACTAAATCCTAATTAAGTCCGTTTTTAAACTATTATATATTAGTAGTCTTTTATAGACAAAATCCCTTTTATGAGATTGTTTCTCACCCATAAGAAAAACCATTGGTTTTGTGGCTCAATGGAGGTAATCATGTGTTTAAAGTCATAAAATACATATGAAATAGTTAAAAAAAATTTCTTCTCTTCATCTATTAACCACAATCTCTTGCTACATTCTTGTTGTTCTAAATGCCTCAACATAAGTTCTTATCTAAAAAAATATTTCTAAGGTAATTTTAAAGAAACACTTTGTGATAAGAAATATCTTAGTCTCAAGTAAAAACATTATATTTCCTCTTAAAAGTGATTTACTTTCAATTTATTACTTTATTATTATTATTATTTTAATTAATTTGATACTTTATGTACTTAATTATATATAATCAAGTATTTTAATTAACATTCATGTTAAATTTAGATTAAACCAGTTACTAGATTGTCATGTGAGATCACTTCTTCCCTAAATCATACAAAAACATTTGACCATTCAATTTAATCACACTCGAGGAGACATATTCCATCAAAATTTAACACGATTTTACTCATTTTGAGGCCAGTAATATTCTCATACATGACCAATCTTTTGATAAATTACTTAAAATATAATTATGTAGGTTAGATATTAAAATATTGTTAATGCATAAGAGAAAGCTAGTGCAACTTTCTCAATATCTATATATAGGTAGCCTTATCTTTGGACAGTCCTTGAAGCCTACAAAACAACTTCTTGAAGGTTTATAAGCACAAGTTATGGTTATTTGGTTTATTTTTTAAATCACTATGAAGTTCATTTTTACACCTTTCCAAATCTTCCACAAAATATAGAATATTGAATAATTTAAGATGGAACAGTTGTTGCATGTTCTTTACTAAGTGCTCTTCTATGGGATATGGAGCAATACAAGAGATTGGTCCTTTTTTGGTGGACACTTATGGAAATAGACTTAAATTTAATCCCTTTTGTGGAAAGTGAATGTATAAGGAAATTATCACTATTTGTAATTATTATGATTTGAAAAATATTTGTTACATTTGGGTAATCCTGAAACATATAATGCCAAGGACTAGAGAGGTTTGGTGGATTATGCATGGAGTCATGCAGTGGATTCAGATGAAACCTTCATAACTATCAAAGAAAGTTGTGATTTTGATAGCAATGATATTTGGAGTAACAAGGATTGTAATGAAGCTATGAAGATAGTTCTCAAACAATACAAGGAGATTGATATTTATAGCATTTACACTTTTATGTGCATTGGTGATACAACAAGCTCAATTGTTGATACCAAACAAGTTGTGATGAAACGATCATCCAAAATGGTGTGTGATAATTCAAAAACTAGTTTACTTAACTTGTTGAAAAGTAATTAGTTTCTAACATGATCATCATGGATTATGCTTATCAGATGCCAAGAATTATGAGTGATTTTGATCCATTCCTTGATGAATATGCAAAATCCTTCTTCAATAGACCAGATGTCCAAAATGCCCTTCATGTCAACAATATTGGTCTTGAGATAAAGAATTGAAGCATATGCAAGTAATCAGTCATGGCTCAGTAACTATTGTTTTCATTTTTGTTTTAATATATTGATGTCAAAGGACTTATTAACAACAACATATTTAACTAATTTTCTTCGGTGTAAAAATATTCAATGAATGGTCGGATTCTAAATCATAAGTTTTTCCTATTTGAGCATGGTTGGCACATGTCAGGATATACGCGTGAGGTCTAAAATTTGGTTAAAATGTGTTTCTTTTGACTTCCCCAACTCTCGAAACCAATACCTATCCCTTAAGTGCCTTATTAGCTAGTACCATCTAGACTACTGGTCCAAATGGTACCAACTAATAAGGTACTTAATGGATAGGTACTAGGTTCGAGAGTTGGGGCGAGTGAAAGAAAAGCGTGTCAGCCAAGGCTAGGACCCATGCGTATATCCTGACATGTGCTAGCCATGCTCAAACATTAAAATATGCCTTTTTTACCTACAATTAATTAAGTGTTTGATATATCTACGTGGGGCCCCGAAGCGTATTATGGGTTCATGCATTTCTTTCATCTTTTCCACCTCTCGAACCTAGAACTTAGCCCTTAGCTAGCCTCAGGGAAGCAAGGTGATACCATTTGGACTATTAGTCCAAATGGTACATATGTTTAAGCATGACTTTCACATTTAAGGATATCCACATGGGCCTTCCTAGTGCTTATGGGTCATTGGATGTCTGGCTAAGGATAACACGTTTATTTCGTTCTCCCTAACTCTCAAACCTGGTCCTAGCCTCTTAAGAACTTATTAGGAAGCGAGTTGGTACCATAGTCCAAATGGTACCACATTGCTTCCCTAAAGCTAGCTAAGGGCCAAGTCTTTGGTTCAAGAGGTGGGAAAGGTGAAAGAAATGCGTGAACCTGTGATACGCTTTAGGGAGCCCCATGTAGATATATCAAATCCTGTACTGGTTGTAGGTAAAAAGGGAACCTTTTTATGTTTGAGATTGTTTTCTTGTACATGGAAGGGATATATCTGTAGGCTCTAGTTCCTGACTAGTGGACAGATTCCTTTCGCCCTTCCCCATCCTCGAACCTTAGACCTAGCCCTTAAGTACCTCAGGCTCTTAGAGGTTGGTACCAACTGGGCAAAAGGAATCCGTCCACTAGTCAAGAACTAGGACCTGTGGAGATATCCCTTCCATGTGCAAGAAGTCAATTTCAAACTCCAGATGGTACAATATTTCTTCCTAATAAGCTACTTAAGGGCTCGGTACTGGGTTCGAGGGCTAGAGAGAGCGAAAAAAATGCGTGTTATCCAAGGTTGGGCCTCACGCTTATATCTTGACATGTGCAAGTCATGCTCAAATACTTCCTATATATATGAAACCCATAGCTGCAGGGCTTTGAATATGGGTGTACTAGTACAACTCTTCAATTCTTAGGTTGTATCAATTCAAAATATTTAGGGTCCGTTTCCTTGTTTTTTCTTGTTAAAATTAGTTTTTGATAGAAAAAAGCAGTTTTAAGAAGTATGTTAGCCATTACAAAATGTGTTTTTTGAGCGTTGAGCACTTCTCACAATTTTTCCTATTTAGTCTTAAAGTTATTTTACTGTCAAAAATGTTTTTAGAGGATCCCAAAAGCACAAACAAATAGACCATTAATGCATTTATTCAATTTGTGTTGGGATTTCATCCCATTTAGACAATGTATTGCATACGCCTACTGCTACTTCTAATATCATTTTAGTCAATAAATTGTGTGCTAATAATGATATCTCTGTTGAATTTGATTTGTTTGGTATCTGTGTCAAGGATATATATCCAATGAGGTGAAGCTTCAAGAACCTAGTTCTCATGGCTTGTATAAGGTGGAAAGTTCTGAACATTCTAATGTCCCTAATGAGTATGTACCTGCTGGCTATCATGCTTCTCTAGATACTTGGCATAGGAGGTTAGATCATCCTTTTTATGCTATTATTAAAAATGCTATCCAAAATTGTGATCTTGTTATTCCTTTCTCTTTAATGATAGTGTAGTAGGCAAGGTGTGTTCCAGTTGTCAATTGGAAAAATCACACAAACTACCTTTTGTCACATCTCATAAGAGGGTGGACAAAATATTTTAATTACTATATTTAGACTTGTGGATTGCTCCCAAGCATGTTACCTCCACTGATAGATACTTATTATCTATTGTTGATTATCACTCTCTATTTACTTACGTTTATTGTCTTCACTCCAAGCATCAAACTCACTTACTATTTGGTCTTTTTAACAACATGGTAGAAAGGAAATTTGATGTAAAGTTGAAGGCTATACAAAATGATGGTAGAGTTTAAAATGCTCATGACTGAATTACAAAAGGAAGGTGTTATGCACAGGTTGACATGACCCCATACTTCTAAACAAAATGGTATGGTAGAATGTAGGCATAAGAGGATTGTGGAATAAGGATTGACTTTCCTCTTAGTTGCATATATGCCTATTGGTTACTGGCCATTTTATATGAGAGAAACAACCTATCTGTTAAATAGATTACCTACCAAAATCTTCTTAGGTTTGTCTATTTATGAAGTATTGTTTTCTACACCATCTGACTACTCACAGCTCAAAGTATTTAGCTATGAATGTTTTCCATATGTACGTACAAGCATACAATACTCATAAATTGGAGCCAATAGCCATTGCTTGTGTGTTTGTTGGCTATGGTGGAAATCTGATGACTCTATGAAAGTAGAGTCAGTAGTGCACTGTTTTTTACTTAATATTTACTTGTTTTATTCAATAAATAATATTTTTATGGCTAAAAATATTAAAATACAAACTTTTTAGTGAAAAGGGTTAAAATATATTTTTTGAGATTTTTATGAATTTTCAACTCAAGAAAAATTAGGAGTTGTCATGTGGCTTGCCATGCAAGCAGAGGAGATGATTGGGCAAGCCATGTAGATGCCACGCAAGTAAGAATAGTGAATCACATTACGCCACATGTGAGGAGGACAAACCACATACCACGTGTTAGCACGACATTCAATCCAAGTTTGGAGATCGGTCAAACTACCCTACCACGCGTCACCACGCCATTGCTCCTCGTGTTCCACCCATGCACCACACCATTTGTTTCCGTGAATAGCGTTGCATTGTGTGGCATTGAATCAGTGAGCATTGACTCTGAATGATCTCCCCTAGCACTCGTCACTCCCTGATTCGCCCAATGAATTTTGTATGCCATATGTCACGATGCGTTTAGCTGGCGCTGTCATTTTTTCTTGTTTTGATCACAACCCTTGAGCTAAACCATGAGGAGCCATCATTAGCATAATTTTGGTCATTTTTTGGAGCGAAAAAGAGAGAAAAATACAAAAAAAATCAAGAGATGACACAATTTTGGTGGAGATTAACACTACAATTCAAGATATTGATTGTATTTCTTCTTCTACTCTTTTCTTTATCAATTTTTATGTCTTTATTTATGAAAAATATTAGCTTTATGAACACAATTATGGGTAGATAATTTATTAATATAAGGATCTTATGAACCCAATTTTCACCATGTGATGATTTAATATTTTATCCCAATTATAATTTTAATTTAATTATATTATTTAATCTGATTTGTATGCTATTAATTTTTTGGCCAAAAATTTATCTATAGAAGCAATTAAATAGATTTGAGAGAATTATTTAATTGTTTGTCTTGATTAAATAACATGCATAGTTTCTAGGCAAATATTTATGATTCTTATGTATGTGATCCATAATTGATGAACTTAATGAGTAGTATGCAATTTAATTGGCATGAGAGTGTGATTAAATTAATTACTATATGGTGTGTAGTTTACTTGAGAGAGGAATACATTCTAGGTTAGATTCAATTGATCAGGTAATTAATTGATAATTATATTAGGAAGATTTTAGCGATTTGCATGTTTAAAAAATTGGGGGATTAAGTATTCCTAAATATTTTCTCATATATCTTCTTAGTTACCAAATCTGATTTAATTAATTATTGTTATTTACTTTTAGTTATTTTAATTTCATTTTCTTAAAATATAAAAACACAAAATTTGATTTTTATTTTTTTAGTTTTAAAAATTAGTTTCTAATAAAATAATCTTCGTGAGAACGATCTTTTCTTATCATCATATTACTTGTTGCGATACATATACTTGCATAGTCATTACATACACAATTTGTGTGGCGATCAAAATGAGAAAGGGTTTTTGTGCTTAAATAGGTAAATTGGGAAAGTTATGACAACTAGACATGTGTTTAATGAGGCAAGTTTTCACTTTTGAAAAGATAGTGAAGTTTTTTCTAGTAGTGCTACTTTAGCCTCTTCCTCGATCATACTACCTGGTCTTTTTCCTGTGTCTACTACTTCTCCGTGTGTTAATGGGTTGTCATCTGACTTGCACCGATCTAAATTACATGATAAAGGGGTGTCTACAAATTTTTCTATATAATCACTATCTAATGTAAGCAAAAAAGGTATACCTGCAATCTTGTCTCCTATTATGATACAGTCAGAATAAAATGATAGAGATATGCCTAGTCAATCTAGCTTAGCTATTCCTATATGTATTCCTAGCACATCTCATGAATTAAATGACTTTCAACCCATGCCTTATTCAGAGTATATAATGCTATATAAAACACCTCATATAGTATATATTAATGTGCCTTCATCCCCATCTAACACTTTGAATGTGTTTGTTCAATTACCTGATATTACCAATGTTTCTACTCTACCATCTAATACACATACCATGGTTACACATTCCAAATCTGATGTGTTTCAACCCAAGGCACTTATCTATGCCATATCTCCAAATGGTATACATTTAGAACCCATAAACTATAAGAAAAAGGTCTAAATATACCTAAATAGAGAAAGGCTATGCAAAAGGAGCTTTATGCTCTCATTACAAATAATACTTGAGTAGGTAGTGTTTCCTATTGTTCATCCTATTAATTGCAAGTGGTTATTCATGGTAAAGTTGCTAGCTGATGGTACCTTATAAATATAAGGCATGGTTGGTGGTGAGAGATTTCTTATAATAGTGTAGAGTGGACTTTAAAGATATATTCAGGCCTATGGTGAAAACCACTATAATAAGAGTTGTTGTCACATTGGCTCTATTTCGATGATGGAAAATAGGGAAAATTGATGTGAATAATGTTTTTCTCAATGGAGATTTAATTGAAAATGTCTACATGATCCAACCTATGGGTTTAAGGATGGTTCTGGATGCGTGTGTAGACTTAAAAATGCACTATATAGGCTGAAACAAGCTTCACTAGCTTGGTATCAAAAAATGCGTACGTGCTTGGTAACCATAGGAATCCACAACTCAAAAGCTAATAGTTCCCTTTTCATAAAGTCCTATTCTGCTTATTTTCTAGTCATTTTGGTGTATGTTGATGATGACAAGTTCAGTTCCAGTGATGATTGATCAATTGATAGTTGATTTAAACACCAACTTTACATTCAAAGACTTGGAGTGTTCAAGTACTTCTTAGGCATAGAGATTAATTACTTTGAAGAATGTATTCATTTTTGTTATTAGAACTATATTAGAAACTTGCTTGATGCTTCTAGTTTAATAGAATGAAGTCCTTTTTACCACACCAATGAGCTCATGAGCTATACTATAGCCAAGTCTGATGGATCAAATTTGACTGATGGTACTGCCTACAGGAAATTGGTTGGTTGGTTGCAATGCCTCACCATGATATAGCCTAATATCTTCATTGCTATAAACAAGCTTTGCCAATTTATGTTTTCACCTACAAAAGTCACTAGTTTGCTCTTGAACGCCTACTGAGGTACCTCAAAAGCATAATTCAATTTGGCTTGACACTAAATCAAACTGAGTGTCGAGAATTACTGGTATACTATGATGTTGACCATACGAGTTGTTCTGATGGTAGGCGCAACATTGGTGCATTATGTGAATTCTTTGGAGGGTGTTTGGTGTCATTACAATCTTCTAAACAAAAGGTAATCTCTCGAAGCAGTACTGAAAGTGAGTATCATACCATGGCCACTACATTAACTGAGATTATTTGGCTACAATATCTATTTCATAAGCTATAAATTCAATGTTGTACACCTATGGTCTTGACAAATAGTGTGAGTGCCAAAGCATTGTCACATAATCCATTCTTTTATGTTCGAAAAAAAACACATTAAGGTGAATTATCATTTCATCCATGATTGTGTTGTTTAAGGCCAGTTGGTGATTGAATATGTTCCCTTAGTTGATAAAGTGGCTAATGCACTCGACAAGCCATTTCCTAGCTCTAGTATTCTATTTCTTCATCCTATATTGTTGATGTTGCCTCCACCATCAATTTGAGAGGGACTATTAGCACTAGTGATCATGTTGAGGAAATAAGTCCCACATCGACCAGGAAACCAGCAGAAGAGCTGGTTATAAGCCTAGGCAGTCCTCATCCTTGAAAGCGCATTTTTAAGGAATGAGTTAGGCCCAGGTGAATTAATATGGTATCAAAGCTAGGCCTTGGCGATGAAGGAGCACACTCAGCGCTACCCAAATACCCCACAGTGGAGGGACTGAACCTTTGCCAATGTAAAGAGGAGTGTTGAGGAAATAAGTCTCATATCGACTAGGGAACCAGTAGAAGAACTGGTTATAAGCCTAGGAAGTCCTCACCCTTTAAAGCACGTTTTCAAGGGATGAGTTAGGCCCAGGTAAATTAACATGGTATCAGAGCTAGGCCCTAGCGGTGGAGGAGCACACCCGGTGCTACCCAAATACCCCATGGTGGAGGGACTGAACCCTTTCCGATGTAAGGGGGAGTGTTGAGGAAATAAGTCCCACCTCAACCAGGGAACCAGTAGAAGAGTTGGTTATAAGCCTGGGCAGCCCTTACCCTTGAAAGCACATTTTCAAGGGATGAGTTAAGCCTAAGTGAATTAACATGGTATCAAAGCTAAGCCCTGGCGGTGGAGGATCACACTCGGCTTTACCCAAATACCCCACGGTGGAGGGATTGAACCCTTGCCGATGTGAAGGGGAGTGTTGAGGAAATAAGTCCCACATCGACCAGGGAACCAACAGAAGAACTGGTTATAAGCCTGGGTAGTCCTCATCCTTATAAACACATTTTCAAGGGATGAGTTATGCCTAGGTGAATTAACATGGTATCAGAGCACACCTGGTACTACCTAAATACCCCACGATAGAGGGACTGAACCCTTGCCGATGTGAGGGGGAGTGTTGAGGAAATAAGTCCCCTATCGACCAGGGAACCAGAAGAAGAGCTGGTTATAAGCTTGGGCAACTCTCACCTTTGTAAGCACGTTTTCAAGGGATGAGTTAGGCCCAAGTGAATTAACATGGAATCAGAGCTAGGTCCTAGCAGTGGAGGGAATGAACCCTTGCCGATGTGAGGGGGAGTGTTGAGGAAATAAATCCCACAACGAGCAGGGAACCAACAGAAGAGCTGGTTATAAGCTTAGGTAATCCTCACCCTTGAAAGCGTGTTTTCAAAGGATGAATTAGACCCAGGTAAATTAATAGATCCTAAGAAAGTTAGCATGCACTTGAATATAGTTTAACATTTCTTGAGTAACTGGTTAATGCATACGTGGTAGTTAGCATCTCATATACTTGCTATATAAAGGCATGCGTGCATAGCCTTTTGGTTGTAATTTTGAACTACAATTTCCCTTTCATTTCTACAATATACATCATTCACACTTTTTTCGCCTTAGCCTTCCCTTAATGTTATCTTCTGCTTGTTTCATTGAGTCTAGCTTTCATTCCAAATGGATACTAAAATCATAGAAATTTTTAAATTACATTTAATTAAAGGCTTTTAGGCATTCGTTATATGAATTAATAAGAGCAATTACCATTTACGGAAAGAAAAATAATTATGGACTCTTAATGATATTGATAATTTTAATTTTAATTGTTTAATTTATTATTATTGTAGCTATAATTAATATAATTTTAATAATTTATTTAAATGTGAAATTAAAAATGTTTTGGGAGAATTTAAGTATTTAATGTTAGTGATTTTTAGAGAGAAGTAATAAATGGTATTCACTGAATCATCCTCCTTATTTTCCTCATTTAAGGGATATATATAAGTATCTTTACGTACATAGCAGGGTGCATATTAATTGACCTGAATGATATAAAATATTTTACAGAAATTAGATTACAAGCATTTACAAACAAGTGGAGGATATTTATATACAGGTCGTTCATATAAGACGACCTTGATCATCAGGATATAACTTTAGTCTTGACATCCGAAACCTCATTGCTTTATGATGAGATAATTTTATCGACTGGGTTCGTACCAAGTTCGCTGCATAAGGCCATCGTTGAACCAGTCTTAAGTCCTCGTTTTATCCTAGCAGGGTACCTATACTTATTAGGTCGCACGTCCATTACATTTTTAATACCAAACATTAACTCCTCCATTCTTTTTGATTTTGAGAAATCTAGAGAATATTCTAGGTTGTATATTCCTCATAAATAATGACCCTGTAAAGAATGCAATTTTACTGTTTTAAAATATTTATTATTATTTTTATTTTTAAGACCTTTCAGCTTCTTGTTTTTTGTATAAATAGTAGTAGGAGAATTTTCCTTACTTTTTATCTAAGTAAATATATTCAAAGGATTTCAGCCTGTTAAAAGGTCATTTTATTCTTCTATAAGGTCGCTAAAAAAATTATTTGTCTCTACAGATACAAACTTCTCATTTTAGGTAACTATTCATCCTCTTTCTTAATGTCGTATAAAGGAAAAGAGGTGAGATCTTCAAAGGGAGATCTTTCCAAAAATGTTTCTCTCCGTCGTGTTTCTTCGAGGTCGTTAACAACCAAACGACCTGAAATATCGGGGAGTAGTGATAATGTACCTTTCCCAAGGATTGTTAAGGAAGGGATTCTTGTTCTTCCTACTTCCTCGGGGTCAAAAGTAGAATCTACCTCATCCTTACGGGGTTCAATTCCTATTATCAGGATCCCCGTGCCCAAATCTACCAGGATACCTTGCCCAAAAAGGAGAAAGGAAAATAAGGGCGAGCCTACACATAAAACCAAGGATAAACATCAAATTGAAAAAATGTTGAGTGTTTTAACAGTAAAGGATTTGGAGGAGATTAGACAAACATATGACATTCCAGCCCATGTAGGGTTAATATCAGTACCTCCTCATTTATGTGATGCTGATGACCCACCACCGGGGTGGTGGGTGATACATTTAGTGGCCTTTAAGATAGGTTTACGTTGCCCTTTTCCCAAATTGGTGGCCTGTGCTTTAAGTACTTTTGATATTAATTTTGCACAAATAAATCCAAATGGGTGGCGAACTCTTTTATGTCTTTCTGTAGTAGTTGGAGAGCATGGAATAGATCTGGAAAATGATGAATTAAGATGTTTATATTGTTTAAAAAGGAAAGGGTTAGATAAAGAGCTTGCGTTATAGGGCACGGGTTGCATCTCAAATTACCTGATAGCACCTCGGGCTAGAAAAATAAATATTTTTATATTACTGGGGACATTTAGGGTGATAGGGTGGATTTTTCAATTCGACATACCAGGAACCCTAATTTTAATACTTCACAACCTCGAGCTAGTGAGCTTATGAGTAAAGTGGATATTAGTGGTAAGGAAAAAATGAGACAGATTGAGCTACAAAATACCTCGAATGAAGGTTATCGCGATATCCTAACTATATCTCGCTTAAAGAAGTTCGGGGTATGGCGGAGTTATACAAATGAATATCAAGGTCGTTATTTCCTTATATATATTTGTTTGTTTATGTATATTCACACATCATTGGTGAATTTTATTAATGTGTATATATATATTTTGTAGGAATGGATTACTCATATGTTGATTTAAGGGATCTTATTGATACATCAAGTGTACAATGGTTAGCGTCTACCTATGCTCGTCTGGAGCATATGACCCCTTCACCTACTCAAGAAGATTTGTTCGCTAATTTAGAGGTCGAAGCTGACCCAGAAATTGTAATTCCTTTTACTAACTTGGGTGAACCGAGCCTGGTATCACCTCATGAACCAGGAACGTCAAAGAAAATAAAGGTTAGTGATTATACTCCTGGAATGGAAGTTATGGATATGGATGATTTTGAATTTGATGAGGTCGTTTTAAAGGATGTCGTTGTTTTGGAGACCACTGTTACTTATTTTAGTGAAGGGATTTTTGAATGAACGGATCTCAAAAGAGACCTGTATCATCATTTTGGAACAGAAATTGAGAGGGTGCAAGTTAGAGCAACTCATAAAAGTAAAGGGGGAACACACGGGGAACTTATTACAGATCATCTTTTGGAGGTAATAAAAATTTAATATCATTCTGCATTTGTGAAATAAACTCTTGTTTTAACTTTTGTTGTTTGTAGGCGGTATGTTTATCAAGAGAAGCCGAGTTATCCTTACGGGGTTATAAGCGCAAGGTACAGGCTAGCCAATTACAAATGGCCAAATATGAAAGAGTAGTAAAAGATAAGGATATCTTGATTTATGATAAAGATACAAAAATTTTGAATTTAGAGAACGAGGTGATCGATAAGGTGGAAAAATTAAGAAAGGTGGACACTTATTGTTTTGAAAAGGGTGAAGCCGCTAAACACTTTGAGAATCTATCAAAAGAGGCTGATAAAAGGATCCTCGTGCTGCAACAGTCTACTCTATCGACTCAAGTTAGCTCGCTATCTACATTGGTGGATACAGTAAGAGCAGAATGTACGAAGGCCTACTGGAATGGTGTGAGCTTCGTAATAACTAATCTCAAATTGCATGCCGAAAAGCTAGGTTTGACTACACCATACTTGTCATTGATGTGAGCTTTTCAGAGCAATAGACCCAAGACATCTGAGGCTGCTACACCCCAAGGCTCTCCTCCTAACATTGCGGCCACCTCAGGTTGTCCACATGATGGGGTGGTAGTGGAAGATGCTACTCCGTGATAAAACGTTATATATATTTTTGGAAGTTTAACTGTAAATAAATTTTTGGAACTTGGAATCATTTAATTCTAAGATGTTTTTAAATGATTGTATTTGTTTATATATATATATATATATTCTTTTTGAAACCTATATTTGTGAAGTTGTTAATGTGGTATACATAATTTAGAGGATTTGAGGCCGTATTGATCTGAAATTTATTCGTAGTCCGTTTTAACGTGATGGATTATAGTGTAATAAATTTGGGTGATTTGTTTGAAACGTCGAGGTTATTATCATCTGATAAGATACTTCCCTTGATTGGAGAACAAGGTATTTCCACTCAGGGTGAGGAAACAAATCCAACCTTAATTGAGATGCCAACTTTGTCTAATAGGATAAAAAGAGCTGTTTTTCCTACCTATAGTGAGGAGGTTAACCAAACTCCTCAGAAGGTCCCAAAGGGAAAAATGAAGGAAAAACGTACAATTACTAGGTCGTCTAATCTTATTAGGAACGAGGCTAGGTCGTCTACTCTTTTTAGGAACGAGACATGTATTGAAAAATCACCACTGGATGAGGTGAAAGAAAAAGATGGTATGTTTAACACTCCTCGTGCGCAAGAAGAATTATATCATCATTTTGGAGTTCCTGAAGATCGTCCTTCCATTTATACAGTCCGCAAGAGAGAAGGAGAGACGATGTGGCATATGATAGCAAGGCGTATGTTTGATGTAAGTGATTGAAATAAATTCATAACAAAGTGCATTGGTATGTATCTATTAATAATTTTTTTAGGCTATAGCTGTAGCGAAAGATGCAGAGAAAGAGGCAACAATATGTCAAGAAACGAATGAATATACGGAGCAAGAGTTGTGTGTGTGGAAAGCACAATGTAAAGTTTTGAAGAAAGACTTAGCAGATGCACGAGAAGATTTGAAGTTAGCGCTTCTTAAACAAGAGAGATATAAAAATGAGGGGGATGATTTGCACAAATTAATGGAATATTGGAAAAATAGGGCGCTTGAGAAGGAACAGACATAAGATTTATTCATAAGCATGTTTATTAATAAGTTGTTTGTAATAATATATTTAAGATTTCTTCATAAGCGTGTTTATTACTAAGTTGTTTGTAACAATGGTATAACTCTGATATCATATGGATTTGATTTGGGAAACGTTATTCATAAGTATTATAATGTGTGAAGGTATCACATCTCGAGTAGGGGGGTCCGGGGGCTCCTCCTCCAATCACTAGGCATAGGATATATCCGGCATCCCAAGTGGTGGGGGGAGGGGGGGTCAGGGGACTCCTCCTTCAATCACGGGGTATGAGACAAGCCATTGGTTGATTAAGGGGGTCAGGGGACTCCTCCTCCAATCACGGGGTATGAGACAAGCCATTGGTTGATTAAGGGGGTCAGGGGACTCCTCCTCCAATCACGGGGTATGAGACAAGCCATTGGTTGATTAAGGGGGTCAAGGGACTCCTCCTCAAATCATGAAGCAATGGAAAATGTCTTGCATGTCAAGTGAGGGGGTCAAAAGACTTATCCCCACTTGGGGAACGAAATAAAACGCCTCAGAACACTTGCGGGTATATTTCGCATCTCAAGTGGGGTGGGGGGGGGGGGTCAGGGGACTCCTCCTCCAATCACAAGGCATGAGATATATCCCGCATCCCAAGTGGGGGGTCAGGGGACTCCTTCTCCAATCACGGGGCATGAGACAAGCCATTGGTTGATTAAGAGGGTCAAGGGACTCCTCCTCCAATCGTGAAGCAATGGAAAATGTCTTGCATCTCAAGTGAGGAGGTCAAAAGACTTATCCCCACTTGGGGCACGAAATAAAATTCCTTAGAACACTTGCGAGTATATTTTGCATCTCGAGTAAGGGGGGTTAGGGAACTCCTCTTCCAATCACGAGGCATAGGATATATCTTGCATCCCAAGTGGGGGGCGGGGGGGGTCAGAGGACTCCTCCTCCAATCATGATTTTATCCGTGTTGAACTTATTGATTAGAAATCCATGTCATATATAAATATTTATTTCGCATGAAATATTTACATGTGATATTTCTTAACAAGTTCTTCGTTCCAACTCAAACCTTCTTTTATGCCATCACATTCTATTATGTAAGAACCTGTTGGTGTGATACCATATATTTGATACGGGCCTTCCCATGTGGCGGAAAACTTACCCGCCTTGGTGTCGACTTTGTTGCCCAATGCTTTCCATAAGACCCATTCTCCGATAACAAAGCTCTTGTGTCTGACGAATTTGTTATGTCTTTTGGAGTGTTCTTTTCTGCGATTCAAGTCTTATCAAAGCTTATTCTCATTTTTTTTCAAATAACAACAAGTCTTCGCATCGTAAGCAATCATTTTCTTCGTGATCAATATTGGATCGAAGGGTAGGTTCTAATATATCTAAGGGTATGACCGCTTCGGTACCATAAACCAGAGAAAAAGAAGTTTCTCCTGTTGCAATTTTAGGAGTAGTTCGTGTTGCCCAAAGAGCACCAGGAAACACATCCACCCATTTTCCTTTAGCTCCTTCCAAACGTTTCCGCAGTATATTAATGAGGGTTTTATTAGATGATTCCGCTTGACCATTTGCTAGTGGTCGATAAGGGGTAGAATGGGATAATTTGATGCCTTTTATCGCAAAAAGATATAATATTTTGACCGGTAAATTGTCTACCATTATCTGTAACCAGTTCATGAGGCAAACCATATCTGCATATGATGTTATGCCATATGAATCTCTCCACATGTGATTCTTGGATTCGAGCTAAGGGTTTCGTCTCTATCCATTTAGTAAAATAATCAGTTGCGACAATGATAAACTTTCTTTGGCCTGAAGCGATAGGTAATGGTCCCACAATGTCCAAACCCCATTTCTGAAATGGCCAGGGGCTAATAATAGATCTTAAGTCAGTACCCGAACGGTGTGGCACATTAGCGTGTCGTTGGCATCTATCACACCTTTTGACATAAGAGATGCAATCTTTGAGAAGTGTGGGCCAATAATAACCCTGTCGAATGATCCTTTGAGAAAGTGCTCTTCCACCAGAGTGAGCTCCATATTGGCCGTCATGCAAATCACTCAATACCCTCTGAGCCTCAGTTGTAGGTAAGCACTTCAGCCACGGGCCACCGTGATTCTTCCTGTACAAAGCTCCCTGAATGATAATATAACTGCCCACTTTTGTCATAAGTTTATGAGCTAAATGCTTGTCTTCGGGGAGAGTACATTGGATAAGATATTTTGTATATGGCGTCAACCAAGAATCATGAATATTGTGTGTGACATTCATTTGCATTTGAAGTTTCAATTCACTTGGGGTGACACTAGGTCTTGACAAACAAGATATTGGGATAACTTTCTTTAAATTCGAGTTCATCGCTAATGCTAACATGGCTGATGAATCAACGTGGGCGTTTTCTCCTCGTGGTATCTGTTTGATCTGAAAAGTTTCAAACATAGCCTTTATTTTTTTTATCTCTAATACATAGAGTTTCATTCTCGTCTCCTTGGCCTCAAAATCGTTGTTAACTTGGTTTACTACTAGCCGTGAATCGCTATGAATTAACACCTTTTTGGCTCCAAAGGTTACCAACTGTTGCAATGCCAAAAATAAGGCTTCATATTCCACGATATTATTAGTTGCTTGAAAGGTGATTCGAAGGCATTGTTCTATCAAAGCTCCCATCGGGGTGAAAATTACTATTCCCACTCCTGCTCCACGTGAGTTGCTTGCGCCATCCACGTATACGTTCCATAGTTCCTTTTTAGAAGACAATGTTTCTACTACGGGGGTGGGCTCTATTTCTGGTATGACATTACACTCTTGGATAATTTCGTCCGTCCATTCTACAATAAAATCTGCTAAGGCTTGTCCTTTGATCGCAACCAAAGGTTTATAATGTATTTCAAATTCGCTGAGCTCAATAGCTATTTGAGAGAGATGATCGGACAGATCAAGTTTGCCCAAAATAATATCTGAGTTTACGTGCCATCATTCTTATAGTAAATGTCGCTTTATCCAGAGAAGGATATCATCGTTAAACTTTTGTTAATGAATGACTCACATAATACATAGGGAATTGAGTTCCTCCATGGTTGACCACTAATACTGCACTAGAAGCTTTGTCCGTAAAAGAGGTGTCTTTCCCAAGTAATCTTTAATGGACACTACTACAAAAAGAGGTATTTAAGTCGCTGTGTAAAGTCGGTTTTTGGAAAAAACCGACTTATAATGAATTTAAAGTCGGTTCGGTGTAAAACCGACGCTATCCACATAATATAATCAGATTTCGAGCAAATTTTACGCAGAAACCATTTTCCTTCCTCTCTCCTCCAATTTCTTCCTCTCTCTCCTCCATTTTCCTACACCGCGCGCCACCTTCTTTCTAAATTTCCGGCCACCTCCGACCACCATTTGTAACGTCATTTTGTAAGTTATATTTCTCTTCTCATTATCTTTCAGATCTACTATTTTTTTGAGCGAAATATTACAATTTTTTTATACCCATTTTCTGTATAAATTTTTGATGTAGATATGTTTTTTATTTTGTTTGACTTATTTTATGTGGAAATAATATCTTAAATGTTGTGGTTTTGATGGATTATATATAATTATTTTGCGTGGATAATAAATAATTATAGTAGAATTTTGCAGTTTTTTTCTGTATAAATTTTTGATTTAGGTATGTTTTTTATTTTGTTTGATTTATTTTATGTGAAAATAATATCTGAAATGTTGTGGTTTTGATGGATTATATATAATTATTTTGCGTGGATAATAAATAATTATAGTAGAATTTTGTAGTTTTTTCTGTATAAATTTTTGATGTAGATATGTTTTTTATTTTGTTTGACTTATTTTATGTGGAAATAATATCTGAAATGTTGTGGTTTTGATGGATTATATATAATTATTTTGCGTGGATAATAAATAATTATAGTAGAATTTTGTAGTTTTTTCTATATAAATTTTTGATTTAGGTATGTTTTTTATTTTGTTTGATTTATTTTATGTGGAAATAATATCTGAAATATTGTGATTTTGATGGATTATATATATTTATTGTGCGTGGATAATAAATAATTATAGTAGAATTTTGCAGTTTTTTCTGTATAAATTTTTGAGGTAGATATGTTTTTTTATTTTGTTTAACTTATTTTATGTGGAAATAATATCTGAAATGTTGTGGTTTTGATAGATTATATATAATTATTTTGCGTGGATAATAAATAATTATAGTAGAATTTTGCAGTTTTTTCTGTATAAATTTTTGATGTAGATATGTTTTTTATTTTGTTTCACTTATTTTATGTGTAAATAATATCTCAAATGTTGTGCTTTTGATAGATTATATATAATTATTTTGCGTGGATAATAAATAATTATAGTAGAATTCTCCAGTTTTTTGTGTATAAATGTTTGATCTAGGTATGTTTTTGATTTTGTTTGATTTATTTTATGTGGAAATAATATCTGAAATGTTGTGGTTTTGATGGATTATATATATTTACTGTGCGTGGATAATAAATAATTATAGTAGAATTTTTGACATATTAATATTCAGTTTGTTTTATTTTGCTTGTATAGAAATAGTTTTGTAAAATGATTAAAATGATAATTTTTTTGCATTATGTATGTTTTGATATATATTCTAATAATTAGGAAATTTATATATAATAATACTTCAAATATATTCATTGTATACATAATTAAGTAATATGTTTATCTGATGTCATTAATAGAAAATGGACAAATCTTGGATGTCAAAGTGTAGAATTGAGCAAGACTATATTTCTAGAGTTGAAAGTTTTATGGAATTTGCTTGTAGAAATAGTAATACTGGAACTAGTATGATTCGCTGCCCATGCGTTAAATGTAAAAATGAGCGATTTCATGAATTTGATGAGGTTAAGTATCACCTTATCCGTAATGGTATTCTATTGAGATATAAATGTTGGTATTATCATGGAGAAAATATTGATAATATTCATGTAAAAAAGATAAATAAGAATGTGAGTGGATTACATACATCTTATCATAATGTCTGCAGAAAATATGTTTCATGATGTTGAAGATGAATTACGAGAGGATGATCCCGAAACCTTTAATAAACTTATAGAAGATGCCGAAAAACCGTTGTATCCAAAATGCAAAAAATACACTAAAATGTCGGGATTGGTTCATTTGTACAATGTGAAGGCAAAACATGGTTTTTCTGATAAGGGATTCACAGAATTACTAAATCTACTAGTCGATATGTTTCCTGAGGATATTGAATTGCCATCTTCAATGTATGAAGTGAAGAAATCTCTTAGTCGATTTGGCATGGAATATCATAAGATTCACACTTGTCCTAATGATTGCATTCTTTATAGAAAAGAATATGAGACATTACATGATTTTCCTATGTGTAAAGAATCGAGATGGAAACATGGTACAAATGAGAGTACAACACATAAGAAAGGCGTGCCTGCAAAGGTTCTTTGGTACTTTCCTCCGATTCCTCGCTTTCAAAGGTTGTTCAATAGTAAATATACATCAAAGATGTTAACTTGGCATTCAGATAATCGATCTGATGATGGGGTGCTACGTCATCCTTGTGATTCTCCAAATTGGAAAGTAGTAGATAATTTATCTCCTCAATTTTCATCTGATCTGTGCAATCTTCGTCTTACTATTGCTGCTGATGGAATTAATCCACATAGTTCCCTCAGTAGTAGATATAGCTGTTGGCCAGTAATTATGGTAACATACAACCTTCCTCCCTGGTTGTGTATGAAAAGAAAATTCATGATGTTAACATTATTGATCTCAGGACCGAAACAACCCGGTGTTGATATTGATGTATATTTGCAGCCTCTGATAGATGATTTAAAGACGTTGTGGAATGATGGTGTAAATGTTTACGATGCATATAAAGAAGAATACTTTAACTTGAAGGGGGTCCTTTTATGGACAATTAATGATTTTCCTGCCTATGGAAACTTATCAGGACATGCAACAAAAGGTTACAATGGATGTCCTATATGTAGTGATGGAACTTCTGCAACTTATCTTGTTCACGGACGAAAGATGTCTTATAGAAGACATAGAAGATTTTTGCCATCTGGACACAAGTTTAGATACCAAAAGAAACCGTTCGATGGTGAAGAAGATCATGATCAAGCAACTTGACCTTTGCGAGGTATTGAGATATTAAGGCAATTGAATGGGATGACATTCAAACGATATGGAAAGATGAAAAAAAAACTCACTAAGGTAGGGAAACGAAAGAGGTCAACTAATGAAATGGGTGAAAATGAAAAAGAGTTTGAACCGACTTACCATGGTTGTTGGAAAAAAATCAATATTTTGGGAATTACCTTATTGGAAAGACCTACACATTCGTCACATCTTAGATGTCATGCACATTGAGAAGAATGTATGTGAGAGCTTGATTTGTACTTTACTTAATATACCTGGAAAAACAAAGGATGGAATTAAAGCAAGATTGGATTTAAAGAAACTAGGCATACGACTTGAATTGGAACCAAGAGTGGAAAATGATAAGAATCGAACATACTTACCACCAGCATCATATACAATGTCAACAAAAGAGAAGGATGTGTTTTGTAAATGTTTGGAGGGTGTGAAAGTTCCTGATGGTTACTCATCCAACTTAAGAAATTTTGTGTCTATCACCGATAAGAGACTGTATGGATTGAAATCACATGACTGCCATATCTTAATGCAACATTTATTACCAGTTGCTATTAGATCAATTCTTCCAAAACATGTTCGATTATCAATAATTCGGCTTTGTTCATTCTTCAATACAATATGCAAGAAATCTATATCAATTGGCAAGTTAAATTCTTTACAGAAAGAAATTGTAGAGACTTTGTGTCTAATTGAAAAATATTTTCCTCCTTCTTTCTTCGATATAATGATTCACTTATGTGTTCATTTAGTTCGAGAGGTTCAATTGTGTGGTCCTACTTACTTAAGGTGGATGTATCCTTTTGAGAGATATATGCAAGTCCTTAAAGGATATGTAAATAATAGAAATCGACCTGAAGGATGTATGGTGGAATGCTACATTGCTGAAGAGGCCATTGAGTTTTGTTCTGAATACTTTAGTGGTTGCACTGAAATTGGGAATCCTACGCACAAGTTGTTCTTAGAACGTCACATGATCCAAGTAGGTAACCCTATGCTTGGTGGAAGTAAGAAATTATTTATTGATCGCACTCGATGGGAAAAAGCACACCGAATCATTTTGGTAAATAATAATGAGGCATAACCGTACATAGAGTAAGTGATGTTCATTGTTTCATGATTGCAAAAATCATTTTTTATTTAACTATTAATGATGATATATAATTTAATATATATTTAATAACATTACAGGATGCATTTAAACTTATTGAAGATCGATCCTCGTTATAAAAAAAAGAGAGGAGAAAAATGGTTGTATGATGAACATAAGCGAGAGCTTATTAATTGGTTTCACAACCACGTAAGTATCACAAACAAAAATTCATGCATGTATCTTCCTAGATCTATTCAATGTTTTAAAACTTTGCTCTAAACACATTTTGTGTTTTTGTATACATAGATTCGAGATGAACTCAAGAAACCCAATTATAAAATATCAGAAAGTTTACAATGGCTTGCACATGGGCCAAAATTTGATGTCAAATCATTTTATAGTTTCACAATAAATGGATCGAGGTTTACGACTAAAGCTAGGGACAAAGTCCAAGTAAATCAAAATAGTGGGGTGAAGATGGTTGCACAAACTATGCAATTTGCCAGTTCAAAAGATGCTAATCCTGTACTTTCTGATAGAACATATTATGGTATAATACAAGAGATTTGGGAATTGGATTATGAGGTCTTCCATGAAACAGTTTTCTTGTGTGATTGGGTCGAAGATGTTATCAATGTGGGATATAAAATAGATGAGTTTGGATTTACCCTTGTAAATTTATCCAGGATAAGTCACACTGATGATCCTTTCACGTTAGCACTTCATGCAAAACAAGTATTTTATGTGAGCGATTAGATTGATTCAAGATGGTCTGTTGTGTTAACGCCTCCACAAAAAGAGTTTTACCATTGTGATGTTGTAGAAGATGATGACTCTATGCTTGATACATTAACCAATATTAGTAATTTCTCAAATAAATTGCCTAATGTATGTGATGATCTAATTGATGATGATGATGATTCTTCGTCATGGGCTCGAAATGATTGTGAAGGAATATATGTATATGATCAACAACCTACTTAAACATAACGTATGTTCTATATTGTTGTAATAACTCTTATATATGTGTATGTTCCTAAAATTGTCAATTAATTTATATTTCTTCATTGTTTGCAGATATTTCATGGATATTCGAACAATAGAGATTGTAGATCCAAATGATCCATTGGGGTATTTGAAAAGAAGGGGTTGGGCGAACTAAATTATACATAGAAACAAAGACCCCCAAAACGAAGAATTCAAGACCGATGACTCAACGAGGAGAAGAACAATTAAATAAGTTGGTTAGTAATTTTGGTTGATAAAAAGTCTTAATGATATTTAATAATTGATATAATAATGAATGATATGTTTGATGGCTTTATTATTTGTAGAGAGTCGTTCAAGAAAAAATATCCAGGGGTGAAATAATCAAAGAGCCTGGAAGAGATGCTTTATATCATGCATTCGGCCGTGAGCATCCTGGTCGTGTTAAGGGAGGTAGCCAATATGATGGTTCTATGGAGTATTTTAACATTCCAAAACAAAAGCCTCAGACGATAAGTAAGGAGAAGTATACTAAAATTGAAGAAGAATTCAACTCCTTTAAGGCTTCAGTTATGAGTGAGATTGCCACTCTAAAAGAACATCAATCACAACAAATGTCAGCCATGGCATCATGCTACAACCAGGGCATGCCATATTGGCCAAGCATGCAACCATCCATGCCAGGCATACCACCTTCCACGCCAGTCATGCCACAATTCATGCCAAGCATGCCACCATACATGACAGGCTTGCCACCATACATGACAGACATGCCACCCATGCAATCTCATTGCGCTCAAACTACATCCAGTATGGGATATAGCCATCCTATTGGACCTCACTATATGCCAGGAATCATATGCAATCAAGTAGTGGTTCATTTTCTCCGATGCAATCTGCACATTCTTACCATAAATCAAACCAAGATGAACATCTTGGTGAGAATGTACATCCAATAGCTACCCCACATGAGAGTCCTCTTTTATTTGATGAATCATATGTGGTAAGATTTTAATTTCTGTTGTATATAATCTATTATTTTTAAATTCTTATTATATGTTGTATTTTTTTAACACTTAAATTTTTTACAGAATATGAAATGTTTGTTGAAACATCCTTCGTCAACGGACTATGTTGCTATTGAAACGGTACAACAATTGAGCGATGATCGGATGATTCATAATCAATATTTGCCTAATCATTGGTGAATAGTAATTGATCAATCATTGTTTCATGATTGTCCACTACCTGTGCCTTCTGATGCTACCACAGTCCAAGAGGCGGTTGGACAGTATGTGGCTTGGCCGTCGATTCAAGTTGTTCTAAATTTTGACGTGGTACTATTTTTTAACTTAAAAAATAACACTTGTTTACTACTATTATTTTATTATATCTTATATTGTTACTAACAAAATCCATATATAATACTCTTTTTTAGTCTATTATACCAGATCTCTTAAATGCGGCACATTTAAGAGATACAAAGCAAGTATCTCGTGCTAAATCTATGTCTAGTGGCCAATCATCCCGCACCAAGTCATTCAAGAAGAAGCCTTGGAAAAAGTATAGTCATATTTATGCGTTAAAATTCAGTAGAAATCTTGGCACTTTGATGACTATTGCTGGGAGGGCATCTAGCATAAATGATGGATGGATTGTGCCACTTCCTATAGAAATTTCTAGTGTAGACCTCGGCCAAACGTATATATCGATCGAGTGCTTATTGCAACTATTTGAGTATCAAATGATCGATTTAAGTATAATTCAAGTGTGGACAAGGTGAGTCCTCAATCTATTTATTTTTCTTTTATTTATGTAGAACATATATAATTATATTTATATTATCTAATTATATATATATATATATATCTTTTATATAGGGCGTGTTATTATCGACTTCAACATAATCACTCATCACATTTAGCAATGTTCTATGATTCTTCATATGTCAATCAATATCAAGAGAAGGATGTTAGCATCAGAGCTAAACAATTATGTGATAGAGCATTAACGCTTAACAGAAATCAAAAGTTGATAATCCCTTGGCCATTAAGGTTTGAACAAGGCCAAGATCATTGGATGTTGGTCATCATTGATCTGTTTAATAATCATGCTTGGTATTGTGACTCAGCTTCTATAGAACTGAGTAAAGATACAACAACAGTTGTTGAAATGTAAGAGTTATAGTTACATATTAGTTTCTTCTATAATTTTTTGTAATATTTAATTAAAACTAACCGTTTTAAACCTTGATAGGGCATGGAAGTTGTGGAACAAGTTTCGAGGCATTTCCCTCAAAAAATCTCATAAGCTTATATGGACAAAAGTTATGGTATGTATAAGTCAATATTAATAATTTTATTAATTTTACAATTGAATAATAAAGATATGAAAATTCATGTACACTTAAATTTTGTAGGTTCCACAACAAAATAATGGAGTCATGTGTAGTTATTATGTCATGAAGTTTATGAGTGAAATCATCACAAATATCAAACTTTCAATTGATGATGTGATAATATCTTTTATCCATATACATAATTTTTTTTAACATATTTGAGTTTGTTTTTGTAAATAAATGAAATTATATTCTTATTTTGATTTTAAATACATGTAGTTCTTTGGTTGGAACAAGACGGGCTACGATCAGCAAATTTTTGATGATTTACAAGAGGAATGGGCAGAACACATGCTTTAAATTATATCATCACAAGAAGAATCAGGAGAAGATTCTGATGATCTTGAATAGCATATGACGACATGACCCTAAATTTTTTAATGATTTAATTTTTCTATCTATTCCTGTGTCTGAAATCACTTGTTTGATTGATGATTATATGCTCATGTATTTAGGGGGATGCATTGTTTTATGGACCTATTTTTGGCCCAAACTACATCTCATATCTCTTTCCTACTTTCCTTACGAACTCATATTAGCACTTTATTAATCATTTGTTTATAAATATGAATTTATCTGGAATCTCTGCTAGTATTTTTAATGATATATATAATGAACTCTAAATATGAAATCAAGTGTAACTCCGATTTCTTACTTGGCTTGTGTGAGTTTTAGTGCCCATGAACGTGTTCCATATGTTTAAGGGCACCAAAACTCACACAAGCCAAGTAAGAAATCGGAGCTACACTTGATTTCATATTTAGAGTTCATTATATATATCATTTAAAAATACTAGCAGAGATTCCAGATAACTTCATATATATAGACAAATGATTAATAAAGTGCTAATATGAGTTCGTCGAATGTCGCTGTATGTGGTAATCTCTTTTTTATGGTAATATTTATAATGATTTAATTTCTTTATTCGTATGTCTAAAGTTTAGACTGCTTGTTTGATGGATGTTTTACGTGCTCATGTGTATGTAGGGGAATATGAATTGTTATATGGATCAGTTGTTTTTTGGTCATAATGCTTGTGAAGGCCAATCAAGATTCTAAGCCAACCAAGCTTACTCAATCGCATAATTACACTTTGACGACATTATTTTATTTGTAATTTAAGTTAACTATATGTATTATATATACATTATTTGTTTTTGTAATAAATTTAATTATCAAGTAATTAAATATATTTAAATTTTTAATTATTTGTATTATTATTTAAATTTTAGTTTTTTTATGCAATATATATTGAATAATACGAAAAATGAGAATAAAAATAAAAAAAATACGGTATGTAAAGTCGGTTCACGGGATGAACCGACTTTACCTACCCGTAAAGTCGGTTCATCCCGTGAACCGACTTTACATTTTAAGTCACTAAATTTAAAGTCGGTTAAAGTCGATACATTTAGAAATGAAACGGCTTAATGCAAACTCGATATCCCAAGGTATGAAACGGCTTAATGCAAACTCGGTATCCCATAACCAATAAGAATATGACTAGTTAACAATATATTATAAAAGTTTGAGGGTAGTATTGTGATATCTTTTTCAAAATGCAAACTCGCTGCTTTGTATTATTATTATTATAAGATTACATTCGTGCTCATGCTTATACATTTATTTATCATGAGAAAAGTAGCATAAAACTAACACAAGGGTGAAATTGCTATCACTTGACAAATATACTAAGCTTTGTAGAAGATCACTTCTGCTTGGTTCAACCAAGTAACAAGCTCTTCCAAGCACTTTATTACACGCATATCAGTAAAACTATAATCAAATGAAACAGAAGTTCAACTTCGGTGGAAATGTGATTTTGCAATACCCATTTGTTGATAAAGTAGTCCTAGAAAGCTGGTGCACCAATAATCTTCTATTGACATAACATTTGGTTGGCCAACTTAAGTCCTTGTAGCTTTTTATTCCATGGCTTTTTGCTCTTGATACTGAAGGTAGAGGCAATGACTTTGGCAGAGATTTTGGAGATTGGACTTGCAAAGGAATATAGATTGCTTTGCTAATGTCATCATGAAGATCTGTGTCAGAATCAAATCGATTCGAAGCATTGAAAAACATTTGAAACACTTTCAAACAAGATAAATGAAGTAATTTACATGGTTTTGGAAAATCATCGGAGCCATCCATTAGAGTATGCTCAATTAACTCTTGTTTCTTCTTGTTGATTATATCTCTCACATAAGCAATCGACTGTTCCATATCTGCATCTGGGTTCTTTCTCATATGAAGCATTAGAATATTTGTGGTGCCTTCCTCTTTTTCTTTCTGTAGGTATATATATGCATGAAAGAGAAGTGAGAAATATAGATCTGCACCCAGCCAACACTCAACTCAACAAGAGAATGAATTGAGGCCAAAAATAGCATACTTTCTGCCCAAAATAGCATGTTAATTACTTGATATATATGTATGGGCTTCACGTTAGTTTCATTTACATGCTATTTTGCTGCCAATTTCACCAAATTTTCAGGTATATACTATTTAGGACTCGGACTGCAAAAGAAAAAAAGAGTTTATATTGATTAAATACCTCATAACTTTCTATATCATTTAATAAACGAGTGACAACCATGAGCAGCTTTGTTAGATATTCATATTCTGGTGGCCTAAGTTTTGAAATTAGCAAGCTTGGTTGAAGGAAACATGAAGCTGGAAGAACAATGGTGTGTGCTCCAATAGACTCCGTACGAACTTTGAGGTATTCATCCACTGATGGTATGAAATCAGTTCCCCTCCACTCTGACTCAGTCAGCCATGAATTGAATGTTTCGTACCACTGAAGACGAAGAAGAAGATGTCAAACATAATCATACGTACGTCTTGTTTCAGTTAACATAAAAGTTCACAAGGGAGAAATAAAATCTGTAAATTGTGGAGAACTTACTATATCTCTCAGATAGTTTGTTATGTTAGTCCCTTGTTGTTTGAGATGCTTCTTTGACATTTCAGATACAAGATCATTAAGGGCATTAAATATTATCTTACCATGACCACCCAAGCCCTCAGCATCCCATCTGTTATTTAAAGTTCACAAATTACTTTATCGCATAATTACTTTAGTTTTTTTGGTAGAATATATCGTTAGGCTTAATATTTCTCTTTAACGTGATATTTGTTTGCTATTATTTCTAACACATAAATCTTACAATTATCATAAAATTAACATAAAGTGTTATTTTGTCCTTTAATTAAAAAATTATGACAAATTTTGTCATGTGTCAATCTAATTTATAAGTTTATTTTTAATTATTTATCATTATCTTAATAACCTCAATAAAATTATTATTTTAAAAATAAACTTACAAATTTAATAACATAACTAACAAATGATATAATTTTACATAATTTTTTATAACTAATCAAAATAAAATTTTAATGTTAATTTTATTAAAATAATAAGATTTATATGATACTTTAAAAAGCTACAGCCCTTCTACTTTAAAAGGAAAAAGAAAAAAAAAAGAATAATTATCTTAAAAAGGGTACCTTTTAACTGCATCAGTGAGGATATTCAACTCAGTTGGAGATCCTTTAAAGTCAAAAAAATCATCAGCAACTGTAATTAGTACTCCACTTTTTGCAATTATCATTCTTACATCAGAATCAAGAGGCAGAGAGGAGCTGGCAGCAGCAGCAAAATAACAATAGGTTGTTTTCTCTCTGATAAATTCCATATCACTTAGTCCCAATTCTTTTGACCACCTATTTAGAATAAATTAATTAAGCCTATAATATATTTTTTGGAGAGAATATACAAAATTAATTTATAATATATACCTTGTCAATTGATCAAGTTCATTCTTGTACGTTGATTGTCTCAAATTATAATTGTGCATAGCAAGATGAACCAGTTTTTCATTATGAAATCTAGATAACCTGAAATTTACAATGAAAGAAATGTTAGTTGATGCAGTCCAATAAATTTTTGGGAGAGGGGTTGTAGAAGTCCTCACGTTATGAAGTTCTTGTCTTTTAATCACTCAGATTTTAATGAGATAGATATACCTTTGGAAGAGGGCCTTTCCTCTCCAAAGTGAATTCGTTTCATTACCCTCGATCCAAAACCGGTGGTCGAGATGATCCAAACGTGCAATCCATGGAAGACTCAGTTCTTGCTCAATCTTTACCATGCATGCATGTAATAATGTAAGTATTTATTTCGAACCATATGCACAACAAATATAGTTTAATAAATTTAGATAATTTCACACAACTACCATGTAATAATGATTATTACCATTGGACGAAAAGGATTATAAACTCCAACTTCAGAGGAAATAGATTTCTCAAGTAGTTTCTTAGAGAAAGATCTTGTCTCCTCAAGTTCATATTCTCCAGAAAACATCAAGTCGGTTGTGTTGGTTTATAAACTTGTTTTCAAGCCCAAAGAAATCAAAAACAAACTTTGAAATATTCTAGCCCATTTGAAGTCCAGCTCATGGAAGCTTCTATGGTGATGATCTGGATTGATAAGGATACAGCTCATGGTTGGTGGGAAGAAGAAAAATCAATGGATTAGGTAAGAAGATAAGTGTATGGTTTAGATTGTTTTGGTAGGTTTAGATTGTATTGGTAGGTTTAGATTGTATGGTTTAGATTTATTTGTTGTTTCTATAAATACCTTTCAGTAGCAATGTAATAATCAAGTTAAAAGAAATCAGAAACAAAATTTGAGAATTTCTGAGTGTTTCTGGAAAATTGTTCTTGAGTGTTCTTGAGTTTTCAGAATTTTGATTCATAATTTTCCAACAAAGTGGTATCAGAGCTGTAGTTGGAAATATAAATATACACTATTGTATATCAAATCGAAGCTCTCGACGAGACAAATCCGACGCCGCAAGAATCATCCTTATCGGAGTTCGGACGCGCCGCCACGATCCTCCGGAAGTTTCTGCCAGAAAGTGAGTTAACTCACTGAGTCAGCCGAGTTGAAGCCGAGTTGACCGAGCCGTGAGCCTGTTGACCGAGCTGCTGATCGAGCCGCCAAGCCATTTGACCGAGCCATCGAGCCGAGTTGACCGAGCTGCTGACCGAGCCGCCGAAACAGTTGACCAAAAAAGTTGACTTTGATCGTTGACTTTGACTGTTGGCCAAAAAATTCAAATTTTCTCGGAGTTCCTCCTAAGGTTTTTTGACGTTCTGAATCCATCTGTGCGATCAGAACTTATAAATTCTCACTATATTGAAAGTTATGTCAAGTGGAGGTATGTCATCGTTTCAAGTCCCGACACTCAACAACGACAACTATGATAATTGGAGTATCAAGATGAAAGCTCTTTTGGGTGCACATGATGTGTGGGAAGTCGTAGAGAAAGGCTTAAGTGAGCCAGACGATGAAGCTACTCTAACGCAAGTGCAAAAGGAATCTTTGAAGGATTTAAGGAAGAGAGACAAGAAAGCCCTCTTTCTTATCTATCAAGCCTTAAATGATGATGGGTTTGAGAAGATTTCAGATGCAACATCTTCTAGAGCAGCGTGGAATAAGCTTCAAATTTCTTTCAAAGGAGCCGAGAAAGTAAAGAAGGTTCGTCTCCAAACACTAAGAGGTGAGTTTGAATCTCTACATATGAAAGCTTCCGAATCTATTTCTGATTATTTCTCGAGAGTCGCAGTTGTTTCTAATCAATTAAAAAGAAATGGTGAGATGTTGGGAGATGTTAGAATAATGGAAAAGATACTTCGTTCATTAGATTCCAAATTTGAACACATTGTTGTAACGATTGAGGAAACAAAAGATTTGGAAGAAATGACCATTGATGAACTCAATGGGTCATTACAAGCATATGAAGAAAAACATAAGAAGAAGCAAGGGATCACTGAGCAACTCTTCAAAATGCAATTCAAGGATAAACATGAAAACCAAGACAATGACAGAAACCAACGTGGCCGAGGTAGAGGTAAAAGCCGTGGACGAGGTGGAAGCCATGGTCGTGGACGAGGTTGGAATTACAACAACAATTCCAACAACTTTGAGAGAGCAGAAAGCTCAACACAAAGTCGTGGAAGAGGTAATACGAACTCAAGGTATGGAAAATCTCAAGTTCAATGCTATAATTGTCAAAAATTTGGACATTATGCTTCAGAATGTAGAACTCCCAATAATAGAGTAGATGAGAAAATCAACTACATAGAGGAGAAGACCGATGAGAAAGAAACACTTTTTCTAGCACGAAAGGAGGGTGATAATAGTCAACCAAATGCCTGGTATCTTGACAGTGGTGCAAGCAACCATATGTGTGGAAGGAAAGACATGTTCGTGGAACTAGATGAGTCAATAAGTGGAAATGTCTCATTTGGAGATGATTCAAACGTAGCAGTGAAAGGAAGAGGTAACATTCTTATTCGCTTGAAAGATGGGAAACATCAATTTATTTCCAATGTTTACTATGTCCCAAATATGAAAAGTAACATCTTGAGTTTAGGA
This sequence comes from Hippophae gyantsensis, assembly GCA_030763125.1. Classification (NCBI taxonomy): domain Eukaryota; kingdom Viridiplantae; phylum Streptophyta; class Magnoliopsida; order Rosales; family Elaeagnaceae; genus Hippophae; species Hippophae gyantsensis. The sequence goes on along the minus strand of CM061033.1, from coordinate 16,198,843 downwards.
CAACTGTTAGAGAAAGGTTATGATATCCATATGAAGGATTATAATCTTTCTATAAAAGATGATAAGAATAACCTCATTGCTAACGTACCGATGTCAAAGAATAGAATGTTCTTGATCAACATACAAAATGACATTGCAAAGTGTCTGAAAGCATGCTATAAAGATGCATCGTGGCTATGGCATCTATGATTTGGACATCTCAATTTTGGAGGATTGGAGCTGTTGTCTAAGAAAGAGATGGTGAAGGGAGTGCCTTGCATTAACCATCCTGATCAACTTTGTGAAGGGTGCCTACTCGGGAAGCAATTCAGAAAAAGCTTTCCAAAGGAGTCAGACTCAAGAGCCAAGAAGCCACTCGAGCTAATCCATACTGATGTGTGCGGACCGATCAAGCCTAGCTCTCTCGGTAACAGTAACTATTTTCTTCTTTTTATTGATGATTTTTCAAGAAAAACTTGGGTATATTTCTTGAAACAGAAATCAGAAGTTTTTGAAGTATTCAAAAAGTTCAAAGCTATAGTGGAGAAAGAAAGCAGTAGAAAAATCAAAGCCATGAGATCAGATCGAGGTGGAGAATTTACATCCAAGGAGTTTCAAGAGTTCTGTGCAACAAATGGAATTCATAGATCTTTAACAGTGCCAAGATCCCCTCAACAGAATGGTGTGGCTGAAAGAAAGAACCGAACAATCCTCAACATGGCACGAAGCATGCTCAAAAGTAAGAAACTACCCAAAGAGTTTTGGGCAGAAGCAGTAGCATGTGCAATTTACTTGTCAAACCGATCTCCAACAAGAAGTGTATGGGGAAAGACACCGCAAGAGGCATGGAGTGGAAGAAAGCCTGGTATTTCCCACCTAAGAGTCTTTGGAAGTATAGCCCATGTTCATGTACCGGATGAGAGAAGAACGAAGCTTGATGATAAAAGCGAGAGTTTTATCTTCATCGGTTATGATGCTAATTCAAAGGGATATAAGTTGTACAACCCACACAATAAGAAGATTGTGATAAGTCGAGATGTGGTATTCGACGAAGAAGGAGAATGGGATTTTAACTCTCATGTAGATAACTTCAATTTCTTTCCTCAGTTTAAAGAAGATGAGCAAAAAATGAGGGAGCAACTAATAGAAATTCAACAAGAGCCAATGACTCCACCTACTTCACCAATGCCAACCATTCAAGACCCATCACCTTCATCATCTTCGAGTGGAAGTGAAAGAGCCGTGACACGTACACGAAATCTCCAAGATCTTTATGAAGTAACAGAACGACAAGATAATCTTACCTTATTCTGTCTCTTTGCTGATTGTGAACCAGTGAGCTTTCAAGAAGCTGTACAAGAGAAGAAGTGGAGAGATGCGATGGACGAAGAAATCAATGCAATTGAGAAGAACGACACATGGGAACCTGTTTCACTTCCCAAAGGGCATAAGGCAATAGGTGTCAAATGGGTGTACAAGACAAAGAGGAATGCTAAGGGAGAGATTGAAAGGCACAAGGCGAGACTAGTAGCAAAAGGATATAGTCAAAAGGCTGGAATTGACTATGATGAGGTATTTGCTCCTGTTGCTCGATTAGAAACTATACGACTAATCATTTCTTTGGCAGCTCAAAATAAGTGGAAGATACATCAAATGGATGTAAAATCTGCTTTTCTAAACGGAGTCCTTGAAGAAGAAGTCTACATTAAGCAACCATCAGGCTATGAAGCAAAAGGTCACAAAGACAAGGTATTGAAGTTGAAGAAAGCTCTTTATGGGTTAAAGCAAGCACCAAGAGCATGGAATAACCGCATCGACAAGTACTTTCTGGAGAACAAATTCACCAAGTGTCCCTATGAATATTCACTCTACGTCAAGATTGAAGGTGGCGATATTCTAATCGTTTGCCTATACGTAGATGATCTCATCTTCACTGGAAGTAATCTGAAGCTATTTGAAGATTTTAAGAAGGTGATGACCCGAGAGTTCGAAATGACAGATATCGGGTTAATGGCATAGTACCTTGGAATTGAAGTGAGGCAAAAGGAAGAAGGCATATTCATCTCTCAAGAAAGCTATGCAAGGGAGATACTAAAGAAGTTCAAAATGAACGATTCCAAGCCGATCAACACACCAGTGGAATGTGGAATCAAACTATCCAAGCATGAAGATGGTGAAAGTGTGGATCCAACATTTTTCAAAAGTTTAGTTGGAAGTCTGCGTTATCTCACATGCATAAGGCCTGACATCTTGTATGCCGTTGGATTGATTAGCCGTTATATGGAGAAACCGACAATCACCCATTTCAAAGCTGCAAAAAGAATCCTACGCTATCTGAAAGGTACAATTAATTTTAGCTTGTTCTATTCAGCTTCTAATGATTACAAGCTTGTTGGATATAGTGATAGCGATTTTGGTGGAGATATAGACGATCGAAAAAGCACTTCCGGATTTGTGTTTTTCATGGGAGATACTGCTTTTACATGGATGTCGAAAAAGCAACCGATTGTCACCTTGTCTAGCTGTGAAGCAAAATATGTAGCAGCTACCTCATGTGTTTGCCATGCAATTTGGCTGAGAAACTTGTTAAAGGAGCTAAGTATGACACAAGAAGATCCAACCAAAATTTGTGTCGATAACAAGTCAACCATTGCCTTAGCCAAAAATCCTGTTTTCCATGATCGAAGCAAACACATAGATATTCGATATCATTACATCAGGGAGTGCATCACAAGAAAGGATGTACAACTCGAGTATGTAAAATTACAAGATCAAATTGCCGACATCTTCACTAAACCGCTCAAGCAAGAAGACTTTATCAGATTGAGAAATTTGCTCGGCATCATAAAACAAGTTTAAGGGGGAGTGTTGGTTTATAAACTTGTTTTCAAGCCCAAAGAAATCAAAAACAAACTTTGAAATATTCTAGCCCATTTGAAGTCCAGCTCATGGAAGCTTCTATGGTGATGATCTGGATTGATAAGGATACAGCTCATGGTTGGTGGGAAGAAGAAAAATCAATGGGTTAGGTAAGAAGATAAGTGTATGGTTTAGATTGTTTTGGTAGGTTTAGATTGTATGGTTTAGATTTATTTGTTGTTTCTATAAATACCTTTCAGTAGCAATGTAATAATCAAGTTAAAAGAAATCAGAAACAAAATTTGAGAATTTCTGAATGTTTCTGGAAAATTGTTCTTGAGTGTTCTTGAGTGTTCTTGAGTGTTCTTGAGTTTTCAAAATTTTGATTCATAATTTTCCAACAGGTTGCTCTATACACATTAAGTATTACACTTGAGAAATATTCAGGGTTGTTCTCTATAACACTTCTGTTCTCCTCTTGGCATAAAATCTCACTGATTCTCCCTGTTTTTGTGATAACATTAATTCAATTAAGAAAGAAGAAGATATAATTTCAAAATTAAGAACCAAAAGACAACAACATGGCTACAAAAATATTATATAATAATTTATAAAGAAGATAAAAGAGAGATAATTGTTTCTCTAAATCTCAAGATTAACATGTAAAATATTTTGTAGTAATTATGAATTTGAGAAATTAATTAAGCTCATACATGGAAACACAAGGTATCCATGCATCCTTAGGAGACGGAAAGCTAAGGCATCCTTTTGTAGTTGTATAGCTACTGAGTTGCTTGGTTTTGTCCATGCTTCTTCATTTTTGTAATTCCTGAGCCATTGAGCAAAGAAAAATCAAATTACGTAATAATCTTAAATTAATTAAATAATTTTTTTTTTTTAAAAAAATTATAGTTTTATACGTACATGTAAATTTGTTTTAGAACTTGTTCAATGTCTAGAATGAAATGCTCTGCCAATCCTAATCTTTGGATGTGGTTGACAATAGAAAGCCTTATCAGATCTTCATCCATCGGATATGTGTTTGGAACTGCATGCTTGTAAATAATAATATTAATTACAAATTTAATGAGTACTTAATTAGGTCAATTATTCACACCTTCACTGTTCAAATGATAAGATCATCATTATGTTTTTCGTAAAAAGTACAAATCTCGTTCTCACATCACACTATGATCAAAATAATTATTTATCGTTTTAATTAAAAACAATCAAATCAATTGTACCCTAATTTGTAGATTTTGTAAAATAAGGAATTCATTTTCATTTTTGATACTATGGTCAAAGATAGGACGAATTGGTACATTTCCTATCTAAGTGTTATTATTCATTTAAGAAAAATAATAAAACTTATATGAACAAAATAAATAACATACAGTGTTATTAAAATGGATTAAATTGGATGAATTTAATATTGAATATATTTAAATAATTAAAATTTAATTTAAACAGTTTATTAATAATAAAGATTCAATATAAAATGAGTTGGTTATATTAAACAAGATTAGATTCAATATTAAAATTTAATTTAAATGATATTTAATTAGAAATAATTAGATTAAATTTTTTAATAATAAAAATATACAAAGTAAATATAAAAAGTATTATTTATAGTTATAATTTTTAAAGATGTTATAAACTATATCCATGCAAAATAAGTATCTTTAAAATTCTTAATTACTGACTTCCGATATTGGCACATCGTTGAACAAGTTTTTGTAAGTAGCCTAAGCACAATTTGTTTCCTGTGACCATAAATGCTTTAGCTGTTGCAGATGGTGATTGAAAAAGTGACCCGTCCTCTCTAAGGTGACCAATAACGTATTCTTGTTTAATATCATATGACGGAGGAAGAGCTTCAAAATATGAAAGTAATGGTGGATAATTTTCATCATCAACAAGTTTTTCCCTGCATGCAATATTTTTATAAATTAAAAAAAAATTGATAAATAAAACATACCAAACCTTAAACTTTAAAACTTATAAATCAAACCCCAAATTTACTCAAATAGAGAAATTATTATCTTTAACATCCTCTAAAAACAACGTTTATTTATCACATTATAAATAAAATAAACTGTTTATCTCATTTATAAAAATGCATTAAAGATATGTTTATATTATAAAAAAAGACATATTTGGTACAAAAAATGAGAGTTAAAATGAAATTCACACATGAAAAGGATTGTATTATATATTTACTTAAAATTGAGACTATTTTAGTTTTTTCATTTGTAAGTCTCGTTAGCTAAGTATATATATGTCGGCATTTATAGGTATATAATTTATGAACATACGTTTCAAGAATTTTCTGCCGGTAGTGTAATATTTGTGATACACCTTCTTTGAATTCAATCTCCAAACCAACTCTTTCAGCGAGTTCAAGCATTGCTGGGAAAACAATGGCAAACCAACGAGGACAATTATTATACTGATCGTTACACATTTTTTTAATGAACTTCTCTGTGTTTGAATTAATGTACTCCAATCCTGCAAGCGATAAATGCATCAAAATTTAAGGTATATATGGTATAGAATAAAATAACTAACAAGCTATTTCAGAGTGTTAAAATTACATGTATGCTTGTTAATATATTATATATCTATGTGTAAATTAATACCTAATTACCACACCTAACTTCAGGTATATATGTACTTATAACATTCAAAAAATTTAAAAATAGAAATTTTTCTATGACTTTAGTATATTTTGCTCTAGCAATTAATAGCACCATCCTAATTTAATATAGAAGCCATATATATATGATTTACCTTTGTGTATCATTGGTGTGCCAACATTCCACCTCTTAAGTGCAAGAATGCAAGCAAGAGTTGAAGGAAGGCATTCAATGGTGGGCATTCCATGGCCGTCACATTCTGTTCCCCAAAATCCTTCTTGTTCATTCTGGTTATTTAGGACCCATTTCAAACAACTTTCAAACATGGGTTTGGAATTGGAACTGCAACTACTCATTTGGGTATGATCCTGTGGAATCATAGCCATCCATGCAGTATCATAAGCTGAAGGAGAAACTAAAGTATAGGGATCCACATGAATGTTTGGGAATATTAATGTTTCCTTTGTCATTTTCACTTTGTTTTGAACAGAAGGGGAGGAAAGTGGGAATTGTATAGTCAATGTATACAGAATTTTCAGCTTGTATTTTCCCAATCTATACGTTGTCTTAGGTTTAAGGAATTTGTAGAGTATGTTCCTATTTATAGACACACACCCAAATTATTACCGACAAGGAGCGGTTGTCTATTGGCAAGATTCCAACTTTGAGGTATTCTAATTAATTTATTGCTTTTTTTATATATTTTATTTTATTAAAATGTTTCTTTTTAATATCTAATTTAAATACTAATATTTTTTTTTAATTATTTTAAATAATGTTTACCTGTAAAACATGTTGATTGTGCTTTTATTATATAATCTTAGATTACGTGAATGTCTGTTATTTATTATTCTTAAAATAAGTTATTTTTCGTTAGTTATGAGACTGAAATACAATACTATATATTATCATCTTATAATTATAACTGTTATAAAAGATTAAGTTTATATTTTCATATTCAAATAACAATTATAGTGGATATGTCATATTTTGATAAATAATATCTAATATTTTTTTTTTCTATAGCATAAACCAACTATAAAAATAATTTTATATGTATGAAAAAATAAATAATTATATATATTAATTATCTTTTAATAGATGAATTAAATGAAAAAAAATCAAAAGACACATAAAATAATTAATTCTGTATGAATAAATTTTTTTAAAAAATAAAACTCATTATATTGTAATAATTGTCTATTATTACTAATTAAAAGAGAAAACTATAAGTCTTAAAAATATGCATAAGATTTTAATTTATTTTTTAAATTATATTTAATATAAAACTAATTGATTATATGCATTAACAATTATCTTTTAATAAAATGAAAAACCAAAAGACTCCTATAATATTTAGTGTTTTATGATAATTTTGTTCTATGTAAAAGAAGTAATGAAATTAAAAATTAAAAAGAAAATTAAAAGACTCATTAACACTATAATAATTATCTATTATTACAAAATATCAAAAAATATCAAAAATTTCTAAATATATGTTAAATTAATATACATAAAAAAATTACAAACAATTGAATGTGATTAAAAAAAAATTATAAAAAAAAGCATTCTCCTTTTTCTTACTTCTATAATTGATAATGTATTTAATATTTTGAGAATTATAATATTTTTCATATTTTCTTCTCCAAATATGAATGTAATATATTTATATATTAATACATATATTATAGACAAACAAAATGAAATATCTCTTTTATGTTTTAGTTTGAAATATATTGTGTAGTCATGCACTTAAAGATATATCATTTTAATAAATATGAAATTTAAAAAAATTTAAAATTACAATTTATGTAGTTTTATATATCTTATTATGAGATTTATCGTACATATTTTTGCTTTACAACTCACCACTTATTTTGTATTTTGATTAAAGATTTTTTCTTTAAGTATTTTTTACTTTTTAAATTAATAATGTCACAAAGTTAAAATGTATAAAATATCATAAATATAAGATAACAAACAATAAAATGATTATAGACCAAATAACAAAATGATTATTTTTAAATTAATTTTTTATATATTAATTAATTTCAGTATATTTTAAATTAAATTAAATTTTTTCATCTAGGACACGTTTATATTGACTAGCTATTACATGAAATAGAGAATAGTGTTCACACGGAATATGAAACACACACGGCCTAAACACGTGATAGAACAAATATCAAATGCTTGTTCATACCGGAGTTTGCTGCGCCGGAATCTATTAATTCGAGTCTATTCAGTTGATTGAATAAAAGACTGGGCCTCCAAGTTCAAAGTTCCACGGGTCAATCTAAGAAGAAGAAAACTATGACGATTTAATGACTCAGCTAATTATTTTATACTACAATCCCCAAAAAGCTAAACATTTTATCCTACAACACACAATTTATACGCTTGTGACACCAATTTTGAAGGACTAATATATAGATTGATGAGAAAATGATTGTAAAGGTTTTAATAATTTATCTTTCTATCAAACTACTAAAAAATGATTGGTAAGCTCCTATAGCATAAGAACAAAATAGAGCTAAAATAATTAGATGGTAGAAGAGGATTCATTCCTAAAGCACAATTTTAAATAAAAATAAAAATTTATAAATAAATATAAAAAGTAAAAAGAAAGTAGGAAAAAATAACAAAACGAAAAAAAAAATCATAAATTTTAAGAATGCACTTTAATCTCTTATTTGTTCTCTTGCAATATATAAAAAAATAACAACCAAATTATAAAAAAAAATACAATTTTCTTAAAAGTTTTTTTTGGGAAATTATACAAAATAATACCCTTAAAATTTATAATGACAAAATAGCACTACAATAATATTAAACAGAATTCAATTGGATTTCGTTTAATATAGATCGGGTCTAAATGATCGTAATTTAATTTAAACGGTGTCAAATTAGATAATGTTTAAAATAAAATAATGTATCAGACCTTTTTTTAAATAGTGAAAATATATTAAGTGAACATAAGAGTTGTTATTTTTAAGATTAAAAATTTTAAATATGATATTTTTGTTTTTTTTTTCAATTTTTTCTCATTTTTTGAGCCACAATCCAAAATTCTATAAAAATATTGAAGAAAATAAATATTTAGAAGTAGTAACCTAAAAAAATAATATAAAGAAACTCATAGAAAAATAAAGGAATAGGAGAAATTCCAAACTCATATCATCACCATTTCATAGCAAAACAATGAAAATATGGAAGTTATCCATGAATAATTTATTTCAACATGATTTGGATAAAAAGGATAATATTAATTGAAGAAAGATAAAAGAAGATTGAACATGAAAATGGGAAAGAGAGAAATATAAGGTGGTTGAGAGTATGAGTACAGTGGTTGTGGTATCCAAATTACTAGAAATAACTCTATTATGGATCATATCTATTTTTTACCATTTTTGCTAAATAACATCATCTAGAAGATTTAAAATTACTTAAACATCCTCACTTGTTTACAATACCTCGAAGCGTTGTTTAGGATTTCTCATTCATCTTTCAAGTAACGAAAGTAACTTAGAAATCTCATTAATCTCCAATCTTTACCCATCGTTCTCACATTCTTCATTTTTCGGCATATTCTTACAAATTTGTTTAGGGTTCATTCATTTTTGGATTATTAAAGGTACTTCCATCTTTTGTTTGATGTTCTGTGTTAACATTTCTCTAATTTTTTATGTTATTTATTCAGTTGTTTCTTTTTTTTATTTTTCTAGTTTTTAATTTTTTTTGTTCTTTGATTTCATTGTTACTTTTTTTACTCACCTAGCTTGCTTCTTCTTTGATTCATTTTATATTCATTGTATGTTTCAAATTTTTAGGGTTTTTTTATTCGCAAGGTCTCTATGTTTTCATTTATGTGGTTTTTTTTGTTAATTGTATGTTTCACATTTGATTTTTTAATTTGTAGTTATTCTATTTTAGTTGTTTAATCACAAAGGTTTTAGTTTAAATAATATCCTTGTTACTGGTTTACTTTGGTTTTACTTCCCTTGAATTTTTTCTTGCTTTTGTTCTTTCTTTATTTATTGTTTTGTTTGTGTTTATTTTGATAAATCATGTAGTAAGAATGTGTTTATATGTGATAATCTTAAGCATGGCATTTTTTTTCTTTTTTATTATGTGTTTGAATTTATAGTTGTCTTATTTGTAGGATGAAAAAAAGAGAAGTCCTTAGGAGTCATTTGATTTGTCTAATGTTGCTTGGAAGTCTAAAAGACCTAGAATTTTTTTTTCTGTTAGAGTAAGGTTTTTCTTTATATTTTTATTTGTTGTCTTGTTATGTTTTATATTTTTCATGATTGTGTTAATTGTTTGTTTTGGCATTTATTCATTTGTATTATTTTTTCAGCATCAATATTGGCTAGAGGATGATCTTTCTTTTCAATTGGTTCTTGATGATTATCAAGTTTTCATTATACGTTTGTTCTCAAACTGAAAAGGCATTACTAAAGATTTGTACTGTATTGAATGAGTTTCAATGGAAGAGATTTGAAAGCTTTTGTTTGGTTAGTTTTCTAAGCTTTCTCCAATCCTTTATAATAGACAGCTTATACATAGTTTGCTTTTGAATAAGTGTATCCCTTGCCAAAATTCAAAAGAACTTTGGTCTAAGGTTGATGGGTAATTGTTAATGATTTTCAAAGTTAGATTTTTGGACACTTAATGGATTAAACTGTAGATCAGATTATGAGGATCTTACTGTTGTTAAAATATCTAAATTAAACTATCTAGTGGAAAAGTATTTCTCCAAAGATTATTAGATCTAGTATTTAGATGCACCTGTTGATATGGTCATTAATCCTTTCTTTGAATATCCTAATGCAAGTCTTCTTAATGTATATTAACTACATTTAATGAGTTGAGAAGTGGCAAGGATGATAAAGAGAATAAGAAAAAGCATAAGAAAAAGAAGGACATGAATAAGAAGGACAAGAATAAGAAGTTTATTTGATTTTGTGCATGCTCAACTTTTATGAGCATGGGTTAATCAAGAAAGGTAACAATGCAATTATTAGCAAGTTTGCTTTGGAACTTGCACTTGATTGGGATAGGTTTAATTACTATGATTGGGGTGATGTTTAATATGATTACTTGTATTGTAGTTTGAACAAAAACGATCTAGATTTCCATGCTAGTTATCTTAATTATGTGATTGTAAAGTCTTTGCAAGATGGTTCTACCGATGATCATCGTATTCAGCTTAATGATTTTAGTTTTAGGCTTGCATTTCAAACCTGGATATAAAAGGCCATTCCTACCATTGGCAGGTAATATGCTATTTGGGGTAGTGAATGTTTTCCTCAAGTGTTGAGGTGGAATTCCAATTTACATCTCGAGTTTAAAGACATTAAAAAGATAGTATCTTTAAAAGAAATTTTTTTTATTTGTAAAAAAAATATTTCTTATTTATTTGCTTTCTTCAGTTTGTATTTTACTCAATACTTATTTTTTGTTTTCAGATTTGTGTCAACATTACCATTGTTGTTGAAGGTGATCCAATGTTCAAGTCATTATTGGAATCTATTCCTAAAGTTCAGTATAACTCAGTGAAATTGTCCTAGGGTAATCCTTTACCTTTATTGCAAGAGCAGTTTACTGTACTATTTTTCTCTGTGCCACAATCTCAAATTGATGTTACAAGTTTGGAGGACAATATCTTGTTGGATATGCACAGTATTGGTCCTCTTCATTATCGAGGACAAGATAAGGATGATTGTTAGTGTGTAGAAGCTGGTACTTCTAAGTCTAGTCCTCTGGATATGGATTCACTTTCTGACAAGTTGAAAACCTACCTTGATTTGGAATTTAATTTTGTTAGAGTTATGGCTGGATCACTTGAGAATGGTGTGAATAAAAAGATTGATTTTTGAGGGCAGGTTTGATGAGTTTACTAATAAGTTACAATCATTAACTGCTTTAGTTAATGAGTTGGTAATTATTTTTTAGGTACTTTGTTTTTTTGTAATAAGTTTTTAGTTGGTATTTAGTTGCAAGCATGTACCATATTTTTCAAATTTAACCTAAGGGATGGCTTACCAATGTTGTTGTAAGGTATTTCTTTGTTATGGTCCTTACATGACACTATTGAGGCATGTATTTGTCAAACTTACTTGTCGAGGTAAGTGATTGGTGCAAATTGCAAGTGTACAGTATTTAGTTTTATAATAAAGTGATAATAAGAGTATCGTCCTCAGAAATTGGTAACTTACTTTTAACAAATACCAAAATTATATTAATCTCAATTTTATCTAGAAAAATCACTAAGGTTATTGTAATTAAAATTTAAAATTAAATTAAAGAAAATGCACAAAAAAAATAAAGATATTGTCCAAAAATCAAATTAATGGAAAGAAAACTTCTAGGAAATAGATTTCATCTAATCCCTTACTATGCTTTACTCATCTAGTTAATATAATTTAATTCTCTCTGTTTGTTAGCAATCTCCAAAAAACATCCAAAAACCTTTATCGATAGTCAATTGAAAATATCATTGTTCATTAATTTACATAAGATTATGTAATTTAATAAAGAAAAAAAACATTAATATCAATGATTTTAAAACTACACAGGTTCATACAAGTCCTTCGATCTCTATATTTACCTATGTCAAAATATTCCAAATCTATCCTATAATTCCCTCTTTCGATAGTAAATCACAAGATTAAAATCATCAAATTAATGACCAGTTAATTAAAAGTAATAAACTCAGAATTAATCAGAAAAACATGAAAAGAAATAATTCAAATTAACATAGACAATTAAGCATAATTTGAAATTAAATTATTTCTTTTTCCTAGAATAAAGAAAATTTAGTTTATGCTAAAAATTAAATTAAACATAAATGAATTCATCATAATTTTCTAACAAGAATTGAAAGAAAAGTAAATCTAAAAAAGAATCTACTTTGCCGTTAATCTATTGCGCTTCGGTCTACTTTTTTTTCTTTAGTTCTCTGCGCCGCCGCACTATTCTTTTATTCTTTTGATTTCTCAGTTTTCAATTCCTCTCCCCCTAATCTTGTGCCTATGTATTACTTTATATATACACACACAATGGCATGATACTTTGTTTCTCTTTTATTTTACTTATCTTAATTTAAATTTGATATCAATAAATTTTCATTTAAATTTAAAAGTTTTTAAATGATATGCTTTTAAAATTTTGGATTTTCATTTTCTTCAAATCTGGAGCAAAATTTAAATAATAATAATGAAGTCTAAAATCAATAAAAATTGAATAAAATTATACTAAAGTTAAAATTGAGAAGTGATAAATTATGTAAGTAATCAAACACCCCCCAAACTTATAACTTTGTTTGTCCTCAAACAAAAATAAAATAAAAAATACAACTATTGACAACATCAACTAGACCCCATGGAAAACTACCATAACACACCAAGCCATGATCTGAATTTAGATTTAATCACTAATAACTTACTCTTTTTACGTTGAAGATAGTAGGAAAATCAATCAAAAAAATCAACAATTTGTCAAATAAGAGTTAAGAATTTACTTCAACCTAAAGCTAAGTCCTTGAGTATGTGTGTGTGTGAAATAGTCAATTTAACTCCAAACCACCAACAAATTCAAATAAAGTAGAACAACTTAAATCAGAAAAATTCTCTAAAAACTTAACTCCATAAGTCCAATTTTCAGAAATCCCCTCCACTAATGTAATCAAATACCAAAATCAGATATCAAAAGGTCTTTAATGATGGTTGTAATGACAGATCACATGGTGAGGGCTAAAAAATAAATGGATATGGAAAATCATAGCAAATTGGGAAAATACTTGGTAGAAAGAAACATTATAAAGAATATCCATAGAGTTCACTCCATAACTCTTTCTTGACAATATGATCATACTAATGACAATATTATTGCTATACTCAATATGTGTTGTGCTCTCTTCTTCATTTTTCTTTTCTTTCATGTGGTTATCTTGATACTTATATTCTTTACTAATTTTAACCACTTTAACCCTTTTTTGATTCTTGCCTTTTACTTTTTTTAACTCTTTGATCAAATAGAGAAAATATAATGTGAATTATTTAATTTGAACTAACTTTCTCTTTAAATGCAAATTTACACCAAAAAATTTTCTTAAAATTTAAGTTAAGTTCATGGTTTTTCAGGCTTAGAATAATGACGATTTATGTAGTTAAAATAACAAATAAGGCTCAAGGAGGTTGACTATGAGAGTACACTATTCGATGATGGAGTGATAATTAGGAAGCCTAGGAAAGCATTTTGGTTGTGACAAAAAAATTGCCTAGATAATTTCTCTAATATTTGGTATCAACTAGGATGTTGCCTCAAGGATCCATTAACGGATTCTAGAGCAAAGCAAGATTGAACTTTCCTAATCCAATTAATTCAACTCTCTTTCTTCATAGGCAAAATGAAGTAGAGAAAAAATTTACTATGTGCTCAATTATTTTCAAGGACAAGGATTTAAATCAAAGTACCCACAAAACTCTAACTAATATAATGGTAGATTTTGAAAAAAATAATCTCAAACCCATCCTCAATCACAAATTTCATAGTCATAGCGAATTCAATCATACTAAAATACATGTTTGATAAGAGAATTCAACAACTTAAGACTATAGGAGTTGACACCCCAAAACTTAAACAAAAACATTTCTTCATTGTAATTTAAAAGTGAGACAGATTAAAGAAATGAAAGGAACTTCCTTGGTTTTATGGTGGATCCACATTAGTTTGTAATTTTCAACTTTTATTGATAATCCTTCAAGGTACGTGGCTATGCATTCTGTTCTCCTTCAACCATGGCTAATATTTTCTTCTTTCTTTGTGATCTAAAGATTTTTTTCAATCTCTAGATCAAAAGGAATAATGTCTCAAGTTCTAGCACGATGCATCCAACATCAAAAACACACCTTGAGAAAAATAAAAATAAAAATAAAATATAATATAATTCTAAATTAAAACTATGATTACTTTGTATCGATATTGGAGAAAATAAAAATAAAATCAATCCTTGACAACGACGCCAAAAACTTGATCGATGAAAAACTAAAAGTGCATAATATTGTAGTTTTATAATAAAATGATAAAAAGAGTATTGTCCACAAGGATTGGTAACTTACTTTTGAAAAATACCAAAATTATACTAATCTCAATTTTATCTAGAAAAATCACTAAGGTTTTTTGTAATTAGAATTTAAAATAAAGCAATTTTAAGAAAATGTGCAAATGAAAATAAAGATATTGTTTAAAAATTAAATTAATGGGAAGAAAAATTCTAGAAAATCGATTTCACATAATCCATCACTATGTTTTACTCATTTATCTAATAGAATTTAATTCTGTTGGAGAATTCGTTTGAGTGAAAGGTAGGCTTAGTGCAACAGACCGTGCTAAGTACCGCACAATCCCGATCGTGCGGCACTTAGCATGGTCCGTTGCACTAAGTCTGCCTTTCACCCGAATGAAACTCTCCAAAGAGACTAGAAATAGACTTAGAGATATAGAGGATTCAGCATGAATGAACTAGACAATCCTAGAAGACTTTAGAGTTGGCTTGAAGGTCCTAGAACCTTGTGGCATGTTGTAGATAAAACTAGAACAATCTTGTACATTCTAGACATAGAAGGATCTAAAAAGTTGTGGCATAGTCTTAAGCTTGGTGCCACACTATAAATAGACGTATTGGTTTTCGTTTGTAATCATCTTGGGAAATCTTGGAAAATCCTTGTGAAATTGTAAGATAACCTCTCTAAGAGCAATACAAGGCATTCTTTACAAACTCTCTTTTGTTCTTGCTTTGCTCTTGAATCCTCTAAATCTCTAAGTCTATTTCTAGTCTCTTTGGAGAGTTTCATTAGCCGTAAAGAACCCATCTTTATGCCTTCATTTGTCTCGCCTCCATCCTAGTCATGAGTGGAAGCAACTAAGGCACTCAATGCCTTTCTTTTTGGAAATTCACGTGCCCAATGCGGTCTGTCGCATATTAAGCACGTCACATGGGGCTTCGAGTCACCACGATCCTCCCTTTCCTTCCCTTTATCTCGTGATTTCAACAAAGAGCCTTCTTTATGATTTTTGGGACCTTGACTTTTGGCATGGCCTCCCCTACTCTTTCTTCCACCAAACTTTCTATTTGTGGACTTTGAGCTCTCTTTGTTTGTGGAGTAGTCAATAAAGCTCTCTGCAACCACAATAGCCAAAGAAAAGTCTTGGAAACCACGTCGCTTGAGTTCCAAGTTAGCCCATGATTGAAGACCATCCATGAATAAGAATAAAGCGTCCTTGTCTGAAGTGTTAGGGACTTCTAGCACCAAGGTTGTGAACTCCTTCATATAGTCCCTTATGCTACCTGTTTGCTTTAATCATCGCAATCGACCCCTTGCGTCCTCTTCAACATTTACAGGGAAGAATTGGATTTTGAACTCCCTTTTGAAATCATCAAAGGTTTCAATTGTGCATACCTTTCGTTGCACATCACCATGCATCTGTCTCTACCATAGTATAACAATGTTAGACAAGTACATGGCAGCAGTTTAGATCTTGCTAGCATGGTCCATTATGCCAGTAGCCTCAAAATATTGTTCAAGTCCCCATAGGAAGTTCTCAACTTCCCTAGCATTCCTAGCACCATTGAAGGTCTTTGGCTTGGGAACATCCATTTTCTTGGCCTCAATGATGGTGGTTGTGCTAGTTCCCGAGACCATAGCCCGCTTGCAAAGAGCTAGGTCACCATCCATATCCTTAACTCTAAGCAACACATTAGCAATTTCTCTTTGGACAAGATCTCATACCTTGGAAAGTTTGACCTTTAACCCATCTATCTCTTGCCTTAACCCACCATCTAGCTCGTTAAGGGACATCTTGACTGTTTCATGGATCTCCACATCCTCGGCCTCCAAGCCATTGCAACATTCATCCAAGTTGTCCACTCGGTCAAACAGCTCCCCTATGTTGTCCTACATACTCCCAACACATGCTTCCAAGCTAGAAATCATGTCTTTCGATTTCTCTCGAGATTCCTTTGGTGGTTTTTGAACATCCTCACGCCCATGTTCCATAGGTGGAACATCCATGCTTGGTGTAGATGGGGCACTATTCTTCATTATGCCAAGGATAGTAATGCTTCAACCTAAGGCTCTGATACTAACTGTCACAACCTTAAATTTCAAATAGCGATCTTGCGGCACTTAACATGGTCCATTGCACTAAGCCTACCTTTCACCCGAACGAAATTCTCCAAAGAGACTAGAAATAGACTTAGAGATTTAGAGGATTCAAGAGCAAAGCAAGAACAAAAGAGAGTTTGTAAAGAATGCCTTGTATTGCTCTTAGAGAGGTTATCTTACAATTTCCCAAGGATTTTCCAAGATTTCCCAAGATGATTACAAATGAAAACCAATAGGTCTATTTATAGTGTGGCACCAAGATTAAGACTATGCCACAACTTTCTAGATCCTTCTATGTCTAGAATATACAAGATTGTTCTAGTTTTATCTACAACATGCCACAAGGTTCTAGGACCTTCTAGCCAATTCTAAAGTCTTCTAGGAGTGTCTAGTTCATTCATGCTAATTCTAGGATGTTCCGTTAACTTCTAGAGACTTTTACATCCTTCATGAACCATCCAGCACATTCTAGAATATTATAGCCCCTTCTTACACCTTCAAGAACATGCTAGTATACTCTGGAGCATTCTAGAGTTTTCAAGACTTGAGTTGAGTTCATCCAACTCCAGCTCCTTCTAGACATCTCTAGGCCACTTTAGAACCTTCCTATGTAGAAAAGTCTAGATCTTTTAGGAAAACATCATTTCTTTGGATTTTAAGGGACAATTTAAGCGAGATGTAACAATATGCTACCTTTTTGAATGATTCAACCACTACTATGTCATGCACAACATTTGAAAAGTTTCTCTTTAATTGGTAAGCATGCACCATGATGCCTTGTTACTCTCAATGCTGTTCGTATTGTGTTCTTTATGCTTGGGTTTCTATCAGAAACTATCACCAGGTTCTACTTTATTTCAACCAATAATTTTAATCTTTAAGAAAACCATCTCCATGCATTAGTGGTTTCAGCATCGACAATGTCAAACACCATAGGGTAAATCTATTGCAATTAACACATTTATGAGTAAGTTATCTATATTAATGCTTGATATGTATGATTTGATTCAATTTTTTAATTTTTCAATAAAGTTACCTAGTTGATTTTGTGCTTTGTTATTGTTTGAACAAAACACCTTTGTGTTTCTCCTTTAGAAATTTACCATCCACAACTATGAATGCTCTCATGTAGTTATTGAATCTATTTATGCATGCTTGAATTACAATGAATGCATAGTGTTTTTTTTATTTCAATTATTCTTCCTAGGTTGTTGCATTCAAGCATATACAATTAAAATGACAGTTCTCTATAGAAGGGATGAGTGCTTAACGCACTAAAATTATCATGATTTAATATAATTTAATTAATTAAATAGATTTATATTTTTATGATTTTATCATATTTTTATATAAATTTATCTTTTTGGAATCATAAGTATTTTTTATTATTTTTCAGGTATTTTTGTTCAAAAATAACTTAAAGACTTAGAGAAAAATACTGAAGGTAATAATACATCACAAATATGTTAATAAATAAAAGAGAAAAAGTCAAAAAATGGACAAATTGGACAAAATGGGTAAAACAAAATGTCAAAAATGAAGAGTCGCATGTGCGCCAACACATGCTCACACTAAGTCCTACGCCTACGCACACCAAGAACACACTCATGCCTAGTCCTAGGCGCACCATCACACATTCACGCCGAGTTCCAAGCAAGCAAGTACACACCCGCGCAGAGTCCCACATGTGCTAGCACATGCTTGTGCTTAGTCCCGCGCGTGCCAGAACATGCCCCAACTAAATCTCGCACACGTCAATGCTCGTCTGCCGTAAATCTCACCCCTCACACGCGTGCTAGCCTGTCTAAATGCGTTCAAAAACAATTTTTGAGATATTTTTTCACCTTTTTTGGCCTTTTCCTCATTTATAAAATGATCATCTCCCTCATTATAAAAATTATCCCAAAAATCACAAACTTTCTCTCTCTATAAAGCTTTTTTTTTAGTTATTTTAGTGTTATAGTTTTTTTTCTTTTTAAGAAGAACTAGTTATGCTTTTATAGATTTCTAGTTTTTGATTCAATAAATAAAAATACAAATCCGTTTGAAGGTTTTCCAACAACAGAATTAACATCAAAGTTTTGTAAGGATTCTTTTGAGGTATAATTTTAAAATAAATTCTTTACAATTATTTTTTATATTTTATTTATATATGTTATGTTTTAATTTATCTATGATTAAATTTAACATGGTTAACTATTTGTAAATATGATATGATAATAACGTTATTATGCTTACAAAATATTAAATAAGTGAAACATCTCAATAAAATAAATTGATTTTGTTTTTATTCAAGATTTTATATTAAGGAAGTTAAAAAGAAATATATTATTTTTCATTACAAACTTAAATCTAAAAATTAGATTCTAAGGTTTAATTATCCGATCTAATTTAGAGTAATGTTTTTTATATGTTGGTATGGTAGTTAGAGTGAAGATCTATTTCAAAATATTTTTTTATAAGAACTATTATTCAAAAATGTATTGACGACATATTTTCAATAATGGTTTTAAGACTTGAAAGTTAGTATTTGAATAATTAAATTCTTAAGTTTCATTTGGACATCTTGAATAAAGTCTAATTAATTGACTCCATCTAAAGGTGTGATTAAATGGTATACTATTTTCTTAAAAATAAAGCTAAAATTTAATACTTAATTAATTAATAGGCCCCACATAAGAATATTAATTAATTAATATCAATTTATAGATATAATAATAATGTCATTATGTTTAATTTTATTCTTATATGTTAGGTTTAATTTGTCTGTGATTAAATTTAATATAGTTGATTATTTGTAAATATGATATAATAATAACGTTGTTATGCTTACTAAATATTAAATAAGTAAAATATTTATATATAATAAATTAATTTTTTTTATTCAAGATTTTATATTAAGGATGTTAAAGAGAAATATATTATTTTTTATTACAAACTTAAATCTAAAAATTAGATTTTAAGGTTTAATTATTCCATCTAATTTAGAGTAGTGTTTTTTATTTGTTGGTACAATCGTCTAGTAGTTAGAATAAAATTCTATTTCAATTTTTTTATAAGAATTATTATTCAAAAATATATTGACAACATATTTTCAATAATAGTTTTAAAACTTGAAAGTTAGTACTCGGATAATTAAATTCTTAGGTTTTATTTGGACACTTTGAATAAAGTCTAACTAACTGACTTTGCCTAAAGCTGTAATGAAATGATTTGTTATTTTCTTAGAAATAAAGCTAAAATTTAATACTTAATTAATTAATAGGTCTGGCTAAGGATATTAGTTAGTTAATATTAAACAAAAGAATTTAGGCTCTATCTAAGGATACTTTCATATTAAAAAGAGAAAATCAACAAATATAATTTTATATCTTTAATAACCTAAATAATATGAGTAAGCATAATTAACTTGATTATTATATCCATAAATATTTCATTGTTATAAATGATAAAAAAATTGCATTATTGTTTATTAAATCCATATCTATATTTATTTTTTTATGTCATTAGATTAGGAAACAAAAATCAAAATATTATCATAGGATATTTAGGATTTAATTTCGTTTTTAAAAGTTTGAATAATAAATTAAAAATCATATGTTCTTTGTTTAGATTGACCTTGGGAGTATACTAGTCATTTTCTATAAAATGATTTATGCACTTGTGAGAGTTTTACAAATATAAAACCAAAATATTTGCAAGATCGACATTACCGATTTTATTCATCAAGTTTTTGGCGTCGTTGTCGAAGACTTGATTCTGATTCATCAGAAGGATGATGGGTCTCCTTATATGTATTTCAACACTTCCTTTTTTGCCTTGTATGCAACTCTGAAAGTTATCAACTGCGTCTTTTTTTTCAATTGTATTATGTCCTTTGGTCGTACTTGCTTGCCTATATCTTTAAATTCTATCATGTTTTTTGTGCAATTAATTTACATTGTGCATGTTTGTAGTTAAGGTCTGGGTACTAATTTTCACATGTGTGTTCTCCCTTGTATGTTGCTATTTAAAATGCACCTGAGCCACCCATCTTGTTACCAATCAACTTCCAAGGACAATTTTCAACCTTACATCTCAACCTTATTGTACTCTTGTTTGAGTTTTCAATCTTATAGTGAAACTGTTCCTTTATTGCAGAATGAGATGATTTTTGTTGGAGTCTTCTTTACTCTTGCACACCCTTTCCACATACATTTCTTCATTATCACTTGAATCAGATTATTGAGTTAATTGTATGTATATGTCTTCTTTAACTATTTCATACCCTTCTACTTCATCATGTGATGTATTTTGTGTTGTCCCATTTGTTGTTTGCTTTAGTTTTCTATTTGAAGGTTATTCATAATCATTAGAGTATCTTTCCCATTTATGCTCTAGAATTTTTTGTCGCGAAGAACTCAATATCTCTATCACTTTCTATTTTTATTGCTAAATATACTCCTTGTAAAGTCATTATACTTAATAATGTCTTACTTGCAATACTTCCTTGAATTGTATGTTGCTTGGAATGCATAAACCTTTAAGTGTGCCAACTAAATATTTTTGTCTTCTATTAATGAAAACAAATGTCCTTTATGGAATAGTACAATGCACACTTTTCTTGTCTCTCTTGTATAAATACATGTATACATCATATATATTAAATTGTTTGCAATTAAAGTATTGGAAAAATGTATGAACAAAAATTAACAAGATTATTCCCTGAACTCTTTCTTTTGATTTCAGCTGTGGTAAGGCTTCCACACAACATGATAAGGCTTTCACAAGATGTGGTAAGCCTTACCTTATCGTTAAGAAGGCTTGCATGTGCCATCATTTCTCAAGTTGAATTTAAGTAAATGCTTACCACTGACTATATATCTTTTGATTTCAACTATGGTAAGTGATGAGTGCTCAAAAAGCACTAAACTTACCATGATTTTATGCACATTAATTGATTAAAAATATATATATTTATATGTTTTATCATATATTTATATAAATTTTCCTTTTTTCGGAATCACGGGTATTTTTATTATTTTTCAGGTATTTTTGCTTAAAAACGTAAGTTAAAGACTCAAATAGGAATACTGGAAGCAATACATCACAAATATATTAATAAATAAATTGGGAAAGGTCAAAAAATATGGAAATATTGGACAAAATAGGTCAAAAAGGTCAAAAATGACAAAAAGGAGAAAATCTCGCCGCCGCGCCACCCAGCCGCACCGAGCCCCGCGCGCGCCAGAGCCCAGACCAGCGCGCGCCAGGGCCCAACCGCACGTAGCACGCCCCACGTCCGCGCACATCAGCGCGCACCTTGTCCCAGTTCGGCGGGCGCCCACGCGCGTCTCTCTTGCTCCCGTACGCGCAGCGCCGCTCCCTCTGCGCGCACCACTGCCATTTCGCCCCATTTTCGCGCGCAGCCGCCCCCATGGCGTCATGCTAACGTCATCAATGACCTCAGTAATTGCACTCCGCGTTTTCATCATTTTTTAACATTTTTTTCACCCACTTTTTCTCTACATCCTCACCTATAAATACCCCCTCTTGTCTTCACTTCTAAACACACCTCAAAACACACTTCTCTCTTCTTTCTTTCTCTCCATTTCTTAGTTTTTAGTTTTTCTTAGTTTTTTTTAGTTTTTAGTTAATTTCTCTTAGTTTTAGAGTTCTTCCCTTTTTGGGAAGAACTAGTTATGTTTTTGTAATTTATTAGCTTTTTTATTCAATAAATGGGAGTGTAAATTCCGCTTGGAGTTTTTCCAGCAATGGAAATAGCATCGAAGTTCTGTAAGGATTTTATTTTCTTTACAGTTATTTTTTATGCTTTATTCTTACATGTTATATTTAATTTGTCTGTGATTAAAGTTTAACTGTGCTAGCTATTTGTAAACATGATATAGTAATAACGTTGTTATGCTTGCGAAATATTAAATAGGTAAAAATCTCTAAAATGAATTGATTTTATTTTTATTCAAGATTTTATATTAAGAATGTTAGAGAGAAATATATTATTTTTCATTACAAACTTAAATCTGAAAATTAGATTTTAAGGTTTAGTTATCCGGTCTAATTTAGAGTAGTGCTCTTTTATTTGTTGGTACAATCGCCCAGTAGTTAGAGTGAAGCTCTATTTCAAAAGTTTTTATAAGAATTATTATCTGAAAATGTATTGACAACATGTTTTCAGTAGTGGTTTTAAAACTTGAAAGTTAGTACTCGGATAACTAAATTCTTAGGTTTAATTTGGACACCTTGAATAAAGTTTAAACTGTCTAACCCCACCAAAGGTGGCATTTAAATGGTTCATTTTCAATCTCTTAGAAAAATGAATTAATTTAATTAACCAAATTAGTTATCAACCTCACCCATAAGTGTTAATTGATTTGTTTAGTTAACAAAGAATATCTAACCTCACCAAAGGTGATATTCATATAAAAAAGAGAGAATTAATAAATATCAATTCATATCTTTAATAACCTAAATAATACGAGCAAGCATAATTAACTTAATTATTATATCCATAAATACTCCACCATTATAAATGATAAAATTTGCATAAATATTTATTGAATTTGTATCTATGTTTATTTTTATGTAAGTAGATTAAAAACCACAAAACCTCAAAATATTGTGACAGGATGTTTAGGATTTAATTTTGTTTTCAAAATTTTGAATAATAAATTAAAAACCACATACATTTCTTCCTAAGATCGACCTTGGGAGTATACTTATCATTTTCTACGAAATGATTCGTGCACTTGCGAGAGTTTTATAAATACATTAAAATCAAAGTAACGACAGGATCGGCGATGTCGGTCCTACCCTATCAGTAAGGCTTTCATATAATGTAGTAGTGCTTTCACGTGACGTGGTAAGGCTTTTATAAGATGTGGTAAGCCTTACCTCATCACTAAGAAGGCTTATATGTGCCATACTTCCTCAAGTTGAATTTAAGGATTGCTTACCATTGACTTTGTGTCTTTTGATTTCAGTTATGGTAAGGCGTCACAAGACGTGGTATGCTTTACCTCTTCACTGAGAAGGTCTACATGCGCCATCCCTTTCTCAAGTTAAATTTTGATATAAATGCCTTACCTCTTCATTGAGAAGGCTTTTTTAGTAAGCCTTACCTCAATTATGAGATAAGTGTCTTAACTGTGCTTTGTTAAGCCTTCTCTCGAAACTTGTCAGTTAAATATACTAGATTTCTATTTAGTATCTAATCAAAATTTAATAATATTATTCTATTTTATAATATTGAAGTAATGTTACCTAAAGTTTCATAAACCATGGAAGAATTCATATATACTTGGTATCCTTTTGGTTTTCTTCTTATTGTCAAAAACTA
This sequence comes from Hippophae gyantsensis, assembly GCA_030763125.1. Classification (NCBI taxonomy): domain Eukaryota; kingdom Viridiplantae; phylum Streptophyta; class Magnoliopsida; order Rosales; family Elaeagnaceae; genus Hippophae; species Hippophae gyantsensis. The sequence continues at coordinate 16,174,862 of CM061033.1, read as the reverse complement.
TCGAAATCTGTATCTGTTACACATTTCATTCAATAGTCATTGTTGATTTCAAGTTGTAACGCATGTTCTTGTTGATCAACCATTTTTATTATAGGTTTCGATAAGTTGTTTTGATCTTCTAAACCTTTTTTTTCTTCAACAAAAATAATGAGAATTTGTATCTATGAGTTCTAGTTTAATACCTGTTTTTTGTCGATTATTCATCTTCTTTACTCATCTTCTTCAACTTTCTTGATTTCTTGTCTTAATCAATGGCTTTGATCACTAGTTTAATGATTTTACTTGATTCGATTAGTGAAATCTTAACCTTAGGAGGTCAAAGATATACTATTCACTGGTTCTTGATTAATAACGATTAATGGACATTTCTATAATTTCTTTGTTATGTGTTTCTTAGGCTATCTTAACGGGCCACGATTTTGGAATAAAACATAACATGACCCTTAATAATAGAAATATTATTCTAATAATTCATTGGGTCGTAGGGATAGAGATGATTTTTTTTAACGGTTGGATTCATTGTCAATTTTTTTATTTAATTTCACAATAATTTTAATCAAAAAGAAGGTTAAATTATATTTTTATCTCCTCAACTTATTATTTTTTCGTCAAATTTTATTAAAATAGACCTAAATGATATTATTTTTTAACATGGGATCTCTTTGCTAGGAGTTGTATTGATATTTACATGTTGTATTAATCCTTTTGGAATGCAATGAGATATGGTATGAAAAATGATGGATTTGTCACCTTATTAATATCCTAATTCTATTTTTGGTATCAATTTTATCCTTATTATTAATTGGTTGGTATCTCAAGGACACTCATATTTTAAAAAAATGTATTAATTTAGTGCAAAATTGAAATTCAAAATAAATTTTTTTAACTCAAATTACATTTAATATTTTTAAAAAAGTATTTTTGTCTTTTAATATTTTCTCTCATTTTTCCTCTTTTTCTCTCCACCTCTATCTTCTTTCTCCTCTCTCCCTCTCCCTCTCTTTTATCTCTTTTCTCTCCTCATTTTATGTTCTATCTTATCTCTATCTACTTCAAGATCAAACCTATATAAAAGATTCTCTCCTCATTTTATGTTCTATCTTATCTCTATCTACTTCAAGATCAAACCTATATAAAAGATACTCATGTTTCTCTTTCATACAAATAGCTTTTATGGATGTTACACTTCCTTCTACTTCTATATTAATTATTGCTTGTTTATTCAATTAAGATTGTATATTGAATTTTATCCTTTATTGTAAAAAAGCTTGTAGTTTTTGTAATGCAATTTCTTCTTAATATATCAATAATAATATATGTGTATCTTTAAAGGAAGATGAGAGGTTAAAAAGGAGGTAAAACAAGTCAAAAAGTACTAAAATTTGCATTTAGGGACTCAAAAATAGATAAAAACTATTTCTATTACAAGGACATAAAAGAGATGAAAATCCCCAAAATACCTTTCATTCAAACTGCATGTACTAATCACATGAGAAAATTACCTTTAAAACCATTTTTTTTAAATGTGTGCATCAATAAAGTATTAATTAATAATAAAGATAAAAGAGATACTCAAAATAAAATTAAAATACTATTAAAATAAGGAACCCAAAAGCGATACTTAACTTATAAGAGATTACGTCCATACTTAGACCATAATATGGCAAGGCCTAAGTTTTCCTTTTTAGGCTAAATGGCAGAATGCACGAAGCTATATATACATAACGTTTATTTATAGTATATTGTGCCTAATATGTATCAATAATAGTTAACAAATATGTGGAAGTATTCAAGTATTTAACAAATATTAGTGACACATACATTTACAGTCATGCTGTATAAGAATACTTCTTTAAATTTTTAACTTTTAAAAAAGATTCATTATTATAAAAACTACTATCAAACATTATAAAAATTAAAAGTAAGAAAAGAAGCAAAATGAGAAGCTTCTTATAAAGCTTTCAAGGTTTTGTAATTCATATTATTAAAGTTTTTCTTATTCCATTTCACTTCAAAATTAAACTTAATCTAATATTATATTATTTTACATTTTATTTTAATATCTTTGAAATTTATTGAATTTTGGTTATTTGAAAATTTAATATTTCTTTGCACTAAGTTTTTCATTCATTTTTTTCGTTAAACTTATATTGTTTATCATGTATTTTTAAATTTTTTGAAAAAAAAATTATCTTTAAACATAATCTCAATCTCAAAATTCTAAATCATATCTTATTCTTTATATTTTAATATGTTTCTTCTTTTTTTTACTTTTAACATTTAAAAATTCTAATGTGTTTGATTCAGTTTCCCATTTGCTTTAATGAATTTTTAGTTGATAAATTTAATTATAGATGATGATGCACTAACTCTAGGTTTGTATGTAATAGAACATGAAAAAATTAGATTTGGATCGAGGAGTGTTCCAACGTAGCTCTTACTAATTCTACAAGTATTTTATGCTTCATAATGTTTAAATAAAATTATCTACTTTGTATTATATATATACACTTTAGTCCCCTCAAAAAATATTTATACCTCTTCCTGCAGATTCGGGATATGTTTTATGAACAAGACTTGTGTGAATTTATAACATTATAAATCCTCTTAGCAAATAGAAAATATTAGAATTATCCCAATCATCTTGCTAGGAACTAAAAACAACACAATTATGGAGAAATAAGCATGGTTAAAATGTTAAATTTCGATTAGAATTACAAGCTAGCCCATGAAACAATAAAAGGGTGAAAAAAATTAGTACTACACTTCGGAGATTCCCATCTTTACAAAACAATTTTTTTTTTGTTTTGAAACTATTTCGTAAGCAAAACTAAATCTCATAAATCATAGTTCATCCATTTGATAGCGAAAGTGGCTTCTATAGACCTGATTGCAAATAATGGGATAATATTCATCAAATAAAAGAGAGTAATTAATAAACTTACCTTGAGTCTACAAAACTACTAATTGTAGATGTTCGTGCTAGCTATGAGGGGGACCATATTTTGAAACTCATCCAAGTAGTCTTCTCATAAACCTTGAGATTGTAGTCTCTTCAGATGTTTCTTGGTCAGATCTTGTAATAGAAATGCCAGAGTTTGTGATGATCGTTTCACTGTCAAGTAATGAGGCCCGGTCAATGCACTGATGCTTAAACTCTTCCTCCTCATGCCGGTACAAAACACGAAGGCCACAACTGTCAACTTCCAAGCTTCCACCAGCAAAGGACGCCTCCATGATATTACAAAAGCTCAAGTGATCTAATAGCCACTCTCTTGGTATATAGGACAACCAAATAAATCCTTTGTAATGATCCAATTCTAAATCATAAATGGGGGTTTTATATTGAAGAGACTCCAAACAACCATTCTCACTAGTCAAATGAACAAAAAGATCATGAGAATTTTCTGAATCCTTCAGGTCTGAAAAATATGCAAATAGAGCCAAACCAATCCAACTGTTGCTACTGTATATAGTTGAAGGTAACTGGATTGTCATTGATGGACCACCATTTTGATATGACTTGAACCATCCCAATGTTTTGGTAGTAGGGAACCATGAATAGTATATTTCATCCCGATCAAAACCCTGTAAAAAGAATATAAAGCTGAAGTAAAAGAGTCAAGGAAGAGAGGGAACAAAAATTGTGAAAGAAGAGATAAACCTTTATTTCTTCAGGCATTTGAAGTAAGCTGTTCTTGTTTTGACCTCTATTATCAACTCCATTGGTTTCTATTGATTCTATGAACTCATAGATGAGACCCCTATCTTCCAAGAATGAAGTAAAACACTGGAGTAATGCCATTTTAAGCTCCTTCACGTCTTTTTGGTACAAGAGGCGGATGCTACATTTATCTGCTACCAATTCTGGACAATCAGTATAAATTTCAGCCTCTAAATAACTTTGTTGAGTCAACTCAGTAAGTAAAGCTCGGGGTACATAGGTTACCCAAATGAATCCATGGAGAAATAGCCACTTAAACTTTTCTTTTGTAATAGAAATTATGGGGGCGGGATTCAAGCAATTCCAACCAGCTTTTAGGTGACATATAACTTTAAAAGAGTTTCTTGAAGCAAGATTTTCAAGGAAAGTATATTGGCTCTCAGGAAATGCTAAAGAAGCACATATAACAAGTCCTTTCCAGCTGTTATCCTTGTAGAGCTCTCCAGGCAGTTCCATGCTAACACTAGACATGCTACTTTGATTTCTGAACCATTTTAAAATTTCTTTTTTTGGAAAATAAAAATTGTATGTCAACCAAGGATCAAAGCGCTTCAAAACAGATATGATATGTCCTTTGAGAGTAAGAGTGATCCAGGCACTATCCATCATGAAAAATTGGAGCAATATGCAAATTGTTTTCCTCCATGCTACTGATTCACTTTCATGATTTAGAATCTCAGCCATTATATGTATATGCTTAGAGACAACTGCATTCATTTGTTTTCCTCCTAGAACTTTGAGGATAAGGTCCCTGGTGTTCAGAAAATGGCGTTTGGAGTGCAGTATTATTGGTTCAAATACTTCAAATTTCTGTAAATCTGTTAAAGTGTACCTGTACTTCCTCAACAAAGTGGAAACATTTTCTGCTTCTTGATCAGTACTAGTCAGAAATTTTTGCAAGGATCCACTCAATTCACTGCAAAAGTCAATGAAAAGATACTATGCTACATTAGTAAAGAACTAATTCATATTTATTTCAATAACAAGTCTTCTATTTACAAATTATTTTGACCTTTGAAAAGACGATGTGCTATCCATGCAGATGTCTCCTCCCACATTGCACACTAAATTGTCAGCTCCAGGAAGGAATTGAATCACCTTTCTAACATATTCTTTAGCTTGGAGACAAAGTAAACCAAGGACATCATGTGGTTTCATGGATGCCCATGTTCTTATTTCATGCATTACTATTTCCAGATCTTGCTCGTATACTAAATTGGCACCACACAGTACAATCTCTACGTTTGGATTACTGCTTCTGAAGAATGCACTCATACCTGAACATTTATTTAACTCTTTGTAAAACAGCCCACAAGGTACATGCATAAAAACAGATTGAGAAGACTTTGTATAGTTGTTTATCTGAAGGGAATATGTGGCTGTATGAAATGCAGCACTTTCATGGACATGCAAATCAATATTAAGGAAAGGAGGAGGATCACTGCTTGAAGCCGATGGGTTCCAAATAATGGATGCAAAAAGTTGCACTCCCACCCATCTCTTATCATCATATATGTTCCGAGGAAGATAACACATTGCCACATTTCCAGGACACAGATGGAAGAACAATTGGGAAACAAGGGCCAAAGGAAAAGTGAATGAGTATCTATACTTGCGTGCATTTGCTTCCTGTAAAAAGCAATTAAAATAAATTATAAAGGGCTCGTTTGATAATCATTTTCATTCCTAATTTTCAATTTCAATTTCAAATTTTACAAATTTTGAAATTAGGTACGTTTGATAAATTTTTCAATTTTTAATTCTAAATTTTGAAATACAATTTTGGAATTTGACTAAATGTTAAAATTCAAAAAAATGTCAGTTGGGAATTGAATTTCTATTTTTTTATCAAAATTTAATGAAAATTTATCAGAAATAAGTTTGAAAATAAATTTTAGAGCTTAAAAAGTTGAAAATTGAAAATTGAGAATTGGTTGTCAAACAAGCATATCCAATTTATTTTTACTTTTCAAAATTAAAACTAAGAAATTATTTATCAAACTTTATTGTTTTCTAACAAACTTTGAAATTGAAAATTCAATTCCAAAACTGAATTAGAAATTAAAAGTTAAAATGGTTATCAAACATGACCTAAATGAACAAGATAGAAAAAAAGAAAGAAAGGCAAAGAATCGACCGACCTCAAACAGAATTAGAAGCGATGACTCTAAATGTTTTCTCAGTTGTGCTTCGGCTTCATCTGATGGTTCACCAATTGGAGGCAAAAATTTATCTAGTTGACCGCACTCAATCGCCATCGCATCATTGAGGCTTTCCAATCTTGGTGCCTCGTCTAAGAGTCTCTTGCAATGACCGCAAAAATTTGAGTCGAGTTCCAGGTTCTCATTAGTTGTCTGTGTTAGGTCTCCAACAAACTTTACAATGTGGTGCTCAGATATTAGATGCAATCCACAGTATTTCACCTCCAAATCTGGTCTATGAGAACAAAGTGCAGCTTCAATGAAATCTGCTTTCTTAATAAACTCTTTTGCAGAATGCTCCAGAGGTCGATAGCAGCAACATGTATTTGTTCCAGCACTGGAGTGCGTTTTCATATCAACTAAAAAGTAATCAAGTTTCTCTTGATTGGTATAAACATGACAACAGGTCCCTTTTTCTGCCCAGATCTTATCATTCTTGTCAAACTCATAATTCTCAAAAACTATGAAGACCACAAGTCCAACCCACTTATTATTGAAATCATCTAAAGTTAGTTGGGTTTTAACAGAAGATCCGCGCCTTGACTCCCGAAGCCAATCTGGAATTCTAGTGCAATCAAAGCACAAGAATGATGGCTCTCCGCCATAAATACGATCCTGTATATAAAAAGGAAAGGAAAATAATAATAAGATTATTTATCTTAGGAAAACGACAAAAGAAAGAGATGATCAATGTGAGAGAAAAAAAGAAAGGGAGGAAGAAGGAGAGACCTTAATATATTGAGAACACCTTGATTGGCTCAAAGGCTTACTCTTCAAATAAGGCATGGTGTAAATTACGCTTGGAAGATGCAAAAGGTTTTTGCAGCTCTTGACTGTTAATCGGCGAAGGCCAGTTAAACGCTCAATTGAGAGTGGCAGCTCCCTTATAGCCGTCTTATCTAAATCAAGTTCAACCAACTGTTCCATATTTCTCTCAATTACTGGAAACTGTGCGAGTTTTAAACATCCCGAATGAGAAAGAACTCTAAGTGATTTTAAGCCGATGGACTGGGGAAGCCTCTCAAGATTTTCACAATCTTTCAAACTCAATAAGATAAGGCATTGAAGAACCCCAATTGATGAGTGAACCTCAACTAAATTTTTACAACCTTCAAAATATAACCTACGAAGATTTGGGACCTCCAATTTACTAAAATCTGGGGTTATTGTCAGACATTGACTATAGCTGAGGTCAACTTTCACTAAGTTGTCCAGATGGAGCTGTCATAGTAGTTTTTTGTTTATATTTGAAGAGGAGGGAGCTCGTCAGACATTTTAGTAAACAAATAAGAAATAAACGTATTGAACAATTGACTCAGATTCAGTTCAAGAATACTTACCCTTCCATCCCATAATTGCTTGATGTTGCTATGGTGCATTTTGAGTTCGACGAGCTTTTTTGGTTGAAATCTTGAGGGCATAGATTCTAAAGGAAATCTCTGCCAATCTAAAAGCCTCAACTTATTAGAAAGAAGATTCTCAACGCATCCAGAAAAGTTTACGTTGTGAATCTTCAACAATCTTAGCTTGTGCATTTTTAAATAAGGATCGTCATTCAAGTGTATCTCCTCTTTCTCTGGCAAGCTTAAGAACATAGCTTCAACCTTTGTTTCCTATAAAGAAGGGCATGGTGTAAGTGCAAGTTATAAGAAAGCTTTAACATATGTAAAATAAATAAAAAAATTGGTAGAAACTAATACTTTACATTAATGAAACCGATATTGTTCGTGACAAGACTGCTTATATATTCCTATAGGTGAGCCAAACACATGAATAACCTTATCAAAGTTAGGAAAATGGATCTTCTACTAGCAAGGAAAAGGAGGTTGTGCTTTACCCAAACAAGACAACAGAAATCTTATTCAAGTACACCTAAAGTATTATGTTTCAGGTCAATGTCAACAGTGCAGGGTACTGGAAGCTTCAATGAATTATGTTAGGGATGCATGTAATGCAGATAATATTATTTAGCATATACCAATAAAGATGCTGTCTATGGCTACCTTGTCTCGCATCTCATGATAGTTACACTATTCTATGTTTTCAGTGTCAGATGTAAGTAGCAACTTGAACAAACAAAAACCTGTATTTCTTCGACCAATAAAAAAGACCCATATTTCTAATTTGAACATGTATGCTTTAGCATAACATGTCATATCAATCTCTCCTTGTACTGTTATAGGAATGTGGCAACACCAATCACAAAATACTCGAAATAAAGCATCTTCGAAAATCCAAGGTAAAGGATTAAATAGAAACCGATGTACAAAGGACCGTCTTTTTTCCTTTCTTTCCCTTCTTTTTTTTCCTCTCATGAAATTTAAAATGCTATGCAGAGTAGTTTTATATTTAGTATCAACTTTTTCAGCATAAAGTCAGTCAGCCAATTTGATTATGATAAGTTTGGTAAAGCAAAGCTCCGCAAGCATTGAAGTTATGACAGCCATGACTGAACAATGAACAAGATTAGGACAAAGTCCCAAAAAAAAAACAGCCATGACTGAACAGCAAGCAGTTAGCTTAATTACATTCATGATAATGAAAATTGAAACTTCAAACTTACAAACGGATTAATTCATAAAATATAGAGGAATTAAAAGAAAAGAAACATCTAAAAGGGCATAAGAAAAAATAAATAGCTTAAAACTTGAGATTGACATGTCGATATAACTAAAAATAGATGAGCAAGCATATAATGAAAATGAATGCAATGACTGTGTTACAAGAAATATCAAGTTGAATTTTGTAAAATAGAACTAACCTTGAAGACTACATTTATCCCTTACCTTATTTTCTGAAAAGACATCATAGACATCTGGATGAAGCCATAACCTACTGCGCTCACTAGGTTCTTTAGGAGATTCTTGATGAACAATGTACTGGCCCATTTTCTGTAGTAAATCATGCATCCTCATTTCATCATTTTCAATGTTTAGTAGACTTTTCTGTTCAAGGACACTGATGCTTATCCCTGGATGAAATCCACAACTTTCAAATATTTTCTCCATACGGCATCTGTGCTTTCCATTGAAGAAACATGCAATGTCCAAAAATATATCCTTTTCTGGATCCTTTAATCCATCAAAACTTATGAGAAGTGGAATAATAATGTCTTCTTCTGGTTCTCTTTCTAGTCTATACAGTGTGGCTGACCATTCTTCTATACTTCTCTTTTGCAAGAAAGAACCTAGAACATCAAGTGCCAAAGGAAGACCACTACAATATTTTACAACATTCTTGGACAACTCACTGTAGTCATCTGGAGAATGGCTTCTCTTAAAAGCTTTCTGACAGAATAGTTGAAGAGCTTCTTCCTCGATCATTTCATCAACCTTGTACGTTTTATGCACTCCATATGCCACCAACGAGCGCTCATCTCTTGTTGTTATAATAACTCTACTTCTCCTACCCAACAAAAGATTCTCTTCATCGTCCTTTCCAACCAAAGCTACAATCTGTTTTATATCATCAACATCATCTAGAATGATGAGTACCTTTTTCGACTGCAATCTTCTTTGGAGTACTTCCATTCCCTCATCCACGTTTTGTATGCTTATATTGCTGTCCAGCAGACTTTTGCAAAGAATCTTCTGTAAAGAAACTAGACCATCAATCTCTGTGGCCTTCTTTCTGACATTCTCAATGTGGCAGTAAGCTTCAAATTGATCACGGTACTTCTTAAAAACTTCCCGTGCAATAGTTGTCTTCCCTATACCCCCCATCCCCCAAATCCCTATGATGCGAATATCATCATACCCTATACATAAATATGATTCGAGCTTCTCCATACGAGTACCAAGTCCAACTAATTTCTTGCTAATACTCAAGAATGCATAACTTAATATGTCAGTAATTTCTCTAGTTATTGTTTGAATAACTTGAGACTCTGGACTGAATGACAAAAGAAAATGTATAAGTAGATAATATTGGTAGTTGACCAGAGGCAATATATCTTGAAGGAAAATAATATTAATTGTAAAAATCACAAGTAATCAGGATGAGTTTGAAATTCAAAACAAACAGTTGTTAATATTCTTTCAGTTAGGATATTTACATTTAATTTTTATTTTTGATTTTTTTTTCATGTATTATAAAAGTAGACAAACTATGTAACATTTCTATTATTCGATTACAATCATCACTTTAATTGTCCACGATAATGTACATGGTATCAGAGCTTGATTATTCTAACCATGGTCGAAACAAGTACAAAATCTAGTCCCTTGGGTCAAACCAGTAAGGACTCAAAGGGAAGAGATAACTTATCAATACAACTCACCGTTGAAAAACTCAACGGGAAGAACTACCGTGAGTGGGCACAATTAATAAAGCTGATAATTGATGGAAAAGGGAAACTTGGCTACATTATCGATGATACTGAGAAGTCGTTGATTGACAACACAACCAGTCTTCGCAAATGTAAATCCGAGAACTCCATGGTCATTTCCTGGCTTGTGCATTCGATGATCTCTACCATTGAAAAAACGTATATGTTTCTTCCCATTATGAGAGATGTGTAGACAACCATTCGTGAGACATACTTAGACGCCAAAACCATTCCCAGATTTATGAAATCAAAACGAAACTTTGACAGATAAAGTAGGGGGCTCAAAAGGTCACGGATTATTATATGGAAATGGTGGGCTTATGGCATGACCCGGATTTGAGTATCAAAAAGGAATTGGAATTAGTGGGAGATTGTGTTTGATATAGGGAGAAAATTGAAGCCGAAAGGATTTTAAAATTTTTGGCCTATCTGAATAAGGAACTGGATGATGTTCAGGGTCGAATTCTCGACCGACAACTATTACCTTTGACGAAATAAGTGTTCGTCAAAGTGAGACTTGAGGAATGGAGGCGAGGAGTGATGCTTCGCAAAGATGGTGTAGATTCTGGAACAGCTCGGGCCATAATGCACTCACCCTTGGGTCAAAGCATGACATTGGGCCGTTGGCCTAATAGTCCCAATGGATTCAATGGAAAAAATTGATCTAGGGCTCAAAATGGACCTAATTTTGATTAGAATGGGTTGAATAATTTTATTAGGCGAAATTTCTCCTGTCTTAGGCTTGATTTCAGTGAAATGTTATCTAGCAAACCTTAATCGAATAATGGACATAATCAACAAAAAAGACATCCTTGGTGTGACCTCTGTTGAAAAACTGGACACACAAAGGATATATGTTAGAAACTACATGAAAAACCTATGGATTGAAAACAAGACAAAATTTCAATAGTCGTTATCAAGTCACCACATATCACTAGAATGAAAAACTGTTATATAGCTCCTTAGTGAGCAAATTAGAAAAGTCCCACATTGGTTAGGGATGAAGATGGGTGTTAGATTTGGAGCTATAAATAAAGCCTTTCTTTACCATTTGTAAAACATCCTAAAATTTGTAAATCTTCCTCTCTTTTGTAAGGGTAATTGATTAGCTCAATTTTGCCCAATTAGTTGTAATTTGGAGTTCATCCATTTGGAGATAGTGGAAGTGATCAACGACGCCCGAGGACCTAAGTAACATTTATACCGAACCTCGTTAAATTTTTGGTGTTATTATTTTTCTGCTTTAATATTTCTATTTTAATATCTGATTTAGTTTATTTTAGCATTATATTTCCAATAGCATTATTTTGTTGGGTTAGTTTGAGTTCTATTCATTTAAATCATAAATGAATAGTAACTACTTAGAATAGGAAAAATATATCCGATTTTTCCAACAAAAATCTCAAAATTTCAACCCCGAAAAAATATTACAGATCTATAAAATAATCTTTCAATTTCAAATCTCGGGCCAATCTTCCACTTATGTCTCTTCTGATTCACTTGCCCATATAACTTTGATAACTTTCTACGAGCATTAAATACATCCCAATATAAAAATCCATAGATTATTGACTGATAATTTTTATTTATTCTCTTCATAAATCCCTTTATTCTCTTTATAAATCCCTTGTGCCAATAATCTCAAAGTGAAAATTGTGAATGGAACACCCTCACTGGAAAAGGGAGTATTAAAATGTCTGACTCCATAACTCTCGATTCAGTTCTTCATGTTCCGAAATTATCTTGTAATTTATTCTCTATCGATAAATTAACAACACATTCAAATTGCTCTGTTAAATTTTTTCCTTCTTTGCGTATATTTCAAGACCTATTATCGAAGAAGACGATTGGCAATGTTAAAAAGTGTAAATGACTCTAATACTTTGAGACGTGAACAATGTCAAATTGTAAATTATGGTTCTACTTCTATACCTAAGAATAATGAAATCTTGTTGTAGTGTTTTAGAATGAATTATCCTAATTTTCAATATTTAAAACAATTGTTTTCACCTCTTATTCTAAATAAGGAAGTATCAATGTGAAATATGAACTTGTTGTAAATATTCTTCCGATTAAGATATTTAGATTTAATTTTTATTTTTGATTTTGTTTTCGTGTATTATAAAAGTAGGCAAACTATGTAACATCTATATTATTTGATTACAATCAACTTAATTATCCACTATAGTCTACATTAATGTTCCAACTAAAGCAGTATGCAACTCTAAAACCAAACTAGATGCAACGCAATCATGTTCACACAAAAAAAAATGTATGCAATGACTTTTTTATCCAGCCTTTATGGTGTAGAAGCAAGGGTAATGTAGAGATTTTCAATTTGTTTAATGTGGGTGTAACAATATCATCTCCCAACAGAAAGGTACTAATTTCCATTTTGTGGATAGTTTTAATACTAACTGTAATATCTACCCTTATATTTGACCATATGAAATATTAAAAACTAGATAGGAAAATTGGTACAATAGAATGGAAATAGGTTTTTCCCATCTAGTGAATATCATCAATACGAAGGAAAAAGTTGAAAAAAACAGAAAAGATTGGATGGCTAGAAGATGGCTTATCTCTCAAAAAGAGAAAGATCAAGTTTGGTTTTGGGCCATTTTGGAAAATAAGTTATTACACTACACGTCTTTGTTCAAAATCCCTCAAAAAGTAGCTTACAAGCTAGAGAAAAGCACGGGGGAACTTTTTTGAGAAGGGAATGATAAAGGAAAGAAAGATCACTCAGTAAATGAAAATTTGTACATAGATTTGTAATTTAATTTTTATTTTATTTTACTACCATAATTTACAAATAACACTGGCATTCTGTAGACATAGATCACAAATACCATATACTGAGCTTTTTGTCATACTTTCTCTGGTTATATTGATATTGCTTTTACTCTATTATCTTGTATATGCTTATATGTTTCTCATTTAGCACCTTCGTAATAAACAGAATGGAAAATACACATATTTGATCAATTGAGAAAACATAACAACTCATGACAACGCATCTGGTGACCCTTTTTTATTGGAGTAATAAATCTTGAAGTTTTAAAGTGAAACTATATATCAATTACATAAACAGTGTATAAATAGTGTGTCTTTAGCAAAACAAGCCCATCTTTTTGTCTTCCAAAAAAAGATCGGGAGATAAAATTGCTTACTCAATACTATTCATGTGACGGTTTGGAATAGAATAATTTAAAAAAACTATTTGCTAAACTCTTCTGTGGCAATATAGGCCCTTTTTGGTCTTTACACATAGCCAAGTAAAATTTTTCGATCTATTAACTATGATTGCCAACTTATACCAAGTGTTTGGGGTTTGATTGATTCCACTTAGAAAAGGAAAAAGAACCTATAATCACACACTATTAGAAGTTGTTGCAAAATCAACTATCCCAAAAGCTCAAGCTATTGGTAGAAGGGTTAACATTAATTTTACACATCTATTACTACCCTACAAGTTTTGATTCTATATTCTATACACCATACATACCAAACATTTACAATTTAACATATATGGGGTTACAAGGGTGCATGGTACATAGAGCCAATAATTGAGCTTACAGGACCTTGAATATAGATCTCTAGCTCGATACTATGTTAGAAGCTATTGGGAAACCAACTATCCCAAAAGAATATTTGGTTTTTCAACAACTTCTAACACCGTATCAAAGTTAGAGGTTGTGTGTTCAAACCCCAGTAATCCCATACGTATTGAATTGCAAGTGTTTGGCTTGTATGGTACATAAAGCAAAAACTTGTGGGAGGTAATAGATATATAAAAGTAATGTTAACCCTTCTCCCAATAGCTTAAACTTTTGGGAGAGTTGGTTTCACAACAACTTGTAACAAACACTAATATTGTTTCATTCATATAGCCTTTGACTATTTCATGAATACTACCAAATGAATATCTACAACTACTTTGAACCAGAAAATGAAGAGTTTCATGCTCACTATACATCAATTTAGGGCATGCATTAAAATTGTTTTCTATATAACATAATGGGAGTAAGGTAAAATGGAAGGAAAGTATAGTTACCTATCTTTCAAATGTATTCCTTTGACATTGGCTATCTCAGATAAAGATTTCTTCCACTGGTCTTTTCTCTCCATAAACTTTTTGATATCATTCTCAAGCTTAGCAAAGGCCTCGCAAGCATTTCCTGCTTTCTTTCTCACCTCACTAATTTAATATGGAAAATGAAATCAATACATCTTAATGTTATCAGATTCTCCCTTTAAAGTCAAAATAAAATTTCTCCCTTATCAAAGAAGAAAAATGAAACTCACCGATCTTCAGAATTGCATTCAGGAAGATTGGCTATTTTATTTAAAACTTCCATCCACGTGTTCCCTTTCTCCCCATCATCTTCGGAATCCTTTCCAAGCAGAATGGCCAAGTCCATACTGAAATTTCCTGTTTGACTTCATTCACCAATATTGGAAACAAATACTTAGTAAACACAATTTTTTAATATTTTAAGCTAATAACGAGTTCTCCAATTGCAAAAGAAAGAAAATGTCACGATCAGTGCAATATTAATATTTTGAACTTCAAGGAAGGATGTATAAGTACCTCTTGTTCACATCCCACCCTACAGCATTAACTATTCTTGTTAATTCTTCCCTGCATTTGGCCATGAAAAAATCATTGTGTTTAGCAATTGCCTTCTCAAAATCACTAGCTTGTTTTCTTACCTCAGACGGCTCCACATGATAGAAAACTGGAATGACTTTCAGCCCTATCTCTTCCTTGCATTTAACAATATGCACAAGTTCATCCAAGCACCAGGTAGAAGAAGCATAATTTCTTGAAAGAATAATGACTGCATATCTGGATTCTTCAATTGCTCTCAAGAGCTCTGGATTGATGGCTTCACCCATCTTAAGTTCTTCATTATCCCTAAAAGTATGAATTCCTTTACGTGTCAAAGCCTCATATAAATGATCTGTAAATCCAAAGCGGGTGTCCTCACCCCGAAAACTAAGGAACACGTCATATGACAATCTAGATATTGAACAAGAGGATGATAATCTGGAGCTTTGATGTGCCATAACTGTGACTTAAACTAGTAGGATTTGTACTACAAGAAAAGCAAGGAGAAAATGCAGGAAGAAGATTTTTGACCCAAAAAATGCAGGAAGAAGATGATATCTGGAAACTGAACAGGGCTTTTTGGTGAACTATGACAGAAGTTTACATTGAAAATGGTGAAACAAAGCTTGCATATGCTGTGTATGCAATCAAGCAGCTCCTTACCTCCTTTCTAACCCTAGGCTTAGCTAAACTATCTTCCATGATTGCAAAAGTGTTTCTCCTATCATTTCTATGAAAACTATTCCCCCGTGTTTATGTTTTCTCTACTTTTTCCTAGATCCCATTGCACGGGAGTGAATATAAACATTTATTAAAAGAATATTATTATATATCAAAAATATATCTTAAACATAATTAAATTGATTACTTTATTATTAAATAAAATAATTTGAAATTCATCTCAAATTTATATATTATAAATTTGAAATGATCACCCCATTTGCAAATTAGTAGACTTTTCCACACAACGTTAGAAAAAGATCTTGCTAAGTGGTTAAAACCGTAGAATGAAACAAATTAGAAAAAGCGTAAAAGAAACTACAAGAGTTAAAAGCAAGAATATGAACAAAAGAGATTGGGGTACTCACAGAAAAAAAAATGTTCCTTGAGAAGAACCTTTTGGACCAAAATGTTCCCCACTAATAACCCTCAGTGGACAAAATTAAATAAACATACCAGTACACAGTGCAAAAGGTTCCATTTTGCTTTTGAAGGGAAAATTAATTTCGCTTTCCCTCAAGCTACTTGCATACATGAGAAAACTGTTCAATATTCTCATATCCCTCGTACCTTTCAACTTTTTTGCCAAAAAAATACAACATTCTGGAAACAGGGGAAAAAAATCTCATTGTGCTCTTCCTCTGGTTCATGTTAGTCACCTGATATATTAATATGGATACATGGATTCGGGCCTTGAAATTCCGAATACTCTTGGGTTTTCATTGGGCGCCTTCCTGCAAGTACAATGAAGCTTTTAATGGTTATACATATCTCCACTATTGAATAAATTAGATGTTTTTCTACAATGAAAGTTCATATTCAGATACCACAATTGTTAGAATAAAACCCAAATTCCCCCTTGGTTTTGTATCAAGCCCATGCTCATCACGTAACTGACATCGTTTTCAAATTTTGCAATACAAAAACCTTAACGCTAAAGTCGCATTTTATTTCAAAATATTTAGAATCTGGATTCACCTCAAGTAAATAAAACTTTGTTTTACCAAAAAATTAAATAAAAATTATTTTTATTTTCCCTTTAATACTCGAATAACACTGCAGGTCCACATGTTATGATTCAAAATTCAATAAACTCTATAACCATAAAAATTATTATTAAGTGCTCTAAAATAACCAAAGAAATTTGCCTCGTTTATTTTTATTTTTAAAAAAATAATATTTAGTACATATTAACATATTCATGACACATATAAACTTGCCATTAAAAATAAAACAATATATATATATATTATGTTGAATGAGAACTAATTAGGTTAGAAAACATTTATTCAACTTTATTGTTGGAAATTTTATGACTTTATAGAGTCGGTTACAACCAAAAGAGAAAAAATAGTTTCACGTTCTCAACAACTCTAAGAACGTGCAAATCGGTTTATGACCAAATCAAAAACATATTGTCCTTACAAAGTGGGTATTATTGACGAACACTACTAGATTATGAGCACGAAAAAAGCTGAAAGCTTTAACATTTTCTCTTAAACTGAATTATCTTAATGCGTTCAGTTTACTTCTAATATGACACACATGCCAAGTCTGTTTCTCATTTTCAAAAAGAGTTCCAATTTGAGAGGTTTAGTCATGATGTCAGACACCTGATCTTGTATACTATAGTGCACCAATTCCACTACTGCATCTTTTGTAAACCTGATCTTGTATACTATAGTGCACCAATTCCACTACTGCATCTTTTGTAAACTCATGTAAAAAATGAAATCTTACGTTGATGTGTTTACTTCGACCATGTAGAACTGGATTTCTGAAAAGTTTGATAGTAGAGGTATTGTCACAATAGATAGTGGTGCTCATACTTTGTTCATGACAAAGTTTTCCAAAATTCTTCTCAGCCAGACCACTTGACATGCACACGAGGCTACTGCTATGAATTCTGCCTCTGTCGTAGATAGTGCCACTACTGGTTGTTTTCTTGAGGACCATGAAACAACCCATATTCCTAGCACGAGTACGTATCTTGAGGTACTTTTTTGATCATCAACATCCCCTACATAGTCACTATATGCAAATGCTATTAAACTTCTTGCACCACCTTTCTTATAGCTAATTCCAATTTCCAAAGTGCCCTTCAAATACCTTAGTATCCTTTTGGCAGTTTGCATATGCATCTCAGTTGGTTCTCCATATATATACTAATTAGTCTGGCTGCATACATGAGATCAGATCTCGTGGCATCCACACACACACTTTATTTTCATCTTTTGACAACTTGCATCCTAGAACAATTGGATTATTCACATGATTGCTTCTTTCCATTCCAAACCTTTGAAGTACTTCTTTAGCATACTTGTGTTGACAAATAAATATTCCATTCAAATTTTGTACCACCTCTACTCCCAAAAAATATTTCATTCTACCAAGATCAGTCATATCAAACTCCTTTTCCATTGATCCTTTCAAACTCTTGAACATTTCCTCATCATTTCCAGTGAAGATAAGATCATCCACATAGAGACTCACAATTAACAATTTTCCTTTCTCACTTGATTTTATAAACAAGGTGTGTTCACAAAAACACTTTTCAAAACCCTCTATGACAAAATATGCCTCAATTTTACTATACCAGGCTCGCGGAACTTGCTTGAGCCCATACAATGCCTTCTTTAGCCTATAAACTTTGTGCTCCTCTCCTTGTTTCTTATAGTCTTGAGGTTGATCAACAAATACTTCCTCTTTCAGTTCTCCATGCAAGAATGCTCCTTTTACATCTAGCTGGAAAACATTCTAGCCTTTGTGAGTTGTAAGAGCTAAAATTGTTCTGATCGTATCCCATCTAGCTACTGGTGCAAAAACTTCAGTATAATCAATTCTCTGCCTTTGAGATTATCATTTTGCTACAAGTCGTGCCTTATACTTGTCCACTTCTCCTTTCTCATTAAGCTTTGTCTTAAATACCCATTTGACTCTTATTCGTTTAACTCCAGCTGGTAAATTAGTGAGCTCCCACATTTCATTTTGTTTGATAGTTTTTATCTCCAAATCCATTGCCTATCTCTATTTCAGATTCTGATATGCTTCCTCAAACGTGATTGGATCTATGGCTAAGGTAAACAATACCATATTATTGTTATCCTCTTCATCAGTTAGTCCTTCACCGATTACATAATCCTTCAACCATATTGGTTGCTTTCGATTCCTCCCTTGTTCTGGAATCAATGGTGTTTCTTTAGATGAATCATTTGATGATGAGTCATCTGTTTCTTCAGTTTCAACATCTTCCAGATTTTCTCTTTTATCAGCATCTTCGTTGTTATCCTCACATTTGAACTCATCCTGTTTCATTTCCTCTACTTTTCTACCCCAGTTCCACTTTTCATCCTCAACACATGCTATATCTCTACTAATCACTATCCTTTTAAAGATTGGGTCATAAAGCCTATAGGCTTTTAATTAGTCACTAATGCCCAAAAGAACACATTTGAAGCTTGTATTATCTAATTTTTTCTTTGATTATCAGGCACATGAACATGAGCCACACACCTAAAAACACGGAAGTGATTGACACAAGGTTTTATGCCACTCCAAGCCTCCTCAAGAGTGACATCCTTGATGGCTGAGGTAGGACTTCTTTTTAGTACATAAACTGACCAATTTGCAGCTTCTGGCCAAAATTCTTTTGGTATCTCTTTTCTTGACAGCATGTTGCGCACTATGTTCATAATGGTTCTATTTTTCCTCTCAACAACCCCATTTTGTTGTGGGGTGTATGCAGTGGTAAGCTATCTGTCAACCCTATTCATGTCATAGAATTTATTGAATTCGAGTGAGGTGAATTCCCCACCTCTATCGGTTCTTAAGCAGTAAAGTGTTTCTCCACTCTCTTTTTCCACAAATATCTTATACTTCTTAAACATAGCTAATGCTTCAGATTTTGCAGATAAAAGATAAACCCATGTCTTTCTATTGTAATCATCAATAAAGGTGATTACATACCTTTTTCCACTGTTTAATTCTGGTGAGGTTGGTCCACAGATATCTGCATGGACCAATTGAAGCCTTTTAGATGCTTTCCACTAGCTTTTCTTAGGTATTGCTTCTCGATGTTTCTTTCCAACCAAACAATCATCACATACTTTTGATAAGGCCTTGAGCATTGGTAAACCTCTGACCATCTTCTTATAGACTAAGGTTCTCAGCCCTTTGAAATTCAGATGCCCATATCGATAGTGCCACAATTGGGTGTTGTCTTCAGATGTGGCTTGGAGATAGGTTGAGTTTGGAGGAATTATAGAGGCTAGTATGATAAACATTTTGTTGGCTGACATCTGTGTTTGTATGATTAAGCCTTTACTTGGATGGTAGATCTTACAAATGCCATGCTGAATGAGAATGGTTAATTTTTTTTCTTGAAGTTGTCCAATGCTTAAGAGATTATTTCTTAATTCTAGTATGAAATAGACTTCTATAATTATCTTAATTGTTCCATTGACATTCATTTTGACATTTCCTTTCCCCATAGCTAGCATCTTTGAGTTGTCCCCGAGCTTCATCGATTGTTTGAAAGTTTCATCAAGATCATAAAATCACTCTTTTGTGCTGCACATGTGGTTGTTGCAGCCTGAATCAAGAAACCATACATTCTGCTTCTGTGAGGCATTGATTTCCACATATGCTATCATAAGCATTTCTTCTTCTTCATCCAACTTTGCGTAGTGTGCACCTATTTCTCTATTAGGGCATTCATATTGAAAATGCCCTAATTGTTGGCAATGGTAGCACTGAACCAGGGCTTTATTAAAAGGTTGTCTGCCCGTACCTCGGCCTCTTCCTCTAAAATTTCCACGAACTTTTCCTCTCCCTTCAATTTTATGCTCATCTCTTCCCCCACTTCTTGCTAAATTGATGACGTTCAAAGCATGCTCCTCTTCCTGTTGTCCTTGCATTCTCTGTTCATGGACAAACAAACTACTCTGAAGCTCATCTATGATCATGGTTGAAAGATCATTGGAATCTTCAATTGAGAAAACGACATAGTTGAATTTGAGAGTCATGGAACTTAGAATTTTCTCAATGATCAGTCTGCTCCATCTTTTCTCCATGCGCTTTGATTTTATTGGCAATGGTCAATGTTCTGGAAAAATATTCATCAACCTTTTCACCCTCCTTTATGCCCAGAAGCAATCGCAACTTCGTAGAACACCCAATCACAGTTGTATGATGAAGCTCTGATACCAAATGTTGAATCTCAGAACTAATTAGGTTAGAAAACATTTATTCAACTTTACTGCTGGAAATTTTGTGGCTTTATAGAGCCGATTACAACCAAAAGAGAGAAAATAGCTTCACGTTCTCAACAACCCTAAAAACGTACAAATCGATTTATGACCAAATCAAAAACAAGTTACCCTTACAAAGTGGGCATTATTGGCAAACACTACTAGACTACGAGCACGAAAAAAACTGAGAGCTTCAACATATTATGCACTTAGATCATTGATAAAAGATCAGTTGTGGGATAAACGAGATGGTATCGCATTTTATCTTATTATATGATTGAGTGGTGAAAATTAAGTAATGATTATTATAAGTTCTCGTTTTGATTTTCATCTCTTATTAGTTTATGATATACTTAATAAAATATAATGATCAATTTGTGTTATATATAAGAGAAAAATTGATATAATACATAAAGATTTTTATTTTGTAAAAATATTTGGTTTATTAAGTATTCTAACATTTTAATACATCTTTAAGAGTTATATTATTAAAAAAATATAAATTTTAAAGACTCTTATTTATATTACTATATTTTATTTTATGTATTTTTATGAATTTATATTAAGAGGAAAATAATAATTAAAAAACTTTATAAATTCATAAAAATCTTTGTGATTGGGAAATTAATGAGCTAGTATTTTTCTGCGTATCATTTTAACTACTAAATCCTCAATAAAATTTTGCTTTTAAAATTTTTAAATCAATGAATTTCTTAATACATCTAAATTTTTTAAAAAATTTATAAAATATTAATTGAATATAATTAAAATTTTATAGAGTATTTAAAAATTCAAATTGAATATCCCTTGTATAAAACTTCATGAAAATCATTAAAAGCTTATTTGATCGATTAACTTAAGAACATTTTTCAAAAAATTGTTTTCAAATTATTAATGCAAACTATTTTCTAAATATTTTTTTAAAAAAATAATGACTTATTTAGTAATTATTTTAAAAACATATTTTTCATTGTATTGGGCAAAATTGTTCTTAAAAATTATTTTTAGTATGAAATATTTCTATCCAATGATTTTTACCATAATTTTAGGTATTATTAGTGAATTAAATAATTAAATAATATTCAAAATTAATAAGTTATCAAAGTGATACGTAGTAATAATTGCACGAATATCAATTGTTTTTTCTTTTAACCAATTCCAAGCATTCTTTAATAATTTGTTTATTTCACCTATTTTTGAGAATTTCATGCGTAGAAATAATTACACGAATATCAATTGTTCATTCGACTCAAATAGGTAATCATGACCTAGATGAGAGGTAAAGATAGCATCCCATGGAATCGTTTTGCAGGATTTATACCAATTCGGTCAAATAAATCTCACATACGTGAATTAAGCAAATAATATAACGGAGTATAAAACAACATGCTCAATTCAACACATAATAAAACAAGCAATAGTAAAAAAACAAATTGTGGTAAACACATTAGTGACTATGTGCCTCATAGACTCTTATCTAAGCTTGTAACATGCAAAACCATAACAAATAATACATAACATGTGAAACAGTCATATATACTAAAAAGATATAAATGATTTTCAATCAATTCAAGACCTCATATGTGTGAATATATTTGGTAAATGATAATTGTATCTTCATAGCTTGCAATCAAATAATATATAGCTTATTAAGAGAAAGAGTTCAACATCTGATACACAACCAAAATAATTGTTATTTCTATTACTCCAAACATTCTCTAACAATTTCTTTATTTCATCCATTTCAAACTCAAATGAAGCTATAATAGTAGCACTTGCACATTTCCACAATTGTTGTTTCAAAGCTGATTGTTGTTTCAAATCAAGAATTGAAATGCCTCACCCACATCCTATGCTATGAATGTGGGAATAAATTTTCAATTAGGATTACCAACTCGTGTTGCATGGATAAAATTATAATCCAACCATAAATATTCTCTACCTCCAAATAATCCTTAAGAAAATTCAAAAACCATGACTATGTCTCAATACACTTAAATTCCACCCCAACATATGCAATTCCGATAAAAAAATACTAATCAAAGCCAACTAATGGCTTAGAACCCTACATAAAGCCTTTTTGTTGCCTACTAATAAATGTAAAATATCATAAAACTTTTTTGATTATCAATACACATCTCAATTTCAATATTGACTGTTGAGTCTATGTTTTTTATCCTATACTCTTTATCATAGTCTTATATTCTTGCATATTGTTCCTCATATATGCAATCAAGCATAGCCTTTTCTTCTTTATGGCTCTACGAATCCTACACTTTGGAATATTGAGCCATAGTATTTAGTGGCATCATGAGTTATATTAAACTTGAAACCTTTTGGACTATTTTTTAAATCTAATAAAAATTCTTCATAAATCCATTAGGATCAGCACACTTAGTGTTCCTCTTCGTTGGACACTTACATTCAAATTTTAACCTAACTATTTGAAAGGTTACCATGTCCTTCGTGAACTTTCCATAAATACATAACCCACAATCTTCTTTTGTTGAACATATTGGTCGCACCCTTGTTTTATCAAAATGCTTAAATTTGATAGTTGTCCAATTCTTTACTCCTTATGCTTATATGACCCTTTTCAACATTTTCATGATGTCAAATTGCATGCACAAGCTAAATCTAGGATCCTTTAATGAAAATTTTAATTTACATCCCTGAGGTACAACATTATATCATAGAAACCCCTAAGTGCTAAAATTATATCAAAAATAAAATTAAACTTTGATATATTTTCACAAACACGTTAATAAATTTGTTAGCTCTATCTCTTTGTCCTCAAACTCTAACAAAATAATATCTTAAATTATATAATAATTTTGTATACATTAAAATATAAGAAATAAAATAAAAGGATATAAATGAAAAATATTTTTACAATGGATTGTTCTCCTCTTTTAATTTGAAATGATAATTTTAACAACTTTAACTTATCAAATTCACCCATAAATTGTACAAATTTAACGCTTAGTATTGAAGTATATTAAACCAATTAAAAAAAAAGAAATAAATTAAAATAAAATTTACATTGAACGACAAATAATTTTCTTCTTTTAAAATATAAAATATTCATGTAAAAGTTTCAATTTTCACAGTGAATGAACTGATTACATAATTAAAAAAAATACCTACAAACATAATAGCCACAAATGAAGCTGATATCAACGTTTAAAGTAAATATGCTCAACATGGACCAACTTTTAGATCTTACAAACAAAATGACCACAAATGAAGCAGATAAGCCTTGCCTCTAAGCCCAAAAGACATTGTTGCATGAACATTTGAAAAATAACACACCATTGGAGCTCACCGATAAGGTATGAACCTCATAAAAATGGAAGATACTCACCGATTCAAGCCAAGTGGGGATTTGATGGAAGCATAACGTGTTGAGCAATGAGCTGGTCCTAGTAGTAGCAAGGATACATTTGTGTCTTGCCCTGATTCATTATAAAGAGATAAAATAGTCACAAAGGAGAAAATTTGTATAACAAAAAATGTATGTGAATTTGGGTAGCAAAAAATATGCAAATTGAGTAACATCAGTGACAAATACAATGTGTAATAGTAGTTAAGAGCTTTAAAAGATTAGGATTTGCAAAAGTAATGATCAAATTTCCCTTAAAGATTGTGAGATTTGAAATCACCAACTAGAAAATATGAATTTGGAGGGATTTGGTATGGATATGAAACATAAAAATGAAAATTAATTTGAAATCATTCTCATTGTTTCATATAAACACAAAAGAAAAAAAGAGAAACCCAAAGGGACAAAGAAAAAATAAGTGTACTATGAATATGTTGTGTTTAAAATTAATGAAAGTGTTGACTTAAAGCCCATCCGTTATAACATATACTTAATAGAATGCCACAATTGTAAGTTATTCAACTTATATGATTTTTTTGTGACTCAATATGAGTTGAAATCCCTAAATCACCAAATT
Source organism: Hippophae gyantsensis (assembly GCA_030763125.1). Lineage (NCBI taxonomy): Eukaryota > Viridiplantae > Streptophyta > Magnoliopsida > Rosales > Elaeagnaceae > Hippophae > Hippophae gyantsensis. The sequence continues at coordinate 16,150,067 of CM061033.1, read as the reverse complement.
TTACTCGAGATTTTTGTGATGTGGTAAGACCATTTTTGGGCCACGATACATAAATTCAAGCTGATTTTATATGATACTCGAGAGTTTCGCGTCATGGTATGCTTTTATCTCCATCGCGGTACGTAATGGTTTTATGATTTTTGATATTTTAGTTCATTTCAACTTGTCCAAATTGTTATTTTTCCTCCCGTTTTTACTTTTTTTATTCGTTTTAGTCTAAAATTCTTCCAAAAGCACATTAACCTACTAAACACAAAAATATCTTTTAAAATAACATAATTCTAAAATAAAACATAAAATTACTACTTAAAAGCATAGCAAATTATAGGTTAAAATAATATTTATAAAAATTTTCCAATCTACATTTTGCTAATCTTCAAGCAAAACAAAAACTAAAAAGATAAATAATAATGCAAAAACAAAACTTCAAACTTAAGTCGATAAAATTTCTTATGCTTCAGTTTCTTTTCGGTTTATAAATAAGGCTCAAGCACAAATTCATCCAACATCTCCATATATCAAGGTTCATCATACAACCTCATTACTCAAAACATATCAACATTAATTTATCTAAACCTAATGGTGAGAATCTAAATTCTCTTTGACTCTAAACCTGACAAGATACACTCTTAATATCATATAGACTTTAAGGCTTCAAGCACTCAACAAAGTATATGTGAACATAAGTTATATAAAAAAGAAAGCAAATATGTTTGTATATGTATAAACAAAAAAAGTTCAAATGTACAAAAAAAAACTCATGAATAGAATCAAATTCTATGATTTTGAAGATTCAACATTACTCATATCATGCTCCAATCAAACTCATTAAGGAAGCAATATCAAACATGTGCCTATAGATGAATAAAAATGCATTTCACTTCAAGGAGTTATTTCTATTATTTTACAACAACTACATCACTACTTTCAAGATTTCATAGTTATAGTATTTATTTATATATTTTTTATTTTATTTTTTCTTAAAATGGAACATACCCATGTATATATGTAGCATTTATGGTGAGTGGTTATTGTAGTTTATTTTTCTAAGGGAGCCCCATATGTATTGTTTTTCACTAGAAGTCAAGTATGAAATTAAGATAGTCACATACTTTTAATTCCTACTCAAATCATTCAACCAAAGTAATGAAAATAAGCAAATGAGACTTCATTTGATTGTTTAAAATCCTAACATTTAATGTAAAATCCATAGAGATCATCTAACAATTTAGAATCATAAGGAACATGTTTAAAGAGTATAAGAAAATTAATCTCTCATAATGAAACGCTAAGTGCTCAAATAACTCACAAGATAGTCTCCACTATTTGATTCTTAGACATCAAATTTGGGTTCATTTCAATTTTAACATTCTAAGCATGAAACATAGACAATGAATAGGAACTAACTTTTACAAAAAAAAAAACCTTAAATATAATTAAGAAATAAAAAAATGCATAAAGACACCTTAAATTGACCAAAAAACATTATAGTTTTGTATCGAAATGTTTTTTATTAGACTCGTTTACACCCTCCAAACCTAAACTAAACGATATTATTAATGCTTTTGATTATACACATGCTCATAAAATAATTAAAAAGGTCAAATAGAAAATGACTAAATTAAAAGAAAAAGAAAGAATACTACCTAAACTAATGGGTTACCTCCTACTTAGTGCTTTCTTTAATGTCTCAGTAAGACATAAATTATTCTTCTCAATGAGTTTCCCCTGTATCCTTGAAGTGCAAGTTTCCTCCTTTATCTTGGCCTTTCTCAAAATAAGGCTTTATTGTTCCTGGAAAAGTTTTATAACTGAGTATTACACATGAAATTTATTTCTAGGATATGAGTACTTACAACTTAGGCTTTTGTCATGGAAACACTTGATGCATTATTTGTAGGCATCATCCTGAATTGAGGTTTTTAATGTTTCTTTCACCCTCATTTTATTATGTGAATTAGCAATGTTATTACCTATGTTATTTTGAAAATGAGTATCACAAACAAATGAGTCTACATTATCAATATAAGAAAAATTATCAATAATAGAGATAAAAAGAGTACGTGAAATACCAAAATTTTTAAAATGTACAATTTTGGTTGTGGCCATGAATAGCCTACCAAGACGAATAGTGTGATGCTTGTCTATAGATGGGTTTTCTTACATATCCAACACAATAAAAATCATAAGTATAATTAGCTTATCTACATGTACAAACAATCATTAACCATGCTCTTTAGATATTTAACAGACCCATCAACTAATTGAAAGGACATAGTTGTAGGCTTAAACTACCCTAAACCTAGTTGTGAGTATATTGAGTATGGTATGAGATTAATACTTGCACCTAAAGTAATGTTAATATTAAAACTATCAGGATCTTTCAGATGGTATGGAAATGGGATATGAGGTCGATATAGCTTAGGTGCCTTGTGCAACATAGGAGGGTTAGATGACTCTCTTTGATTCTCCTCATAAGGCTCTATAGTTATAATAATTATGTTTATATCTTAATTGAAAATTTCTTCCACTTCACCTATGTTTCCTATATCAAGTGGTATATCATCAAAATCAGTATTTAGCATCTTACCGCTTTGAGGGACTATAATAGCCATAGCTTGTTCAAACATATTCCTTTTTTCTTGTTTTTACACGTGGTTAGCTAGTTACCCTACTTGAACTTTCATCTTTTTAATAGATGACTCCAAAGAACCCAATCTTTGATTAGTTTTCATTTAATTATCTCTACTTACTTGAATGAAAACATTCAAGTTATCCTTTAAGGTTGGTTTATTAGGTGGATTGTGTGGCATATGATTTTCAACATAGTTAGGTTTGTTGTTTCCTTTCCAATAAAACTTAGGATGATTCCTCCAACCCCAAATTGTAAGTGTTTGCATAAGGGTAATTCCTAGGTCTAGGCTAGTGATGCACAAAAACTTAATACACAAATTTTGTATATTTTTAAATAGTTTGCAAGTGTACGAATCACTTTGTAAAAAGCGACAAGTATACTTTCAAGGTCAGTCTAAAGGAAAATTATGTTATTTTTAAATAATTCAACAAAATTCTGATAAATGAAAAAAAATAAATCAATATATCCTATCTCAATTGTTTGAGTTTTAAAATATCTAAACTAATAACATTAATTTAAAGATAGATTCAATAAACAATAGGAAAATAAATATTTAACACTTAAAGGAGAATTTATAAAATAGATTAGTTAGTTAATCATACTTGTTCAATATTAATTAAGTTATTAGAGATATAAATTTTGATTTATTGGTTTTTTTCTTTTCTATGTGAAAATATCCTAAGGTGAGGATCAAATTCGTTGTTAATTAAAATAAATTAAAATCTTAACGATGGGATCACTAATTGATTATTATTAAATTATGATTTATATGAGAACTAACTTTTAGAATTTAAATCTATTATGAGAAATGTTCTCAATATATTACTCAATAATAAATCTTTGTAAAAAATATTTAAAATAGAATAATGATTCTAAATCATATCTAAATAATCAAATCCAAAATCCAATTTTCATATTTTAAACTTACTACAGAAAATATATCATCCATATATTTTTCTATAATAAGATGTGTTAAATTCTTAAATGAATAAATGAAAATCAATTCATTTTATAAAATATATACCTAAATTAATATTTCATAAGCATAATAACATAATTAATATCTCACAGTATTTTCAACTAAAGATGTGATCACCATACAAATTGTGTGTGCAATGAATACCTAAGTATATGTATTGTAACAAGTAATATAATGATAAGAAAAAATCGTTCTCACTGAGATTATTTTATTAGAAACTAAATTTTAAAACTAACAAAATAAAAATAAATTTTTTATGTTTTTATATTTTAAGGAAACAAAATTAAAATAACTAAAAATAAATAGTAATAATTAATTAACTCACATTTGATAACTAAGAAGATATATGAGAAAATATCTAGAAATATTTAATCTCCAATTTTCTAAACATACGAATCGCTAAAATCTCCCCAATATAATTATTAATTAATTAATTGAATCTAACGTAGCATGTATTCCTCTATCAAGTAAACTACATATCATATAATAATTAATTTAATCACACTTACATGCCAATTAAATTATATACTAATTAAGTTCATCAATTATGGATCACATACATAAGAATCATACATCTCTGCCAATAAACTATACATGTTCTTTAATCAAGACAAACAATTAAGTAATTCTCTCAAATCTATTTAATTGTCTCTATAGATAAATTGTTGCCAAACAATTAATAACATAAAAATTAGATTAAATAATATAATTTAATTTAATTTATAATTGGGGTAAAATATTATATCATCACATAGTGAAAATGAGGTTCATAAGATCTCTAGATTAATAAATTAACTACACATAATTGTGTCCATAAAGCTCATATTATTCATAAAAGAAGACATAAAAATTGATAAAGAAAAGAGTATAAGAAGAAATACATTCAATCTCTTAAATTATAGTGTTAATCTCCTCTTGAATCTCCACCAAAAGTGTGTCACCTCTTGAATATTTGTATTTTTCTCTCTTTTTAGCTTTAAAAACTGACCAAAATTATGCTTATGATGGCCTCTTTGGGTTTATAGGGTGATTAGAGGCTTAAATAAAGCTCAAGTGCGATCTGAATCATCATATCAACTTCAAATCAAGGGTTGAGATCAAAATAAGCAAAGTTGATAGTGCCAACCAATCACAAAGCGACAGGTGGCACACAAAATTCACTAGGTAAATCAGAGCACGAAGCGTGGCAGGAGAGATCAATAAGAGTCAATGCCACACGAAAAAATGTGATTTACGGAAATGGATGCGTGGTGCATAGGTGGAACGTGTAGAGTAATGAAATGGAGACACGTGGTAAGACAATTTTACCGATCTTTGAACTCGGATTGAATACCGTGTTAACACGTGGTGTGTGGTTCATCCTCCTCACATACGGTGTAACGTGATTCTCTATCCTTTTTAGCGTGACATTTGCATGGCTTGCCTAGTCAGCTCCTCTGCTTGCGTGGTAAGCTATATGGTAGCTTCTGATTGGTTTTGAGTTAAAAATTCATAAAAAAATCCCAAAAATTTAAAAAATTATATTTTCACATCTTTTTTATTAAAAAAGTTTATATTTTAATATTTTAGCCCCAAAAATAATATTTATTGAATAAAATAAGTAAATATTAAGGAAAAAATGTGTTAATAACTCTACTTTCATAGAGTTATCAACATGCTTAATTTAATAAATGATCAATAAATTAAATATAACATTTAGAAAGATAGATAAATTAATTTTGAAATAAAGAATACATTTAAAATTTATACCTCAAGAATAGCCTACAAAATATAGAATTTTAGTACTAATATGTATTTGAAAAAAAACTCTAAATAGATATGTCCATATTGTCTATTGGATCAAAAATTACTACATCCTAAGCTGCTAAAGAAAATTGAAATTAAAAAACTTAAAAAGAATAATCAAACTTGTTTTGATTGACGGATATCAATATGAGAAGGAAATGAGGGGTTTTTATAGGTGAAAAAATGCTACAAAAAGAAAAGAAACATGGATCATATAGGCGTGCATCGTGGCACACATTTTCCACCATAAAAGTCTATGTCAATCTGGTATGTATTTCAATTATAATCCGAAGAACTCGTGTGTCTCAGTTCACATTAATCACCGCTGCAGCATGCATTAAACTACATTTTTTGAACTTCTTTTTGTTTCACCTCCTAATAAGCTTGGTTGGTTCATATATAAGACTTACATATGTTATCTTTGTATTCTTCTTGGTTGTAATTAAGTGATTTTAGGTTGAATTATTCAAATATTTATTAATTGGATCATTTTGAAGTCAAAAATAACAAAACATACTCATGATTTTGAAAAACATAGATTTGCTAAAATAATAATAAAATTATGCAAATACAAATCTATTTTCATATTAGAGTGCATATAAATCACATAATATTTAATACTTTTCAAGTACTCATTAGTTGGAAACCCTCTACTATGTTCACTTGTTCATGACTAGTACCTACATAAGATCATAAACAAAAGGATAAGTATTAGCACTATGCTAATAAGTTCAACAAATACCATATACTTCTTAAGGTTGTGCAATTTTGGAGGTAGTAAGTACGATTTGCTTGGTTAACTTTTCATGTTGCATAGCCATCTCATTTTTGAAACCTATCTCATTCACCAAAAATCTCATGTTATCTTTGTATTCTTCTTACTCTACTACTTTTCTATTGGAAATTTGCACCAAAAATCTCATAGAGCTCATATATCTCATAAGTTGTCTTTTCTCCTATAGCTCCACTTGCAGCATTGTCAATTGTAAACTAACACTATTGCCTTAACCCATTATAAAAAAAATTAGTTCTATAGCTATTATGGGTAATGGTGATATGGTCATTGAATGAGAAATAATGAGAAATAACTTGAACTATCCCGAGCCTCATGGAATGACTCTCTCCCTATTTGAGAAAATGTAGCAATTATAGTTCTCAAATATGAAGTCTTTTGATGTGAATAGAATTTTTCTATGAATTTGTTGTAGACTTCATCCCAAGTAGTTATAAAACTTAGTGGAAAAGTCATGAGGTAAGCCTTTGTCGTAACCTTGAGTGTGTGAGGGAAACACTTCATTCTGAGTCTCGTTGAGCCCTTCAAAGAAAATGTAGGTACAGTTGAATAAAAATCACGAATAAATGTTAGTGGATCTTCATTAAAAATATCATAAAATGAGGAAAATATAAAATAATGAATATTTTTGAATTCATAATTTCTACCAATCTCCCCTAACTGTATACAAGAAGTAGCATTGTTAATTATTAGCTCTACATACTTATTTACATCCAATTTCCTTGGTATAGCATCTCCCATATGCAATGGCTCTTGATATAACTTTTATTCTTTTAAATTTTCAATATCTAGCCTCCTTAAATGCTCGTTTGCTCTGTTTTCATTTCCTATGAAAGGTACTAGTTGATTACTAAGGGATCTACTACCTTACATATACTAACAAAAAAATGAAGAAGAAAGAAATCAAGCACTATAAAATATATCACTAAAAACAATTAACAAAAGAAATAAAAATGCTTGAAGTAACTCAAAAAAATATTAATAAAATTACAAAAAACAATAAAATTAAAAAAATACAAACTAATAAGAAAAGAACTAATAATTTAAAACTCAAATCCTAGGTAACGGTTCCATAAACTTGATTATAAGTTTTAATTACTCACAAGTGCACGAATCACTAGTAGACTAATGATAAGATTATCCTTCGATCGGTCTCTAAAGAAATTAAGAGGTGTTTTAAAATTTTACTTATATTTTTAATTAGCTAATCAAACAATCCTAAGTATTCAAACAATTGTCAATTGAGATAAAGATATAAGTTTTAAACATTATAAACAACTAAAATAAAGCAAATGAATTATAATCTAATTAATATGCACAAATAAGTATGGAAAAATTAGCTAGCTATCCATTCATGTAGAGAACGTATTAAATGATTTTCATAATATGACTTCAAAAGTTAGAGTTATTAATTTTTTCCTTTTAAATAAGAAAAATCTCAATGATCAAGATCAGCTCTCATAATACTTAATTAACCAATAACTTTCTAGAACAAGCTTGAAATTAGTTAATTGTAAAAGTTGAGAGAAATAAATAAATCATCTAATTTTACACAAATTAATGCAATTAAATTAGATTGTAAAAGCTAAGAGAAATAAATGAATCATCTAATTTTACACAAATCAATATAATTAAATTAGAATCTTATTCATAAATGCACAACCAAACATAAATGATGTATCTAATTCTCAGTTATAAAATATTCTCTTTAATCATAAATCAAGATTGATATATCATTAACTCATAATTAAAGATATCAAGAAACAAGAACAAGAAATAAATAAACTTTTATTAAATTAAATCATGAAATTGTTTTTTTCACTCATGGAAGCAAAACTAATATCTCATATACAAAATTTAGCCTTACATAAATAAATTATCAAAATTAATTCAATTACAAAATATATATTTAGAATATAGAGAGAGAAAAAAGATTTGACAATTAAAATACCCCCTTTTGATCTATGATCTCTATGTCTTTGAATTGATTGATCCCTTTCTTCAAATGTTTGGAAAGACTTCACAAATGGAAGTTTTTCTTTCTACTTTTTGTGTTGCAAAATGAAATTTTCAATTATTGGTAGCTCGCTATTATTTCAGAGGGTTTTATGATGTATTTATAGGTTAGGTTTTGTGAAAGAAGGAATAACCACATCACATAAGCGTATTAAAGCTTTTTAGCCATTTAAAACACATAGGTCATGGCACACATTCTTCTGCACTATAGCAAGATACAAAAGTTAGATCTTCTAGTGCAACTCAAGACTATCCCACTATGGCATGCATATTTATATGCCTCAGTGTTCATTGAAATTCTCAAATCATTAAATGTCACTCAAGACCTCTATACTGTGGTATGGCTTTTCCTAGGCTACAACACACAAATTGAACCAAATTTTATATGAAACCTAAGAGTCTCTAGTTGCGGCATGCTTTTATCTCTACCATAGTGCATACTAGTTTTATGATTTTCGATATTCTGGTTCATTCTAACATGTTTGAGTTGCCATTTCTCACACCATTTTCACTCTTATTGCTTGTTAGTCCAAGATTCTTCTAAAAATACATTAACTTACAAAACATAAAATATCTTTCCAAACAACATAATTTTAAAAATTAATACTTAAAAGCATAGAAAATTATAGGTCAAAATAATGTTTATTAATCATGCCTCTTTAAATTTCCTGAATCCTTATAGTATCACTAATCTTTTTTAGGTTCATCATCAACCCTAGTTTTTTCCTTATGATCGTATACATTGTCATCAAAAATAATTTCATAAAATGCTTTATCTCTATTCCATCATCTTAAAAATCACATTTGTAAAGAGCATCATCAACATTCTCAGCCCTTATTTGTTGTTCTTCAGCCTGTTTAGTATTTAGAGGAGAATTTTTGATAGGGTCTTCATTAATGTTGTCATCAACAATTAGTCCTCTTATTCATTTACTACTTTCTAGCTAATAATGGGAAGCTCGTCTAATCTTCTTTTGACAAACCTTATTTTTATTTGAAGCTCTTGTTTTCATTCTTGGATTTTTGGATACTTAAACATCATTTATTCATTGCATTTTTGAATAGGTACCTCTTGTGGAAATTTCTGTCAAAGATGATTTTGAACTGGTACATCTTGTGGAATTTCTTATCTAAGATGATCATCACTTTCTTGAATTAGAATCTTTTGTGGAACTTCCTCTCTAAATTGGTCATTGCATTCTTGAACATGTGCCTCTAGTGGCTCTTTAGGTGGATCAATTTGTACATTAGTAGTATCAAGGGATACCACCTTTACTAGCTCAATAACTTCATACACATTTGATATTACATAAATAGGAAACTCCTTGTTGTACTCTCTAACTAGATCCTTGAAATGCCAAGCTACTACATTTTCATGTCGAAATACCTATCTTAATTCCTAAAGTTTAGTAAAACTATGAAACAGGTTGTTTTTGATTTAGTAAAATCTTCAACTTCTCACACCATAAATGACATGATGTCATAGTCATAAGCATCCAAATAATTCACCTTGCAATCCACATAAACCCTCTTCTCTCTATCATATGTCCACTTTCCACTATGATGAATATTGAGGGTAAAAATTTCAAAGTTTTTGGTTGTTAAAAATTTGAAAAAAAAGTGTTAGCTAAGAGTACATACACAAACTCAACAACATGTTAAAAAGTGTGCAAAGAAATTGTTAAAAAAATGCTAATGGTCTCTCTTGCCCATTATTCTTGCCTCAGAAAAAAATATTGACACCTCTAATGTAGCCCACATATTGGCAAAAATTCATTCCATAGGATCAAAATATATGCTTATGTCTTGACAAAATACTAAAAAAAACCACTACCTAAAATATTCTCTTCAATACACTATTATAATCATGGCTCTCTTTTTTCCTATACAATAGTCATCTCATACAACACTATAAAACCTACCCACAAGCCCATTTAGAAATGACATACGAAATCCATTTACACTACCATTAAGACCCACCAAATCCTATCCAATCATGGTTACGTTTCTAGCCCTAGCATTAAAAAAAATGTTGCATAAATACATCGAACACACAAAATAACTTACCATATTTTGGTTAATTGTCTCCTATCCATAATTCAATATCTATAATCAATGATGCACTTGGATATGACAATATTGAATTCATGAACTTTATCATTTTTTGGGTGTATGATTAGAAGATGAGTGTATTAGTAAGCCCTAATCCCCAATTACAATGTAATATATCATTAATCATTCGGAATTAATGGTCTAATAACAATAACTTAATATCTTTAGATTTTCACGTTAAATCTTAACAGAAAATATGACGGATGATATATATTTGTACCAATTATATTAGTTAGGTGGTATTTTAGTCAGGAAGTAAAGTTAGATAGTATGTTCACAACTTTCTTAATATAAGATTATAAGGAAAACTATTATTAGAGAGAGTAGAGAGGATTGTGATATGAGAATTGGAAAATTGCGGACCCTTCTCTTCTGAATGAAGTTTTCTTAAATAACTAGATGATAGGATTGTGCAGAGATGCTATTACTATTCAATGAATAGTATCTTGTTTGTTACTTCATACTATTTGGAGTTAAATATTGTGCTAAACAGTAGTTGTTTCATCATTCCAGGCAGATAATTGAATAGTACTTTTTCGGTCCTATTTGAGTGAAATGAACAGTGTCTTGTCATCATTGTTTCCTTATTTATCGTCTTTTGTGAAAACAACAGTATTGTTTCTGATGTTTTGATGGACCAAAAAAAATAGGCTTATGAGGCCCAATGATAAAATAGATGGACACGCATGCCCAATATAGTTATAGTAATGGACACGTAGGCCCAATAATAAAATAAAATAGTAATGGACATGTCCTCCTCTTCTAAAGTGTTTGATGGGGTGATTATATGATCTGGTGATTGGGTTTCATCTTAATTTGGTTCTTCTTTCCTGATCTGGGAAGTCTGTCCAGATGATAATTACTTGATAATTTCCAAGAGTTCCTCCTGGGTTTTTGCTTGAGATATTAAGGCATTTGTATGTGCCTTTTGTGCTAATAAGAGTGAAGATGCTTAGATTTCCTTCACTTGGGGTTTTTTGTGACCTTTTTGTAGTATCCATTTGTCAACAGCTAATAGTAATAATGTTTTAGGGATCATAAATGATGACCACCATTTGATTTGAAAGGAACATATGATAGTAATTACCTCCGATGCAACAGGGTTTAAGACCCATTGAAATACCCAAGGAAGGTAAAATTTTGAGCAAAAAATGCACAAATGAGGGAATCTAGCTTCCTCTATTGATGGTTTATAATTTTTCTAGAAAGATTCATAACTTTCTTTCACAGGTGATATCAGAATACAACTAAGGTTTCCGAATAATTTTCACCATTCTGAAAACCAAGATGGAATTTGGATGAATTAATAGATTTGTTTACAAAGAAAAATAACCAAGAATGTTGGTTATCTTTGCTTTGAATTAAGAATGCATTTAACCATGCCTGGTAATAATCCCAGTAATTATACGATGTACAATGTGGGATAGAAGTTGTGATGCTGACTGGAAAAGTCAACTATTTTGATAACACATTTCCCCAGTCTACTGGAGATATGATTTTATGAAGTTTTGTAGTGAAAAACTACACTTCTGGTGATTTGGGGTCATGAAAATGTTTGAATTCTACACTTCTAGTAATTTCCAAAATACCTATAGAAAATCCCTTTTCCAAACTTTTTTTGAACGGCCAAGTAAAGGTTTTGATCGAAAAATTGTTTTTCTAAAATAGTTACCACTTGAGTTGGCTGTTTTTGAAAATACTCAGACGTTGGTTTGGATTTGGGAACGAGTTCCCTTTCTCCTTTTGGAGGAAAATAAGTTGAAGAAGTTATTCTTCTTTTTGGAATAGAAATTGTTCCAGATGATTTTTGTGAAAATGTTTTTGATTTTGAAGACATAGCTTCCTTTCCTTTATTTTTTAATAATAGGTGTGATAGAGCACCCAATCCTAGGATACTATTGAATGTTGTTCAGATCCCTTCTGAATCCTGTGATTTTTTCATGTCTTGCATCCAATCTTGGATGTATTAATATATCTGCTCATCTAAGGGAGTTAATTTGGGTAATTTTTCTTCCTGAGTTTTTTGGGAAGATGATGGTTGGTTTTCGGTTGCTTGAGATCAGGTAGTAGTAGGTTTGGCCGATGAGAGGCTAGTAATGGTAAGGTTTGGAGGTTCCCTCTTCTCCTTGTCTTTTTTATCTTTACTCATCTTGGAACCTATTTTGGAGAAATTCTCTGGTTATCAAATCTGGTAATGAATTATTCTCTCCTCTCATAAATTTAATATCAAAATAAAAAATACTTAATAATTCTTGCCATCTGGAAAAAATTTATTTTGATACAATGTTTTTAACATCTTTTAATAAAATTTCTTTTGTAGACATACAATCAATTCTAAGCAAAAAAAATTGATTTAATAAATCTGATTGAAATTTTGAAATACAAAGTACTATGGAAAGTACTTTTTTCTTGATAGTGGAATAATTTTTTTGACAATCATTCCAATAGCCAGATACAAACTGAATAATATGTTCTTGTTTGTTTTAATATCCCACCATAGTTGAGTTCACTGGCATCGGTTTCTACTATCTTAGGGAGTGTTGGATCCACAAGATGTAAATAGGGAATGTTTTGGACTTGTACTTTTATTTTCTACATAATTTGTATGTGTCCTTCTGTCAATGGCTCAGGGGTTTTCTTGAGTCGGTTATGTAATGGATTTGCTAGTCTATTGATATTGGGATAGAAACTTAATACGTAGTTTAAGCTACCAAGAAATCTTTATAGTTGGGTTTTGTTAATAATCCTATCAGGGAATTTGGTTGTAAACTGAAGGGATCGATTCATTGGAATTACTTTTCCATTGGATACATTGTGTCCAAGAAACCTAATATTGGTTTGGAAAAGAGTCATTTTCTTGGTTGATAAAGCCAATCTATTTCTCTTGATGATATAGAAGAAGGTTTTGAGCTATCTGGTATGTTGCTTAACATCTTTGGAAAATATAAGTACATCATCGATGTACACAATATAGAATTCTAAGTAGGGATTGAATATATCATTCATAATCCTCTGAAACTCAGAAGGTGCATTTTTAGCCCAAATGGCATAACATTCCACTCAAACTGCCCGAATGGAATAGTGAATGCATTTTTGTACCTATGTTTGGGTTCGATTTGGATTTGCCAAAAGCATGATTTCATATCAAACTTGGAGAATATAGAAGATGAATATAATCTCTAGAGTAAGTTTTTTTATTAGGAATAGGGTACCTAATCCATTTTAAAGCTTGATTCAAAGGTTTATAGTTAATGACCAGTCGAGAAGTTCCTCTTTCAATCTCGATAGATTTGTTGACATAGAAAGCCGCACAGCTTCACGGTGATCTAGATTTTGAAATCATATTCTTAGATAAGAGATTGTCGATCTCTTTTCTACAGAATTTTTCAAGGTCACCATTCATTTGAATATGCCTTTCTTTTATGGGGATATCATTCTCATTGAAGGATGATTCATATGGTAGATCTACCATGTGTTCTTTTCTATCCCATAAAGCACAGGGTAATTTAGAACAAACCTCTTTTTCAAAAGAGTTTTTTAGTTTAGAGATCTTGTCTTTAACCTTTGGGATTTGAAGCTCTTTCTCAACAGTATGAGATTGAACTCTGGTTTTGAGATAGAGAAAGTCCTTTTCTCTATGATTGATAAGAACAAAAATCTCCTTTGGAGAGATTGAATGATTTTTGATGAGATTAAGATCTCTGGTTTTGGGTTCTTCGATGAAAGGGAAGTTGAAGGATTCTCTTCCAATTTTGAAGGAAATCCTATCATTTTTGACAAGATATGGGGTGATAATATCCATAAAGGGAGTTCCTAGTATGACTGGGTAACCTATATCAGAAACTATAACAAATGGAGTTTTGATAAGATATGATTCTTTCAGAATAGATACCTTAGTTTTTCCAATAATATCCATGCGAGATTTTTGGCAGAATTGAGTTGTTCTTTAGTTGGCTTATAAAACCTTCTAGGAATAATTGATGGTTTAATGAATTTAAGATCAACCCTTGTATCAAACAAGGTAATGACCTCAAGTTTTGATTCATCAGGGAATATTAAGACTATACTAATCTTATACTTCCTGGTGGTGATTTTCCTTAAATTTTGAAGAATATTATTTTTCTCCATATTTTTAAGTTCTTGATGGTTTGATGTAAGTTCATCATCAGAATCACTTACATAAGTTGATATATTTTCTCCATTTTTATTAAGTAATTCTAACTTAATATCATATTCTTTTTGTTTCTCTTTAATCTGGTGGAGTTCTAGCTTAATAGTTTTGATCTCAATTTTTAAGTTGGATTTGACTTTCTAGTTTGATAATTTTGTTCTTTCATTCTAGAACAGTAGTAAGGCTATAATAGTCTGTACTGGTATTTGGAAGTTCAGAGTTTTTCTTTAATGGTTGTGATTTAGCCAAAGATGTAGTTAGGTGTTCTACATATAATTTGGTTATTGATGGGTCATTTAACTTTAAGGATTTTATCTTGAAGTTGTTCATCTTCTTCCTTAGTTAATACATTAATATTTTTATCATAGGAATCTGAATTGCTGGTTGCAAATTCATCATCTTGGGGATTTGTCTAGACTCAGATGATGAGGATGTATCTACCATTAAGGAAAATATTTTGGCAAATGTGTCTTCTTCAAGTTTTAATTCATGAAGTTTTTTAGACATTTTGTAGTAATTAGTTGTGTGACCTTTCTTGCCACATTTATAACATTTATAACATTTATAACATTTAAACTCTTTAAAGTTTTAAAGGGTTTTTTTTGTGTTGTTTTGAATCCTTATTAAAATTTCTTTTATAAAAATTCATTATCTTTTCAAAGAATGGTTTTCTTGTTTTTGAAAAAGTCTTATAAGTTTTATGATGTTTCTTATAAGGTTTTGATATGGTTTTACTGTAAGTTCTCTCGTAGGTTTTATCTATAGAGAAATTTCCATCAAACTGTTTGCAGAATGATCCACTTTCTCTTTTGGAAACTTTTAGTTCTAATTTCATCTATTTTTGGATTTTCAAGTCTTGACAGATTTAAAGACCCTGGTTTTGAGAAAAACTGATTAACTGACTATAGGTTAGTTGATCATATGGGACGATGTGATTCCCATAAGTTTTGTGGATTTTGTTTATGGTTTTCTCATCTATGAGGGGAGGAAGTCCTGCTAGGAATTTCTCCTTCCAAAATGGTTGAATAGAGTCATCTCTTAACATAACTCTAGACAGAAATGTAGTTTTATAGTTTTGAAAATCGCTCATCTTCCTACATTTTATGTTGGAAAGAAGATCAAAAATTTTGTCTTTTAAATGGGATGGATCTCCCATGAAATGGTGTGATATGGTGAAGAGTAATGTAGAGACTACATCCTGCATAGGAGCTCCATGATGATCAAGTATGAGTATACCACACTCATCAGTCAATATCGCATTGTAGATATATGACTATTGTTGTTTTGAAAGATGATGATCCCATCATCCTTTTAGTTGGCCTGAAAAGACAGCTATTAATAATTCAATAATTATTTTATCAGTTGTATCAATTTGGGTTTTATAAGCATTTGATGCCATGGTCATCTGCTATAAGATACTTAATATCTCATGATCAGTCATACCATCTATATTCCAAACATAGATAGAAGATGCGTTATACTTAGTTTGGATAACTTGACTAGGCTGGGTACCTATGGTGTGAGGGTACCTAACTGTGCTAGATTCTTTCCATGCTAATTTTTGAATGTGAAGGGTTGGCTCAAAAATGATTTCTTGGGAGCTATCCTCAGATGATATATCAGATCCTAGTTTACTAAGAACACTAAGATCATGTAATAGTTTTTGGGTTGATTTTGAATTCACTTGTGACTCAAGAACAACTAGTCCTATTTTGTTTGAAAATTGGTCTTCTAATTGGGACCTAAGGGTGCTATTCCAATTGTGAAGTTTTTCAAATTTTGATGTTATTTCTTCCTGGGCTAGTTTTGAGACCTGAAAAGGTTTGAAGATAGGGTTCTTAACCTTACTATCTATGGTTTGATAAGAGGTTGAGGGAATATCTATTCTTAGATTTTTCTCTATCCTTATAAGTTGTTTACCTAAAGTATTTAGGTTGATGTTTGTAAAATTATTATGCGTAATAATGTTTTTAAGGTTAGTTGCCTAGTTCTCTTGAGGGTTCTTAAGAGGGAAGACTTATACTTGATAATCCTGATAAGGGATGTTAATAGGTCTTAATGGAGGGTGTTCAACTTCAACTGAACCATCCGGAGTTTTCGATACGAGTAACTTCTTCTTAATATTAACCATGTTAATTGTATTAACTAGTTCATCAATTTCTTCTAATAGCCCATCGAAGTCAGCTTCATTGACATCACTAGGACTAATGTCTGAAAAGGTTTTAAGTTGTGTAGTTATAACTATTGGTTCTCTAGCTAAGAGCTCTACATTTTCATCTTCTAAAAGAATGTCAAAGTTAGCTTTTGTGACATCTGAGATGCCGATTAATGGGAATTTCTTATAATGTGGAACTATAGCTATAGTTTCTATGGCTATGGGTTCTACAGAAATGTTGTTTGGTTTAGGGTCAATTTGAACTATAGGTTTAACTATAGGTTCAGGTTTTGGTTCCTCTAAGATAACTAGGTTAAGGTTACCTATTGAGACTGGAAATGTTGAGCTAATTGGTTCAGGGTTAACTTCTGGTGATATTCCTATTATGCTATCTTGAGTAAGGGTAACAATGTGATCTGGTAATGTTTCTACTGGACTTTCTGACCTAGGTTTTGCCCTATGTGTCCTAGTAGAGGCTTTTGTTTGATATATGTATGGAGAGTCTAGACCTTTGGTTTCTCTATAGATCTCTAACCAATCCAAAAACTATGTGTTTTGGTTATGTTCTTTAACATAATGCTCATGTTTCCTAAAACAACTTGCCTTAGAGTGTTCTAAATGTGTCCTAAAGAACCATATTTTAATTCTTTTGTTATGTGAAAGATCTAAATCTAGACGTAGGGTTTCCATGTCTAATAATTTATGTTCCACTGTTAATACGTTTAACTCATTCATCCTAACAAGTTGGCTAGGTGCAGTTGATTAAGTTGGTGATGTCGGGTAGATAGGTAATAACTAAGGTGAATCGCTCATCTCAGAGTTGTCAACAGTGTAAACTGGTCTGGGTACTGGTGTACTACAGTCTACTCCTTTGATTTTTGTTTTCCTAAGGATATCCGAGGTTGATAACCTAGGGTTTGTTTTGAGTGGTAAATCCACAGATGAGAATTCTAAGATGCTTGAAGAGCATCTCATACTGGTAGATCTATTGAATCCTATTTCAATATTTCCATTTTTATATTTTATTATTTCTGCAAGTTGTGTATGTTGTATAAGTTCTTCCGATTGATGATTTTCAGATGTTGGTTGGGAAATTTCTTTTAGAAGTCATCTATTTGGGAAAATAACATTATCCTAACTTATTGGCCTAGGGATAGTAATATTTGATCTAGACATATTAATTGTAATAAAATGGTTTCTCCTTTCTTGGAGTTATGAATGTTTCTAGTGTCCAAAGCGAGCATCATAATTTTGTAATGAACTCTATAAAATAAAGCTACAGGGATTGTTCCTGGTAAAACTTTAGAATTATGAGTTTGGACTTGAAGTGTTAATGATTTTAATAAATGTAAATCTTTCAAAGATACCATGAAGTTTGGGAAGCAATTAAAAGATACTGGTCTTAAGCCTAAGCTCGTTTCTACTGTACCTAATAATGATTCCTTAAAATCTATTAATCTAGCATCCTTGAGGACTGCTAGAATTGATGAACTTAACCTTTCTTTGGTTAAAGGTTTTAATCCAATTTGGACTAAACTGAAATGAACATATTTGAAATGTTTATCAAAATGTTTTTGTAATGATTCTTTAGAAAGAAGTTGAATTGATTCAAAAGGTAATGAAAGTTGAAGATCTCTTTCTTTGGTTTTAATGATGTAATTAATTTTAAAAATATTCATCATCTTTGATTGATAAATTTGATTCTTATTGATCTTTGGAATCTTCCAACGATCAATAGATTTTTGAAAATTAACAATAGTAAAATCATTACTATTGATGATATAAGACTTCTTTGAAGAAGAGAATTTTTTTTAATAATGACGATGATGCTGAAAAGCTTTGTTTTGACATATTTAAGTTTAAATAAATAAATACTTGTAAATAATATGGCAAAAACTAATCATCATTATAACATGTATAGAAAGGTAAATATGATTCTTAACATATAAATTGTAGTCTACTAATAACAAGCAAGATTCGAGAGTAAAATCATGAAATTGGAGTAATGAAATTATACTAAATAAATTATACATGAAACATTTAACATTTATTTTCTTGTTCTATCTCTTCATATAATATTTATGACTTATTTCAACTTATAATAGAATAGGTCGTTTATTAAACACCGATAGGTATAATAAATTATTACCCTAAGTGCCAACACATGGCTTAAATGGGACTTATTACCCTTCGTCCGGATTGAATGCATAAATGCAGAAACCTTACATATTTTCCTATAAGTAAATCTTTAAGTCATACATATTATTATCCAAGTTTCGAACAATATTTATGAATATTAACTATTACATGTATTTGATCTATTTAATGTAACCCTTTGGCAATCGTATATAGGTGACTAATGTTATGTCCAAGGATGGAATGACAATGTCTGTGTAAGTCTTTTAGGTCCTATTGTTTTCTTATTGGAATTCTAGTTTGTGAAACAAAGAATTTATATTATTTCATTTAGTATTTAATCTTCCTCTATGTATGGTCAATTATTAACGGTTTAGTATTTCACACTCACATAATTGTTACATTTCATATGTTTGTATTAGAGGATTGAGAGAATATAGTTAGCATGGTTAGGTTGTGTATGTGCATATAGTTTATTTTTGTTGTTTACATGTATTTGTGAAAAATTACTTGACATTTTTCAAAAAAAAAATGGATAGTTTTTTAAGCTGACTGAGGTACTTGTTGAGTTGTTGCCAAGATAATTAGTGATGTTTTTAGCAATAAATTGTGGTTTTTATCCTTACCATGATGACTATTATCCTCACCGATATGGTTGGTGAAGGCTTGTTAAGGTAGTCAGCAATGCTTGTTGAGAGGTTAGGTAGTTTAAGGGTTTTTTGTAAATACCCTATTTGTATTGATGAAATTAATTAGAAAATATGGGATAAATCTTGCATTTAGTAAATTGGAGATTTTTCTTGAAAATATGTTTTCTAAATTCCATATCATAAATACATTGAGTGTGATTATGTATTTACCTAATATCACCAAGCTCAAATAATTAAAATTTAAAGTTTCAAATTATAATATAGTTCTAAATATCCTAGAGAATAATAAAGATTTATAAATATTACTAATATTTCATTATTCATATTAGTCATAAATGTTGAACCAGGTGAGACGTCACTGGAGGAACTAGTACACTATCGTTGGTGTGAAGTAGTGGGTGAGGAGTAAGGGGTGAGAAAATTTCTCATGGATGAGATGTTTTTAAGAAAAATATCAATAGAGAAGGGAAGAAAACCTTAAATTAAATTTAAAAAATTATATAAAATAAAAATATGAATATAAATAATTGCTAAATAATTTAGGCATATCATAGGACAATAAGCAACTAAGAAGAAGTATATAGGAATGAAGTTAAATAATTTAATGTCAGTCACTTTATAACTATTTTGGAATGATACGAGTAACCATTTCTTTAGAACTATTTGGTTAAGCATGCTTGATTTGAAAAAGAAAAAAAAAACTCGAGAATATGTGACCCATTAACAAATGCCTTGATTCTATAATAAGAAAAAACTTAATTTGAAGTTGTGGATCTACCATAATACATTCATTGTTATATGATAATTTTCTAATCATGTTTTCAATAATTTTTTTTATATTTATAAAAAATTCTTTTGATATTATAATATCTTTCATTTTCTTCCCTATTTTTAAAATCAAAGTTAATATTTTTATAAATATCAATATTTTAATGCTTGTATTAATGTAAAGATGCTTCCTCCTCTCTCTTTTTTTTTTGGGTATTTGATGGGCTGGTTTTTCAGGATATGCAGCAAAAAAACAAAAACTTTCATGAAGAGATCAAGTTATGTATATATTTCATGTTTCTTTTTGCTGCAGATTGTTAAGTGAGAAATTGCTGTTATTTCGCCACATTATTTCATTTATTAAAAAAAAATTAATTTCAAAATACATTCCAATAAAAATATTTTAACTAGAATTTATAAACTCGGCCATCTTTTGCAAGAGATGATCAGCCTCGTCTTGGTTAGCATTGAACAAATGGAAGCAATGCTCAGCATCTTTAGTCTCAAATAGCTCCTCCACACTCCCACCCCACTCACTACACTTCCTCATAGTCTCATAGTATTCAACTCCTCTCTCCCTTAACCAATCTTTCTCCGCCAGACAAACCAAAACCTTGCCACAAGCCATTTGGTCCAAATTCGGATCCACAGCTGGGTTCAGTTTCGGATCATCATCACACCCGGAACTAGTCGGGCATAAAAACTTGTACATTTCATCCGGTTCTTTGCACCCAAAGAAGGGATGTACAACAAGAAGCCCAACGAACTTCATGCCCATCAAACCCATAAATCCAGCTTGAACAGCCACATAATGGGCTAAGTTAGCTCCTGCACTCTCACCACCCAAGAAAACCCGACCCAAATCTGCGTACTCATTCAACCAATACTCCGACCCATTTCCATTACAATGAGTCGAAACCCATTTCAACGCAGCCCAAGAATTGTCATATGCAATTGGTAACTTGTGTTCTGGTGCTAGTTTATAGTCAACAGAAATGGCAATAACATTGGCTTTGGAGACTAGAGATGTGAGGAAATTTTTGGTGACTATATCAAAAGCAGATCCAACACAGAAGCCACCACCGTGATAGTGAATGAAGAGGGGCAACTTTCGATCGGGGCCATTGATTTTGGGGAGAAAAATTCGACCAGATAAGTTTATTTCAGATGAGATCACAACGTCTTTTGATTGGACGCCAGTGGTGGAGTCTAGATCTGGGGGTACCTGATCATCAGACATGTATGGCCTGTCTACGCGGCCATCTTTGTAAACTCTTAGAAAGGGTGGAAACTCTTGGGCTATTTCATCGTTGGTGGGGTTTTCCATTTGTGAATTTGGAGATTAGAGAAGGTGACTTTTGAATTTCGTTAATGGTGAAATGGTTCTGAGTTTTGGAAAGTTAAATAACATATAGAATACTTGGGGGAGCTAGATCTAGAGCTAGAAGTCTAACATCACGAGTGGTTGCATATTTGGCATGGTAGGTGCAGGAGGGAACTAGCACAAAAATTCAAAAGGACACGAATAAATAAAAAAAATATTTTTATATCTAAATAGTTTCATCACGTGAAAGCTTACTATTTTAATTCTAATGGATTTTTGTGTTATATAAATTTATCATTTTATATTTTTAATATATTATATTATATTTAAGTTATTTTTTTTTTATTTTTTACTAGACTTATTTTAAGTTTTTTTTTTGAGTTAAAGTAAAAAGATTTTGAAACAATCCATTGAAATTTTGGTTAATTCAATTGATAAAGAAATTTATAATCTTTATAAACTCTATCATAATATTATGTTTAATTAATGTAAAATTTACTTTTAATATATTTTATATAAAATAATATCTAATTTTAATGAAGTTTGAAGTAAAATATAAATTTCTAAAAACCAACCATAATATCATCATCCTTCAATTTTTAAACCAACCAAAATGGTATTTGAAATTTCAAAATTATTGAATTTGAACTCATTTAATCAAATTCAATCATTTGATTGTACTAGTAATAACCATGTGATTTCCACGTAAATAATTATAATTTTCATAATTTAATACTCTTGTGAAAAAAATTACATTACAATTTTTGTATTAATTTACAACTTATTTTATGAAAAAATAAGTATAAGATACTTTACTTATTATAAAAATAAAACTTAAGTCTTATATATATTTTTATAATAATTTAATTTGATTGTTATGAAAAAGTGACACAAAATTAATTTTTATTTATTTTGTTTTTAATTTTTTAATTATATTATATAAAGACTGTTATAATTTAAATAATTTGTAATTGAAAGAGTTAAAGAAAAAGAAAACGAAAAAATAGAAAAAACTTAAAAAATTATTATTTCTATTTATCCAGTCATTTTTTTATAACAATATGATTAAACTATTATAAAAAATAAATATAAAATCTAAGTATCTCTTTTAAAACAAGTATAAAACTTGTAGAATCACCCACCCTTAATTTATAAGATATAATGCTGATAATTAGCTTGATATTTAAAAAACTTATTTCTATATAAAAAAATATGATAATTAGTTTGAATTAAAAAACCTATATGTTGAAAATTCGATTGCAATAATACTAATATCTTTCTAAATCAAAACAATAATAGTAATATATATCTTTTAATTTACTTGCATCTCTAAATTAATATTTTTTTTTTCAAAAAGACCTTCTAAGTTAATATATAATTTCGATTCCAAGATAATTTACTATAGATAAAGATAACATATATGATTTAAGTTAAAAAGAGGTTACTTCTTGGATTTATTAGCTACAATAAATTGTTATAAATTTAATTATAAGTTAATCTCTTATTATTTATAATTTTGACAAGAAGGTAATTGATTATATAGTTATGGATAAATGAGGTTAATATAGTCATATTTTTGTCAAAAATGATTGTAGGTTCGATTTAAACTTTTATATATAATATTGATAGATAAATTTTCATCCAACTACTTGTTTTCATTTGATTTGATATTAAGTGATTAGATTGGTTCAAATCTATTATGTTTTTTATGCCTTTTTCTAGTTTCTTTTTTACGATATGCTCTAGTTTTTTTTTATTAACAATCAACATATAGATATTTCTTAATCAAAAGGTTGCAGTAAATAGGTTTTATGAAGTCTATTAAGACATCTCAATTAGGTTAGCACCTCCTCAATTGGACCTTAATTACAAATATTATTAAATAAATAGAAAAAATAGATGCACAATAAATCTCAACAAAACCTATAATTAGATTTGCTGTTAGCATCTGAATAGAAGAAAGACCTAACGAATGATGGGACATCCCACTATTAAGTCGTTGTACAAATACTACAGATCCAAGATGCCATACTCTCAACTGCAGCATTGCTCTCTATAAGTATAGAAATAATAAAGCTCCATATAAGCAACTTTCTCTAAATTGTTAGCCTAAGTAGATTACCACCTCTATGACATCGAGAGTAGTCCAATTCAAAAAAGAGTAACCATATAGACCGAGTCTGACTCCAAGTAAAGTTTTCTCCACCCAAAGTTGTCAACATACATCACTACATGAATGACTGTCGTAAGTTTTACCTTAAAAGCATATAAGACCCTAAGTAGGATGCATAAACATCTCTTAATAAATGATCTAGAGGTCCAAAAAATACCTGCACGCCAAGACATGCCTAATGATCTAAAAATAATACTATTTGTATTTATCTTTGTCCATCCCAAAGGTGACACTCTCCAAATAACCTCTATAATCTATCGAACACATCATGGGACACCTTGCATCTACAGATGCTCGAGCACTTGAAGTTCGTACACTATATTTCGCATGGATCCATACTGTGATAGACCTACTTCATGAATAAATTTCTAAGTTGTGGCAAATTCAAAACTTCTTCTATCTATTCTGTAATCAACAATCATTTTTGGCAGTCCATATCAACCAAAAGATAGGAATAATCCATGCTTTTCATAAATTGGCAAGTTGAGACACAAAATATGTTACCATTACGATTGTTCATAGGTAAAGGATGGAAGAGCCTGTATGCATTCCTCTAGCAAAAGAGCATAAAAAGTCCCAAAGTGCACTTCAAAATGACAGCTCAAAAAAATGTAATATATTTTCCTCGTCTAAGACACACAAGGAACTCTGAAAAGGAAAGACTGCCCACTTTTCTTTAATCGGTAATCCATAGGGAGTTAGTTGTAAATGGTACGCCATAATAAAATAGACAATGATGGTGGTATGAAAGGGGCCTAGATGACCTTGCCCTAACTCTTTTGTTCCCCGACCAATACGTAGGGAATCATAAGCCTTATTGGTCGTGAATCCTCTTTTAGTTAAATATGTCCAAACTTTGGTGTTCATACTAGTCCCTACAACTATTAATGAAATCCCTATAGTAGTATTCAGATAAACATTCTAAAAAATATTGCAGTAGATACCATCCATCTGCTAGTAGATAATCCCTCACTAATTACTAGATCAATGGATCTATTAGGTGGCTGTTAATCCTTTTTGAAAAAGTGAACAACATAGTACATACATAGGTAAGATATATAGTCTGATATTGAACTCGTCCCCACAAGCAACGAACATAATAACAACTTAAAAGTAGAACATTGAATAGAATTAGTAACAATATAACAACAGATAATATGAAAGATATTATATATAAACTAAAAGGCAGATAAAGAGTTAAAACATTCTAATCATTAAAAAGCATTCTAATTAAAGTTTAAATAATAATGTGTTTTAATATATACAATTCCAACTCAGATTATACTAATACCACAATTGAGCATGCATAACACAAGATATAATTAGATAAATGCACATAAAGATCGTATCTATATTGTAACGTCCTCAGGTTTCTTATGAAACCACTTTGCAACAATCGATTAACTAATCAATATAATTGTTATAACTCTAAAAGAAATAAAACCAATATTACCTCTATTAATTGATACCTTCGTCCTAACTACTTATTGTTATTTTTGCTTGCTGCATTCGTAACGACTTGGTTCGATGCACGAATCTTGATTATCCTCCATAACTAATACAAATAAATGTGATATGATTAGATACCGTAGAACAATAATGTGTAGAATAAACTTACATAACCATTGAATACTACTTATATAGAAAAGTAGTCATTCACCACATAAAATAGTAACTTATATTATTCTACGCTCACATGAACACATCACAATTACATATATAATTAGTGAATACGGAATTTGAATCAATAAAAATTTTGATAGAGTTTTGAGTGGTTTTTTAAAATTAATTTGCAATTAATGAGATGGATATTTATAGCAATTGGTCTGCCACCTTACCAACCACCTTGCCATAGATGGTAGCGAGGTCCACGACGAGGGTAGGACATGGTGCCAAAAAGTTTACATTTTTTGTTTTCAAAGATGTCGAGTAATATCTACAAATACCCTCATCCAAAACAAGCCAAAAACTACGTGTAAAAATGTTGACGAGCGAGCATGACACTCCATTTAGCCTCGCATACAAAGTGTATGTAACTATGTATGTGTGTGAATTATCAATCCATAATAACCAACCTTACACAGAGAACACAAATACACTAAGTAAAATAATAAATTTCATGTTTTGTATATGGAAAGCTAACATATAAACACAAGTACAACAAAACCTACACTTTCAATTAGAGGAGTGACCAACCAATTGTTAGTACAAAATTTAATGGTAGAGTCCGTGTTGACTATCCATATAGATTCCTTCAAAATGTCAAGTAATGAGGCCTTAAATGTGGCTTGATAGAAGAACGAACATAATAGCTTTGAGTGGCTTTCTCCATATCTAAGTATCTTCTGTGTGAGTAAAACAACGTGGTAGAGTTCCCTGTGATAACTTACTAGCCAAATTTTTTTAACATAGCTTCATTTAAAAGATTGAGGTCTCACAATCTGAGACCTTCTTTCTCTAAAGGGCAACAACAATCCTTCTAAGTAACCTGGACTAGTTTAAATGTATGTTCTTTTCTGACCAAAAAGAAATTATAGATGGTAGTTGTTAGACCATCCAAGACTGATTTTGGCCATTTATATATCTAAAATTAGTGAAGAAACATACTCTAAATGACTGAAGAAATCAAGCATTTACACTCTACTAGAGAGAGTTTGAGCCATTTCCATGCTTTAATTGCATGAAATTTATCAAACCAAACCTCAAAACCAACATTTTCTAGGGGCCTCTTTAAAAATATTGAAACTTAAGTAAGACATAGATGAGCTCCTAGTACATCCCTATCATTTCCTAAAGTGAGGAAATATTGGCCTAAGGCACCCTTTTTTCAAAGTAAACAAAATATTTATCTAAATTGACCACTTGACTTGATAAGTGTTCATACAATTGAAAAGCCTCATATACAACTTGGAGGTTTGATGAGTAGGCACAATCGAAGATGAGAAGTCATTTGCTTATAAAAAAGTGGGTTAGTATAAAGTTGTTGTTTGATGAAGAAATGAAAAAGGAAGCACCCATTATCAACCAATGACACAAGGTACCTACTAAGAAAATATTTAGTAGTATAAAACAATAACGAAGATAATGGGTCCCCTTATCAGACACCTCTAGCAAGAGAAATAATCTTTGGGTGAACCATTAACAAAGATTGAGATTTTTGTGGAAATAAAAAATCTTGGATCCAATCCATAAAGTTATCATCAAATCCAAAACATGACATCACTTTTAAAATAAAATCCTAATGCATGGTATCAAAATCCTTGCAGATGTCACTTTTTTTAGCAACATTACCCTTACTACTAGGGAATTGCATTACGTTAAAAGAACTCTAAAGAACCTACCATACAATCACTAATGTTTTATCTTGGGATGAACACAAACTAATTCTGGGATGAACCCAAGATTCTGAGAAAAGATACAATAGCAAATGGCTCTTAAACATCCAGTGACAATCTTTATTATTAACTAGAACATAAAGTTTGTTAGAGTGATTAGCCTATAATGATCAATAGTTTTTTCCTACAAGTTTTTATGTATAAGAATTAAAATTTTTGAATTTAGTCTAGGATGCATCCAAACCATTTTAAAAGAGTCCCGAATATTTGTATTACGTATGTACCAATAATGTCCTAGAATTAGTGAAAGAATTTACCTGTAAAACCATCTTATATAGTGGCACTTATAAGTCCATTTCAAAAATCATGGCACATATGACCTCTTATGATGGTATGCTTCATAGATTGTCATTGTCTATAGAAGTGACCAAGTAAGGCATGACTGACTCAATAAGAATCAAATCCATAGCATCACCCACTTAAGCTAGAAAAAGTGGTTCATAGTATCCCAAAATATAATTACCTATCATTTTAGGATATTACATAACCTCTCCATTAATTTCCAATTAATTTAGGGTTTTTTAGGCCTTTAAATGTCAAAGGAGCTAGTGGAAGAAAGTAAAGTTTCAATCACCACCCTTCACACCTTTTAACCTAATCTTTTCCTTCTAAAAAGTTTCTTGTTGGTATAGTAATCTATCCAAGTGAGTATGGGAATCATACTCCAATTGGAAAAGCTCTTCAAAAAAGGAGTCATCATTGTGCCATTTTTGTACGTTTGCTAAGGTAGCCGAGGCTATTGCAATATTCTAATTTAAATTACCAAAGACCTCTTTTATTTCAAATCTTTAGAGCCAACTTCAAAGCCTTTAGTTTACCAATAACTATCCCATAGGACTAGTGCAAACAAGTTTCGACCAAGTAGTATACACTAAATCAATAAACTAGTATGCTTAAGCCATATACTATGCAACCAAAATGGCCTCAAACCCCTCGACCTGGTCGTAATGGCAGAAAGTAATAGTTCATATTGATCAGAGTGATTTTATAAGATAGTGCAATAAGCAATAGTAGATCAAGATTCAAGGAAGGATTCATAACATAACCCATGATTTAGTCATAACCAAATATGTGAGAGAGCCCCCCTTTTGATGTAAGTATAAGATGCCCTTTAGTATCAAATTTCAACCAAATCACAATAAGAGACTATAAAACTGAATTCTTTAGTTGAGATTGTACCATAAGATGATCCTGTAGTTTCATAAGATCTAAGAACCATATTGAAATCCCTTATCACTAATCATAGGTATTGAAGATCCAAAATGGAACTTCTAAAGTCCTAAAGGTTCCTTCGCTTAACATAGGTGTTACTACCATAAACAAAGGTTAAAAGATGGATTTTGGCATTTGTAGTGTAAGTAACCATTATATATTGTTGATGTTGTAAAACGACCATAGTATCATTCACCTTTGATGGGGTCGAGAAGAGCTAGAGCTTACTTATTAAATATAAAGAAAATAACAATGTAACTTACTAAAGTTTGATAATATTGCAATCTTAAACTCAAATACATACAAAATTAAATTTAAAATTAAGACAAAATATGAATGGAAGAGAACTCGTGTACATTAAAATGTTTTACCAACTTTATAAGTTAAGTAAATTGAAAGAATGTCTAATAAAAAGTGGTAAAAAATCTTGAAATAGTGATATATATTCAAAATATAACCATTATTTTATTTTGATTAGTTTGGATGAAATTATAAGGAATGGTAGACAGTCCAATCCATAAACTAATCCGAACTTAAAGGATTGAGAATTTTTTAATCTAATCTAGTCCAATCATATGTTCAAAATTGCTTAAAATTTATCAAATTGATTCAAATTTGTCAAGTTCATCTAAACTAATTTTTTGCACACCCTTTCCTAGATTCAAATATAAACTCCTATCGTACCCTACTCCTATCCATGTAAAAATAATTCTTTCAATTTTAATATTTATAGTGGAATTAATAATAAGATTAACTAATTGAACTAATTTATAAACAAGAATAACATACGTTGGAACAATGGCATAAAATTCAAATATTCTTTTGATCCCAAATAGGCATCCACGACCTAAATGAGGGGTGAAAACACTAACCTATTGAATCTTTTCACAAGCTCTATTCAAACTCGGTGAAGATGGTCTCATAACATGAATTAAGTAGAAAGCATAGTAAAAGTATAAGACAATATACTTAATTAAACACAACTAAAATAATCAGTAGATAAGAAAACAACAATCTACGATAAATATGCTAGTGACAATGTGCCTTACAGGTTCCTATTCATACTAACAACAAGTATAAGCATCACCAACAACAAATATCATGTGAAATGGAAAGCATACTGAAAAAAAAATAAAGGATTTTTAATCACTTCAAGGCATCATATGTGGGAACCTATTTAGTAAATGATAATTGTACTCTCACAATACACAATTTACAAAACACTACACACCATAATAAAGAGTCTAACACTCAATATACAACCAAGATATAGAGATATTAACTCCTTAAAGACACACAAATTCATATGCATGCATATTAAATTAAATCAACAGAAGCAATAATTAGAAAGATATAGGCATTCTACAAGTAAAGGAAAGAAAGCATGTAGCTACATAAATTAAATAAGTTTTCTAATCAAAATCTAAATCTAATATGTTGGTACATACTTGATAGAAACGTAGATTATACTAACATAATAGCAATCATGTATATCAACGGATATAATAAGGTAAACCCACGTAGAACCCCTACCTATGTGGTAACGTCCTTGGGTTGCTTATAGCAACCACTAGGCAAGAAACAATCCACTAAAAACAATAAATAGATATAATTAGAAAGATATAGGCATGCTACAAGTAAAGGAAAGAAAACATGCAGCTACATAAATCAAATAAGTTTTCTAATCAGTCTAAATCTAGTATGTTGGTACATATTTGATAGAAACGTAGATTATACTAACATAATAACAATAATGTATATGAACAGATATAATAAGGTAAACTCACATAGAACCCCTACCTATGTAGTAACGTTTTTGGGTTGCTTATAACAAACACTAGACAAAAACAATCCACTAAAAACAATAAATAGATATAATTAGAAAGATATAAGCATGCTATTAATAAAGGAAAGAAAGCATGTAACTACATAAATCAAATAAGCTTTCTAATCAGAGTCTAAATCTATTATGTTGGTATATATATGACAGAAACTTAGATTATACTAACATAATAGTGATGGCTTCTTAAAAAGCACTAAAATTACCATGATTTAATGTACTTTAATTGATTAAATAGATTTATATTTGTATGATTTTATCATATTTTTATATAAATTTATCTTTTCGAAATCACATATATTTTTATTATTTTTCAAGTATTTTCATTAAAAAATAACTTAAAGACTTGAAGAAAAGTACTGGAGACAATACATCACAAATATGTTGAGAAATAAATGAGAAAAAGTCAAAAAATAGAAAAATTATACAAAATGGGTCAAAACTTTCAAAAATGTCAAAAATGCTAAGTCTCGTGCTCACACCAAGCACACGTCTGTGTCGAGTCCTGTACATGCCAACACACGCCCGTGCCTATCCCACGCATGCCAATGCTTGTCTACTACAAATCTCGTCCCCACGCGTATGCCAGTCTGTCCAAACACTTCCAAAATCAATTTTTGAGATATTTTCCTACTTTTTTTTGCCTTTTAATCATCTATAAAAGAACCTTCTCCCTCATTATAAAAATGATTCCTGAAATCAAAAATATCTTCTCTCTCTAGTTCTTAGTTTTTTTAGTTTTAAAGTTCTTTTTTTGAGAAGACCTAGTTATGCTTTTATAGATTTCTAGTTTTTGATTGAATAAATGGAAATGTAAACCCGTTTGGAGGTTTTTCAGAAACAAAAGTAGCATCAAAATTCTATAAGGATTCTTGAGCAAGGGATTAATGGTTTTGCTATAAAGATTTTCAATAAAGGTAATCTGTACAAGTTTTTGGTAATGATAAATTAACTTCTTATATATCTAGTCTATTAGGCAATGTTAATAGGTGATATTTAAATCTAAATTATATTTCTATGTTTTTTTCACAATCTGCATATTAGTATTGGATTATATATTTTTATAAACTCTCACATTTATTAGCCTATTTGTTTCATATTTTTCATATTCATGTAGCTTCTTTTGATAAGGGTCTTGCATATTTAGATCAAATAATTATGAGTGATTATGAATATTTGGATTTAATTATTAAACTTTAAAGACGTTATATTTATTGAAGTTGTTTTTATTCGTTTTGCTCTAAAATTTGTTAGTTGATTTGATTTAAGTGACAAATGTTTTGAATCATCTAGTTAGGATTATTCATTATTAAATCCATTCTAAAACACACATGGGCAGTTGTGTTTTTTGTGCTAAAATTTTTGTAGTTGATTTGTGAACGTATTTGATTGGCAGAAAACTTATCGAAACATTGGTCTAGATACCACTCATTCCAATATTAGAAACTATGCAAACAAAGCAGGGGCTCGTAAATAAGTTACATTTGGGCAGTATCCTACAAAAGATAGCATAAGACCGAATTTGTACATGAACATTTGGTTTTCATAGTGGAAAGTTAGTTATTCTGATGGATCAATGGTTTTCTTCTTAGATTATGGTTATGACCTATGTTGTTTCCACCTAAAAATATTGTGTGTTATTCTTTCATTTTCACACTTTATGTTTATATGCGATTGCATGCATAGCTACTTTGTTTAAGTTATCAAATTATAAATTGATAAAAAATTGAACATAACCTATTCACTCCCCTCTAGGTTAATTAGGTCCATATATTATAAACTTTCAATTGATATCAGAGCAAACACTATATATACTTAGTGAGTTTGATTCTTAGGGACACACACTCCTACTTATGGATCAAATGAAAAAAGGTGGGTCATCTGTTAGACCCTTACTTTTTGATAGGTATAATTACCCTTATTGGAAGGCTCGCTTGCAAGCCTTTTTCAAACAAGATGAAAATGTTTGAGATGCTGCTCTTGATGGTTTGATCACGAAAGATGGTGTAACAATCATAAAGCCAAGAAGAGACTAAACCACTAAAAAATGCACCCTTATTTGGGCAAACCAAAAAAATCTAAGCTTTTGTTGCAATGTCAATGGAAAAGTTTTGTAGCATCTTCAATTGTGAGACTACTAAAGATGCATGGAATTCACTTGCTCTTGCTCATGAGGAAACTTCCCAAGTGAAACAAACAAAATTGAGATTTCTAACATCTCAGTTTGATTCCGTTAAAATGAGTAACATTAAAACTTTTGGTTAATTCTATGCTCACTTTTGTGATATCTCTAATGCTTGTTCTAACCTTGGTGAGAAAATTTCACAACCTATACAAGTTTGTAAGCTCCTAAACATTGATGAATTTGTCGGGTCAATCCAAACCTATGAGCTTACTCTTGATCCACCCAAGAAAAACAATGATGTGGCATTCAAAAGCTCCACAAAGGACATCTCTGATAGTGATAAGTATATGAATGATGAGTCACTAATCTTATTAGCACAAAAATTTAAGAAGTTCATGAAAAGAAAGGTCAATAGAATAATCAATCTAACAAGGGATAATCTAGTCATTCAAGGGACCAAATGTCAAGGGAAATCAAGCCTCCTAGATCTAATGGTAAGAAAACTAAGCCCACTAGTCCTAAATGTTTTGCTTGTGAGGGCTTTGGTCATATCTCTACAGAATGTGTGAACAATAAAAAGAAAGTTGGAAAAACTTTTAATTCTACACTCAATGACATAGAAAGTGAGTAGGATAATGTTGTTAACTCAAAGAATGATGACACTAACTATTGTACCTTCACCGTAATTACAAAGCACACCACAATGACTTTGACCCTAACTTGGATGAAGAAAATAAGGAAGTAAATTATTCTCTCTTACTGTCTAAGTTCAATGTATCAAATTACGATGAACTATTCATAGATTGTCTAGCTACTAGGAAAGATAGAGATGAACTACTTGTTGAAGTAAGTAAACTTAATGATATCAGCAATGCTCACAAAACAAATTCTTTTAGCCTAGAGAAAGATAAAAAAGAATTATTTGAACATATTAACGCTTTGAATCTGAGTCTTGCATAAACCAATCAAGAAAATAAAAGGCTTAGGCAAGAACTTAGTATTGCTAAAGAGACGATGAGGAATTTGACCATAGG
The DNA here is from genome assembly GCA_030763125.1 of Hippophae gyantsensis. Classification (NCBI taxonomy): domain Eukaryota; kingdom Viridiplantae; phylum Streptophyta; class Magnoliopsida; order Rosales; family Elaeagnaceae; genus Hippophae; species Hippophae gyantsensis. The sequence goes on along the minus strand of CM061033.1, from coordinate 16,116,764 downwards.
TATTGAAAAATTGACCAAAGTCCTAGACTATGAAAATCCACATGGAGATAAGAGAGGTCTTTGATACATATATGGACATTCAACACCTTCAACGTCAAAGACCACATTTGTAAATCCCTTAAACTCTACTCCTACTATTACTACTTATGTATTGTTAAGTTTGTAACTGTCTGTCATCATTGTGGTAGGAAAGGTCATATAAAACAAAAATATAGATTTTTGATGAATGCTCTTAAGTTTAATCATTCTTTCCATGTTTCATATAGTAGGACTGATAAGTATCATCCATCTATGCATACTACATCGTATTCAACGATGAATGAAAATGATAGTAATGTATTCAAAAATTCTACTAGGAAACATGAAGTCTTAGGTTCAAAAAGACAAGTAAAATTCAGTATTTTTAATGCTAGGACTCATTATCATTTTCCTATTATGCATATTGCATCTTCGTTTGGGATGAATGAGAAAAGTACAGCTAAGTCCAAGGACACGCCTATGAAACCAAAGGTAGTTGAGTCACAACCTAATGATATGAAGAAACCAAAATGTAAGAAAATTTAGGTTAGAAAAGATTGCTTTTTCCTGGTCTCCTAATAGTCTTTTATTCTTTCATCTAAGTATTTTTGTTAGAGTGCTTAAATGATCATAAACGAGCAATCTATATTCTCTTTATTTTATTTATTAGTTAAACTTACAAAAAAAATAGAATCCTTATTTAGCCAACAAGGTATTGGACTTATTCAACATTTACATAGATACAACCTTGTTTCTATTGACCTAACTTGCTTTTATGTTTATTTTCAATTTTAACTTATACACACACATATTCTTATACATATGATAATCGATGTTGACATGAACTTATTCACACACTCACAAACACACATATATGCTATGCTTGAAGTTTATGAATTCTCTTAAAAACCTCTAGGACTTCAACTAATCTTGACTATAAAATTATGTTGAGTTTTATTTCTTACCTTCTAAAATTTTACCATATGAAGGTACCTAGTATTAAGGGGGCTAGTTATTGTGATGTGTAAAGCTACCACAGTGTAGAAAGACTTATCTCACAACTAGCATAAAAGTCATCATACTAAGTTTATGGCTCATGCAAAAATAAAATTGTAAAAAGCGATTGCTTACAAAATTTGTATTTATAATACTGATAACTGTATTTTATATAGTTATTTTCACCTATTTTATTAATTATAATTGCTACGTTCTCACTATTTTTAGTTAATTTTAGTTTAATAAATTAGTATTTATTGTTTTTTATATATTTTAAGAAAATTAAATAAATTGTATCGAAAATGTTCTTAAATGACAAATTAGTTTCCAAAAATATAATTTCAAATAAAAGAGTGATTAATTGCAATTTATAAAAGTTGAAAATATAATTTAAATTAAAATTGGGCTTAATTTTAATTATTAAAAGTTTAAAATTTAATTTAAATTACCAAAAGGGCTACATTGCAATTAACCAAAGTTTAAAATGTAATTTAAAATATATTTATGGGTGAAAATATAATTAATAAAAGTTATTTTTCTTCGCAGGAGAGAAGTTCCACGCGTCAACATCACGCGTACAACGTGGTCCGTCCGATCAAAGCATAAACAGTCAGGATTGGCGCGTGTAGATCAAACCCGACCAAGGAGAGTGGGTGTAGGATTTATTCCATCGTGTTGCTCGGCGTGCCAGTGGGGCCCACCTACCGCACAGGCCGGCGTGCAGCATGGGACCCACCCGTTTGACGCCGTGCAGACCTGTCCCCCACCTTCGCGCGTGCCTTTTCCAGTGCGGTTGATCCACGTGCACCCGGTTATTCCGTGATCCAGAATCTGCCACGTGTTCCACTTAATATTTCAACAAATCATCTTCCGACACGTGGCATGTTACAATGAGCGCGACCGCGCTGGATCACGCCCGTGTTGTAGCCGTTGGCTCCCGTGCGACAATTCATCGTGCGCCCGTTTCCCACGGCGAATGAAATGCTGCCACGTGTCCCACTATTTATTTCAGTGAGTCAGAACGCGACACGTGGCAGCGTGGAAGGAAAATAAAAACAGAAACGCGCAGCATCTCCACTCACGTTTTCGATTCCATTTTCGATACATTTTTGTCCCCCACTCGTAATTTTAAATTATTTTCTCCATCATTATTTGTCTCCCCGCGTGTATAAAAAAATATATTTTTAAATGTATTTTTTTAGAAATTTTGTGTTATAAATAGGAGATAAGATGATAGAGTTAAAGAGTTTTTTTTTAGTAGTGTTTTTTTAGTTTTAGTTTTTGAAAGTTTTAGTTTTTTGGAGAGTTTAGAGTTTGTAATTTTTAGTAGTGTTTGTGTGTTGGTTGTGGAACACGCAGAAGCCATTTTTGGCTTTTGTTGTGTTCTGCGTGTGCCAAATATTAATGATACAAAATGTTTTAATTTTATTTCTTCTTCATCTTATTTTTCTCCATGTGTTGTAATTTTTACTTTTAATTTATGAAGTAATTTAATTTTTCTAGGGTTGCATTTGATCTAAATTTATGAAGATTTGATTTTAATTATTTTTGATAGATTTATAAGACGTTCGATTTGTTCTTTCTATTTTGTGCTTAATGCTTTTTGATTATTTACGAATCTTATCAAAACGATCTGTGGCACATAAATAAACTTAGAAGAGGCATTTGTGTGTATATTGCTCGTAAATAGAATGACATGTATGATGAAGGATAGGAATATACCCTAATTGTATGTGTGGCCATTTGAAAACTTAGAACTTAATGAATCTTATTAAATTTAATTCTCATAGAGATATAGTGAATTAATTTAACGAGGTGTGTTTATACGGAGCTCGGAAGAGATGTATGAATAAAAAAGAAGTTTTCGGTTGACAAATTAAATGTACTAAAAATATAAATCAAAAGAAAATAACATGATTTGAGTGGATTAGTTTGGTGAAAAATTGCAATCCTAGATTTCTTTTATTTTCTTATTACTTTTTTCTTAAACAACGATTGTTTTGGATAAAATCAGAGAGATACAATTTTAGTACTCAACAAACTATAGTAACAAATCTCTGTGGGAACGATCTTTACTTACAAATCTTATTACTTGTGACCGTGTATACTTGCACGTTTTTATGTTCTCCAAAAGAGAAAACAAGTTTTTGGCCTAATGATATGAAGAAACCAAAATGTAAAAAAATTTAGGTTAGAAAAGATTGCTTTTTCCTGGTCTCCTAATAGTCTTTTATTCTTTCATCTAGGTATTTTTGTTAGAGTGCTTAAATGATCATAAGCGAGCAATCTATATTCTCTTTATTTTATTTATTAGTTAAACTTACAAAAAAAAAAAAAAATAGAATCCTTATTTGGCCAACAAGGTATTGGACTTATTCAACATTTACATACATACAACCTTATTTCTATTGACCTAACTTGCTTTTATGTTTATTTTCAATTTTAACTTATACACACACATATTCTTATACATGTGATAATCGATGTTGACATGAACTTATTCATACACTCACAAACACACATATATGCTATGCTTGAAGTTTATGAATTCTCTTAAAAACCTCTAGGATTTCAACTAATCTTGACTATAAAATTATGTTGAGTTTTATTTCTTACCTTCTAAAATTTTACCATATGAAGGTACCTAGTATTAAGAGGGCTAGCTATTGTGATGTGTAAAGCTACCACAGTGTAGAAAGACTTATCTCACAACTAGCGTGAAAGTCATCATGCTAAGTTTATGGCTCATGCAAAAAAAAAATTGTAAAAAGCGATTGCTTACAAAATTTGTATTTATAATGCGAAAGGGCCAAAAGTGGTTAAAAGGAAATTTTTTTTTGCCTCATTTATGAAATAAAGATAAAAGATTTAAGTCCTTATTTGGTAAATATATTTTATTTTGTCAGATTGAAGACTCAATTATAATTTTACATGATAGGTAATATTTTTTTCTTTTGTGTTCTTGTTTGTAATTCAATGAATTTAATATCTTATGTGGCTATTTATGAAGATTTAAAAAAAATTGAATTTTTATTCATTTATATCTTATTCTTATTTATTAACTTTTTAAGTTAGAGAGTTACAGAACTTAGGAGGAGTTTAAACCATATTGTAATTCTACATTAATTTATTTTTATATTGCTTTTTTATCTTTAGGGGGAGTTTAGCTCCGTTACTTTGTCCAATGTTTTGTTCTTCTCATATGTCAAAAAAGAGAAGAGTGTGTTTCACTTTCATGGTTTATTTTGTTATATATAGAAAGGGAGAACATATTTAGTTAGGTTTATGTTAAGTTTGATTGATATGAATGCATACACTACATGATTATTCTTTACTCTTTGCTCCTTTCTATGTAAATTGAACTAATTTATAATGAGTCTTGCAAGCCAAGTGTCATTTGCTTTGTCTATATCATTTTAGTTACTTACAAGCTTGTCAATATTTTGCGAAGATAGATTCATCGAACCATAAGATAATTTCACTATGAATTCTAAGACATCATTGCATTTTTATCTTATTCCTATAGTCTCATATAGTGAGAGAAATGTTTTGCCACACAAAAATGCCAAAGGAAAAATTTGTAAATATTATAAGTGTTAGATATTTTTGTGGATAAAATATTTGCATGTAAACTTGTTTTTTAAGCGAGCTATCAAGTCTTTAAAACAAAATCGAAGAAACATCAGAATTTCAAATAGTCATATTTCATGCATATATTTAATAACTATCACACATATGATTGCACTCATGCATTTAACGACATATGTTCATAAAATTGTAATTATTTGTACTACTAAAATATTTATTTAAACTTGAATCAATTTATGAATTTACCAATTAGTCATTTCTTAAATGTGTTTTAATATTTTTAGGACGTGTCCTAAAAATAACCTTTTTATTAATAAAGCTTTTAATGGGATTTGAATAATTAAGCTAAAAAAATATTTAATATTACTAGGTTATTATTATTATAGTGGAATTACCAAAGGAGAGCTGCTGAACAATCGAATAAGTATGCCAAAACAAATTTGTGCCGAAAAGAATTGGATTAATGGGGTTTCATATATATTAGCCCTTATATCTCTCATCAGGAGATATATTAATATGCATATCAAGAGATTAATGGTTTTACAATAAAGATTTTCGACAAAGGTAATCTATACAAGTTTTCGGTAATGATAAATTAACTTATTTTATATCTAGTATATAAGGAAATGTTAACGGGTGATATTTAAATCTAAATTATATTTCTATGTTTTTTTTCTTAATATGCGTATTAGCATTGGATTATTTATTCTTTTAAACTCTCACATTTATTAACCTATTTGTTTCATATTTTTCATATTCATATAACTTATTTTGATAAGAGTATTGCATATTTAGATCAAATAATTATGAATGATTATGAATATTTGGATTTAATTATTAAATTTCAAAAAAGTTATTTTTATTGAAGTTATTTTTATTTTTTTTTTCTAGAATTTTCTAGTTAATTTGATTTAAGTGATAAATGTTTTGAATCATCTAGTTAAGATTATTCATTATTAGATTCGTTCTAAAATACACACAGACATTTATGTTTTTTGTGCTAATCCTTTTGTAATTGATTTGTGAACGTATTTGATTGGCGAAAATCTTTAGACTTTGATCTAAATATCACTCATGTTAATATTAGAAACTATGAAAACAATATAAAGGCTCGTAAGTAAAGTACATTGGGGCAATATCTTAGGAAGGATTACATAAAATCGAGTTTGTATTTAAACATTTGATTTTCATAGTGAAAAATCAGTGGTCCGGTGGACTAATGGTTTTCATTTTAGGTCATAGTTGTGACCTATGTTGTTTTACCTAAAAGTATCATGTATTATTCTTTCATTTTCACAATTTATGTTTCCATGTAATTGCATGTTTAAACACTTTATTTAAATTATCAAATTATAAATTAATAAAAAAAAATTGAAAATGAACTATTTACTCATTTAAATTAATAAGTTCCATATATTATAAACTTTCAATTTTCTAATACATTTTTATTCATTTAAATAGAGATTATTAAAATACAATTTATTGGAATCCTTCGAATTAGTTATAATCCATCAAAGTCATTGCAAAATGACTTTAACATTTTGCATTATTATTTTTCAATATATAGAGATTATTAAAATAAAATTTACTTGAACCTTCCAAGTTATAATCCATCAAAGTCATTGCAAAATGACTTTAACATTTTAGGTTATATTTTTCAATGTATTTTTTGTTCATTTAAATAAGGATTATTAAAATAAAACTTATTCGGAAAATCTATCAAAGTCATTGAAAATATATTTTGCAAGTTTATTTTATTTGTACTTTTTCTTTGGTTAATAAATTATTCTTAAATTCTGAGTGAGTTATAATTTATCAAAATCATTGAAAAATGACTTATATTTTGCAAGTTTATATTCAATATATTTTTCTTCATTTAATAAATTATTCTTAAAATCAAACTTATTCGGAACCTCCGAACAAGTTATTCAAAATCATTGAAAATTGACTTTTATATTTTGTAATTTTATTTCCAATATATTTTTATTTATTTAAGATTAGTTCACAAAAATCAACTTACTTGACCCTCCAAATAAGTTAAATTTTATCAACATTATTAAAAAATGACTAATATTTTGCAAGTTTATTTTCAATTAGTTTTTCTTATAAACAAACTTAATATGTCCTTATAACTCTAATCGGTAATAAATTTAAAAACACAATATTCAATTTTTGAACAATTATGAAAACCCCTATATATAGATAAATCTTATACCTAACAATTTTCCAAACTAACTTTCTCCCTCTTACCCAACAAAAATACCTCTAACCTTAAGTCTTCACTCCCCTTAAATGAAACCTAAACCCCTTCTCCCACCATTAAACCCAAAATCTAACCATTAAAGTACTTTATACTAAGAGCAAAAAAGAACCAAAATAAAGGGAAAAAACAGAAGGTATCTAACAACTTTCTAAACTAACTTTCTCCCTTTTATCCAACAAAAATACCTCTTTACTCCCATAAATAAGACCTAAACTCTTCCCTCAACATTAAGTCCAAGAGCCAACCATTATATACAACATAATAAGAGAGAAAAATAACCAAAATAAAGGAAGAAAACAGAGGGTATGGATGTTGTGAAAATTTATTGGGGATTTGCTACTTGAAAGGCAGGGAAAAGTTTGCCAAGAACGAAGACGGGAGAGGAGTTAATTTGCTTTAATGGTTTAGGGACGATTAAAAGGGTTTTATCAATAATTAATAACCTTTTTCCATGCCAAATGGAATCCTATGTGGTGGTTCAATTATTGCTTATAAGGAGAACCGGTTAGATTAGTAAATTTTCTATACTTGGTAATGGGTTTAAAGATTTAGCCCATTTTAGTTAATTTCCCCGGGAAAACTAAGAAATGGGTTTAGCTGCAAGCTAGGTGTTATGCAGGTTTTCTTCGTAACCCCATAAAAGACACAACACCTCTCTGTCTCTATCTCTCTAAAATCACACACTATTTCTCTCGTCTTTCTTCTAAACTAGGAATGGAAATAGAAGGGTTCTTGACTTAGGTGCCAAGTCTAAATCTACAACTACATATCCTAAAATGACAAATCTTTGCATTAGAGCACTCTCAGAATCACACTCCCAAAATCAACCTTAAAATTCATCTCCTCCTCCAGCACCTCCCAATATTCGTTTTTCCTTGTTTTTTCGGCTTCAATTAGATTTTAAATTCCAATAATTTTTGGTACATAAAAAAAATTAAAATAAATAATGAAAAGCTTGAGCATATGTGCAACAAAAACCAAGGGCAGAGTTGAACCTCAAACTCCTTGTAGCTGAACAAAAAAGGCATACAAATATTATTCAAAGTTTTTAGAGCTTTTAATCTAATGATATAAAGAAACCAGAATACTAGGTGTCTCATCTATGCTATAGAGTATGCAGGTATGTTTTTTTTATCAAAAATGTCTCGAAAAATCTTGATTGCACCATTTTCTTTCAGCAATTTCTCAAGATATATTTCTTAAAGGAATCAGAAGATTGGGTGTCTCATCTAACATGTTGCATAAGTTTTCCATTGGACTACTTCAGAGTCGAGACCAGGCCCTTTGAAGAAATTCAACAAACACATTGAGTGAGAAACATCGGTTAGGTACTCTAAATTTGTTCGAAACATAAATCGAACTTTCTGACTGAGCAAAAAGAGTCAATAACTCGATAATAGCTTGAAATGCCACAAGAAATAACTCCAATACCGTACCTTGTATCGCAAACAATGTCAATGAACGACGGCTCAGTAGAAGTAGAGACCGACAGTGGAACAAAAGAATGCTGGACGAGCAAGGGCTGGATGGGCAACGGCTAGATTGGGGACCATTAGACGAGTGAGGCGCGAGCGAAAGAGCAAGGAGGGCGATGGGTTGCGTAATAGGTGAGGGTTCTATTTATTCATGTAGCTTAGGGCTTGGAGTGTTTTACATTTTCAATACATATTCGGGTTCATTATCTTGATAGTAAGAGAATTTTAATTTTAGTATTTTATTTTTACTTAGAGTTTTGAGGTTAATTTAATATTACTTCTATTTAAAAAAAATATTAATTTATTATAATTTTTTCATTTAATTAAAGATTTTTCACATATACAATAATATAATATAATATTTAAATGATATTTTTAAATATTTAATTAATTAAATATTTTAAAATATCCCCGAATATCGTTTAATTGATTTATTATTTAAAAATATTCTCTGAATATCACATAAATCAAAAATACTCAATGAAATGAAAAATTATATCAAATTATTACTATTTTAAATGAGATTACTAGTGAGATGCTATCTTAAAAATATAACAAAAAAATATCAAAAATAATATTACATTTAACATAAACTTATTCTGACATTTTTTATTATTTTTATTATTGCTAATTGGAATTATAAAAAGATCTCTACGATTCCTATCAATCACGATATCATATTATTTTTCTAAATCGTACACAACCCAATATTTTAATTAAAAATGACAATTTATACGGATTTTATATTATGTATATTCATATTTCTCAACACATTTTTAATATTATGAAAAAATAAAATTATTTTTAATCATTTATTTATTTATAATGATAAAAGAATTTGTTATATTTATAAACATAAAAAAATTAATAGTTAATTCCAATCAAAAAGTAATTTGTATCATGTTGTGTTAGGTTTATGTTATGGGTCATAAGTCGAATTTATACCCCTTAAGTCCAAGTATATATGTATGCCTCTTGTAATAGAATTTGAAAAATTACAAAAAATAACATTCTTAAAACTTATAACAATAAAAATAGTAACCAAATAATATTAAACGAGATCTAAATAAATTTAGTTTTATTCGAATGGTGTCTAATTGTATGGTGTTAAAAATAAAATAGTGTATTAAACCTTTTAATATTAAAAATATATGAGTTGACAAAATAAGTGTTATTTTTTGTTACTTTTTTAAAGAATTTTGCCTCTGTTTTTAGCGGTGTTTAGTGCTACGATGCATATTTAAACTTTTCTACAAATATAGTGCACATTTAACATTTTCTCATACTATTTTATTTTTTGTCAATAAAATCTCACCAAAATTAGGATAACATCATACTTCTTACATCAACAATTATGAGGTTATTAATAAAATGCTAACGATGTGGTTGTAACTCAATTTGACATGAAAGCCAAAGGCCATCAAGATTAGAACGCATGACCTCTTGTCCTGAAGACAACAATAAACATCGCATGAATCCCAATCAACTAAGCTATCACTCTTTTTGTCCCTTTTTTGCTAATATGATGCATCTTTAACTTAACTTTTTGATGTTTTTGGTATGAATGTCTCAAATTCAAAATGATAGATTAGATCTCTATAAAGTTTAAAAATAAGGTAAGAGGTCCACCCTTTACAAAATATATATGTATAAATTTAATAAAATTTAAGTATATATATGTAAAATAAAAAAATTTGTCATTGATATAATTTAACTTATTTCAATGTACAAATAATTTGTTTCATAAAAATATGTGTTTTAATAGTAAATGTCACCCAACATTTATTTTTATAAAGATTGTATAATTGCATACACTTTTTGTATATTGTACATTTTATAGAACACCATTAAAACATTAAAACATAATATTATTCGTATTGAGTAATATATATAATTTGAAATTTATTTATTTTAAAATTTATTTATAGTTTAATGTAATATTTTAATTTTTTTTCATATAAATTTATATAATTTTTTTATATATCTTACAAAATTATGTAATATTTATAGAATAATATTTATGTAAAGTTTACAGATTTATGTATAATTTCTATACATCTTACAAAATAATCTAAAGGATAGAGATCATTTAGATTTAAAAGGAGAGATAGCAGTGAGATCAAAGAAAAGAAGGATATGAAACTATAAAATAAATAAAGGATAATAAAGACACATTGTTTGCAAATCGATGACGTAAATCAATATATGTCAAAACTGCAAAAAATGAAAAGTTATTAATTCAATGAGAATTGCATTCTTCTTTTCACACTTTCTTGCTTTTCTCTATTGTGTGAACTCTTTCACACTTGCATTTATAACATCATGGGCTTAATTGCGAAGAAGTTTATTAAACTAGAGAGAAAAATGAGAGAAAAGTAAGAAGAAGAGGCAATTCCACATTAAGCTCTAAGGTTCTTTAGCTTGTATGGAGGCCTTAGACAGCTTTAAATTATTTTATTCATTGAGTTTTTGATTGGTTCTTCTATATTAATCTGCATTTAATTTGTTCACATATCATCAGAAAAAACCCATTTTCAATTTTGTTGAGTTTGAGCTTGGCCATGAAAACTGTAGAAGGAAATGAAAAAGATGATACTGACTATGATAATGGTGGTGATGATAAATATATAATTTATATGGATATAACAGAGATATGAAATAAAGCTTTAGAGATATCGTAGAAAAATATTATTGTGGCTTTGAAGCTTCTTTTCTCAAGTTTTGCTGTAACGTGGTTCATCTAATTTTATATATATCTAGCATCATTTCTCACATATAAGATATTTTTCAGACTGTGTTAACCAATTTTGTCTTATTTCTTTGCAAGAATTTGCTATAGGATATATTTTCTTTTATGTATGTAGTTATTTTTTACTTATAGAATGTTTAAAAGCTACATTTGCTTAAGTACTTGTGGGAGTTTGAGACGAAAAGATGAGCACTCTATTAGATGGGACAAATAAGTGGTGTATGTGTCAAAAAAAATAAAGTTGAAAAGATATTATTAATGGATATAGAGTTAAATTAGCTTTTATAATTACTAAATGAATATTATGTAATTATAAGAATTTATAGTTATAGTTATAAAATTAGGTTATTACGTTAATAGTCATAAAATCCGTTGTATTATCTACTTCGTTAAATAACACTATTAGTTCTCTAACTTTTATAAATTTTATACTTTATTTTTTTTCAATTTTTTTAAGATTTATTTTCTTAATTTTTATATATTTTACACTTTAGTCCCTTAACTCTTTTTCGTTAAGCCTAATTTTTATAGATTCTATATTTTATTTCCTTAATTTTTTTTTCTTAATATTTAGTCCATAACTTTTTAATTTGAAAAAATTAATTCATTTTAAAATAAACTATATATAATCTAACTTTAGTGTTAATTAATTTAAACCTATTTTTGACCATTTTGTTGGTTTTTTTCCTTATGCATCAAAAGCCACTGATGCAGATCCTTTATGCGAACAACCCTAGGAACCCACGAACTTAAAGGGAATATGAATAATCAATTTGATAGGAACATATTGAAGATGATTAAATTAGAATCCTAAGAAAACAAAGTTCTTAAAACCAATCTTAAGACACCACAAAGGTTGATCACTCTCTTTTATATGTCGAATTCAAGCATTCAATCAAGAACATAAGAAGACAAAGAAAAAAGCTTTTTGAAATAAACTTGATAAATGATCAAAAAGTTCCCTTAAAATTTACATGAATGTCCCTTTTTATAAGTAACAAACCTTAAAAGAAAAACTATAATCAAAATGGGCCTATTTAGTTGTGGATTGGGCCTAATCAATCCTTAAAAAATAAAAGACTAAAAAGACTTGTGATAAATAAAACATAAAAAGACCTACAATTAACTAAAACAAAAATTGCTTCCTAAATTAATCATTACATTCAACTTGATCTTCCAAATCTATCCTTTGCATAAAAAGATAATAGACCATCCTTGGTGAAGCTTTAGAATCCTTGAATTTAGTTTTAGATTCTTCTAAGATGGCCTCTTTACATTGCACTTCCATAATCAAGCCTTGTAAAGCTTCTTTCATCCTCTTTGTTTTTTTCCTAGTCATTGGACCGTCAATTTCTTGCAAAGGATCTTAAGAATATTTGGGAGCATCAATTTGGTTAACACCTCGATCTCCATTATTTCCCTCATCTTTGAAAAGATTTGTCCTCAAATCAACAACATTAAAAGTTACACTAACATGACCATAGTCACTTGGAAAATCTAGCTTGTAGGCATTATCATTGATCCATTCCAAGACTTGAAAATATCCATCTTCTCGAGGTTGCAAATTTGATTTCCGTTGTGTGGGAAACCTCTCCTTACACACGTGAACCCAAACCCAATCTCCAGGTTGGAAAAAAACCTTTAAATGCCTCTTATTGGCTTGCTTAGCATATTTCTCATTCTTCCTTTTAGTGTTGACCCGAACTCTAGCATGTAAATCCTTCATAAAATATGCATTTTCTTACCATCAAGATTAGCATACTCATTAGTAGGAAAAGATAAAATATCCACATGTGTTAATGGATTAAAGTCATAAACAATTTCAAAAGGAGAAAATGAAGAAGTAGAATGATAGCATGCAACAAATAGTGAGTGTTCTATTAACTACTTCATTTTGACCATCCATTTGGGGATGGGAAACAGTAAAAAATATCAATTTAGTTCATAATTTATTTTATAAAGTGCACCAATAATGACTTAGGAACTTAACATCTCTATCACTAACAATTGTCTTAGGAAACTCATGCAAACGAACCACTTCTTTAAAGAATAAATCAACAATATATGTTATGTCATTGGTTTTAGAACATGCAATAAAATGAGTCATTTTACTAAACCTATCAATAACAACAAATATGCTATCCTTACCACTTTGAGTCTTTGGTAATCCTAAAGCAAAATCCATAGATATATTAATCCAAGATTGATTAGGCATATGTAAAGGGGTACACAAGCCATGCAGTTTAACTTTAGATTTTACTTGCGGATATGTAATGTACTTATCACAAACAGATTGCACATCATGCTTCATATTAGGCCAATAAAAATATTCAAGTAAAATATCTAAAGTCTTTAGAACACCAAAGTGACCTATCAAACCTCCCCCATGACTTTTCCTAACAAGAAACTCACAAATAGAACAAATAGGCACACATAATTTATCTTTCTTGAATGGAAATCCTTCATGCCTATAAAAATCACCAAACACACACTTATCACATGCATTTCATACTTGGCTAAAATCAAAATCATTAGCATACAAATCCTTAATCAATTCAAAACCAAGTAATTTAGTTTTCATTGAAGTAAGTAATATGTACCTCATATACAATGCATCAACCATAACGTTTTCCTTCCCATGCTTGTATTTGATTACATAAGAAATGTTTCTATGAAATCCAACCACTTAGAATTTCTTTTATTAAGCTTACCTTGGGTCTTCAAGAACTTCAAACTCTCATGGTCAGAATGAATGATGAATTCCCTTGGCCACATGCAATGCTACCATGTTTGAAGAGTTCTCACTAATGCATAAAGCTCATTCTCGTAAGTACTATAATTCAACACTACCGCACTTGGCTTCTTTCCAAAATAAGCAATTGTTTTAGAATATTGCATCAAAATAGCTCCTATTCCAATCCTGGATGCATCACATTCTATCTCAAAAGCTTTATTGAATTTAGGCAAACACAATAAAGGTGCATTAGTTAGCTTATCTTTTAAAGTTTTTAAAGCTCAATCATGCACATCATCCCACTTAAAAACAACATTTTTTTTAATAAGTTCATTCAAAGGTGTAGTAATAGAACTAAATTTTTTAACAAACATTCAATAAAAACTTGCTAAACCATGAAAATTTCTTACCTCATTTGCATTCTTAGGTGTATGCCAATCCCTTATTTCCTTTACCTTTTCTTCATCAACACTAATACCCTGTGAACTAACAACAAATCTAAGAAACACAACAAATTCCATGCAAAACATGCACTTCTTAAGATTAGTATACAATTTTTTCTCTTTCAACACACTAAATATAGTATGCAAATGTTCCATATGTTCAATTTTTTGCTATAAACTAAAATATCCTCAAAGTAAACTATCAAAATTTTCCCATGAAAGCACGCAAGACATGGTTCACTGACCTCATGAATATATTAGGTGCATTAGTTAAACCGAAAGACATTACTAACCACTCATACAATCCATATTTAGTCTTAAATGTAGTTGTCTATTCATCTCCCTCTTTCATGCGAATCTAATAATAGCCATTCTTTAAATAAATTTTAGAAAACAAATGAGAACCATGCAATTCATCAAGCATAATCTAATCTAGGGATATGATGTCTATAATTTACTGTTATCTTGTTAATAGCGCGATAATCCACACATATGTACCATATTCCATCTTTCTTTAGGACTAAAATGATAGGAACCAAACATGGGCTAAGACTCTCCCTTACAAATCCCTTTTGCAGCAACTTATCTACTTACCTTTGTATCTCCTTTGTTTCCTCGGGGATTAGCTTTGTAAGTAAGTCGATTTGGTATTGTAGATCTGGGTGTGAAGTATATTTAATGCTTAATTCTTCTCAAAAGAGGTAATTCATGGGGAATCTCTTCAAGAAATAGGTCCTCTAAGTCTTGCAATAAGGACACAACAACACTAGGTAAAGATAAGTTAAGATCGCTAATAGAAAGATAAACATCCTTGTACATAAGTTCAAGTACTTGTTTCCTTTCCATAATTACACTCTTAATCTTATGTTTTTCAATAATTACACCCATTCTTTTATTTTCCTATCCTGTTTGATCACTTTTATTTTCTTTTTGCTCACTTTTCTCTTCATTTTTCCCCTTTGCTCTATTTTTATTTTCCTCTTATTTACACTTTTGTTTCTCCCTTATCTTGCACTAACTTGCTATCATAATCTGGTCTTCATAAGCTTGCAAAGGTTTGAGAGGGGCTAATATAACTTTTTCAGTTATTCATTACAAAAGAATTACAATTTTTATACTCATCATGCGACATTCTCCTATAAAACTGTCATGGTTGGCCAAGAAATATATGACCAGTATAAATCGGTGCCACATCACAAAGAACCTCATTCTCATACTTTTCAATCAAAAAAGGAACCCAAACTTGTTTGTTGACCTTCACTTATCCACAATCATTCAACCATTGTAGCTTGTACGGTTTATGATGCTTTTGTCACTTCAAATTCAAATTTTCTACCAATAAATTACTAGCAACATTAGTATAGCTCCCACTATCAAGAATAAATGTACATACCTTATCCTTCACGTGGCATCTTATGTGAAAAATATGCTCATGTTGCTTCTCATCTCCTTCATCATTAAACTATATACTCAGGGTTCTCCTCGTGACAAGTAAATGTCCATGCATATATAGGTTCTTCCATTTCAATATTAGAAAAATCCTCCAATAGTGGCATCTTATCGTCACTTGAAGTAGCACTTTCTATTTCTTCATTTGCTCTTACAACTATAACCTTTTTGTTTAGGCATTCAGAAGCAATATGTCCAAATCCTTGGCACCTAAAACACTTAATATCATGTGACTTAGTAAGAGTTTTAGTTTTAGGTTTAACTTTAGGAACAACAACTGAATTCCTTAACTTTGCTTCATTTTTTGTTCTAAAGGTAACTTTGTTGTCCTTCCAATTTGACCTTTACGGAGAGCTAGAGGATGAACTAGATCTGAACCTTTTAGACTTGATTTGCTTCTCCACTTTAATGGCCTTGTGCAATAGTTCCTCCATCTCTACATAATGTTGCAACTTAACCACGTTAGCAATCTCCCTGTTCAATTCGGTAATCAATCTAGTCATTATTGCTTCTCTATCTTCCTCTATGTTTGCTATAATCATGGAAATTTTCATCTCTTTATAATAATCCTCTACACTCATGGAACCTTGAACCATCCCTTGCAAATTTCTATATAAATCCCTATATAATTGCTAGGTATAAATCTCTTACGCATCACCAACTTTATCTATTTCCATGACCGAATAAGCCTCTCATCATTCCTTCACCTATTAACCATTAATTAATCCCACCATATACCTGTATAATATGTAAACTCCATGGATGCTAGTTTTACTTTCTTCTCCTTAGAGTAATTATAACAATCAAATATGTACTAAACCTTTCTTTCACATTTCAAATATAGCTCAGAATCATTATTTCCTTGAAAATTTGGAATCATCATCTTTATATTGCCTATATTGCTATCTCCTTTAGAGTCAAACTTCTTGTCCTGTTTATAACTTGTTCACTCCTCTACTTTGGAATCAACTTCTTTTTCTTCATTGAACTCATGTCTTTTATGTGATTCAGAATTAGAAAAGGATCATTCAACCTTGCATTCAGCAACATAAATTGGTCATTGACAACCTTGATGAAGAATTTTATATCGACCTCTTATGGTTCTCCTCCTTCCTTATATTTTCAACCTGTAAAATAAAATGAACTAAAAGGTGTTGTTCCTCACACACTCCCTTACGTTTTTTTTCTCAAATCAGATTGTTATCACTCGTGTTTCACACTATTTTTGCCTTTTCTTGATGGTGAAATCTCTTGCCTTTTACCATTCAAAGCCCAAGCCAGCTCTTTTTTATGTTCTTAACACAATTAAAGAATTCAACTAATCTCAAGAAGCAATCGTTTTGTTGGTGACAATCTCAATGATCATAATTTTAAAAACTTAATTGAGGCAAATAGTGACAAAAATAAAGTCCAAAGATGACTATAAAGAACCAAGAAAAATAAGATGAATTTAAAAGGAAGAAAAAGACATGTGAAATAAATCACTAGAATTGAAGCTAATTGATTAAGAAGGTAAAAGACTCAAAACAACCTTGTTATGCTTGAAACAATCATGAGAACAAAAATAAAGGGAAACTATAATGAAATATACAGAAACTAGAACAAAATAAAGGTAAACTAATTTCAACAAGAATAAGAAACTCAAGAAAATAAGAATAGGAAACTCAAATAATCTACCCCTTTGTTCTCTTTTTTTTTTCCTTAAATTTTTGGCGGTTGTTATTAATAGAAAATATACCAAAAAATAATTCACAAACCGAATGAACAAAAATCGAAAACAAAGCAAAAAAGATGTAGCAAACTTTAAACCATTGATAATTGGTGTAAATGATGAAATTTGAAGTCTAAAATGTGGGGAATAGGGCATAGCCCTGAGTTATAAGAATAAAACAGAGCTTCGATTTGATATATTATAATAATTGTTTTATTACTTATGTCAAAAGTTATAGGTGTTTAAAGTTATAACTCCAATTTATCAATTTTTTGTAACTATGAACTACAACAATCTCTCTTCTCCTTTAAATTTTTTTTTTGGAAAACAAAGATGGATTGAGCCCAGAAAATAAAGCACAAGAAAAAAATAAAAAGATAGGAAGAATTTAAAGAAAAATACGAAACAAAATCCAAATATAAAAACAACGAAAATGAAATTGAAACAATACACAGAACTATGAAGGATGACTTTTTTTGGAATCAAGAACTCAACACAAAGATAGATGTATATAGATAACATGTTTCCAGCAACCAAATCTCTAATACCAAATGATGCGAACCCTCTACGCGAACAACCTTAGGAATCCACGAGCTCAAACGAATAAGAATAATCGATTTTCTAGGAATGTATTGAAGATGATCATATTAGAAACCTAAGGAAACAAAGTCCTTAAAACTCTAAACTTGAGATTCCACAATGGTTGATTACTCCATTTGATAAGTCGAATTCAAGCATTTAATCAAGAACACAAAAAAACAAAGCAAATTTTTTCTGAAATAAACTTGATAAATGATCAAAAAGTTCCCCCAAAATTTACATGACAGTCCCTTTTTATGAGCAACAAATCCTAAAAGAAAAATCCTAAACATAATGGGTCTATTTAGTTGTGGATTGGGCCTAACCAATACTTCAAAATAAAAGACTAAAAAACTTATGATAAATGAAACATAAAAAGCCTACAATTAAGTAAAATGAAATTGTTTCTTAAATTAATTTTTACATCAAACTTAATCTTTCAAATCTATCTCTTGCATAAAAAGATAATAGATCATCCTTGTAAAGTTTTAGAATCATCGAATTTAGTTTTAGATTCTTCTATGATAGCTTCTTTTCATTACACTTCCATAACCAAGTCTCACAAAGCTTCTTTCATTCTCTTTTTTTTTTGTCCTAGTAATTGGACCATCAATTCTTCACAAATGATTTTATTTTAAAAATATTTGAAAACATTAACTTAATCAACACCTTCATCTTCGTTAGTTCCACTAAAAAATATGTGCGTACACTATCAAACATTATGCTGTGTAAAGAAAATACATAAGAACTAGGCAATAAATATTTACTTTCTCTGTTTATTGTCTCGGGGTTAGTCATTTAAAGTTCTTTATTACATAAGCATAGGGGTTTTACTTGAAAAAAAATAAAGGTTATAATATGGTTGGGTTTAATTTAACAATAAAGTTAAATTAAACATAATTTTTTTTAAAAATAGATTAATTTTATTAAAAATAAAAATTAGGAAATTAAATCTTAAAAAAGAAATATTAGGATATTAAAATTTAAAATCTATAAAAATTAGGGGAATAAAATATAAAATATAAAATAGTATTATTCAACCAATCTTTTATTATCTTAATATAATATAAAAAACTCATTAACTTAATTAATAATGTCATGCATTTTGTGGAAAGGTATTATTTCTAAATAAATCATGATATCATTGAAATGAGAAATTATCTATTGTTATTAAAATAAGTGATAATATAATATTTTAGATTAATGAATACAAGAATGGTATAATTATGTTTTTTAAAAAATAAAAATATTCAATATTTTATAAACAAAATAATAAATATAATTAGTGATGAATGATATATCTTAAGAGCATTCAATAATATCTCATTTAGACAAACCCAAAAGTCAGGCATAAAGTCTGATGGATCACGTGCCAAACATACGTAATAAATGCCGGCAAAAGGGCATGAATTTTGTAAATAAAAATATTTTTTTATTATAACTTAACACATCCATCCATCCATTCATATTTATAATATAATTACATTAGGTTAACAAGTAATTATAAAATTACTTAAATATCTCATTTCTTAATTTAATATCCAATTAAATATTAACATATTACTTAAATTATATAACAATAATCTTTAGTTAAGCATTGATCAGTTTAAAAATAAACTGGACTTGTTGGTGATAAATATAATAAACTCTATATTTCTTGCATAAAACGTGTCGTCATGCTCCATATTAAGTAATTGCTTAAATTACTAATTAATTTATCCTCGGAGGTAGCACGTATTCATGACACGTTGTGATTGATCAATCAAGAAAATAATTAGAAGACTTAACGTCAAGGAATTATTTTTAAGATAATGAATTATTTTTATACTAAATATGTCTTCACATGTACCTCATTGGCCATCGGCAAAATTGACACTAAAATTTCCTTAAGTGAAAATATGTTTGACAACAATTTTAATTTTTGATTCGATAACGATTTTTAATTTTTAATTTTTATATTTTAAAGATTATTGTCAAAATATAAGATTAATTATAAAATTTTAGAAAAGATTTTTAAATAAAAATTTAATTTTTTTTATTTTCACCGAAAATCTTTTCTATCAAGTAAATGAAATCTTTGATAAACTAAACCGATTTCTGTTATTTTGTTTTGATTTCTGTTACCTTTGCTTCCCGTGCTTTGTATTTTCTGTTTGCTTTCTCTTACACCACCTCGCGTTTCAACTAGGTTTTGAATCTCTATATAATAAACGCAAGCCTTCTGCCCCTCCTAAGTAGAGAGTATATTTTACCAGTTTCACATTTTCTATCTTGATATCAAAGCTTCGAAATCAGATCCAAGAATGACTTCATCTTCAACTCAACTCTCTTCATCCTCTGGTTCGATTGGATCTGGACAAAGCTCAATAATGGCATCCTTCCCTTCCTATCAGATGCTTAATCATACTCTGCCTGTGAAGCTTGATCGGACTAATTATGTTCTATGGAGATCTCAAATTGATAACGTTGTTCTTGCTAATGGATTTGAGGATTTTATAGATGGATCATCTATTTGTCCAAACAAAGAACTGAGTCAAGGAGTAATCAATCCAGCTTTTGTTGCTTGGAGAAGACAAGATCGAACAATCCTCAGCTGGATCTACTCATCTCTCACACCAGCGATTATGACACAAATCATAGGGCATAATTCCTCTCACTCTGCTTAGAATGCGTTGGAAAAAACCTTATCATCTTCCTCTAGAGCCAGAATAATGCAGCTCAGACTCGAGTTATAGACTACCAAGAAAGGATCTATGTCCATGATAGACTATATCATGAAAGTCAAAAGAGCTGCAAATAACCTAGCAGCCATTGGAGAACCTGTTTCAAAACAAGATCAGGTTATGAATCTTCTCGGTGGCCTTGGATCTGACTATAATGTAGTTGTTATTGCTATTAACATTAGAGATGACAAGATCTCTATTGAAGCTATTCACAGTATGCTTCTAGCTTTTGAAAATCGTCTTGAGCAACAAAACTCGATTGAACAAATCTCCACTATGTCTGCCAATTATGCCTCATCCTCTAATAATAGAGGTGGTGGAAAGAGGTATAACGGCAGTCGAGGACAAAATCATACTCCAAATACCAACAACTACACTTATAGAGGTCGTGGTCATGGGAATAGATATGGACAGAATGGAAGACATAGTTTCAACAATTCTGAGAAGCCACAATGCCAGTTGTGTGGCAAGTTTGGCCATACAGTTCAGATATGTTATCACAGATTTGATATCTCCTATCAAAGTTCTCAAAATAGTGATACTACTTCCTCAAATGCTGGTAATCCGAATTCTATACCTGCTTTGATTGCTTCTTCTAATAATCTTGCAGATGAGACATGGTATCTTAACTCTGGAGCAAGTCATCATCTAACTCATAATGTGGTAAATCTGATCAATTCTTCACCATACACAGGCACAGATAAAGTGACAATTGGTAATGGTAAGCATCTATCCATCTCCAACATTGGCTCTCACTGCCTGTTGTCTGATTCACATTCTTTTCATCTCAAAAAGGTTTTTCATATTCCCTTTATATCAGCAAACTTGATAAGTGTTGCTAAGTTCTTCTCAGACAACAATGCCTTAATTGAGTTTCACTTTAATGGTTTCTTTGTGAAGGATCTACATACGAAAAAGGTACTAGCTCAAGGCAGTCTTGAGAATGGACTTTACAGGTTTCCAAGTTTGAACAACAAGAAAGTAGCCTATGTTGGTGTTAATACTCCTTCTATCTTTTGCTCTCATAAATCGAGTATTATTGATAATAAAGTCCAGTTGTGGCATCACAGATTAGGTCATGTTACTACTGACATTGTAACCCAAGTAATGTAGAGTTGTAATGTCTCTTATGAAAAGAATAAAACTCACTCTTTTGTTTGCTCTTCTTGTCAACTTGCTAAAAGTCACAGATTACCTACCCATCTTTCATTATCTCGTGCTACTAAATTTTTGGAACTTGTTCATAGTGACATTTGGGGGCCTTCCTTAGTCAAATTCACATCTGGTGCCAGATATTTCATCTTGTTTCTAGATGACTACTCGCGATACACATGGTTTTATCCTCTCCAAACAAAAGATCAAGCACTTCTTGTTTTTAAGCAGTTTAAACTCCAAGTAGAAAATTAGTTTGATGCTAAAATCAAATGCCTACAGTCTGATAATGGTGGAGAGTTTAAGATCTTCATGTCTTTTCTTCAGCAATCTGGGATATTTTATCGATTTTCTTGTCCCTATAATCAGCTCAGAATGGGAGAGTTGAAAGGAAGCATAGACATGTTGTTGAAACCAGTCTAGCTTTGTTAGCTCATGCTTCCTTGCCAATGGAATTCTGGGAATATGCCTTCCAAACTGTTGTTTTTCTCATAAATAGAATGCCAAGTAAGGTACTGCAAAATACTTCACCTTATTTCAATCTTTTCAATAAACTTCTAGATTACAAGTCACTTAGAGTCTTTGGCTGCTTGTTCTACCCGTTCATTCGTCTCTACAACAATCACAAATTATAGTACCGATTTGTTCCACGTATCTTTCTTGGCTATAGCTTTCATAACAAAGGATTCTTGTGTCTTGATTTTTTGACTGGACGAGTGTATGTTACTCCTCATGTTATTTTTGATGAGGGGAAATTTCTCTAGCTAACATCCCTTCTCTCTCTCTAACCAAAGCTACCTCAGTAGACATTTTCCCTCTAGTCATCATACCTTCCTTTTCATCATCCTCTAGGTCTAATGACAGCCAAGTGTCATCATCCTCTTCATTACCATCCATGAGTTCTCCTTCAAACTCTGTGAGCAGCCCTACTATTACTCCTACTCCCAGTACCTTGCCTGAGACACTTGATGAGTTTCTTCCTCCAACTCCACGTATGACAACAAGGTTAATGAGAGGTATAACCAAGAAAAAGACTATTCTTGATCTTTCTGTTGTTAAAGTCTCAAAACCGTATACTCTCAATCAAGCTCTCAAAAATCCAAACTGGGTACACCCTATGGATTTAGAGATTGCTTCTCTTCATTGAAACCATACTTGGGATCTTGTTGAGCAGCCTTCTGATGTCAATGTAATAGGTTGTAAGTGGGTATACAAGTTGAAACACAAGCCAAATGGGACCATAGAAAGATATAAAGCCAGACTTGTGGCTAAGGGGTATAATCAAACTCTTGGGCTTGATTATTTTGAAACATTTAGTCCAGTAGTTAAGACTGCAACCATTTGAATTGTACTCACTGTTGCTCTCAACTTTAAGTGGGAAATTCGACAGCTTGATGTTCATAATGCTTTCCTCAATGGTGAATTAGAGGAGCAAGTATACATGTCTCAACCTCCTGGGTATTTGGACTCTAAATTTCCCACCAAAGTGTGTCGATTAAAGAAAGCTTTATATGGTTTAAAACAAGCACCAAGATCTTGGTTTTAAAAACTCAGCTCAGCTCTTCTCTAGTGGGGTTTCAATAATTCTAGAACTGATAGTTCTATGTTTCTACTATTTAGTAGGTCTACCACTCTGATTGTTCTTGTCTATGTCGATGATATCATCATCATTGGCAGCTCCTCCACCCAAATTTCATCCCTCATTACTAAGCTCAATTATGTGTTTACTGTAAGAGACTTGGGGCAGCTATCCTACTTCCTTGGGGTAGAGATTTCTTACAATGAAGGATCTATGCATTTAAGTCAAACCAAATATATTTCAGACTTACTACATCGAACTGAAATGTTTGATTCTAAATCAGCAAAAACACTGGTGCACCTATGGATGATGTCACTTACTATCGCAGTGTGGTAGGTGCCCTTCAATATCTTACCATAACAAGACCTGATATAGCCTTTGCAGTTAATAAGGCATGTCAGTTCATGCAGCAACCAACCTCAGCTTACTGGCTCTCAATCAAAAGGATCCTTAGGTATCTCAAGGGAACAATGCACAAAGGCCTCTTGTTAAATCCTTCCAATTGCTTGACAATTGAAGGATTCACAGATGCCGATTGGGGGGCTCAACCTGATGATAGGCGCAGTTCAAGTGGCTATCTAGTTTATCTGGGGAACAACTTAGTCTCCTAGTCTTCTTCCAAATAGAAGGTGGTGTCTCGAAGTAGTGCTGAGTCCGAGTATCGTGGGCTTACCTTAGCCACTGTTGAGATTGTTTGGATGCAAGCCTTACTGCATGAACTCTGTGTTCATATACCTACCATTCCTCTACTCTGGTATGATAATATCAGTGCCTCTCATATGACAAAAAATTCGATGTTTCATGCCAGAACGAAGCATATAGAAATAGATCTTCACTTCATCCAAGATCAGGTTCTACACAGTAAGATACTACTGTAATTCGTTCCTACTGCAGACCAACCAGTTGACCTTCTGACAAAGCATCTCCCAAGCTCACAATTCTTGTCCCTCAAAACTCAACTTTATATCACTTCAAGACCCTTTCACTTGAGAGGGGATGATAAACTAAACTGATTTATGTTATTCTGTTTTGATTTTTGCTACCTTTGCTTCCTATGCTTTATATTTTATGTTTGCTTTCTGTTACACCACCTGGCATTCTAGCTAGGTTTTGGATCTCTATATAATAAACGCAAGTGTTCTGCTTCTCCTAAATAGAGAGCAGATTTTACTAGCTTCACATTTTCTATTTATCTTAACTTTTATATGTTATATATTAAAAGAAAATAATTAAAGAATTAATTTTTTAAATAACAATCAAAAAATTTATTTACTTATTTAGGTTTTTTAAAAGTAAACTCAAAAATACAAAAAAAGGCTACGAAATAACTTGTAAATTTTTGATTTTTTCTTTAAAATTATCACAAAGTAAAAATAATTATCAAATATATCAATGATTATTTTACAAAAAAATCAAAAATCATAAAATATTTATTTAATCAAATGATATTAAATAAGACATGAATTGCTTCATCTTTTAAAACATTTTGTTTAATTGTGTTTTGGGGATTAAATTTTGGGGAGCGGATGTTACGGAATTGTGTTTTTTATTAATCTTTTCATTACATTTAGTTGACGTTTGATTCACAAAATGAAATCGAAACGAGAATGAAATGAAAGGAAAATATTTTTATTTGGTTTGATCATTAAAATCAAAGGAAAAATCAATATTATAGTATTTAATTTACAAATGGAATGAAATAAAAAAAATTGTATATTACCTTAATATCCCTATATTCATTAAAATTTAAATAATATTATTTAATTATTATTTTTTCGTCAGATAAAATACCTTATTGAAATCATTGTTTTTCTAAATAATTATTACTTAAAAAGAAAATATATTATTAAAATTATTATTTTTCTAAATAGGGTTTAAGGTTTTGAGATTTGAGATTTAGAATTTAGGGATTTAGGGTTATATTTGTGGGTTAAGGTTTAGGGTTAAAATTATTATTATTTTAAATAGAATTTAGGGTTTTAGGATTTGAGATTTAGGATTTAGGGTTATATTTATATGTTAAGGTTTATGGTTAAAATTATTATTTTTCTAATAGGATTTAGAGTTTTAGGATTTAGAATTTTGGGTTTAAGGTTTATGGTTTATGGTTTTGGGATTTAGGGTTTAAGATTATATTTATGGGTTATGGTTTATGATTAAAATTATTATTTTTCTAAATATGATTTTGGGTTTTGGGTTAAAATTATTATTTTTCTAAATAGAATTTAGGGTTTTGAGATTTGAGATTTAGGATTTAAGGTGTAGGGTTTAGGATTTTGGAATTTGAGATTTGAGATTTGGGATTTAGGTTTAAGGTTATATTTGAGATTGAAGTAAAATTGAAAAAAAAAATCGAGATGATAATAAAATCATGATTCCTTAAGGGGGAGAAGAAATTCTGATTCATTTTGCTTTAGGAACTGATTCTATTTTATTCTCATTTTTTAACTCAACCAAACACAAAAATAAAAAAAAAATCAATTCTAATTTCATTCTATCTAACCAAACATAACAATAGTATACATTTTTATCCTATATTAATGTGCAAGTCACATAAAAATCAAATGATAAATTTTGTGTCATTTTTGACTTGTGTGACACTTTTTAGTAATAAATGAACTTTTGTGAGACACTCTCCGATGACACTCCTACATAAATGGCCTAATGTACACATTTTTTATAACAAATACACTTGTACAACTCTTCAAGCAATAAAAATTTGTATTTTAAGTATATAATACCTCTACCTCGTGAGATAAAATGAGCATGCATGTATAAATATTTATTGTATTATTTCCTATGACATAAATAAATTACACGTAACCATGGTTTAGTAATGGTTTAGTGAGATAAACAACATAATTTAATCTAATTTAGAAAATAAAAAAAATGGTTGGTTAGGATGTTATAGAACAAGTAATAACCACTAACACATAAGTGACAAATCAGTTTTATTTTATTTTATTTTCACTTTGTAAACTAAATAGGTGACTATCCTGCAATTAAGGAATGTTAAGTAAGTAGTTATCTTCAACAAAGTCACAACCAAAAACCTTATTCACCAAACCAATAATTAATGACTCAAAACAAAACAACTGTTTTACGCGGGTTTTACCTTCCTTAAATAAACCACACACTCATCTTTTTTCTCTTGGCTCTCTCTTCAGAGAAGTTCCAAAACAAATTCAAAAAGCTTATATGGTCATCTCTTAGAATTTGTTTCAAACCTTATGGAAAGCACGTAACGTTTATTCTAATCCACCAGTCTTTTTCATTTTTGAATGTTCTTTCTTTTCTCTACTACCTGTAAATAGCTCTTTTTTTATTTTTATTTCACTTTTGTGGAAAGTCATGCAATTAGTGTTATGCCTTGAGGTGGTTGTTTAGTCTTCAAAACTCTCAAGCTGCAATGGCCGGCCATGGTATAGACTAGAATGATTTTTTTTAATGGCTTTTAATTAGAATCTTTATTTTCTTCTTTCATCAAGTCTTTGTAAGACAATTGTGTGTGTATATATATTGGCTTTGAGCTATGGTTACAGGGAGTTTCCTCTGTTTGTCACCATTTTTTTGTCGAAAGGCACATGGATTTGAGGTACAAACTCTCTTCAATTTCAATGTTCCTACTTTTTTCTTCTTTCATATGTTTTATTGAAAGGCATTTTTGTTGCATTTCTCGTATGTAGAAAAAACAGAACATGAAAGATTTCATATGTATAGAAGACATCTATATGTCTGATATTTAACAAAAGTTATTAAAGCAGGCAGTGAGGAGTCCTAACCTTCGCAAGAGCCTGTCCAAGAAAAAGAGGAATGCTGTAGAGAACTCTTTGCACTGTACAGGCAACTCTGATATGATGATGGTTATCCAGAAAAAAGTCTCGACCTTTAGGGACATCCTTGACCTACCACCTTGTAATGGCTCGGCTTCCACACACGAGGTATGACGATCTACATGTTGAACTTTGTGTTTATGGTAAATAAAAGTGAACCTCATGTGTTACTGCATTTTTTTTTCTTTTAAAAAAAATCTGGGCACCTAAGATTTGTCTACATGCAGCTGGTGGTTGGATTAATAGAAGATCTCCAAAATCTTTACCCTCAGATTATAACTTCTAAGCAATTATCTAAAATGAAGGAAGCTTCTTTGAAACAGGTCTAAACAAATTGATCATGTTAAGATTATCTTAAATTTGGAAGCTATTTGATCCATTCTAGTTGCACAGGTGCTAACATGTAAAACATGTACGTCTAAACAGGGTTTGGCCTACTTATGCAACGCATTGAAATCCATTGGAGAGTCATGGATGTTGAGTTATAATTGGATGGATAAAGTCAAGTATGATTTGTCATCAGGCGAGGTGAACGACAGTTCAGGTATGCTCGGTAGGAGTTATTTTTCCATGTAGCATTATATACTTGAGGGCTCTATTTGGATCTCTAAAATGTTTAATGACCTTTCATTTCTACTTCATAGATCCAAGTATAACCGATGATTAAAATTACCTAAATTTTCTATAAATCAGATTTATGAGAAAATAAAAATAGATAAAATAATACAAAAATTTGATAATGGTGTTCGACTAATTTTGTCAACGTTTTCAGACATATTATAAATCTTTTTACTAAAAAATAGAAATTATACAAAGTGTTTACAATACTCACAACTCACAACCCAATTATATCCAAGAAAATTACTCTCAATTTTCTCTCACTAAAACCTTTTATTCTAAGTTTTTCTCTCAATTAGATAATGCAAAGTACCTATTGGAGTGCTTTATTTATAGATGCAGAAGTCTCCCTTCTGCATGTTTTGTCAACTAATTCTTAATTTACATTCCTTCTTTTTCAACAAAAGGATGTACCGTCTATTCAATTTTCTTGGGTTGTTGGCTTGACAACCACTCTTTTGTTTTATTGTCATTTATTGTACTGTTTGGTGCATGTAATTTTGATCAACAATCTCCTACTTGAAGATTGATTTTAATCTGTCTTCACACCTTGATCAATGTAGCAAATTTTCTAATCTTGTTACTCTAGCAGACCAACTGAAGTTGAACACAATTTTAGTTTGTCAATAGTCACTGTCTTTCTCAACATATTCGTTGGATTTTTATTTCCTTGAATCTTTTCCAGTATTAACACGTTATCTTCTAATAGAGATATGATGAAGTAAACGCGAAGCCTAATATGCTTGGTTCTAGAATGAAATGTTGAATTATTCTCCAAGTGTATCACACTTTGATTATCACTGTGTAGAACATTCTTCTCCTGTTTGAATCTCAACTCAATTAACAATCCTTGAAGCTATATCATCTCTTTACTAGATTCAATTACTGCTACATACTCAGCCTCTGTAATGGATAGAGTGACAATTTTATGTATTTGTGACATCTAACTAATAGCTGTAGTTCCAACAATAAATATATAACCGGTGGTGTTTCTTCATTGATTAACTTCACCTCCAAAGTTTGCATCTACGTAGCCTTGTACTTTTAACTCTCTTTTACTAAAGTACAAACACTTCTCTGTGGTGCATCGTAGATATCTCAAAATCCATTTGACTGCTTCCCAATGAGCTTTCTTTGAATTTGACATAAATCTGATAACAACTCCCACTACATGACCAATGTTTACTCTCGTACATATCATCGCATACATCAAACTTTTCATTGTCTAAGGCATAAGGAACCTTAGTAATGAATTCTCTCTCTTCCTTGGATAGGCGAAAGTGACTGGTCAAAGGTGTGCTAACTAGCTCGACATCACCCATGTGGAATCTTTGTAAAATATGGTTGATGTACTCTGTCTGAGATAACTACAAAAATCCTCTCTTCTTATCTCTTATGATTTGCATTCTTGTTGGACCCAAGTCTTTCATGTCAAACCCCTTTGATAATTGTTACTTCAACCTTCTGATATCATCCATATTTGAACTTGCTACTAACATATCATCAACATAAAATAGTAAAATAATATAACTAGACCTATATATCTTGAAGTAGCAACAATGGTCAGCGTTGCACTTCTAGAAACCTTACTTGTGTATGAAGCTATCAAAATTTTTGTACCATTGTCTCGGGGCTTGTTTTAGGCCATACAAACTCTTCTTAAGTATGCACACCGTGTTCTTCTTCCCTCTTTCTGAGAAATCTTTTGGATGATACATGTATATCTCCTTATCTAAGTCTTCTTGAAGGAATGAAGTCTTCACATCCAACTGTTCAAGATGAAGATTTTCAATTGCTATAATACTCAACACAGGTTTGATTGTATTGAAATTCATAATGGGAGCAAAAATGTTGGTATAGTTAACTCCTTTGACAACTAATCATGCTTTGTATCTCTTAGAACCATCGTACTCATGTTTTATCCAGTACACCCATTTGTTGTGAAGTTCCTTCTTCCTCATAGGTCACTCAGTTAGTTCCCATGTCTGGTTGGAGATGAGGGATTTCATTTATTCATTCATGGAAAGCTCCCACTTGCTGGAATTTTGAGTTTGACAAACTTTATCAAAGTATTCAGGCACCCCTCTATTAGTCAACAACATATAGTTCATGTATCTCCTATTAGGCACATGAGGTCGGGAAGACCTTTTCAATACAGGAGCTGGAGTAGAAGGCTCTAGTGTGTCGGACTATTGCACATTACTCTATCCAACGAGTTCCTTTGGCTGAGTACTTCTTACAATTGGTTCCGTCATGAAACTATTTGGCACATCATCTACATCTGCAAATACTAACTCATTCTGCTCTAAGTCGTTGGCGTCTGTTTTATGTCTGTCCTTATACATCACCCTTTCGTTGAAAATCACATCTCTGTTAAGGATCACTTTCTTATTTTTTTCATCCCAAATATTGTAGCCAAACTCATCCTCACCATAGCCGATGAAGATACTGGATTTGGGATCAAGCTTATTTCTGCCTTGATCACTAGTATGCATAAATGCTACACAATCGAAAACGTTTAGATGTGATAGTTTTACCTCTTTTCTACTCCATATCTCCTATAGTATTCTATGATCTAATGGAACAGATGGGCCTCAATTGATCAAGTAAGCTCCCTTGTTGACTATTTCTGCCCAAAAATGCTTCGGTAGACATGTCTATATACGAATGCTTTTGGCTCTTTTTGTCAACGTTCAGTTCATACACTTAGTTACACCATTGTGTTGAGGCATGCCTGACACAGTTCTCTCTATTCTAACCCTGTGCTTATAGTAGAAAGTTTTGAATTGGGTGTCTTCATATTCACCACCATTATTGGTTCTGAGCTTTTTGATCTTCAAACCTATCTTATTTTCAACCATATCTTTTCATCTCCTGAAAGCCTCAAACACTTCAAACTTATACTTTAGAAACTAAACTCATACCTTTCGAGAGTGATCTTCGATGAAAGTCACGAAGTAGTGTTTCCTACCAATGGATGAGACAATCATTGATCCCCAAACATTAGAGTGAATAAGCTCTAGCCTTTTCTTTTTTAGGGTTCTACCACTTATCTGAAAGATGACTCTCTTTTTCTTTCCAAGTAACCAATCTTCGCATATGTCTTTCTTTGTTGACTATAAACCTAGAAGTTTTCCCTTTGAGTGCATAATTTTTATCCCTATCTCACTTATATGGCCTAGTCTTTAGTGCCATAAATTTAGTGTTTCATTGCCTACTACAACCGTAATTGAACAATGTGCCCCTATTATCATGTAAAGAGTGCCACTCTTCTTTCCTTGAGCAACCGTCATTACACCCTTTGAAATATTCCAATCATCACCATGGAAGATCATGCTGTATCCTTCACTAACCAACTATCATATTGAGATTAAGTTCTTTCTTAGGTCGGGAATATGCCTGACATTCTTCAGCTCCCAAACATACCCATTCAACTTAATCTTCACTACACCTTTTCCAATAATAGCACACAGTTGATCATCACCAAGATATACCTTTCCAAGGTTTTTGGGGATATATTTCTCTAATAATTCTTTCCATGAAGTAGCATGGAACGATACTCCAGAGTCTAACATCCAAGATTCTTCCTTGCTCTCCAAAGAGCATATCAATGCATCATCTTCTCCTAAGGTGGAAGTAACATATGCCTCTGCCTTTACTTCCTGGTCTTTCGGTGCACTCTTGCATTGATTTTTGTAGTGCTTATTTCTCTCACAATTCCAACACTCGACAATCTTTGAGCTATGAGAATTGTTGGGATTCCTGGATTTGGACTTCTTGTCCTTTGATCTACGTCGGTAGTTTTTTCTGCACGTCCATTCCCTCTAGTTGAATTTCTTCCTGTTGACTCTATATGCAAAACTAAAGAGGTTGACGATTCACCTGAATCTCTACGTCGGATCTCTTCATTGAGAACCGGATTACTAACATCGTTAAATTTCAATTTATTACTTCATGACGATCTACTCATATCCATGACAGTAGCATTCCAGCTTTCTAGTAGAGAACACAAAAGTATCAATGCTCGTACTTCTTCATCGAATTCAACTTCAACTGAACTCAATTGGGTTGTGACTGTGTTGAGTTTATTGAGTTGTTGAGCTATTGATGTGCCTTCCGTCATCTATAAATTGAAAAAACGCCTTATCAAGTGCACTTTGTTTGAGGTCGATGACTTCTCATACATATTGGAGAGAGTTGCCATAAGCCTCACTATGGTCTTTTCCTTTGCTATGTTGAAAGCAACATTTCAAGATAGTGTCAATCGAATAAATCCGAGAGCTTATCTGTTCAGAAGATTCCAATATTCTTTCTTCATAGCCTCTAGCTTCTTTCTTGAGAAAGGTTAATACAAACTTCTTTGATACAAATAATCCTCAATCTGCATTTTCTAAAACCCAAAATCTATGTCATTAAATTACTCGAGTTTTACCTTTCTTTCATCTACAGACATATTACTCCTACTCAAAATTGACTTCCTCCATATCGTTTCTAACTATTCCTACGAACCACCATGTATTAAAATAACTCTGTCGACAAACTAATATCACCGACAAAATTTACTACTCATATAATTCACTATTCACATGAATTACGTGAATAATCATAAAATGTTGTGATACCAATTGATGGAAAATTATGCAAATTCTCGATAAGTCAGGTTTATGAAAAAATATAATAGGCAAAATAACACACAAATTTGATAATGGAGTTCGACGAATTTTGCCTACGTCTCCGGAACTACTACAAATGTTTTTACTAAAAAAGAGAAATTATACAAAGTGTTTACATCACTTACAACTCACTACCCAATTGCACCTAAGTAAATTGTTCTCAATTTTCTCTTACTAAAGCTTTTTTCTCTAAGCTTTTCTCTTAATTAGATAATTCAAAATACCTATTGAAGTGCTCTATTTATAAATGTAGACGTCCCCCTTCTACAAGTTTTGCCAATTAATTCTTAATTAACTTTTCTTTTTATAAAAAAAAATGTACCATCTATTTAATTTTTGAGGTTATTAACTTGACAACTACTCTTTTGTTTTATTGTCATTTATTGCACCGTTTGATGTATGTAATTTTGACCAACAATTTTCTTTAGACTTTGCTAACTAATGTTGACAATGATGTTATCTTAACGTAGCTGAAAATGTGTTGGCAATGCTCGATTGCATGATTAAGATGGCAAGAGAGAAGTTTGATATGATGGATGAAGATGAACAGAAAAAGGAGTACTCACGAGCTGACTCATTTGGGAAAATGTCAGTTGATTCCTATTCAGACAGCGGTTCATCCTGCTCTTCTTCTCCTGTCACCCCAACCTCTGTCCTGTCCAAGTTTACTGATAAACCTACCAAAGATAAGCAGAGTACTAACCATTCTTATACATCACCCCTTCTTTGGTCTCTGAGAGTTCAAGCTGTAGGGAAGTTAAACCCAATTGATGTGAAGAACTTGTCTCTTCAGTTATCACATGTAGGCAGTCATGATTCCAGTACTTCGCCCAATAATAACAAATTGGTTCAGAATGCAACTTCAGAAATTGAAGTGAATAGGATTCCTGATGCAACAAACGGAACTATCAGAGAGGAACCAAGGGCTACTAATGCCAAGAGAGACATATCACAGTTTCCAAAAGCAATTTTTTACCTGGAAGACGAGTGTGACATAAAGGATGGTAATAGCATCCGAACTACTGCACCAGATGCTGCTGCAGCAGGTGGGAGAGAAGTTCCATTGCCTATACTTTCGTTGCCCATGTCATCCGTAAATGTTCCATTGCCTACACTTTCTCTGCCCATGCTATCCGCAAATGTTCCATTGCCACCACCACCACCCCCAAAACAAACTTTTCCACTCCAGTCACCAGGCATAGCAGCAAGGACACCAACAGCGGTAAAGTTAATACCAGCACCCCTGCCTCCACCATCGCTACCCAATTTGCAACAGAATGTGGCAGCATCGAAACTACTACCATCATCAAAAATTTCATCCAGTAAAGGACATGTATTACCAGCACCCCCACCACCATTAACACTCAAAGTTGCATCAAATACGGGACCAGTTGCATTACCAGCACCCCCACCACCTCCAACTATGCCAGAAAGAAAATCGATGGCTCCACCACCTCCACCACCTCCACCACCTCCACCACTCTCAATGATTTCAAGAGGGCCGGTGCCATTACCTACACCATCCATGCCACTTGGAAATGTAGCTGCCCCACCACCACCACCCCTTGGTGCAACAAGATCCTTACGTGCAAAGAAAAATACTAAACTAAAGAGGTCAACCCAAATTGGTAGTTTATATCGGACTCTTAAAGGAAAGGTAGAAGGAACTAGTCCTAATAATAAACTATCTAATGGTAGAAAGTCAGGAATTGGGATTAGTGCTGGTGGAAAACAAGGAATGGCTGATGCTTTAGCAGAGATAACAAAGAGGTTTGTTTGCTTAACAATATAGTTTTTTGATAAACAAAGTCACAAAAGTAGACCATATAACATAATAATAAATCATTTTCCTTTCGTTTATCAGATCAGCATATTTCCAACAAATTGAAGAGGATGTGGAAAAATATGCAAAACCAATCACGGAAATAAGAAATGCTATTAGTTCATTCCAGAACAAAGACATGGATGAGCTCATCAAGTTCCACAAAAACGTAGAATCCATTTTGGAAAAATTAACTGATGAGTCACAGGTCAATGATTACTATCTTTTGTCATCAATTTCCATCCTACCACTTTCATGATCATGTGGTGATAATGTTTAAGATACAGGTCTTATCAAGGTTTGAAGGGTTTCCTACAAAAAAGTTAGAAGCATTGAGGACTGCAACAGCACTGTACAAGAAGTTGGATAACATATTAACCGAGCTACAAAATTGGAAGATAGCTCCCCCCTTGGACCAGCTTTTAGACATCGTTGAGCGCTACTTCAATAAGGTAATTACACTTATTACGCATTCTAGTGAACTAGGGTCAGATGTTTTTAAACTCTGCACAAACTGACAAAACTCGAACGAACATGCAGATTAAAGGAGAAATGGAAGCAATGGAACGGACGAAAGACGAAGAGTCCAAAAAACTTCAGAGTCACAATATTCATTTTGATTTCAGTATCCTCTTAAAAATCAAGGAATCCATCGTAGATGTTTCCTCAAGCTGCATGGAGCTTGCACTAAAGGTTTATTTAACATTTGCTGCAAATCTAGCTAAGAATGAACAACTCAACAATTATTTAAAAAAAAAAAGTCATTGAAATTTGGAAATTTTGCAGGAGATGAGAGATGATGCAGAGCAAGCACAAACTGGAACAAAAAATGAAGGACAAAAAAAGGGTTGTCTTAAAATGCTTTGGAAAGCTTTTCAGTTTGCATTTCGGGTCTACAACTTTGCTGGTGGACATGATGATCGGGCTGATGAGCTGACTAAAGAATTGGCTAAAGAAATTGAGTCTCATCCTCCCCATGAGTGACAAATTATTACAACTGTATTACTAAATACCTATGTTACTCAGGTTAAAAAATAAGTCTGATTCAATTATGTGTCTAGGTGTCCGACTCCTAATTTTCAGGATTTTAAAATAAGGGAGCATGCATGCATAATAAGTGTTCAATTCTTAGAAAAGAATACTTGGACACAACAGGTATAGTATATAATAGATAATATAAATATTTATATTTATAAGTGACATATACAATAGATAATATAAGTATTTATATTTATATGTGTTATTTTAGCTTTGAGATATGATTTATAGTCATTATATTGTTTTTTTTTAATTATTTTATATTTTTAGTTTTTAAAGAATTTATAAGGCACGTACCATGTATTAATACATGGCTTCACTTTAAGTTTTCTCTTTATTTTTAATATAACCCAGGTTAGAACTAATAATAATTGTAATTCCCTTCCCGAGATGCCTTTTCTGTCTCAGTTTTTTTTCTTTTTAATAACCTAAAAACGTTTCGTCTTCTGAACGTTTTATCTTCTTCTTTTTTTGTTTCTCCTCTTGCTAAAGCTGCAATTTTTTTCTCTTTCACTAATGTCATGTTTCTCTTCCTCTCCTTTCTTCTCCTTTCAAAAAAAGAAAAGAAAAAAAGCATGAAATTCTTTCTCCATTAAGAAAGAGAAAAGTCTGCTTAGATTTTACCGCATCCTACACATATTTAACACTCGTGTTGGTGTCGTGTCACCAATAACAGGCGAGTCGAGGAAACATAGCTAAATACCATATGTAATATGATAACATGACTCATAATAACGCAGAGAAGCCCTTTTGTGCCCCGACCGTGTACATGATGTACCATGAATTATGTTAATGTATATCTAGTAATATATTAACGTATATATATATCTGTTAATGTATATGTATTTACTTTAGAAATATCTATATTTAGTTACATTAAATATATCTAGTTTACTTGTAATTCCTATATAAAGGCATCATGTATATTCATTTGATCACAGAATATAATACAATCATTAAGTATTTCTAACATGGTATTAGAGCCACTATTCTTATCTTTTTAGCAGTTTTGTCTTTTCTGGTGTTATTTAACCCTTATAGCTTCCGCTGTCACAATAGCCACTGCAATCATTCACCGTTGAACCACCGACGTCTTTCAGCCATTGTCTTTAGGTTTCGGAACTACAGTCGTCGTTGTTAAGGAGTTTCACACCATACAAACCACTGCAATCACCGCCGCCGCCGTGCATATTTTTCCGAAATTTTTTTTGCATATACTACTGTGATCGGCTCGACCGGATCTACACAACCGTGGAAGTATCGCAACCATCGGACACCGCACGCTCCCTCACGAGTCGAGGAAACATAGCTAAATACCATATGTAAAATGATAACATGAGTCATTATAACGCAGAAAAACCCTTTTTGTGCCTCGCCCGTGTACATGATGTACCATGAATTAAGGTTTTGAATTAGTAGATTAATATATGTTTCAATAGCTTCATGTTTATGGATAAGATTGTCAAGAAATCCCACCTCCAATTTTAAAAATCGTTTCGGTGAAACTCTATTTTTTTTAGTTTATTTAGAAATTGACAAGCTATTTAATGTACTTCCATTTTCTTATCTAATAGTCAATAGTTTGTTTTTTAAATATCAATATTTAAAGAAGAATCGGAGACCAAAGCCAAAAAGTAAACATAATGTTGGGCAATTGACAGAAATTGATCCATAACTTCTATCATTCATGTTTTGTAGTCCATCAATACACATCTAATTGCTCTTTAATAAACAGAATATTTGAGACTTGTTTATAAATACATGTTTTAGTCCTTAAGCCTGGTCTATGTTGAAAACTTAGAGAAAATTTAATTAATTTTTAATGAATTGTTTTTTGCACCATCGTGAAAATAGATAAATGTTTAGAAGTATCAAACCAAAAACCTATTAGAATTTTTGTGAAAGTGGTGAAATTTAATCAATGATAAGAAGTATACTTTGAATCTATTTTTGCTTTCGTTGTGTTTACATCTGTATTCATATGGTTTCCTAAATGTTTCTGGATCAAATTATAATCAAACACTTGGTATCATAGTAGTTTTAAAAACACCTTTGTTTTTTCTATTTCACTAAGGAATTGAAAATTTGAGTTTTTTATTTGACTCGTTTTTGATACGTATAGAAATTATAAATTATTCTAGTATTGATATTTGAATGATCCTATGAATTGAAACTTAAAAAACTATGAAGAAATTAATTCCAATTTGTTGTGCATATTCATTGAAATCTTTTAATTAACTTTTTTTATTTTAACATTTTTTTTATTCAAAATAATACCATAAATCACTCAGAAATCAAATTCTGATAATTTTAATAAAAAGAATGCCAAATTTAGTCGTCGGAATCGATAGAAACCATCGGGCCTCTGTTCGGGTTACGTGACCTTGAGGTTGAAGACAACTTCTATAGGAGAAAAATAACTTGTCATTTTTCTCGCAAAAACAAATGGTTTCAAGAATTAAACCCATATCTCATGGCTAAGAATGTAATGTCCCGTCCATTGGACCACAATACACATTGTGTTTGGATATATACCAGACTTATTTTTATATACATTTGGAATTTAATTTTTTATTTAAAAAATAATTTCGAATATAATTTTAATGTGATTAATTATTTAACTTAGGTTTGTCATGTGTAGAATATTTATTATACATGTGACATTTATTTAAATAATTTTTGGATACCTTAAAATACATTATGCTTATATTATTTGTTTTGATATTTGTAAATATAAATTTTGTAATTAATTATACGTATAAAATTGGCTTAAATAATTGTGCATATAGAATTAATTGTTAATGACTCTTTATGGATTTAATTAGTGATTATATTATTTATTTTCATACATGCAATCTTAAGATAGATAATATTTATACATTTAGAATTAAATTAATATTGCTTATGGTTTTATGGAATAATTGAGCTTAAGGATTTAGTTAATGTTTAAGTGATTAATATAGTTTAATTAATTAGGGAGTAGCCACAGCATCTTTAATTAATTAAAACTATAAGGTTTATTTAGGATCACATTTAGAAAATAAACATTAGTTGTGATTAATCATATGTGATATAATAAATCTTATCTCACATGAATTTTTATTATATTTTTGTGTGATTAATTAGGATAAAATATCAAATTATATTTTTTAATTTATCTACGGAGATTAAGAAAATGAACATAATTTAATAGTTTTATCGTAAAATTAAGATAAATCTAATTGAATTAAAACTTTAACTCAGACAAATTTTATGTCACTACATTCATATCTTTTTCATGATTTCATATTGGTAAAATATGTCATATTTTTATGATAGCTTCAAATTTAGTAACATGAGCATAGATATTTAATTTATTGCAGTAATTCAATCTGTTAATTACTCTGATATGAAATGTGATGTTTTCGAGCTCAAAAGAGACAACTATAAAGTTTGAAACTTCACTTGGGATCTATGGACATAGATTACGCCATTAGGAAGGAGAGTCCCCATCTAATCGTCTCTCCTTTGTGGCTTCAACGCTAATATTAGTAGTTGTTTGTGTTTGATTTAGTTGCTTTTGCGCTTGCTGTTGCTATTGAAGTACTGTAAGTTCTTTGTCTCAACCTTTGAGTTATCGAAAGAAAATTCTCTTCTTTTCCATTCTTTTGATTTAGTGTACAAGGAGCTGAATTAGTACATGATTAGTTTTTTTTTAATTTCTTTTTTGTTTTTTAACCAGATGTCTATGTCTAATTCAGTTCAAAATCTAAATGTACTAAAGATTGTTTATTTAAATTCTATGTTGAGATAAGGTTTACATTAATATATTGTATATTTTAAAACAAGTAAATTTTTTAATAAGTATTCGTGTGACAGACATGCATTTTTTTTAAATTTTATGTAAATTTACATCAATACTCGCACACCCATGTAACTTGGAAACACATACTAAGTAAATTTACAAAACATATAAATTCTGTGTGTTTTTTTTTATTAATTTAATATATTAATATACTATTATTTATTATTTTTGTACACAACAAATTGTTATCAAAACTAAATATAGCAGTCTTATATATAAAATCGAAGCTCTCGATGAGATGAACACAACGAAGAAAGAATCACCGCCAGAAGCCGCTGGAATGCTACTACTAGCAAATGAGTCAACTCAATCATTAGTAAATTTTTGACCGAGTTGACCCATTTTTTATCCGTTTTCAATTGAGTCGAACCTATTCCTAGGTGATTTTAGCATTTTGAATTCAACCGCGGATTTCGTTTTTTCAAATAAGGTATAAAATTTAGAAAACATTATTTTAAGTTATAAGTGCAAAATTTATGTTATCCATTTGTACTTATGGCTCATGAAAGAGAGATCGAAGAAGGTGAAAAAGCTGACCTTAGAATTTTTGGTAAACCAAGTTGTTTTACTCGAAGAACTATGTTGTTCAATGCAAAGTTTAAGGTGAAGAAATTTGACGACACCAATAACTTCGGCATGTGGTAATGTGAAGTATTATATCTATTATTCTAAAAAGGATCTAATATAGCCTTGGAAACTAGGCCAGAACATTATTCCAATGAAGATTGGAATTATGTCAACCAAAAATATTGTGGCACAATTCGACTGTGCTTAGGAAAAGATAAAAAATACTTTGTCATGAAAGAGAATGTAGCAGCAGATCTTTGGAAGAAGCTAGAGGATAAGTACATGACAAAAAGTATAGAGAATAGACTCTACCTGAAGAAGAAACCTTTTCGTTTCCAATACAAGAAAGGTACCCCTATGATTGGGCACTTAGATAATTTCAATAATGAAAGTGTATAAATTATGGACCTAATTAACCTAGAGGGGGGTGAATAGGTTATTTTTAATTTTTACTAATTTATAATTTAATAATCTAAACAAAGCAGTCAGGCATGCAATCGTGTGTAAAAATAAGTGTGGAAATAAAATAATAACACACGATATTTTTAGGTGAAAACAACCTAGGCCACAACCATGACCTAAGAGGAAAACCACCGATCCACCAGACCACCTAACTTTCTACTATGGAAATCAAATATTCAAGTACAAACTCGGTCTTATGCTACCCTCCCTAGGATACTGCCCCAATGTACTTTACTTACAAGCCCCTGCTCTCTTTTCACAGTTTCCAATATTAGCGTGAACGGTTTCCAAACCAACATTCCAATAAACTTCCCGCCAATCAGATACGTTCCCGAAGTAACTGCAAAATAGTTAGCACAAAAACACAAGTGCTCGTGTGTGTTCTAGAACAGATTTAATAATTAATAATCCTAACTAGATGATTCAAAACATATGTCATTTAAATTAAATCAACTACCATTCATCATACTAAGGGAACTCTTGATTATATTCACATGGATGTCTGGGGACTTTCCAAGAATGCTTCACTTGGAGGTAAATACTGGTTTGTGACTTTTATTGATTATTGCTCCATATGTGTCTGGATATACACCATGAGTCACAAAGATGAAGTTCTAGATATCTTTTTTAAATGGAAGAAAATGATCGAGACTCAAACAAGAAGGAAAATTAAGAGGCTCAGATATGATAATAGTGACAAGTATAAATCAGATCCCTTCTTCAAAGTGTTAGGATGAAGGGATAATCAGACATTTTTCAATTCCTCGTACACCACAATAGAATGGAGTTGTAGAACGAATGAATCGTACTTTGGTTGAGAAAGTTCAATGTATGCTATCTCAATCCAAATTAAGCAAGGAATTTTGGACTGAGGCTTTGTCATATGCAACTCATATAGTCAAGAGACTTTATGAAACTGTATTAAATGGGAAAACTTCTAAAGAGGTATGATCTAGACAACCTACTTCTGATTATGATTCATTACAAATATTTGGATGTTTTGCATATTTTCATGTTAGTGAATCCAAATTGGATCCTAGAGTAAAGAAAGCTATTTTCTTAGGCTTTAATGAAGAAGATAAAGGGTTTCGACACTGGTGTGGTGAATCGAAGAAGATAGTCTTAAGTTGATATGTCACATTCGACGAGTCTATTATACTGAGATAGACAAATTCAGAGAAAGAGAATGAAATTCCAAACACTTTTTATAAGGTGGTGCTTGAGACTCCAGAAGATCCAGAAAAGATTGCACCAACTTCGAATTATTGTAAAGATGAAATTGATGATCAAGAAAAGATCTCAGTTAAGGTAGAGGTTATCTCACCATCACTATCGATTAATCAGTAGCCAGAAACTATTGCCACTACTCAACCGAGAAGGGAGTTTAGAAAGACTACCAGATACACAAACATGGTAACATTTGCACTTCCAGTAATTGATGATGATGTCCCATGCACTTACAGAGAAGCTTTGTAAAAAGTTGATAGCATGAAATGGAAGATGGCAATGGATGAAGAAATGAAGTCTTTACACAAGAATCAAACTTGGGAATTGATTCAACTTCCCAAAGTAAAAAAAATATTGGCTACAAATGGGTCTATGCTAAGAAGGAAGGTGTTCCTGGTAAAGACAACATGAGATACAAAGCCAGACTGGTAGGAGAAGGCTATGCTCAAAAAGAAGGAATATACTATAATAAGGTATTCTCACCTATTGTTAAGCATTCATCTATTCAGATACTATTAGCTTTGATAGTATAGTTTGATCTCGAGTTAGCTTAACTCGATGTCAAAATATCTTTTCTCCATGGTACTTTGAACGAAGAAATCTACATGTCTCAAGTGGATGGCTTTAAAGTTCTAAGAAGTGAGAATTGGTCT
Source organism: Hippophae gyantsensis (assembly GCA_030763125.1). Taxonomy (NCBI): domain Eukaryota; kingdom Viridiplantae; phylum Streptophyta; class Magnoliopsida; order Rosales; family Elaeagnaceae; genus Hippophae; species Hippophae gyantsensis. The sequence continues at coordinate 16,074,568 of CM061033.1, read as the reverse complement.
TGCAAGTTGAGAAAGTTACTTTATAATTTGAAGCAATCACCGAGATAGTGGTACAAGCACTTTAATAGATTCATGAGAGAGTAGAAGTACACACGTAGCCAGTTTGATCACTGTGTATACTTTTGGGAACTCTAAGATGGTACCTTCATTTATTTGCTCTTATATGTTGATGATATTTTGATTGCATCTAAGAGCAAGGTGGAGATCGACAAATTGAAGGCTCTGTTGAGTTCAGAATTTGAAATGAAAGATCTTGAAGAAGCTAAGAAAATTCTTGGGATGGAAATCACAAGAGATAGAGTTGCAAGCATAGTCTGTCTAACACATAATCAATATCTGAATAAAGTACTTCAAAGGTTTGACATTGATGAAAAAACCAAACTAGTAAGTACACCGCTTGCTCCTCATTTTCAATTGAGTGCATTGATGTCACCTAGCACCACCGATGAGAAGAAGCAAATGAAGCATGTTCTTTATGAAAATGTCATTGGTGCCTTGATGTATGCAATGGTATGCACCAGAACTGATATTTCCTACAACATACTAACAACGTGGGAAATATCAGTTCTGGTGAGTCACTACATGCATAATCCTAGTAAAGGACACTAGCAAGTAGTGAAGTGGATTCTATGGTACACCTATGGTACTGTGGATATTGGTTTGAAGTTTGAGAGAGACAAAACTGAAGGTAAGCACCTAGTCGGATATGTGGATTCTGACTATGCTAGAGATCTATATAAGTGTCGATCTACAATTGATTATGTGTTCACAATGACAAGAGGACGAGTTTGTTAAAGATCAACATTGTAGTCAATTATAGCTTTGTCTACTACAGAGGCAGAGTATATGGTTGTAACTGATGAGTGCTTAAAAAGCATTATCTTTAATTTATTAAATAGATTTATATTTATATGATTTTATTATATTTTTATATAATATTTTTTGAATAATGGATATTTTTTATTATTTTTCAGTTATTTTAGTTCAAAAATAACTTAAAGACTCGAGAAAAAATACCAGAGACAATACATCACAAATATATTTAGAAAATAAATGAGGAAAAATAAAAAATTTGAAAAAATGGGTCAAAAAAGCCAAAATCGCACAGGGAGCCGCCTAACCGCTACGATAAATGAACGCAGTGTGCCCAATCATGCTAAGAAACATGCATGATAAGCCTAGTCGCACCGAGAAACTTGCACAGTGTGCCACACAAAACCGATCATCCATCTACACACCAGCACGCGCCTGCGCTATGCCTCATGCGTGCCAACACATTCCTCTCCATGTCCCGCATGTGCTAGCCGCCCGTCTTCCGTGCCGACCGCCCATCTACCAAGTTTTTCGCGCCCCATACATGCGCCAACCTGTCCAAACGAATCCAAATTCAAATTTTGAAATATTTCTCCCCTTTTTTTAGCATTTTCCTCATCTATAAAAGTACCTTCTTCCTCATTCCAAAACACACAATATTTTGAGCACTTTCTCTCTCTAACTTTCTCTTTCTAGAAAGTTTTCATTTTTTTAGTTTTTAGTTTTTTTAAGTTCTTTTCTTTTTGAAAAAACTAATTATATTTTTATAGATTTTTAGTTTTTTTGAATTTTTTTCTTTTTGAAAGAACTGGCTATATTTTTATAGATTTTTAGTTTTTTTATTCAATAAGTAAATATGCAAATCCATTTGGAGATTTTCCAGTAACAGAATTAACATCAAACTGTTGTAAGGATTCTTTTAAGATATTATTATTCTTTACAGTTATCATTTTATGCTTTATTTTTATATGTTATATTTAATTTATCTGTGATTAAATTTAATATGGCTGACTGTTTGTAAATACGATATAATTATAACCTTGTTATGCTTATGAAATATTAAATAGGTAAAATATTTTCATAAAATAAATTGATTTTCTTTTTATTCAAGATTTTATATTAAAGATGTTACACAGAAATACATTATTTTTTATTACAAACTTAAATTTGAAAATTAGATTTTAAAGTTTAATTATTCGGTCTGATTTAGAATAGTGTTTTTTATTTGTTGGTACAATTTCCCGGTAGTTAGAGTGAAACTCTATTTCAAAAGTTTTTTTTATAAGAATTATTATTTGAAAATATATTGACGATATATTTTCAGTAATGATTTTAAAACTTAAAAGTTAGTACTTGGATAGTTAAATTTTTAGGTTTAATTTGGATACCTTAAATAAAGTCTAATTATTTGACTTCATCTAAAGTTGTGATTAGATGATTTTCTATTTCTTAAAAATAAAGCTAAAATTTAATATTTTATTAATTAATAGGCCCCACCTAAGGATATTAATTAGTTAATATTAAACAAAAAAAAGTTGGGTCCCACCTAAAGACACTTACATACCAAAAAGAGAAAATCAACAAATATCAATTTATATATTTAATAACCTAAATAATATGAGTAAGCATAATTAACTTAATTATTATATCCTTAAATACTCCATTGTTATGAATGATAAAATTTACATTTTTGTTTATTGATAAAATTATTATATCCTTAAATACAGATTTAGACTGTGTAGGGAATATCAAGGATATGAAATCTACTGCTGGGTACTTTATTTTTATGGGGGCAATCTTGTTACATGGAGGAGCAAGAAGCAAAAGGTAGTTGCCTTATCTAGTGCTGAAGCTGAATTTCGAGGAATGGTCAAGGGAATATATGAGCTCCTTTGGTTGAAAAAACTTCTATCTGAGATTGGTGTTGCTCCTAACTCTGAAATGAACTTATTTTGTAATAACAAAGCAGCCATTGCCATCTCCCGCAATCCAGTTCAACATGATCGCATGAAGCACGTTAAAGTGGATCGAAACTTCATCAAATAGAATCTTGAAGAAAAGATTATTCAGCTTCTATTTGTTAAATCAGAAGATCAATTAGTTGATATACTCATAAAATCTGTGTCTGCAAAGAACTTCTACAACTCACTTGACAAGTTGGGCATAAGAGATATATATGCACCAACTAGAGACATATATGCACCAACTAGAGACATATATGCACCAACTTGAGGGGGAGTGTTGGTGTGTGTTATGGTATATGCTGCAACAGTGGCAGACACCAATGTTTAGTGGAGCAAAGAATGACAGACAATAATATTAGTGGAGCTGTAATACATAGAGTGCAGCAACTAGGGTTAGGTTTTAGTTTTTCGTTTTTCTTAGCATACAATGAAGTGTATACTATAATAATGTGGTTGTTACCATAATTAAAATATACATAATATCATAGATATTTCTACGTTTAGAAATGTATAAGAAAAATATTTATTGAATCTTACTTAGCTAAGAAATTGTTTGAAATTGAAGATTGTATGAATATCAAATTTACAAATTTAAAACATTAATTTTTTTTGAGTGATTTTCAAAATTAAAGTTATTCTTCGGTTGTTTCCGTGAGTGTCCACCACATATAATAAACGACTTCATTGTATGCTTTACTGAATTGGTGGAGGAAAACAACATCTTAAAGAAAACATTTTAAAATAATGTCTTCAAGTCAATATTAAAAACAGAAAATAACGAAGATTAAAATTTAACTACAAATTCAATAATTTTTCACAATTAGTTGCGTAACCAAATGAATTTCTAAAAATATATGTATTTGAAATCCCAAGATATAAACGAGTCATTGGTGATATATCATTTCTTTTTTGTAAACTGTGAGGACAAACTATGCTATCTATGTTGTAATTAGGGAAAGAACAATGCAAGTATTTTCTTTCCACATCCTATAGCTTCATCTTAATTGATCTAATATATGGCAGGAAAAATAGCTCAAGGAACAGATTACACTTACTGTGTATATGACAAAGCTAATGCCACTGGCTTGGGTGTGGGTTCAGTGCTTTTCTTTGGCGGCAAGTCAAGTCATTATAATGGCAGTAAGCGGATGCTTGTGCTGTGGGATGGCCTTAAAACCTATTAGGTAATTTTAGGATAATTATGAATGATCACCCCTGTGTTTAAAACCTCCACATTGATGTTTCAAATTGGCTTAGTCAAGCCCTTTTGCTTTGAGTTATTCTCACAAATGTCCCTTTCGTGTCAAGAAAAGACAAAAAAAACTAATAAAAACTTACACGTGATTGAAAAATAAATTATTTTATTAGATAATTATAATCAATCTTTTTTGTATTTTTGTTTAAATATCATCCCGATTCTTGTTAGGTTTCACTTTGATTTAATCACCTTCTCACTGTTATATAACAAATTTAACTTAGACACATATCGTCAGAATTGATTAGATAGGGAACGAAATCTCAACCATCTTTTTTATGATAAATTTTGATAATAAGGGTCTGAATTGAGTTGTTATAAAATAGTGAGAAGGTGACTGAATCAAAATGAAACTCATCATGGATAAGTGATATTTGGGCAAAAGATAGAGAATGTCATGATAATTACCATGGATGACTGAATCAAAATGAAACTCACCATGGATGACTGAATCAAAACTAATGTACAAATTTTGGCATGGGTTACAATATGTTTCTTTAGGTCTTTTTGTAGGTTTGTTTCAAGTTTCAACTTTGAACTGTACTCAAATTCATATATAAATAAAAGAGCTATTTGTAAACCCTCGGTATTAAAGAAGCTTGTTAATTGAGATATTTCTTGGATTCCATTTGATGAAAAATGTCCAACTGATTATCACACTATGTAAGGCGTACAGTGACATAGAATCAGCAACTTCTTGGTTGGTCGGCACTATTTTGACTCTTTCTTTGATACAGTACTCTTTGATGTATTCAATGTTTTGTATTATTGAGACAAGGGTTTTCCTACTTCAATCCTTTCCATGAATTGGGCGGTTTGCCTTGTAGCTCAATTAAACTGTCGTTTAATTTATTGGTTTGTTATGCTGAGGTTGCATGAGACAGCATTGTGACTTGGTCAGTCTTCTATTTGTACCCTTGTTTATCGGTTACCTCTATCAGTTACTTCCAACCTTGAGTTGTTAAACTTGTAGGTTGGTGGATAAGATATATATACATATTGGAGCTATATCAAATTTAATTGATTCAATACTTGTATTATTTAGACAATTTATTCTACCAATTTATGAGTAGTATATATATTCTTTAATTTTGAAAAATAAGACGTTATAGATTCATAATGTTACATTTTTAAAATTTAATAGAATCTGTAACAATTATTTAAAAACTAAAATATTTCTTATATTTATCAATATTATAAAAGAAATTAATCAATCTACACCCGATTTTTATGTTGAATACTAAAAAAACTTGGAATTATATTGAAATTTATGTAGAATATTTCGAAATTTGCATCCTTGCTCATTTGTCAGAGCTAACTTAGATTCAAAAACCAAGACCTACAGTTTGCCAATTGTAAAACCTTTCGGTACGTTTACATATTTTTTTTATTTATTTATTCGTCTATTTACATTATCATTCCTTCACAACATAGAATAAATATCTATGTTTCACGTTTCCCTTTTTTGACTGGAAATATTCAGTAGACCCATTTTCTTAGGAAGTAGCATCTATCGCACATCAAACACCTGTCTAGTTATAAAAGGTTGTGTTTCATAACTTCGAGCTTGTGAGTTTGTGCGTTTGTTGTTAAGTTATTTGTAATCATGCGAAAAAATCTTGAAAAGAAATATTAAATATTAATATTAAATTAAATATATATTTAAAATGAATTACTTTTCTTAATAGGTTAGCTTTTGTGTTGAAATATCTTAATAGTACCAGAGTTAGGGTTTAATTTGTATTACATGAATACACACGATGTAGATCTTTAAGGTGAAAGTAGACCCGTGTAGGTGGCGTACATGACCCAATTCCAAACTAATGATGGGCTCCTAGATTGTGATAGAAATTGTGAAATATTTTTATAAACTTATTTAGAATCTTGAGATTTTATTAAATTGATATGGATTCTTTAATTATTTCTTACTATGTCTGTAAACTCGATAAAGCATGTGTTGGGTTTTTCTCTTGTTTAGAGGAGCCCAAAAATACTTATGTGGTTTCATGACCCATAGAAAAAGAATGGATAATTTTGTCTATTTGATTGCTTCATTAATCAATCTACTTAGGAATTGTTGAGAGAAAAAATTAAATCGATAACAACAAGGGCAACAGCTAGCAGGAAAACAAAAAGAAAACATAGAGCAGTTTTTTTAATTTTTTTCTCTAACAAGCCTTCATCAAGTGCTCTAATGGAAGGTTTTTCTGGTTCGATTGAGCTGAAATTTTGCAGCAATGTTCACGACTCACGACTCACGACTCTTCAATATGAACGGTGAGATTTGGATTTGGCTAACTGATTTGGGAAATATGAGCCGTGAACAGTGACTACAAAATTGGGTTAGATTTCTCCATTTTTTTTTAATAATTGTTAGTTTCTAAGAAGTTATATTCTTGATGATGTTATTGATTGTTTGCCTCTAGTTTTATCTAGAGAGAACTTTTGTACAATTATTTCTTGATAATAGAAGTTTTGGAGATGAAGTGTCGTGGTTTTTTCCTTCCTACATTGGGAAGGTTTTTTCACGTAAATTGGTTGTATTGATTTTGTGCATATTTCATTTTGAGCTCTATTTATTTGTTTCCAAAAAAATTCAAAGAAAGAAAGATAATAAGATTCATTCTACTATTTAGAACTTGATTAAGTTCACATTGATACTGTGATTCTCCTAACAAAGTGGTATCAGAGCTATGGATATTATCGTTGAATTTTTTGATGGACTCAAATTTGAGTAGAATGATTACTTTGAATGGTTATAATTATCACACTTGGAAAAGAAAAATAGAAGATCTCTTTTATGTTAAACATTTTCATTTATCGGTATTTGCCTCTAAGAAGCCTGAAAAGTCGTCTAAAGAAGAATGAACTTTGTTATATCGACAAGTTTGTGGATATATAAAGAAGTGGGTAGATGATAATGTTTTGAATCATATTAGTGAGGAAACACATGCATGGTCACTCTGGAATAACCTTGAGGAGTTGTGTGCTCGAAAAATAAGAAATAATGAAATATTTCTCATAAAGTAGTTGATGGCTTTAAGGTACCAAGATGGAACTCTATTGATAGATCACTTGAATACATTCCAAGGAATAATTAATCAGTTAGTTGGAATGAGTATCAAGTTTGATGATGAGATTCAGGGGTTGTGTTTATTGGGAAACATTTAGAATGTCATTAAGTAACTCACCGGCCATCATATTAGCAAATAAACGTATTCCTAAGCTTAATGCGCGAAAACAATAAGAAATTAGCTCAAGGAGTAATAAAAAAGGTGCTAACGGCAGTGGGACTCCTGCGGGTAATAAGAAGCTTAAAAAATGAAGCCCATTTCTTTGAAATCCCACTAGAGTAATGCCAATAAAAATATAAAATGAGAGACCTAGAGTAATGAGAAAATGACTTGTAACTGTGAAGCTATAAGGTATCATACCCTGAAGATTACAAAATAACAAAAAAAGAAAAGTGACCAAGATGCAAGGGAAAAACTTTTGTTTAACATTTCTGGAAAGACCCCCTATTTGTTCATTTACCAGGTTCAGCACAAAATCATAAATAAGCTCTACCAAGGATTGCCAAGCATTTGGTACTAAGTTTCCTCCTCCGTTTTTAGTAACAAAATGAACCAAAAGTAGGACCAAACTGAGAGTTAGCAGCATAAACAAAGATGAATTTGTGAATGAGAAATACAAGTTTCCTATATTCATAGGAATCAATGGGAGAATGGAAAATTGCTCAAGTGGGTTGGGGACCATCCCCGCTAGATTCAGAGCATCTGCATAGGCTTCACCTTGTACTCTGTTTGTGGTCAAATCATTCAAAATGAACTCCAGAAAAGAGAGATTGTCGCTTTCCCCATGTAAAGCTTCGGCCGCAGCCATAACTTTTTCGGGACCCTCGTTAATCATCAACTACCCGTGTATATCACACTAAAGCTCTACTACACGTTCACTGGAAGGGTCTTAACATGGATTTGGCTAAGAGTAGTGTTTTGAATAAAGAAATGAGAAGAAAATCATACAGGTCTTCTCAACAATCAGAGGTTTTGGTTATAGAAAGAAAATGGAAAAGTAAAAGTAGAGGTTTCAAGAGCAAAGAAAAAGGAAGAAGCAAGTCCAACAGATTTTCTAATGTTGAGTGTCATCACTGTAGCATGAAAGGGCACATCAAGAAATGTTGTAGACAGTTGAAGCGGGATAACAAGAAGAAAGATAAAGAACAAGAGGGTGATGTTGGCAAGGAAAATGATCGAGTTGCCACCATTAGTTTAGAAGACTTTCTCGTTGTTTATGATGAAGATCTTGTCAATGTTGCATGTCACGAGATCAGTTGGGTTATTGATAATGGAGCCTCTATTAATGCTACATCTCGAGAAAACTTCTTTACATCCTATACGGTAGGTGACTTTGGGATATTGAAGTTGGGTAATGATGGCTTGGTTAAAGTCATTGGTATTGGAGATGTATGTTTGGAGATGAATAATGGCATGAGGCTACTTATTAGAGGGGTAAAGCATATTCCTGAAATTCGTTTGAACTTTATCTCTACAGGTAAACTTGATGATGAAGGATATTGCAATATCTTTAGTAATGGTCAATGGAAACTTACTAAAGGTGCTATGGTTGTTGCTCATGGGAACAAGCATTCTAGTTTGTATATACTGCAAGCAAGACTCTTCAAAGGCGTTATTAATTTTGTGACAGGTGAGCTCACAGTAGAATTGTGGTATAAGAGACTTGCTCACATGATTGAGAAAGGCTTAATAGTATTGACTAAAACGAATCTTCTTTCTAGAATGAATGATGTTTGTTTAAGAAGATGTACTAATTGTTTGGTAGGGAAGCAAAATAGAGTTTCTTTCAAGAGTTCTCCTCCTTCAAGAAAACAATACATGCTTGATTTGGTACATTAAGATGTATATGGTCATATGAAGACAAGAACTTTGGGTGGTGCCAGTTATTTTGTGACCTTCATAGATGATTATTCAAGAAAGTTATGGGTGTACATTTTGAAAAGCAAAGATCAAGTATTAGATATGTTTAAACAGTTTTAAACATTGGTTGAGAGACAGACTGAGTAAATTGCAGTGTATCATAACAGATAATAGAGGAGAGTATTCAGGTCCTTTTGATGAGTATTGCAGGTGTCAGGGCATTTGACATCAAAAGACACCTCTCAAGACTCCTTAGTTAAATGGATTGGCTGAGAGAATGAACAGGACATTGGTTGAAAGAGTAAGATTTATTCTTTCACATGCTTAATTGCCAAGATCTTTCTAGGGTGAGGCTTTGAATACAATTGTACATGTTCTTAATCTTACAACATATGTTCCTCTTCAATTTGATGTACCAAATAGAGTTTGGACTGGCAAAGATGTTTCTTATGATCATTTCCACATTTTTGGTAGCTAGGCATTTGTGCATATAACAAAAGATGAGATATCTAAGCTTGATGTGAAGACATGACAATGTATCTTTGTTGGTTATGGTCTGGATGAATTTGGTTACAGATTTTATGATCTAGTTGAGAAAAAACTAGTAAGGAGTCATGATGTTGTGTTTATAGAAGATCAAACTATACAAGATGTTGAGAAGATAGAAAAATGAGTCCATCAGTATAGCAATGATTTGATTAACCTACATTCGGTTTCTTTATCAGTACAAATGGAACAATATGTTCAAGATGACCAATAAGGTTCATATGATACAAATACTCCTATGCAAGCTGAAATAGATCATCAAACTACTGATCAGTTGTCAGAATCAGAAATTCCACTCAAGAGGTCTACTAGAGACCGACGTCCTTTCACACGGTATGATACATATGAGTATGTGTTATTGACAGATAAGGGATAACCTCAATGTTATGTAGAAGAGATGAAAGATGGAAACATGGCACACTGGGTTGGTACTATGGAAGATGAGATGAAATCACTATATGACAATCATACATTTGAGTTGATAAAGTTTCCTAAGGGTAAGAGAGCTCTGAAGAACAAGTGGGTTTACAGGGTGAAGCAAGAATAATACAATTCACAACCACGATACAAAGCTAGACTGGTCATCAAGGGAATCAATTAGAGAAAAGGTATTGATTTTGATGATATTTTCTCTCTTATTGTGAAGATGTCTAACATGCTAACAAAAGCAATGTCAAGGGAAAAAATTAAAATTTGTTGTTCAATTACTAGGATGATAGATCCCTCCATTTAATCAAGAAAGGGTGAGATTTGTTGGATTTTTTCTCTTGTTTAGAGGAGCCCAAAAAGGCCCATGTGATTTCATGACCCATGGAGAAAGAAGGTACAATTTTGTCCATTTGATTGTTTCATTAATCAATCCATTTAGGGATTGTTAAGAGAAAAATAAATCGATAGTAGCTAGCAGAAAACAAAAGGAAAAACAAAGAGCAATTTTTTTTCTTCAGCAAGCCCTCATCAAGTCCTCTGATGGAAGGTTGTTTGTGGTCCGATTGAGCTGAAATTTTACAGGAAGGTTCACGAATCAAGACTCTTAAATTTGAACGGTGGGATTTAGATTTGGCTCACCAATTTGGAAAATATAAACCGTGAATAGTGACTATAAAATAGGGTTAGATTTCTTCATTTTCTTGAAATAATTATTAGTTTCCAAGAAATTGTATTATTGATGATATTATTGATTGTTTGCCTCTAGTTTTATCTAGAGAGAACCTATGTATAATTATTTCTTGATAGTGGAAGTTTTGGAGATGGAGTACCGTGGTTCTTTCTTTTTTATAACGAGAAAGTTTTTTCACATAAATTTATTGTGTTGATTTTATGCATGTTTCATTTTGAGTTTTATTTATTTATTTCCTAAAAGATTTACACAAAGTAGAATAGACTTCATTCCGATATTTAGAACTTGATTAAATTTGTATTAATATTGTGATTCTCCTAATAGTATGGATACCAGTTTAGAAGATATGACTAAATAAATGTTTTTTAGTGTTGCGGCATGGTTGAAGTCTAAAGAAGAAAATATATTTTTGTTTAAGGAGGATCGTTAAATGTACGAATAAATCTTACAGTAATAAAATATTAATAATAAATTGAATATATAATTAGTACCGGTATTTTAAATAAACTAATTTTACTTACACCTAATAGTAAATTGTCCTACTAATAGTGCCTCCAAAAAATAATACTTTCATAAATAGTAATTTTCTTTCATCCCGTTTAATAGGGGTGAGCAAAATATCCGATCAATCCGATCAATCCAAAAAATCTGATCTAATTCGAAAAAATTAAGTGGTTTCGATCCGAAATCGGATCGGATTCGGATTGGATTTTATCAATCCGCTCAGATTCGGATTAGAAATATTCAAATCCGTATAATCCGATCCGATCCGATATATTTAATATATTATTTAAAAATATATTTATATATATATATATATATATATAATTATTTAACCTAACCTAAAGAGCTGCCGTATAACTAAATCTTAACCCAAAACCTAATATATTTTTCTACAAATTTCCATCTCTCTCCCGCCTACCGCCTCCATTGTTAAGTGCTTCTTTCTTCTTCTGCTTCTCGCCACTTACGCTTCTCGCTTCGTGATTGTTTCGCTTCTCTATTTTTCGCTTCGCGATTGCTTCTCGCTTCTGCTTGTGCTTCTGCTTGTGCTTCTGTTTTGCTTCTGCACCTTGGCTGTACTGCTTCTCTGTTTCGCAGGTGCTTCTGCTTCTCTACTTCGCAGCTGCTTCTACTTCTCTGTTTCGCAGGTGCTTCTGCTTCTCTACTTCGCAGGTGCTTCTGCTTCTTCTGCTGCTGCTGCTGCTGCTTCCATCTTTCTCAAGTTCTGCTGCTCTCTGTTCTGTTGCTCGTCGATCTGCTGCTCTCTGTTCTGCTGCTCGTCGATCTGCTGTCGCCGCTCTGCTGTCACACCTTTGTTGTCTCGATTGCCGCCGTATACTCTACACGCCGTTGCTTTGCATTCTACACTCTGTTCGCTGCATTCTACACTCTGTTTGCTGCATTCTGCACTCTACTTGCTGTATTGTACATTCTGCATTGTACATTCTGCATTATGCACTCTACACTATGTTTGGTGCATTCTGCACTATGCTTACTGCATTCTGCACTCTGCTTGATGCATTCTGATATTTAATTTTTTAGAGTTAAATTATGTAGTTGATATTTAATTTTTTAGAGTTAAATTATATAATTGATGTTGAATTTTTTCTTTTTGATTATTTTTGTTGAATTATTTTTAATCATGTTGTCTACTTTTTAATTTGTATGAAAAATATTTTTATTTTAGTTTTTTTTATTTTATGTAATTTTTCACTTTATATGTTGAAATTATATCAAATTTGGATTTGTTCGGATTGAAATTTATAGCGGTTCAGAATATATTGATATTTCATAATTTGCTTATTTATGTAATTTTTTAAGAGATTTAAATTAAAATTTTGATCCTATCCGATCGGATTGGAATTTAAAGCGGATTTAGATTGAATAATTTTTGGATTGACTTAAAATTGGCGGATTCGGATTGACATTTAAGGTGGATTCGGATTGAATAATTTTTTGATTGAGTAATTTTCAGATCGGATCGGATCGGATTCGGATTGACTTAAAATTAACGGTTTAGGATTTGTTCGGATTGACATGTACAGCGGATCAGATTCGGATTGAATAATTTATAATTTGTTTCGGATCGGATCGGATTCGGATTGACCTAAAACTTGCGGTTTCGAACCGATGCTCACCCCTACCGTTTAATATTAATAAAATATATTATTTAATATAATTTTGTAAAAAATATTGCATCTAATAATTGAACCATGTCTTAGAAGTTGTGGCCCCAGACAGGCACATGCCCAGAGCTAATAGGCCTGGAATTATAGAGGATGGAAAAACACCACGCTGCCAGAATGAACTCTTTTTACTGAAGAGCTTAGCTTTAAATATGCTTCATAAAATACTATGATCCTGTCAAATTATGACCATTAATTAGAATAATGTTTCTAAGGATTATCTTAATAGAAATTATTTATTGTTATTGAATAAATATTAATGTGATAATCTAACTAAAAAATAATATATCTTGTAAATTTGAATGGTAAAAATAAAAATAAAAACTATTTTTTGTCTCTTTTTATTTTCTCTAGTTATGATAATATCGTAATATTGATTGAGAACATTAAACAGGACAACTAAATAATTCCTCATACCTTACAGCCTAAAAAAAACACATAAATATATCCTTTCATATCAACAAAATTGTACATATCTATCGTTAAAGTTTGTTGGATAGAGACCCCATTTACATACAGTGTCATCCTTATCACAATGTAACTCTCTAAAGAGTTCACCATCTAAATCGATGTTGACAAAAATTGAAGAAGAAGAAAGGCCAGCTTCAAAACGGTCTAAATTACTTATATCTCAACAACAGCTACAAGATTGAGAGATCGACATATAATTAAAAATATCAACTGAGATCATCATCAAATTTAACAATATGAATACAACTAAAATGAGAAAAATTGAACATACCCGATTACCAATTACTCACAAGGAAATCACTAGAGTTAAAAAGCCTCTTTCATGGTTTGATATCTGAATCATCCCAAGCCAAATTGATATCAGTAGAGACAAGATCAAAATCAATATCTTCCCAATTCCAATTGTTTGACATGTCTATACCACTATTGCTTGTAATGGGCACTTGCCATATTGGCTGCTGTGTCAATGTGCTCATCATATTTGTGTTGGGCATGTCGATATTGCAAATTTCTGGCTCCTCAATGAATTTAAGCTCTTCAACATGGTTATAAAAACATGAAGATGATGATGTTTGAGATGGGTTTGAAACTGAAATCAGTTTTGAGTCGAAAGAGCTAGAGCTGAGAAAAGGAAAGTTGAGGTTCTGTTTTTGAACAAAAGGCTCGCTTGTAGTGATCAAATTCTGATGGTAGATAAGTGGAAGAGTCTGGCTTTGATTCTGAGGCTGAAATGTCATTTGGGTACTGACCAAAGCAGAAGAAACAGAGGAAGATGTGGTTGGTTTTTTGGTCCTCTTGTTTTTGCGACCACCACCAAGGGGAACGTTGCGAAGAGTTCCACCTTTAGTCCAATGTCTTTTACAAGCTCTGCAGAAATGTCTAGGTTGTGTCTTGTTGTAATTGTTGTAGTAACAGAACTTTGTGTTTGTTGAATCACATCTTGGACACTTCAATAGCTCAGAGTTTTGTTGTTGTTGTTGTTGTTGTTGTTGTACTCTTCTCATTGATGAAGTTTTTGGAAGTTGCAAATTAGGCTGAGTCTGCAAGAAAGTGTGACTGCAATCAAGCCCATCAGTACTAGTACTACTATTAACCTGCTTAGAACTCAATCCCATCTTAATTATAAGCAATTAAAATAGTGACCCAGATAGAGAAAGTTGTTCAACTTTAGCCCTTTGATCGAAGAACAAGCAAAGAGGCAATCTGAAGAAGAACAAGTGGATGATATTGTTGATGATAAGACAAATAGTGGAGAGTTTCTCACGAGAAATTGGTGATATTGGGTTGGTGTCAAATGGAAAGAATTACCTAAGAAGCTGATCAGAAACAATCATGTTCTCTTTACCTAATCTATTAATATCAGAACATTTGCTAACTAGTTTGAGATACAATTATGAATACAACTTAGAGTTATATAAATATATATATGAGGAATAATAATAATTATTTACTAAGAATTTGTTGATCCTAGAGAGATTTGATTAATAGATGTGGGGTGTTGTAGTGGCATACCAAGTAGCAAAGAACAAGCCTATGAAGTTACCCAGCTTGGGTAAAACTATTTAAAATAAATAGTGAGTACTATTTTTCTAACTTAGTCCCTAAGGTGGGGTTGGTGCCACGTGGATAGCTGAAGACCATTGATAGTGCGTTTCTATGTTTGTGATGTAAAGAACGTGATGTGCATATTGATTGTTGAACTATAATAATCTAAGAAGACTCAGCAGTGACTAGAAACAAAAGTTGGCACAGCACTGAGATATGTAAGTACATTACGGTCCACTGCTTCATCTTATTTTTATGAATTGTTATTTTTAGGAGTACTAATACTACAAGGAAGCAGGACCTGTTTATTTGTAGGGTTAAAAAAGATCTTGTCATCATGTGGATGCTAGAGGGTTTGATAATGGTGATTATATGGGCAAGTGGGGTGGGGACTATTTACATCATGCATCATGCCTGTCATCGGCAATGGTGGGGTGGGGACTATTTACATTATGCATCATCCAATTTGACCAAATTTTCTTTGGGCAAAAGTGAAATTTAACTAAAATTTTATTTACAAAAATAAAAAAAAAATTGTAGAAAGCACAAACCCACCATAGCAATCAACCGCCCCTTCATGAACGAAAATTGGTCATGAAAACAGTTACTTTCGAATATTTGTATGATTAAAAATGGGTGAGGTTACAACAAATTCAATAAAATTGTATATTTGAAACATTTTAGTTTATAAAATTTTAACAAATATACTTAGTTTGTACTTTTTAGAAAAAAAATTAAGCTTTATTTTATATCTTAGGGAATAAAGTATAAGATATTAATAAAATTTAGGGATTAAAATATTATTTGAAAATGATTTTTTTTTACTTTATATCCTAAATATTTAAAGTATGAATATTAAAATATATTAGTTAAAAATTTAAGAAATAAAGTATTTCAAAAACATAAATTTATAAACCATATCTATATTTTTTCGATAAAGTTACTGTTGTAGAGATGCATATTGGCTAAACTCCTAACTCTATTTTAATGCTAAGATGGAGAATTTTATTTCAAGATTTGGGGTGTGGATAACTGTGGTGTTTATGCAATTTTTTTTAAGGAACTAATTTTGTCTTCTTTGAAATTCCATTTTTGCCTTAAAAGATTTGTTAAATTCTTTTAAATTATGGTTAATAGTAAATTTAGGACTTAGATTTTACTTAATTTAAATTATGAGATTAAATCGCTCAATTTAAGATGACGTTTGATTTAAGGAATGAAATTAGAATGAGAAGAGAATGAAAAAAAAAACAATATTGTTTGGTTTGATTACTGAACTCAAAGAAGAAATCAATATTATAGTGTTTGGTTTACAACTAGAATGGAATGAAAAATATTATATATTACCTTAATATCTCTATATTCAGTAAAATTTAAATAATATCATTTAATTATTATTTTTTCGTTAGACAAAATACAATATTGGAATCATAATTTTTCAAAATAATAATTATTTAAAAATAAAATATATTATTAAAAAAATTTTAAATAAGGTTTAGGGTTTCGAAGTTTGACATTTGAGATTTAGGAGTTTAAGATTTAAAGTTTAAAATTTAGGGTTGAGATTTTGGGGTTTAAGATTAGGGGTTATAGTTGAAATTATTATTTTTCTAAATATGGTTTAAGATTTAGGGTTTTGAGTTTTGGGATTTAGGGTGATTTAAGGTTATATTTGTGGATTAAGGTTTATGATTAATATTATTATTTTTCTAAATAGGACTTTCGGTTTTGGGTTTTGGAGTTTATGATATAGGGTTTAGGGTATAAGGTATAAGGTTTAAGGTTTAAGGTATAGGACTTAAGATTTAAAATTTAGGGTTATATTTGTAGGTCAAGATTTAAGGTTAAAATTATTTTTTTTTAAACAAGGTTTTGGGGTTTGGAGTTTGGGATTTATGATTTAGGATTTAGGTTTTATAACTTAATGTTTTGGGTCTATGATTATATTTGGAGTTGGAGTAAAATTTGAACAAAAAATTAAAATATAAATGAAATCATGATTCCTTAAGGGGAGAGAATGAATTTTCATTCTTTGTCTTTTAAAAATCGATTACATTTCATTTTTATTTTTTTTAGTTCAACCAAATATAAAATTAGAAAGAATTAATTTTGATTCTATTACATTTCAATCAATCAAACATAATGTATAAATTATAAGAATAAAACACTTATTTAATAAAAGTTATATGAAATATAAGACCTTTCATCCTAATTTAATAATAGTATAAAGTTTCATCCAAAATTTACTTTAATTCATTTTGTATATGATTTCTTTTTTCAAAATACAATTACATTTTCAAAAATAAAAATACACTTTATTTTTTGCCTGCACCACGCCTGACATTTACAATTTTACCTTCATGTTACCCTACAGACCTCGTATTAAGATAGCGAGAGGTTTAGGTGGCACCTTATGATATGCATGATTGTGATACCACGTCCTCACACTTATTTGAACTGTTTGCGTTAAGTCATAATATAACATATACTTATTAACTTCTAACAACTTAAATTTAAAAAAAAAAAAAGATTATCGTACATAATATCAAAATGTAAAATTTAAGGTTCGAATTTACCCGATTTTAAAATTTTTATTATACTAAATGAGTCTCTTTCTTTTATTTCTACCTTAATTAAAGTTTATTTCTACTTGATAAATATTTTAAAAAATTATCTACTATCTATTTAATTGTTGTAATTCTACATAACTTTACTTAATGGATCTTCCATAACTATTTACTTAATTTACTTGATGAATCGCGATGGGTCCCAGGTTTCAACTCTCTAATCGCGACGGCTCCCACAGTTCAACTACCTCTTGGATAAACAGCCATGAATAAACAACGCCAGCTCTTCCTCTCTCGGAAAAGATATCATAAAGATGAACGGCGACGAGCAAGATGAATCGTAGAAATGAGCGGTGGGTGTGATTTTTTTTTCTTTTGTTTTGAGTATATATTTAGCTGGTAGAAGCTAAAAAAAAGTAAATTTTTTTTAATAATAATAATAACAGTGAAAAAAAAGGATAAAAAAACCCTATATTTCCAAAAAAAAAACAAAATTGACCTAAATTTGATATCACCTTTTTCTTTTCCTTCACAATGAGCGTTAGTGAGTCCACCACATCCGAAATTCCATTAACATCTTTAAACAGTGCAGAAGTTGTGGTTCAACCACAAAATCAACTCATTTCTCTCAAATTAAATGATTCAAACTACCTTCTTTGGAAACACCAAGTGCTCACTGCTGTCAGAGGGTATGGACTCGAGCATTTTCTTTTTTATACCAACAAGGCTCCAGCAAAGTTCAAAGAGAACTCAGAAACAGAAATTAATCCATATTTTCTGAGCTAGACAAGACAAGATCAACTCCTTGCCTCATGGCTTCTATCCTCTCTATCTGAGAATCTTTTAGTAATGATGGTCGGTCTAGAATCATCTTCTCAAATCTGGGAAGCCCTTGAGATAAATTTCTCATCTCAATCTGCAGCAAGGAAGATGCAATACAAGCTTCAACTCTCATCTATCAAAAAGGGTTCTTTACCTATGAGAGACTATCTAAACAAGGTAAAGTCTTGTTGTGATTTGCTAGCATCGGCTGGTCAACCAATCTCAGATGATGATCAAGTAATGCAAGTTCTTGCTAGACTAGGAAGTGAATTTGATCCTGTCGTTGTTGCAGCCACCTCAAGGATAGAACCATGTAATATTAGAGAAGTTTATGCTATGCTCTTAAGTTATGAAACCAGGCTTGAAAATACTGGACATAACTTTGTCAACACTGAAGGCTCAAATCCTTCTGTGAATGTTGTCACTCAATCCAACTTTCAGAGTAGATTCAATAATGGTGGAAATGACTATCAAGGAGGTAGAGGGAGAAGCAACTTTCAGAATTCAAGAGCAAGAGGCAGGTCTTCTTATAGAGGAAGAGGAGGAAGAAGTTTCAGAAGCTCAAACAGGAATAGATGTTAGATATGTAACTACACAAATCACACTACTGATAAGTGTTATTATAGATTTGATGCCAACTATGGCTCACCTTCAAATACTCAAACAATGGCTCATAACTCTCAAAACTTCACAGCATATCCAGTCACTAAAACAAGCTCTTCTGCTTTGAGCATTTCACCTGACTCATAAATAGACATGTCTTGGTATGCAGATTCTGGAGCATCCAACCATGTGACAAGTGAGCTTGGCAATCTCAATATTGCTTCAGACTATCAAGGCACCAACAAGGTTCAAGTAGGGAATGGATCAGGTTTGTGCATTACTCATATTGGTACCTCACAAATCAAGTCTAGTAATTTTCATAAAACATTTCTCTTAACTGATCTTCTTCATGTTCCTGAGATAACTAAGAATTTGATTAGTGTCTCACAATTCTCCAAAGATAATTCTGTATATTTTGAATTTCACCCCACCTTTTGTTGTGTTAAGGATCAGGTCACACATCAAACACTCCCCAAAGGTACTCTTAAGGATGGACTCTACAAGTTTGATATTCAACCCCTCAAGTCTCAAACTTTTCACTCAGCCACCACTCAATTACCTCCCCATGTTTCAACTCTTCTTGTCAAGAGAAATAATCAAAATCTTCAGCTTTGGCACAATAGATTAGGCCATACTTCAAATAATGTAGTAAGAACTGTTCTTGGTACAGTTCTGAAGAATTGTAATTTTTCTGATGTTTTAAATAAAAATCTTTTATGTGATTCATGTATGAAGTCTAAGAGTCATCAATTTCCTTTTCCTATGTCTGAAACTGAGTATCAACATCCCTTTGAACTTATTCACACTAATGTTTGGGGTTCTTCACCACAAAAATCCACAAATGGTTTTCACTATTATGTTACTTTTGTTGACCATTATAGTAGATATACATGGTTGTATCTTCTTAAACAAAAATCTGAAGTTCAAAATGCTTTCATTCATTTACAAAACATTGTTTCCACTCAATTTCAATCCAAAATTAAAATGGTTCAAAGTGATGGAGGAGGTGAGTTCATAGGTCTTACAAAACTTTTTAGTGATCATGGCATTTTACATAGAATTTCCTGTCCCTATACCCCTCAACAAAATGGTCTTGCTGAAAGAAAGCATAGACATTTTGTGGAGATGGGATTGTCCTTATTAGCTCACTCAAACATGCCCACTCAGTTCTGGGATGATGCCTTTACTACCTCAGTCTATATCATTAATAGACTTCCAACAAAGATCCTAAATCATAAAAGTCCCTATGAGATGCTTTTCAAATCCAAGCCTGCCTATCTTCATCTGAGAACCTTTGGTTGTCTCTGCTATCCTCATCTTAGACCTTTCAATAAGCACAAGTTGGAATACAGATCACAGCCAAGCACCTTTCTTGGATACAACAGCAAATACAAAGGTTATAAAACACTATTGCCAAATGGTAGAGTCATAATATCTAGAAGTGTGGTCTTGATGAAAGTAGATTTCCTTTTGCTCAAGATCCTAGATATCATAATCCTCACTCTCAATCATCCATTCTGGGATCTCCACCGGTCACTAATTTCCCTTTACCTTCTCAATTACACTCCAACTCTACCTCATCCTAACACACTTCACATGTTAAATATTTCCCTTCTCATTCTACTCCGAGCTCCTTACACTCTCACCAAATGTCTTCCCCATCTCATCACTCGCCTACTTCTATTCCTTCTTCAGCTTCCAATCATACTCATACTCCTCTTATTGATGAGCTACCAAATGAGTCTAATGCATATCCCCAGTCTATTGGTAATACTAATATGAATGATCCAGCTATAAATACTCTTAACAAGCATCCTATGGTCACAAGGTCAAGAACTGGGAACTTAAAGCCAAGAGTTCTCCATACAACAGTGACTGACACACAAGAACCCATTTCCTACAAGGAGGCTCTTCTTAATCCACATTGGAAAAATGCCATGGAAGAGGAGTATAGAGCTCTCATGAAGAATCATATATGGACCTTGTGTGATCTACCTACTGGTAAGAAGGTTATTGGTTGTAAGTGGCTATTCAAAGTCAAGAGACACTCAGATGGAAGTATAGCTAGGTATAAAGCTAGATTGGTAGCTAAAGGCTATGATCAAGTACCTGGTTTTGATTTTTCAGAGACTTTTAGCCCTATAGTGAAGCCAACTACCATAAGAACAGTGCTTCCTATCTCTATAAATAAAGGA
The DNA here is from genome assembly GCA_030763125.1 of Hippophae gyantsensis. Lineage (NCBI taxonomy): Eukaryota > Viridiplantae > Streptophyta > Magnoliopsida > Rosales > Elaeagnaceae > Hippophae > Hippophae gyantsensis. The sequence goes on along the minus strand of CM061033.1, from coordinate 16,053,544 downwards.
TGGACAGTAAGACAACTCGATGTAAACAATGCATTTCTAAATGGAGATTTAGACAAGGAAGTGTTTATGAGTCAACCACCAGGTTTTGAATATAGGAATGATGGTGATAGTGAAAAATCCTTGAAGGTATGCAGATTAGTCAAAGCATTATATGGACTTAAAAAAGCCCCCAGAGCTTGGTCAGATAAACTCAAACATACTCTCCTTAGTCATGGTTTTTCTTGCTCAAGAGCAGATAACTCTCTCTTTTTCAAAAATACCTCTTTTGGTTGCATCTGGCTTCTTGTTTATGTTGATGATATATTGGTCACAGGAAGTGACATCAAAGGCATTCAATCTATCATAACTCACCTTGATAAGTAGTTTTCTTTGAAAGATTTAGGTGAAATCCATCACTTTCTTGGATTGGAGGTTACTCATACTAGCTATGGTCTTCATCTTAGTCAAGGGACATATATTAAAGATCTTCTCACTCGAGCTGCAATGTCTCAAGCTAAGAGTCTACCCACACCAATGGTTTCTTCACTGAAATTATCTAAATTTCAGGGTATGCCTACAGTTGATCCTACCTTCTATAGGAGTATAGTTGGTGCTCTCTAATATGTTACTCTCACTAGACTAGAAATTTCCTATAGTGTTAATAGAGTATGTCAATTCATGCATTGTCCTTTAGATGAACACTGGAAGGCAGTGAAAAGGATTCTTAGATAGTTGGCTGGCAAAATCAATCATGGGATTCATTTTACTAAGGGACACATTCTTGATCTGGTAGGATTTTTCAGATGCTGATTGGGGAGCTGATGTTGATGATAGAAAATCCATCACTAGTTTTTGTATCTTTCTTGGAAAAAATCTTGTCTCGTGGTCTTCAAAGAAGCAATCCTCAGTATCTCGTTCAAGTACTGAAGCGGAATATCGTAGCTTGGCTAATGCTACTTCAGAGGTAATATGGCTTCATGCTTTGCTTAGGGAGTTACATGTCACTCTACCTCATACTCCTACAATTTGGGTAGACAATCAGAGTACCATCTCACTTGCTTCAAATCCTGTGCTTCATGCTAGAACTAAACATGTGGAATTGGACATACATTTCATTCGTGACCTAATTCAGAAAAATATAATTCAAATTAGGTTTGTACCATCCTATTATCAAACTGCAGATATCTTCACAAAACCTTTAAGTGTTCAATTCTTCTCTCGGTTGACACTAAAGCTGACTGTCTGGCCACTCACCTCGCTCGACTTGAGGGGAAATGTTAAAGACTATACCAGCAACTCCATCCTCATGGACCAGCAATAATCATACACCAACTGTAATAATACCTTACATGTGCCAATATGCTGCCAGCACCTCCATGGACCAAGACATGATGATATCACAAATGTAATGATACCCTGCATGTGCCAATGCAGGCTTTGCTGTAAAATTGTTATTCCCTTTTGCTTTCTGAACTGTATATATTTGTATGTATTTTTATTTTGTAAATCAAGCATTAGAAAATGCAGAAGCTAAATATAATTTTTAGTTTATTCTCAAATTCTTTCATATTCATGGTCTAATAAAAACTGAGGCTATAAAGTATGTTTATGGCCTCGATTTTTATCAATAACCGTGGTCATAAGTTATATCAATTTTTTTCATGTTTTTTTATTTTTTTATTTTTTTTATTTTTTTTCCTTCTCCCATGTCCTATCTCTTTTTTTTCTTTTTTTCCTTTTTCTCCCAGCAATAGCTTTCTTAATTTATGATTTTCATTTTTTCAGATATGAAATTTCTCTTCCCTTCTCATGATTCTTCCTCTTCCCATCTCGCGTTCCCTTCCCATCTCTTCTTCCTCTTCCCATCTTGCATCCTCTTCCCGTCTCTTCTTCATTTTCCCATCTAGTTAGTTCGATGGTTGCTAGTTGGTGGTCGTTATTCGATGGATCGTTATTCGTTGATTCGCTAGTCACTGTTTCGTTGGACGTTGGTGCTAGTGCACGATGTTGGTTCTCTGCAATAGTTTGAATTACTTCATAAATGAGAAGGACAATTAACAGTTTGAATTACTCCCCTCTAAAAGCTTATTGTACCGAAAAATGGGAGAGGAATGAGGATATGGGGTTTGCATTTGAATTTAACCTTCACTCCTCTTGTCAGTATACCAACAAAAAAGCTTGGCGGTGGTTGTTATATCTCCTATTTTATGATCTTTGGTTTTTAATAGGAACCAAAGATAAAAAAAAATAAGAGATACAAAATGAAGCCAAATTGAAGATTATGTGAAAAGATATGTGATTAAACTCTTTAAAAGACTACTACCTTTGTATCGAAATTCAAGTTTTTATTAACTAGCAAGCAATCGACCATAAATGCTCACTTTGATATACTTAGTCCTATAAAATAATTCAAAACAACTACTATTCCTAAAACATTTATAGTTTAACATGACTGTGAACATAACTGCTCTGGAAAGAAGAATAACCGATGGTTAAAAAAGCAACTGATGTCAAAAATAACTGTTAGGGAGGATTAAAAAAACTGATTTTTCCCCTCTTACAACCATAATACATTAATTCAAAAAAATATTACAAAAACTAACAATCATTAATTTGTTTAAATAAAACAATTTAAGAAATAAATATCTCAATTTTATTATATAAAGTCCATCTAGCTAAAAGAGATTTGTACATAGGAAGATAAACGATTTGAGTTGGACTAGAGAAAAAGGAAAAGAAGAAAAAACACAAGTAAAAATGTTGGATAAAACCAAGTGTTGAAAATCAATACCAACATAATAATTAAAGATGTAGAGAAATAAATGAAGTGGTTGAAGGATGTAGAGAAATAAATGAAGTGGTTGAAGGATGTAGAGAAATAAATGAAGTGGTTGAAGGTTGTAGAAAAGAGAAGTGTGTAGATAATATTTGTGTGGTTAGAATTATTTCTTAGTTTTATATTTGTGTGGTGTAAATTGCATGGTGAAGACTATAAATAGCCTACCTTGCATTTTTTTTAATCATTTCATCAAAAACAAATAAGTCTTTGTATTCTTAGTTTGAGTGTGAGTTGAGAGCCTTTTTTTTTAGTGTTTGTATTTCTCTTCAATTTTTGAGTTGCCTTTGAAAGGTGTTATAATGGATATAATACAAGTAGTTTGTTTACTTGTTTAGATATAATATTAGTAAATTTAGAGTTGTTTATTCTAAATATTACTCAACACTAAGCATGTATAAAGCATGAAGATGAAATCTCCATAGTTTTCCTCTCAAAACTGAGAGTAAGAAGACGAAGAAAACAAGGTTGGGAAGTAAGTTTGAAAAGAATAGATATAGACAATGTAATCACTTTATAGTAAGGAATCTTGATCGAACCTTAGGGAAGGGTCCAGCAACAGTCAAGTAACAAAGGAAAAGTGGTGTTTATTGGCAAAGTACTTGTTCTTGTTTCAGAATATCTTGTTATAAATTTAGGTCTAATTTGATTGCACAAATATATAATTATGAATAATAGTAAAATAATAAACAATGAGAAAAATAAACGACACAATGATTTAAGTGATTCAACTTTTCAATATAAAAGTCTACTCAACTGACGACGACATACCGAAAAAAACTCATTAATAATCAAATAAAGATTCAAACACCAATATTCACTTCACAAAATATATCTAGAAAATAACTCCCTCTAATTTATTGGTAATAAACAATAAGATAAATTAACAAACTTATTATTTAATCAAATATTACCATACAAATAAGCTTATTACATATAGCCTTTCTTCAAATCTTCTCTACAAAATTTGAGAAGAAAAATGTGAGATTCCTTGGCTGAAAATGGTGTTTGGCAACTCCCTCTTCTCTGTTTTCTTGTCCAATGCAGCTGCTCTTCTTCTCAGTTTTGTTTTCAACTTTTTAAGAGCCGCTTCATCTAACAGTAACAACATATATATATAAGAAAAAGAAGGCAAAAGTTTAATAGATATTGGGTTTTGGGCTAAAAGTTGTTTTGGGTCATAGTTTTAACAAATATCTACCTTGACTCAAAACAGAAGCATGTTCTTCATATGACATTCTTCGGATTACCAAATAACTGTCATCCAAAATCTTGAAGGGTGATCATCTACTGTAAACACCAATCAAGTCCAAGCAATGCTTAAACTTGTTAAATGGAACTAGTTTGGTTAACATATTAGTTGGATTCTCTGTAGTGACTATCTTATTGACAACAACCTTGAGATACAATGTCACGAACGAAGTGATATCTGACATCAATTTGTTTGGTTCTTTCATGATACATAGCATTCTCGGTCAAGTGTATCGCACTCTAACTATCACAAAATACAACAGAAGTATCCTATTGTAAATGCAAATCACAAACCAAGCCTCTAAGCTAAATGACTTATTTCATTGCTTATGTTGCTGCCATATATTCTACCTCTATAGTAGACAAAGCAACTGTAGATTGTAAAATAGTATTTCAACTAATGGCACAATGAAAAAGAGTGAAGACATAGTCTATCAGATATCTTTTTCTATCCAAATCACCAGCATAATCGGAGTCCACATAACCAATAACACTGCAATTAGTATTAGAACTTCCATCATATACCAAACCAAAATTAGATGTGCCTCTCAAATACTGAAATATACATTTCAATGCTTACCAATGACCCTTTCCAGCATTACTCATATATCTACTGACAACACTAACTGCATGTGAAATGTCAAGACGAGTACAAACCACAACATACATCAAACTACCAACGACACTAACATATGGAACCTGAGACATGTACTGCTCTTCTTCTTCTAACTGTGGCGGCAAATCCAAAGAAAGCCTAAAATGCGCAACTAATTTCATACTTATCGGTTTGGACCCTTTCATACCAAAGCATTCGAGAAATTTTTCAATATAACTTTTCTGAGTCAAATAAAGCTTGCCCGCTTATCTATCCCTATAAGTTTCTATGCCTAAAATTTTCTTCGTTGTACCCTAATCTTTCATCTCAAACTCACCATTAAGTTGAGACTTTAATTTATGAATCTCAGACTTATTCTTAGAAGCAATAAGCATGTCATCAACATAAAGCAACAAATAGATAGATGAACTATCATGGAATATTTTATGATAAAAACAACTATCATAATCACTCCTAGAGTAATCATAAAAGAATCAAACCGCTTATATCATTGCCTAGGAAATTGCTTCAACCCATAAAGACTTTTTCAATAAACAAACATGATCTTCCTTACCTGGAAATACAAACCCCTCTAGTTGATGCATATATATTTGTTCCTCAAAATCACCATATACGAAGGTTGTCTTGACCTCAAATTGTTCTAATTCTATGTCAAATAATGCAACCATAGCAAGCAACACACGAATAGAGCTACGTTTCACAACAGGTGAAAATACTTTATTGAAGTCAATACCTTTTTTCTGACAATAACCCTTTGTAGCAACATGTGCCTTAAACCTAACTATTTCAACCTTAGGTATACCTTCTTTTTTCTTGAACACCTATTTGTTTCCAAAAATCTTCTGGTCCTTAGGCAGTTTCACCAATTCTCAAGTATGATTCTTATGAAGTGATTCAATCTCTTCATTCATAGCAACCAACCACTAAACAGATTCACCACAAGTGATAGTTTCATGATAACTAGAAGGTTTATGCACCTCAATAGACTCTGTCACAGACAATTTCCAAAGAAACTAAGTCTACATCTCCGTACCTCTAAGGGCATCGAATCTCTCTTATTCATTTACCCTTAGCAATATTATATGGTTGCTCATGTTTCTCTTCTGATACATCATGACCAGAATTATCTATCTCATCCATAGATGACTGATCTGAAATGCCCTCTATCACTTGATTAGGAGCTCTACTCTCAAGCTCTACCTGTTCACTAACACTGTGGTCGTTACCTACAACAATACTTTCTTTTTCTTTTTCAACATGGAAAAATCATCAAACTTAACATCTCTACTAACAAAAAAAACTTAGGTAACTTGGGTTCAACACACCATAATCTATAACCCTTCACTTTAGAAGGATACCCTAAAAATATGCATTTCAATACCCTAGGCTCAAGTTCACCATCATTAACATGAGCATAAGCAGAACAACCAAAAACTTTAAAATTAGAATAATTAGCAGGAGTACTAGAGAATACCTCAAATAGAGTCTTCAACTCAATTACAGTTGATGGGGACCGATTCACCAAATAGTAGGCATGGTTACAAGCTTCAGCCCAAAAGGATTTATCCAAGTTAGCTTGAAAGAGCATACAAATTTCTAAGGGAATCCTATTCATACGTTCTGCTACTCAATTTTGCTGTAGAGTATGACACACAGTGTGGTGTCTCAATATGCCATTTCTTTCACATATATAACTCATTAAACTGACTTTCACAAAATTTCAAACCATTGTTAATCCTTAAATGCTTGATTTTCTATACAAGTCTTGAATTTTACAAATTTTGAGAACAAATCATTCTTGTTATTCAGAAAATACATCCAAACATAATGGGAGAAGTCATCAATAAAAGTCAAAATATACCGGACATCACCCTTAGATACAACACGAGAAGGGCCCCAAATATCTGAATGAATATAATCAATAGTACCTTTTGTTTTATGTATTTATGTACTGAACTTGATCTTGCTATGTTTTCCATAGACACAATGCTCACAGAAATCAAGCTTCCTAATTTTTTGACCACCAAGAAAATCATGTTTGCTCAAAATAGACATCTTTGACTCCCTCATATGCCCTAACAATATATGTCATAATCGAGTAGTATCATAATCTTGATCCAATAAGGACAAACCTGAAATACTTCCAATAATAGTGCTACCTAGAAGCACATAGAGGCCGCACAAAAATTTCCCTTTAATGACAACTAGAACACCCTTATTAACTCTTAAAATTTCATCTTTAGCTACATACTTGTAGCCTTGAGAATCAAGAGTATCTAAAGATATCAAGTTCTTTTTCAAATTTGGAATATGACGAACATATTTCAAAGTCCTAATAATACAATCATGCATCTTAATTCGGATAGTACCAATACCACTAACCTTGCAGGACACATTGTTTCCCATCAAGAGAACACCCTCATCAATAGACTGATAAGAAGCAAACAAGTCCCTACTAGGGCACATATGGTAAGTACAACCAGAATCAAGAATCCAAACATCAACAAGAGAACCAATAGATACTGATAGAATATTTTCACCATTGGAACTAGAACTATCTACAATACCCACAACATCATTACTACTAGAAGACGTTGTGGCATATTTTCCTTTACCTTTGAGTTTTGGACAATTTACTTTCCAGTGTCCTTCCTAATGAAAATAGTTGCATTTATCTTTTCATTTTCTAGATTTGGAACTAGACTTGCCTCTATTATTGCTTGAGCCTTTTTCTTGATTTCTACCTTTGACAATTAAACCACTGGTATTATCATTGTTGCTTATAGAAACCTTTTTCTTCAACTCTCTAGAATTCAAAGCTGCTTTAACATCCTCCAAAGAAATAGTATCTCACCCATATAGCATGTCATCAACAAAATGTTCAAATGAATGAGGTAAAGAACATAATAGAACTATCGCTTGATCCTCATCATTAATTTTAACACCACCATTTTTTAAATAACAAATAATTTTAGTAAATTCATCAAGGTTATCATGTAAAGGTGTACCTTCTGACATTCTGAATGTACACAAACGTTACTTCAAATATAACTGACTTGTCAAATACTTGGTCATATATAAATTCTGTAATTTAAGTCATAACGCATCGGGACATTCCTCATCACTAACCTCGGGTAGTACCTCATCAAACAAGGATAACTGAATTAAACTGGAAGCATTTTCCATCAATGCATCTTTTTCTTCATCAATCAATTTTCCTAAAAATTTATCCTTGCCTTGAAGTGTCTTAATTATCCCTTCTTTAACAAATATGGCCCTCTATATTTATTCGATATAAACTAAAATTATTCCTATTATTGAATTTCTCAATTTCGTATTTTGATGTCATGACAGAAAATCTAATATTAAATAAACAGAAGTACAACGCAGAAAATATGAAACCAATCAAATAACTAGAAGCTCAAAATAAACCCAAAAGAGAAAACTTGATCAGTTCTAATAAATAACAGAATAACATAATACCCTGATACCAGTTTGTTATAAATTAGTACTAGTAGAAGCAAAATTTGGGTATAATTTCGTTGCACAAATATATAATTATGGGTAACAGTAAAATAATAAACAATGAGAAAAATAAATGGCACACAATGATTTAAGTGGTTCTACTTTTCAATGAGAAAAGTCTACTCTACTAACGATTACATACCTAGGAAAATCCACTAGTAATCAAATAGAGATACAAACACCAATATTCAGAGAGTTTCACAAAATATACCAAAATCTAAAATACACCTAGAAAAACAACTTCTCCTAATTTACTGGTAATATACAGCAAGATAAATTAACAAACTTTATATTTAATCAAATATTACCATACAAATAAGCTTACTTCATGTGGCCTTTCTTCTAATCTGTTCTACAAAATTTGAGAAGAAAAATGAGAGATTTCTTGGCTAAAAATGGTGTTTGGTAGCTCTCTCTTCTCTATTTTCTTGTCCGACATAACTGCTCTTCTTCTCAGTTTTGTTTTCATCTTTTTAAGAGCTGTTTCATCTAAAAGTAATAATATATATAAGAAAAAAGGCAAAGGTTTAATAAATATTGGGTTTTAGGCTAAATGTTGTTTTGGTCCATAATTTTAACATATCTTAACCCTAAAACCATAGCCATAGTCTCATATATCTTCGTCTCATTGGTCCTACGGTCTCTTATTCTCTTACCACTACCTCTATGCAATCAGCCATGTCACTAACAAGTGCCAATTTCCACCTAGAAAAATGTCATGATCCATTGATATATGGAATAAGGGAAAAAGTGTCAAACATATATATACTTATGTGCTTGATAATTTAATAAGAAAACTCAATTTGATAATTATCTAGAATCTCCCACAATAGAATATCTAGATAATTCTATTAGTCATTCATCAAGTTTCTAGACATACCTAGGATATTTACTAGAATTATCTGTTAAATATGTTATAAACTTTTATTAGATGAATGACATATGTAACTATCTCAATCTTTGGTTAAGTATGTGGAGAACGATAAATAAGGATAGAGACCTCATTTGTAATATATCTAGAAAAAAAACAACAAACCAATTACAATATTTTTTCCATACTTCCAATAAAAATTCCTTCCAATATATTTACCTAAGTGTTCATCTTTTTCACCTACACTAATCTTAAATCCATATTTGGGTTGATTTCTAGCTAGGCATACTTAGCATTTGGTTAGCTAGGTGCTGCAAGTGACCTTGAAAAAAGAAGGTATGTGATAGTTAGTGTCAAAGCTCAATTGTGTGGGGTTTTGCAATTAAAAGTTCTAAGAAGATCATGGCCAAGGGTGTTTCCAGTAAGAACACGATCGAGACTACCTTGGTGCTATAAAATGTTACTATTGAGCACAAGTACAGAGGATCTAAAGAAATGGTGTCTAGCCTTCAGGTACATGATGAGTGCTTAAATGCACTTATTTTATCGTGATTTTATGCATATTAAATTATTAAATAAACTTGTATTTACTTAGTTTTAGTATCATTTTAAACAAATCTATCTTTTTAAAATCATGGGTATATTTTACTATTTTCAAGAATTTTAGATGTTTTCCAAGAATTTTAGCTTTAAAAAGATAAAATTGATCAATAATTGAATAATATATCTGAAAGCACTCTATTACAACTTTAAAAGCTTAAAAGATAACATATGTAAAGCATTACATATATTCCAAAAAGGATATACAAGAAAATATTGTTTTAAAGTTGGACAGAACATCGTGGGTCGTGGTGTGGAAGTTATATGTGTTGTGACGCAAGACTAACAGATTGAATATCATGTGTCCCATAATTGATGAAGGCCAGGACGTAAAAATGTTGTGTGTTATGGTGTGTGTGTGTGTAATGGATCACATTCTAACCAATTATAACTTGTATCATGCCACGATATAGAAAGAATTATACCCTGATTATAGTCTTCTGATCCAACATTTTTTCCCTTTTTAAACATGTAAATAGGACCCTATTTTCATTGTATTCTATATCCCATTCATCAATTTCTCTCATCCTTCTAAGCTTCTCTCTAAGTTTTTTAGTTTTTTTTTTATTTCTTTTCTTAGTTTAAAGTTCTTCTCTCAATTAAGAGTTAAACATAGTTATAGTTTTATGTAATAGTTTTGTCTAAATTCAATAAATAGTAAGTGGCAATTCTATTTGAAGATTTTTTAGTTACATAAATAATATTGAAACTCTGTATTTAGAAAGATATACATAAAGTATAATTTAAATGTATTCTTCTATTTTTAGAATAATTTATGTATTATTTTGAATGCTATGTTTAAAATATTGACCATATTGTTAAATTATGTCTAGCAAAAATAACTATAGGATACTAATAAAGTTGTTATACTTGTAAAATATTAAAATAAGTAACATTTTTACAAAATTAAGTGTTATCTTCTATTCAGGAATTGTATAAAGTTTGTTACATAAAATATAGTGATGTGAGAATTTTATAATAAACTTAAACTATAAAAGTTAGATTTAAGATGTGATTATCTGGATCTAATTTAAAGTATTGTTTTTTTATCTTTGATTTAGTTCATATGTATACATAGAGTGTAAACTCTATTTCAAAGATTTTTAAAAGGATTATTATTAAAAAAATATATCGATGACATATTTTTTGTAATAATTTTAAAATCTAAAAGTTAATTCCAAGATATTTATATTCTTAAATCCACTTTGACACCTTGAATGAAATTTAAATTATTAAACCCAATCGAAGGAGGTAATTAAACTGTTTATAAATCTCTTAGAAGAGAAACATAATTTAATTAAAATTAACTATTAGATCCGACTGAAGGTTATAAAGTGATTTTAACTAATAACAAATAATAGACCCAACTGAAGGTGTTATTTGTATATACATTAGAGAATCAATAATCTTAACTAGCTAATATATCACTTAAATTCTCTACTGAATATAAATATTATTTGCCTCATTTTGTTGAATCTCTTTTATTTTTGTCATTAGCTTAGATTTTTCAAAAACCTAAAACTTTGTGACAAAATGTTTTAGGCTTATTTTTGTTTTTAAGATTTTGTTGAATTATTTAAAACCACATGATTCCTTTTTATACCATTATCAATTCCTTGAATCTTTCTCATGTTTCATATAAATATTCTCCTTCGTATTGTTAGTAGGAAATAATGTCATTCCTAAGCTTGGCATTCTTTGTTAGTGGGAAGTATTTCATTAAGAATTTCTCAGTCAACCCATTCTAAGTTGTGATGGAATCAGGTGGCAAAGAGTTTAACCAAACTTGAGCACGGTCTCGCAAAGAGTAAGGGAACAATCAAAGCCTAAATGCTTCCTCAATCACACCACTGAACTTAAATAAATCTACAACTTCAATAAACAACTTGAGATGAAGATGAGGATCCTCTTTTGGTAATCCACTAAATTGTCCAACTATTTGTAGCATTTGAAACATCATTAGCTTTAACTCAAATTGATTAACTTGAATGTTTGGCCTTGTAATACTTGGATTCAACCCTTCCAACGTAGGTTTTACATATTCATTCATAGCTCTATTCCTATCATCCATTAAAAGTATCTGATTGTTTAAGTTTAGCTCATTATTGTTTATTTCTAATGTATTAGCCATTTTTTCTTCTTAGGTTGTTTTCTAATTGATCTCAAAGTACACTCAATTTTAAAATTTAAAAGTAAGGTTTTCCTTTCATGAACTCTACTCATACAATAGACTCAAATATATTTTTAAAATCACTAAAAGAAATGTCTAAATTAAAACTAAATTAAAAATAAAAATAAAAAATTAAATAAGTAAAGAAAATTAACTAAAATAAATAACTATATAACTAAAAAAATTAAAATTATGAAAAATAAAAAAATAACTAAAATAAAAGAAAAATAATAATTTCTAATATTTATAATCCCTAGTAACGGCACCAAAAACTTGATCGCCACACATGAAGTGTGTGTGAAATGAATACACAAATATATGTATTGCAACAAGTAATATAATGGTAAGAAAATATCGTTTTCACAAAAATTATTTTAATAGAAACTAATTTTTAAAACTAAAAAAAATAAAAATCAATTTTTTTTCAATATTTATATTTTAAGGAAGTAAAATTAAAATAACTAAAAGAAAGTATAAATAATTAATTAAATCAAATTTGGTAACTAAAAATATATGAAAAAAATATCTAGGAATACTTAATCCTCCAATTTAATAAATATATGAATTGCTAAAATCTCTCCAATACAATTATCAATTAATTACATGATCAATTGAATCTAACCTAACCTATATTTCTCTCTCAAGTAAACTACACATCATATAGTAATTAATTTAATCAAACTTTCATGCCAATTAAATGGCATATTACTCATTAAGTTCATCAATTGTGGACCACATACATAAGAATCATACATCTATACCTAGAAACTATACATGATGCAAATTTGGTTCATAAGATTCTTAGATTAATAACTTAGCTACACATAATTGTGTTCATAAAACACATATTTTTCATAAAGAAAGACATAAAAATTGATTAAGAAAAGAGTATAAAAAGAGATACAATCAATCTCTTGAATTGTAATGCTAATTTCCTCTTGAATCTCTACCAAAATTATATCTCCTTTTAATTTTTTTTGGTATTTTTCTCTCTTTTTAGCTCCCAAAAACTGACCAAAATTATTCTAATGGCAACTCATTAGAGTTTATAGGGTTATTAGGGGCTTAAATATAACTTAGGTGCAATCTAGATCGTCAGATCAACTTTAGATCAAGAGCTGAGATCAAAACAAGCAAAATCAACAACGGTAGTCAATCACAAATTGACACATGGCACACAAAATTCACTAGGAAAATCAGAGTGCGACGTATGGCAGGGGAGACCATTCTAAGTCAACGCTCGTTGAGTCAGCACCATGCAGTGCTACGTGATTTGTAGTAATGGATGGCGTTGCGTGAGAGTGGAACGCATGGAGCAATCGCATGACGACATATGGCGTGAAGGTTTAACCGCTCTCTGAACTCGGATTGAATGTCGTGTTGACTCATGGTATGCACTACTTCAATCCTCACAACGCTCGTTGTCCCTACTTGTATGGCGTCTGTGTTGCTTTCCCAGTCAACTCTTTTGCTTACGTGACAAGCCATGTGAAAGTTTCTAAATGGTCATGTGTTAAAAATTCATAAAAAAATTTAAAATTATATTTTCACCTCTTTTTACTAAAAAAATATTATTTAATGTTTTTAACCTCAAAAATACTATTTATTGAATAAAATAAGTAAATATTAAGTAAAACAAATGCACTAATGACTCTACTTTTATATAGTCATCATACTAAGCTTGTAACACATCTTAATTTTCTCCAAAAAGACATATAAAGCACAAGACTAGGAAGACCATGCCAAAGATAAACATTAAACAACATGAGACAAGTAGAGAATCACATAAGACATATAAGGTAAAAAAAAGAGACATCTAGTAAAAACAAAGGAGATGCAGTTTATATGATATGTCATATGAATGACATGACTACAAGAAGGAAAATCCTCATACTTTGACACTACATGATGAAATCATGTGATGTGATGCTCATGTAAAAAGCCACAAAAGAATAAGCAAGGTAAACATCCATAAAAAGCATGTCAAAGCAACTAGCAAAGAAGATTAAAAATTATTATTTAATATTTTTATCCCAAAAATACTATTTATTGAATAAAACAAGTAAATATTAAGTAAAAAAGTGCACTAATGATTCTACTTTTATATAATCATCATACTCAAGCTTGTAACACACCTTAGTTTTCTCCAAAAAGACATATAAAGCACAAGACTAGGAAGACTATGCCAAAGATGAATATTAAACAACATGAGACAAGTAGAGAATCACATAAGACATATAAGGTAAGAAAAACAGACACCTAGTGAAAACATAGGAGATGCAGTTTATATGATATGTCATATGAATGACATGACTACAAGAAGGAAAATCCCTATACTTTGACACTACATGATGAAATTATGTGATGTGATGCTCATGTAAAAAGCCACAAAAGAATAAGCAAGGCAAACATCCATAAAAATCATGTCAAAGCAACTAGCAAAGAAGATTACTAGTAAAAGATCAAAAAGCTAGGTATAGCAACAAATAAGACAATTAACATTTTATGGAAGGTAAAAAAAAAGTAGTGAAAAATAGATAAGCATGAACAAGAAAACAGGGAAGATGCAATTAATAAAAATTCATGGAGATAAACATCCTCACGGAACTACAACAACCCACTCCACTGGAGACAAAAGGCACAAACATACAATGTGTGTATGTGTAGAATGAGCTCTAGAATCGAGCACTCAGGCGATTAAGCCTAAATAGGGGTGATCTTTTCTTATACGAATTGAGAATTCCATATGTTAAAATAATTGTTCATAGATCAATCGAACGTCCAACCCAAATAGGCACTCGGAGCCTAGATGAGCAGTGAAAATTAAAATCCATATAATTTTTTCATAAGTTCTATTTCAACTCAACTAAGTAAGCCTTATGATGTGAATTAAGTTGATGGTATAATGAAATTATAATAAAACAATATGCTTAAGTCAACAAATCATAAAAACAATCAACAAATAAGAAAGAACAATATGCAATAAACACAATAATGATGATGTACCTCACAGGTTCTTGTCCAAGCTAGTAACATATATGTACAAAGCAAACATCACACAACAATCTTAGATGTTGAATATTGCCAACTAACTTGCTATTGACTTTCCTTTGTTGGGAATTCACTTCACTTGGTTAGGTGGAATTTACTTGACTTTATACTATCACCAATTATCTTACCATCAACCACCTCATATTCACTTTCCAATAGTTCATCAACAAATCCATAGTGACTATATGGTTTAGAATCTTCCTCTTCCTATAATTGTTCCATATAAAATTCCACAACTCTTGTTTTTATAATTGAATGAATTGAACGAACTTTGCTTGAATTTGTATCATTCATCACTTCATGCAATTCTCTATCATCTTTCACACCATCTGTTCTCTAATACATACGAACTTAATCAAATTTTAAATTTAAATTAACACATACATCTTGAATGTCTATAAACTTATGTTTAATATTATGCAGAAATCATAAAACTTATGAGTCCCAAAGTCCAACCTATACTATTTATTTTCATTTTCAATTATAAAATTATTACCAAAATTAATACTAATTTGTAAAATAATAACTTAATGGATCTATTAAAAAGTATATGTATATTAATAAACATATAAAAGACATTAGATAAATTATCTTAGAATTTATTTATTTATATCATTTAAATACTTTGATCATTTGTACAAGTTTTTTTAAGTAATAAGGTAAATTGATTAAAATAATATATTTTTAAGTAAAAGCAATATAGATTTGATGTTTTAGATGAAAAAAAAAGTAACATTATAATTCTTGAAAAAATGGAAGCCGAAAATTTTCAACACGCTCAAATGAATTTTGCTTCTTACCAGTAGGGGTATCCATAAACCGGATCCGACTGGACCAAACCGAACGGTTTTACTAATTAAACGGTCCGGTCCAGTTTGTACTAATTTTAAACCGTTCAAACCGTACCGGACCAGTTTAATAATATATTAAAATTTTCATATTATTCTTCATTAAACTATAAAAAAATCAGACCAAACCGGGAATCAAACCGGACCGAACCGTTTTATAAATCAAATGGTCCGGTTCGGTTTTTATTTCTTAAAACCGTTTCAAACGGTCCGGTCCGAGTAATATGAACGGTCCGATTAGGTTAATTTTTTTTAGGCAAAATCGGACCGGACCGAACCATGGACACCCCTACTTACTAGTATGCTAAATTCGATTATGATGATGTATTTTCTAGACTCTGTAATCTGAAATCTAAATGAGAATAATGGATTAAAGTGTGTAGCCATTGTTCTTTCCTTCTTTTTCTTCGCGAGAGATGGTCGGCCTTCAATTCGTCTTTGTCGCGAGGCCAGCGAGTTCTTCAGTTCCTTTGTTTGTTGCGAGGAAGGATGAGAATTCTAATCTTCAACTCACAAGAAATAAGGGATATAAAGGATACAAGGGGATATGAGGATAGGGGAGACCGAATGATTTTTGGGTAGCAATATTTTAACAAAATATCATATTAAAAAAGCCACAAAAGGGTATATTTGTTGTAGTGGTAAGAATAATAGGAAAAAAAGTGTCCATTATTTGAAAGGAAGTAGACCATTATTTGATTATTTTTGTTATAGAAGCCCGAGAATTATTGAAAAAATGAAAGATGATTGTCTACAGTAACAAGAAAATAAGAAAAGGCTAAAATAAAAAAGATAATGGTAGCATAGAAAAAAATTCACGAAGACAATCATCAAAAATAAAAAAAATCAATATAAGTTGATGAGTTGATGATAATAATTGAAAAAAATATGTTAAAAGATAAATTTATCCTAATTTAATATGATTATTTAATGATCGATTGATTTTAATAATAAAATATTCCATAATTATTAACAAAATAATTTATGTATCTTAATTTTAAATTTTTAATGATATGTAAAAGTTATCACACACTCTGCTTTGTACCTTTGAAAGATCCATATCCAATTTGTTCCTTTCAAAAAAATCATATCCCACTTGGTAGTTGTTTGCACGTGTATTCTTCAATAACAACGAATATCAATCAATAATAATATCTCAATAATTAAATATTAAAAAATAAAAATAAAATATTCTTATCGTATTTAAATGATGTCTATTACCATGAAAAATGCATTCATCAACCCCAATCAATCTTACATCATAATCTTTGTCACTCATTTTGAGATTGTCTCCCAAAGCCAAACTTAAAATTTGTAGACTTAGCTTCTTACTCAAAAAAATGAAGTATATAAAAGGTGGGTATTAAGTTTTGGAAAGGGTTGGGTATGGGTGATTAGGTTAAACCTTTCTAACATTATAAGAGAAATTGGAGATGGGTTGGGTTCTATGGGATTGGGGTATTTGTTTTGTCTTCTTTTTTGTACTTTTTTTTTAAAGAACACAAACCTATTACATAATGAATATTCAAAATGTCTATTAATTTCACACGTGTATATTATAAGTATAAAAAATATTTAATTAAATAATAAAATATTTTAAATAAATACTTTTTTTTTTAAATAGAGATATCGTTAAGGTATCTTCAAAAAACTGTAAAAAATGTACTAAAATTTAAATAATAATACTATTAAGTTACCTAACCCTTAAGTGTGTTATGTATTTGAATTTGGGTATCAATTATTTAAAAAACCACTTTTAAAGATGTACAAATGGTAAATAAATAGATATGATTAATATATAAGTTCGAGAATAACTATACTGATAAATAACAATATTTCTGATAGGATACCACAATTGTAGCAAACCATTACCAGAAGAGGTACTGAGAAAACAAATTGGACAGCCGACCAAATTAAGTAATAGTATAGTTGATTTAACCCATGAAACAAGTAATTATTCGAAACAATTAAGTAGGTGATCAAAAGTGCTTAATGGAAGGAACGTAGCCTTAAAAAAGAAAAGTACTATTTGCTCCCATCTTTAATATGCACTTATTTATAACTCATGTCTATTATTTTGAAAAAATATAACCCGATTATTACTTGAAAAAAATATTAAAAACAAAAGAAAGGGAAAAATGAGAAAAAAACATAGGTAGGTATTAAAACAACTTTAGTAACAAACGAAACTAAATAAATGTTTTTTATTTTTATGTAATTTGAATTTATGATTTGGAACGGATAATGAGTGATTCTTATCCCCAGATAAGAGATAAATTAGACTAAATAAGAATTTTATAAATACATTAGTATCTTTTATGTCCTATTGTCAAATTTACATTAAAAAAATCAAAAAGAAAAAAAAACACCAAAAACATACAAACTGTGACAACTATACACCAAAATTTCCCTAACAAGCAAGTCATAGAAAAAGCTAAATTTTTATTAAAGGAATGAACCTTTGGCCAATTGAAATTAGTTTGGAATGTTAAGAACACAAGAAAAAGGATCAAATTTGGACTTTTGGTCGTAACAAAATATCTGAAATTAAGTCTATAATTCTTGAAATGTTCAGCAATTATCAACCGTAATGTAGGTTAAAGATGTAATATTTTGAACAATATAACTAGATATAAAAACGATGACTATAATAGGCATAACTACAATATCAAGTTATCTTAATTTCTAATGCAATGTGTCTGCACATGTCACACATTACTTAGGAAGCTAAGTAGCAATGTGCTTATAAGAGATGAGCACTCTCTAAATGGCATGACGCGTTTTGGGGTTTCTCCTTGTAAGTAAAGTCGTGAGGTCCCACTGAATTGTCAAGTTATAACTGTGGGCCGGTTGAACTTACAGTTATGAACCAAAGCGGAAAATCTCATGCCATGTGAAGTAGGTCTCATACCATTGTAAGCGGATGGATTAATCGATCTGTATCAATTGGTATCAAAACCATGACTCTACTAGGTCATACGGGCTTGCATTCTTACGAGGACGTAAGACTTTATAAGTGGAGGTGTGTGATGCAGTGTGCCTACACATATCCCACATTGATTAGGAAGCTACATGGTGATGTGCTTATAAGGGGTGAGCATTCTCTAAATGGCATGCCATGTTTTGGGATTTTTTTTCCTATAAACAAAGCCGTGAGGTCCCATTGAGCTATCAAATCATCACTATGCCAAAAGAGACTATTAAAGTCTATTAGGTGAATCGACTTTAAATTAGGAGACTTAAAAATTAAAGTCGGTTCAACACGTGAACCGACTTTAAATTCTGTATATTTTTTACGTATTTTATTTATTTTCTACTATCCTCAAAATCTGTATTCGATCACATAATAGTAGAAAAAACCAAAATATATTTAAAAGAGTTTAAATACTACAAATAATTGAAAAATTAAATATTAATTAATTACTTAATAATTAAATTTATTATAAAAAAATAATTTACATATAATATATATATATATATATAACTTAAATTACATTATTACTATATCTACAAGCAAATTTCAAAAAACTTTCAACTCCGGAAATGTAGTCATACTCAATTCTACACTTTGACATCCAAGATTTGTCCATTTTTTATTAATGACATTAAGCATATTAAATATGTATCCAACCAATATATTTTAGATATTATTATATATGAATTCTCTAATTATTAAAATATCTATCAAAATATCATATAAAATAAATACATAAAAACCAAAGATAACAAATATTAATATTAACTAGAGGTGTGCAAAAAATCTGATCATCTGATCAATCCGATCCGATACGTTTATTTTTCATCTAATCTAATCCGATGGTCGGATCGGATGAAAAAAAATTTATCCGTTAAGTGCAGATCGGATGGCGGATTTCACTACGATTCATCCGATCCGATTTGACCGAAATTAATTATATATATATATAATTAATATATATTTATTTGATTTTTTAATGTTTCTTTTAAGTCAAATAATTTTATGTTATGATTTATGTGAAAATTTAAAAAATTTATTTAAAAATACAAAAAATAGAGTTAATTAAGTTTATTGGTCGGATTGATCGGATGCCATCTGATCAGTTTACAGATCGAATTGATCATATGTGAAAGGAGATCGGATCGGTTGTGGATTAGGATGATTCAATCTGAACGGATGGTCGGATCGGATCAGATCGGATGAGTATAAAATCAGCAGATTTCATCCGATGAATAGCCCTAATACTAACAATATACAATATATAATAATTTTTATATATAAATGCATGTAATTAATAAGAATACACATTTTATACATACATATATATATATAATAAATATTAATAAACCCATTATACATTATATATATATATATATAAATATTAAAATAAATAAATGAATAAAAATATTTTCTTCTCTTCTAGGTTTGAATAAAAATACAAAACTTTCATAACATAAAAATTTATACACATAAATAATAACACATAATATACAAAAAAATAAAGAAATATGAATAATAAGTGTAAAATAATCATAGAAATACTTACAAGAGTAAATGAAGTGACAAAATAAAAGAAATGAAGAAAAAATGGTGTTTTGTAGGTGAGAAAATAGGTATAATTTTTTTTTAGTATTATGCTAAAAAAATAGGGGATCTAGAAAAGAAATTAGCGAGGAAGAAAACGCACTAAACGGTGTCGGAAGTGGTTGGAAATTGAGAAAAAATGGAGGAGGTAGTCGTCGTTTTTGAAAAATATGTTCTGCTGAAAAATGGGAGAGAAAGAAAAAAGAAAAAAAAACATGTGTAGCATTGGTTGATACGTAGGATGTAGTATCGGTTCTACGTGTCAACTGATGCTATTATTTTATTTTTCTTTAATTTTTAAGTCAATTAACACGTAAAACTGACTTAAAATCCTACGTGTAGGATTGGTTCTACGTATCAACCGACTTAAAAAATTAAAGAAAAATAAAATAGTAGCATCGGTTGACACGTAGAACCAATACTACACGTAGGATTTTAAGTCAATTCTACGTGTCAAACAAAACTACACATGGTTTAAGTTAGTTAACACATAGAACCGACTTAAAATCCTACGTGTAGTGTCAGTTGACACGTAAGACCAACGTTATTTTTTTAATTTTTTAAGTTGGTCTTTTAGTGTACCGATTTAAAATTTATTATAAATCGATTTTTCTCAAAAACCAACTTTAAATCCCGACTTAATTGTTCTTTTTTGTAGTAATGTATGATCATGAGCTTGCTAAACTTGTAGTTATAAACCAAAACGAATAATCTCGTGCCATGTAAAATGAGTCTCACCTTGCTGTAAGCATATGGATTAACCAATTTGTATCAATTTCTTTAAAATTTTACAATGTTCTTATAAAACTTACCAAATAATACCCATGTGAAATACTTTAATAAAAAAAATATATTGTACAAAATGATTAACAAGAGTATCAATTAAGGCTACAAGGAAAAAAAAATTTTAATAACTCGTGAGACACAAAAAATACTAATGCATTAAGATGAATACTTCAAAGACCCAAGAAAGATACACAAAGAAGATCCTTCTCTTTTTCTAATTTTTTTTTATTTAAGAAATTCCTTTGCAACTTTTTTTAAGTATTGATAATAATTTTTAAAAAATTTAATCATAAAAATAATATTATTTGAATCTATCTCGTATATTTTTATGAAAAAATATATTTTAAATATTTCATATTGAATGCTTACATCTAAGAAAATTATACTAACAACTAAAAAAAATTACCATTCCAAAACATTGTAATACATAACAATTGGACCTAAATTTGTAGGATGATAATTTGTTGAAAAATTGAAAGACTGTAAGTTGTAGGATGATAATTTGTGCTGGTTGTATGTATTTGTGTGGTATTTTTGTATTGTGTGAGCATGCATGATTTATATTTCTCAACCTAATTCATATATTTTTTAATGTTGTAAAAATTAAAGTAATTAAACTAATTTAGTTATTTAAATAGTAAGAAAATCTTATTTATATAAATGCAAAAGAATTATTAGTTAATTTCAACCCCACAATATTTATATTAGTTTAAGTTGAGTTTGTATTTTGAGTTATATTCTGAATTGTCACCTTTTGTAATTTGTTGAATTTGCATAGAATTGATATCAAATTTGAAATCTGATTAGTATTTATAATGACTATGAAATCTTTATGGTTTCATTAAGGTGATTGTCATAATTAGAGGAAATATATTAATGTCAAATAAATTTTAAAATTTAATTTAATAAAATAGTATTAAAAATATTTAAAAATAAAAAAAATGCTATAATATTAGGGGGGTTTCCCCCTAAAATATAAACAAAAATAAGCATTGAATTTGAGGATATTTTTATTTTTATTTATAAATAAAATGCTTAGACTTTAGTATATGAAATGTAAATTTAGAGAAAAGAATACTCTAATAGGGAACATTGGTTTTGTCGGTTTGGTTAGGTTATGATAGTTAATAACCATAATCTTTAGTTGGTTTAATCATAATTTCTTTTAATTCATTTAAAAATATATTTAATCAACAGATAAATTCTCTATCTGTGAGAAATTGTTGAGGGACCTGAACTTGGACTAGGGGTGGATTTATATGGCTATTAAGAGGGGTATCTCTCCCTCCTCGATTGATTAAATAATATTTTCTAAATTATATAAAGCTTAAATTAATAAATATAAAATAAATTATCCTAAAAATTATAAATATATTATATAATTTTATTAAGAGATAAAAATAATATTTAAATATTATTAATGATATAAATATATCACACAAATTTACAATTAAACTATTTATTATTAGTACAAATATATCACCAAACTTCTTAATAAGAATACAAAATTTACAACAAAACTATTTATTAGTTGTAGAAATTTAAATCCAACAATAAACTTATCCATAAAAAAATAACACAATGGTATATTTTTACTACTAATTATAATTAAATATTATTTTTATCCCTCGCATAATTTAAGTGTAAAATATTACATGCTTAACTTTTATGTTTTAAGCTCAATTATTTTTAATTAAAATTCAATAAAATAATTTTTCGGTTAAAAAATTTCATTCTCTAATGTTTAGTTTATTTTTTATTCGTGATTTTTCATACAAATTTTATTGTTGATCAGTACCTCCTTTGAGTTGGAGTCCTAAATCCGCCGCGACTCGAAAGAATACAGCAAATCGCCAACCTACTGCGTCAAAATGTGCGAAATAAGGTATGTATATACGCCATGGTGCACACGTATACCATATACGGTAAAAAGTCACAAGACACAAGCAAAGAGTTAATTTCTTAACGGAGACGAAGGCAGAGGACACAGTAATGAATTTTGTATTACTCTTCACCTTTTTTTTATTCTTTGAATTTTGCATACCTTTTGCAAGAGATTCTTGCTTTATAACTTTAGGCAAAAAGTAGTAGTAGTTATGCTGAAGTCTTAAGGAAGTTGCATATGGTCGATGAAAGATTGATTATCCCAAGATAGTTATAGCAAGGAAGTCCGTGAAAATGCCAAAATATAACTAATAAAACTAAAACTTATATAAAATATCACCCCTAAAATATATTACAATACAAATAATACGTAAATAAAATTAAAAGATTATTTTTTGAACAAAGACAAAAACATTTAAAGGGATTTAATTCAATATTAGACGAATCTATTAGCTATAATTTAAATTAAATAGTATTTAATTTTTGAACTAAAGTTTTTATTATAGTAAAAATATATGATTTATACATGAAAAATGATTTTTTTTAACTATAAGTTTTAAGAAGTATTATAAATAGTATTTTCTCGTTTTTGTATTTTGCTTTTCTTATCATATAGATTGACCGATAAAAGATTCATGTGTTTTTTTCAATACTAAATAAAATTAGAAAATTATATAAAATAACATCTTTAAAATTAATTTATAACAATAAAAATAACACATTAAATAATACTGAAAGCATTCAACTAAATATGAAATGTTTTTAAATTATTGTAGTTTAACCAAACGTCATTTCTTAATTCGATGTTTATTATAAAATGATGGATTTATCATTTTTTTAATAGTAAAAATATATGAACGGAACATAAATATACTACTTTAGGGTTAAAAATTTTAAAAAGGTTATTTTTATTATTTTTTCAAAAAAATTTATCCTACAACTAATATAAAAAATAAAACTATATATGTAGTATTATTGAGAAAATTAAGAATGATAATTAAGATGAAATTCAATATGTGGGGAATATATGGTGTAAATATGATATGTATTGGGTATTTTTTATTGTATTAAAATTTGAGATAAATATCATTGAAGTTTTATACTTATTATATAAATAAATTTAAATTATATACTTATTTTTTATTACAATTTAGTTTTATTATTATTATTAAAAGATAACCACACAAAGACAAGGTAATTTTTTTTATTTTATTTTTTGATTTTTTCAGTTGTATTAGATAGCGATTTTTTTAATTTAAATAAACTGTGACTGAAATAATCAAATAAAAATATAATAAATAAATAAAAATATTAAAAAAATGATCATTTGTCCTTATGCAATCACTTTTTCATAATAATATGATTAAATTGTCACAAAATATATATATAACCTAAGTGTTATTTTTAAAATAAGTATATGACTTGTAGAATTACCCACCCTTAAAATTAATGGTGATGATTATTAAATGATCTCCAATATATTATTAATAATAAACAATTCAAGTAATAATAGAAATATTCAAAGATGCACTCAATGAATACCAATCCAACAAACACAATAACAATGGTTTAAAATTTATATCAAAAAGCAAGAAATATAAAAACAAGAGTAAAAGAAAGAAAAGAACACAGTAAGAATTTATAGTGGTTCAAACCAATTAATACCGTGAGTTTACTTCATTTCTTCACCTCTTCCAAGAATAAGTTCTACTAGCTTCAAATGGTGATTATAAGTACAATGAAAAATACAAATTGAAGATAAACACAACCATTTAAAAAGACAAGCTCAAGCTCAAAAACATACAACAACGATGAAAGCTTCATATCCTCTTTTATGGCCATTCTCAAGCACATCAAATGCTCTCTTTGTGATTCTAGGACACAAAATAGGTGCTTATACATGCCTCTAAAGTCATTTACCATAATGTCCATTCAAATCTGAGTCCCCTTGTGTAAACCCCTATACCTCTTTTTATTATTTATCACTAATTCGTAATTTAATTTAATAGGGGCACCCGATCTCTTCAAAAGATTACCTTGACACCATGTCAATACTACAGATACCAAAATCAAACATAAAGTTTTCGTACGAAGCTTGATCGATCAAGTTGGGGCACCTATTGCCAATAGTAACTACCCAAGTGCCATGCCAAATCTTCGAGCCCAAAACCCATCTTGTTCGTTCTCCATGCATGCAATGCTCTTTGTTCAAATTTTAATATTTAATCACCCGTTATCGTTTTCAAATATCCTTTATGAATTTATATCATATATCACAATTATAATATAACGAAAACATGTGATTTTATGATCAAATTAACATAAATTTTCTTTTAAAAATTCACTTTCCCAAATTTTGATTTCTGTTACAGGCCTGACATTTTTGGAAGAAAAAGCCTAAACATCTTAATTTTGTAAAAAATTACTTATATAAAATTATTCAATAATTATTGATTGAATATTTAAAAATAAAACCTTCAATCACAGTTACATGTTACTTATGATATCACAAACTTTATGTTATATAGCACCACACTTCTAGAAAAACCATCAGACTCAATTTTGGACTACTTCTAAATGTAGTTTCAAAGAAAATTATTTAAAATGAAATAATTAGTTAAAAGGTATTTTAAAAGGAGCATATTAAAATGAATGGCATTAAGTTATCAAGGTTACTTTTAATATAATTTTAGTAGCTATTTTAAGTCATGCTTAAATTATTAATTGTTTATCCTATGACTACTAATAATTTCTTAAAAAATTTAAAACTATGAGAGCACTTTTAATTTTTTTTTTTTTTGTCCCATTTGAAAGTAATCTTTAGCCCAAATAATAAGCAATTATAAACGGACTCTTATTGTCGACTTGATTGGCACTAAATTCTCTTTTGAATTGCGCAAAGAAAAAGGTTAATAGTTATTATTTAAAAAAAATACGGCTCATAATTGGCTGACCATAGTTATTACAAACAAAAGACAAATTGGAGTATATCATAAAACATTACTAATCATGATGAAATAATCACATACGAGACTAGGAAAAAATATTAGAATGAAATTTCAGACGAATTAATAAATTCATGCCTACTAATATTTTATTATAAATATAACTAAACGCCTAGTTGTCTGAATAATAGAGTTAGATTAATGCCTAAATTGAGCACCAAGTCAGTCAATAATGGCACGAGATGTCATCTTTCTATTTTCAAAGACCACATACGTAGTCTTTCCCTTTAAACGGAGCCAACTAATATGATCATGTTCAATTAAGATAACACGTTCCCATAACTTTCTACAATCATCTTTATGGTCCTTGAATAATTTTTCCATGCAATCTATCGAACATGCCCAACATGGCCTCGAAAGACAAAACAAGTCAAATTTAGGATAAGAATTACCAAATATAATGCCATGGGATAACAGATGCTTGAGAAGAAAACCAGTCCAAGATGGTTTCGTAGGATGAGTTTAGAAATTATAGATAATTGCTTCTGTATGACAATCACAATAAAAACAACACGGATAATAAAGCTCAATCCACTTACTTAGCAGGGTAGCATTTGTATCAAAATAGATACCATCATAAACAGAAATTTCATTTCAACTAAAGAAAAATTGATAGCGATTTGTATCTCTTGCATCAAAAGTTGCTATCCATATCTAGTGCAACATAGGCTAATTTCCAAACATACTGGCAAACCAACTCTTGGGCGTTATACACTCAAAATAATGAAGCTGGGTTATGCTTAAAACAAGCACTGGGACCTCCACTTTCTCCATTTCATACACCTTCTAAAACTTGAAATCTTTCTTTTTAGATTTTCCATCCTTCTCCTGCATCTTACGCTTCCTCTTCTTCTCATTCTGCATCCATAATACACAGTTAAAATAAAATCACTTTTCAGCATGAAACAACTCCAAATTTTGATCTCATTTTTAGGGAGCTATTTAATGTTGTAGTGAAAACACACTGAAGACTTACCTCAGCAACCATATCACTGAAATCCTCTCGCTGGCTCCGCATCTTCTCTTCTTCCCTAGCTTCCTCGTACCTGTACATACACCAATATTACAAATTTCGCCTTCTTCAGATAAAAACTTAAGAGAGTTCAAATATGCTAGGGTCAGACTTACTTGGCAGGCAAAACATTTTCCATAGCATCCAGTTCTTCAGGTAGCAAAGTGACATCCACTTTATCTGATTTCTGACCCTTAAGCAGATCAACCTATAGTTATGCAATATCTGAGGATTAGTCTTTACAATCAATACAGTAATGAGAATAAACCCGTATGATAAAAACAAACTACAGAGACGAGTATGATGACTTTTTTAATCCAGGTAAAAAGAATGCGACATTAAAGAGTTTAAAAATGAACTGTAGTCAACACATAAAGGTTTTATGGAATCCCTAACCTGTAAATCATATATATCTCAGCACACAATAAGTGCCAGCTTACAGTTTCATGGTTAAGGCATTCCTAATTTGTGGTTGGTTGGTCCAGATATACTAGCTTCCCTAAATACAAAGGTCACTAGCTCTAAAGCATTTTATTTTTTAGAAAGCAGGGCTGTAAAGGTCCCTTATATTAGGCCATTGGTTTTGTTTGGTCCCTCAGATTACAAGTGGTGTCACTTGGTCCCCTTGACAAAACAAATTATTTTAATGACTTTTTTCTTAAAATATTATTTTTTTAAAACCATTATTTTAATATAAAAGGCATTAAAATAATATAGTTGTCCTTAATTGAACACATTTTTTCAAAACTAAAAGACTAAATGATACCACTTTAAGGGACCAAATGACCTAATCTATGGGACATTTATGACATTTTCCTCTATTTTTTATGGTTGTACTTAAGTACCCGACTTCTTGTTTGATCCATAATCTGTGTTATCCTCTATTTATCGCAACACTCATTTGTAAGCCCCCTCTATTCCCAGCTATAAGCTATTCGCATTCCTACAACCATACATCTATGACCCAACAATCTCTACACAGTACTATAATAGAAACAAATAACCCTAACAATACTATGCAACTAGGCAAGTAAACAAAATACTTTCAATAGGAAAAATGCATACAGAACACCAGTCATCTTGTCTATCTTTCCCAACATAATAAAAAATTAAGACAGAATGGATAATGAGTAGTCAAAAGCTATCAAGGAGACATTAAAGCCCAATTGTTAATATTGTGCCTTTTGCAATATTCGTGTTATAAATTATAGGCAAAAATCCCAACAATTCAGATAATATTCATAGAAAAGAATGAAATACTTCCATGCTGGCATGATTCAACGAGACATAGCAAAATCTCATATTTATTGAGTATAAAAGTTGCCTCTAACTTTAACATATAGCAATAAAAATAGGGATAAAAGGAATGCAACTCCTAGAAACACTAACTAAACAGCATACAGACGCTCAAGTTTGTCTTACTCTTTTGGCAGCTGATTTGTCTTGGGTGCCAGTATTGACCACATATCTGTAAGCAAAAGAAGTAAATAAATCATACTATAAGAAACCTATCTAGAAAGTAATTCAAAAGAATTCACAAACTTCTTCAAAAGAAAAGGAATGCATACGTGTGAGTTGTTCCAAGTAATTGCCCAGGTGCAATTTTCTCTTCTTTCTCTTCAAGTACCTTCAAAACACGAAAGATTAGTCATTAACAACCCTGTATACATGTAAAAACATCAGGGCAGAAAATCTCAACTCACTTGATAAAGTGGCCTCTCTGGTTCTTTTCTTTGCTGCTTACGCAGGTCAATAACATCAGGTGTCTCCACACCAGTAGGAGTACTGAAGGAGATGGGCAAAAAGGAAAAAAAAATAGAGAGAGAGAGGGAGAGAAACCATAAAACAATGGATAAGAAATCATTCAGATGCAAAAAACTGGTATGGTTTTGGAACTCCACGATTATGATATACCTTGAGAGACTATCCACAGATTGAATTCCATCCTCCAACTCCTCTTCCTCAATTTCCTCTTCCTCTTCCTCTTCTTCCTCCTCTTCCTCTTCCTCCAAATCACCCCAATGCTTCGACTTATCAACAGGCTCTTCCTAAATATGAGAAGAAATTTAAGCTTTAGCAAATGATATTTGATCATACTATTCCACATGGTACACATATTTGAGAGGAAATTGAAGATTAAGAAACTATACACATGATAATTGGTCACACTGTTCTTCATAGTACACAACCATCTCCACAAATTCTGATCCAATCTTAACTGTTAGATTTCTAACTAGTGGTTGACAGCTAATATGACACAAAAAGGGTGGATTGCTACGAAACTAGATGCCGGTTTCTTATGGTGCCAGCCAGACTGATGACTTGGCAGCAATCCACTTGACATTGTAATCATTGCAGGGCCTACACCAAATGTGGTTCTGCAAGTGAAACACCTAGGCTTGTCTGGCTCAGTAACAGACCATACATCTGATTTCGAAGCCATCCTCCTCAAAAAGTAAGCTTCAAGATACTTTCTATTACTTGATCATGACCACCAAATAAAAAAAAAGTACCTCATAGTTGGGCTGTTCTTGTTGATGGACACCAAAAACATCTCCATATAATGGATTTCCATACTGATCAGAAACAAACAAATTAAGTTACATAGGTAAAGGCAAAATTAAAGACAGAATTATATAATCATAATCAGAACAAAATCACGGTGTGTTACAAATGCAGGATTTAGGAACTCACTTCATCAACAGGAGGCTTTCCCCAGCCACCAGGATGGTACCCAAAGCTAGCTCCAGGTGGTATGGGAGCATTAAGCCCAGGAATCTTTAGATGTGGATATGATGGAGGTGGCCCATATCTCTGGAAAAAAAGAATATATGACGCTCATATTATATATAAAAAGAATGCAATCATCAGCAGATGCCCATAACATACATCCTAGTTATGAAATATCTTACCTGCATATTTATGAGCCATGGGGGAGGTGCACCCTCAGGCATGCCAAGTGCTTCTTTTAACTCGTGCGAAAGCATGCCTGGCTTCATCTCCCTCAATTTTACCTGCATGTATATATACAAGAGAACAAATTAACGTGCCTTTCAAAATACCTTCAGTAGGTTATGACTTACAAACACAGCAAAACTGACAGGAAATTATGACTGAATACTGATAATATCCTTTTGCTGCATATGAAGAACATGTAAAAGAATTTGAAATGAAAAAGTAGACCAAGTATCATTAATCGACAATCAACAAAGTCAATTTTTAAAGACAAGCTAGAAAAGTTTCTAAAACATTCAAGTTAGTTAGCAAGCTTTTCTTGTGTTAGAAACTAGCTCAGACCTTAGGTGCTCCAACAAAACCATGAGTAGAATAATAAACCGAATGCAACCAATTCATCTACAGAAGCTCCATAGTCAAAACTATAGTAGTAAGTCATGGATAGTTACAACTCATGAAAAATCATTTATTAATAATGGTTCTCAGTGAAGTGTGAGAACACACAAAAGTATACAATCAAAGAGTTCAAGATTGTACGATAAAATATACAAGCCAGAAAAGTATCCATTTGGCAAAATTACAATAAAAAAAGTTGACACTTAGAGCTCAAAAATATTCAATGTTATCAACCAGGTCAAATTACGGGCTTCGTAAAAAACACGACCTGATGCATACACTAAACAACATCAAACCACATAAGATGCACAAAACGATAGCATTAGTGAAAGCAAGAATTAATACCTCAAACTCTTTTCCTTCATGGTATAGATCACCAAGAGTTGTCAACTTTGGCTTAGTCTGGTATTTGAAAAATGCATCATGAAGAACCTAACAATCATGAAAGATAGTCATGTTAGCTGACCAATACATACCCAATCCTGAGAAATGCCCACAAAAGCTACAATGCACAGACATGAAAGTCTTAATGCAAAGACCAGAGGGGATTAGAATAAATAAAAACCTGATAATCAATATCCATTTTCCCCATCTTTGGTTGCATGCGTTCTCTTTGCTTTTGCTTCAGCTTCTTGCTATCTTCTTTTTCAATGTAAGCCTACAAAGTACCCATAACAATGTTGAAATGTTAAAAACTTGATCAAATTTTCTAGCAATAGCAAACGGAAACATAGGACTAGAGCATTAAACAGAATACCTAGTTATTACAACTATTTCTGCAACTAAGATTTTTTATTTTTTAGAGTCTTGACATTAATCAAAGATACTACAAGAAGAATGTAACTGGCATGTAAAAATATGACATATAACTGATACAAGAAAATTGAATTAGATATGAGAGTTGTCCATCTAGATTCAAAATCAGATGATTACATAATTGTTATGCCTAAAATTGAAGGTCAACCGTGTAAAGGACCAACCAACTGAAGGCACAAGGCTAAAACATATCAATATAGTGGGGAAAAATTTGAGAGCAGCACAGCTAAATCAGAAAGAGATAATTCTCCATCCATATCAAGAAGTTGCTCATAAGTGGACAAATTTATTTAAAGATGATATACATAAATAATAATAATAATGATGATAAATCAACAATAAAAACAGAAAAAAATAAATGAACAAATGAAAATAAATGAATGGGGAATTAAAGACGTGTACTCAACATTTGTAATTTAAATCAGCCAATAGTTTACCTGTCTAATTTTTTCAATTCCAGTTGCAGCAATGAAGTCGGGTAACTGGAAAGGTTGTTTTTCAATACCACGCTTCCCCTGCAAAAGAAAATCAGCATACATTGAGATTCAAAAATATAGCTCCATTAAACCATAAGAACAAAGCCACATTCAAGACAGTCAGTAAGAAATATTAAAATCATAGAGGAATTCAGTCCGAGCATTAGGCAGAATGGAGAGGCATCTGAAAATTCAAAGCAGATAAATTAGCATCTCAGAAAGTGAAGAAGTTCTCAACACTAGTAATACAAACACATTCTCCTCCATAAATGCACAAGCAATATATAAGATTCCTATGTCCTAACAGATACTTGCATATATATACAAAAATAAATCATTAAGGATGCCCTTTGCAATACACCTACTAGTCCAGGCTCCAGGTGTGTTTCAGCCGCCCCCCCTGCAAGAATCACATATATACATATAAGAGAAACCTTACTCGACGTTATCTTCCCTAACTATAATCCCTATCCCTCTCAAGTTGACTACACCCACAATCATGCATGCACATTTTAGACCACTGTCAAACACGAGTCAATTGATCACCTGTAGAAACTTCCTTTTCTGACACCAATGTCGTGGTACAGGTACAGTATTTCTATATGATTTCAAGAAAACTAACAACTTAGGATCAGCTGCAGTTGCATCCCACACCTGAAAAGATCAAGATAGTAAGAATAATTAAGTCGAACGTATAAGAAGAAGCACCACATGAAAACTTGAGCAGAGTTCATAATTACTTCCAATTCAAATTATCCATACCTCAACAACATCAGGCCTCGAGGAAACCTGTTTGAGTTCAGCAATCTTCATCCTCCTTTGAAGCTAAAACATGACAAAGTAATTATGCAAGTCATGTCAGAAGGAACACTACAGTTAAAAAGTTGTGGGAGACTTCAATATCAAAATCATGCACAATTACCTTTTTCTTTTTGTTCGACACACCTTTCTCTTTTTGTTGGTTATCTTGTTCTTCCTCTTCCGAATCTGAGTCAGCCTTTTTATTTGAGGTTGCATTTTCAGCAGATTCATCCTTCTTATCCTCCTGCATGGGTATAAGTTGTTATTTTTTATACATATTATTTCCAAGAAAAATATACATACATATAAATAAGCATATAGTTTATTTTACCTCAGCACCAGCAGAGTCCTGGAAACAAAATTTTTCAAATATTTTTCTAAATTCCTCATCAATTCCATCTTCTAACTCTGCTTTCTCTGGCACATACTCTATTTCAACTTGCTCCATAACCTAAAAGTTACAAAATAAGATTACTATGTACAATAAATCAATTGATTAGAACAATCATGTTACAGAAAACAAAGGCACTAAAATGGGAAGCCGTTGGCCATTTCCATCTTACAACTGAAGTCCCTGGATATAAAAATGTGAATAAAACTAAAGCTAAAATCATGCAGTTTCTACTTTTACAGTTTTACGTTTAGGGAGAAAAAAGCAAAACATTAAATTAATTTTCCTATCAGCAATGGATGTTCACAAGAGAAGAAATATGACACAAAAAATTGTTTAATGTTCTTTTCATCCCACCATTTTGTTCAGAACTAATAATGGAAACCAATTAAAAGATTCAAAAAGCGCACCACTTGTTTCAAATTCTCTACAGTAACTCAGTATAATTGCTAAGTAAGCTAACACATAGGGACAGCAGCTAATCCGATAACAACTGACACAGGCTGGTGCTAGTGATATGAAAAAAATACTAGATCAGCAAAGCAACCTTTACATAAAAAAAATTCACGGACAGACCTCAAATCCGAGAACAGCTAAAATGCTAAGTGCTTGAGCGTTGTAGAGGAATTTCCTAACATTACGAACCTTATTATTCGCCAATTTTCTGAACAACCAAACAGAAGACACTACAGTGTATAGGATTCAACCATGACTTTGCAACAAAAGATTAGATAATAACTACATTTTGATAAGAAATCAAATATTAAATACTTGATGCCACAAGTTCATATCTCTCTTTCTTTACTTTTCCATCCTCTAAAGTTCTATAAAAACAGAAAAGGCTTACACATAAGCTCAAACTACTTAATCTAATTACAAATACAAGTTCCCTAGTTATAAAAACTAAAAGAGACGCCAAATCAACTGGTTCCAGATCTCCCACCATATAGAACAGGAAAAACCCCAAATTATAAAAACATACAACAAAACCCTAGAAATCTACATCTACTTCGAGTAATAACTGAGCAAAAACTACCATAAGAAAAGGAACGACAGAGCAAACCTTCGTAGGTTCGTTGTTCTCCTTGGAATCATTATCGCTCTCTTCATCGCCGGTGACATCGGCTGAGGCCTGAGAGGACTTATTCTTCTTCTGCTTTCGGCGGCGACGACGGCGTTCGCTCTCCTTCGACTTCTTGGAAACATTAGGGTTATGGTTTATCTGGAGGTTTCCATTGGCAACGACACCATTAGGTTGGGTTAGCGTCTCTGCGATCATTTCTAGGTTTGATTGGACACGATTTGCAGGAAAAGAGTGTTTGAAATTGCGTACCGAAATATGGCAGAAGAGCAACAAACGGTAGGAACGAGTTCGAGGGAAAGATATCAATGAAAAGGTTTTATTTCATATGCCAAATTTATTTCCCAAGTGTGACTTTTGCCACGTGAGAGACTCAAGTCGAGTCGGCGCTAGTAGAAAACTGGAAGCCAAGAGCCGAAGACAGTATGTATATTCGATTTTGAAGAGAAATGGTAATTTGGCCACTTTTGAACACATTTATTATTTGGCTAGATATCCGAATTATTTTTTAAAGTGTCAAACTAAATTATTTTCTTATATAAATATATACATACTATTTTTTGTTAACATTAGATAAAAATGATCTTTAAAAATCTACGAAATAAACAACATATTATAACCATGAGTCACCTTATGGATAGTCTTCAATCCTCTGATACTTAAATCAATAACTATAAAATAAAGAAAGTATTTTAGTTGTGATTCTTTGTTATAAAATTCAAATTATATTTCACGTTATAATAATTGTGTACATACGTAATATATATAGGAGAAAGAATTCAATTAATGACAAACGATATGGTTAAGTTATTGTAGCTTTATAGATTTGTATATTTAATTATCTCTTCAAGATAGTTAAAAGATAATCATTGGACATTTTATCTCTTAAAGATAACTACATTACAATTATACTTATCTGATGACTATGCACTTGTTAAACTGGCCTATGAGGTTCTCTTCTAATTAAGACCATTCTTTTATTGTCATGTGAGATGTACAAAATTACCTCCAATTGATGCCCTTAATCTTTTTGGGTTCAATACCCTTTTAAATCATGCTAACAACATTGAACTTATTTTTGTGTGATTTTGTTTTTACCTGACTTCATTCCATGTCTGGTTACTCAAAACATGCACGAAGGCATCTTATCGCTAGCTATGCTTCAAATTCTCAATCGAACTCCCAATAAGAAAGTTATGTCTAAGTCAACATTGGCACTTGCAATATCAACCCTAGGGTTGCATAGTGTTTTTCATCTTCTATATTTGTCAATTATGCCTACCGGATTCTTCAAGTTTGAGAAAACGTGTGAGTGAGGGGGCTTTTTTGAGGTTATAAAGTCTTATCCTTAATTGTTTTTCATACTCCTAAAAATTGGAAGCTATACTTGGATATTTTTACTACTGCCAAGGATAGGTCTATTAGCCATGGGTTTGATATTGTTCTTGTGGGTACTCTTATTCTCTAACACTTGAATTCTTCTTTGTAAACCTTTTCTTAACTCATGCACTCCCATTTCTCATTGGAATTAAGTGACGTGGAGGTATAGAATATCCTTAATTTGTCTTTGAACTTTGTCCAGAATGTAAATAGGTAGTTAAACCTTTAACAAACTCCTTGACAAAGAAGGATGTACTGAGATGCATTCCAACGTGTGTTTATTCTCTATAAGGACACATATTATGGAATGGCCTAGAAAGGTGATGGCTAGGGCTCTATGGCCAAGAATGTAAACAGATAGTTGAACCTTTAACAAACTACTTGATGAAGAAGGATGTACTGAGATGCATTCCAACGTGTGTTCATTCTCTATAAGGACACATATTATGGAATGGTCTAGAAAGGTGATGGTTAGGGCTCTATGGCCAAATTCAGTGGCCTTGGCCTTAAAAATGTAGAACTTACATATGAGGATGCTTCAATGCCTTGGTAGGGGTGAATGCCTTGTTGAAATCCCATAAACCTAAGTTTAAATTTTTGATGTGGTATAAGAACCTGAAATGATTCCTTGACCTAGTGTGGCATTGTAGCTTAGGATGCTACTTATATATAGATATTAGTACCATTTAGTTCTTTACTTGTTTTAGTCTTAGTTAAGTTTGGACTTGATGTATCCCTCCACTAAAGTATATGTACTTAATAGCTTTACTTTTATTCTTAGACACAACTTTTTTATGTAGACTTTCTGTAGAAGATAACAAAAAGTTTATACCTATTGGAACCTTATGATATTAATAATCTAATTTAAGTGTATTGGATGAATCAATACCACAATCTTATGAGTCCTGGTCCAACAATGTACAAATGGAGCAGTATGCATTCACTATAAATTGACCAAAAAAAATATAATATTTTTCCAAAGAACAAGGTTGGTGCCACATATGGAACAATTATAGATTTTTGTGTAACAAAAATCTAACAATGTGTTTGCTCTCAATTGAGTGTGTAAAAATATTTTTTTTTATCTTTTCTCTTTCTTTGAAAATGGCACAATATATGTATATATAGGCTTATAATGATAGCAATCATAAATTGAATAAGATTACAACTCATAATTCCATTCAACCTAAAGACTCTCACACACGTTTAAATTGTATGCCATTTTTCCTCCACTCTACTTAGCGATTCCAAAACCTTATTAGGATATCCAATTTATTTATTAAATTAAATCTATTATTATCCCCAAATAATTTTCAATTAAGAAAACTAACAAAATATCATTACTTGTCTAGCAAGCATATACATGTCTATACATTTTTAATTTTTATTAACTAATTAAATAATTATTTAACCTAATTAATTAATTAACCATAATAAATACTTTGTTAGCAAAATTTTGATGTTACCCTTTATGTAAATTTTAACATTTATGATACTTATAAATTAACAACATATATTATTATTAGTGATGCAAATAAGTTATTAAATCCTATTTAACTCATTTAAAATTGGCTCAATTAGCTTTTGAGTTGATAAAGTCTATCACTTAGCTCAATAGCTTACATGAACAATTTCATGAACAACTCATT
Organism: Hippophae gyantsensis; assembly: GCA_030763125.1. Lineage (NCBI taxonomy): Eukaryota > Viridiplantae > Streptophyta > Magnoliopsida > Rosales > Elaeagnaceae > Hippophae > Hippophae gyantsensis. Next base: position 16,016,604 of record CM061033.1, on the reverse strand, counting down.
AATTCATTTACAATTTTCTTTAGTTGAACATATATAGTTGAGGTATTTTTGACCGAATATTTTTAACCTCTTTTTGGACAAATAACAAACTTTTTTACTAAACAATCAATTTTTTTTTGGTTGATTAACCAACTTGAACCATCAATTTATTTATTTAAGTAATCATAATATAATTATCACATTACTATTTAATATCGTAAACTTATTTATTTGATATTTTTATTTAAAAAGTCAAAAATTCATAATTTATTCAAAATATAAATCTAAAAAATAACTAATATTTATATATTCCTCGTTCATAGCTACTTCCACGCTTATGAATATGCACCTTCCTATTTATCATTCCATATCTAGAAAATTGATCTATGTAAATATCAAATACAAAAAGAGATAAATAAAAATGATATATACAATATTTAAATACAATCATAAGATAAGTTAAAATAAAAGTATAAGTTTCTAGGGTTATGAACTCCTTAATAAGACTTCAACAATCTATCTACTAAGAAATACTATTCATAATCTTCATCTTCAAAGAGTAATATATCTTCATAATCAACACCAATGTTTGCATGCAAATATTTCTCACTTCCCTTATCTCGAAAATATGTATTGTTCCAGTCTTTTATGCATGTGGTGGCTTTAAGTGCATCACAATTAAGCCCATTCTTTTCATTTAAAATTCAATCTATGTCACTAAAAGTAGATTTGGATGGAATTTTTGATACAAAAATGCTTAAAAAATCATAAACCATGATAGAAATAACAAGACTATTTTTTTCACGTGCTTTCCACCATTCTAAAATATCAAATGAATCATAATATTATGAAAACCTCCCCCATTTTTTAAAATCATAACTAAAGTACGTAGTAAATTCAGAACATCCAATAGTACCTCTACTAGATTTCGGTTTCCCAATTCCTGTAAACTTCATATGAGTAAAATTGGATTGGATGGAGACTTGTGACAAGATGATGGTTTCACCCAAACCATTTTTCATAAACTTCATAAGCAAACTTAAACACTTTCAAAATTTAATTCATGACCAAAAATATGACATTAGAATTCTCATAGTAATTTGTCAATCCATTCTCAATAGCTTCAAGTGAAATTCTTATATCCAAACATGCAACAAAAACAAAAACTTTACGAAATGATTCCCAATACTTTTTAGAATTTTTTCCATTACATCACAAATTTCAAGTATAAAGTATTTGATACATTTATTGAGTAAACACTTCACATATATTGAGACAAAAATTTATAGAGTGTCAGATTCAAACATATGCTAGAAGAAGAATGCTTTTGAAAATTTCATAAATGAAAAGGCCCTAGTCCAATCATCCTCAAACAATTCTGGTAAGTCAACAGGTTGCTTTCAATTGTAGTATATTGTAATAATCTCATTATAATCAACATCCAACCTCAACATGATATATGTAGAATTCCATCTTGCGCAAATGTATGTCTTCAATTTCTTCTTCATCAAGTCAAATGTGGAACAATTAAGTTCATATTATTGCTATTTGGACGACGATGTAGAGATGAAAATGATGGCCTTTCTTATCTCATCAAGATGTTTTCCATAATTTTCATTTTATCCTTCACACCTAATTTAACAATATGACACCTACATTTTATCTATAAGAATAACCTTATCATGAAATGTAAGCATGGATTTCTTAAACAAATCAATAGCATTCTTGTTAGCACTTGAATTATCAAAAGTAATGCAAGAGATCTTCCCATTTATACGAAAATCATTTAACACACTCATCATCAAATAGCTTCTAGAATGAACAAAGATGAATGGGAGGTTGTCAATGATAGATGGAAGGACATCGATTGATGAAGATAAAAAGGATGTTAGAGTGGCACGAGGGTTTTGAGTTTTATTATTTTAAGGATTGAGTGAAATTTTAATTTGTATAAAAATATTTAAAAATGAGTTTAATAAAAATAATTAAATTAGCTCTTTATAAGAAACCTAGTTAAGTTTAGATAAAAATGAACTCAACTCATTTAAAGATTAGATGAATATTGTTATTTTAAAAGTGATGATGAAGTAAGGTTGAAGAGAGAGTGCAAAATAACTAAGAAAAAAAAGGATACATATAAGAGAAAAATGAGTTAATAAACATTAAAAATCTTCATTTAAGGACTCCAAAATGAGGAAAAAAATTTGTTTTTGTTACAGGAGTAAGAAGAGACAAAAGTGTTAGAAATACCTCCATTTAAAATATATGTGCCAGTCATATATGAAAATTTCATTAAATTTGTACATTTTTTTTAAATGTTAGTGCCATTAAACTACCCTTGAAAAATAAAGGCAAAAAAGAGTACAAAAATAAAATTAAGATGCTCCTAAGGTATCAAACCCATCTTTATTTGCTAAAATTGCTAGTGCAAGTTGGATTTTTGTTCTATACTATTTTTTTTATTGATGAAATTTTATATTTGAGTACTTATTATTCATTTCATTTATACTTATATATTCAAATAATAAATAAATGAAATTTTTTTGCAAAATTTTTCTACATGATTAAGAATATTTAATAATTTAAAAGTAAAAGAAAATTAACAAAAATAGTATTCTTAAAACTTATAATTATAAAATTAATACTTCTTATGTCCACAAAATATATTTTTACTATTAAAAAAATTTTTATCATATCATTTTATTTTAAATAATGTTCTATTAGACACAATTCAAATTAAATTATAGTCATTTAAATACGTTCAATATTGAATATTATCTAATTAGAACCCGTTTAATTTTATTAGTATGCTATTTTTTGTTATAAATTTTACGAGTATTATTTTTCAAAAATAAAATATTCAAAAGGTGAAAATTTTGACATTTTTATTTATCATTAAATTAAGCTTAATTTATCGTATTGATTTATATCTATATTTATATTATTTATAAAAATTTAAATCATATCTTATAAATTTATAAGTAAAATCATGTTCACATATTTTAGAATAATAACTATTATTATCCTTCATCCTTTATTATTATATAATTTATTTAAATTTTTTATTTATTATCAATTAAATAATAAATTATCAGTATAAAAAAATAAATGTAATTATCTCTTATTTTTATTAATTAAATATATGTTCATTTTTTTTATAATAATAATAATATTATAGTTTTTATTAAAATAAAACTTGTAACATTATTTTTAACATTTTAATAAATTATATGTAATATAAGTGTTTATAATTAATAAGGTTAACTAATAACTCGGTCATACTGCCTTATATGAAAAAAAAAATTAAATAAATAACTGAATTGTTTACTAATGCTAAAGCTCGTCATTTTAGCATCTGATTCTAAACCAGAAGAGCCAATAGAAAGTGCTCCTCTTATCTTAACTCACACCAAGATCACAAAGTAGGTGTCTAAATTTATTAGAAGTTATGTGTCACTCTCATAATTTTAATATTCCTTTCTATAATCATAAAATAATTTCTTTTTTATTTTATATAATTTTTGCCCTTAAAGTTTAATTCAACTAAATATGATAACTTATTATATATCCTATCACACCACAGTTGTATCTTTTATTTGACCACACCTAAAATATATAAAGTACAAAGAAAAACAAATCCTGATTGCATCACAGATTGTGACCACGTTGTTTTTATTCATATTTTTCAACCAAAATTTACTTAATGTTATAAAATTTTACATTATTTTAATCAAATTAATTATTGATTTATAATTGTAAAAAAAATAAAATTATTTACCTATAAAAAATATTAATAAGAAATTTCAACTAAAAATAATTGTATTTATCCTTTGATAATTATAAATAATATCACTTCTAAAAATTATAATAACAAAAATAAAACATAAAAATATTTAACGAGTATCAATTCATCAATGTATAACATTAAATAAATTTAAATATAATTAATCTAATCTAAACTAACATGATTGATAAAATAAACTTAATAGGAATAAAAAAGTAAATGTTGATGGTTATTTATTTTCCTCTCTTTTGAATTAAAAACAAAAAATAAAGTCTGATGCCCACAAATCAAACATTTATTGAACTGTTACCAACTTATATCTGGATTACAATAGTTGGCAAAACTAAACATGTTGTCATATTATACTATATTCATCTGTTCTTAAGTGTAATTCTGAAATGAACCGAGTTGGTTCATAATCAAATATGAGAATTAGCACTTACAAACAATATACAAAAACTATGAGACAATTTACAATCTTCACAAATTTGAGACTGAAGAGTTGCAGAAGATGCAAGAACCTGAGAGTAATTGATAAATAATACTTCCATTCTCAACCTTTAGCTTTCTACTCTGTTTGTTCCATAAATGAACAGCAAAGCTTTGAGATCGAATTTGCTTTAGCTTTTTAAGCAACCATTTTGAATGAATCTCATCTCTAGGTCCCTTAAAAAGACCTTCAATTCTACTCCAATCAACTGGGTAAAACAAAGATGGTGGTAAAACAGTGAAATTAAACCCTGGTCTTCCACTCACTCTTGACACTACTCTTGAAACCAAATAAGGACCATTATGACCCCATTTATTCCCATCAAATGTGAGTGCAAATTCTTGAATGAACTTGAAGAGTAAAGGATGATTTTTATCAAAAATCAAGACTGCATTATTCAATCTGGTCCAATTCCCAGTTTCATGATCTAAAGTTTGAGCTCCAATCGCATTTCTCAAATTTGATAAACTTTTTAAAACAATAATATCTGTGTCTACATAAATACCTCCAAATTTGTACAACAAAGTAAGTCTAAGCAAATTAGAGAGGTTTTGACCCAAAGAAACCTCACCAGGATCAACATTTCCTTCTTTTAATAGATTAAACCATGATTCTGCTTCAGTGTTCTTAAACAAGTAATTATAATCAGGAGAAATTGTCATTACCTTGAAACCCATCTCAGCAAATGGTCTTAGGATTTGATTTCCTTTATTGGAATCCTTTGAATCTGAGACTATGACCAAGCATCCATTTGGGTTGGACTTGAACAAGCTCTGTAATGCTAGCAATTCCCTTTTACCAAAGGACTTGTGAGAAGAAATCCAAGTCATGAAGAAGCGAACTTCACAATTCATAGAAAAAAAGTCTCTTATTTTTTCTGAAAACTGAGGAGTCAACTGAGGATCATAACGCAAGCTTCTGAGTTTTCGTCTATGTTTTTTAAGCCGTCTATGTCTCTGAATCGAAGTATTGGATAAAGGAATTACTGAAGACTTGTTTTTGGGCAAAGAGGGTAAAGGGGCCTTTAAATATGTTGGTGGATTATCTTCTCTCACAACGTACATCACAAAAGAAGAAGATGAGTTAGAAACTGGTTTTGCCAAAGAGAAATTGGAGGGTTGAGGAGGGAGATTGGTAGCAAGAAAAGGGAGGTGAATACAGAAGACAAAAAAGCCATTGCAGGCCAAAAGAAAAAGAAGAGTTAAAGCAAGAAGAGAGGTGGGCAAACAAAGGAGGAAAGAAAGCAAAAATCTTTTCAAGTCCTCTAGTTGGTGAATCAACCAAAGTAGAGGCCTTGGAAGTTTGAGATTATCAAACTCGAAGACAAACATAGTTGCTTTTTTTTATATTTTGTTATTCACTTTTTAGGGAGGAGAATTGGTTTTTCACTCACTAAATTTGCAGAGGAGTAGGAGCAAGAAATCATTCTAATGGAGGAGGCGCCAAAATATCAAACAATGATTTTGTGTTTTGGGCATTGGGAACCAAAAACATGTTTAGAGTTTTGCAGTTTCCATTTTGTATTTTGTTTTTCAGAGAGAGAAAGTCATTTGTTGCGTCGGGTGAAACACACTTTAAGTACTATTTTTTCTTTTTAGACATAATTAGACAATTTAATATCATTAAGGAAGAAGGAATAACTATTCCAATGATATTATATATCAATATTTGATTACACTTTGTCACACTTCTTGTTAGAACTAATTAATGGTAGAAATAAATAAAGCATAATCACTTATTAATCAATAAAAAAATAGAATCATTAGTACATTTTTTTATTTTATTTAATAAATAATATTTTTTGGATAAAAAATATTAAAATATAAATTTTTTAATAAAAAATAATAAAAATATAATTTTTAAAATTTTTAATGTAGTATCAATCAAGAGTTATCACGCAAGTAGAAGAACTGACTAGACAAGCCACGCAGACGTCATGTAAGTACAGAGAGCGAATCACATTAAGTCACATGTGAGGGAAGAAAAAGTATGTCATGTGTGGGAACAAAAAGTATGTCATGTGTCAACACGACGTTTAATCAAAGTTCAAAAATTAGTCAAAGTGTCATGCCATGTGTCGCTATGTTATTACTCCATGTGTTCCACCCATGCGCCACACCATCCATTTCTACAAATCACGTCGCGCCACGTGTCGTTGACTCTAACCGGTCTCCCCTACCACGCAAGTAGAAGAGCTGATTGGGCAAGCCACACAGACGTCATGTAAGCACGGAGAACGAATCACATTACGTCACATGTGAGGGAACAAAAAGTGTGCCATGTGTCAACACGACGTTCAATCAAAGTTCAAAAATTGGTCAAAATGTCATGCCACGTGTCGCTATGCTATTACTCTGTGTGTTCCACCCATGCACCACGCCATCCATTTCTACGAATCACGTCGCGCCACGTGTCGTTGACTCTAAGCGATCTCCCTTACCACGTGTCGCTCTCTGATTCATCCAATGAATTTATGATGCCACATGTCGCATTATGGTTGACTGGAATGTCAGTTTTGTTTGTTTTGATCGTAACCCTTGATCTGAACTGATATGACAATCTTGATCACACTTAAACTTTATTTAAGCCCCTAATCACTCCATAAACCTTAATTGGTCTCTATTAGTATAATTTTGGTCTTTTTTGAGTTAAAAATAGAGAAAAATACAGAAAAATTCAAGAGACAACACAATTTTGGTGGAGATTCAAGAGATAGATTGTTTTTCTTCTTTTACTCTTTTCTTTATTAATTTTATGTCTTTCTTTATGAAAAATATAAGATTTATGAACACAATTATGTGTAATTAATTTATTAATCTATGGATCTTATGAACCCAATTTTCACCATGTAATGATTTAAAATTTTACCGTAATTTTAGTTTTAATTTAATTATATTATTTAATCTGATTTGTATGTTATTAATTGTTTGACCAACAATTTATCTATAAAAGCAATTAAATATATTTGAGAGAATTATTTAATTGTTTGTCTTGATTAAATAACATGCATAGTTTCTAGGCAGAGATGTATTATTCTTATGTATGTAATCCATAATTGATGAACTTAATGAGTAGTATGCAATTTAATTGATATGAGAGTGTGATTAAATTAATTACTATATGATTTGTAGTTTACTTGAGAGAGAAATACATGCTAGGTTAGATTCAATTGATTATGTAATTAATTAATAATTATTTTAGGAGGATTTTAGCAATTTGTATGTTTAGAAAATTAGGGAATTAAGTATTACTAGATATTTTCTCATACATCTTTTTAATTACTAATTTTGATTTAATTAATTATTGTTATTTAATTTTAGTTATTTTAATTTTGCTTCCTTAAAATATAAAAATATCAAAAATTTTGATTTTTATTATTTTTAGTTTTAAAAATTAGTTTATAATAAAATAATTTCCGTAGAAATGATCTTTTCTTATCATTGTATTATGTATTGCGATACATATTAGTAATTTTTAAATTACATCAATTTAAGTATTAATACCCCTTTTAGTTATTTTAAATAATATTTGTACTTTTTTTGTCAAAGTTAATCATATGTTTCCTATATATCAAGTTAGACAAGGATATTTATAATTTTTTTAAAAAAATTAACAGAAAAATAATAATAATTAAATGATTAAAAGATATACAAATAATTAATTTGAGATACCAAAATAGAATATTTTATAACATAGGGTATAAAAACACTAATATATTGACTAAGGTATCAAACATCATATAACAATAATTCAAATTTATTTTGTTAATATATTACTATTATGATTAATAATCCAAGTTTGTAAAATTTAACAAAATGACATAAAAATTTAAAATAAAAAAATCATATCATTAATTTTTTTCTCTTATAAAAAATATAATCATAATTCTTTTTTATTATATTTTTCCTTAAATTTTCATAAATATCATTGTTCAATTTGTCACTAGGATACATTAAATCAACCTTGATAAAAAAAAAATATTATTCAAAATTGTTAAAATGATATCAATACTTAAGTTATTGAACATTTTAATAACATGAAGGTAAAAGGAACCAATAAATTAACTATAATACCTCTTCTAGCTTCGGACCTCTTCTAGCTTCGGCTACCACCATGTACACTAGCTTCGGCTACCACCATGTACACGATCCCACTTTCAGTCTTACCCATCATGTACACTGATATCTTCAATAAAATCTCTAACTCCAAATCATCTTCTTTTCTCTACCTTTATGTTCATTGTGCAAATATTGGTGAGTAACCTCTATTTTTTATACCTTTTTGGATCACTACTCTCAATAAGGACATATATAATTTTTTTTTGTTTAAGTTACCGATATCCATTTTAGTTAATTTTAATAGTAATTAGTACGTGAGGTATCACAATTCTTCAATATTATTGTTAAATTTAAGCAAAATAGTTACCATAACTTAAATAGAATATTTGATGTGTTTTAATTAAAAATAAGGATAAAAAAGATAATAAAACAAGAATAAAATATTTCAATCATACCAACCCGATTGTGCAAAGTTGAAAAAACATCTAAAAGCGTATGAGGTTCCTTTATTGAAGTATTCGACGTGGTACTAAAACTTTGAGCTTGAGTTTCCAATGGAAACCCACGAAGAGCTGGGTTACCTAAAAATGATATGGTAAATACAAAGTTGTGAAATAGAAAAATGAAAATATGGGAAATAATAAAGCTTTGTTGCCAATAAAATCATTTTTTTATAAATTCATACAAATTATTTATTATTTAAGCTTAATATACAAATCATGTGTTATTTCTATCAAACACTAAACAGTTATGTCAAAAAGCGGGCCAAAGTGTTACTATTTTCATAAAAAATAAACTTAAATGTTTCCCTTTTTTTTTAAAATAAACTAAAGTACACATTACTTTTTTATTAAAAAGGGGACTCATGCATTTGTATTTGAGTCATTTATAACTAAGTGGGGGCAGTAATAGGGTGTAATGCTAATTTCATACAAATAAAACTAATTATTTCTTTCCTAGTAAATAATAATTTTATAATAATTATAGATTTTTCGGCATAAAATTTTAACAAGGGTAATCAAAATATACGTGAGGGGAGAGGGAGAGACAAAATAGTTGTTAAAAGGGTAGTGGTAGGAGATGCCAATGGGACAAGGAGGAGGCAGAAACAGAAAGATTATTCTCATTAGATGTTTAGATTTTATGATGGGGATCGGAGATTCTCTAAGGAAAAAAACTTAAAATCAAATCAACATAAAATCGTAATTATATATATTTATTATGCAATTAAATATAATAATCTTAAAATTTTGAATTATAGTCAAATTCTTGGATATATTATTTTAACAATCATTAAACTAATTATGTTATACATGATAAAATTACATTTTTATAATTAAAGTATTTTTGAGTGATAGATATTATTTTCAATTAAACTTATTGAATATAACTACAAAATTATACAAATTTATAAGAATGAGAATATATGAAAGTAGAGTCATTAACACACTTTTTTATTTAATATTTATTTTTTTTATTCAATAAATAATATTTTTTGAACCAAAAATATTAAAATATAAACTTTTAAGTAAAAATAGATGAAAATATATTTTTTAAATTTTATTGGATTTTTTTATGGATTTTTAATGTAGGGTCAATTAAGAGTTACCACGTGACCTGCTATGCAAGCAGAAGACTTGACTGGACAAGCCATGCAAGTAGGGACAACAAATTGTAGATCGTCGCATGTGAGGAGGACTAACCACGTGCCATGTGTTAGCATGGTGTTCAATCCAACTTCGGAGAGCGGTCAAACAACACTATCACGTGTCACCACATGATTGATTCCCGCATTCCACCCATGCGTCATACCATCCGTTATTGCAAATCATGTTGCGCCACATGTTACTGATTCAGCGAAAGTTAACTTGGATGGGTCTCCCCCGCCACCTATTGCACTCTGATTCATTCATCTAGTGAATTATGTGTGCCATGTGTCGCATTGTAATTGGCTAGATCTGATGGTCCAAATCGCACCTGAGCTATATTTAAGCTCCTAATCATCCCATAAACACTAATGATCTGCCATTAGCATAATTTTGATCAGTTTTTGGAGCTAAAAAGAGAGAAGAATACAAAAAAAATTCAAAAGGAGATACAATTTTGGTGGAGATTCAAGAGGAGATTAACACTACAATTCAAGAGATTGATTGTATTTTTTCTTCTACTATTTTCTTTATCAACTTTTATGTCTTTTTATGAAAAATATGATCTCTATGAACACAATTATGTGTAGTTAATTTATTAATTTAGGGATCTTATGAACCCAATTTTCAACTTGTAATTTTAATTTAAGTATATTATTTAATCTAATTTTTATGCTATTAATTGTTTGACCAACAATTTATCTATAGAGACAATTAAATAGATTTGAAAGAGTTATTCAATTATTTATCTTGATTAAATAACATGCATAGTTTCTAGGAAAAGATGTATAATTATTATGTATGTGATCCATAATTGATGAACTTATTGAGTAGTATGCAATTTAATTGACATGTGAGTGTGATTAAATTAAGTACTATATGTCGTATGTTTTACTTGAGAGAGGAATACATGGTAGGTTAGATTCAATTGATAATGTAATTAATTGATAATTATATTGATGAGATTTTAACGATTCACATGTTTAAAAAATTGGAGGATTAAGTATTCCTAGATATTTTCTCATATATTTTCTTAGTTATTAAATCTGATTTAATTAATTATTGTAATTTACTTTTAGTTATTTTAATTTTGCTTCCTTAAAATATAAAAACACAATTTTTTTTTGTTTTAAAAATTAGTTTTTAATACAATAATCTTTGTGAGAACTATCTTTTCTTATTATTATATTACCTATTGTGATACATATATTTGCGTATTCATTGCACATATAATTTTAATAACGATCAAGGTATCAAGGAATGGGTAAGGTAAGGAAGATGATCCTTAATCCTATCCTGCTCCCACAAGTTCATTCCATGTTAGTGTCTAAATTAGAGTTTTCTTGCTAATTTCTTCTTCTGCAGGACAAATTAACATTTGTAGGACAAATTAACATCTCTAGGAGAGACAAATGAGAATGTTGGATAAATAAAAATCCTTAAAAATCTTTAAGAGGGAGATATGGGTAGAAATTTTTCAATGTACATTTTATCTCAAAATTCTATGAAAACTTGTGAGTTTCTAAATTTTTATAATCAATGATTTTTAAAATGCACCCTCATTTTTAAAAACATATAAATTTTTTACATAATTTTTAAAATTCATAATTTAAATACCCTAAATTTTTTCTCTCAAGAAAGGAAATATATATATATTAATAGTAATATTAAAACAATAGCAAAAAATTGTGAATAAAACCTTTAAAATAGCTATAAAAGACCAATTAGTCACACTATGAGTAGTTTTACTTAAATTTCTTGTTATCTATGAAGCATAAATCATGCTAAAATAAAGAAAAAGAAGTTTGGCTTGATTGATGACATTTTGAGCTTCTCATGAAATGATAAAATCATAATGAGTTTTAGCCTTTATAATATTACGATTATCATCTTCCACATAAATAGTTTTGAAATTAAATTGTAAGGTTAGATAAAGAGAAAATAATGATACAAGTACTTCAAATTTTTCAACAGAATTTCCTTGAAAGAATTTGGTCCAACAACCCAAAATATGACCATTAGAATCTTTAACAACAACAGTAACAGTAATAATATGATTATAAATAATTGTATCAAAGTTGATTTTAGTATAACCTTTAGGTGGTTTCTAGGAAGGGAGGGGATGAAAATCTTGAATATTAGAATAATCCAAGCTATTTGTATTATAGAGTAGTCCTTTAAATTTTTGAAATTTAGAATTTAATTTGAAAACAGCAAAATTGAGATTTGGAGATTTAGAGTTAAAAGTAATATCATTTTTTATTTTCAAATTTGTTCAAAAGAAATACACACAAATAAAATGAAATTAGGGTATGATAACAAGGATGATGTAAAAGTATTATTTTTTATCAAAGATTACATGAAGAAAAGGCTTAAAAGAGAAGTGTGGTACCAAATTGACTAGAGAGAAATAGTAAACTAACAAGAAGTAAAAATATGATTGATAGTTTCAGTATTAGAATGAGAAAAAGGACAAGAAACATCAGGTAAAGTAGTTATTTTATTAATGTTGTCTTGAGTAGGGAGGCATTTAGAAAAAAAGTATTCAACAAAAAACTTTCAATCTTATGATTTTTTTTGTTTTAAAAAAATTTCCAAAGGAAACAATTCTTGAAAATCTAGTAGAAACAATTTTCGTGTAAGTAGGTTTAGAATTAAACTAACCTTTTTAGTTGTGAATCCAAAACAAAGAATCCAACTTGTTTGTAGTAGGCAAGGGAAATTTAGAAATATAAAAACACATCAAAGAACCTCATATGACAAAAATTAATTAGAAATTCCAACCATTTTCATGAACATTAAGAAGATCATGAACTTTGAGAAGACATTGATTAAGAAGATTTGAATCAATCAAAGGAAAAGAATAAATAAAATTAGTAGACCAAGGAATCCAAGCATCTTTCCAAATATCAATATATTTTTCATCTCCAATTTGACAACAAACATCAATATTAAGTAAAGATTTTGAAGAGCAAACAAATTTTCAAATACATGAATTAGAAGATCTGATAATATAATCAAAGTAATCTTTAGAATTACCATACTTATGCTTGAACAATTGAACCCAACCTCTATTATCATTATTTAAGAATTGCCAACAAAATTAAAAAAAAAGATGAGATTAGTAACTTCAAATTTAGGGAAACTTAAACCTCTAACTTTCTTAGGTAAACAAATTTGATCCTAACTTTTGAAAACCATATACCTTGAACCCGATCTCTCCTTATTAGAGTCAAAATTTCATCAAAATTTGCTTAAAATTGAATCTCATTTTTTACAAATTAAAGTCAAAAACTTTATAGTACTTATAGAATAAGTGGGTAAAGGGAAAATGAAAGATTTAATTTACTTAGCTTTAGTAGCTTTAGAAATAAGACAAGATTTTCAACTATCAATTTTCAAAATTAGATTATCAGTAACTCTTATAAATTCCCTACTTTTATGTATGTGTAAAACTAAATTATGACTCAAATATTTAACATCACCATTAGTAGTAGGAACACCTAAAATATTTTGAACCTAAAATCTTATAGGAGAGGAGACATTATTAGAATAAAAATTGCAGGACTAAGATAAGTTTGCTTTCTATCTAGACCACAAAATATAATGCTATAAATTCTATTGGATCACATTAATCTCAGTCAAATTAGCCTGAAAAAAAAGAACTAGATTATTATCATAAAGGAGGTGGCTAATAGCATAAGTATTTCTAGTGATTTAGATACCATGAAGATAAGAAGAATTTTAAGCATGAGTAGCAATCTTGAAAGAGTTTCAACCCCAATAATAACCAAATATGGAGAAATGAAATCACCTTATCTAAGACCTCTTTGAGGAATAATATTACCAAAAGGAACATTATTCAATAATAGATAATAAGTAACACAGTTTTATACAATATTAAATTATAAAATCGCTCAGAGAAACCCAAATGTCTTATAATTTTAATGATGAAGTTCCATTCCATACTATCATAAGCCTTTTGCATATCCATTTTGACTTCATGTAAACCACCTCTACCTCTTTTATTTTTAGTAGTATAAATAGTTTTTTTAGCAACAATAAAATTATCATATATCTATCTATTAGGAATAAAGGCAGATTGAAAAGGAGATATGAAATCTTTCAATTTACCCCTGAGTTTATTGGAGAGAATCTTGGAAATACCATTGTAGATGACATTATACAAGCTTATGGTTCTAAATTGATGAAACAAAAAACGATTACTCCCTTTTTCAATAAGAGTGATAAAAGTCTTGTTTAACACAGGGTTGAGGTAGCTAATCTTGAAAATGTTCTACATAACATCAATCAAACTTCCACCAGGAATGTCCCAATAATTTTTACATACCGATGACTCGATGAAAGTAGAGTTATCATTGCAATTTTCTTTTTAATCTTTACTCGTTTTATTTAATAAGTAGCATTTTTGAGATTAAAAATATTAAAATATAATTTTTTTAGTAAAAAGGGGTAAAAATATAATTTTTGGAATTTTTATGGATTGCTTATGAATTTTTAATATATAACTAATCAAAAGATGTCATGTGGACGCCACATGGGCATAAACTTGATATCATATGCTCTAACTCAACTGTAATATGTTCCAATCTTCCTACACCCTTTGGCTTCTTTAGCATACTCTTCAGGGGATGTGATGTGAGTACTATCACTATGTACAAAACCAAAGTCATATTGTAGCTTTCGTTTCACACTTTTAAGGAAAAAGCTAGTTTATCAATCATTGGGTATTGAATTTGTGTGCTGGTTAGGATATGGATGATATAATAAACAGGATGTTGAACTTTGTTTCTCTTTGTGAAAAGTATCGTACTTGATGTTAAAGGAGTAATGGTAAAGTATAAATATAATTTCTCTCTTGGATGGAGTTGACCCGTATAGAAGGTATGCCTAGATATTCTTTGATTCCCTAGAAGGCTTTATCATAATCTTCATTCTAAAAAAATGATGTGTTTTTTCTTAATAACTTGAATAATAATAGGCATTTGTTGGTGTATTTGGAAATAAACCAATCCCATGGACATAGATAAGGTATCCTAAGAATTTTCCTAGTGTAACACCAAAAACAAACTTTTTGGGATTAAGTCTCATTTCATACCTCCTAATGACTCCAAACATTTCTTCTAAGGCTTTAACATGGCCTATAGTTGTATAGACTTAATAAAAATATCATCTATATATGCCTCTATATTTTTACCCAGTTGGTCTTTCAATATTTTATTGACTAAATGCTGTTAAGTAGCCTTAGTATTCTTTAAATCAAAAGGCATTCATGGGTAACAAAAAGTATATTCTTAAATAAAAAATACATTTTTTCCTTATCTTTTGGATGCATCCTAATCTGATGATAACCAAAATAAGCATCAAGAAAACTCATTAAATTGAATCCAATAATGGCGTCAATAACTAGTGGTCAATACTTGATAGAGGAAAACAATCTTTTAGATAGCCATTGTTTATATTAGTGAAGGCTACACACATTCGTGGTGATCCACATTATTTTTTCACCAACACAACATTAGATAGTCATGTTGGATAATTTATCTCTTTGATAATCTTTTTTTTTCTTTAAGCATGGCCACCTGCATCTTGATCACCTCATTATTTTCCCTTTGGAATATTCTTTTCTTTTGTTAGACAGGTCTAACCTTGGGGTCAAAATTTAACTAATGTGTTACAATACCAGGGTCAATACCAGACATATCCCAAGTTTCCATGTGACACATTTGTGTTGGATTTTAAGAAATGTAACATTCGATCCTTGACCTCCACTTTTATGTTTGTGCTTGTTTTCAAGGAGTAGTCTTTTTCTTTATGATTGATTAGTACGATCTTGACCACATCCGTATCAACTGAACCTACTAAGCAGCCTTTGCTCACGCATCATTGTGAGGACATGTTCTATAGTTGCTACTTTAAGACTACATCTTTTATCTTGACATTATAAAAACTTATGGCTTTCTCTTGGTCATCCATTATTTCTTTTATACATTATTCAATTGGGTATTTGATAACTTGATGGTATATTGATGGGACAACTCTCATTTTATGTATTCAGGGCCTCTCCAATATTCCATAGTAGTGAACAGGTACATCAATTACCATGAAGTTCATCATGAGTATTGAACCAGTTACCATGACTGGTAGCATTATTGTTCTCATAGCATATATGGTATTTCTATTGAATCCCAAAAAAGGCAACTCCTTCTTGGTAATGTCACTGTCTTTTATCACTAGTGCCTTTATGGTTATGAGGAAATGAAGTTCCACTAAACTTCTAATATCAACTAAGATCCTACAAATGTCACATGATCGTACCTAAAGTGTACCTACTAGATGATCTTCATAAGGAGATGAAGTCTCATCATTATATAGGGAGTTTCACGCACTTCTTGGGCATACCTCTTTTGTGCATTATTGGAGGTTCTATTAAGCCCAATTCCTCTATTATAGAGTATATAGTCCTTACATTATCATTATTATGTGGTTCTAACCTATTAATAGGCAATACAAGTAATCTTAGCGCCTTCAGTTGAGGATGAAAATCCTTCCTTCTATTATCACTCCCTACAAGGTCACCCAGATATCTCCTAGATAACAGATCGTCAATATCTTTCTTTAAGTGTCTGTAGTCTTACGTCTCGTGAGCTATGTACTTATGAAAGATGCACCATTTAGAAGTATCTCTTAGAGAAGCCCTAATCTTTTGTGGCCATCTAACATTTTTCTTATTCTCTATCCTTAAATAGTCTGAGACAAGCTTGCACTTAGGGGTGGCCCCCTAAAAAGTGAGAGTTTTCTACTCCAAGGTTCAAAATTTCTAGACCAATGACCTCCTCATAGAATGTTTATTTTTGTTAGCAACCATTTTATCTTGAGCATTTTTCTAGACTTATATATTCTTCTTTTTTCTTTCTCCAAAGTAGCTTTCACAATTGTCTTACCTTTTCTATCAAGTTTTAGATCTCTTTTAAGGTTAAAAAATTTGTTGACTTTTCCATAAGCCTCTTACATAGTGTATGGGACAATCTTTGTCAATTTAGAAAATGAATCAGAGTTTCTTAACAAACCCTCTCTGCTATCAAACTTGGACAATCTACGATTTCTAACTTCTCGTCTGTGATTTTGTTCTATAGATTCATCATTTCCCAGAGTGATTGAGGAAATATGACGAGACTCCTTCCTCATAGGCTTGTTACTTGAGTAATTAATGATGAAAAACTTGAAAAATTATGTGAAGGAAGTTATAGTACGAGGTGTCATGTTATTGAACCACTTCTGCACACCATCATGTGAGGTAGTTGCTAAGAGTTTACACATTATAGCATGAACTTTCATTCATTAGTAATCAAGGCATTTAGAAGAACTAAATTTATTGGGAGGTTTATTATGTTTTATCTCTTCAGATAGAGGGGAAACGCATAATTGTTCACAATCTTTATTAACATCATATTGAGATTTACCCTTGTTCTATTTTCTATTCATTTCTTTGAGAACTTGGTCATATTTTCTGTTTGTTTTCTTGAAAGCATGGAAGCATTCTTCCTATAACCTCATTTTCTGGAGCAATTGTTCAATGTTATATCGAGCTGCATCTTACCCCAATTGAGCTGGTTATTCCTCAACTCAGCCATTGTGATGCAAGACCTCTTTCACTACATCTTCCACTCTTCCAAGTTCATTTATCCTCGGCACTAGCTTGACCTCCTTAATCAAATTATCAGCTCGATCAACCTGTGGAGCTACCTCTATTTGAACACGCAATGCCCTATTTTCTTATATCATTTTCTCAGGTTCTTTTTTGAGCTCGAGGAGTTATTGTGTCAATTATCTGTGAGGGTTAACCTCTTTTGGGAAGTTAGCGCGAGATTCAACTCAAATGTCCTCACATGTAGGTATGACGATATCCTCCAGTGCCAGCTCATTAGCTAGCCTTAATCTTTCACGAGCTCGAGTACCAATCGTGGTGAATGTCATTTGTAAAAGCGACGGTTAAGTGTTTTAGTTTTTGGGGTTTCTCTCTTAAAACTTGGGGTATATCCTAAGAAATACGTGGTTAAAAACAAAATCTCAACCTTTAAATTTTGAGTCCCACAGCGGATGCCAAAATGTTGGAATGATTAGATTTAGAGAGAGAAACTATAAAGATGTTAGAAAATGAGAGTGAGGTTGCTTGGAACATCTAGTTTCAAGGCACGAGCATGACACAAGGCTTAGACAATGTGTCTTATGGCTTGAGCACTATAAAGATCGGGCAATAAATTGTACCTTATGCTTAAACACTAACATTACTATTAAAAAAGACAAATAGCTCAATTGATTATGTTCATGTTTTATTTCTATAACATATTCCACTTCTAAAGTTCTACTTGTTTTGTTAAAAGTTTTGTTACACTCTTTTTTTAATATGAAACTACTCATTATTCATAGATGCAATTTTTATATATATTTGGAAGCGTATACATGCCTAACTTGCTAATGCCTTGAATCCGCATTTGACTTACCGAAGTCGTTCAGTTTTGTAATTGCAATAATAAAAAGAATAAATGAGCTTCACGTTCTTACTACTTGCTATTTATAAAACTTTATCGACTCAGAGTGCATGACTATTCATGTATATCTAAATCACAATCATATGCTTTGACTAAGAAACAAACGCAACAAGATCGACAATAATTTTGATTGCTTGTTGGGTTTGTTTTATTGAAATTAACATGCATGTGGTAGGAAGCCAAGGAGGGGAGACTTTTGATAATTATAAGAGCAATATTATGATGACTTTAATATCATTAATATACTTATTAGCTACTTAGCTAGCAATATCAACTCTAAGAATCTTCCTCAAATAAATATAGAAATATTGTTAAAAGACTCTGTCTTATCTTCTCTAATTAAAAAATAAAAAGTTTGTGATAGCTCATACCCCCAAATTTAATAAGAGATTGGGAACTAGGAAGGATAAGCTTGAAAAGAATTATTAGTTCTATTCTTACTCATCAGTTGCTAAGATTATTCTTTTTTTTTTTTCCTTTTTCTTTTTCGGGTCAAGAGTTGCTAACATGATGGGCATGAGAAAAAATAACACGAAACTGACAATTTTTATTTTTCTAAAAATATCACTATTTTCTTAGACATAGCGCACAAGATTAGATGAAGATTAATTTATACGAAGTTTCTTAGATGATTCGCACAACAGTCAATCAGTATTGGTCAATGACTAACCAACCTTTGTTAAATAGAAGTGTTAGTAATTAATCATGTGAGATGAAATTAATAATCATTTATATTTTTTAATATTTTTTTTAAGTGTAGACTGATTTGATTTTACAAAAGTGTATCATTTTAATTTTTCTCATTAGTGAGTTTCTTCTTTATTTTTTTGAAATGTTAATTAAACTTAAAAATTGTAATTGATTTTAGGTTGTCATAGTATTGGATCCCAACACCTTGGTGTTCTAATATCATAGAGAAGTATTAGAAACCAATTTTTCCAAACATTCAATCATATGGGAGGTAGGCCTAATAATTATTTATGATAGATCCATAAAATAATAATCAATAACTAGCCAATCAACATGTCATTGTTGGGAACAAGGAGAAAGCAGGGAGGTTGATTTTGAACCTTGACTCGTTAACCTTGATTTTGAACCTCTAGTAGTTTTGGGCAGAGGGGTGTTTAAATGTTGGTACAGAGTGGGGCTAAAAGATTGAATAGGTTCCACAGAAGTTGTAGGTTTAACAGGCTCCACAGTTGTAATGGGAGAATCAATGGTCATGATAGTTGAATTGCAATTAGTTTGTTTAAGAGAGTCAGAAATAAACTGGTTTAAGTTCATTTAAGAACTGGGATTGAGCTTGGATAACAGTCTCAGAAGTAGTAAGATCAGGAACTTTCATAATATCATTAGGAATTAGGTTCATAGAATCCTATAGATTTTGGGGATTATTTTCTTGAAATAATTATGGTTGAGAAAGGGTTCAGGTTATTCATCATGGTATTTCTAGGAAGATTTTATTGCTCCTCGTAGCATTAAAAAGATCCATGAAAAACCCATGAGCACTAGCCACTGCATTAAAGTGATCAGATTCATTCTGCACTGGAGTATTTTGAACTACAACAGATGAAATAACAAGGTTCTAATATCATAGCTTCATAGCCATGCTTAGAATTGTTACTAGTTAATTGTTAATTTGAACCTTAAAATTGATTCGAGCCTTCAAAAGGGACATCAACTCTCACGCCGCCAAGTCCATCTTGAATATCTATAAGATATGGTCAAATATTGGAGCAATCGTAGGTCCCGTCAGTCCACGTGTAAGTAGAAGAAAATAAATATTTTAAGTGCAATGGCATTAGAAAATAAAAATGTTAGTAACAATCATATTTGATAAATGCATCAAATATTTTTGCAGTTAAAATTTGACTATTTGGCCACATAAGTGATAAATAATTTTGCTTATAAATAGATAATATTTTTGTCTTAGAGAGACACATCAACACACCAAAAGAAAAGGAACAAAGTAAAACTAAAGGAACAATTTTCTTTGAAGAAAAAGAATGTTGTGTGTGTGAGAGAGTGTGAGAGAATATTTTAGAAAAATATTAGAACATTTTTCTAAAAGGGGAGTGATAAAATAGTGAGTTTGGAAAATACTTGTGAGATACTATTTTAGGTTTATCTCAATTTTTTATATTGCCTCTCACTTTGTACCCATTAATTTTATTAGTGGAAGAAATATTTTTCAGAGTTTGTCCTGTATACTTAGCTCAAATTAAAGAGTGAACCACGTTAAATTACCGATGTCATTATTTTACTGTATTGAATTTATTTTATTTTACCCGATGTGCCCAACAACTGGTATCAGAGCTAGTCTAGTAAAATTATTAGTATGCTCTGTGGTTACAACATAGATTGATCTACCACTCTAAAAAAGATTTTATTAGGTCCAGAACATATTTATTTACAAAAAAAGAAACACAGTGAGAAAAAAAATGTCAAACTAGGAGATAGATATTGAGAAATTTAATGACAATAATAATTTCTCTTTATGGCAAAGGAGGATGAATGATATTCTTATTCAATAAAAGGTCCATAAGGCATTGCTGGGGAAAGAAAAGAAGACACCAACCATCACTGAGGAACAATGGGAAGAGATAGATGAGATTGCAGCCAATACAATCCGTCTAAATCTCTCAGACACTGTCTTGCAAAATATTGAATCAAAAAATTGCAAGACTGCAAAAGAAACATAAGAGACTCTAGAAAACGTGTACATGTCAAAGAACCTTGCCAATAAATTTTATTTGTGGAAGGAGCTATATCAGATGAGGAAGAAAGATAATATGAGCATGATGCAACACGTTAGCAATTTCAATAACAAGCTTTCTCACTTAGCAAGATTCAATGTGAGTTTTAGTGATAAAGAGAAAGTTGTTATGTTGTTGGCATCACTACCCTCATCGTATAATCTCACAAAAACTCTAACTTATGCGAAGGACAAGATGGAGTTTGAAGTTGTTGTAGAAGCCCTGCTATCATATGAGAAACAAAACAGGAAGAGAGATTCAAAAACACAAGCTCTTATCACAGAGTCTAGAGGAAGGAGACAGTACAGAGAACAGAAATCTAAAGGCAAGAGTAGAGTCAAATCAAACAAATTTTCCAATGTTGAATGCCATCATTATAAGAGGAAGGGTCACATCAAGAAATTTTGTCGGGTGTTTAAGAAGAAATTGGAAACAAACAAAGGAAAAGTAGTGAAGAAATACGACATCAGTGATGATGAGTAAACAAATGCCATAGCCGAGTTAAATATCATTTATGATGAGGATTTTTTTAATCTTGTATCACACGAGACCAACTGGGTGATTGATAGTGGTGCTACAATTCACGTTACATCACATAGAGAAAGTTTCTCATCATACACACCTGAAATTTTTGGTGTTGTTAGAAAGGGAAATGAAGGCATATCAAATGTTATTGGTATAGGAGATGTTTGCTTGAAAATAGAGAATGGAACTAGACTATTGCTGAAGGATGTCTGGCTTATTCCTGATATGCACCTGAATTTGATCTCTATACGCAAACTTAGAAATTAAAGATATTGCAGCTCCTTCATTTATGACAAATAGAAACTTACAAAAGGCTCCTTACTAGTGGCTAGAGGTGAGAAGCATACACCTCTGTATATAATTCAATTGAAGCTCTCCACCAACACAGTAAATGTCGTGGAGAAAGATAGTGCAACTGAATTATAGTATAGGAGACTTAATCACATGGGTGAAAAAGGTATGACAAGTCTAGCCAAGAAGAAGATATTGCCTGATAGCTGGAAAGAAAAACAAAGTTTCTTTCAAGAATTCCCCTCATTCCAGAATGAATAATATTTTAGATTTAATCCATTCAAATTTGTGTGGACCAATCCCAAAGTCACTTAGTGGTGCTTAATACTTTGTGACTTTCATTGATGATCATTCAAGGAAGATGTGAGATTATCTTCTAAAGACAAAGGATCAGGTGCTAGATGTCTTCAAAGAATTTCATGCCTCAGTTGAGAGATAGACTTGAAAGAAACTAAAGTGCATCCAGAAAAACAATGGTGGAGAATACATAGGACCTTTTCATGCTTACTACAAAAGCATGGTATTCAACATCAGTTGACACCTCACTTCCAAAGACATCGCAGTGGAATGACTTAGCTGAGAGGATGAAGAGAACTTTAATGGAGAGAGTTAGATGTCTAATCTCACATGAAAAGTTTCCTAAAACTTTCCAAGGTAGAGGCATACTCACAGTTGCACATGTTTTGAATCTTTCACCATGTACTCTTCTCAAGATGGATGTTCCAGATAAAGTGTAGTAGTTAAGAAAGTGATCATCTGCTAGTGTTTGGCTGTAAAGCATTTGGTCATATCCCCAAGGATGAGAAATCTAAACTTGATGCCAAAACAAGATAGTGTATTTTTATTGGCTATGGTCAAGATCAATTTGGCTATAGATTTTATGATCCGGTTGTAAAGAGACTTGTCAGAAGCCATGACACTACATTTGTTGAAGATATTGTCAAAATGAAGAAAGATGTTCCTAATTCCAGTGGTGACTCATCAAATTTGAAATTAATTCCTCTAACATCAGTGCCAAGATAAGTTGGAGATGAAGACCAGGTTTATCCTCTTAATAAAGATGATGCTCAAATAGAAGTTGGTTTTGAAGATGAGGGAAATGATGATGTTTATTATCCAATACCAACACCTGCGACTTATTTTATTCCATAGAGAAGAAGTGGTAGATCAAGATGACCTTCAACTACATATCCTCCAGATGAGTATGTAATTTTCACTGATGGTGGAGAACCTAAGAGTTATGAAGAAGCTATAGATGACGAATCTAAACAAAAACAGATTGAATCCATGCAAGATGAGATGAAGTCTTTGAATGAGAACAAAACTTTTGAGCTGATGAAACTACCCAAAGGGAAGAAGGCTTTGAAAAATAAATGGGTGTTCAAGGTGAAACATGAAGAAAACAGTTCTAGTCTGCAATATAAAGCCAGACTGATTATCAAGGGATTCAACCAAAGAAAATGAGTTGACTTTGATGAGATTTTCTCACCAGTTGTTAAAATGAAATCCATCCGTACTGTGCTGGGGTTAGCAAAAAGTCTTGACTTGAAGGTTGAGAAAATGGATGTCAAAATTGGTTTCCTACATGGTGACTTAGAAAAAGAGATATATATGGAGCATCCAAAGGGTTTCAAACAAAAGGGAAAAAAGGATAATGTTTGTAAATTTAAGAAAAGCCTTTACGGCTTAAAAAAGGCACTGAGACAATGATATAAGAAGTTTGAGTCTGTTATGGGAGAGCAAGGCTACAAAAAGACTACTTCAGACTATTATGTTTTTGTGCAAAAATTCTTTGATGATGATTTAACATTATTTTGCTCTATGTGGATGATATAATGATTGTTGGCCAGAACATTTCTAGAATCAACAACTTGAAAAATAAGTTGAGTAAGCCTTTTTACATGAAAGCTTGGGGCCAACAAAGGAGATTCTTGGCATAAGTATTATTAGAGATAGAGGTGCCAAGAAATTATGGTTGTCACTGGAGAAGTACATTGAGAAAGTACTTCAGAGATTTCATATGGACAAGGCTAAAGAGATTAGTTGTCCTCTTGCTAACCACTTTAACTTAAGTTCTAAGCAAAGCCCTTCTATAGACAAAGAGAAGTAAGAGATGGAAAAGGTTCCATATGCTTCATTAGTTGGAAGTCTGATGTATGCCGTGGTTTGTACACGGCTAGATATCGCTTATACAGTTGGAGTTATGAGTAGATTTCTTTCAAATCCTAGAAAGAAACATTGGGTTGTAGTGAAATGGATTTTCAAGTATCTTCAAGGTTCTTCCAAAATATACTTATGTTTTGAAATGAAAACCCTATTTTAGTTGGATACACTAATGCATATATGACTAGCGATGTGGATTCTAGAAAATCCACTTCAGGTTACCTGATTACATTTACATGGGAAGTTGTGTCATGGTAGTCAAAGTTACAAAACTTTGTTGCATTGTCCACTACAGAAGTAGAGTTTATAGTAGCAACAAAAGCATGTAAAAAGTTACTATGGATGAAAAATTTCTTGAAAGAACTTGGTTTACAACAAGACAGTTACTAGCTATTTTGTGATAGTCAAAGTGCTATCCATCTTGGAAAGAATACCTCATTTCATTCGAGATCAAAACATATTTATGTGAGATATCACTGGATTAGGGATGTAATGGAGAAGAAGCTACTACAGCTTGAGAAGATTCATACAAAGGAAAATGGATCAGATATGTTGACAAAAATTCTTCTAAGATAGAAATTTGAATAATGTTGTTTAGTTGCTGGATTGGTGTAGCCCTTCACGTAGTCGGGTGATAAGCACAATTAAGTCCTCGGTAACAGTGCCAAAAACTTGATGAGATAATATCGGTAATACCGATCATGCAGATACTTTGATTTTATATTTGTATAACTCTCGCAAGTGCACAAATCATTTTATAGCAAATGATATATATACTCCCAAGGTCAATCTAAGAAATGAATATATGTGCTTTTAATTTATTATTCAAACTTTTAAAAACAAAATTAAATCGTAAACATTTTGTCACAATATTTTGGTTTTTGTTTCCTAATCTAATTGCATAAAAATAAATATAGATATGATCAATAAATAATTATGCAAAATTTTATCATTCATAACAGTGGAGTATTAATGGATATAATAATTAAGTTAATTATGCTTACTCATATTATTTAGGTTATTAAAGATATAAATTGATATTCATTGATTCTCTCTTTTTATTAAATAAATATCACCTTTGGTGGGATTAAATATTCTTTGTTAATTAAATAATTCAATTAACACCTATGGGTAGGGTCGATAATTAATTTGGTTAATTGAATTATTTCCTTTTTTCTAAGAGATTGAAAATGAACCATTTAAATGCCACCTTTGGTGGGGTTAGACATTTTAAAATTTATTCAAGGTATTCAAATTAAACCTAAGAATTTAATTATCTGAGTACTAATTTTCAAGTTTTAAAACCATTATTGAAAATATGTTGTCAATAAATTTTAGAATAATAGTTCTTATAAAAAAATTTGAAATAGAGCTTCATTCTAACTACGGGACGATTGTACCAACAAATAAAATAACATTACTCTAAATTAGATTGAATAATTAAACCTTAAAATCTAATTTTCAAATTTAAGTTTTTAATGAAAAATAATGCATTTGTCTCTAACATCCTTAATATAAAATCTTGAATAAAAACAAAATCAATTTATTTTATAGAGATGTTTCACCTATTTAATATTTCATAAGCATAATAACGATATTATTATATTATATTTACAAACTCTTAGCCATGTTAAATTTGATCATAGACAAATCAAACATAACATGTAAGAATAAAACATAAAACATAACGGTAAAGAATTCATTTTAAAATTAATTTTAAAATTATACCTTCAAAGAATCCTTACAGAATTTTGATCCTAATTCTATTTTTGGAAAACCTCCAAACGGATTTTCATTTCTATTTATTGAATCAAAAATTAAAAATCTATAAAAGCATAGCTAGTTCTTCTCAAAAAGAGAATAACTTTAAAACTAAAAAAAGAAAACTTTCTAGAGAGAGAAAGAGCTGAAAAATTTGTTTGTTTTACAATGGGGAAGAGGGTCCTTTTATAGGTAGTAAAATATTTCAAAAATTGATTTTGGATGCATTTGGACAGGCTGGCATACGTGTGGGGTGCAAAAGTTGTGACAGATGAGCTTTTGGTGCGCGCGGGACACGATGCCGGTGTGTGCTAGATGCACTCATATGGGTGTTTTCTAGGCATGTGCCAGCTGTATGTGGGCGTGCACGCGTGGGGATTCGGCGTGAATAGGAATTTGCGGGTGGAATTTAAACGTTTTTGACTGTTTTGACCCATTTTGTCTAATTTTTTCATTTTTTAGAATTTTCCTCATTTATTTTGTCAACATAATTGTGATGTATTACTTCCAATATTTTTTCTTCGAGTCTTTAAGTTTTTTTTGAATGAAAATACTTTAAAAACAATTCAAATACCCATGATTTTGAAAAGACAAATTTATATAAAAATATGATAAAATCATACAAATATAAATCTATTTAATCAATTAAAGTACCTTAAATCGTGATAATTTTAGTGCTTTTTAAGCACTCATTATTGGGAGGAGGAGATATATAGGTCTCGACCACATGGAAGGGGAAGAAAATAAATATGCTAGGCACAACCACATTTGAAAATAAACATGTTAGGTGCAACCAAATTTGAAAATAAAAATATTAGGTGCAATCACATTTGATAAATGCATCAAATATTTTTGTAGCTAAAATTTGGCTAGCTATGTAGTCAATTTTTGGCCACATAAGGGATAGGAAATGTTTTTGCCTTAGAGAGACACACCAACACACCAAATGAAGAGAAGCAAAGCAAAACCAGTTAAATAATTTTCTTTGAAGAAAAATAGTGTTGTGCGTGAGAGAGAGAGAGAGAGAGAGAGAATATTGAGATATTTTTCTAAAAGGGGAGTGATAAAATAGTGAGTTTAGAAAACACTTGTGTGACACTATTTTGGATTTATCTCAATTTTTTGTATTACCTCTAACTCTTGAACTCATTAATTTTATTAGTGGAAGAAACATTTTTTAGAGTTTGTCCCATGGACTTACCCCAAATTAAAGAGTAAATCACATTAAATTACTGATGTCATTATTTTACTCTATTGAATTTATTTTATTTGCACCCGTTATTCCAAATAGAAATTTACCTAAGGCTAACCTTAAGCCATAAGCCATACAGGGGATGTTGATAATAATCATTTAAAGTGATATAAGCTACACAAGTAGCTTGGCATTGACAAGTAAAATGGCTTAATAAGCTACAATTATGACAGAATTTAGAAACTCTCTCATACCTACATTGGATCAGTTTTGTTTCATAACTTCTCCACCAAGTAGAGATCTCATAACAATTGGTTCAATTTTAGCTCTACCAAACCTCTACTTAAGCAAACAAAATGGTGGTGCAATAACCCAAAATCTATTGAACAATCTTAAACCCCAATTTTTGCTAAAAATCTTGTTCATTCCTCCATTTCATATACAAGTTTTTTTAATCTTTCTTTATTTAGTTTTTCATTATTATAATGATGGTTCTTGTAGAATCTATGTATAGTTTAATTACTAATGTGATTGTGGGAAATTACAAACCCTACATTATGAATTAATTAATTTAATGTCATGAATTATTTTAGTTTTAATTCTAGATTCTTGATAATAAATTATTTTAATTTCAATTCTTAATTCTTGATGTGTTTAAGACTATGTTTGAATGCAAGATGTGCTTAAAAAGGAAATCCTGAAACTCTTAGAAGTAGGAGTTATATACCTATTACTAATAGTAAATGGGTTAGTCTAATTCATATGGTACCAAAAAATATTTAATATAATAGTTGTGAAAAATGATAAGAATGAATTAGTACCTACTAAGACAATCATAAGATGGAGAATGTGTAAATATATCTAGAAATTGAATTTATACACCAAAAAGTATCACTTTCTTCTTACATTTCTTAATCAGATGTTATAAAGATTAACTGAGCATGAATTTTATTGTTTTCTAGATGGATTTTTAGGATATTGTTAGGTAACTATTGCAATAGATGACTAGGAGAAGATCACTTTCACATGTTCTTTTGGGACATTTTCTTTCAGAAGGATGTCATTTGGGTTATGCAATGCCATGTTTTAGAGATGTATAATGTTAATCTTCTTGAACATGGTGGAAAAATTCATTGAGATATTTATAGATGATTTTTATATTTTGGAACCTCATTTGATGATTGCTTTCATAAATTGACTTTAGTTTTAATATATTGCATTGAATGTAACCTAACACTGTTGGTAGAAAAATCATTTCATGATACAACAGAGGATTATATTAGGACATGTAATTTCTAACAAAGGAATTGAAGTTGATAAGGAAAAAACTGAATTGGTTGCTAAACTACACCCTTACATCTATTAAGGGGATTAGGAGCTTATTGGGACATGCAAAATTCAATAGGCGATCTATTAAAGATTTTTCTAAAATAAGTCATCCTTTTATGTAACTTGTTGTTCAAATATGTCTTTTTTGATTTTAACGATAATTGCCTTATCACCATTAATATTTTGAAGGATAAATTAACATCTGACCCAATTATTATGACACCTAATTAGTTAATGTGTGATGCTTCTGATTATGCTATAAGAGTAGTTTTGCAACAGAGAGCGAATAAGCATTCACATGTCATATATTACGTTAAAAAAGTACTTAATGATGCCAAAAGTAATTATTCCATCACTAAGAAAGAATTATTGGCTATTGTGTTTTCTTTAGACAAATTTAGGTCTTACTTAGTTGGTTCTAAAGTAATTATGCATTATGGTCATGCTACTTTGTAATATATGTTAAGTAAATCTAATACTAAGTCAAGATTAATAAGGGGGTTTTACTCTTACAAGAATTTGACCTAGAGATCAAAGACAAGAAATGTAGTGAAAATTTTGGTAACTGCTCATTTTTCTATGTTAATTTTTGAATTCAATTCTCTTGAGGTGAGAGTAAAGATGATATTATTGAAGTTTTTCCTAATGAACAAACTATTTTCAATAGGCCCTAACCTATAGTATACTAACATAGTAAATTATCTTGCTATTGGTGTTTTGGAGACCTAACCTTTCTTCTCAAAAAAATAAAAAAAGGTTCTTACATTATTTCTAGTAATACTTCTGGGATGACACTTATCAATTCAAGATTGGCCAAGATCAAAACATATGGAGGTGTATGCCTAAAGAGGAATATAAGAGCATTTTGACATTTTGTCATGAACTTCACTATGGGGGCCATTTTTGGTGGTAAGAAAATGACCCTTAAGGTATTATAATCTAGATTTTATTGGCCAACTCCTTTTAAAGATGCTTGTATATTTTACATGCAATGTGATAGATGTCAAAGGACAGTAATATAAGCAAACAAGATGAAATGCCTTTGACATCTAATTTAGTTGTTGAACTATTTGATGTATGAGGATTGACTTCATGGGTCCCTTTCCCTTGTGTTTTTGGTAATGAACATATTCTGGTAGCTATTGATTATGTGTTCATGTGGGAAGAAGATATACTCACTAAAACAAATGATTCTAACGTTATTGTGAAATTCTTGAAGGATTTGATATTTAGCAGGTTCGGGACACCTAGAGAAATAATAAGTGATGGAAGGAGCCATTTTTGTAACAAAATGTTCGATAGGGTACTGAAAAATTATAACATCACACATAAAGTGACAACTCCATATCACCCACAAAACTTCTGGTCAAGTGAGAGTGAGTAATAGGAAAATCAAAGGGATTTAGGAATGTATTATGTGCCCTTTAAGGAAAGATTGGGCAATCAAGTTGTATGATGCCTTATGGGCATACTGTGCAACTTTCAAAACACCCATTGGGATGAGCCCTTATAGGTTAATCTTTGGAAAATCATGCCACCTACTCGTTGAACTTGAACACTAGGATCATTAGGAAACTAAAGAATTAGACATGGATTTAGATGAAGCTAGAGAGAAGTTTTTGATCCACCTTAGTGAGCTTGAAGAGATTAGGGACAAAGCCTGTGAAAATGTAAATTTGTATAAAGAGCTCACTAAGAACTATAATGACAAAAGGCTAGTTCATAAAATTTTCATCTTGGAATGAAAGTTTTTTTATTTAACTCTCGTCTGAAAATTTTAAGGAAAACTTCAATCAAGATGTGGTGGACCATTCATGATTAACCAAGTATTCCCACATGAAATAGTAGAGTTTCTATATCATAATTAACAAATAACATTCAAGGTCATTGGGTATTGTGTGAAGCCTTATTTAGAAGAAGGACACATTGTAGTTGACATTGAGTCCATATAGTTGTACAAGCTTATGCATCATACACAACTACATCTTGTTAAGATGTTAAAAATGGCGCTTGATGAGAGATATCCCATTGTTTTTAGGTAAAATTATTTACTTATTTCTAATTTTATTTTTGTGTTATGTTATTTTTCATTTCATGTAATTTGTTTTTTTTGGTTTATTTTATTTTTCTATTATATAAACAATGTCTATTTTATTTAGAACCGTTGAATTTTATAACTATTTGTTGAGATCTGTAAGAAGTACAAAACATTTGTCTCTTTAGATTAAAATGATTGAAATGATGGATGCACCTGAATTTTCACATCAAGACATAATCACATACAACAAATGGATAACTTTTTTTTTCTTCTTTCTTCTTTATCTTTAATTTGCATTTTTTTACATAGAAGGTAATGTAAATTATAAGTTACAAGTGTGAAAAATTATATTACATAAATTTTGGCAATTTTAAATTTTTTCTTATACATATCTTTACATTGTCACTTATTTTTTATTTTTTATTTTCATTTTTTTATATTTGTTTTTATTGGTTTAAGCAAATAATTAAGTCTTTGCACAATTAGATTAATATTTTGAACATATAATTGATTAATGTAATAATTAGTTATTTTTTGTCATAATTTATATTTTGTGATAAGATTTGAAATTGATGTTTAGGAATCAAAATAGTAAAGATTACCTTGTAAGAATATTTTAAGCCTTCATCACTCCATTATGAGAGATAATATGTTTGTACTCCTTTAAACATCTTCTTATAATTTAAATTCCTAGATGATCTTTATAAGTTTTTATATTAAATGTTAGGATTTTTACATATAATAAAGTACCTTATACTTATTTTTATTGTTAAATTAAATTATTTAAGTAGAAATTAAAAATGTATGTCTTCTTTATTCATCCATGACTTCTACAAAAGAGATATATATGGGGTTCCTTAAAACCAATACAAAAAAAATCAAAATTAACCGCTCATCAAAATCTTACAAATATGTACTTGAATCCACTCTCTAAAATAAGAAGAATCTCTTATTAAAAAAACAAGAGAGAAAAATAAATAATATAAACTAAATACTATAACCAAAAAATCCTCAAAGTTGTTTTATGTGATGATTTTTAATTTATGCATGAAAATAGTATTTGATTTCTTTATAAATCTTATCATTTGATTCCTTTCATGAGATCAATGTTATGCATTATTTTGAGCATTTCTTCTTTAAACATATGTGAAGCTATTAGCTCATTTCTTTACATAAAATCTATTTGCATATAGCTTTGATTGAGTGCTTAAACCTATAGGATTAGTATAATGTTGAGATATGACTTGTGATTACTAGAATCAAAGCGAATTTTAATTTCAAACACTAAAATTAAGTAAATCAATATTGATGCATTTTTATGTGAACTATGAATTATTGATTTTTAGCTAATTTTTACAATAAACTATGAACATTTAGAATATTCTTTTTAACTTATGCTTTTGATTTTAATTATGAACTTAAAAGATACTAGAAGCATAAAAAGTTATGTTATTTTACTTTTCATTTCTTATTTTTACTTTATTAAATTTTTGTTTTTATTTGTTATTTGTTTGTTTGTTGTTATTATTATTTTTTTTAATTTTTGTGTTTTAGTTTGATGTTTGCAGGTATCATATCTAAAAACTCTCGCGAGACTTTAAACTCGTCCACTAAGGCAACCTAGAGGTTTAAAGACTTGTTGCATATGTTAAATGCAACCATATCAATCTATGAAAATGATTTAGGACATTTTAATTTTCTTTATTATATTTTTTCGCTCTCCTTATTAAGAGACTAGCAAGAAGTTGGTTGGAGGTTGTAATGAGGACTTAAAAAGTACTAAATATTACATGATTTATATATACTTTAGTATTAAAATAGATTGACATTTGTATAATTTTATTATTATTTTAGCAAATCTTTATTTTCTGAATTACGAGTATATTTTATTATTTTTCATATATATCTAGCTTTAAAATGATTCGAATAATAAATACTTGAAGAATTGTACACTTAATTATAACCAAGAAGAATACAAAAAAAATATGTAAGCTTAACATATGTACCAACCAATCTTGTAAGAGGTAGACACAAAAAGAATTTAGAAACATGTAATTTAACACACATCGCAAAGGTGAAATATTAATTATGTAATGCAAGATAATTGGATTGTAATTTGAACAAGTACTAAATAAATGCATGTCATGGCAGCAAAAAAATGTGTGCCGCGATGGCCGATAATTTCTCACCAACAATCCATAAATTTTCCTCACTTTAGTGTGTGTTTTTGGCTATAAAAAAGCCCTCACCCCTTAGTGTTCAACATCCCTATCAAGTGTTCATTTCTGAGTTCCTAATTTTCTTTGGTTTTATTCTTTCAATGTTTTTCTCTCAATTTGGAGAGTTAAGCAAGTTTTAGTTTATGTTTAGTTTATAAACAGTTTAGATTAAGTCATAAAAAATAAGTGACAACAACATGAGATTTTTCAGATAGTAGATTACTATAGAAGTTGTATGTATAAATATAGTTGAGATATTAATTTTAATTCTATTCTATTTATAGATTTAATTTTATGTATCTTTTTAAATGTTACATTTAAGATATTGGCCAATTATTAAACACAATTATTTTCTACTCAATAATTTTACAAAATTTATTATTGAAAATATATTAACAACATATTTTTTATAATAAATTTAAAATATAAAAATTAGGTTTTAGAAACATTGATCTAGATCTAATTTAGAGGTACATTCTATTTCAAAGTTTTTACAAGATTTATTAGTATAAAATATATTGAGGACATAATTTTTTAAATAAACTTATAATACGAAAGTTAGATTTTAGATACATCAAATTAAGAACTATTTTAGACAACTTGAATATATAGTTAAATTGTCGGCCCATCAAAAGTAGCAAGTTAAATGGCTTGATAAATTTTTTAAAAATAAGCATAATTTAATTAAAAATAATTATTGACCCTACCAAAGATGTCAAGTGGTTTTAATTAATGAAGAATAAAATCCCTATCAAATGTGTTATTTATACATATAAGAAAGAATCAATAATATGGATTTATATTTTATCAAACTAATTAATTCTACTAAATTTAATCAAATATCTAAATATTCTATTAATTCTTTAATGATTAATAAATTGCATGTTTGCCTACAATTTATATAAATCAATCTATCATTTATCATTTATTATTTTATGTCAATGATTAGATTTTTTCAAACCAAAACAATTGTAACAGAATGTTTAGATTTATTTTTCATTTATAAGAATTTTGTTAAATTATTTAAAAACCATGTAATTTCATTTTAGGCCGAACTTAAAAGTATACTTAGTGACATTTTAGAAAGTGATTTCTGCACTTGTGGCTTATTATAACTTTTACAAAATTTGACCATTAAGTTTTTATGCATCATCTAACTATAAAAACTATTGTGTTACCCCTATACAGGTACATAACGACAGGCTACACACCATCAAACATGCAACATACATGCTCTAGTTCACATAACTCTCATTGAATTCATGCTACACTTTCCCTATGTGTATGCAAGTTAGAAAACAACAATGCAATGTACCCTACAACCATAACTCATGCAACACACAGGAAAATAACAACCAATTAGTTGTGCAAACAAACATCTCCCATTTTTTACATAAAAAGTCAAAGAAACACTCCTATATGAGAGGGGAAAAAGGCATACAATCATGCAATAATCTTAACACTCATGCAATCATCAACGAATATTAAAGCAATAATACCAAGGCAATAAGCAACACAACAACCATAGACAACAAAACTAAGTATAGAAACACCAACATACAATTTTTCATTAAAAGGTTTTGTAGTACATTTTACATTTTTTTTAATAAGAGAAAAGAAAAGGTACATCAAAAAAGAAAAATAATAAGAAAATCAGCACTTTCTTCCACCCTCTCCATGCATACTTGATATGAAACATATGAAATCAATGATAAAAATTGGTTTTCATGATTAGGATAAGGAATGTAACATGTGATATGCTTGATAATTTTGATTGAATTGGTTCAACTTTTTATGCACATGTTCATGATTGATTTTGGTGTTCTTATTGAAAGAGAACTTGTAGTGAGTTATGCGATTCGATGAGATTTGCCAAGTTTTAGAATCTATTTGATCATCCCTTGAGGCAAAATCCTAAATAGTATTTAACAAGAGAAATGATTTAGGCCTTATTTGGATCGATTGAGCCTTTCATGCTAACCATTGTTAATATCTTTAGTCACCAATTTGAGTCTAACAAAGAACATTTCATACCTTTAAGCCACATTTAATGCCTAACTAATAAGTATTACCTTTACCCTGGTACCTTTAGCTTGTATGAAAAGAAAAAAATGCAATCATATGTTATGATATAGAGTAAGGATAAATGTAATGCACAAAAAAAATCAAAACTCACAACACAATTATCCCATTAAAGAAAAAGAAAATAGAATTAAAAATAAGTTTGGAGGTGTTATGAAGTTACAAAAAAAAGACGTGGAATAAAATAATATGAAAATAATGACAATAGAGGGTGCCCTAAAATATCAAGTTAAAGATCAATTGTAGTTAAAAAGTGCATGATGAAAAAAAAAGCTAAGGTGTGAAAATAGCCTAAATGTCTTCATTTATCGACCCCCACCTGAACCTTACATTACAAGCATGTAAAGTATTTATTGATCTTTAGCTAAGTGCATATTTATATTAATGGAGAAGGATGTGAAAAATAAACTTATGAGACTTGTTCTAAGATTGAATTGATTAGCATTCTCATATAGGTTGATTTCGTGTGTGCATTGGATGATATCATGTGCAGCACACACATATGAATCAATTTTTCAAAAACCTTGCATATCTTTGTATTGATAGAATGTTGATTGATGAATATGTGAACCTCCTTATTATAGGATTATACGACTTTTGAGAGGAATAGTTTCATAAAATATGCATGTACTAATAGAAGTATATTTATGAATATCTTACCCATGTTATTTTATTTAGTTATACTTGGTTTTACTTGAGGACAAAAAAAAGTTAAGTTTAAGGATGTGACAACTTTATGAAAGTAGAGTCATTAGCGCACTTTTTTACTTAATATTTACTTGTTTTATTCAATAAATAGTATTTTTGGGGCAAAAATATTAAAATATAAATTTTTTAATGAAAAGGGGTGAAAATATAATTTTTGGGATTTTTTGCAATTTTTATAAATTTTTAATGCAGAACTAATCAGGGGCTTCCACGTGGCATGCCACACATGCAGAGGATTTCTTTTCCTCTAGATTTTTCTTCAATGTGCTTATCTCATGCTCTCTTTTTTTCAAGGCTTTCCAAGGCCATTTTCTTTAATTTTTCAAACTTGATATGCTCAAATAGGAGCACATTGAAGGAGTCAAGAAATTCATCTTGCTTGTTATCATCATTAGCTTCAGTTGTAACCTCTTAAAAATCTGAGGAAGCAGTCGGAGGATCAATAACACTACTAGAGGCAATGAAGGTAAGAAAATTAGTGTCATCCTCATTATCACTACTAGCACTATCAAAAATAATAACCCTAACTTTCATGGCACGATTGTTTGTACATTTTTGTTTCTAGAAATAATTTGTAGCAATGTGTCTAGGCTTCCCATATTCGAAACATGTGATCTTGTTCAAGTGGCCTTTTTAGACTTCTCAGATTCATTATTTGAGTCTTTATTAGCTTTTGTAGATTTTGAGGCTTTATAGTTTGAAGTATCTCTTCCAATACTCCCAAAGGAAGGTTTCTTCTTTCTAAAGAATCTAGTGAATCTTTAGTCAAGGAAAGTCATCTCCTCATCGTAGGTAACAAAGTCATCATTACCACTAACTGTGACACAAACATCTTTTCTCGAATCAATTCCCTCAGTTGTCTTGAGAGGCAAGTTTTTTCTTTTCCAATAAGTAATTTGTTCTTGTTTTGGCAATAGGTGATGTAGTTCAAAGACTTATAGGTCACCAAATAGCTCATTCACCGTGAGCTTACTAGGTTTGTGCATTGACTCATAAATTTAGCATGAAACCTATATAATAGGCTGGCAATGATATTTTCAATCTATTTTTCTTCGCTAATTGGTCTACTTAGGTTGTATGAACAATTGACATTGTATGAGACCATGCATAGAACAAATCAAAAGTCTTGTCCTCCTACACGATGCATAGCTCAAAATCTCTATTCAATTTTAGAATTTTGGATCTCTTTATAGCAGATGTTCCTTCATGAGTTGTCTCTAAAATGTCCATGCCTTCTTAGAGGTAGTACAACTTTATATTCTTTTAAACTTATCAGGCATAACAATCTTGATCATTGCATATAAATCCATTCAAAATCCTTACTTTCTTCCTTAATCCACTCAATCATAGGTTTTGGAAACATAGTATTATTGGATAGGGTTTTAAGTTTGGTATGCCCAGCCGTTTTTGACAAGAAACCATACACGATCTTTGAGGGACCATAAAAAGGCCCTCATTTGTGATTTTTAATAAGCATAGTTCAGCTCTTTGAAAAGTGAAGTCTACCTACATTACCTCCTAATCTCGATTATATTAGAGAGAATATGTGTGTGTGAATATTGAGTTAAAAACATCAACACCAGAGAAATTAAGCCCAAAAAGGTTACACCTACTATGATACCAATTGAAGGAGTATATGACCATGTACACTACCAGGGTAAGGAGTACAAACTCTTTATGGGCTTAGCCCAAACTCTCACTAATAGAAAAGTAAAATACTTTAAAAAAAAGCAACAAAAGCACAAATAATATAATATTGGATAAGTACATAACTTTTCACAACAGATATTATACAATCAACAAAAAGCATGAAAATAGAAAATGTTTTCTAATCAAAGTTTAAACTTTAGTATGTTGTAACATACACATCTTTAACTCATATTATACTAGCATAACAATTGATCATGCATAACAAGTGATGTAATAAGGTAAATCTAAATAGAAACCATATCTATGTAGTAACATCCTCGAGTTTCTTAAGACAATCGCTTAGTAGAAAATAATCTATTAAACAATAAAACAATTACAACTCTAAAAAAAATAAAACTACTATTACCTCTATTAGTTGGAACCTCTGTCCCAATTGTTGGTTACTACTCTTTCTTGTTGTTTCCACAATGACCTGGTTCGACTCAGGATCTGGCTCTCCTCCCTAGCTAACACTACCCAATTGGTGTGATTAGTAGCCACAAATTAGTATCATGAAATATAGTTATAGAACGATAAACCTTAATGATCACTCTCAAACACAAGGTACCAAAGGACATATTATCCTCCATAGATCTCAAATAATGTATAGGAGACACACAATCAAACCACTTACACACACAGATTATGATTTGATCACTAAGCTCACTAAACAACACATACTCAAATGTAGGCTCTCCAAATTATTAAGAAATAGATATAATTCTTACTACAAATTTTGCTAGAGTTTTTATACTAAAATCATTAGGTAAAGAAAAGAGAGAAGTGGGGATATTTATAGAAATGGATCGGCCACCTTACCAGCTACCTTATCATGGACCTCGCCAAGTGTGGCTGTGAGGATGGTGACGAGGTGCTCAAAAATCACATTTTTTATTTCCAAAGACTGTCAATTAATTTCTATAAATATTTGCACCCATAACAAAACAAAAACATGAGCAACAACATCGACAAGTGAGCATAAAAAACCTTGTATGCATACTATGAAAGCCAACCATGTGGTGTGTGTAAATATGCTCGCATGCTAACTATACCTAACTATATGCATGTGTGTATTATTGATTTGTAGTAACTAACCTTACATAGATGAAGATAAAGTACTGAGTAAAAATAGACAAATATTGTGTTTTGTACATCAAAAACCAACATACAGATACATACTATAATAGGAATTAAAAAGAGAAGTATTATAATGATAATTCTATAGGTCATGCGAATAAGTTCTATAATCTAACCATTGAGAATAACACATAGAAATTAACTACAAGAGGTAATTACTGAAGTGAAGTGAGTGTTAAAATGTACGACAATGCTCACAATATCACTAAATCATCGATTAGAGAAAGAAGCACTCAATTGAAGTGAACAACTACCATAATAATGATCAAGACCTACCAATAAGCCAGCCATCTCAGTGAGATCATGAGAGAAAATGTTTGAAAACTCGTTAGAAAGATCCAAAGAGATGAGATTTTAAAACTCAAAAGGGATGATAGGAAAAAAAGTTTCTCAACATCCAAAAGAGATAATATCCTAATTACATCATCTCAATAAAGAGTAGTCTCTAGTAAAGTATTTCTGAGGAGCCGATAACTCTATGAAAATAGAGTCATTAACAAAGTTTTTTACTTAATATTTACTTGTTTCATTCAATAAATAGTATTTTTGGAGCTAAAAATATTAAAATATAAACTTTTTAGTGAAAAGGGATGAAAATATAATTTTTAGAATTTTTATGAAATTTCAACACAAGACCAATCAAGAGTCGTCATGTGGCATGCAACGTAAGTATAGGAGCTGATTGGGAAAGCCATGTGAACACCAAGCAAGAAGGGACAAAAAATCACATTATACCGCGTGTGAGGAGGATGAAACACATACCATATGTTAGCACCACGCTCAATCCTAGTTCGGAGTGTGGTCAAACTTTTCTACCACGTATCACCTCCCGATTATTTGTCGCATTCCACCCATGTGCCATTACATCCATTTCCTCAAATCAAATCACACTGCGTGGTGATGATTTAGCAA
Organism: Hippophae gyantsensis; assembly: GCA_030763125.1. Taxonomy (NCBI): domain Eukaryota; kingdom Viridiplantae; phylum Streptophyta; class Magnoliopsida; order Rosales; family Elaeagnaceae; genus Hippophae; species Hippophae gyantsensis. Next base: position 15,977,272 of record CM061033.1, on the reverse strand, counting down.
ACGTTCACTCTGACTTGTCTCCTCTGCCACACGACGCTCTCTGATTTTTCCAATGAATTTCTCCTACCACATGTCAAATTATGATTGGTTGCTCTTGTCAGTTTTTCTTGTTTTGATCTCAGCCCTTGATTTTACGGTTTAGATCGTACTTGAGTAATATTTAAGCCCCTAATCACCCCATAAAACATAAGGGGACGTCATTAGCATAATTTTGGTCTCATTTTGGAGCTAAAGAGGGAGAAAAACATAGAAAAATTAAAGAGGGGATACAATTTTGGTAGAGATTCGATAGAAGATTAATACTACAATTCAAGATATTGATTTTATTTCTTCTTCTACTCTTTTCTTTATCAATTTTTATGTCTTTCTTTATAAAAAATATGAGTTTTATGAACACAATTATGTGTAGTTAATTTATTAATCTAAGAATCTTATAAACCCAATTTTCACCATATAATGATCTAATATTTTACCCAAATTATAATTATAATTTAATTATATTATTTAATTTGATTTGTATGCTATTAATTATTTGGCCAACAATTTATCTATAGATACAATTACATAGATTTGAGAGAATTTTTTAATTTTTTGTCTTGATTAAATAACATGCATAATTTTAAGGCAAAGATGTATGATTCTTACATATGTAATCCATAATTGATGAACTTAATGAGTAATATGCAATTTAATTGGCATGAGAGTATGATTAAATTAATTACTATATGGTGTGTAGTTTACTTGAGAGATGAATACATGCTAGGTTATATTTAATTGATCATATAATTAATAGATAATTATATTGGATGAATATTAGCGATTCATATGTTTAGAAAATTGAGAGATTAAGTATTCCTAGATATTTTCTCATATATCTTTTTAGTTACCAAATTTTATTTAATTAATTATTTCTATTTCATTTTATTTATTTTAATTTTTCTTCCTTCAAATATAAAAAACACAAAAAAATTTGATTTTTACTTTTTTTGTTTTAAAAATAAGTGTCTAATAAAATAATCTTCATGAGAACGATTTTTTCTTATCATTATATTACTTGTTGCAATACGTATACTTGCATATTCATTACACACAACTGACTCAAAATTTAGTCTCTGATTTACATTTTCATGTGGTGTATATGGTATAGGACCTTTTTTTATACTCTTAAAAAACTACTCGAATGATCCATATACACATGGACAATTGGACTCCTAGAAGTAGATTTAGTCCTTTTCATACTATGCCTTAGATGCATGATGTACCCAGCTTGGACATGCTCATATGAACCACAATAGCTACAGCTCAAGAAGAGAAAATAAGGGGATCTATTGGTAGTGCTCCAAACATAACTAGGACATTGCCTAGCAATTTGACCAGTAGTGCCACAAAGATGGCGCATACATGCAAAATAATGAGAGAAATGGGTTTTCTAACTTTGAGGAAAATCATGAAGAGGAGAAGAGGAAAAAGCACTAACGTTAACTCTCATACAAGGATAAGAAGTTAATCTCCCACAATGAGATCTTGGCAACAATTCTACATATATATGGGTCATCTAAGAAATAAAGTGTATTAAATACGAGTAATTTGCTTTTATAAGTTAGTACCAATATATAGTATTTAAAATACTATTTAAGCAAGTAAAAAGAAAGAATTATTTAAACCAAATAATTAAACCTAAATTAACTCAAAAACACAAATAACGATAAATAAAAAATATTTGGATACTTGGGATTTGTGAATCCATTTACCGCTCCACATGCAATATCAAATATCATTGATTAGTTTCTTTATCTAATTTATTGGATACATGCTCTTATATACCTAGAAATCTTTATCAAGCATTATTTTAGATTATATGCAAACAATCAAATTATCTTGCTATTTCATTCACACTTCAATTATCATCACATGTATCAAGCCACACTCATTAATCATATTGTCGTACTATTTCAATTCATATGATGATAATTCTATGATTAATTCAAAAATATAATCTGTCAAGCTAGGGCATGAATCTCAAATCATAATTTATTGGCCAAATAATTCAAGCACTAAGATCAAAATTATTAAATCAATTATCAATAGAGAAAATCTTTTAACTAAATAAAATCAATCACATGGTTTTGTGGCTAGGTTCATCGAGAATCTAAAATAAGAACCTAGCCACTTATAGTTCTAAAAATCATAATTAAAAGTATATAAGTGCATAAAAGTTACAAGAAAGATGAAGATTCAATTTTGATGAAAAATCCAATTATTCTTATAATCTTCTCTTGTAAGTTTCTTGCTACTTGCCTCTTTGATTACTTTTCTTGATCTATCTTGAAAATTGTAAAATCTAATTTTTTGTTAATTCTGATACTCGTTATTTTATGGAGTTTTATTTTATATTTATAAGAGATAAAAATTAAATCTGGATGTAAATAGGATTGTTGGTATTCTAGTAAAGATGAAATTAGTGGACATCATATGTTAAAAGGATAGGAAAAGCTATAATGGAGATATGTTGTGATGGGAATAAGCTATGATAGTGATAAATAAATATATTTTCTTTCTAAATTAATCCACTTATTAAATAAAAATCATAAAAATCCTAAAAATTAATATTTTTCCAATACATAGAAAATAAAAATTTTTAGTTCATCATAATAAAAATAAAATGTGTATAGATATAAATGAATTGATATAAAAAAAATGTATATAAAATAATATTTGTCAGGTCTCAATTGCCCATACCTACCATAGTGGTAGAGGTAGGATATCATCATTGGCTCAGTGAGAAGAAGCAGTAGAATGTGAAGTGTTCACCTTGCTAGAAAAAGGAAACAAAGACGTAACAACCAACTAACCTTTTGGGGTGGTTGTGAAAAACTTTAGGTTAGGATCAATCGCAATAGGTTTGATGAACTTAGGAGCTGAACCAACAGAAATAAACTATCCATCTTCAAAATCGTGACTTATCTTATCTCATATGGCTTTAGTACTACTAAGGATCTCATCAACCTTTTGAGTTCCCATCAACAACTTACAAATTGCACTCAAAGAGTGAGCCATTTCTTCTTGGCACTTAAAGAGATTTTCTCCTAAAGCTCAAATAAGGTCTTCTTTCTCTTGATTGAAAATCTAGAAAAATTGCATAATTGTTTAGATTCTTTACCTTTTCACGAAGTTTCCTCAGCTCCACATCCTTTTTAGAAAGAGTATATGTCAAATACTCTTTATTACTTTCAAGAACAATTACCATTTTCCTAAAAGTGTAATTTGGTTAGTTTGATCATTAGAGGGATCATAGATTATACTTCTATGAGTCACTTCACTTGACTCAAGTTTATTCAACTCATCATCCAGATGCTCAATTTGGAGAGGTTAGTGTTGAACTTCACTTTAATATTAGAGTATCTTTTTTGAATAATCTCACACTTTTTCATGAGATCACTCTGATCACAGCTAACTAGCGACTTTCTTTCCTCAAGAGTGACCTTCAATATGCCTAACTCTTTGTCATTTTCTTTAAGACTCTCCAAAGCTTATTTTTATTTTTTTAGATTTAACATGGTCCTTGAGGATCTTGTTGTAAGTGTCAAGGAGTTCATCTTAATCAACTTCAAAACCTTGGTGGTCATGTGAGGTTATAATGGGAAGACCTTCTAGAGACTTTGAAGCTATAAAGGCTATAAAATTATACTCTTTTTTATCAACACTATAGTTACTATCTCAAATGGTAACTTTAACCTTCATCATTAGTTTACTAGAGTGATTTTGTTTTGAAGGGAATTTGATAGCAATATGTCCTAAATTTCCACATCAAAGCACTTTATCTAATTCACGTAGTCTTTGTCAGGATGTCAATTAAATTCATTTTCATAATCTTCTTCTTTCGATACATTGAGTCTTTCTTGTTCGAGTTGTCCTTTCTAAATTCTCTAGATGGTTTCTTTTTGTTTCTGAAGTATCTTGTAAAATGTTGAGCAAGAAATTCCATTTCTTCTTCGTTTGGGCTAGAGTTTCCATCTCTAGCCACAACTTTGGTCATAATAGTACTACTACCACTTTCTTTAGTAGTTTTAAGAGCAACATTCTTTCATCTTTTTGCGACAAGTTAACCTTTTATTATAATAAAGTGATGCATATCATAAGCCTGGAGATCAAGTAAGTCATTAACAGTCAACTTGCCAAGTTTAAAGTACGTCTTCAATGTAGTAGTATTAGAATGAAAATGGAAAGAGAGACTTGAGAGAATCTTCTCAACTTATTTTTCTTCATCAATAGGCCTATCAAGATTGTGAGAAGAGTTGACAATATTTGAAAAATGAGCATAAAACTTTTCAAAGGTTTCATCCTTATTTATTTGGCATAACTCAAACTATTTATTGAGTCTTATGATTCTCAATCTCTTAACATAAGAGGTACCTTCATGCATAGTCTTTAGAATGTCACAAGCTTCCTTTGAGGTATGATAGCTCTGAATTCTTTGATACTCATCTATAATGACAACTCTTATAATGGAATATAGCCCCTTATTATTCCATTCAAACTCCTTGCTTTCTGTTTTCATCCATTCAATTATAGGATTTAGGATGATTGGATTATCGGCAAGGATTTTGGTTGGGAACATCTAGTCGTTCTCAATAAGAAACCAAATGAGATCTCCAAGTGACCATAAGAAAGCTTGCATTTAGGACTTCCAATAGGAATATTTATGCCCATTAAAAAGATGAAGTCTACCTATGTTTCCTCCTACTCCAAAATCTATATAAAGAGAGTGGATGTGTCTAAAGAAGTGAGTCAAAAGAATCAACATCAGAATGGTTAAGCCTAAAGATGGTGTACCCACTTTAATAGCAATTGAAAAGGTCAACTATCTAGTAAACAACAAGGAAAATGAGTCAATTACTTTTGGAGACTCACCTCTAACTCGCAAACAATGGAAGCAAAACATATAAGCAAACGAAGCAGTAAAGCAACAAGATAGATAGAAATAAAAATAAATTAAATGGAGAAACATGCAGTTTAATTTATACTGAGCATATAAAGCATAAGCAAGATAAGATAAGATAAAATAAAACATATAGTATGCGATAGATAGTAAAAAGTGTTTTCTAGTCACAATAGGATTCTCATATGTTGGCACATATTTGGATATAATTATAATTGTACTAAAAAAACAAGAGAGCATAAAAACATAATGATATAAAAAGTACCCACATGGATCCCTACCTATATGGTAAAATCTTTTGATAACTTATGGTAACTATTTAGCAAAAAATAATTCATTAGCATAATAAAAATAGTTTACAACAAAATGAAATATGTGTCTAATATCTCTATCAATCAGGACACCAGCCCTCACAGCTTCTATGCTGCCCTTGTTAGCTGCTTCTATGACTACTATGATCCAAGCTAAATCTGGCTCTTCTCCCGAACCCTACCACCACCTGGTGGTACGATCAGTTACCCACTATTAATATAAATGAATTCTACAAGTATGGCTAATCCAAAGCTTAAGGACCTAACAAGAAATATGTCTTAGATGTTAATTTAAATTTAATTAACCCAACTCTCTGATAAAATATATCTTGCTAAAAACACCAACAAACCACTAATATCGAAACAACAAGTTTTAAAATTGTCAGTGTTTTTCCATATTTTTGTTAATTACTCAAACATTTAGAATATGGGTATTTATAAAAAATTCTAAGCAATTTGGGTCACCACCTACGGTGGAAAGAGTAATAGTCATTATACACTTACTGGCCAAGGATGGAAAGACCCCCAATGAGCACACAATTTATCTTTTTTGTTTGTAAAATTTTCCTAATAATTTTTCATAAATACTCATAAAATAACTCAAAAAAAACAAGAAGATATCCTAGCATGTATACTAACGAACTAGCTCCCGTAGTGTGTGTAAAACATGTAAACATATAAAGTGTTATTAGCTACTTGAGTGTGTGTAGTATTAATCATCAATAACTGACCTTACATAGAAAAGGATAAAACACTAAGTAAACAAAACAGACTTAGTAATTTATACATGAAAACATCAACAAAGACACAAATGACTTACAAAACTTACACGACTTACAAAATCAATTTGGTAATTTTTGAAAAAAAATGGCCATCTTAAGTAATTATTCTAACTAAAAATATAATTTTGTTTTTTGTTAACAAAACTAATCCAAAAACAAATAGATCTAATAAATGAGTTCTATAAATAATATTAACCAAAAATTATAAGAAAAGTAACATAAAAATATATGCATTAGGTATTAAATGAGTTCTATAGATCAAAACGTCTTTTTCTATTAAATTGTTGTAGAATAATAACTCATATAATAGCTTATTATCTGTTAAAACAAAGCAGAACCAATTATTTTAACCATCAATAAACTTATTTTCAACAACTTAATAAATATAGAAGTGTTTTTTAGTATGTGCATTAATTTTAGTTAAAATGTCCATTTGTAACAAATTTGTTTAGAATAATATTTTTTTATTAAAATTTTGATGCATATATTAATCAATATATTATAATTTAATTAATTTATGTTAATAAGTGATGTTATAATTATTTTATCATCACATATAATACTATTCATTTTTTACTGTTTATAACATATTTTATTACACTTGCAACATGCTTTTATATAATTTACAAGGGTAATAATATTTTCATTAAATTATTATTGTTATAGTTTAAATTATTATTGTGATAATAATTATTAATATTATTATTATTTAATAATAATATTATTAATATATAAATAATAAAAAAATATTTTATATATTTTTATAACGAAAATAACAAAATAAATACGAAAGTGGGTATGTTAAAAGGAAAAATTTGAACGTAAGCGTTTGGTGAAAAGCAAATGGACTTATTTACTAAAGAGAGAACAATATACAAAAGTTGCGGACAAAACAAGAAAAAAGCTCAATTTATTATTATTATTATCCAAAATGCTCAATTTATTTTGACAACAAAGAAAACAAACCACACCCCTACCCAAGTATTAACATATTTATAAAAATTAATAAATGTATTAATATTATAGATCTATTAAAAATATTTATAGATCTATTATCATAGAGTGTTAAATTTTATAGATCTATTAAAAATATTTATATTATTAATAAAAATTAAAAAAAAACAATTCAAAAAATTTATAATTTATAATAAATTTTTAAATAATTAATTATTTTTTTTAAATGAATTTATTATTTATTGTATATAATTATAAATGCATGTAATATTTATTTTAAAAAATAAATCAAAAAGATATAAAACATGTAATTTTTTTATCATAATAAAAAAGATATTAAAATGTTTGAAATAATTATTTAAATTAATAATTAAAAAATACACAATTTTATAAATATTTATAATATAAATAATTTGAATAACAAAATACAAAAAAAAAATGTTCTAATTTTAAAGTAACGATCTGAAAAATTAAATAAAAATATTTACGAAATTATTATAAAAATTAAGTAAAGTCATCGATATTTTAACAATAAATAATATTTTGTTATTAATTAATAAAAATAGTAGAATGTTTATATTATAATATTTTATTAATATTTATTAATTACATTATGACGAAAATTAAATGTATATCTACTATATCCACATCTCTGAAACATGATATTTTCATACGGGTGTACCTTCATCAAAATTCTTCACCAACCACACCTCATTTCCATCAATCCTTCACCTTACTCTTGAAATTTTTTAATGTAAAAAAATATTCTCATGTAGTTAATCTCAGAAGTGAGAACCTTTCAGTTGGCTTCGTCTACTGTTTCCTGTAAAAGCTTGTTTATCTTCTCCACCCAACTCCCTCACCCTCAGGTATAATTTTCTACTTTGCCCAACTTTAAGATTAAATTGATTTTGGGTTTTCTTTGAAGGATCTAAATTTGAAGCATTATGAACCATCTATGTTTTAACACCTTGGAGATATCTCAGTTTCTCTGATTCATTGCTGTATACTTTCTAGTTACTATCTTCGGAATTTTTTGTTTTAATACGCAATATGGGCCAGTGTTGTTTTGTCTTATTCCATCTATCTTGAAATCCCTAAGTTTATTTCTGTCTCATCTTTAAGGCTCAATGGATCAAATTCAGCACAAGTTCGTTGAAGTGCAAGGACTGAAGCTCCATGTAGCTGAGGTCGGAACGGGTCAGTTCCTCTACCATCATCCCCACTTTGTTTCCCATACACCCTCTTCCTTATTAGTCCCTTAAGTTGGTCTTGAATTTTGATTTTTGGTAAAGAGTAATCTTTTCTCACAAAACTCTAAACATCACAAACCACACAAATTTGTTCGCAATATGGAAGAATACGATTGAATATTACAGTTTAGTACGCAGAGTTTGTTGGAGATTGTTGTTATAAAGCTCCTTAATTTAAGGAGCAAATTAAGGAGCAAAACATGGAGCAAAACATGGAACAAAACATGGAGTAAAACATGGAGCAAAACAAGGAGTAAAACATGGAGCTTAATTCAAGGAGCAATTCAAGGAACCATTAATTTAAGGAGTAATTCAAGGAGTGAATTTTCCTATAAATAGATGTGTAATTGTAATGAATTAACCATCCAAAGTGTTCATTCCAATTGAGAGAAAAGCTTAGAGAGCAAAGCTTTTGTGAGAGAAAATTGAGAGTAATTTTCTTGGGTGTAATTGGGTTGTGAGTTTTGAGTGTTGTAAACACCTTGTATAATTTCTCCTCTTTCAGTAAAAAGATCTGCAGCAGGTCCGGAGACGTAAGCAAGATTGGCCGAACTCTGTTATCAAATTTGTGTGTTATTTTATATTCTTGCTTTCTCATAAGTTTGGCTTATCGGGAATTTGCGTTATTTCCCAACAACTGGTATCAGAGCTTTTGGTGGTGATTTTTGTCAATTTCTTGCAAGGTTACTATTCATGTGAATAGTGAATTACGTGAATAGTGAAATTTTGTTGACGATATTTGTTCGTTGACGGAGGTGTTCTAATACACGGTGGTTTGCAGAAATAGTCAGAAACGATCCGGAGAAAGTCGATTTGAGTGGGAGCAATGGCGCAGATGAAGGAAGGGTGAAACTCGAGAAATTCGATGGCACGTATTCGGGTTTTGGAAAATGCAAATGAGGATTATCTCAGATCAAAGAAATCTATATCAACCTCTCTCGGGGAAGAAGCCGTAGACTATGAAGGAAGAAGATTAGAATCTTCTGCATGCACAAGCCCCTGAGTTATTCGATTGACGTTATCCCGTAATGTTGCTTTCAACATAGCAAAGGAAAAGACCACTACGGGTCTTATGGCGGCTCTCTCCAATATGTATGAGAAGCCATCGCCTCAAACAAAGTGCACTTGATGAGGCGCTTGTTCAATTGCGGATGACGGAAGGCGCATCGGTAGCTCAACATCTCAATGAACTCAACACGGTCACAACAGGTTGAGTTCGGTGGAAATTGAATTCGATGAAGAAGTACGAGCATTGATACTTTTGTCTTCTCTACCAGAGTCGGAATGCTACTCTACTACCGTGAAAGAGCTCATCTGGGAAGCAATAAGTTGAAATTTCACGATGTTCGTGATTTCGTTCTCAGTGAAGAGATCCGACGTAGAGAGACAGGTGAATCGTCAACCTCTTCAGTTTTGCATACAGAGTCAAGAGGAAGAAATTCAACCAAAGGAAATGGACGTGGTAGAACAGACTACCGAGGTAGATCAAAGGACAGGAGGTCCAAATCCAGGAATCCTAATAATTCCCATAGCTCGAAGACTATCGAGTGTTGGAATTGTGGAAGAACCGGGCACTACAAAAATCAATGCAAGAGTGCACCGAAGGACAAACAAGTGAAGGCAGAGGCAAATGTTACTTCCACCTCAGGAGAAGATGATGCATTGATATGCTCTTTGGAGAGCAAGGAAGAATCTTGGGTATTAGACTCTGGAGCATCGTTCCATGCTACTTCACAAAAAGAATTCTTCGAGGAATATGTCCCAGGAAATCTTGGAAAAGTATATCATGGTGATGATCAACCATGTGCTATTATTGGCAAAGGTGTAGTGAAGATTAAGTTAAATGGGTCTGTTTGGGAGGTGAAGGATGTCAGGCATATTCCCGACCTCAGAAGGAACTTAATCTCAGTGGGGCGATTGGCCGATGAAGGCTACACTACGATCTTGCATGGTGAGGATTGGAAGATTTCAAAGGGTGCAATGACAGTTGCGCGAGGTAAGAAAAGTGGCACTCTTTACATGACAGCAGAAGCACGTTGTGCAATCTCAATTGCAGCAGTAATGAAACACCAAACTGTGGGCACCAGAGATTAGGCCACATGAGTGAGAAGGGAATGAAGATTATGCATTCAAAAGGAAAACTTCCAGGTCTACAGTCTGTAGAGATGGACATGTGCGAAGATTGCATACTAGGAAAGCAAAAGAGAGTCAGTTTTCAGACAAGTGGCAGACCCCCAAAAAAGGAAAGGCTAGAGCTTATTCACTCTGATGTTTGGGGACCAACAACCGTCTCATCCATTGGTGGGAAACAATACTTCGTGACTTTCATCGATGATCACTCTCGGAAGGTATGGGTTTACTTTCTATGGTGATGATCTGGATTGATAAGGATACAACTCATGATTGATGGGAAGAATAAAATAAATGGGTTAGGTAAGGAAATAGGTGGATGGTTTAGATTGTTTTGGTAAGTTTATGTTATATGGCTTAGATTTATTAGTTGTTTCTATAAATACTTTTTAAGCAATGTAATAATCAAGTTAAAGAAATTAAAAACAAAAATTTGAGAGTTTTTGAGTGTTTATAGAAAATTGTTCTGGAGTGTTCTTGAGTTTTAAGAGTTTTGATATATAATATTCCAACAAAGTGGTATCAGAGTTGTAGTTGGAAATATAAATATACACTATTGTATATCAAATCGAAACTCTCGACGAGACAAATCCGACGTCGCGAGAATCATCCCGATTAGAGTTCGGACGTGCTGCCACGTTCCTCCAGAATGTTCTACCAGAAAGTGAGTTAACTCACCGAGTCAGTCGAGTTGGAACTGAGTCCAGCCAAGTTGACCGAGCCGTGAAGCTTGTTGACCGAGCCGCAGAGCCATTTGATCGAGCCGTAGGGCCGTTTAACACAGCCGTTGAGACCGTTGACCATAAAGTTGACTTTGATCGTTAACTGAAAAATTTCAGATTTTTCCCAAAGTTCCTTTCAAGGTTTTTTGACGTTCTGAATCCATCTGTGCGATCAGAATTTTCAAATTCTCACTGTATTGAGAGTTATGTCAAATGGAAGCATGACATCGTTTCAAGTTTCGACACTCAACAACGACAACTATGATAATTGGAGTATCAAGATGAAGACTCTTTTGGGTGCACATGATGTATGGGAAGTTGTAGAGAAAGGCTTAAGTGAGCTAGACGATGAAGCTACTCTAATGCAAGTGCAAAAAGAATCTTTGAAGGATTTGAGAAAGAGAGACAAGAAAGCCCTCTTTTTTATCTATCAAGCCTTAAATGATGATGGGTTTGAGAAGATTTCATATGCAACATCTTCCAAAACAGCATGGAATAAGCTTCAAATTTCTTTCATAGGAGTCGAGAAAATGAAGAAGGTTCGTCTCCAAACACTAAGAGGTGAATTTGAATCTCTACATATGAAAGCTTTTGAATCTATTTTTGACTATTTCTCGAGAGTCGTAGTTGTTTCTAATCAATTGAAAAGAAATGGTGAGATGTTGGAAGATGTCAGAATAATGGAAAAGATACTTCGTTCATTAGATTCCAAATTTGAACACATCGTCGTAACGATTGAGGAACAAAATATTTGGAGGAAATGACTATTGATGAACTCAATGGGTCATTACAAGCATATGAAGAAAAACATAAGAAGAAGCAAGGGATTACTGAGTAACTCTTCAAGATGCAATTCAAGGATAAGCATGAAAGCCAAGGCAATGACAGAAACCAACGTGGTCGAGGCAGAGGTAGAGGCAGTAGACGAGGTGGAAGCCACAGTCGTGGACGAGGTTGGAATTACAACAATAATTCAAACAACTTCGAGAGAGCGGAAAGCTCAACACGAAGTCATGGAAGAGGCAATATGAATTCAAGGTATGGAAAATCTCAAGTTCAATGCTATAATTGTCAAAAATTTGGACATTATATTTCAGAATGTAGAGCTCCCAACAATAGAGTAGATGAGAAAATCAACTACATAGAGGAGAAGACCGATGAGAAAGAAACTATTTTTCTAGCACGAAAGGAGAGTGATGGTAGTCAATCAAATGCCTGGTATCTTGACAGTGATGTAAGCAACTATATGTGTGGAAGGAAAGACATGTTCGTGGAACTAGATGAGTCAATAAGTAGAAATGTCTCATTTGGAGATGATTCTAACGTAGCAGTGAAAGGAAGAGGTAACATTCTTATTCGCTTGAAAGATGGGCGACATCAATTTATTTTCAATGTTTACTATGTCCCAAATATGAAAAGTAACATCTTGAGTTTAGGACAACTGTTAGAGAAAGGTTATGATATTCATATGAATGATTGTAATCTTTCTATAAAAGATAATAAGAATAACCTCATTGCTAGCGTTCCAATGTCAAAGAATAGAATGTTCTTGATCAATATACAAAATGACATTACAAAGTGTGAAAGCCTGCTACAAAGATGCATCGTGGCTATGGCATCTTCGATTCGATCATCTCAATTTTGAAGGATTGGAGCTGTTGTCTAAGAAGGAGATGGTAAAGGGATTACCTTGCATTAATCATCCTGATCAACTTTGTGAAGGGTGTCTATTCGGGAAGCAATTTAGAAAAAGATTTCCAAAGGAGTCAGACTCAAGAGCCAAGAAACCACTCGAGCTAATCCATACTGATGTGTGCAGACCCATCAAGTCTAGCTCTTTTGGTAACAATAATTATTTTCTTCTTTTCATTGATGATTTTTCAAGAAAAACTTGGGTATATTTCTTGAAACAGAAATCAGAAGTTTTTGAAGTATTCAAAAGGTTCAAAGCTATAGTAGAGAGAGAAAGCGGTAGAAAGATCAAAGCCATGAGATCCGACCAAGGTGGAGAATTTACATGCAAAGAGTTTCAAGAGTTCTGTGAAGCAAATGGAATTCATAGATCTTTAACAGTACTAAGATCCCCTCAACAGAATGGTGTAGCTCGAACAATCCTCAATATGGCACGAAGCATGCTCAAAAGCAAGAAACTAGCTAAAAAGTTTTGGGCAGAAGTAGTAGTATGTGCAGTTTACTTGTCAAATCGATCTCCAACAAGAAGTGTATGGGGAAAGACACCGCAAGAGGCATGGAGTGGAAGAAAGCCTGGTATTTCCCACCTAAGAGTCTTTGGAAGTATAGCCCATGTTCATGTACCAGATGAGAGAAGAACGAAGCTTGATGATAAAAGCGAGAGTTTTATCTTCATCGGTTATGATGCTAATTCAAAGGGCTATAAGTTGTACAACCCACACAATGAGAAGATTGTGATTAGTCGAGATGTGGTATTCGACAAAGAAGAAGAATGGGATTTTAACTCATGCAGATAACTTCAATTTCTTTCCTCAATTTAAAGAAGATAAGTAGACAATGAGGAAGCAACCGATAGAAATTCAACAAGAGCCAACGACTCCACCTACTTCACCAATGCCAACCACTCATGAAGACCTGTCACCTTCATCATCTTCGAGTAGAAGTGAAAGAGTCGTGACATGTACACAAAATCTCCAAGATCTTTATGAGGTAACAGAACGACAAGATAATCTTACCTTATTTTGTCTCTTTGTTGATTGTGAACTAGTGAGCTCTCTAGAAGCTGCACAAGAGAAAAAGTGGAGAGATGCGATGGACGAAGAAATCAATGCAATTAAGAAGAACGGCATATGGGAACTTGTTTCACTTCCCAAAGGGCATAAGGCAATAGGTGTCAAATAGGTGTACAAGACAAAGAGGAATGCTAAGGGAGAGATTGAAAGGCACAAGGCGAGGCTAGTAGCAAAAGGATATAGTCAAAAGGCTAGAATTGACTATGATGAGGTATTTGTTCCTGTTGCTCGATTAGAAACTATAAGACTAATCATTTCTTTGACAGCTCAAAATAAGTGAAAGATACATCAAATAGATGTAAAAACTGCTTTTTTAAACGGAGTCCTTGAAGAAGAAGTCTACATTAAGCAACCATCAGGCTATGAAGCAAAATGTCACAAAGACAAGGTGTTGAAGTTGAAGAAAACTCTTTATGGGTTAAAACAAGCACCAAGAGCATGAAATAACCGCATCGATAAGTATTTTCTAGAGAACAACTTCACCAAGTGTCCTTATGAACATTCACTCTATGTTAAGATTGAAGATGGTGATATTCTAATCGTTTGTCTATACGTAGATTATCTCATCTTCACCGGAAGTAATCCAAAGATGTTTGAAGATTTTAAGAAGGTGATGACCCGAGAGTTCGAAATGACAGATATCGAGTTAATGACATACTATCTTGGAATTGAAGTGAAGCAAAAAGAAGAAGGCATCTTCATCTCTCAAGCATGCTATGTAAGGGAGATACTAAAGAAGTTCAAGATGAACGATTGCAAGCCGATAAACACACCAGTGGAATGTGGAATCAAACTATCTAAGCATGAAGATGATGAAAGCGTGGATCTAACATTTTTTAAAAGTTTAGTTGGAAGTCTGCGTTATCTCACGTGCATAAGGCCTGACATCTTGTATGCCGTTGGATTGATTAGCCGCTACATGGAGAAACTGACAATCACCTATTTCAAAGCTGCAAAAAGAATCATACGCTATCTAAAAGGTACAATTAATTTTAGCTTGTTCTATTCGGCTTCTAATGATTACAATCTTGTTGGATATAGTGATAGCAACTTTGGTGGAGATATAGACGATCGAAAAAGCACTTCCGGATTTGTGTTTTTCATGGGAGATACTGCTTTTACATGGATGTCAAAAAAGCAACTAATTGTCACCTTGTCTAGCTGTGAAGCAGAATATGTAGCAGCTATCTCATGTGTTTGTCATGTAATTTGGTTGAAAAACTTGTTAAAAGAGCTAAGTATGACACAAGAGGAGCCAACCAAAATTTGTGTCGACAACAAGTCAACCATTGCCTTAGCCAAAAATCATGTTTCCAATGATCGAAGCAAACACATAGATACTCAATATCATTACGTCAAGGAGTGCATCACAAGAAAGAATGTACAACTCGAGTATGTAAAATCACAAGATCAAATTGTCGACATCTTCACTAAACCGCTCAAGCAAGAAGACTTTGTCAGATTGAGAAATTTGTTCGGCATCATAAAACAAGTTTAAAGGGGAGTGTTTTTTTATAAACTTGTTTACTAGCCCAAAGAAATAAAAAAAAACTCTTTGAAATGTTCTAGCCTATTTGAAGTCCAGTTCATGGAAGCTTCTATGGTGATGATCTGGATTGATAAGGATACAGCCCATGGTTGGGGAAAAGAAGAAAATAAATGGGTTAGGTAAGGAGATAGGTGTATGGTTTAGATTGTTTTGGTAGGTTTAGATTGTTTTGGTAGCTTTATATTGTATGACTTAGATTTATTAGTTGTTTCTATAAATATTTCTCAGTAGCAATGTAATAATCAAGTTAAAGAAATCAGAAACAAAAGTTTGAGAGTTTTTCGAAAATTGTTCTTGAATTTTGAGAGTTTTGATCCATAATATTTCAACATTATAACTTTATTCCCCAAATGTCTGTTTGGAGCTATTAGAGGCATCAATTATGGTGGAAGCAAAACACAAAATTAAAGTTAACCAAAAATATTTGAACAATGTAGGTAAAGAAGATAAAGCTATAAAATCACAAAAAATAAAGAAGAAATAGAAATATAAATAATCAAATAGGAAAAAATGTTGCGTAAACTTAATAATTATCAAAATTTGTTAGTGTCAAATGCAATAAAAAAGGAAGGTGAGAGGTAAATGAAATCGAAAAATATAAAGGAATCAACCGCTAATCATAATTGTTCATAAGATTTCAATATTCTTCTTTTTATTCTTATTAATTTTGACTCTCCACTTTTTTTTTAATTTTAATGAAATCGAATCGGTAATCTATGAAACAAACCATTTGAGGTTATAGCCTCAATCGCTTTGAGACGTAAAAGCCTTAAAGCATACGCCTCAAAATAAAAAAAAGCATAAACCTTTCTTTATCACGTGAGGCTAACTCTTTTTTTTTAGCCTCACATCAATGGGAGGATCAAAATAGTCTTTTACAACCATGCTATAAAGTAATACATTGTGTTTCATCATAAGAAAAAGCCTAACATAGTTGCACCAATATTTCACATTAACCATTGTTGATCATATTTTTACATGATATGGTAAACATAGGTTTTTCTCATTGGAAAAGATTTCGGAGCTAAACCTGCATACCACTTTGCGCTTATGCACCCAGAGAGGGTCTTGGGAGTTATAACAATGGGAGTGCCATACTTACCCCCAAGTCCCTCCACCTTCGAAAAATACCTCCCTGAAGGTTTTTATATCTCAAGATGGCAGGTGAGTTTTAATTATGTTCTTTTCTAACTTCATTTGTCTTCTATTACTACCCTGCAATCTAAGTCCTTATTGCTTCCTACTTCTTCTGCAGGAACCTGGTCGTGCTGAAGCTGATTTTGGACGCCTTGAAGCTAAAACAGTCGTGCGCAACATTTACATTCTCTTCTCCAAAAGTGAAATACCAATAGCCGCAGAAAACCAGGAGATCATGGATTTGGTTGACCCATCTACTCCTCTTCCTTCTTGGTTCACAGAGGAAGATCTCTCAACCTATGGTGCTTTGTATGAAAAATCCGGCTTCCAAACTGCATTACAAGTTCCATACAGGTAATTGAGTAATTGTCTCTCCCTCTTTTATCGCTAGGCCATACTATATCTTTGAGGGAAAAGACGGTGGTATTTGAGGTCAAGGATAGTATCGGGGGAAGGGATTTCGAGAGAGGTATACTATATGTACTCGGTCAACAGAGCTACCATGTGTTTCATTGAGTCTATTGTTTTGGTTTTTGAGAGAGTTGCAAATGGGACAAGAATTAAGTATTTTACGAGTCATTTTATTTGTGCCAAATTGATATTTTAGTTACTTTACTTTTATAAAAGATAAGTAAGTCACTCTCTCAATAAAAATGAGACATGTTAATTATTTTTTAAACATTATTATTTTATTTTAATAATAAAAATTTCTAACAGAATAATAAAGTATATTTAATGGGAAAAATTATCATTTTAAAAGTTTTTCTTCCTCTATACCCTTAATTTCTTTCCAAGTTTAGTTTTGGACTAACAAAAAAATCTATAAAAAAATGAAGAAAATGTAACTAAAAAATACTGATATTTTTAGCTTTATCGTTGAAAAAATTGCTCCAAAAATAAATCAAAAAATGAAGGAATTGTATACAAGAGGAAAAACTTTAAAATAACAACTTTATCCTATTAAATATATTTTATTATTCTGTCAGAAATTTTTATTAATGATATTGTACGGTTTAAAAAGTGATTAACATGTCTTATTATTTTTGAGAGAGGGAATAGGTATTCATTATGAAAAACCAAGTAATTAGAGTGTACTTAATACAAATAAAGTAGCTTTGTGAGCCTTACACCCTTTTCACAAGGTACATTTTATAAAGTTTTACGCACTAGATGATTTTTAGCTAAATTAGAAAAAGCACTTACTGCCGATATTATTCTGTGCTTGGTTATACGTATATTACAGATCACTAAATGAAGAGTTCAACATAAGTGATCCAATAGTTAAAGTGCCAGCACTTTTCATAATGGGCAGCAAGGATTATGTGTACAAGTTTCCTGGCATTGAGGAATTCATTACCAGTGGAAAGGCGAAGGAGTTTGTCCCCAAATTAGAAATCATATTCATGCCTGAGGGAACCCATTTTGTTCAGGAGCAATCACCAGAAGAAGTAAATCAACTCATTCTCAACTTCCTAAGTAAGCACTTTTAAGTGCTATATTAACCTAATTGTGTGAACTTTTATGATTTACTCTAAGCGTGAGAATGTTGAGTTGGGCAGAAGGCAAGAAGTCTTGTCTGGAATGTACTGCATACTTTTCAACACTGAATTATAATAAACAACTTGTACCTATAGTTCTTTCGTTTGTTGATCATTACAGGAATTGAGTGTGTACCTATATTTCTTTCGTTTGTTGATCATTACGGGAATTGAGTGTTTTTGTGACTTAAAACTTGGGCTCGGGTGTTGGAAATACATTGAGAATGTTGAGTTAAGTTGCGGTGTCAAAGTGACCTACTTTTATATTAACGTGAGAAGGGGCATGGAAGATTTCAAGTGTCTAAGTTGTCTTTAGGATTTTGCTTATAACACTTTTTCTATATAGGAAAATTAAATTCTCAAAAGTATTCTTGTTTCACATCGATTTTTCAAAAGTATCTTTATTCCACATCGGTTAAGAGTAAGTAACAAAGTTACTTATAAATCTAGATAACTCTTAATTCAATGAGATTTTATTGAATTAAATTAAACTTGAATTTCTAATATAGTATGAGAATTCTACTCCTAGTTTCTATATGTTTGGACCTTGAGTTCTACCAAAGTCTCATTGTGGTACTTATATCTACCTTTGTCCGTCGTGTGGATGATGCAGTTGCTTATAACTCTGAACAACTCTTAATTTAATGAGATTTTATTGAGTTAAGTTATATTTAGATTTTTTAACACAATACATTTATCTTCTGTTTTTTATATGATTTAGTTATGCACGTAATTTTATTTTTAAGTTTTCAATAAAAAAACGTAGCGTCTATTATATTTTTAAAAATCAGATAAACATATTTTGTTTGCTAGAATATAAAACAGTAAAATATCATGTTATTTCAAGATGCTGAGGAAATAATAAATTTTATTAATTTATTGAAATTGAAGATACATGATATAGATATATTAACATCTTTATGAATTTTTTCGGTGTTAGGACAAGTAGAAATAAGGAATACTGAAAATCTTGTAAAACTGAACAGTAAAATATCAGATAAACTTATAGCTGGCAAACTAATTGCATTTGATTACAATTGTTTGCTAAGCTCACTGTCGTGAGACACAACCTTGTGACAGCGCCTATGCTAGCTGATCAGTTTATCAATTGCACATGTGATCAGAAATGATCAGCTGCATACACATGCTACCCACATATAGAATCATAGACACACACATACAATCATAGCTACATGTGATCATAGGATAACAACCCAAACTGCACATACAATATGCTTGGCTTTACATGTGGTCATATCCTACCATAGTCTAACAAGCCATAACAATATTTATCTCTATTAATTATGATAAGCTGGCAACACTACACAGGTATATATATATATATATGAGAAATCTCAATAGTACAAGAATTTTTTTAATTAATAAAATATTACGCCTAATCAGAAAGGATGTACATTAAATATCAAAGCCCCTTAAAAAGGCATAGAATAAAAGAAATAAAATGAACTAATGAAACAACAAATATTAATTTTTATGCGGTAAAAACAACTAAAATTATTTGAATTTACTAGCTGATTTTATAAACTTCAATTTAATAAACTTGAGAAAAAACATGCTACCGTTTACAACTTTAAACATCCTTTATAGATATTAGAATAAAGTTTTTAGGGTTTAGAAAAGTGCCAGAATTTGTTTTTTATTAAGACTTATATTACTTTAAAAGTTTATAAGTGCATGTTAAATAAAAAGACATATATCTAACAAAAAATAATAATTATTATATATTAATTTAAAAAAAATTGCGTGGGGTTATGACTCCTAAGATCCCCAATGTAAATACATCTCTAATTAATTACCTTTTATTTGCATAGATTGTTTCAATAATAATTACCTTTTATTTGCATAGATTGTTTCAATAAGTATAGTGTTTCAACTAGTTTCATTGATTTTATATATTTTATCATTATTTTCAAAGAATAAATTAATAGATTTACGTTTAAGATTATATATGTTTGATATTATCCAAGCATTAATTACGTAACCCAACGAATGACCTATGATACTTCGGTCATGTAGTGAATGAGACGTTATTATTTGACAACCCGTTTATAACGAACTTATCTTTATAAACAATCAATTCATTTTGATAATGAGATCCTAGGTAGTTGCCATAAGACCTCATGTTTACGAATTCAATGAGTAAGACCTAATCTAATGTTTAAGATTGACTTTATGCTATTTGTAGAAACGATCTCATGACTACTACCTGCCTTACCTAGGAGAATTTATACGTCTTAAGAATAACGATCTGTTGATATTTGTAATTTTATTATATATGAGTCAATTCTAACATCTATTGTAACGATAACATCTATCTTTTATGTATATATACCTTATTAATAAGATAAAAAATTATTTAAATTTATTTTCTCCATAATATCCTAATAAATTAGTTATTCTCTAAAAAAATAACTGTAGAAAAAATCATACCTAAATAAAAATAAATAAATACTTAAGTCACATTAAAGTAAATATATGTTAGTGTATGCCACCGTATATTAAAAATAAATTCTTAAATCACATTAAAGTAAATATATGTGAGAATATTCCATCATATATTTAAAGTTACTTCAAGAGTTAAACTCCTACAAATAGTCATCTATGAAATTTATCGAGTTTGTGCTCATTTATTGGATTCATATTTAGTTAGAATATTAATTCTTTTATGCTCTTAAAGATGTTGGTTTTCTTATTATTGTAAATATATAATTTGTTAAAAATTAATTAATTTTTTATAATCTTATACACTTATATAAGAGGGAGTTTCCAAAAACTATTTATTTGATATTTTTATTTTCAATAAAAAAGAGGATAAAAATAAATAATAAATTAAGCAAATGAAAAATAAGAAATGGCATGATGTAATCTTCTCACCATTTTATTGAAAATTAGCTTCAAATAAACATGTTTGTATAATACATTTAAGGTTTAAAACTAATTTAAAAAAAATACTTTGTCGAATTCCTATATTTATCTTATTCGAATTGATAGTCAAAAAAATTTCTTAATATATTCGTATAGCATATGTTCGCTAAATTTTTTGATCTTATTTAATTCATATATAATTTATTAGACTAATTTGTTGGTCAGTTTTATATTTAATTCATTTTCATTAAATTTGTTGTTCTATTTCACCGTAAATTTGCAAGTTCTTGAAAAAAAGGAACAAATATTCAAATCAAAGCAATAGGAGATTGGATTACAACAAAGATATTGATGAGAATCATCGAGTTCTATAAATTTCAAGTTGATCAGTCACAAGGTCTAGGAGGACACAACTCGAAAAAGTTTTAAATTGGCTCATTTAAGACGTCATGCATAACCAAGGGAACCTAAATTGAAAGTGTAAGGATTGGAACAATCTTAGGATAAAAATTAGGGCAAAATTGGCAAAAGAAAACTAGGCACATTGTTGTGTCATTTGAACTTTTTTGAACAGCTTTATTTTCAGCCCTTAGATGGAAACAAATGTTAAGATGTAATATTTTATAAGGATTCTTTTGTTTTCAACTGCTCCAATTTTGCTCCATATTTTGCTGTGCCATTTGGACTGATTTTGAGCAGCTTTATTTTCATCCCTTAGATGAAATCAAGGGTTAAGATGTAATATTTTCATAGGATTCCTTTGTAGTCAGCTGTCCTATTTTTCTCCATGTTTTGGTTCATATTTTTTACTATTTTTTGTGTTTTTTGACTGTTTTTATTTTCAACCCTTAGATGAGATTAAGGACTATGATGTAGTAGAGCTTAGGGTTTATTTGTATCCTATTAAGAGTAGCTCAACTGTTAGAAAATACAATTTGAATGAAATTTGAATTTTCAGATCATTTAAGAGCTCATTCGTGCTCTTTGTTTCTCTTTAAGTAATTTATCAAGGGATTGACAATCTTTGTGGCGTTGTTTAACATCCAAGCATTTGTGTTGAGTAATATCCATACTTGTTAGGGTGTCATTTATACTAGACTTATCAAGAAAATAACACCTCTTTGTAGTATCTTTTCTCTCAGAAAAATGGTGAGTAATATCCATTGATTTGTAGAAAAGTTTTTGCTATATAATCTAAAATTAGCTAAGTCTTAACCCTTTAGTTCATATCAGATAAGTAGTCAAATTAATATGTTTTCATAATTAGCTTCAAGCCACTTAAGAATTTGTATTCAATTTAAATTTAGTATATATTATCTACAAAAATTCAGTCAATTATTGTATACTTTATATGCTCATGCTTCAATTAAAAGATTTTATTTTTAAATTTTTAAATTTCAATAATTATTATATTATTGCAATTATTATTATTTAATTTTTTCTTCTAACTATTTGATACATAATTGTCCACTTAATTAAAATAGGCCTTCAATAATATTCATGCTAACCGTAGGACTGCAATTGGTACAAAATTAAAATTTAAAATCATATTCATATTTAAACAAACCTCAAGAAGGTTTGTGATATTTTTTACAACGAATAATTTAATAAAATATGCCCACACAACAAATATATTGAGCATAAAACTGATCCAAATGGGTAAAAAATAATGAAATATCCCATATAATAAAATTTACAAAATAATGTAAACTACGTAAAAAGTTTTAGTTGTATAGCATAATCTTTTTTATACATGTAATTTCACTTTTAAACGCCCAAAAAAATATTCATTTTTCTGATAACTTAAATGAATAAATATTTTTTAACATTATAAGAAAAGTAATGTATATGTTTTTATTAGGAATTAAAAGTAAAACTAATTAAATAATTAAAATACATTATTGGTTAGAACATGAACTGAGTTTGAACAAAACAGTAAAAAAAAATAAAAACCTAGATTATACCATGAACTTATTAACTTGTGATTAACTGATTATGCTTTAATGCAACCTAATTTATCTTACGAAAATTAGAAAAAGAAAATGATTATTACGAAAAAAAAATGGTTTAATACGATTGAGATTAGATGTAAGGGTGAGCAAAGTATTCAATATATTCTAAAAAATTTGATCAAATTCGAAAAAATTGAATGATTTTGATCGAAAGTCAGATCGGATTTGAATTAAATTTTATCAATCTGTTCGAATTTGAATTAAAAATATTCAAATCTGTATAATCTAATCTGATTTGATATATTTAATATATTATTTAAATATATATATATAATAATATAATAATAATTAATAATATATTATAATATTATAATTAAACCTAATATATTACTCAGTTTCTCAACCTACAAAACTGAAAACCCTAATCTCAATTAAATTTTTCAACCTCATCTCTCTCTCTCTCTCTAAGACTCCTGAGTCGACTGAGTCGACTCCATGGTCGACACTTTCAATCAAGATGTACCCCCGTCGTTATTGGCTCGTTCCCCTGTCGTTGTTCGCTCGTACACAGTTGTTATTCGCCCGTTCCCAATTGTTGTTCACCTGTTCCCAATCGATGTTCTTCAACAGAGGGTTAGATTTGTTTGAAATCCTTCTTTTTTTGAATTTTGATTTCAAATCCAATGTTCAAATGCTATGTTTTGTGATGTGCTATTGATATTGGTTCATAATGTTTTGGTTGCTCAATTTTTATATATAGTAAATTACTTATGATGGAGTATTATGCATCTTTTTATTGAAATGTCATTTCTTTTATGCTTTGTGTGTTGTTTCCTGTTTAATTTGACTCCCTTCCCCCTAACAAAAACAAACCAAAGTAGTGATCTTATCTTTCATTTTTAAATTTGTAAGTGCAATTACAATTTACAGGGCAATACAAGAACTCGAATTGTGGTAGAAAGACATAAAAGTCCTTAAAGTATACGGGAGACACAATTTAAAGAACCCAAATTATAAAAGAGATAGTACTTGTTGGCATTCCACTACCTGCTTTTTTGGTATAGTATACAAATAATTTGAGGTCAACAAATCAATTGATTTACTAATGACCTTGTTCCTCTTCTATATATGGATTGTTATTTGAAGAGTTTCTAAAACTAGTCTTACAATTAAGTTTGCTAGTTCTTACTATCAAGTTCGTACTATGGAAAACAAATCTAAGGTAGAAAAATACTTGCAAGAAGCATTGGTTGATATGGATGATAAGAAATTTGATCTTTTAAGTTGGTGGAATGTTCATTCCTCAAGATTTAAGATTTGGTCTTTGATAGCTCAAGATGTATTGACCATACTGGTATCTACTATAGCATCTGAATTTGCATTCTCTACTAGTGGTCATATACAAGAGTTCATTATCTTCTAAAACTATGTAATCCTTGATTTGTACTCAAAATTGGATTCGTTTCTCTCCAATCATTAATATCCAAGAGTCACTTGATAAAATTGAGGCTCTAGAATCAAGTATATTATATAAAACTTTAAAATATATAGTTTGAATATATATAGATTTATTTGATATCATATTATGTAAAAATTAATTTTTTTTATGTATTATTATGTTTATTAGCTTATTGTTTGCTTATCTATATTTTTAACTTTTTAATTTTTCATCGTGTAGATGTTCTTGATGATATTGGTGACTTAAACCTTGAATGGTTATCTCAAAGAATTCGTGTTATTATTAATGTTTAGAGAGTGAAATTAAATTATGTAATTGATATTGAATTTTTTGTAATTAAATTATTACTATGGATATTTGGAGTTAAATTATGTTATTAATATTGAATTTTTTATTTTTTATTATTTTTGTTAAACTATTTGTATGAAAAATATTTTTATTTTATATTTTTTTTATGTAATTTTTTATTTTATAGGTTGAAATTATATCGGATTCGAATTGATATTTATAACGATTTAGATCAGATTGAATCATTCATAATTTAATTATTTATGTAATTTTTTATTTTATTGATTTAAATTAAAATTTTCTTAAAACTGTTGGTTTTGAACTAATATTAAATCCTAATTAGATGTACTTCTTTTAAGCAAAGATGGATAGTTTAAAAAAAAAAACAAATATGGAGAGACTTCACACAAAGGGATGAAAAATCTCATCACTCTTCTCACAAAACGAGGAGACCGCTTGTGCCGAATACCAGGACAGTTCACTAAGCTAAATAAATATTTTCATTTCATTATCGTTTCTGTATACAAGCATCTCAGCACCAAGATGGTGTAAAACATAGTAAAGAATAACATAGCACTGGGAAGAAAGTGGGACCAAAAAATTTATGAAGTTTCAAAAAAAAAAAAAAAAAAAGAAAACTCAACCTGCCTATTATAACACAGAACTAAGGTCAGATCTAACTAGGTAATACCATTTCAAACTAGTAAAAGTGCATCGCCCCAACAACACTGTTTGTCTCTGAAATCCGAGGCTCAAACTATACAGGATGAACGAACAAGCTCTTAAGGTATTCTACATGATTCAATTACTTCGCTCACAGCTTTATGAGTCTCCGGGGATATCATGTTTAATGTCAAATGAAATGCCTGAACATTGATGATAGAAAAATTATACACACATCATTCATGAATTCCGCCTGCATAATTACTTAATGTCTCTTTCATATCAGCAAATCAAAAGAAATACATACCACAAATCTGTCCAATACCGGAACTAGAATTGCCAGGTTGCGTTTTGGAAGACAGTCGGCGATTGATTCCCGTATTCTCTTACTGTGGATAGAGAAGATACTCTGCCTTCAGATATTCATAAGGGAACTTGATACATAGATCAAGATTTAAACAACAGCAATAACAACAACCATAGTAATAATGAGAAAACAAAACCTTTCAGTTGAAAGAAATGCTAGAAGCAATGCAGCATAAGCTTCTAGGATCATTTTCTCGGCTTCTTTTTCCCCTTGTACTAGGGCTTCCTCATCATCCTGTATGGTTATGGTTTTTGATAGAATGAGAATTACAATTATGATCTATGCAGTTTTCGCTTTAGGGAACAATGTATTAAGAAAGACTATATAAAAGTTGAAAAGCACAAATAAAATCACCATTGAGCCATCAAAGGCATTAACTATAAACAGCAAAATATTAAAGAAAATTATTGATGGCATCAAGTACAACTAAGCTCCCAAGAAGTTTCAAATGCTTTTCCAGCAACCTAGCATCATGTTTTTCGAAGAATTAATTTTCCTTTAATTAAACTGATTTGATAGGAAAAATTCAACGAGAATGCAAAGATGACTCACCAATGACAAAGCTTTTCCTTCTTGGGCCGCCTCACCTGCTCCATGATTGGTCAAAAAGATTGAGCACAGTAATGGAATCATATCCTTGTGACTCTTCTCTTGAAACCCTTTTAAACAAGGCAACTGAACACTAGCTGCAGCAAGCCGTGATCTGCACGGATAACATACTTGTGAGAGCCAATAAAGGAGGGGAGAAAAAGCCTAATATATGCTCCACCAGTAATTTGTAGGTGACCTAATATATTCACCCCAAGGGTAATATGCATCGAGGTAAACATGAACAAAGACAATGATGAAGGCAAAACAAACAAACTAACTAAAATATAACCAAAAGTTGTTGAGATCCAAAATAGCGAAATGAGAAGTTGCCAGAAGTGACTAGACCGTTCAGTAATTCATACATAATAATCCAAAAACAACATTACAATTTACAAGTATATATTACACCTAGAAGAAAATTTCACCTATTCCGACCATCCTTCTCTACCAAGTTCACAAGTAGGCCCAATATAGCAACAAGAAGGTCAAGCTCCTGGTCAGTTATAGGTCTATCACTCTGATGGTCGATTTCATCATATACAGTATTCTCTTTTATTTGACTAGAGGGAGATGAAGTGAAGGAAGAAAAATGGCGGGCGATCAAGTTAGACATAGTCTCTAGCCCTCCACATGCAGCAATTTGCCAGCAACCAACAGGATTGTCATTAGTTAAGTTCATTAGAACCTGTCGACATGACACCATAATATGCTTGTTAAGAAATCTAAAACTGATATACAACAGAAAACGTTTCACCATTTACTCATTTAGAGATAGGTGTATCATGTTTATGATGACAAATGTTTAAATATTAAACAACAGGATTATCTTAAGTGAGAGGAGCATAAGAAAAACCAAAACAAAACAAAAACAACAGCATCACCTTAACAGCAGTAAGGAGGCAGTCAGATAAGAGACTGGAGCCTTCACTAATCGTAGAACAGGAAGCTGCTTGCTGCTGATGATTTTCAACATTACTTGATTCTTGTTGACTCATTGCCATCAATGACTGGCAGCCATGATCAAGAGCTCTATTCGTCATAACACGTTTCTGAACACTTGGTGAATTTTGCTTTCCTGACAATACATCCCACTTGGAGAGTCCATAATCATCTTCATCAAACGCAAAAGGGTCTAGGGTCTCCTCTAAATTCTCAGGTTTTACATCTTGATTTCCCAAATAGAAATCCTGAACAAGATCAGCATTCTTACTAGAACCATTATTAAGCATATGTGTTTCACCACTTAAACTCCGTGATGCCCCACTGCAAGAACCAGATGTGGAAGAATCAAGTCTTGTCTTCAAAGAACAAGTATCAGTCCTTGAAGTACTGGGTTCAGAACTAGATATATAATAGGCCAACTGTGTGGTGGAAGCCAATTGGTTGCTCCGACATACATTGAAGCTTTTATTAGAGGAATTATTCTCTGAATCAGACCGCTTCTTAGAACTAATGAATGAGCAGTCATTATTATCCCCTGCCCATTCAAGTAAGGAAAAAATGATTTAAAAATCCACTATGACAATCATAACAGAAAGAGCAGCTGCAATCAGGTACCTTTGCAATCTTCACTTAATGACAACTCAAAAGCACAACCAGATCCACCAGAAAGATCGCAACACTTCTCACTATTGGACACAGCAGAAGAATTTTTGATCAAGTAAAGAGCTGAAAAACCAAGACAAATTGTTAGATTGCATAACTGATAAAAAGTAGAAAACTTAATGCATATATTGTTGGATGACAAACCAAAATTAAGAAATAGAAGAAGCATTTGGCATTCTTAGCTACCTGAGAGTATCTTAATGACACTTATGACGAGTTTTACAAAAGAAATATGTGTTGCAGAAGGTATACTTCCTTTCATTTCAAGCAAATGACTCTGTTAAAGAAAGTAAATATGACAGTTAATCTGGTTGTGCTTTATTTCACCTTTAAATATCGAAAAGAATTATCAAGTTCACACAAAGATGAAAAATGAAAAGAAACCTGATTATCTTTGCTAAGGAAAGTGGCATTTTCCATGATCTTCAAACATCTCAAAAGCAGAGCTAGACTCTGCATGTCCATACCAACTTTTGAATCTGAAGAAGGTAAACTTTCCAGCCAACTCTGCACATGATTGTTAACATTTTAAAAAACAATATATGTATAATCAATTTATGGCTGAAAATTGATAAAGCCATGGCTAAAAGTTTGTTTAAACAATATTATCCATGATGACTCCAACCAAATTTTAAAAAACAATATATGTACAACTTATGGAAGTATCTATATCATCCAAGAGCGGCATATGCTGCTCCTTCCCAATATCACTCTATATAATCAAAATAAAATGTCTATGTTTGACAATACAAAAGGAAACTAGGGACTGGAAAATAACTGGGAATATAGTTCCATGATATCGCCAATATTATTCTACTCCAGCTACAATTAGTATTCTGCTTTCTGTAATTAAAAAATCTTATACGACAAAAATTGAGCCAAGATGGAGTAGATTAACTTTCTTTTGCTTGTTTGAACCATCGGCATCTCATATAATGATTCAGATTATGAGATTATACTAACATACAAGCACACACCTCCATTTGGGAATGACAGTTCATGGCAACCACAAATACTGCATCAAGACCTCCAAGCTCTCGTAATTTTTCTTTAAAGTTACCCCCGGCTTTCCTTATTGTACTAGAGGTTTCTGAAGAAACATAATCATGAAGAGAAAGCAATACAGTCAGAAACAGGCTCAAAAAAAAGGAACTAATGCATGCATATACACACAAAAACCCATTTATGTAATAAAATCTAAATCCACATGCATGCACAGATGCATCAACCTGGACCTATGTGCACACAAGTTGACAATAAAATGAGGGAGCGGTACCTTTTTGGTTCCCCTTGTTTAGGGGACTGGTACACTTTAGTCCCTTGTTTTAAAATAGAACATCAATAGTCCCCCTCTTCCAATATTTGGTACACTTTGGTTCATTCTGAACAATAAAATCTAAGTTAACATTAAAATAATTCACAATATATTTAAATAACCCAAACTATCAGGTAAAAGATAGTTTGGGATATTTTAATATTTTTAATTCAGATTTGTATTGTTGAAAATGGACCAAAGTGTACCAAATATAAGAAGGGGACTATTCTTATCCTACTTTAAAACAAGGGGTTAAACGCTAAAGTGTATCAGTCCCCTAAACAAAGGGACCAAAAGAGTACCGATTCCTTAAAATAACATAGATAATTGGACCTGAAAATAGGGCATCATACGCCAATCCAAAAAGTACCTTCCAATAAATGTTCATAATTTTCTCAATAATGTATACTGGACTAGAAACAGAAACCATAAAATATTAAATAGTAGTTCACACATTCCACACTGACTATCAGTGGCCTACATATCTGACTTGAGCACTTGACCAACTATGTTTAGAACTTTGGACTGCATGTACTGTTAAGTTACCATTGCTAACTCTCTCCACCTTTCTAGAATCTTTTATTTGAATTGATCTAGTAATAATCATCTAGAAAGCTCTTTGGAATTATCTAGTCATCTATATATTATCAAGTGCCGCCTTATACATAAATATCTAGAAGCTTATACCATTAGGTGCCTACAGTATTGTAATTGTGAAGTGTGTGAAGATATAGTGAGAGCCACACGAGAGGTGGTCTGAGAGTGTGTGAGAATAAATGAGGAGGTGCTATTAGTAACTAAATGAGGAAGTGCCATGAACACGTTAAGTGAAAGTGCTGTAGAGGCTTTGGTAGTTGTGCGTGAAGAATGAGTGAGAGAGCGGCAAGAGTGTAATACTTGCATAAGAGTTGTTATGTATATATATATATATAGACACACACACACACGTAGGATAACGGTAAAACTATTTGCATTAACTTTAGATCTACAAAACTACTTGTCTCATGGATAGATTATTTTTTGGGTAAAAATAAAGATCTGATAATGATAGCAATCCTTAAATAAATAAAATTTTCTTTCATGCACCCTACAGCTACAAACCCATCAGCTTAATGCAGAATTCAGACCTTCAATAGATATAGTAGAAAAGCAAGCCTTTTCAATAGTAAGCAAAGCAATCCATTTTGGGCATAATTCTGGTTTCCCCATTCCACCATCATTCCCAAAGCTTGATTTTATTTCCTTGCAACTTACAAGAACTCCTTGAACTTTTGAAAAAAATTCATCAGAACTCGAATCTAATTTTTTCGTACTATTATGAAAGATGTTGGCATTAGTGCGTAATGCCAATAACTTGGAACCTATTTTTGGCAACTTGTCCTCCGTGGTAGTAGAGAGTATTGGTTTCAACAACCTAATTAGAAAATGGATGCAGCTGGGCGATTCCAAAAGGTGATCATCTTGACCCTACATGAAAGTAGACCTTCAGGATTATTGTTATTAAAATAGAGGACTTTCACAGCATGAAGGCAATCATGTTTGGCAATTAAATGAACAATGTGGAAAAATAAGACAGAAATAAAAAAAATACAGCGCCATAAGTACAGACGTGAGAACAAAATGAAGGAAAATTCCCGTATCCACAAAAGATGAAAAGAGAATATTCAGATGTTAGAAATGTATAACCAAAGAAAATCTCAGATGGGTAATGCAACAGACTAAGTCCAAGATGATGATTGGAAGTATTTGCAAATAAGGTAAGATCAAATAAATATAGAATTAACTAAAAACACATCATCCAAGTCATAATAGAGTAGCATGACTACAACGATTATAACATCAAGGTCATGCTTGTTTCGTAGAATGGAAAGGTAATGTGAATGTTAATATCAATAGAAGTGAATTGAATGAGAACTTCATGACCAATCGATGTTTGCTTTGAACAATGGAATAAGAAAATACATTGCTTTAATATTTTATTTAGGACTGAAATTGAAAAAAAAGCATCAATGCCTACAGCTTTCCTTAAATAAAGATAAAATTGGGAAAATAAAACTACTGCTGTGTCCTAAATGAGGAACTAAAAAACTAATTGCAAATTTTTCTATTATGCTTTATATTAGGATAAAATTGAAAAAGAAGTAGTGGACATGTTTAAAATAGGGTAAATAAGAAAAGGATTTGTTGTGTGTCAAATAAAGAAAAATTAGAGGGATAAGGAATGATACAGATAAGTAAAGAAAATATATCATTGTAAACAAGAATTCCATTGGAGAGTGAAAGGATAGGGTTTTTCTTCAACCAAACATGACCCAAAGGTACTAAAATATACAAGAGCAAATCGAAGGAAAGAAATAGTAGATTCAAAGGCAACTCTTCAGTCTTCATCAAGTTACAAGTCCAAACTCTACATCGCTGACTCAATATTCAATTAAGCTCACAAATGTAAACAATCAGTCAAAAAAGGTATAGCAAATAAAACCAAGAGGTATTCATACTCAATAGCACTGCAGCACTGTACTGCTTGCTTGTGTGCGTGTGTGGTTCCAATTAAACTCAAATACGAATTGACACTTCATTCAAAAAATCTAAGAATTCACATTTTTTATGACAAGGGATAAAAAGATTTGATAGAGAAGATTATCAAGGTATGTGTTCATTTTGACGATGATATTATATTAGGGGAGCATTCCGAAGACCAATAAATTTAACCAAAGAATCTAATTATCTAAACCATATAATACTTTAAATTAATGGTGCACTTGCTATCATAATTTAAAATTTAAAATTAGCTAATAACTCCTAAAATCAAGGAAAAAATCAAGTAACACATAATCACATATTCACCATTAGATGAAAATATTTGAACAATCACATATGATTGGTTAGATTTGTTGGTTATAATCATTGGTATACGGATCCTAACCTATTACATTATTCTATTTCTACTCTTACATTCCCCGGGTACATAACTATAATATTAATAGGGAATTAAGTTATTTATGCTAACAAAAAAGAAAAAGAAACTCTTACACAATATATAGAGCTATCTTTTTCTAGATAGAATATAGGGGATCATTTAAATATCACAACAAAAAAAAAGAATAATTCAGATCTTGTTTGTGCAATATGTTTCTCCTTCATGCAGAAAATCATATCTCCATTACAGACATCATATCACTTAAAATGTGAATTGAAGGAAATAAACTATTGATGAGTGCTATTATTAGCAGCACGTTCAGCTTCAAATGCTGTGATTAATTTAAAATATGAAATATAATTAATTTCTTGATTGAGAAATGCATATCATCCAGATACACTATTAGACCCAAATTAAAATTTGATAACTTTGTTGACCATTCTTAACAAATTCTTAAAATTGTAAACAAATGCTCCAGAACTTACATCATTGGTTAAAGCATAAAATAGAGCAGCAGCAGCCAAACTGCAAGGAGGATCGTCAAAGTTAAGACCCAAAATAGCATCAACTATTGTCTTCGCCATCCTGAGAACAAAGCAATTAAGAATCAAGAAATCTACAAGAAAACATAGTCATTCCTTGCAACCATGGCAATAAAACCGTTGAGCCACAAGCAGGCATGGTGATGATTTCAAAATTTTCTATGTACCAATTCTAGTCCAACACAAAATTCCATATAACCAATCAGATTGGAGAACCAATTCTAAAAAGAAATATATTCTATTGCAAGCAATAACTTTTTTCCTTAATAAATCGTGGAACCATCAATGAGAGAACAATCTTGGATACATTTTAGGACCAAAAAAATTTCTTAACCAAAACAATGATCTTGGAGTGTTCGGATTCTTATATCAAGATACCTCTCTCCTTACTCTATGTACGCCTCTAAAAAATACATTTTGAATTCAAGACCCATCAACTCCTCAAACTCTCTCAAAACACTAGGCCAATCCAAAACTACCAGAATGTCAATGAATAAAATTCAGAAAGATTCATAACCACCAAGAAAATTCATACATTTTCAATACCCAAATGACCAAAATCACACTTCAAATTTAAAATCCATAAGGAAATCAATTTGAATTAACATACCCTTGAGCCCGCAAAAGCCGTCTCTGCTGGGCAGTACAACACACAGACAACAAAGACAACAAGCTAGCCCGTCTGATCCGGACCGGCTGGTTCTTCCTCAGACCATCTAAAGCAAAATTTACCTCGTCCACGTGCTCCATCATCTCTCCAAACTCCTGGGTTTCCATCAAAGTCGAAGTTACAGGAATTGAAAGCCTTGGTTTCTTATTTGACAGCTTGAGTTCAATTTTCGCAATTCTAGCCTTCTTTGACTTCCTAACGACGCCGTTCCCCAAATCGTCCGAAGGGGCTCTCGGAGGCAGACCCGGAAATGAGTCCTTATGCAAATCGAAATTGAATGGGTCCGAATCGAAGGCCGACCAATGGGAGGAGTCTTGAGACGAGTAAGCGACGCCGTATAGAGGGTCTTGGGAACTTTCTTTTGACAAAGAGTCACCGAAAGGGTCGTCTTCAACGGTTTCGTTTAAGGGATCTGAATAAGTTCTAGGAATAATACCTCCGCTGCGACGACCGTACTTTCTGTACATCATGGTTCACGCTCTATGGTGGCCGTTTTCTTCTTCTTTCTTATCTCAAAGGGGATCGGACATTTTGTGGAAAGGACAGGGACTTTTTCGGAAACAAGTTTAATTTGAATAGAGAAATGAGGAATAGTGAAACCCACTCAGCTCTGCTCTGTTGTAATAATGCCTGCAAAAATGCAAAAGAAAAGGACAACGACGACGGAGGTGAAGAGGTGTAAGAAAATCGGTGAGAGATAGAGAGAGAAAGATTTTTAGAGTTACTTGGGCGAGCTCGATTTGATTTGAATTGATAGGGTCCCGTTCATTCTTATGAAATTGAGTGCTACCTAGTTTTTTTTTTTTTTCCTTTTCCTTAAAAAAAACAAAACAATTTTTCGAAAACTCTATTTAACAACAAATGTAACGATCATACATAAATAAATTTAAGTAATAAATATTAACCATATCACTTATATTATTACAATAAATTATTATAAATAAAAATAATCAAACAAAATTATAACACATTATAATTTATTTGATTTGAAATTTTAAAAAACAACTTCATTTAATTGGATTAATTCATGTTTTTATTTGAAGGTACAATCTATACAATCATTAGTTTATCAAGATAACACAAAAAAAAATATATATGATAATGATACGTTAAAGTATTAAAATTATTGGAAGAATAATTTTACTTTTTATTAATAAAATTATGTATAAATTAAATAATAAATTTAATTAAAAAATATTTTAAAATTGATTTTATCTTTTTTTGATTATTTTCTTTATTGTACCAATATTTATTTAAAATATGACGTAAATTTGAAATCTTTTTTATCTAACTTTAATTTATAGTAAAGTTAAATATTTTAAAAAAAAATTATGTAGCTTTAATTTATAGTAAAGTTAAATATTTTAAAAAGAATTTACATGTTTAAAATTTTCAAGTCAATTCATGAGTTATAATTCAAATTAAAGTTTTGATTTTTCTAAAATTGTTAAGGTAAGATGAACTCGTAAAATATACCAATAATTTACTAAACATAATGTTAGAAGTGGTCCAAATTATCCAAAATCTCCTAATTTTGGTTTAAACTTTATTTTTATCAAAATAGCTCGAAGTAAGTTTTGTCACTTTGTAGTAAAATATTGTCTTGTAGTTATAAGTTTTATTACGATACAGATGCATTTGTAGTGAAGCATTTACTTAATGTAATAAGTTTTATTACGATATTTGATGTTTTTTCAATGTTTTTTCACATTTTTAATGTCTTCTCATACTCACTAAAAAGGAGTTCATTTATGACTATAAGAAAATTGTAGTATTAATAATAATTTTACATATATAAGTTACAAAGAAAATGATATATATATATATAGTGTGTTAAAAATTCATAACAATATGATAAATTACTCTTTAAATAGAGGGTTTTATTTGTATTTATAAGAGGGAGACTTTTGAAAATCAATATGGAGAACATTTACTTGTTTGCAATCCAATAGATGGATCAACCTCAATCCTGTATTATATCTTTAAATTTAGTGAAAAATTTTGATATAATAAATAATATTGTATTAAAAATTAATACAATATTATTTATTACTATATCACTATTCATGCTATGTATTTTTTTAATTCTAAAACTATTATTAAATATTTTATTATATATAATAAATTAAAATCAAGTATATGATATAGAATGATTAAAAAATAAATATACAATATAGAACTAAAATTTTAATATAAAATAAAATAAAGATTTAGAAAACATTTAAAAATATTATTAATTTTTTTATATATAATAAATTAAAATTAAATAAATAATACAAAATGAATAAAAGTATTAGTGAATTTTTAATTTTTTTTAATAATATAATTTTTAATTCATATAATAAATAAATATTTTATTTAGTATATTTTTAATTTTTTTAATAATATAATTATTATTGATTAATTAATAATAGTATATAAATATTTAATTGATTGAATATAATAATTGATAAAATAAAAATAAAAAAATATTTTATTGTATAAATAAATATATTTTTTAATATAATAATTAATGTTATAGATTAAAGATGAATAAAAAATAGGTAATATTCAATAAAATAAAAGGTTGAAAATACCTTTATATAAATATTAGCCGGCTTTACACATCCTACACAATTTTAGGAATTCCAAATTCAATTAAAAAATAAATGTAAGTTTTTATTTTTATTTTTAATAAAAAATTACTTTTTTCTACTAAAAAAATACAAATATAATTAAATTAGAAAATGATTTTACAAAGAGTGGAATTCAAAATTGAGAATTGAGTTTTTCTTATTAAAATATTTTTTTACTATCCTTCTTTATCAAATCTAGTAGTATTTATTAATTTATACTCAATTACAAAAAAAATGAATTGTTTTAAAATTATTTATTTATGTTTGATAATTTTATTTTATTTATAAAATAAAATAAATTGAATTAAAAATTCAATGATAAAGAAAAATAAAAAAAAGTAAATGTTAATTCACCAAGTTTCTAACATAAATTATGTATAAAATAAGATAAAAAGTCACTTAAAAAATAAAAATAAATAGATATATTTATAATAAAATAAGGATAATAATATTTATAAAATTACTTTTGTTATTACTACGATACAATTATATATATCATGTATTATATTCATAAAATTAATTAACTTTAATATTATTATTATTAACGAATAAAATTTACTTTTATGATTTAGTATTATTATTACAATAATAATTTCTAAAATCAAGTGATATATCAATATTTAATAGAATTTTAATTCTAAAGATAAGATTTTGAAGTAATTGTGAAATAATAAACTAACAAAAACTAATTATATTATAATATATAGATTCATACATACGTGATAAAAAATTTTCTTAATGGTAACATAAAACAAAAATAAGGGAGTATAACGTTTGTTGTTAAAAACTTATTTACTTTAATATTTTTTAAGAAATATTGTGCCTTTTTGTATAAAATTATACTGCTTCTTATTTTTTTTATAACTTATGTATATTATTTTATTTTGAAATTAATAATACTTTCTTATATTAATTAATATAGGAATAGTGTTAGGTTGATTTTAAGACTTATATCATATTTTATTTTTATATAAAAAGTAAAGTAATAACTTTGATTAATTCTTATTTATTATACAATTTATTTTTTTTATGTTAGTTATGAATAATTAGATTTCATACGATTTTGTATGATTTAATAAAAATTGCATTAATTAAATAACAAGTATATTTTTTTCTTAGAATAATAAGCCACGAAAACAAAACTTACAAGATATGTAAAGATTAAATTTATTGTATTTGTACACAAAAAAAATTACTATGTCTTGATTCTTTTTTCAATCAGAGATCTCAATTTTTTAATTTAACAATTAATTATATATGAAATAATATATATATATATATATATATATATATATATAAAAGGAAGTTGGCAGCTTCCTGTTTATGTGATTTTATTGTGAGTGATAATTTTTTCAACCTATTTATTTTATTACATAATATAAATGTTAGAAATATTTAATGATTATATTCTATTCTATGATAAAATGAATATACATGGTGTCTTTAAATAAAAATTATAAGTAAATTAGATATAGCTAAAGTAACTAAATATAGATATCCCTAAAGTAAATAGATATATATTAATAGATATATATACATTAATATGTTACTAGATATATATTAACAATAAAAAATAAAAATCTTTTTAAATCTATTATAGATTACTTTTATATATAAAAATGAGTTACTCAATAATTTTTATTTAATACTTATTTTATTTGATAGATTTTTTTATTTTATTTGATTATTTTAATTCCATATATATATATATATATAAGGTAATTGCATGTTATTATTTATATGATTTTATTTTGTTTGTTTATTTATATATATATATTCATTTTATGACATTTTTGGTAATGGAAAGTAAAAAAAAGATATAAAAAAAATTTCAAATCTATTATTTATTACTCTTATATATAAAATAGAATCACTTAATAATTAATATTCTATTTATCTGATACATATTTTGTTTGATTGATTTTTTATTTTTATTAAATAATATAATAGTTAAATTAAGTATTTATACATGCATCTTGAGTCAACATCTATCATACAGTTAAATAAGTTTTTTTTCCTTTTTTCTTGTTAATTTTTAAACATATATTTAATTTAGATTTATTAGACTATATAATATATATAAAGGAAAGTTGTTAGCTTTCTAATTATTTGATATTTTTTTGGGTTATTAATTACATATTTATCAAAATATGTTGTCGGCGTGTTTGGACGCGTGCGGTGGCCTATGACTGTGATACACCCACGGTTATGTAGATCGGGTCGCGGCGATCACAGTAGTATCTGCAGGTCGTCGGGTTGAGATTCACGACGATAGATATTTTCAGCGATGACGCGTGAAAGGACTTATAGATCGTTTGTGCGGCGCGTGAGGGAGCGTGCGATATCCGATGGTTGCGATACTTCCACGGTTGTGTAGATCCGGTCGAGCCGATCACAGTGATATATGTAGAAAAAATTTCGGAACAATATGCACGACGACGACAGTGATTGTAGTGATTTGTATGGTGTAGAACTCTTTAACAACGGTGACTGTAGTTCTGGAACCTAAAGACAACGGCTGAAAGACGTCAGAGGTTTAACGGTGAATGATTGCAGTGGCTATTGTGACAGCGGAAGCTATAAGGGTTAAATAACACCAAAAAAGACAAAATTGTTAGAAAGACAAGAATAGTGGTTTTGATACCATGTTAGAAATACAATGATTGTATTATATTCTATGATAAAATGAATATACATGGTGCATTTATATAGAAAATACAAGTAAACTAGATATATATAAAGTAACTAAATATAGATATCCCTAAAGTAAATAAATATACATTAAAAAATATATATATACATTAATATGTTACTAGATATACATTAACAATAAAAAATAAAAATCTTTTTAAATCTATTATAGATTATTTTTATATATAAAAGTGAGTTACTCAATAATTTTTATTTAATTTGATACATTTTTTTATTTTATTTGATTATATATATATAAGGTAATTGCAGGTTATTATTTATATGATTTTATTTTGTTTGATTATTTATATATATATATTATGACATTTTTGGTAATAGAAAGTAAAAAAAAAGATATAAAAAAAATTTCAAATCTATTATTTAATATTCTTATATATAAAATAGAATCACTTAATAATTAATATTATATTTATCTAAGATTTGTATAATTGATTTTTTATTTTTATTAAATAATATAGTAGTTAAATCAAGTATTTACACATGTATTTTGAGTTAATATCTATCATACAATTAAAATAAGTTTTTTTTTCTATTTTTCTTGTTATTTTTTAAACATATATTTAATTTAGATTTATTAGACTATATAATATATATATATATATATATATAAAGGAAAGTTGGTAGCTTTCTAATTATTTGATATTATTTTGTTTGATAATTTTTTAGTTCATTAATTACATATTTATTAAAAATATGATTTGGATCCTACCACTTGATATTTAATGTCATGGACAAAATAATCTCCCATATAACATTACGCGAAAACCAGGCTGACTCCAATCAACAAACCAACCTGGTTGCTCTCCTGAAATTAGAAGCTTTTTTGGATTTAGGTTGGTAAACAAATTTTTTGAACTTTTTGTCATTATACTATGTTCGTCTCTTTATTGAACTTTTTGTTTCTGATTGTGTTAGTAATATCCAACCCAATTTTTTTGCCGACACTTACGTTAACCTGCTTCACAATCTGCCTAGTATAAACTTTCATCTTCAATTTTATGTTCTTTGATAAAAGTTGCGTAAAAGGGATCCAATTATGATCATGTATTCTGAAAAATATGTGTTGTGTAGTGTAAAACTAATATCACTTTGTGTTAAATGGAGACTCTAATTTTCATTAATTTGTATATGTCTGACTTTATGTCTAGTTGAACATATATGAAACTATGTATATTTATTAATGAATTTAGTTTTCTATCGTATTAATTTATATTAATTATTTCTTTCATAATTAAACATAATAATTGTGAAAAAAATTAATGTAGATAATATATTTTCAAACAAAGAATATATTAAGAAAAACTATGAATTGTAACCATGGAAAAAAAGTTTATACATATGTATAACTTTCTAGTATTAGTAATTTTTTCATCTAAAATGATTTGTATATTAAAAAATAAATATATATTTTGGACTTTGATTATATACTTGGTTTGAAAATAATCCAATTCTTTAATGTAAAATTGATATTATGCATATTAAATAAGGGTTTTAGTTTTTAATTGACGTGACTAATTAAACATATATTCAACTGTATATATTTATTTATAAATTTAATTTTTTATCACGTTAATTTATTTTAATTATTTATCAAACATGCAATCGTGGAATGATTTTACGTAAGTCATATATTTTTTAACAAATAGCATATATTTGGTTGCACAACAATCCAACTTCTATGGTATGAAATTAATATCTGTAAGCTTGTTCGATACTTGAAAAGAGGATATCAATATCACTGTTAGTCGAAGCAATCATCGTTGCTTGCTGCCATCGTTATTGTTTTTGTTCGTCAA
This sequence comes from Hippophae gyantsensis, assembly GCA_030763125.1. Classification (NCBI taxonomy): domain Eukaryota; kingdom Viridiplantae; phylum Streptophyta; class Magnoliopsida; order Rosales; family Elaeagnaceae; genus Hippophae; species Hippophae gyantsensis. Next base: position 15,936,811 of record CM061033.1, on the reverse strand, counting down.
AGCAATCACAATTCATGAGAAAAATGAAGGTCACGACTGGACATCTGAAGAAGGTGAAAATATCTCATTTGAGTTGATAACTTCATAAATGCTATTATAAATATAATAAGGACAAACTTGAAATTATTTAAAAAATGGTAGGGTCTATTTCAACCTATTTTCCTAATCTTTTCTATCTATTCCTCTTATGACATCATTTGGTAATAAAAAAAATGAAAAAATAAAAACATTTTCAAATCTATTATCTATTACTCTTATATGTAAAAAATAGTTGCTCAATAATTGCTATTACATTTATTTAACAATTATTTTATTTGATGGATTTTTTATTTGCATTAAATAATATAATAGTTAAATGAAGTATTTACACATGTATTTTGAGTCAATATTTATCATACAATTGAAATAAGTTTCACCTTTTTACTTGTTATTTTTTAACTACATACTTAGTTTAGATGTACTGGACTGTAGAAATGATTTGTATATACTATTGACTCATAAAAAATATCACTTGTTCTACCTATATTTTGGACAAAACATAACTAACATAAGATAGTTGTTTTATGAGAATATGCTATTTTAGCATAGATATTACTTAATAATATATATGGTAAGAAGAGACCCAAAGATATAGTATAAGATTAGAGCTATCTTGTAATTGTGAATTCTAACTTTTTCAATCATAATTCAATGTAAACATTGCTTTTTTATTTTAGTACATTTTCATTACAGTAAAATAATGATTAAATTAAGAGACACTAAAGAAATTGTGAAGGTAATATCCATAAAAAATATATGAAAAGATCTTGGCTAGATTTAACTAATTTGTCATTGTTTTTCCACACTATTATTTGATTATTAAACATATCTCATAAAATTCAAATTATTTTTAGTAATTTGTCTATTTTATTCGGACACCGTATGTCATCTGAATATTGTTTTATAGTACATCAACAATTTTGAGTAAAGATTTCATTCTTTTGTTATCTCTTTTTAAATTTAATTTTTTATTTGGTTTTATATATTCATATTTTCCTTTATTAATGGAAGAGGATGCAAAGAGCAAAAAAAATTCTCTTATGTTTTTATTTTTGATGAATTTTACTCATTTTTATTTTGCACATACCAATTTAAATTGTGATTTTTAAGTAATCTTTTTAGTTTTATTTTGACATATAATCTTATTAATTCTATAATCAAATTTTAATTGGTATCTTGATGTTTAAATTAATTTAAATATTTTATATTATAAAAAAAGAATTAAAATTTGCCATGATAAATCTAAGATTGTGATTAGAAAGGTTTGCCATTAGTCTAAGAAACAAGATGCCAACATTGCAAAATCAGATAAAAAGAAAAGAATTATATTGTATCCTATGTGATATGTTTACGGTGTAATTTCTCTTATTGTTTATTATCATTTAATAATTATTATTTTTATGTATAATAGTTTAATAATATTATTATTACTCATTATGTCATCGTAAAAAATAATAATTGATACATTCATTTATGTCATAGTATATTAATTTATTAAAATTTTCTCTTTTTTAACATTTTTAATTTATTTATTTTTCTCTCAAAACTATTAGAACAAATTTGGCTTCAACTTAATTTAATGAATTAATGAGCCTGATTGATATTGTTTTTACACAATCATGCATGACATAATATTTTTTATCAATATTATGTTATTTACTAAACTTTCGATAAATAAAACTATAACTATTATTTAGAAAATTTAAATTATAAAAGACCTATGGACTTAAGTTAATCTTCCATTTAATAATTTTAATTATTAATAAATCTTAAATAAAAATATATTGACAAGTATGAAATAATTTTTTATCAAATAAAATAAAATATTATTAATAAAATAAAATAATTTATTAATACTTTTTTAAATAAATGATTACACACAAATATATCGGTGGTTCTTACACAATGTACATATAAACAAAATAATTTAACACAAATATAAAATTAATTACTTTCAAAGTCTTTGATGATCAGATAAACAAAATTATTCTTATTCCTAAATTTTATTCCATGTTACCATAACAACCAAATGCAAATAACTTTGTTATGAAAATTGAAAAAGTAAAAAGGAAAAAAATGAAAGCAAATTATAGAGTTACTTTTAAAAAAAGTTTTCATGTAAATTTTATAAAAATTAAAAATATTTTTTTATTTGCTAATAACACCACATGGAGCATGTGACTTGCACATATACCCAAAAATATAAACATAAATGAGAGTTGGTGCTTTTGTATTTATTATTATTATATATTTTGTTTATTTGATATATATATATATATATATATATATATATATATATATATATATATATATATATATATATATATATATATATTTGAATTTTTAGTTTTATATTTATTTGATATATTTTATTTAACGATATGTATTTTTTTAATTTTTATTTATTTGATATATTTTGTTTAATAATTTATATTTTTTTAAGTAGATAATTTATATAATTTTATTTATTTCATACTTTTAATTTGTTTGATAACTTAGTATTTATTTTAAGGTATATATTACTTTTTATTTATTTTGTTTGACATTTTATATCTTTTAGTAGATAATTGACATGATGTATTTATTTAATATTTTTAATTTATTTGATAATTTAATATTTTTTAAGGTGTAATATTTATTATTTTCCTAACAATTGTAACTTAGTAGCATTAAACCTTATTCTAGTGCATGCAAATCAAGCGTTATATCTACGAGGGATAATTTATATTTTTTAAATAAATAATTTATGAAAGTGTATTTATTTTATACTTTTACTTATTTGATAATTCCATATTTTTTTAACAAATAACTTCTCTTTTATTAATTATGTGAAGCAAAAGTTTAAGATAATAATTTAATTGTTCAAGTTAGAAAAGATAATGTAATAAGAAGATCATAGATATCAAATTAGGTGAGAAGAAAAAAGTGACTAAATTAAATGATAGTTTTTTAAGAATATTAAAGTAGTTAAATTAAAAAAAAACAAGAAGACAATAAATTGTCTAAAAAAGAAAAAAATATGAAAACAACTCGTCTTAATATCTATAATCTGTATATACTAGGATATATATACTTAATTTTTTTCAATTTTAATAAATAATTTATTTATTCCCACTACTTTTTTTATAAATAAGAAAAAAAATTAGTAGCATATAAGGGAGTACGTGCATGCCCCAAACTTAGTTATATATGAAATATGATGCATCAATTTCATGATAAAAACCATAATTATTTGTACTCCATACCCATCGAACCAGTTAATGAGCTGTGATAAGATTTCTCCGTGTTCCCTAACAATGCCCATTTTTGAAAGATTTAGTTAATTCTTTGGCTTCCTGAATAATCCTCCAAGATCCATGCTGCCTATTTGAACTCCTGTCCTTAAGAGCTTTAACAACATTAATATTATCTCCTTCAAATATTATTACTTCCTTCATTATGGCAACTTTAGCTAAGCTGATTGCAAACAATAATGCAAAAGTTTCGGTCTCTTCAAACGAATTTGCTATGCCCTTATTACACCAAATTCCCACAGTATTGCAGATGATCTATAGCTATTACTATGAGATTAGTACTTTTGGACTATTGGTATCTTTTTTGATACTTATTTTTAACTAAGATATATGAATACCTCTATTTAAATTATTGATACATTTTTGTTCGATTTCAATATGAGTGTTTTCTTTAAGTTATCCTAATTCATTGAGATTACTATTAAAATTGATCAAAATATATAATAGTAATCTAAATAAGAATATCTGATGTGTCATAGTTAAGAAATATGGATAAAAAATTATACCAAAATAAAAGTAAAGGTTGTAGTTGAGAAATATGGATAAAAAATTATACCAAAATAAAAGTAAAGGTTGTCCAAATGTACCAATTCGAACATTATATTGTATGACATGGTAACATCAACATTAAATTTAACACTTCCATGATGTGGCCTACTCTAATAAATTACAAAAGAGAACTAAGATTTCGAATGAGAATTGGTGAATGTTTTCTTGTATTGCAAACTACAATACATGCCTTTGGTCTCGATTTTTAATTGTGATCGTATGTCTATGGTCACAGTTATAAGAACCGAGACCTATGTGAGAGAGACCATAGATTATTTCCTATGATCTTGGTTTTTTACATAACTGAGACCATATGGTATGTCGATGGTCTCAGTTTTTTACGTAACCGAGATTAAACATACCTTATGGCCATAAATTTAAATAAAAATATAATTATTAATTACAATATTAAAAATCAATATAAATTAAAATAAATTTATTAATTATAATATTAAAAATCATATTATATTAAAACTAAAAGTGTAATTACATTTGAGAGTTTATATAACTAAAACATAATAAAACCTAACTAGCTAAGTCTAATATTTACAATGAGTATAAAGAATAGTCTTACTATTATAAAATGACTTTTTACTATTACAATCATTTATAAGTGTATTTTTTCAATTGTTGTTGATAAGTTCCCATATGAATCTTGAGAAACTGTTTTGAATAATTTGCCATCATATAAAAGCTAGTATATATTAATCATCAATAATATTAATTCCTAATGAAAGATAATAATATCAAATTAATAAGTAATTGGATTGAAATAAAGGAAATTAATAAGTACATTGATTAGCATATCCGTATCAGCACGAGGTAATACAGGTCAACCAACTTGGATTTGGGGTCCAACATTAGATGTATCACTACCAAGATTTAACTTTTGGCCAATATTAACTCCCAACATTAGAAAGCATCTATCTAATTCAAACAACATTTGTAATTATAAAAAATTAATGTACTTTATCTAAACATATTAATAACATGCGAATTAACCAGTTACTTGATAGCAAACGTGAAAAACCTACGAGACAAGTATCAAAATAGTTTAATCCAAACTTGGGCTAGCTTCCCCATTACAATATCAATAATCAAAATAATAGCAACAATTAACAAAGCAACAATATTCAATTCAAAATTTTCCCGTATACAATTCAAGAACAATGCTCTTTAGAAATAAAAGCATTCATTTTAATCATCCCAAAAAGAATTCCAGAAGCTTAAGGCATGATAGTAGTTAGGTTCATTTGTATATAACAATAACAAATTACTAATGACCAAGAATTGTAGGAACTAAACAACCCCATCATTTGCCCTTCAAACTGTCCCACTCAAGAAAATAGCACCGTACCTGCTAATTATTAGATTAAATAAAGTATTTGGTTTGTATTGTTATTAAATAATTTGATTTCATGCAATTATGAATATCTTTTGAGAAGCATAATAAACCATAATACAAACAACCAAGGAAAAAAGGTTTGATAATTGATGTACAGAAACCTATATTTGAACCATGGCACTCAAATGCCATGTGAAACATAAATTCCAATCACTGAAGATCTTGAAAGAAAATATAAAAATTAACTAACCAAGGAGTAACTGAGCAACAAACTAAAAAATTAATAATGGTCATCAGAAGAAGACTAAGCAAACAGTGAAGTTGGGAAAGATTCTACATTACGCAATCAAATAAGGAGATAACACATAACATGCTATAATGGTATATTGGACACATCGTTATCTACAATCTCCTAAGTCAAGACAAATGACAAAAATATCATCAATTACTTTGATTCATTCCAATATGCAACCACTTCAAACTTTGGCAAAACAAGAGTTGCATTCAGGAGACGGGCAATACCAACACCATCGCACAACTGCATTCATCATAAATGAGATAACATGATCAGAAAAGAATCTAACACTTACAGAGCATATAGATCTTACAATCAATTTATGGATTCATTCTTACATCTCTTCTCATCTGATTAAGACCACCATAGAAATCCACTCGAATATATCCATTACTGTGTGCTGGTAGAGTCGCAACATTTTAACAAAAAACCAAAAAAATTGTCTGCATTGAAAGTCAATTAGGACTAACTTAAATATCAAAAAACGAATAAGAAACTCAAGCCCAACCATATAGTCCCCCTCCATTTTACATTCATAGATGACTAAATCAAAGTAGCTAAAAATCTAAAAGGGTTTGAATTAGTATCATAAACTGATTAAATACCAACAAGAGATAAATAATATATGTTCGTAAACATATACACTAAAATGTTTTTCCAAAAGTGTGGTTTCTCTTTAAAGAGCCCACCCCAATGTTTTCATTACTACTAACAACATTGGAATTAGCATTGGCCTCTCCACCCTGAGGTTGCTGTTGCTACTCACTGCATTGAGGAGGTGGGGTTGATGGAGTTTCTGAAGCAATTGGCTTAGGTGGAGTTGGTTTAGGTTTCATCATTATTGGAAGGCATAACCTATTAAGAAATACAGATTACGTTTAAGCAAACAAACTACTAACAGAAACAGAGGTAAATCAAATTCTCAAGAGGGTAAGTTCTTGACATTTAGAATATAGCATAAAACAAATAATATATACAAGAATCCTAAATACAATACTACAAAGTTAGATTAGCTGCCAAGACCACACGATTGATCAAAGATTCAATCAACTTCCAAAACCCACCATAGAAAAATAACAAATATATATTGAATTTCCAAGAAAACCAAATATTTAAAATGGGTAAAGGATAAACTCAAACCTCATCGAAAGATGTCACATGTGGGATTGATTTTTCACCAATAATAGGCAAAGCACTAACAAAAGAGCTAGTCTTATAAGCTAAGCTCCTTCCATTTCGGTGAAGAACTACCATTTTAGGCATGATAAGTTGAGGCTCAAGCTTAGAGAAACGAGACAATGGAGAGATTTTGATTGGATATTGATATGTAGAAGATGTCATACAGTCCAGAAACAAACCAAAATTGAACCAAAGACTGAAGCTTTACTCAGATCTAATTTCTGGGTTTTTTCTTAAAGGATAATACAACAAGAACATAGTGCAAAATATAGACATGATTTAACCTGATGGCAAGGACGATGAGACGAGGACGGTGATACAAGGATGGAAACGGTGAGACGCAGAGCAGTAGAGAGGGTCAATTATTCCCATATCTGAAAAGCATTTATATATATATATATATATGCTAACGCGCTGCATGTACAAAAACCCTAAGGGAAAAAGATAGGGAAAAAAAGAAAAAAAAGAGGGAAAAAGGGAAAAAAAAAAAGAAAAAGAAAAAAATTGATAATTGTTTTTTGTGTTAATTTGGTGTAAAAAAGAGAAAATTAATAGGATATGTTTATGACCTTAGTTTTTAAATAACCGAGACCAAAACCCTATGGCCTCGGTTTTAAAAAAAACTGAGGCTAAATGTTTGAGACTATATGTATGTATTGTAGTAGTGTTGATTCGGTAAAATAAATACATACATATACAAAAGAGAGAATAAGTCATTTGCTAATTACATGCCTAATATATTGTGATCTTATATCAAAGATATATTTTCTAAAAAATTCAACAAATAAATAGAACAAGTACAAATAATCTTGAGATATTGCAGAAGATACGTAATACTCTTCCTCAAGTTAGAGAATGAATATCATGAAGTCCCAACTTGTTACGCAACATCATAAAATGGTCCTTTCCTAAAGCTTTTGTAAACACATTCGCTAATTATAAGGATGTGAGTATGTATGAAAAACTAATCATTCCATCTTGTAGTTTCTCTTGAACAATGTGGCAGTCTAACTCAATATGCTTTGTACGTTCATAAAAAAAAGGTTTTGTTGCGATGTATAAGGATGCATGGTTGTCACAAAATAAAGGTGTAAGAGTTGGTTGTGCAACATTTAAATCTTGTAATATGTCATGACTCAGTATTCAACTTTTGTAAATGATTTAGAAACATTGGCTTATTTCTTTGATTTCCATGAGATGAGAGAATCTCTGAGAAAATGTAATATCCTATAACTGATCTTCTTATGGCACAACACCCTCCCCAATCTGAATCGCAAAATTCCTTGAGAGTAAGATTGTTTGTAGAAGACAATAGTAAACCTTGACTAGGATTACCCTTGATGTATTTGAGAATGTGTAAAGTTGTAACTTAACGTGGCTTTCGGGTTCATGCATGAATTAACTCAATGTGCAAATATAGTATACTATGTCAGGCCTTGTCATAGTAAAATAAATCAATCTACCAACAAACCTTTTGTACTTAGTTGGATCATTTAATAAGACCACATCTGTAGGAGTAAGCTTTAAATTTTGCTCCATCAAAAACTTGTCTAGACATGGACCAAGAGGTTCTGAATCTTGTAAAATGTCTATTGCATATTTACTTTGAGATGTGAAAATTTCCTTTTCTGATCAAGAAAATTCAATGCTTTAGAAAATATTTTAAGTCCTTGAGGTCTTTCATGCGAAAGTGTTTGAAGATAAACTTCTTGAGATGTTCCATCTCTTAAAGATCATTGCCTATAAGTAGTATATCATCAACATAGATAAGGAATACAGTAAAAAAAATACCTCTATATTTGGTAAAAAAAGGAATAATCTACTTTTGACTACTGATAAATAGCTTTCTAAATGGTTGCAAAAAAGGTAAAAAACCAATTTCTTGGTGTTTGTTTGAGACCGTAGAAGGGTTTATTAAGCTAACACACAATATTCTCCCTTTATCGGAAAATACCAGATAGAGGTTCCATTTATACTACCTATTGTAAATCATCATGAAGAAAAACATTTTGAACTTCTAACTGATGAATGAACCAATGTTGTAAGGATGCCAACAAGAAGGCAATAAAGTATAGTGAGCTTGGCAATGGGAGAGAAGGTTTCATGGTAATCAATACCTTTAATTTAAGTGTATCTCTTAGCAACATGGCAAACTTTATATCGCTCAATAATACCATCATACCAGTATTTGATTTTGTAGATCCACTTACAGCCAATTAATTCATGACCAATCAATAGAGGAACCATACTTCAAGCGTTATTTTGCTATAATATTGTTAAGTTAGCTTTCATCAAATTTTTCCAATGTGGATCAAGGATGGCTTGAACAAAAGAGTAAGGTTTGATATGACTTGTAATATTAGCTAGAAAGGTACAATGGGTAGAAAATAGATGAGAATATGAGAGATAATGAGATGAGGATATCTGGTACCTGATGTTGAACTAGGCATTGAGGTTGAATGATTGGCTTAAGCAAAAAAATGTAGTCTTTATGCCATGTTAGAGGTTGGTTTGGAGGTGTGGATTGACGTATAGCGGGATTAGGGGTGGTTGGTAAGTCTATATGAGGTGTATTGGAAAAAAGGATGATGACTATGAAAGTAGAGTCATCAGTGCACTTAAATTTTTAATATTTTTTTATTTTATTTAATAAATAGAAATTTTGGAGTTAAAAAATATTAAAATATGAACGTTTTAGGGAAAATGGATGAAAATTTATGGAATTTTCAAAACTTTTATGAATTTTTATATGAATTTTTAATATAGGACCAATTAGATCATGCCATGTGGATGTCACGTAAGCAGAAGAGCTGACCAAACATTTCCATATAAGAAAAGAGGGCCAATTGAAGCATGTCGGGTGTATCGGGTGATGTAGGCCATGCCACATGTTTGCACAACATTTGTTTCAAGTTTCACCGTGCAGTTAACGACTGTGCCACTCGTCATCATATGATTCGTCCATTTATACCACTGGGGCACCATATAATTAGTACGTGCAAATCATAGCTTGCCATGTGGCACTAACTCAACGTGCATTGACTACAACTAGTCCACCTCGCCATGCATCACACGCTGATTCATCCAAGGATTTTCCCGTACCATGTGTCGCATTCCTTTAAGTCAACGTTTTTATTTTTTTCCTTTTCTTCATCTCAACCTTTGGTCTAAAGCTGATCTGATGGTCTAGATTTTATTTGAGCCTAATTTAACCCTTTAATTGCCCGAAAAACCTTAAGAAGTGGAAAATTATCAATTTTTATCAGTTCTTGGAGCCAAGAAAAGAGAAAAATTTAGAAAATTGTAAATGAGATACAATATTGGTAGAGATTCAAAAGGATATTGGTGCTACAATTTAAGAGATTGATTGTATTTATTCTTTTTCTCCTTTATTTATCAATTTTTATGTCTTTTTTATGAAAAATTAGAGTTTTATGAACAAAATCATATCTAGCTAATTTATTAGTCTAGGGGTCTTATGAACCTAATTTTCTACATGTGATAATTTAGTATTTTATCCCAATTATGATTTTAATTTAATGATATTATTTAATCTAATTTTTATGTTATTAATTCTTTAGCCAACAATTGATCGATAGATACAATTAAATAGATTTGAGAGAATTATTTAATTGTTTATCTTGATTAACATGCATAGTTTCTTGGTAAAGATGTATGCAATCTGTAATTTATGAAGTTAATGAGTAGTATACAATTTAATTGATATGAGAGTGTGATTAGGTTAATTATTATATAGTGTGTAATTTACTTGAGAGAGGAGTACATCCTATGTAAGATTTAATTGATCATGTAATTGATTGATAATTATATTAGGAGATTTTAGTGATTCACTTATTTAAAAAATTGGGAGACAAAGTATTCCTAGATATTTTCTCATATATCTTCTTAGTTGTCAATTCTGAGTCAATTAATTATTGTTATTTATTTTTAATTATTTTAATTTTTGCTTTCTTAAAACACAAAAAAATGATATTTATTTTTTAGTTTTAAAAATTAGTTTATAATAATATAATTTCTATGGGAATAATATTTTTTTTATCATTATATTATTTGTTACAATACGTATACTTGCGTATTATTTACACACAATTTGTATCGATTAAGTTTTTAGCATCGTTATTGGGGATTATAAACGTTATAAATTAATTTTATTTTTATTTTATTTTACTTATTTTTTATTTATTTTTCGTAATTTTAATTTTAATTTATTTATTTAATTATTTATTTTTAATTTTGACATATCATATTTAGCTCTATTGCATGAGCAGAGCTTGTAAGGTAGAAATTTTGTCTTTAGATCCTAAAATCGAGCGTACTTTGAGATCAATAAGAAAACAACAAGTTGTAAACTATAAACTAAAAGAAAAAAATGGCTAATCCATTGAAATAAACAATAATTAGCTAAATTTGAACAACCAGATACCTTTAATGGATAATAAGGATATATCTATGAATGAATATGCCTTACTTATGTTGGAAGAGCTGAATTTAAGTATTTCAAGACCAAACATTCAAATTAATCAGTTTAAACTAATTCCAATGATGTTTCAAATGCTACAAACAGTTGAAAAATTTAGCAGATTACCAATAGAAGATCCTCATTTACATCTTAGATTGTTTATTGAAGTTGGAGATTTATTCAAATTCAACAGTGTGATTGAAAAGGCATTTAGGCTTAGATTGTTCCCTTAGTTTTTACTAGACCATGCTTGAGCCTGGCTAAACTCTTTGCCATCTGATTCCATTACAAATTGGAATGATTTGGGAGAGAAATTCTTGATGAAATACTTTCCACAAAAAAAGAATATTGAGCTTAGGAATGACATCACCTCTTACCAATAATGTGAAGGGGAATCTTTATATGAAGCATGAGAAAGATTCAAAGAATTGCTAAGGAAGTATCCTTACCATGGTATCCCTCATTGGGTCCAAATGGAGACTTTCTACAATGGTCTTAATGCTCAAATAAGAACCATTTTTGATGCATCTATTAATGGAGCTTTGTTAGCCAAATTATACAGTCAAGCTTATGATTCTCTTGAGAAAATGGCTAGCAATAATTATCAATGGCCAATAAATAGAATGAAAGCCACAAAAAGACTAGTCAGAGTGAATGAAGTAAATGATATCACAATACTTATAGCTCAAGTATCATCTTTGGTGAATCTTTTGAAGGCTTAAAACTTGCCAACGAGTATAAACAAGATCCAAGATTTAGGGGTATCCTATGTCTTTTATGGGAGAGCTCATTTGTTTGATAATTGTTCAAATAATACTGAATCATCATACTATATAGGTAATGTGAATATAAATAATAATCCATACTCGAACATATATAACCTAAGATGGAGACAACATCCAAATTTCTCTTGGAGTAATAACAACAATCAAGGTGGTAATCAATTTAAAAATCAATCACTTCCACCACTTGGTTTTCAACAATCAAAGTAATCACAAGCCCAAGAGAAGAAGTCATATACTCAGAATAATACAAATGCTTTAAAGGGGATGATAGAAGATTTCATCCAGTCAATAAATACAAAAGTATCCACTTAAGAGGCTTCAATTTGAAATTTAGGGACCAAAATGGGGAAACTTGGCTAGACCACAAGTTAAAGGTCTTAAGGTAACCTTCCAAGTGATACAATTGTAAACTCAAGAAGATAAGGTAAGAAGCATTGCAACGCCATATCCTTGAAGAGTGGTAAAAATTTAGAGGGGTAAAACTTTAGAGGAGGAATATAAGACTCAAAAGGATGAGGAGGAACATGAGACTCATAAGGTTGAATAGGAACAGGAAGCTAAGAAGGATAAGGAGGAATACGTAGATAAATAGAGCACTGGAAAGGAAATAATTTAGTTAAAAAAGAGTAACCTCTATAAACCCACTATTCATTTTCCTCAAAGAATGTAAAAGCAAAAGTTAGACACATAGTTTTCAAAAAAATTAGATGTCTTCAAGAAGCTACGCATAAATATACCATTTGTAGCTGCACTTAAGCCTTCTTATGCCAAATTTATAAATTATCTAAGAAAATGAGACTTGGAGATAATGAAACAATAACCTTGATTGAAGGTTCTAGTGCCATCTTTGCTAGTAAATTACCCTAAAAATTGAAAGATTAGGATAACTTTGACATTCCTTGCACAATTAGGAACATAAAATTTGAAAAAGTTCTATGTAACTTAGGTTCAAACATTAAGCTTATACTATTATCAGACTTCAAGATATTAGAGGTTAGTAAAGCCAAACCTATGTCAGTAACATCTCAAATGTTAGATAGATCAATTAAGCCACTCCAGGGTGTGGTGAAAGATATGCTAATATAGGTAGATATGGAAGGTGTCCATAACATTCCTATCATATTTGGTCATCCATTCTTAACAACAGGAAGAACACTCATTGGTGTACAAAAAGGTGAGCTTATAATGAAAGTGCAAGACAAACAAGTCACATTTAAAGTTTTTAAAGAATCTGAATCTCCTGATATTGATAATGCCAATAAATATTTTAGGATGGATGTTACTAATCATGATGATAACTTAAAAAACTCTATTATGTCGCCCACACTTAAGACTATTACACATGATGTTGTGAACAATGAAGTAATGTCATGTTTGGTTGGCAAGAATAGGAATGAGAATGGAATTGATTCCTTACAATTTTATATTTGGTTATGCTATAAATTGGGAAATGAATGGAATCAATTCCTAAAAGATAAGGAATAAGAATTCCATCATCCCCCTCAGGAATCATGATTCCATTCTCATGCTAATTTTTGGTTCCAATTTTATCGTAACTCATAATATAACCTTAAATCTTAAACCCAAAACCTTAAATCCTAAACCATATACCATAAAACCCTAAACATTAAATCCTAAACCCTAAAATTTATACCATATACCTTATATCCTATACCCTAAACCCAAAACCTCAAAATCCAAAACCCCAAAATCCAAAACCCAAAACCCAAAATCCTAAACTCTAAACTCTAAATCCAAAACCCTAAAATCTAAATCCTAAACCCTAAACCCTAAACCTCAAAACCTAAAACCCTATTTAGAAAATAATAATTTTAATAATATATTTTATTTTTAAGTAATAATTATTTAGAAAAATAATAATTTCAATAATGTATTTTGTTTGACAAAAAAATAACAATTAAATGACATTATATAAACTTTACTAAATATAAGGTTATTAAGTAATATGTAGTTTTTTTCATTACATTCCAGTTGTAAACCAAACAATGTAATACTCATTCTTTCTTTGATTGCAGTGGTCAAAGCAAATAATGTAATAGTAATAGTATTTTCTTTCCATTCAATTCCATTTACATTTACATTCTCATTCCTATTTCTTTTTCCATTATGTGAACCAAACGTCACCTAAACTCACTAAGAAACAACTCAATTTATTTTAATTTTGAAAGTATGGAATCTATGATTGACATTATTGATTGTGCAAACAATTTGGAGGCTACACCTTCTATGTCTATACCTAATGTTGTTGTGAAGAGTTTTGAGATAGGATCTAAGATTAAATCATATATTGAAGACCCACCAAGGTTAGACCTCACATCTTTACCCTACTATCCCCATTCATGTGGCCAAGTAGTAGAGAGGTGAACACGATTTTACGAATACATAAATTAGATGAGCTATGGTGGAGTGCTTATAGGAATGCCAAAAAGCACAAAAAGAAAAAATATATGGCATGATAAGAAAATTGGACACCATGTTTTTAAACTAGAAGATAAAGTATTACTAAACATTTCAAGATTCAAACTATTTTCAGGCAAACTCAATAGTAAATAAACACAAAGAGATGTACCTTAGGAGTTGATATAATCGTCTAGTCAAGGAGGTTAAATGTGATGCTGGTTAGGAGGCAACCTAACATTATTTTACTTATATTTTTATTGTTTTTTGTTTTGTAGGTGAATAAATGTGGAAAATAATGGTGCAACAAAATTGAGCATTTCAACTACAAATGTAGTGTGCCAAGACTATGTGAGTTTTTTTCCTTTTATTTTTTTTCATATTTATGTACACATTGAGGACAATGTGCAGTTTAAGTTTGGGGGAGAAAACTTCATTCTCTACTTTATTATTTAGTATGCATTTTTAAATTTTTAGGATATTTTTTATTTATTTTTAGAATCTTTTTAATCATAATTTGAGATTAAATTGATAAATATATGAAAACTAAATACATGCATACTTGATATGAAATATATGAAGTCAATGGTAAAAATTGGTTTTTATGACTAAGATAAGGAATATAACATGCTCGTTAAGATACTCACATTAATCATATGATATGCTTGCTAGTTTTGATTGGATTGATTCAAATTTTTATGCATATTTTCTTGATTGATTTTGGTATTCTTTTTGAGAGAATATTTATAGTAAATTATACGAGTTGATGAGATTTACCATGTTTTAGAACTTATTTGATCATCCCTTGAGGCAAAATTCTAAATAATATTTAGCAAAAGAAATGATTTAGGCCTTATTTGGATCAATTGAGCTTTTCAAGCTAGCCATTGTTAATATTTGTAGTCACCTATTTGAGCTTAACAAAGAACCTTTCATATATTTAAGTCACACTTTGTGCCTAACCAATAAACATTACCTTTACCCATACACTTTTAGTTTGTATGAAAAGAAAAATAAATACAATCATGTGTTATGCTATAGAGTAAGGTGAAATGTAATGCACCTTATAAAAATATAAAAGAAGAAGAAAAACTCACAATACAATTATCCCTCTAAAGAAAAAGAAAAAAAGTTTGGGGGTGTTATGAAATTACAAAAAAAAAATATGAAATAAAAGAATATGAAAAGAATGATAAGATAGTGAGCTAAAATATCAAGTAAAAACTCAGTTATAGTTAAAAAGCGCATAATGAATAAAAAGAAAACTAAGGTATGCAAAGAGCTTAAATGTCTTCATTTATCGACCCTCACCAAGCCAATCAGAACATGCCACTTGGATGCCACGTAAGAAAGGGAGCTAACCAAATGTCACCATCTGGACACCATTTAAGTGAATAGGCCCAATCAAAGCACACCGGGTGTATTGGGTGATATAGGCCATGCCATGTGTCGGTATGGCATTCCTTCTGAGTTTCACCTTTTGGTCAACTAGTGTGTCATGTGTCATCACATGATTCGTCCATTCGTTCCATTGGTAGCCATGAAATTCATATCTACGAATCACAATGCACCATATGGCACTGAATTAGTGCGTATTGACCATGACCAATCCACCTCGCCATGCATTATGCCTTGATTCATCAAATAATTTTTTTGTGCCACATGTAGCATTCCTATTGGCTAACACTATTAATTTTTCCTTTTTCATCTCAACCATTGATCTATAATTGATCTGACGGTTCAAATTCCATCTGAACCTAATTTAACCCTCATAATTTCCCTAAAAATCCTAAGGATTTGAAAATTATCAATTTTTTGGAGCCAAGAAGAGAGAAAAATAGAGAAAATTCAAAAGAAGATACAAATTTGGTGGAGATTCAAAAGGAGATTAGTGCTACAATTCAAAATATTGATTATATTTATTCTTCTTCTTCCTTTATCAATTTTTATGTTTTTCTTTATGAAAAATTGGAGTTTTATGAACAAAATAATGTCTAGCTAATTTATTAATCTAGGGACCTTATTTTTGGGATTTCATGTGTATTCCTATATGGCGAGAATTTAAAATTTTCCTATCATCACTTGGCTCAATACACAAAGGACCTCATTTGTATGACAATTGTAAGCAAGATTTTCTCTTAAGCATTTCAACAAACACCTGATGTGCACTAAATAAAATAAACAAATCTCATCTACCTTATTGCTAGAAATGAAGAAGATTATCTTTACCTAAAAAGATTGTCAAATCCCTTAAGTTGAGAGAATTCGATTTTCCTTCTAGATCTCTTGAAAACCACCTCTCTTTCTAGAGCACCTCTTGGTTCACCTTGAACCTAAACAATGAACTACCACACCTCTTAGATAGATGGATGTAGAGTTCAAGGCTTAAATTTTGGCCTAAGGGAAGGAAAAATGTGGCTGCTGAATAATGTAGATATCAGCTAGGATTAGAGACAAAAAATTGGATTCCATTTTCCTTAATTATGTCTCCTTAAATAGGCAAGGGTTAGGACAACTCTTTATGTAAGGTTTAAATCAATTACACAAATGCCACTAGCCTTGTTTAGCCATCTCATGCTCTCTTTAATCTCAACTTGTGATTGGTTTAATAAATTAATTTATGAATAAATAATATTATTTATATTATTCTATTATACAACATCTCTATTATTCTTATAATGTATTCAAACATTATACTAAATAATATTTGCATAACTTCACAAATTTATTTATGGTCTAAGCTTGTCATATTATGACATTTTATTTTAGCATTTCATCTCATGTATTTTATCTTATACATCATTATGAAATGTAAAATACTCGTTGTTTCTCTTCAGTTGGTGTGACCGTATAGAGGATCTCTATCATCTTGACAATAATATAAAACTTTATATTATTGACTATAAGAGGTTTTATCATTACATTATAGTTTTCCAAATGACATAGTAATTATTTACTCGATCCACTAATTTTGTATCTATCCTTGTCACATGAAATTATGAATAATATGCAAAATAGGATCGTGTCACTTTTGCATTATATTTGTTTTCTTGGTCTCTCAAGTGAATTATAATTATAACTACATCAGTTATATTGCATGCGATATAATTCCACTTTACCAAGGGGTCCAGTAATATCATAACTCAAAATCGAGGGACGATGATAATATTAACATATAGATTTCTCCCACACAGGTTGTACACAACGAACTACTATTTTATTCCTATCATAAGATAATATTTAAATAGCAATCACATTATATACTTCTTATATGAAAAACCTACACATCTCATATATAAGATTCTAAAGACACAATGGAAACATTAATGACACAAAACACAATCCATATAATGTTTCATCTAGTTAGGTCATGTTCAATATATAAAATACATATTTTATATATGGTGCTTATTTTCGCAAGTGTACGAATCGTTCAAGTAATAAAGTGTACAAAAGTACGGATGTCGAACCCACAAGGAATGGCGTTACTAAGTACCAAAATTTACTAACCCTAATTTTATTTGAAAACCGAATTGTTGAAATTGTTTTAAAAGAAAATTAACATAAAACTAAACGCAAATAACAAAATTAAATGTTGTTCACTAATGATTAAAAACGCTAAGGCATTTGATTTCGCTAAATTAATTCAATCCGATTTCAAGTCATGTTATATGAAAATCAAAGCTAAAAGTGATGGTTGAAAAACCCAAACTTATCTAATACTCTTTCTCAAGTTATATTAGAATTACTTATCTATGAAAACCGACTATATTTCTATGAAGATTTAATCACAAATAAGCACATTACGATTTATGGAATTTCTGGAATAACCACATACATCATGCATTAGGTGTCAAACTCGCATTCAACATATGGTATTTATCACAAGAAGCATTCATTACACATCTCCTCTCGGTCTCAATATAATGCAACAAATCATCTAAATCTTGATCAGAAATTTAAAAGCATTAAGCATGGAAATAAATACTCGACTTGAAAACAATGAATTCATATAACCATAACAAAAGAAATCAGATTTCCTTGATCTAACTACATCATAGCCTTAGCAAAAATGAATTAGTTCATAACGGAAATCTGAACAACCATTATTTCAATTGAATCCATTAATAATAAAAGCTGAATAAATTGCGAATATAAAAACTAAGGAGAAGAGATGAAAAACTCTAGAAGATGAAGACTTGGTAGCATCAATGGTGAAGATCCTTCAAGTTTCTCCAAAATTTCTTTCTCTCTTCCAAAAATGCCTTTGAACTACGCTACGCCATCCCCTCTTTTTCCATCATATTATATATATAGATCTAGGGTTTGGGGGGCAATTTTGGAACAAAACAACCAAAAATCTGTTTTGACGAAACTTCGCCGACGGCGACATTATTCTGTGAAGTTTTCAGAAAATAATTTTTTTGGGTTTTCGATTTTGGCGGCCAAAATAATGTGGCGTGACTAGATGCATTTGGCCGTGGCGAGATGAATTTGCCAAATTTTGTGCTCTCGGGAAGATTTTCGCCGTGCTTTACGTAGGATTTTCGCCGTGGCGAGAATGAATTGGCCCGACGAGATTAAATTGGCGTGGCGATATCTCTTGACGACGAGATTGCTTTGCTCAACGTATTCTCCGTAAGGTTTTGGCCGTGGCGAAAATATTCTAGCCTAAATTCCAAATTTTAAAATTTTGTTTTCTTTTTATTTGCACTCAATCCCGTTCATAGAAATTTGTCCCAAACTTCTCCATAATCATGATTGTACCTGCAATTGCACTTTAAACACGAAATACCCGTGAAATGACATTTGTGGATTAAATAATAAAATAAAATGCAATTTTCACACAAATATCAACCTTTAAATCATAACAAAAATGCAATAATTTGACTCCTATCAATATACTCATGTCATTAAATGATAACCCCTTATCAACATTTATAGAACTGCAATGTACTTTTAATCAACATAACAATCTTTCATGGTAAATAATGTTCCTCTTTAATTACCACAATTGTGAACATTTTTAGGATTATATGTTTCTCATTTTAAGAGTTCTATGGTTCAAGACCAAGTGCATCTTCTTGAACACTTCCAAAATATAACATGTTAATCTCAAGAAACAAGAATACATAATATTCAAAATCATGAACAATACATAAATCTTTATCAAAAAGAAAAACTTTTA
The DNA here is from genome assembly GCA_030763125.1 of Hippophae gyantsensis. Classification (NCBI taxonomy): domain Eukaryota; kingdom Viridiplantae; phylum Streptophyta; class Magnoliopsida; order Rosales; family Elaeagnaceae; genus Hippophae; species Hippophae gyantsensis. The sequence goes on along the minus strand of CM061033.1, from coordinate 15,917,240 downwards.
AAACACACATCCTTCACTTATGAACCCAATTTGTTGCATGTAATGATCTAATATTTGACCTAAATTATGATTTCAATTTAATTATATTATTTAATCTAATTTATATGCTATTAATTATTTCTCCAACAATCAATGTATAGAGGTAATTAAATAGATTTGAGAGAACTATTTAATTTTTTGTCTTGATTAAATAACATGCATAGTTTCTAGGTAGAGATATATGATTCTTATGTATATGATCTATAATTGATGAACTTAATAAGCAGTATGCTATTTAATTGACATAAAAGTGTGATTAAGATAATTACTATATAGTGTGTAGTTTACTTGAGATAGGAATATATACTAGTTTAGATTCAATTAATCATGTAATTAATTAGTAATTATACTGGGGGAATTTTAGTGATTCTCATGTTTAGAAAATTAGGAGATTAAGTATTCATAGATATTTTCTTATATATCTTCTTAGCTGCCAATTCAGAGTTAATTAATTATTACTATTTATTTTTTAATTCTTTTAATTTTGCTGTCTTAAAACATAAAAAAATTGATCTTTACTTTTTAGTTTTAAAAATTAGTTTCTAATAACATAATGTTCATAGGAACGATCTTTCCTTGTCATTATATTACTTATTATGATACGTATACTTGCGTATTTATTACATACAATTTCTTTTCGATCGAATGGGCATTTCTAGTGAAGTTTTAGTTAGCTTAGATTATACGAAAAATTTGGTAAAACAAAACCAAAATTGAGTTGAGAAGAAATCGAAGAAAATGTGGTTTCGCAAAATTTAACATCTCGACTAACATAAGAGATTTATGTCTCCAAATCATAAAGTTTTTAATCTTTTTTGACTAATGGGGTTCCTAACAAAAATGCATTATTTAGCACGTGGTTCAAATTTTTGAATGGGATGAACAAGAGTTGCATAACATAAACAGCCAAAACTTTCAATTGATCGAGTGATGTGGATGATTTTGCAAAAGTTTGAAAGGTGACTTGTTGGATAGTAATGGTGTAGGGCATCAATTAATGAGATATACAACTATCAATATGAATTCACCCTTAAAAGTAAGAGGAAGTCAAGATTGAAAAAAGTAAAGCACGTGCAATAATTAGAATATGACGATGCTTTGGTTCGGCTACTTCAGTTTGTTGTGGAGTATAGACACAAGTACGCTAATATTCTCTACCATATGATTGAAAATAATTTTGCATGGATAGAAATTCAGAGCCATTGTCTACTTAGATGACTTTAACAGAAGCATAAAATTGAGTATGAATAATAGTAAAAAAAGATTGTAAAATAGTTTGAGTTTTTTATTTAAAATACATATGAAATACACATGTGGACCTTGTAAAATTGTCCACAATAGTAAGAAAGAAACATGCCCTTGATGAGTGGTAATTTTGTGAGGACCCCAAATATCACAATGCAATAAATCAAACAGAGCATGAGTTGATTTAAAACTGGAAGGAAATGATAATTTAGTTTGTTTAACCATAGGACAAATATTACAATTATTATCAAAGGATACTTTATTATTGAGAGACAATGATGATAATACTAGTTTTAGTGGATATGGAGATAGATGTCCAAGATGTATGTGCCATAAGTTAAGAGGTTGAGAAACTTGATGAGAGGTAGGCGTCCTTTGCAATTTAGACATGTACTAAAGACTACCATGTTGCTTACTCAAATCAATCATCTTCCCTGTAGCCAAGTTCTACAAGACACAAAAAATGAGAAAAAAATGGCATAAAAATTTAGGATAGTTGCAATTTTACTAATAGATATCAAATTTAAATGAAATAATGAGATACAAAAATTTATTTAACGTGATATTATAGTTAAATAATATAGTTCCTATAGACATTATAGAGGCTAAAGATCTGGTAGGTAATTTTACAATTGATATTAATAATATGTCTATGTGGGTGAAAAAAGTAGAATCTATAGTAATATGGTGTATTGCTCTACTATCCAATAATCAAGGCTTAGTGAAAACAGATTTAATAAGATTGAAAGAAAAAAATAGACCCATAGCTTTGCATTAGCATTGTCATTATCGGTGGTGTGATGTGGTGTCATTTGAGACAAGGCACAAGTAAGTTATTGCAATTGATTAGTAGAAAATCCATGTATTGTGTTCAGTGAGTTATTATCTTGATAATTGACTCCACACGTAGGTTGTGAAGACTTTGTTGCATTGGCAACATGAAAAGAATGAGATCCATATTGTTGATATTGTTGATGAAATTGATGGTTTTGATTCCTTGGAGTTGCTGAGTTGTTAGAATTCCAAGTGCCATTCAATTTTGTTGGGACAAGCATGAGGCTAGTATGATCTGAATGATGAATAAATAATGGATTGGATGTGTCCATACTTGAGTTACTATCGCTGATACTTGAGTGTTTGGAATGTGACTTGTGTTTGAAAAAAATTCAAAGAAAAATTTGATTTGATACCATAATAAATTATAGAGATGAATTAAGAAATAGAATGAGAATTGGTGAATGTTTTCTTATATTGATTCAACAAAGCAAATATATATATATACAAAAGAGAAAATAAAACATTCTCTAATTACATGCTTAATATATCTTGATTTTATATCAAAGAGATATTTCCTACCTTATATATCTTAATCCTATATCAAAGTGATATTTTTTTAAAAAGTCAACAAATAAATGGAATAAATGCAAATAATCTTGAGATAAAGCAGAAGATTCATAATAGGGGTAAGCAGCGGATCGAAACTACCTATTTTTGGCCATTCTAAATCAGATTTATATTAAAAACAAATTTATGAATTATTGTCATTTATAAAACCTTATATACATAAATTTAAATTTTAAATTAATATTTTTATAATAAATATTATTATTTATAATCATAACTAAAAATATCAAAATAAGAAAAAATATGTCTGTAAAATGATTAAATTATTATAAACATGTATATTTATTTTTTAAGTTAAAATAATAATTTAATATAATTATGGTATACATAATATTTGAATATAATATATTATAAAATAAAATATGCATTTATTTATAATTTAATAGTAATTCGGTTTGTATCAGATATAACAGATTATAAAATTTGTCAATTCGAATCTGAACAAATTGTATAAATTTCAATTCAAATTCATTCCAACTGTAAAATTTATTAATCCAATCCGATCTGAATCCGACAAATTAGATTATATTTTTCAATTTAAGTGGATTGATCAGATTATTTTCTCACCTCTAATTCATAATGTACTCCAATAACTATAACTACTATGTTTTTCATTCAAAATTCTTTGATGCATTTGCTCATCTATTATCTCCAGTTGATTTTCTTTCATATCTCTCAGTGCTCTTGAAATTGTGTTTTGATTCAATATGCAATATCTATTTATTAAATATCACTTCTTTTGAAAAATTCAATCATTTTTGGATCTTATATCTGACGTAGTTAGAGAAATTGCCAATATATACTCCTTTTTTAAAAATGTATCTAACATCAACTAGGGCTAACAATAACTTTTGAATTGTACAAAGCTCAGTTTCTTCAAATTAGAAAGCATGAAACCCTTTTTCCATTGTTTCTATTTGGTCAATTGTTAACATAGAGTTTTAAAGGAAAAATAGTTTGTATTTAAATTATGTTGAAAGTGGAATAATTAGACAAAACATTTTTTTTACTTACGTATACTATTATATTTTTTAAAATAAATTATTGCAAAATTCTTGATTATTTGTATTTGCTTAAAATTCAATATATTAGTCGATATACAAGAGGATTTGTTTTATGTGAAATAATCAAAATAATATGTGATGATTAATTAAAGTTTATAAAGCGATCTTTAATTAAGTCACTAATATGGTCCATATACATTTGGAATGGAGTGATCTTTATCAAGGGTAATTGATGTGGAGATATCTAATTGAGGGTACTTTGTATTTGATTATGCAAGACTGACTAAACGTATTAGAAGCATTATTAAATGTTTATGAATATGTTACTCAATGACCATGTGCCAGATGATCTTAATCTTGAGTAATTTAACTAGCCCCTTGTTGTGATACATTGGTATTTGACTTACATGACGATGCTCACACTGGTGGGTAAAATGTCTTGTATCTTAGTATCTCGTTTTCATGTTGCACTGGGAGGTTATCTCATATGATATGAAATCTATTCTATTTGTTCTATGATGCCAAGAAGTAGTTCTCTTGTTTAGTGATCCAAAGCTTGAATAACCATGCGTAATCTATAATGTAATTATAGATAGTTATTTATACGCATTGCGTATACTCAAGAAAAATATATGATAGATGAGTTAAAACAGACGTAATGACCTCAATCATATTACGAACTGATCGTAAAGGATTGAATTGTACATAATTACTATATCAATAGATTACTCATATGTACAATCTTTGGTAAATATCAGTTATGATATTCAAGAGTTATGTCTCGAGTCTATAGTAAAGTTAATAAAGATTGATAATTAATTAAAAAGTTAATTAATGTATTAATGATTTATTCAAGCTTGAAATAATAGGCACATTAGTCTCCAAATTTGATCCATAACAACTACCGAATGATGTTACTTTTCAGATAAATGTGAATAATTAATTTGAAATTAATTATTTAAATGATCAAATTGCATATTTATATATTAAGATATTTTTTGATGGTCATAAATGCCAAATAAATATGTAAGAGTAAAATGGTAATTTTACATGATCATTTAAACTATTTAATTAACTCAATATTATCTTATTAGAATAAAATCCTAAATAAATATTTAAACTAATTAAAAAATATTAAATTTAAATTTAAATGATTGTGGGACATGCAAAGGAATTTTGGTAAATATCAAATTGGATTTGATACATGGATTTATGATATAATCTAATTAGATTAAACTGTAGCACACAAATAGGAGTGAGACTCCTAGATGTGGTATGTAAGGCTTATTGTGTTGGGATATGATTCTCCTAAGCACACAATTTAATTGTCTGTGAGACTCTCACTTGGAGATGATTTAGAAGTTCTACTCCAAATCAAAGTAGGTCAAATTAAAGACCATTTAAAGACATTATTATTTTCCTTCGTGGTTAGCCAAAACTTGGAAATTTTGAGATAAAATTTTCAACATTCAATTGAGAGAAATTTTGTGAGACAAAATTCAATCCAAAACCATATTACTCAATAAGGTTGTTCTTGAATCAATATTGTTCTTAGAGAACAAGTTATTCATGCATAAAGGACTTGGAGAATTTGAACAAAGCTTTTTTTATCAACTTGGAGATTGCATGGATACCCACCTATCCTATTTATTCTCGTTAGGGGATAAGATTTGGAATCCCAAAGATTCCCACCATTGTCCGCATGTTACAAATGTATGTAATTCATGTTCTACTTTATGATAAAATTATAAATATCATAAGGATTTGTAATGCCTCACTCCAACACATAGTATGGTATTTTTCACTTTGGGTCTATGCCTTCATGGTTTTGCTATTGAGCTTTCACCCAAAAGGCCTCATGCCATTTAGAGTGGAACTTATACTTATAAACTATTACATTCCTCCTTTTCTAAGTAATGTAGGATTGCATAACTTACCCTATCTTTCCTAAATTGAAGGGATTGATGATTGCCATAATCACCTCCCCTTCGATAGAAGGCCCAACATCCTCGTCAGCCAGATTTCTAGTTAGGGCATGCTTTGATACCATATATAACATCTCACTCTAATACACAATATGATATTGTCTACTTTGAGCTTAAGCTATCATGGTTTTTCTATTGGGCTTTCACCCAAAAGGCCTTAAATCATTTATAATAGGACCTATACTTATGAATCATTACATTTCTTCTTTCCCAAGAAATGTGAGACTACAAAACTAACCCTATCTTGCTTAAGCTTAAGAGATTTTAGAGTATGGCCCAACTAGAAATGTGACCGACATTAATCTTCTTCATACCACTTAGGCATTCACATGATCTAATTAAGTCCTTTGTAGCATTTTTTGAAAAGAAAATGCACGATTCTTCCAAATTTGATCACAAGCTTCTATTTTTGAATGAGTTGACCATTGATTATATTTTTGAATGAGTTGTAGCAAGCATTCTATCTCTTGAGTTCACCTGAAAAAATAAGAGGATATCAATATGTATAGAGTAGGTGGCTTGTGGAATGTGCATTTCTATCTATTTTAATCCCATTGAACATTACTTTTGTTTCTTCTTTGCTAATTAATTTGGATAGAATCTCTGCACCAATTATAACTAGGTATGGTTATAATGGATCCCTTTGCCTAAGTCCTCTTAAATTTTTTAATTTTTCAAAAGGTGAACCATTTATACCAACAAGAGAGAGGTTGTTGAGATGCAATGTTCAATTAATCAATAAAAGTTATCATGAAAGCCCAATCTTTCTTTCCATCACCTTCAATATTAAAACCCAATCCATCTTATTGTCATGCCTATTTTGAGTCCCATAAGAGAACCTTTCACTTTCGCCATTCTCATTGTATGAATTACTTCATGAGCCAAAATTACACTTTATGATATCCATTTACTTCGAGCAAAATCACTTTAAAATGGAGAAATGAATTTACATGACAATAGTTTAATTCTTTAGGCTAATATTTTGGAGATAAACTTGGAACATACATTGCATAAACTATTGGACTTGAAATTTTGCATTGTACATGGATCATCTCATTTTAGTATTAAAGTAATAAGAGTTTCATTTAACTTTGCCATCATCTTCCTACATAGAAAATATTTTGAATTAATTGCAACAAATCACCACCGACCACATTCCAAAAATTTTATTAGAAGATAACTGCCATCTCATATTTTCCAGCGCTCTAAGATTGTTAATTTTACATAAAGTTGTTTTCATCTAAAATTTTTAGTAGCTCTTCATTCTTTTTATCAATTATACACCCTTGAAATAATCCATTCATGTCATCTATGAAATAAACATTTTCTCCTTCATATAAATCATTGAAATACTTCACAATATAATCCGTAATTATTTGTCTTTATGATGTGTCAAAACTTGGTGTAAAGTTTTTATATATTTTTATAAATAACTCGTAAGTACACAAATCATTTATAGAAATAATAAGTATATTTTTAAAGTCAATCTAAAGAAGAATCATATGATTTTTAAATAATTTAATAAATTCTTAAAAATAAAAATAAATCTAAATATCCTCTCACGATCGTTTGGCTTAATAAGTTCTAAACTAACAACATAAAATAAAGGATAGATTCATAACACAATTGATAAATAAACATTTATATTAAGTGGAGTATTTATGAGATATATTGATTAAGTTAATTATGATTATTCAATATTAATTAGGTTACTAAAGATATGAATTAAAATTATTTATTATTTTTTCTATGTACAAAATACCCCAAGGCACAGATCATTTTCTTTGTTTCTTAAATTTAACTTGCTACCTTAAGTTGGACCAACGATTTAAACTTTAATTAAATTACGCTTATTTTTTAAGAAATTAATAAATCATTTAACTTTTCACATTCGATCAGATCGACAATTTAAACTTTCGTCAAGGTGTCAATGTTAGATTAATAATTTAAATATCTAAAAACTAACTTTCAGGTTTTAAAGCTATTAATAAAAATATATAATCAATATATTTTTAAATAGTAATTCTTGTAAAAATCTTTGAAATAGAGTCTGACTCTAAATAAGATTTAGATTATTACATCTAATATCCATAGTAGTACTCTAAATCACATTAAGATAATTAAATCCTAAATCTAACTCCCATATTTGTTTCAAAAAATACTTTGTTAATATATTTTTCTTAAATAAACTTTGTTTAAATCTTGATAAAAGAATAAAACTTAATTCATTTTATAAAAAAAAATGTTTTGTCTACTTTAATATTTCACAAACATAATAATAATGTTAGTATCCCATATTATATTTATCCAAATATGCTTAATTTAATCAATGATCAATAATTAACATAGTATGTAGAATAACACAAAGTTAATATGAAAAAATACATTTAAATTATACTTTAATTGTATCCTTATAGAACTTCAATATCGTTTCTACTTCTAGAAAACCTTCAAACTGAATTACCAATGTTATTTATTGAATTGAAATGGAAACTACTACATAAAATATACTTATTCAACAATAAATTTGAGATAAAAACTTTAAAACTAAGAAAAGAATAGAAAAGCTAGCAAGAAACTAAGAAAATTAGCCATGAAATGAGATGTGAGATGAAAGGAATGATTTGGAATGAAGGAATGTCCCTTTATATAGCTATAAAAAAGGAGAGAAAAGTGGATCCTGATTAAGAAATCATGGTGCATATTTTTATTTGCCATGACATGCTTTGAATCTAGACATGTTTCAATTAGATGTGTTGAATCTGGATGCATTTCAATTAAATGCGTTGAACCTGAACGCGCTTTTAAAACCTTTTTTGAATCTTATCCCCTTACATTTATTTGAAACATATGTAAGGCTTACATATGTTTTGTATTTTATTCTTCTTTGGTTGCAATAAGTGCTTATTGGTACATTTTTTTTAAGTTAAATCACTTTGAAACTAAAAATACCTGAAAAAATCATATATTTATACTCGTGATTCTAAAAACATAGATTTATTCAAATAATTATAAAATTATGCAAAATATAAATCTATTTTAACACTAAAGTGCATGTAAATCATGTTATTTTTAGTGTTTTTCAATCACTCGTCGTAACTCCTAACCAACTTCTTGCTAGTCTCTTATTAAAAAAAACATAAACTAAAAACAAAACAAAAGTAAAATTAAACTATCTTAAGTCATTACCATAGATTAACATGATTGCATTTAGCATATACAACAAGACTTTAAACTCCTAAGTTGTCTTAGTGGACGAGTTTAAGTCTCGTAAGGGTTTTTAGAGATGATACCCACAAACATCAAACTAAATGCAAAAAAAAAAACACGCAAATAAAAAATAAAATTTAGACAAAGTAAAAATTAAAAATAAAAATAACAAAGTAAAAAAGAATAATAAAACTTATAGTGTTTTTAATTTTCTTTTAAGTTCACAACTAAAATCCATAGTATAAGTTATTTTAACATTCTAAACATTCATGGTTTACTATAATAACATCATATTCATATTCAAATAAAAATATATCAATATTAATTTTCCCAATTTCAGTTAATGGAATTCGAATTCCTTTCAACTCTAATTTTACAAGACATACTTTCAATAACACTGATTCTATTAGTTTAAGCACTAACTCAAAAGTATATACAAATAGAATTTATTTAAAAAAATAAACTAATAGGTTTACATATATTTAAATAATAAAATACTCAAAGTAGTGCATAATATTGATCTCATGAAAAAAATTAAATTAAAGGATTTTATAAAAAAATCACACATTATTCTCATTCATTAATTAAAATAACCAAATAAAAATTTCAAGTTACATGTCTTTAAGAGATGAACAAAATGCAATGATTTCTTGAGAATTTATTTTCTATCTTTTTTTTGTATTTAACAATTTCTCATAAATTTGTATGACATTTCTAAGTCATAGTATTTAGTTTATACTTTCATTTTTCTCTCTCTCATTTTTTTTCTTTTTTTAGAGATGACACATGTATAATTGTACATATTCTTGTATGAAACAATTAGTGGCTAATTTTTGAATTTTTTTAATATTGTCTTAGGTAACCCCATATATGTATTTTTTTAGAAGTCATGCATGGATGAGAAATTATATATATTTTTAATTTCTACTTAATTCATTCAATTCAAGAAATAAAAATAAATATATGGTACCTTATTAGATGTAAAAATCCTAAAATTTAATGCAAAACTTATAGAGATCATCTAAAAATTTGAAATTGATAAAAAGGTGTTTAAAAGAATAGAAAAATATTATCATTCATAATGGAAAGATAATGACTCAAATTCTCACAAGGTAATCTCCATCATTTGATTTCTAAATATCAATTTTTGATTTATTGTAATTTTAAAATTTTATCATGAAATATACAAATTATGACAAAAACTAACTGATTATCATACTATTCCATGATATATTCAAGAAATTAATCTAACAATATAAAGACTTAATCATTTATTTAAAATTGTTTTGCAAGAAAATTTTTTAAAATCAAACTAAAATTCCTAAACTAGTAAAAATAAATAAAAGAACACAAAAAAATAAAATAAAAATAAAAACAATATAAAAATGTGATATAATAAAAAATTTAAATTAACTCAATTTTATGAAGATGTAACTTTTTACCATAACCTAGAACTTATATTACCCTCAATGTAATAATTATAAATTAAAGCGAAAGAGTTAAGAATATAAAAATTACCCATTTGCTTAAACTTTTCAAGTATTAATGTGAAATTATAGATACATTTATCAATCTAAATATTTAAATTTACACAGATAGAAAACTGTGTATTTCTCAAAAATTTCAATAAACAATTATAAAAATAATAGTTTTAAACAATGTTGACATGACAGGAAACAAAATAAAACAAACTAAAGTAAAATAAATTAGATAAGATGGAAAATAACAAACAAAATAAAATAAAATCCAAAAGCAAAAGCAATTATAAGTAATAAATAAAAATGAAAGACAAAATTTTAGTAGGTTACCTCTCATCTAGACTATATTTATCTTCTTTAGTGAGATGTTGCATAGGAGATTTCATCATTTTGCAAACTCAATATCCCCACATCATTGTATTCTATTGTCTTCCTAGCTTGGCAACTATTCTTTGCCTTTGCTTCTACAAGTGCACAATTAGTTGCTCCACTTGTATTTCTACTTTTTAATAGAAGCCTCCACAGAGTCTAATTTTTGTTTTGTTTGTGATTGGTTGTCTCTACTTACTTGAATGAATGCATTCAAGTTATCCTTTAAATTTGGCTTGTTAGTAGGATTTGTGATCATTTATTGGTGGAATTACTATCCCTGTTGGTTTGAGCTAGGGGCGAAGGGAAGGTTGTTTTGCCTCTATGAGAAATTTGGATGATTTTTCTACCCTGGGTTGTAGGTATTTGCATTGGGATCGTACCTAGATCTTGGTTGGTAACTCTCTAATATATTGATCCTAAATTCATGCACGTATGTAGTATTTTACATGAATCCATTCTAATTAAGAAAAGCGATGACTAGTCTTTGGTTTTGTAGTCATTTTTGTTATCCTTATAGATATATAGGCAAAATGTATATTTTTAAGGGTGTGGTGCCAAGCAAATTTAAGATTAGTTGATTGTTTAATCTCTTATATTTGAAGGAATGCCATTTAGTTCCCTTATTTGGAAAAGAGAGAAAGGTCTTATTAGTTCTGTTATTATGTGCAAAAATACATTTTATTCTCGTTTTTTGTGAAAGTTAAGTACTTTAGTGTAAATATTGGTCTCCTTGATGGGTTTAGAAGTGCTCATTTTTAATAATTATGAGATTAGATATATTTACTTTTCATGATAACAATATTAGTGGTGTTTGGTCCAAAAATTATGAAATTAAAATGCATTTTTTTTAAAATGTGACCTTTGGTGCGTTGCATTCATTTGAAAAAAAGGGCTAATAAAGGATGAATTATATTATTTTAATGATTTTTTATTAATTTTTTCTATTAAGTGATCAAATTACAATTAAAATACGAGTCTTTAACAAGATAAAAGTGAAACTTAATATGAAATTATTTAAGAAAACATAAAAAATAACAATATTCCAATAGAATGTTATTAAATATATATTTAAATTTTAAAAAAATTAAAATTAATAGAATACTAAGGTAAGGTGTATTCAATTATGATTTTGATAGATTTTTACAGAGTTATAAATCTGAAAGATTTTTATTAACTTTTAAAGACTTTTGATAGATTTTAATAGTCTTGTGTATTGTAATGAATTTTATTTTATAGATTTTTATGGATTTTATATTGATTAGTTGAACCGAAAATAAGAAATAAGGAGAGTATTGGAGAGAAAAGATAAAAACAAAAATCCATATAAATCCTTGGAAATTTTTGAGGTAGTGAGCATAATGAGTAGATATTTTCTTACAAAAAGTTTAATTAAAAAGTCCATTAAAATCCATAAAAATTTGTCAGTTTTAAAATCTTCTAAAATCAGCAACTTTTTGGATATATTTAGATTTTTAAAATTTTCTATAAAATTTTAATTAAATATACTTAAATTTTTATAGATTTTTAAAGACTTCTATAAAATCCTAATTAAATATATCTGAACTTTTAGACTCTTTAAAAATCTTAACCGAATATACATGGATTTTAAAATCCCATAAAAATCATTAAAACTCTTAATTGAATACACCCCTCTAAAATATTGGGAATCAATAGTTATTAAAACGAATATTTTGTGAAAAATCATATTAATTGTCACTTTACTATCATTAAAGACTCATGTTCAATATCTTTTAATTACTTGACAGAAAAATAATAATATTAAAATTAAAAAATTATTAAAATAATGTAATTTTTCTTTAATTAGTCCCTTTTTTCATAACTAGGGGACTAAATGCACCATTTTTAATCTATGGACGAAACCACACAAATAGCTTAATTTAAGGGAGTTATGTGACACTTTTTTCTATTTTTAATCCAATTGTTCCTTTGATATATAGGAGGCAATATCAGCTGCTTCAGCAGTATCTTCATCTGTTACTAATCTTGATCCAAAACTTGGCCTTCCCCTTCTGCATACAATGACATCTTCTTCTATACAGCTACCAATATCTCCGGTGTCAATGATGCCTTTTCCTAATTTACAGCTTTCTCGGGTTGCCTCAGGGGTTAAACCTTTTGATCTTGCTGGTCTTGTGGAGTCAAGTCTGCAAGGTTCACCAGCTAGAGAGGAGGGTGAAGTACCGGAATCAGAATTAGATCCTGATACAAGAAGGAGACTTCTAATTTTACAACATGGGCAAGACATGAGGTTGCAGATATCATGTGAACCTCCATTTCCGGTGAGACCTCCAAAACAAGTATCTGTACCACGTGGAAGCTGGTTCCTGGCCGAGGAAGAGATGAGCCTGAGACAATTGGGTCCGGTAGCGTCCAAAGAATTTTCTTTAGATTCAGAACCAATGCATTTTGAGAAGCATCGACCTCTTTAGACTTTCTTTTTTCCCAAGGCTGAGAGTCCAATTCCATCTGATAGAAATCTTCAAGAAAATCAAAAATTACCAGAAGAGGTAAGTGGTAGTAGTGTTTGGTCTGATTTCTATTCTTCTGTTTTATGCTAAGCATTGAAGTTACTTTTGACTAATTTATTAGTCGATTTATATTATTGCAGGCCTTTCAAAGAGATGATCGCATAGGGTTAGACCGTCCAATGCCTTACCTATCTTTCTCAGGTGAGCTATGACACATAACTGAAGTTCTGGATGTGCCTTATGCGATCCTAGGAATGGTGGCACTGACTGTTTTATATGCTTGGATGTTTAAGTTGCTCTCACCAGCGGCATGATATTTGCTTTGAAACATTGTTATCATGTCAAAAACTTGGAGAGAGGACCTTCGGAGGTCTGCTGATATGTGAATATGGTGGTCATACTACTTAATTCCCATTTGGATCAAATTTGTGACTGATCTTTCTTGAATGACATTAAGTACAAAAGTATTAATATGAATATTTTAGAGTTCTGTGTTTTATGCAAGTTCAAATGATGTTTTTTTTTGTTCCTGCAGTTAAGAATCTCATTGCATCTTATGATGATACACCTTTTTATAGACAAGGAAATTCCCTTGGTCCAAACCTCTCTAAGCAACAGGGATACTGACTTTGAATCTGGACAAGCTGTATCAGATGCAGAAACCTCAGCTGGAGTTTTGCAAGAAATTGCCATGAAGTTTGAAGCCAAGGTAATTGCAATATTTGTATTAGGCTCTGGGAAAGTTGATTTATTACTCAAAAGTTTTAAGCTCCACTTAGCAGAAAAAGAATAAAAGGAGTAAATAAAGAAGAAATAATACATCTAGCCAACGACTTGCAGGTAGAGTTCAGGCCAACTTTGGTAGCCAGTACAGAAATGCAATTCTCCATTGAGGTTAGTTCAATTCTAGACTTGTAACAAGTTAGTTTATTAACTATGAGCTGATTTGTTGTCCTATTCATTGTTCTAAAAGCCTATTTTTGACACTCCCTGAGGCCTACCTCAAAGCATGGCAATGAAAAATTACCTTGAGGTCACTACCTTAAACAAGAACAATGAGGTTTATGCCTTGTCAGAGTGAGGCTATGCCTTGGCAAAGAATTCTTTGAGTTTATTCATTTTAATTGTAGAATTACCTGTTATAACAATATCATCTACGTACACAATTAGGATAACTATTCTGTCATTGGAGAAGTGTTTGACGAATAGTGTGTGATTTGATTGACATTGATTGTACTCATATCTCTTCAGAATTTCAGAGAACCTATTAAACTAGGCACTTGGAGACTGTTTCAATCCATATAAGGATTTCTTAAGTCTGCAGACTCTATTGGTTGAAATAGGAGATTCAATTCCAGTAGGAATGTCCATGTAGACTTCTTCTTCGAGATCACCATTAAGGAATGCATTCTTGACATCTAATTGGTAGAGAGACCAATCCAAGTAAGATGCTAGAGAGAGAAGAACACGAATAGTATTGAGCTTTGCTACAGGTGCAAAAGTCTCCTTATAGTCAATCCCATATGTTTGAGTGAATCCTCTAGCCACAAGGCGAGCTTTGAGTCTTTCTATATTGCCATCTGCTTTGTGTTTGATTGTAAAGATCCATTTACACCCAAAAACTTGTTTTCTCGATGGTAGTTCTGTGATCTCCCAAGTCTTGTTTTTCTCTAAGGCATTGAGTTCTTCACGAATAGCTGTCTTCCATTCAAGTACTTGAAATGCTTCATGAACGGAATTTGGAATCTGTATCTGATCAAGGTTACTGATAAATGCCTTATAACTTAGTGAGATATTTTTATAGGAAACAAAGTTGTAGATGAGGTGGTTTGTACAAGATCTTACACCTTTTCTTATAGCAATTGACAAATTCAAATCATTAGGAGGTAACTCAATAATAAGAGGTTCAATGATGTTACCTTGTGAATTGTTGGAGTGGCCTGTACTTGGGTTGGATTCTTGGTCTGGCTCAAGATATACTTGGTTCTCCGCTCTTTTTTGAGTTGTTTTCCTCCTAAAGTAGACAAGAAGATCATTGTTTGGGACAGGGAAGTTTAGATCTATTGGTAGAGAAGTTGAGGGTTCATTGGGATTATTAAGAGTATTTATTTGAGACATTGATTCACTTTCTTGAATTTGCGGGATAGGATTTGTGGGAGACTGAGTGGTTATGCTATTCCAAAGCTGGTATTCATTGCCTACGTTCTCCCCCTGAATGGTAGGTTTGGAATAGTATGGATATTGTTCAAAGAATGTGACATCCATTGTATTATAGAATTGTTTTGTGATATGAGAGAAGCATTTGTATCCTTTCTGGTACGATGAATACCCTATGAATATACATTTGCTGGCTCGGGGATCAAGTTTACCTCTATGATGTACATGGACATAATTAGAACATCCAAAATTTTTAAAGGGAATATGGGACGCGATTTTGGTGTGTGGGTATGACTCAAGTAGAGTATTGATAGGTGTTTTAAACATGAGGACACGAGAGGACATCCTATTGATAAGATAAGTAGCTGTAAGAACAGCTTCCTCCTAGAAATGTTGATGGACATGAGTTGTGAACATAAGGGATCTAACTACCTCAAGAAGATGCCTATTCTTCCTTTCAGCCATCCCATTTTGTTGAGGTGTGTCAACACAAGAGCTTAGATGGACAATCCCTTGACTTAATAGATAATCAGTAAGGGTGGAAGCAAAGTATTCTTTAGCATTGTCAGATTTCAATACTTGGATTTTTGTTTGAAATTGGGTTTGAATCATGGTATTGAAATTTTTAAAAATTTCACTTGTTTCAGATTTTTCTTTCATTAAAAATAACCAAGTGATTCGAGTATGATCATCTACAAATGAAATGAACCAACGTGTCCCTGTGATGTTTTTGATTCGAGAAGGTCCCCAAATATCAGTGTGAATTAATGAAAAAGGATGTGATTTTTTATGTGGAAGATGAGGATATGAAGTTTTAACATGTTTTAAAAATTGACATACTTCACATTAAAAATTCTTTGAATTTTTATTTCTAAAGGATGAAGGGAAAAGTTTTTGTAAATACAGGAAATTAGGATGACCTAAGCGATAATAATTCAACATGATTTCACCATCATTATTGGAATTAAGATTTAACAAAACTTTATTATGATAAGAAACTGCGGATACAGCTTGGAGGGCTTGTATTGCTGGAGGGTATTCACTTCGTAGGAGATAGAGTTCCGAGCATTCTTTAGCACTGCCAATCATCTTCCCCGAATCCAAGTCCTGAAATTCACATAGGTTATGAACAAATTTAGCCATACAATTTTTATCACGGATGAGTTTAGTAATTGATATAATATTACAATCAAGTGTGAAAACAAGGACAAAATCTAGAATAAAGGAGTTTGAAAGTTTGGCTGAACCAATTCTGGTTACTTTTGATACTGAACCATCGACAATTCTAACAGTGTGTTCATTTTGATAGGTTTTAAGATTCATGAGAAGAGAAACATCACCCGTCATATGGTCTGTAACACCTGAATCAACCATCTATGGTCTCATAACCTGTTTCACACTAAGAGCGTTGGGGGTGTTACCTGATTGAGCTATAGTGAAAGATGATGTGGGCAAGGACTGTCCAAATAATTTCTGGAGGAGATCAATTTGTTCCTTGCTAAACAGATCATATTCAGGGGATGCAGTTTCATGAGATTTGGAGACAGTTTTACCATAACTTTATTTGTTCATGTGCTCAGTTGGCTTTCCATGAATTTTCTAGCAGGTTTCCTTAGTGTGACCAGGTCTACGACAATGATCACACCAAGGTCCTCCTCTACGAGGATGGTTGTCTACAGTATGAGAGTGTTGGTGTCCTTGAATAGCAAGTACAAATCCTTCTCTAGTCACGAAAATGGTAGATTGAGGACCCATCATCACCTTTTTCTGACTCTCCTCTTGACGAACTTTGGAGAAGGCATCACGAATGCTGGGCAAGGGTTTTGTTCCTAGAATTCTGCCGTGCACATCATCAAGATCTTTATTGAGTCCCAGTAAAAATTTGAAAACCCGTTTCTTGTCAATAATCTATTTGTACAAGATGCTGTCTACTGGACATGTCCATTCGTGAACCTCAAAGAGGTCTAATTGCTGCCAACATCGAGTTAGAGAGTTAAAGTATTAGGTAACTGATAACTCTTCTTGACGAAGATCATGGAGGATGATTTCGATCTCAAATATTTCAGACATATTATCAGAACTGGAATAAGTGTCTCTGGCGGCATCCCATATTCCTTTGGCAGTTTTGTAGAGAAGAAAGTTCTCTCCAATCTCGTTTGTTATGAAATTTATCAACCAAGACATCACCATATTGTTTTCAGATTTTCATGTTTTGTATTGTAGATTGTCTTTGTTCGAGGCTATTGCATCTTCAGTGAGGTAGTCATCTTTCATCTTTCCGCATATAAACATCATGACGGATTGGGACCATTGAAGATAATTGTGCTCATTTAATTTGTGACTAGTTATGGGCAGAAGATTGTTTTCTATGGAACCAGTAATCATTGGTGTTTTTTTAAGTGGGGTTTATATGTGGGCTGATTAGGCCTACCAATGTGGGCTGATATGGGTTGAAATTTGTTATTAGATTAGTTGAGCTGAAATTTGTTATTAGATTAGTTGAGCTGAAATTTGTTACTAGGTTGGACTGGGTTGGAATTTGTTATTAGGTTGGGTTGGGTTGGGCTGAAATTTGTTATAGGTTAGGTTGGGTTGGGTTGGGATGGGCCGGGTTAGGTTAGATTACAAATATAGGAACAAATTGCGGAACTGGGATTGCGAGACTTATTGACTGATGAACCAGATGATCGACGACGACGATGGACCAGATAATCGGCGACAATAATAAACCAGATAGTCGGTGACGACGATGAACCAAATGGTTGATGGTGCTTGAGTTTCGCGAGATTTGATGATTGATGTCTCGCGATTTTGGGTGGTTGGCGACAATGATAGATTTGGTAGTTACGAGAGCTGTGGAAAATGGCTCGCGATTAATGACTGATCTTAGTAGAGATGGAACTCGTGATGATGACTGGTCTGCCGTTTCTTCAACGAACAATGACTTCTATTGAAATCGAGAACCATCGGGATTGTCGCTGGAAAACAGTGTCTGAAATGATTTAATTTGTTACCACTGTTTGAGACGAGAGGTAGGAGAAGAATCAATGCCTAAAAAATTGAATTTCAGAGAAAAAAAAAATTCCTCGGATAGAATTGGTGAGAAAACAAAGTTAGATTTCAGAAAGGCTCTAGTACCATGAAAAAAATATGAAGTAATATTCTATCTCTTTTTTCTCTATTAATTCTGATATCTTTACAACATTATAATACAACACTATAAATAAGAATAAGAAATTAAACAAATGTCCACTACTTTAGGAATATAACAGTTGGTATCAACAATTAAATTACAGTTTGTTTTATACTAGTTTTAGTACAACACTAGTAATATTCTCTGAAAGTCTACAAGTTTCGAGATATATTTTTACTAGTTTGGGAAAATTGATCAAAAAAGCACAAAAAAAAAACTCGATATTATGTCAATATTCTGAGTCAAACTGCTGCCCATTTTCTAGACAATTATGGGCCCATTTGTTAATGGCAAGTGGTTCTTGAACTATTTAATTTTAGGCCTGTACTCTATTAAAGTAGATCACCTGATACACCCTAACAACCCATAATATTACAAATAGTGTGCCTCTTCTTCCCCACTTTTTTTCTTCCTCATCTTCAAAATCGCAAGCTCTTGTAGCCATGAAAGATTATCTGATTCAGCTGCAAGCAAGTTGTATATAGATTTTTTTTTCAAGAATCAGACTCAAATCTTGCACTTGTGTTAGTGTTGGACTCGTATCTCGTATCTATGCCAGTGTCGTGTTGACATGGGTGCAGAACCCATAAGTGCTGAGTCTATGTAAACAGGGGTCATGGTTTTCTTCAATAAATTCTGATGTTTATATTATCATAAAAGAAAAAGAAAAACAAGAGTTGTTAGTTGATTTTCTTTTGTTTAGAAAATAGTCTTTGATTAGCTTTTCCTATCTTCTCTTTTGGTAGGCTTGGTAGGACAAGAAGAGAGGCTCAATGCCAGGCTGCTGATGGTAGCATTTTTCTATGAACTGCGTCTGAGGCCAGTGGTCCAAATTGTTTTCTTGCTTTCAATTGTAGTTCATCTGAAAGCAGGGTGCAATTCTTGCCAAGTCTTGTTACAATGCATTGCCGTCCTTGGATATTCATGTGTGGACATTCCCTATCTTAGAAACCTCTTGATATTATTGATGGCAGTACATTGTAGCTTCACCTCATATTATACGGGTAATAATTGGCATTGGGGCCTTAAAAGTACTTATTTGGATCCGATTTGTTTACCGCACATCCATGTTTTAGTTCTTGGAAGTGAAGGTTGAAGGGGTTTCACTGCCAGGTCCGGCAATGTGCAAGGAGCAATGGTGCCACCAACCATTGATAATTTACAGTGCTTGAGTATATATATATTTTTCTCTTATTTGATTTCCTCTGATACCGATGTCTACCTAGTACTATGATTTTGATTTGGGAGTTCTGAGGTTTGTGGTATTGTTGTCGTGTAAAGGTTGAGCTGAAGTACTTCAATAATTTTTATTCACTTAAAATTCATGGCGTTCTTTATAGATGTTGATGAACTCGAATAACACTGGTAGTGTGAGAGTTTGAACTAATTGTTTTTTGTGGTCATTATATATTCTAATTCTTTGACACACGGAAATTGATGAGGGGCTCTTAGAGTTCACACGTTTGTTACTTGAATTTTCCATCTTTCGAAAGAGATTATTGATTGCTATAGGAGTATATATATAATACGTATATTCCTAATCAATCAATTTTTTGTTCTCCCTTTATATCTTTTTAATATGCACTAGTCAACATTTTATTGATTTGAATGATTTGAAGTTAATAATTTCTCCATCATTGAGGTTCTTTAATATCTTTTATAAATTATAGATAAATACTTCACGTCTAAGAATTGTGCATATTATAGGCTTCGATTATAAGATTTGTGTTTTGCAACATTCGTATAATTTAACATTAAACGAAACCTATCTGCTACGAAAGCATACCCTATGAGCTTAATATCATTGTGACTGGTATAATTCAATGCTAATTAAATATTAAAAACATTTACATGTTTTGTATTCCTCATCTGATAGGGTTAACGTAGTCATATCAGATTGAATACTATTAGATAGTATTGTATCTAATGCATTGTTACTGCTGATTATTTGTCAATTAGATTTATTAAGTTTTTATTCTTATTTTAGTTTTGTGTGTAAATCTTAGGAGTGTACATATTTGATAGCAATTCATAAAACAATAAAATATATTGTTTTATTTATTCCACCTATTAGAACTAAAGCTCATTGTCAACGGAGGAAAACACAAGTGAATCTCATCCCACTAATCATGCCAATAAGGAGACAGAGGAGATGGTTACACTCACATCTAGTGGAGTTAATAATTCTACATTTCAACTCTTCGTTGAGAAACTTATTGTGAAGAATTGTAGAGAGTGAACTCAATCTATTAAGCTCATAATTGAGGGAAAATGAAAGATGAATTATCTCATCAATGACACTAAAAAACCAGACAGTCTAGTCTAGCCAACCTCCAGAAGTAAATGGTTGAAAACTTGATGATCATCTATTGTTTGGTCTATTCCATGAAGCCTTTGATAGGAAAAACCTATCTCTTTCTCCCAACAGCTAGAGACGTATGGATTGTAGTGAGAAAGACTTACTCTAGAGTTAGGAATATCTCTCGAATGTTCAAAATTAAGACCCATATCTGGCAAATGAAACAAGGGAACTTCAACGTGACTAATTATTATATGGAAATTGTGGTGTTGTGGTAGGGGTTGGATTTAAATGGCAAAGAGGAGTGGGAATGTATAAAGGACAACGTGAGGTACAAGACCAAGGTGTAGAATGAAAGGGTCTTGGAATTTTTGGTTGGCCTCAATAGAGACCTCGATGATGTAAGATGTAGAATCCTCGACTGACAACTTTTGTCGTCAATGAAAGAAGTATTCTTGGAGGTGTACTGTGAAGAGAAGCACTGTGGGGTGATACTGAGCAAAGATTTGGTTGGAGGTGTTAGGGTTGGAAATAGGTATATCGCACTAGGGTTGGAGAAGGGGTTAAGTAAAAAATGGTTCATGGAGCCCTAAATTGTCCTACTGGGCTATTGGGTCGTGGACAGATTCAACCATTGGGTCGTGGATTGGGGCTTAAAATAATTCTTTAGGAAAAT
This sequence comes from Hippophae gyantsensis, assembly GCA_030763125.1. Classification (NCBI taxonomy): domain Eukaryota; kingdom Viridiplantae; phylum Streptophyta; class Magnoliopsida; order Rosales; family Elaeagnaceae; genus Hippophae; species Hippophae gyantsensis. The sequence continues at coordinate 15,895,689 of CM061033.1, read as the reverse complement.
TTGGGCTTATTGTTGAAAATGAGCCACATGGGCTCTTGTCTTGTGGGCCACAAAATAGTATTGGATAGGCCCAATAAAAAAGACCTAAAATTGGTCATATAAAAAACACATGTTAAGAATTACATGGAAAACTAGTGGACTGAAAACCAAGACAAAATTATAGAAATCGAGGATATTAGATCTTTATTGATCAAAATGAAAAATTCCATAATGAACCGTCCACTTCTAGTGCAACATTTAACCCTGAATAAATGGAACAACTTTATAAGATGTTTTCCAAATTTCAAACATCGAGTCAACCTCATACATAAGTTCCTTCTGGCTCGTAGCTTAAAAATGTAATTTTTTAACTGCTTTAAATACGACCTTAAAAATAATTACTCATTGGATTATTGACTCTGGTGTGTTAGATCATGATAATCATAATCTTTTTTCTTCATAGATACCTTGTGCTGGAAATTTGAAAGTGAAAATTAGAGATGGTACTCTTTCACCAATTGCGAGAAAATGGAGTATTAAAATTTCTTACTCTATCATTCTTGAATAAGTTCTCCATATTCCAAAGTTATCATGCAATTTATTATCTACCAGTAAGTTAACAGCCCACAAAACTACTTTGCTAATTTTTTTCTTCATCATGTATATTTGAGGACCTATCATCGGGAAGACGATTAGTGGTGCTAAAGAGAGTGAAGGACTCTACTACTTTTAGACGGTCAATGTAAGTGAACATTGTCAAATTGTAAATTATAAATCTACATCTATCACTAGGAATAACAATTTTTTGTTATAGTATTTTAGAATGGGTCACACAAATTTTCAGTATTTAAAACAATTGTTTCTGTCACATTTAAAATAAAGAATGATGTTATTTGCAATGTGAAATGTGTGAACTTTCCAAACACCATTGCACCTCATTTTCAAAGTTGAAATACACACATTCTAAGCCATTCACCATAGTTCACAACTATTTATGAGGATCATTTCGGTATCCAAACTACATTCATGCAAAATGGTTCATCAGCTTTATTAATGATAACATTCATGTATGTTGGGTGTATTTACTAAAAGATAAAATGGATATTTAAATTGTATTAATCAATTTTCACTTTATGATTCAAACACAATTTCAAACCTAAATTCAAATATTGCATACTGATAATGGTACCGAATACGTTAATAGTTCTCTTAAAGATTATCTTCAAACCTATGACATTATTCATCAAACTTCATGTATTTATACTCCACAAAAAAATGGGATTATTGAATAAAAAAATACATATAAATACTCCACAAAAAATGGGATTATTGAATAAAAAAATACATATAACCTGAAAGTTGCTTGGGCCCAACCACACATATGCCAAAAATGTTATGGGGAGATGCTATATTGACATATGCTTTTCTTATAAATAAAATGTCTAGCCATGTTCTTTCTTTCAAAACACCTATTAAAGATCTAAAAAAAATGTTTTTTGACTTCTCGTCTTATTTCATATATTTTGCTTAAATATTAAGTTGTATGAAATTTGTGCACATTCATTCACACGATCATGGTAAACTAGATCCCAAAGCCTTTAAATGTGTTTTTATTGGCTACTCTCCTACTCAGAAAGGGTACAAATGTTATGATCTTTTTACGAAAAATGTTTTTACTAGTCTTAATGTCACATTCTTTGAAACTATACCATACTATTCTTCCAAAACTACTCTTCAGGGAATAATGTAAGTGAAGATCATTTTTGTTCCTTCAACCTTTCTTTTCCATATACAAGTACCTCATTTCTAGATACCAGTACCATTTTAAAGACTAACCATGAACCTATTACGCCACATCACTCTAATATGTCATTTACATAAAATGATTTGGCTCAGGGGGAGATGCAAACACATAGTAGACAAGGAGATACTTGTTTACTCAAGGAGGCCAAAATCAAAGTACAAAGAGAAATTCACACTTAACATACTAAGAGTAATGGGGATCGGGGTGTTGACTAAGTTGATGTTCCTAAATATTCTCAAGATCCTTTGCAAGGAATTGGTGGTCCAATGACCAAGTTGCAACTTTATACACCCATAAATTTTAACTCAAGTAACGAAACGACTATTATAGATTATTAAATCGAAGCTCAATTCAATTCTAATAAGTAGAATCGGGTTTCTCCTCAACCCCAAATTCCATCATTTACACCACTTATCGAAGGGTTAAAGTTTTTCGCACATTTTTTTACTACGTTTCCAGTTTTTGTTCATTAGGTTTGTGAATTTTTTTGTGTATTTTCTATTTGATCGGTGCAATACTGCAAGTACACAGTATCCTAGTTTTATAATAAAGTGATAAGAAGAGTATCGTTTTCAGGGATTAGTAACTTACTTTTGACAAATAGCAAAATTATACCAATTTTAATTTTATCTAGAAAAATTACTAAGGTTGTTGTAATTGAAATTTAAAGTAAAATCAATTTAAAGAAAATATGCAAAAGAAAATAAAGATGTTATTCAAAAAACAAATTAATAGGAAGAAAACTTCTAGGAAATCGATTTCACCTGATCTCTTACTATGCTTTACTCGTCTAGCTAATTGAATTTAATTCTCTCTCTTTGTTAGCAAACTCCAAAAAATATCCAAAATCCTCTTTCAATAGTCAATTGGAAATATTATTGTTCATTAATTTACACACGATTATGCAATTTAATAAAACAAGAAAGCATTAATACCAATGATTTTAAAACTATATAAGTTCATACAAGTCTTTCGATCTCTAATTTATCTATAGCGAAATATTCTAGATATATCTTATAATTTCATCTTTTGATAATAAATCACAAGACTAAAATCATCTAATTAATGGTCAGTTAATTAGAAGCATTAAACTGAAAATAAACCAGACAAACATGAAGAGAAATAATTCAAATTAACATAGAAAATCAAGCATAATTCAGAATTAAATTACATATTTTTCTTATAATAAAAAAATTAGTTCATGATAAAAATTAAATTATACATAAATGAATTCACTATAATTTTCTGAGAGGAATTGAAGAATCGCAAAAAAAATATGTTTTTGCGTTAATATGTTGCATGCTTTTCACTTTCCTGCGTCGTTCTAAGTTTTTTTTTCTTTTTTTTCCTCTATCGTCACTCCTCAATTTTTCCTTCTTTTTCTTTGGTTCTCTCTACCACTCTCTTTTTTCTATGTTTCTTGGCTCCCTGTTTTGTCCCTTCGTTGTCTTCCTTCTCTTTGTTATATATATATATTAGAGACATTTTAATTTTAATTTAATATAAATAAATTTTTATTTAAATTTGAGAGTTCTTAGGTGATATGTTTTTAAAATTTAGGATTTTCAAATCTGCAATAAAATTTATATAATAATAATGAAGTATAAATTCAATAAAAAATAAATAAAATTAGATTAAAGTTTAAAGTTGAGAAATAATAAATTATACCAATTATACAAGTCATAACTATTCACAACAACAATAAAAAGAAAAAAAGGGAGAATAAAGTAGTAGATTGTTAAAGATTTCAATTCTTGTTTTCTTACTTGAGTTTCTTGTTCTTGTTGAATTAGTTTTCCTTTATTTTGTTATAGTATTTATATATTTCATTCTAGAGAATCATCAAACTTGCTATCTAAGTCTAATTAAAAAAAAAGAATCATATTTTGGTCAAGCAAGATAAGAAAAGAAAGATCTTGAAAATAATTATAGCTCAAGATTATTTCTTTCCTATTTTAACTTTTTAAAATTGATTATTTACTCTTTTCCTTCTTCTATTCTTATCCGCATTCTTATTATTTCTTCCAATTTTGAATCACATAGAAGAAGACATGAGTTTTATAAGGAAGAATAAGTAAAATCCAAAGTGGGGGAGAGAACAAGTTATAAACGTGCCAGAAAGGTTGACTCCAAAGGAGATGGAAATATAGGTAGTATAAAGATGACAAAGGTTGAGCATGTATTTGATTGTCATAATTACTCCGAGAAGAAGAAAGTAAAGCTAGTAGCCATGGAGTTTATAGATTATGTAGGTAAACGATGGAATTTACAGATTATGTAGGTATATGGTAGGATCAATTAGTGGTCAATAGGTGAAGGAATGGTGAGAGGTCTATTCGGTCATGGGAAGAGATGAAGTTGGTAATGCGTAAGAGATTTATACCTATCCATTACTATAGGGATTTATATAGAAAGTTGCAAGGGGTTGTTTAAGGTTCCATGAGTGTAAAGGATTATTATAAAGAGATGGAAATCATCGTGATTAGAGCAAACATAGACAAAGATAGAGAAGTAACAATGGCTAGATTCATTACAGGATTGAACAGGGAGATTGTTGACGTGGTTGAGTTGTAACATTAAATAGAGATGGAGGAACTATTTCATAAGGCCATTAAAGTGGAGAAGAAAATCAAGTTCAAGAGGTGCAGATCTAGTTCGTCCTCTAGCTCTTCATGGAGATCAAATTGGAAGGACAACAAAGCTACCTTCAAAACAAAAGATGAAGGAAATTTGAAGAGTTCAATTGCTATTCCTAAGGGTAAACCCAAAACTAAAACTCTTACAAAGTCACGTGATATTAAATGTTTTATGTGCCAAGGATTTAGACATGTTGCTTCTGAATGCCCAAACAAAAATGTTATGGTTGTATGGGAAAATGGAGAAATCAAGAGGGCTAGATGAAGTGACGATGAAATGCCACCATTGGAGGATTATTCTGAAGTTGAAGTGGAAGAACATGTGCATGGAGATTTACTTATCACAAGGAGAATCTTGAATATACAGCCTAAGGGTAAAAGAGTTAAGGAACAATGTGAACATATTTTTCACACAAGATGTCACGTGAAGGATAAGGTATGTACTTTGATTATTGATAATGGAAGTTGCACTAATGTTGCTAGTACTTTGTTGGTAGAAAAGTTGAATTTAAAATGGAAGAAGCATCCCAAATTGTACAAGTTATAATGATCGAATGATTGTGAAGAAGTGAAGGTCAGCAAACAAGTTTGGGTTACTTTTTTCGATTAGCAAGTATGGGGATGATGTTTTTTATGATGTGGTACTGATGTATGCTAGTCATATATTGCTTGGCCGACCGTGGAACTTTGATAAAAGGGTGTCGCATAATGGGTACAAAAATAGTTATTTTTTTAATGAACAACAGAAAAGTTGTATTAACCTCTCTCAAACCTTTACAAGCTTATGAGGATCAGATTAGGATAGAAATAGAGTGGAAGATGAGGGAGAAACAAAAGTGTGAGCAATAGAAAAATAAAAAGAGAGCAAGTGAGGTCGAGAGGAAAAAAAGGAGATAAAAGTAAGCAAAAAAGAGAAAAAAAAGTGAGCAAAAAGGAGAGAAAAGTAAGGAAAAAGGAGAGAAAAGTCACTACACCAGAATCGACCTTTAAAGTCGGTTCACGCGTTGAACCAACTTTAAATTTTGTATTTTGTTTTTACAAAATTTACTCATTTTCTATTATACTCAGAACCTGTATTCGATCACATAATAGCAAAAACCTGTATTTAAAGAGGAAGGTTGGTTTTCTCACCAGTATAGTGACCAGGAAACTGGGCAAGAGAGATGAGATAGAGTTAGGGAAAAAAACAGTTGGTCCATATAACAATTCATTCTCCTAAATACATGAGTACATAAACATTCATCAAACAAGCAGTGCAAACTTCAGAGACAAGAATGGAGAAATTAAAACATTATAAAAATTACCATGGTGTTTTCCTATGTTATTTAAGATCATCAGATTCTTCTTGTGATGTTATAATTTGAACATGTGTTCTGTCCATTCTTCTCATAAATCATCAAAAATTTGCATATCATAACCCGACTTGTTCCAACCAAAGAACTATATGTAATTAAATTCAAAATAAGAATGTAATATCATGAATTCACAAAAAATAACTTATATATGTTAGAAGATTAGTAAAAGAGATTACTACATTGACACTAGAGTGATATAATAATGACCTTATCCCTTCGAAATCATATTAGCACTGTATTAATCTTTTGTCTATAAATATGAAGCTATCTAGAATCAAGCTAGTATTTTTAATGTTATAATGAGCTTTAAATATGAAGTCAAATGTAACTCTAATTTGTTACTTGGGTTGGTTGGGCAAAAAATAACTGTTTCATATAATAATTCATTCCCTTAAATACATGAGCACATAAACATCCATCAAGAAACCATCCCAAGGGACAAATCGGAGTTATACTTGACTTCATATTTAGAGTTCATTATAACATTAAAAATACCAGCTTGATTCCAAATAGCTTCATATTTATAGACAAAAGATTAATACAGTGCTAATATGATTTTGAAGGGTTATTATATCACTCCAATATCGATGTGGTAATCTCTTTTACTAATCTTTTAACATATATGTTATTTTTTTTAAATTCATAATATTACATTCTTATTTAGAATTTAATTACATATAGTTTTTTGCTTGGAACAAGTCAGGCATACTTTTTATTTCCTTGGGGTGA